>CATKUP010000138.1:0-1375000 GCA_949786385.1 Onychomys leucogaster | reverse complement strand
TCTCTAAGACAGCAGGAAATTTGAGTGTGCCCAGAACAATAGAACGGTGTTTCCTACACAAATGGACCATATCCAGTCCAAATATGCTTCTGAAACTGATATAAAGCATTGACCCTCTAACATCCAATGCTTGTCAGTTAAGATGAGAAACGTGTGAGCTCTGTGAACGATGTAGTTCGTTTGAGCAGAAAAGTTACTGTCCTTACCTGAAACGAAGTCTTGCTTGTAGGAAGACCAGAGCCTGGGATTTAAATCCATTTCTGAAGGCAAACACACAGCATAGTTCTCATCCATGGATCACACTCTGCTTTAGAGCGAGAAGCACGCTCTTGCTTTTAGAGTCTCTAATATAGCAGGAAATCTGAGTGTGCCCAGAACAAAAGAACAGTGTTTCCTACATATACGGACCATATGTAGTCTAAATCTGCCTCTGAAACTGATACAATGCACTGGTCCTCTAACAACCAATGCTTGTCAGTTAAGATGAGAATCGTGTGATCTTCGTTAACGATGTAGTTCGTTTGAGCAGAAAAGTGACTGCCCTTACCTGAAATGAAGTCTTGCTTGTAGAAAGACGCAGAGCCTGCGATTTAACTCCATTTCTGAAGTGAAACACACAGCAGTGTTCTCATCCATTGATGACACTCTGCTTTAGAACAAGAAGCATGCTCTTACTTTCTAGAGTCTCTAAGACAGCAGGAAAGGTGAGTGTGCTGAGAACAAAAGAACGGTGTTTCGTACACATACGGACCATATCTAGTCCAACTCTGCTTCTTAAACTGATACAAAGCACTGCTCCTCTAACATCCAATGCTTGTCTGTTAAGATGAGAAATTTGTGAGCTCAGTGAACGATGTAGTTCGTTTGAGCAGAAAAGTGACTGCCCTTACCTTAAACAAAGTCTTGCTTGTAGGAAGACTCAGAGCCTGGGATTTAACTCCATTTCTGAAGTGAAACACACAGCATAGTTCTCATCCATGGATCACAATCTGCTTTAGAGCGAGAAGCACGCTCTTGCTTTCTAGAGTCTCTAAGACAGCAGAAACATGAGTGTGCTGAGAACAAAAGAACGGTGTTTCCTACACATACGGACCATATCTAGTCCAACTCTCCTTCTGAAACTGATACAAAGCACTGACAAACTAACATCCAAAGATTGTCAGTTAAGATGGGAAACGTGTGAGCTTCATGAACGATGTAGTTCGTTTGAGCAGAAAAGTGACTGCCCTTACCTGAATAATGTCTTGCTTGTAGGAAGACTCAGAGCCTGGGATTTAACTCCATTTCTGAAGTAAAACACACAGCAGTGTAATCATCCATTGATCACACTCTGCTTTAGAACAAGAAGCACACTCTTGCTTTCTAGAGTCTCTAAGACAGCAGGAAACGTGAGAGTGCTGAGAACAAAAGAACGGTGTTTCCTACACATACGGACATTATATAGTCCAACTCTGCTTCTGAAACTGATACAAAGCAATGGTCCTCTAACATCCAATGCTTGTCTGTTAAGGTGAGAAACGTGTGAGCTTCTGGAACGATGTAGTTCGTTTGAGCAGAAAAGTGACTGCCCTTACCTGAAACGAAGTCTTGCTTGGAGGAAGACTCAGAGCCTGGGATTTAACTCCATTTCTGAAGTGAAACACACAGGGTAGTTCTCATCCATGGATCACACTCTGCTTTAGAGCAAGAAGCACACTCTTGCTTTCTAGAGTCTCTAAGACAGCAGGAAATCTGAGTGTGCCCAGAACAAAAGAACGGTGTTTCCTACACATACGGACTATATGTAGTCCAAAACTTCTCCTGAAACTGATACAATGCACTGGTCCTCTAACATCCAATGTTTGTCAGTTAAGATGATAATCGTGTGATCTTCGTGAACGATGTAGTTCGTTTGAGCAGAAAAGTGACTGCCCTTGCCTGAAATGAAGTTTTGCTTGTAGGAAGACTCAGGGCCTGGGATTAAACTCCATTTCTGAAGTGAAACACACAGCAGTGTTCTCATCCATTGATGACCCTCTGCTTAAGAACAAGAAGCACGCTCTTGCTTTCTAGAGTCTCTAAGACAGCAGGAAAGGTGAGTGTGCTGAGAACAAAAGAACGGTGTTTCGTACACATACGGACCATATCTAGTCCAACTCTGCTTCTTAAACTGATACAAAGCACTGCTCCTCTAACATCCAATGCTTGTCTGTTAAGATGAGAAATTTGTGAGCTCAGTGAACGATGTAGTTCGTTTGAGCAGAAAAGTGACTGCCCTTACCTTAAACAAAGTCTTGCTTGTAGGAAGACTCAGAGCCTGGGATTTAACTCCATTTCTGAAGTGAAACACACAGCATAGTTCTCATCCATGGATCACAATCTGCTTTAGAGCGAGAAGCACGCTCTTGCTTTCTAGAGTCTCTAAGACAGCAGAAACATGAGTGTGCTGAGAACAAAAGAACGGTGTTTCCTACACATACGGACCATATCTAGTCCAACTCTCCTTCTGAAACTGATACAAAGCACTGACAAACTAACATCCAAAGATTGTCAGTTAAGATGGGAAACGTGTGAGCTTCATGAACGATGTAGTTCGTTTGAGCAGAAAAGTGACTGCCCTTACCTGAATAATGTCTTGCTTGTAGGAAGACTCAGAGCCTGGGATTTAACTCCATTTCTGAAGTAAAACACACAGCAGTGTAATCATCCATTGATCACACTCTGCTTTAGAACAAGAAGCACACTCTTGCTTTCTAGAGTCTCTAAGACAGCAGGAAACGTGAGAGTGCTGAGAACAAAAGAACGGTGTTTCCTACACATACGGACATTATATAGTCCAACTCTGCTTCTGAAACTGATACAAAGCAATGGTCCTCTAACATCCAATGCTTGTCTGTTAAGGTGAGAAACGTGTGAGCTTCTGGAACGATGTAGTTCGTTTGAGCAGAAAAGTGACTGCCCTTACCTGAAACGAAGTCTTGCTTGGAGGAAGACTCAGAGCCTGGGATTTAACTCCATTTCTGAAGTGAAACACACAGGGTAGTTCTCATCCATGGATCACACTCTGCTTTAGAGCAAGAAGCACACTCTTGCTTTCTAGAGTCTCTAAGACAGCAGGAAATCTGAGTGTGCCCAGAACAAAAGAACGGTGTTTCCTACACATACGGACTATATGTAGTCCAAAACTTCTTCTGAAACTGATAGAATGCACGGGACTTCTAACATCCAATGCTTGTCAGTTAAGAGGAGAAATGTGTGAGCTTTGTGAAAGTTGTAGTTCGTTTGAGCAGAAAAGTGACTGCCCTTACCTGAAACGAAGTCTTGATTGTAGGGAGACTCAGAGCCTGGGATTTATCTCCTTTTCTGAAGAAAAAAACACACAGCATAGTTTTCATCCATGGATCACACTCTGGTTTAGAGCGAGAAGTATGCTCTTGCTTTCTAAAGTCTCTAAGACAGCAGGAAATCTGAGTGTGCCCTGAACAAAAGAACGGTGTTTCCTACACATACGGACTATATGTAGTCCAAAACTTCTCCTGAAACTGATACAATGCACTGGTCCTCTAACATCCAATGTTTGTCAGTTAAGATGATAATCGTGTGATCTTCGTGAACGATGTAGTTCGTTTGAGCAGAAAAGTGACTGCCCTTGCCTGAAATGAAGTTTTGCTTGTAGGAAGACTCAGGGCCTGGGATTAAACTCCATTTCTGAAGTGAAACACACAGCAGTGTTCTCATCCATTGATGACCCTCTGCTTAAGAACAAGAAGCACGCTCTTGCTTTCTAGAGTCTCTAAGACAGCAGGAAACGTGAGTGTGCTGAGAACAAAAGAACGGTGTTTCGTACACATACAGACCATATCTAGTCCAACTTTGCTTCTTAAACTGATACAAAGCACTGGTCCTCTAACATCCAATGCTTGTCTGTTAAGATGAGAAATGTGTGAGCTCAGTGAATGATGTAGTTCGTTTGAGCTAAAAAGTGACTGCCCTTACCTGAATTGAAGTCTTGCTTGTAGGAAGACACAGAGATTGGGATTTAACTCCATTTCTGAAGGGAAACACACAGCATAGTTCTCATCCATGGATCACAATCTGCTTTAGAGCCAGAAGCACGCTCTTGCTCTCCAGAGTCTCTAAGACAGCAGGAAAAGTGAGTGTGCCCAGAACAAAACAACGGTGTTTCCTACACATATGGACTATATGTAGTCCAAAACTTCTTCTGAAAAAGATAGAATGCACTGGTCCTCTAACATCCAATGCTTGTCAGTTAAGATGAGAAACCTGTGTGCTTCGTGAAAGATGTAGTTCGTTTGAGCAGAAAAGTGACTGCCCTTACCTGAAACGAAGTCTTGCTTGTAGGGAGACTCAGAGCCTGGGAATTAACTCCTTTTCTGAAGTGAAACACACAGCATAGTTCTCATCCATGGATCACACTCTGCTTTAGAGCGAGAAGCACGCTCTTGCTTTTAGAGTCTCTAATATAGCAGGAAATCTGAGTGTGCCCAGAACAAAAGAACGGTGTTTCCTACATATACGGACCATATGTAGTCCAAATCTGCCTCTGAAACTGATACAATGCACTGGTCCTCTAACATCCAATGCTTGTCAGTTAAGATGAGAATCGTGTGATCTTCGTTAACGATGTAGTTCGTTTGAGCAGAAATGTGACTGCCCTTACCTGAAATGAAGTCTTGCTTGTAGGAAGACTCAGAGCCTGGGATTTAACTCCATTTCTGAAGTGAAAAACACAGCAGTGTTCTATCCATTGATGACACTCTGCTTTAGAACAAGAAGCACGCTCTTGCTTTCTAGAGTCTCTAAGACAGCAGGAAACGTGAGTGTGCTGAGAACAAAAGAACGGTGTTTCCTACACATACGGACCATATCTAGTCCAACTCTGCTTCTGAAACTGATACAAAGCACTGGTCCTCTAACATCCAATGCTTGTCTGTTAAGATGAGAAATGTGTGAGCTCAGTGAACGATGTAGTTCGTTTGAGCTGAAAAGTGACTGCCCTTACCTGAATTGAAGTCTTGTTTGTAGGAAGACACAGAGATTGGGATTTAACTCCATTTCTGAAGGGAAACACACAGCATAGTTCTCATCCATGGATCACAATCTGCTTTAGAGCAAGAAGCACGCTCTTGCTTTCTAGAGTCTCTAACAAAGCAGGAAACGGGAGTGTGCTGAGAAAAAAAGAAAGGTGTTTCCTACACATACGGACCATATCTAGTCCAACTCTGCGTCTGAATCTCATACAAAGAACTGGTCCTCTGACATTCAATGCTTGTCAGTTAAGATGGGAAAGGTGTGAGCTTCATGAACGATGTAGTTCGTTTGAGCAGAAAAGTGACTGCCCTTACCTGAAACGAAGTCTTGCTTGGAGGAAGACTCAGAGCCTGGGATTTAACTCCATTTCTGAAGTGAAACACACAGTGTAGTTCTCATCCATGGATCACACTCTGCTTTAGAGCAAGAAGCACACTCTTGCTTTCTAGAGTCTCTAAGACAGCAGGAAATCTGAGTGTGCCCAGAACAAAAGAACGGTGTTCCCTACACATACGGACTATATGTAGTCCAAAACTTCTTCTGAAACTGATAGAATGCACTGGTCTTCTAACATCCAATGCTTGTCAGTTAAGATGAGAAACGTGTGAGATTCATGAAAGTTGTAGTTCTTTTGAGCAAAATAGTGACTGCCCTTACCTGAAACGAAGTCTTGCTTGTAGGGAGACTCAGAGCCTGGGATTTAACTCCTTTTCTGAAGTGAAACACACAGCATAGTATTCATCCATGGATCACACTCTGCTTTAGAACGAGAAGCACGCTCTTGCTTTCTAGAGTCTCTAAGACAGCAGGAAACATGAGTGTGCTGAGAACAAAAGAACGGTGTTTCCGACACATACGGACCATATCTAATCCAAATCTGCTTCTTAAACTGAAACAAAGCACTGGTCCTCTAACATCCAATGCTTGTCTGTTAAGATGAGAAACGTGTGAGCTTTGTGAATGATATAGTTCCTTTGAACTGAAAAGTGACTGCCCTTACCCGAAAAGAAGTCTTGCTTGTAGGAAGACACAAAGCCTGGGATTAAAGTCCATTTCTGAAGGGAAACACACAGCATAGTTCTCATCCATGGATCGCGCTCTGCTTTAGAGCGAGAATCACACTCTTGCTTTCTAGAGTCTCTAATACAGCAGGAAATCTGAGTGTGCCCAGAACAAAAGAACGGTGTTTCCTACACATACGGACCATATGTAGTCCAAATCTGCTTCTGAAACTGATACAAAGCACTGAGCTTCTAACATCCAATGCTTGTCAGTTAAGATGGGAAACGTGTGAGCTTCATGAACGATGTAGTTCGTTTGAGCAGAAAAGTGACTGCCCTTACCTGAATTGAAGTCTTGCTTGTAGGAAGACTCAGAGCCTGGGATTTAACTCCATTTCTGAAGTAAAACACACAGCAGTGTAATCATCCGTTGATCACACTCTGCTTTAGAACAAGAAGCACGCTCTTGCTTTCTAGAGTCTCTAAGACAACAGGAAACGTGATTTTGCTGAGAACAAAAGAACGGTGTTTCCTACACATACGGACATTATATAGTCCAACTCTGCTTCTTAAACTGATACAAAGCACTCGTCCTCTAACATCCAATGCTTGTCAGTTAAGATGAGAAACGTGTGAGCTTCGTGAAAGATGTAGTTCTTTTGAGCAGAAAAGTGACTGCCCTTACCTGAAACGAAGTCTTGCTTGTAGGAAGACACAGAGCCTGGGATTTAACTCCATTTATGAAGGGAACCACACAGCATAGTATTCATCCATGGATCACACTGTGGTTAGAGCGAGAAGCACACTCTTGCTTTCTAGAGTCTCTAAGGCAGCAGGAAATTTGAGTGTGCCCAGAACAATAGAACGGTGTTTCCTACCCATATGGACCATATCCAGTCCAAATCTGCTTCTGAAACTGATATAAAGCATTGACCCTCTAACATCCAATGCTTGTCAGTTAAGATGAGAAACGTGTGAGCTCTGTGAACGATGTAGTTCGTTTGAGCATAAAAGTGACTGTCCTTAAAAACGAAGTCTTGCTTGTAGGAAGACTCAGAGCCTGGGATTTAACTGCATTTCTAAAGGCAAACACACAGCATAGTTCTCATCCATGGATCACACTCTGCTGTAGAGCGAGAAGCACGCTCTTGCTTTCTAGAGTCTCTAAGACAGCAGGAAACGTGAGTGTGCTGAGAACAAAAGAACGGAGTTTCCTACACATACGGACTATATCTAGTCCAAAACTTCTTCTGAAACAGATAGAATACACTGGTCCTCTAACATCCAATGCTTGTCAGTTAAGATGAGAAACGTGTGTGCTTCGTGAAAGATGTAGTTCGTTTGAGCAGAAAAGTTACTGCCCTTACCTTAAACGAGGTCTTGCTTGTACGAAGACTCAAAGTCTGGGATTTAACTCCATTTCTGAATTGAAACACACAGCAGTGTTCTCATCCATTGACCACACTCTGCTTTAGAATAAGAAGCACGCTCTTGCTTTTTAGAGTCTCTAAGACATGAGGAAACGTGATTTTGCTGAGAACAAAAGAACGGAGTTTCCTACACATACGGACCATATCTAGTCCAACTCTGCTTCTGAAACTGATACAAAGCACTGGTCCTCTAACATCCAATGCTTGTCAGTTAAGATGAGAAACGTGTGAGCTTCTGGAACTATGTAGTTCGTTTGAGCAGAAAAGTGACTGCCCTTACCTGAAACGAAGTCTTGCTTGTAGGAAGACTCAGAGCCTGGGATTTAACTACATTTCTAAAGGCAAACACACAGCAACTTCTCATCCATGGATCACAATCTGCTTTAGAGCGAGAATCATGCTCTTGCTTTCTAGAGTCTCTAAGACAGCAGGAAACATGAGTGTGCTGAGAACAAGAGAACGGTGTTTCCTACACATACGGACCATATCTAGTCCAAATCTGCTTCTTAAACTGAAACAAAGCACTGGTCCTCTAACATCCAATGCTTGTCTGTTAAGATGTGAAACGTGTGAGCTTTGTGAATGATATAGTTCCTTTGAACTGAAAAGTGACTGCCCTTACCCGAAAAGAAGTCTTGCTTGTAGGAAGACACAGAGCCTGGGATTTAAGTCCATTTCTGAAGGGAAACACACAGCATAGTTCTCATCCATGGATCACGCTCTGCTTTAGAGCGAGAATCACACTCTTGCGTTCTAGAGTCTCTAATACAGCAGGAAATCTGAGTGTGCCCAGAACAAAAGAACGGTGTTTCCTACACAAACGGACCATATGTAGTCCAAATCTGCCTCTGAAACTGATACAAAGCACTGAGCTTCTAACATCCAATGCTTGTCAGTTAAGATGGGAAACGTGTGAGCTTCATGAACGATGTTGTTTGTTTGAGCAGAAAAGTGACTGCCCTTACCTGAATTGAAGTCTTGCTTGTAGGAAGACTCAGAGCCTGGGATTTAACTCCATTTCTGAAGTAAAACACACAGCAGTGTAATCATCCGTTGATCACACTCTGCTTTTGAACAAGAAGCACGCTCTTGCTTTCTAGAGTCTCTAAGACAACAGGAAACGTGATTTTGCTGAGAACAAAAGAACGGTGTTTCCTACACATACGGACATTATATAGTCCAACTCTGCTTCTTAAACGGATACAAAGCACTCGTCCTCTAACATCCAATGATTGTCAGTTAAGATGAGAAACGTGTGAGCTTCGTGAAAGATGTAGTTCTTTTGAGCAGAAAAGTGACTGCCCTTACCTGAAACGAAGTCTTGCTTGTAGGAAGACACAGAGCCTGGGATTTAACTCCATTTCTGAAGGGAACCACACAGCATAGTATTCATCCATGGATCACACTGTGGTTAGAGCGAGAAGCACACTCTTGCTTTCTAGAGTCTCTAAGGCAGCAGGAAATTTGAGTGTGCCCAGAACAATAGAACGGAGTTTCCTACATATACGGCTATATCTAGTCCAAAACTTCTTCTGAAACAGATAGAATACACTGGTCCTCTAACATCCAATGCTTGTCAGTTAAGATGAGAAACGTGTGAGCTTCTGGAACTATGTAGTTCGTTTGAGCAGAAAAGTGACTGCCCTTACCTGAAACGAAGTCTTGCTTGTAGGAAGACTCAGAGCCTGGGATTTAACTACATTTCTAAAGGCAAACACACAGCATAGTTCTCATCCATGGATCACAATCTGCTTTAGAGCGAGAATCACGCTCTTGCTTTCTAGAGTCTCTAAGACAGCAGGAAACGTGAGTGTGCTGAGAACAAAAGAACGGAGTTTCCTACACATACGGACTATATCTAGTCCAAATCTGCTTCTGAAACTGTTACAATGCACTGACCCTCTAACATCCAATTCTTGTTAGTTAAGATGGGAAACGTGTGAGCTTCATGAACGATGTAGTTGTTTGAGCAGAGAAGTGACTGCCTTACCTGAATTGAAGTCTTGCTTGTAGGAAGACTCAGAGCCTAAGATTTAACTCCATTTCTGAAGGCAAACACACAGCATAGTTCTCATCCATGGATCACACTCTGCTTTAGAGCAAGAAGCACACTCTTGCTTTCTAGAGTCTCTAAGACAGCAGGAAATCTGAGTGTGCCCAGAACAAAAGAACGGTGTTTCCTGCACATACGGACTATATGTAGTCCAAAACTTCTTCTGAAACTGATAGAATGCACTGGTCTTCTAACATCCAATGCTTGTCAGTTAAGATGAGAAACGTGTGAGCTTCATGAAAGTTGTAGTTCTTTTGAGCAGAAAAGTGACTGCCCTTACCTGAAATGAAGTCTTGCTTGTAGGGAGACTCAGAGCCTGGGATTTAACTCCTTTTCTGAAGTGAAACACACAGCATAGTATTCATCCATGGATCACACTCTGCTTTAGGACGAGAAGCACGCTCTTGCTTTCTAGAGTCTCTAAGACAGCAGGAACCTTGAGTGTGCTGAGAACAAGAGAACGGTGTTTCCTACACATACAGACCATATCTAGTCCAAATCTGCTTCTTAAACTGAAACAAAGCACTGGTCCTCTAACATCCAATGCTTGTCTGTTAAGATGTGAAACGTGTGAGCTTTGTGAATGATATAGTTCCTTTGAACTGAAAAGTGACTGCCCTTACCCGAAAAGAAGTCTTGCTTGTAGGAAGACACAGAGCCTGGGATTTAAGTCCATTTCTGAAGGGAAACACACAGCATAGTTCTCATCCATGGATCACGCTCTGCTTTAGAGCGAGAATCACACTCTTGCGTTCTAGAGTCTCTAATACAGCAGGAAATCTGAGTGTGCCCAGAACAAAAGAACGGTGTTTCCTACACAAACGGACCATATGTAGTCCAAATCTGCCTCTGAAACTGATACAAAGCACTGAGCTTCTAACATCCAATGCTTGTCAGTTAAGATGGGAAACGTGTGAGCTTCATGAACGATGTAGTTTGTTTGAGCAGAAAAGTGACTGCCCTTACCTGAATTGAAGTCTTGCTTGTAGGAAGACTCAGAGCCTGGGATTTAACTCCATTTCTGAAGTAAAACACACAGCAGTGTAATCATCCGTTGATCACACTCTGCTTTTGAACAAGAAGCACGCTCTTGCTTTCTAGAGTCACTAAGAAAACAGGAAACGTGATTTTGCTGAGAACAAAAGAACGGTGTTTCCTACACATACGGACATTATATAGTCCAACTCTGCTTCTTAAACTGATACAAAGCACTCGTCCTCTAACATCCAATGATTGTCAGTTAAGATGAGAAATGTGTGAGCTTCGTGAAAGATGTAGTTCTTTTGAGCAGAAAAGTGACTGCCCTTACCTGAAACGAAGTCTTGCTTGTAGGAAGACACAGAGCCTGGGATTTAACTCCATTTCTGAAGGGAACCACACAGCATAGTATTCATCCATGGATCACACTGTGGTTAGAGCGAGAAGCACACTCTTGCTTTCTAGAGTCTCTAAGGCTGCAGGAAATTTGAGTGTGCCCAGAACAATAGAACGGAGTTTCCTACACATACGGACTATATCTAGTCCAAAACTTCTTCTGAAACAGATAGAATACACTGGTCCTCTAACATCCAATGCTTGTCAGTTAAGATGAGAAACGTGTGTGCTTCGTGAAAGATGTAGTTCGTTTGAGCAGAAAAGTGACTTCCCTTACCTTAGAGAAGTCTTGCTTGTACGAAGACTCAGAGTCTGGGATTTAACTCCATTTCTGAATTGAAACACACAGCAGTGTTCTCATCCATTGACCACACTCTGCTTTAGAATAAGAAGCACGCTCTTGCTTTTTAGAGTCTCTAAGACAGGAGGAAACGTGATTTTGCTGAGAACAAAAGAACGGTGTTTCCTACACATACAGACCATATCTAGTCCAACTCTGCTTCTGAAACTGATACAAAGCACTGGTCCTCTAACATCCAATGCTTGTCAGTTAAGATGAGAAACATGTGAGCTTCTGGAACGATGTAGTTCGTTTGAGCAGAAAAGTGACTGCCCTTACCTGAAACGAAGTCTTGCTTGGAGGAAGACTCAGAGCCTGGGATTTAACTCCATTTCTCAAGTGAAACACACAGCATAGTTCTCATCCATGGATCACACTCTGCTTTAGAGCAAGAAGCAGACTCTTGCTATCTAGATTCTCTAAGACAGCAGGAAATCTGAGTGTGCCCAGAACAATAGAACGGTGTTTCCTACACATATGGACCATATCCAGTCCAAATCTGCTTCTGAAACTGATATAAAGCATTGACCCTCTAACATCCAATGCTTGTCAGTTAAGATAAGAAACGTGTGAGCTCTGTGAACGATGTAGTTCGTTTGAGCATAAAAGTGACTGTCCTTCCCTGAAACGAAGTCTTGCTTGTAGGAAGACTCAGAGCCTGGGATTTAACTGCATTTCTAAAGGCAAACACACAGCATAGTTCTCATCCATGGATCACACTCTGCTTTAGAGCGAGAATCACGCTCTTGCTTTCTAGAGTCTCTAAGACAGCAGGAAACGTGAGTGTGCTGAGAACAAAAGAACGGAGTTTCCTACACATACGGACCATATCTAGTCCAACTCTGCTTCTGAAACTGATACAAAGCACTGGTCCTCTAACATCCAATGCTTGTCTGTTAAGATGAGAAATGTGTGAGCTCAGTGAACGATGTAGTTCGTTTGAGCTGAAAAGTGACTGCCCTTACCTGAATTGAAGTCTTGCTTGTAGGAAGACACAGAGATTGGGATTTAACTCCATTTCTGAAGGGAAACACACAGCATAGTTCTCATCGATGGATCACAATCTGCTTTAGAGCAAGAAGCACGCTCTTGCTTTCTAGAGTCTCTAACAAAGCAGGAAACGGGAGTGTGCTGAGAAAAAAAGAAAGGTGTTTCCTACACATACGGACCATATCTAGTCCAACTCTGCGTCTGAATCTCATACAAAGAACTGGTCCTCTGACATCCAATGCTTGTCAGTTAAGATGGGAAAGGTGTGAGCTTCATGAACGATGTAGTTCGTTTGAGCAGAAAAGTGACTGCCCTTACATGAATTGAAGTCTTGCTTGTAGGAAGACTCAGAGCCTGGGATTTAACTCCATTACTGAAGTAAAACACACAGCAGTGTAATCATCCATTGATCACACTCTGCTTTAGAACAAGAAGGACACTCTTGCTTTCTAGAGTCTCTAAGACAGCAGGAATCGTGATTTTGCTGAGAACAAAAGAACGGTGTTTCCTACACATACGGACATTATATAGTCCAACTCTGCTTCTGAAACTGATACAAAGCAATGGTCCTCTAACATCCAATGCTTGTCTGTTAAGGTGAGAAACGTGTGAGCTTCTGGAACGATGTAGTTCGTTTGAGCTGAAAAGTGACTGCCCTTACCTGAAACGAAGTCTTGCTTGTAGGAAGACTCAGAGCCTGGGATTTAACTCCATTTCCGAAGTGAAATACACAGTGTAGTTCTCATCCATGGATCACACTCTGCTTTAGAGCAAGAAGCACACTCTTGCTTTCTAGAGTCTCTAAGACAGCAGGAAATCTGAGTGTGCCCAGAACAAAAGAACGGTGTTCCCTACACATACGGACTATATGTAGTCCAAAACTTCTTCTGAAACTGATAGAATGCACTGGTCTTCTAACATCCAATGCTTGTCAGTTAAGATGAGAAACGTGTGAGATTCATGAAAGTTGTAGTTCTTTTGAGCAAAATAGTGACTGCCCTTACCTGAAACGAAGTCTTGCTTGTAGGGAGACTCAGAGCCTGGGATTTAACTCCTTTTCTGAAGTGAAACACACAGCATAGTATTCATCCATGGATCACACTCTGCTTTAGAACGAGAAGCACGCTCTTGCTTTCTAGAGTCTCTAAGACAGCAGGAAACATGAGTGTGCTGAGAACAAAAGAACGGTGTTTCCGACACATACGGACCATATCTAATCCAAATCTGCTTCTTAAACTGAAACAAAGCACTGGTCCTCTAACATCCAATGCTTGTCTGTTAAGATGAGAAACGTGTGAGCTTTGTGAATGATATAGTTCCTTTGAACTGAAAAGTGACTGCCCTTACCCGAAAAGAAGTCTTGCTTGTAGGAAGACACAAAGCCTGGGATTAAAGTCCATTTCTGAAGGGAAACACACAGCATAGTTCTCATCCATGGATCGCGCTCTGCTTTAGAGCGAGAATCACACTCTTGCTTTCTAGAGTCTCTAATACAGCAGGAAATCTGAGTGTGCCCAGAACAAAAGAACGGTGTTTCCTACACATACGGACCATATGTAGTCCAAATCTGCTTCTGAAACTGATACAAAGCACTGAGCTTCTAACATCCAATGCTTGTCAGTTAAGATGGGAAACGTGTGAGCTTCATGAACGATGTAGTTCGTTTGAGCAGAAAAGTGACTGCCCTTACCTGAATTGAAGTCTTGCTTGTAGGAAGACTCAGAGCCTGGGATTTAACTCCATTTCTGAAGTAAAACACACAGCAGTGTAATCATCCGTTGAGCACACTCTGCTTTAGAACAAGAAGCACGCTCTTGCTTTCTAGAGTCTCTAAGACAACAGGAAACGTGATTTTGCTGAGAACAAAAGAACGGTGTTTCCTACACATACGGACATTATATAGTCCAACTCTGCTTCTTAAACTGATACAAAGCACTCGTCCTCTAACATCCAATGCTTGTCAGTTAAGATGAGAAACGTGTGAGCTTCGTGAAAGATGTAGTTCTTTTGAGCAGAAAAGTGACTGCCCTTACCTGAAACGAAGTCTTGCTTGTAGGAAGACACAGAGCCTGGGATTTAACTCCATTTATGAAGGGAACCACACAGCATAGTATTCATCCATGGATCACACTGTGGTTAGAGCGAGAAGCACACTCTTGCTTTCTAGAGTCTCTAAGGCAGCAGGAAATTTGAGTGTGCCCAGAACAATAGAACGGTGTTTCCTACCCATATGGACCATATCCAGTCCAAATCTGCTTCTGAAACTGATATAAAGCATTGACCCTCTAACATCCAATGCTTGTCAGTTAAGATGAGAAACGTGTGAGCTCTGTGAACGATGTAGTTCGTTTGAGCATAAAAGTGACTGTCCTTAAAAACGAAGTCTTGCTTGTAGGAAGACTCAGAGCCTGGGATTTAACTGCATTTCTAAAGGCAAACACACAGCATAGTTCTCATCCATGGATCACACTCTGCTGTAGAGCGAGAAGCACGCTCTTGCTTTGTAGAGTCTCTAATACAGCAGGAAATCTGAGAGTGCCCAGAACAAAAGAACGGTGTTTCCTACACAAACGGACCATATGTAGTCCAAATCTGCCTCTGAAACTGATACAAAGCACTGAGCTTCTAACATCCAATGCTTGTCAGTTAAGATGGGAAACGTGTGAGCTTCATGAACGATGTTGTTTGTTTGAGCAGAAAAGTGACTGCCCTTACCTGAATTGAAGTCTTGCTTGTAGGAAGACTCAGAGCCTGGGATTTAACTCCATTTCTGAAGTAAAACACACAGCAGTGTAATCATCCGTTGATCACACTCTGCTTTTGAACAAGAAGCACGCTCTTGCTTTCTAGAGTCTCTAAGACAACAGGAAACGTGATTTTGCTGAGAACAAAAGAACGGTGTTTCCTACACATACGGACATTATATAGTCCAACTCTGCTTCTTAAACTGATACAAAGCACTCGTCCTCTAACATCCAATGATTGTCAGTTAAGATGAGAAACGTGTGAGCTTCGTGAAAGATGTAGTTCTTTTGAGCAGAAAAGTGACTGCCCTTACCTTAAACGAGGTCTTGCTTGTACGAAGACTCAAAGTCTGAGATTTAACTCCATTTCTGAATTGAAACACACAGCAGTGTTCTCATCCATTGACCACACTCTGCTTTAGAATAAGAAGCACGCTCTTGCTATTTAGAGTCTCTAAGACAGGAGGAAACGTGATTTTGCTGAGAACAAAAGAACGGAGTTTCCTACACATACGGACCATATCTAGTCCAACTCTGCTTCTGAAACTGATACAAAGCACTGGTCCTCTAACATCCAATGCTTGTCAGTTAAGATGAGAAACGTGTGAGCTTCTGGAACTATGTAGTTCGTTTGAGCAGAAAAGTGACTGCCCTTACCTGAAACGAAGTCTTGCTTGTAGGAAGACTCAGAGCCTGGGATTTAACTACATTTCTAAAGGCAAACACACAGCATAGATCTCATCCATGGATCACAATCTGCTTTAGAGCGAGAATCACGCTCTTGCTTTCTAGAGTCTCTAAGACAGCAGGAAACGTGAGTGTGCTGAGAACAAAAGAACGGAGTTTCCTACACATACGGACTATATCTAGTCCAAATCTGCTTCTGAAACTGTTACAATGCACTGACCCTCTAACATCCAATGCTTGTTAGTTAAGATGGGAAACGTGTGAGCTTCATGAACGATGTAGTTGTTTGAGCAGAGAAGTGACTGCCTTACCTGAATTGAAGTCTTGCTTGTAGGAAGACTCAGAGCCTGAGATTTAACTCCATTTCTGAAGGCAAACACACAGCATAGTTCTCATCCATGGATCACACTCTGCTTTAGAGCGAGAAGCACGCTCTTGCTTTCTAGAGTCTCTAAGACAGCAGGAAACGTGAGTGTGCTGAGAACAAAAGAACGGTGTTTCCTACACATACGGACCATATCTAGTCCAACTCTGCTTCTGAAACTGATACAAAGCACTGGTCCTCTAACATCCAATGCTTGTCAGTTAAGATGAGAAACGTGTCAGCTTCTGGAACGATGTAGTTCGTTTGAGCTGAAAAGTGACTGCCCTTACCTGAAACGAAGTCTTGCTTGGAGGAAAACGCAGAGCCTGGGATTTAACTCCATTTCTGAAGTGAAACACACAGCATAGTTCTCATACATGGATCACACTCTGCTTTAGAGCAAGAAGCACACTCTTGCTTTCTAGAGTCTCTAAGACAGCAGGAAATCTGAGTGTGCCCAGAACAAAAGAACGGTGTTTCCTGCACATACGGACTATATGTAGTCCAAAACTTCTTCTGAAACTGATAGAATGCACTGGTCTTCTAACATCCAATGCTTGTCAGTTAAGATGAGAAACGTGTGAGCTTCATGAAAGTTGTAGTTCTTTTGAGCAGAAAAGTGACTGCCCTTACCTGAAATGAAGTCTTGCTTGTAGGGAGACTCAGAGCCTGGGATTTAACTCCTTTTCTGAAGTGAAACACACAGCATAGTATTCATCCATGGATCACACTCTGCTTTAGGACGAGAAGCACGCTCTTGCTTTCTAGAGTCTCTAAGACAGCAGGAAACTTGAGTGTGCTGAGAACAAGAGAACGGTGTTTCCTACACATACGGACCATATCTAGTCCAAATCTGCTTCTTAAACTGAAACAAAGCACTGGTCCTCTAACATCCAATGCTTGTCTGTTAAGATGTGAAACGTGTGAGCTTTGTGAATGATATAGTTCCTTTGAACTGAAAAGTGACTGCCCTTACCCGAAAAGAAGTCTTGCTTGTAGGAAGACACAGAGCCTGAGATTTAAGTCCATTTCTGAAGGGAAACACACAGCATAGTTCTCATCCATGGATCACGCTCTGCTTTAGAGCGAGAATCACACTCTTGAGTTCTAGAGTCTCTAATACAGCAGGAAATCTGAGTGTGCCCAGAACAAAAGAACGGTGTTTCCTACACAAACGGACCATATGTAGTCCAAATCTGCCTCTGAAACTGATACAAAGCACTGAGCTTCTAACATCCAATGCTTGTCAGTTAAGATGGGAAACGTGTGAGCTTCGTGAACGATGTAGTTCCTTTGAGCAGAAAAGTTTCTGCCCTTACCAGAAACGAAGTCTTGCTTGTAGGGAGACTCAGAGCCTGGGATTTAACTCCAATTCTGAAGTGAAACACACAGCATTGTCTCATCTATTGATGACACTCTGCTTTAGAACAAGAAGCACGCTCTTGCTTTCTAGAGTCTCTAAGACAGCAGGAAACGTGAGTGTGCTGAGAACAAAAGAACGGTGTTTCCTACACATACGGACCATATCTTGTCCAACTCTGCCTCTGAAACTGATACAAAGCACTGGTCCTCTAAAATCCAATGCTTGTCTGTTAAGATGAGAAATGTGTGAGCTCAGGGAACGATGTAGTTCGTTTGAGCAGAAAAGTGACTGCCCTTACCTGAAACGAAGTCTTGCCTGTAGGAAGAGACAGAGTCTGGGATTTAACTCCATTTCTGAAGGGAAACATACAGCATAGTTCTCATCAATGGATCACACTCTGCTTTAGAGCAAGAAGCACACTCTTGCTTTCTAGAGTCTCTAAGATAGCAGAAACTCTGAGTGTGCCCAGAACAAAAGAACGGTGTTTCCTACACATACGGACTATATGTAGTCCAAATCTTCTTCTGAAACTGATAGAATGCACTGGTCCTCTAACATCCAATGCTTGTCAGTTAAGATGAGAAACGTGTGAGCTTTGTGAATGATGTAGTTCATTTGAGCAGAAACGTGACTGCCCTTACCTGAAACGAAGTCTTGCTTGTATTAAGACAAAGAGTCTGTGATTTAAGTCCATTTCTGAAGGGAAACACACAGCATAGTTCTCATCCATGGATCACAATCTGCTTTAGAGCGAGAAGCACACTCTTGCTTTGTAGAGTCTCTAATACATCAGGAAATGTGAGTGTGCCCGGAACAAAAGAACGGTGTTTCCTACACATATGGACCATATGTAGTCCAAATCTGCTTCCGATACTGATACAAAGCACTGACCATCTAACATCCAATGCTTGTCAGTTAAGATGAGAAACGTGTGAGCTTCGTGAACGATGTAGTTCGTTTGAACAGAAAAGTGTTTGCCCTTACCTGAAACGAAGTCTTGCTTGTAGGTAGACTCAGAGCCTGGGATTTAACTCCATTTCTGAAGTGAAGCACACAGCATAGTTCTCATCCATGGATCACACTCTGCTTTAGAGCAAGAAGCACACTCTTGCTTTCTAGAGTCTCTAATAAAGCAGGAAATCTGAGTGTGCCCAGAACAAAAGAACGGTGTTTCCTACACATACGGACTATATGTAGTCCAAATCTTCTTCTGAAACTGATAGAATGCACTGGTCCTCTAACATCCAATGCTTGTCAGTTAAGATGAGAATCGTGTGAGCTTTGTGAATGATGTTGTACTTTTGAGCAGAAAAGTGACTGCCCTTACCTGAAACGATGTCTTGCTTGAAGTAAGACACAGAGTCTGGGATTTAAGTCCATTTCTGAAGGGAAACACACAGCATAGTTCTCATCCATGGATCACACTCTGCTTTAGAACAAGAAGCATGCTCTTGATTTCTAGATTCTCTAAGACAGCAGGAAACGTGAGTGTGCTGAGAACAAAAGAACGGTGTTTCCTACACATACAGACCATATCTAGTCCAACTCTGCTTCTGAACCTGATACAAAGCAATGGTCCTCTAACATCCAATGCTTGTCAATTAAGATGAGAAACGTGTGAGCTTCGTGAATGATGTAGTTCATTTGAGCAGAAAAGTGACTGCCCTTACCTGAAACGAAGTCTTGCATGTAGTAAGACACAAAGCCTGGGATTTAAGTCCATTTCTGAAGGGAAACACACAGCATAGTTCTCATCCATGGATCACACTCTGCTTTAGAGCGAGAAGCACACTCTTGCTTTGTAGAGTCTCTAATACAGCAGGAAATCTGAGTGTGCCCGGAACAAAAGAACGGTGTTTCCTACACATATGGACCATATGTAGTCCAAATCTGCTTCTGAAACTGATACAAAGCACTGACCATCTAACATCCAATGCTTGTCAGTTAAGATGAGAAACGTGTGAGCTTCATGAACGATGAAGTTCGTTTGAGCAGAAAAGTGACTGCCCTTACCTGAAACGAAGTCTTGCCTGTAGGAAGACTCAGAGCCTGGGATTTAACTCCATTTCTGAAGTCAAGCACACAGCATAGTTCTCATCCATGGATCACACTCTGCTTTAGAGCAAGAAGCATACTCTTGCTTTCTAGAGTCTCTAAGACAGCAGGAAACGTGATTTTGCTGAGAACAAAAGAACAGTGTTTCCTACACATACGGACATTATATAGTCCAACTCTGCTTCTGAAACTGATACAAAGCAATGGTCCTCTAACATCCAATGCTTGTCTGTTAAGGTGAGAAACGTGTGAGCTTCTGGAACGATGTAGTTCGTTTGAGCTGAAAAGTGACTGCCCTTACCTGAAACGAAGTCTTGCTTGTAGGAAGACTCAGATCCTGGGATTTAACTCCATTTCTGAAGTGAAACACACAGCGCAGTGCTCATCCATGGATCACACTCTGCTTTAGAGCAAGAAGCACACTATTGCTTTCTAGATTCTCTAAGACAGCAGGAAATCTGAGTGTGCCCAGAACAAAAGAACGGTGTTTCCTACACATATGGACCATATCCAGTCCAAATTTGCTTCTGAAACTGATACAAAGCACTGGTCCTCTAACATCCAATGCTTGTCAGTTAAGATGAGAAACGTGTAAGCTTTGTGAATGATGTAGATCCTTTGAACTGAAAAGTGACTGCCCTTACCTGAAAAGATCTTGCTTGTAGTAAGACACAGAGCCTGGGATTTAACTCCACTTCTTAATAGAAACACACAGCAAAGTTCTCAACCATGGATCACACTCTGCTTTAGAGCGAAAAGCACGCTCTTGCTATTAGAGTCTCTAATATAGCAGGAAATCTGAGTGCGCCCAGAACAAAAGAACGTTGTTTCCTTCATATACGGACCATATGTAGTCCAAATCTTCTTCTGAAACTGATAGAATGCACTGGTCCTCTAACATCCAATGCTTGTCAGTTAAGATGAGAAATGTGTGAGCTTTGTGAATGATGTAGTTCCTTTGAACTGAAAAGTGACTGCCCTTACTGAAACGAAGTCTTGCTTGTAGTAAGACAAAGATTCTGTGATTTAACAACATTTCTGAAAGCAAACACACAGCATAGTTCTCATCCATGGATCACACTCTGCTTTTGAGCAAATAGCACGCTCTTGCTTTCTAGATTCTCTAATACAGCAGGAAATCTGAGTGTGCCCAGAACAAAAGAACGGTGTTTCCTACACATACGGACCATATCTACTCCAACTCTTCTTCTGAAACTAATACAAAGCACTGGTCCTTTAACATCCAATGCTTGTCAGTTAAGATGAGAAACGTGTGAGCTTCGTGAACGATGTAGTTCGTTTCAGCAGAAAACTGACTGCCCTTACCTGAATTTAAGTCTTGCTTGTAGGAAGACACAGAGCCTCAGATTTAACTCCATTTCTGAAGTAAAACACACAGCAGTGTAATCATCCATTGATCACACTCTGCTTTAGAACAAGAAGCACGCTCTTGCTTTCTAGAGTATCTAAGACAGCAGGAAACGTGAGTGTGCTGAGAACAAAAGAACGGTGTTTCCTATATTTACGGACATTATATAGTCCAACTCTGCATCTGAAACTGATACAAAGCACTGGTCCTCTAAAATCCAATGCTTGTCTGTTAAGATGAGAAACGTGTGAGCTTCGTGAACAATGTAGTTCGTTTGAGCTGAAAGTGACTGCCCTTACCTGAAACGAAGTCTTGCCTGTAGGAAGACACACATCCTGGGATTTAACTCCATTTCTTAAGGGAAACATACAGCATAGTTCTCATCAATGGATCACACTCTGCTTTTGAGCAAGAAGTACGCTCTTGCTTTCTAGAGTCTCTAATAGAGCAGGAAATCTGATTGTGCCCAGAACAAAAGAACGGTGTTTCCGACACATACGGACTATATGTAGTCCAAATCTTCTTTTGAAACTGATACAATGCACTGGTCCTCTAACATCCAATGCTTTTCTGTTAAGATGAGAAATGTGTGAGCTCAGTGAATAATGTAGTTCGTTTGAGCTGAAAAGTGACTGCCCTTACCTGAAACGAAGTCTTGCCTGTAGGAAGAGACAGAGTCTGGGATTTAACTCCATTTCTGAAGGGAAACATACAGCATAGTTCTCATCAATGGATCACACTCTGCTTTAGAGCAAGAAGCACACTCTTGCTTTCTAGAGTCTCTAAGATAGCAGGAAATCTGAGTGTGCCCAGAACAAAAGAACGGTGTTTCCTACACATACGGACTATATGTAGTCCAAATCTTCTTCTGAAACTGATAGAATGAACTGGTCCTCTAACATCCAATGCTTGAGAGTTAAGATGAGAAACGTGTGAGCTTCGTGAATGTTGTAGTTCGTTTGAGCAGAAAAGTGACTGCCCTTACCTGAAACGAAGTCTTGTTTGTAGGTAGACTCAGAGCCTGGGATTTAACTCCATTTCTGAAGTGAAGCACACAGCATAGTTCTCATCCATGGATCACACTCTGCTTTAGAGCAAGAAGCACACTCTTGCTTTCTAGAGTCTCTAATATAGCAGGAAATCTGAGTGTGCCCAGAACAAAAGAACGGTGATTCCTACACATAGGGACTCTATGTAGTCCTAATCTTCTTCTGAAACTGATACAATGCACTGGTCCTCTAATATCCAATGCTTGCCAGTTAAGATGAGAAACGTGTGAGCTTCGTGAACGATGTAGTTCCTTTGAGCAGAAAAGTGACTGCCCTTACCTGAAACGAAGTCCTGCTTGTAGGGAGACTCAGAGCCTGGGATTTAACTCCAATTCTGAAGTGAAACACACAGCATTGTCTCATCTATTGATGACACTCTGCTTTAGAACAAGAAGCACGCTCTTGCTTTGTAGAGTCTCTAAGACAGCAGGAAACGTGAGTGTGCTGAGAACAAAAGAACGGTGTTTCCTACACATACGGACCATATCTTGTCCAACTCTGCTTCTGAAACTGATACAAAGCACTGGTCCTCTAACATCCAATGCTTGTCTGTTAAGAAGAGAAATGTGTGAGCTCAGGGAACGATGTAGTTCGTTTGAGCAGAAAAGTGACTGCCCTTACCTGAAACGAAGTCTTGCCTGTAGGAAGAGACAGAGTCTGGGATTTAACTCCATTTCTGAAGGGAAACATACAGCATAGTTCTCATCCATGGATCACACTCTGCTTTAGAGCAAGAAGCACACTCTTGCTTTCTAGATTCTCTAATACAGCAGGAAATCTGAGTGTGCCCAGAACAAAAGAACGGTGTTTCCTACACAAACGGACCATATGTAGTCCAAATCTGCCTCTGAAACTGATACAAAGCACTGAGCTTCTAACATCCAATGCTTGTCAGTTAAGATGGGAAACGTGTGAGCTTCGTGAACGATGTAGTTCCTTTGAGCAGAAAAGTTTCTGCCCTTACCAGAAACGAAGTCTTGCTTGTAGGGAGACTCAGAGCCTGGGATTTAACTCCAATTCTGAAGTGAAACACACAGCATTGTCTCATCTATTGATGACACTCTGCTTTAGAACAAGAAGCACGCTCTTGCTTTCTAGAGTCTCTAAGACAGCAGGAAACGTGAGTGTGCTGAGAACAAAAGAACGGTGTTTCCTACACATACGGACCATATCTTGTCCAACTCTGCCTCTGAAACTGATACAAAGCACTGGTCCTCTAAAATCCAATGCTTGTCTGTTAAGATGAGAAATGTGTGAGCTCAGGGAACGATGTAGTTCGTTTGAGCAGAAAAGTGACTGCCCTTACCTGAAACGAAGTCTTGCCTGTAGGAAGAGACAGAGTCTGGGATTTAACTCCATTTCTGAAGGGAAACATACAGCATAGTTCTCATCAATGGATCACACTCTGCTTTAGAGCAAGAAGCACACTCTTGCTTTCTAGAGTCTCTAAGATAGCAGAAACTCTGAGTGTGCCCAGAACAAAAGAACGGTGTTTCCTACACATACGGACTATATGTAGTCCAAATCTTCTTCTGAAACTGATAGAATGCACTGGTCCTCTAACATCCAATGCTTGTCAGTTAAGATGAGAAACGTGTGAGCTTTGTGAATGATGTAGTTCATTTGAGCAGAAACGTGACTGCCCTTACCTGAAACGAAGTCTTGCTTGTATTAAGACAAAGAGTCTGTGATTTAAGTCCATTTCTGAAGGGAAACACACAGCATAGTTCTCATCCATGGATCACAATCTGCTTTAGAGCGAGAAGCACACTCTTGCTTTGTAGAGTCTCTAATACATCAGGAAATGTGAGTGTGCCCGGAACAAAAGAACGGTGTTTCCTACACATATGGACCATATGTAGTCCAAATCTGCTTCCGATACTGATACAAAGCACTGACCATCTAACATCCAATGCTTGTCAGTTAAGATGAGAAACGTGTGAGCTTCGTGAACGATGTAGTTCGTTTGAACAGAAAAGTGTTTGCCCTTACCTGAAACGAAGTCTTGCTTGTAGGTAGACTCAGAGCCTGGGATTTAACTCCATTTCTGAAGTGAAGCACACAGCATAGTTCTCATCCATGGATCACACTCTGCTTTAGAGCAAGAAGCACACTCTTGCTTTCTAGAGTCTCTAATAAAGCAGGAAATCTGAGTGTGCCCAGAACAAAAGAACGGTGTTTCCTACACATACGGACTATATGTAGTCCAAATCTTCTTCTGAAACTGATAGAATGCACTGGTCCTCTAACATCCAATGCTTGTCAGTTAAGATGAGAATCGTGTGAGCTTTGTGAATGATGTTGTACTTTTGAGCAGAAAAGTGACTGCCCTTACCTGAAACGATGTCTTGCTTGAAGTAAGACACAGAGTCTGGGATTTAAGTCCATTTCTGAAGGGAAACACACAGCATAGTTCTCATCCATGGATCACACTCTGCTTTAGAACAAGAAGCATGCTCTTGATTTCTAGATTCTCTAAGACAGCAGGAAACGTGAGTGTGCTGAGAACAAAAGAACGGTGTTTCCTACACATACAGACCATATCTAGTCCAACTCTGCTTCTGAACCTGATACAAAGCAATGGTCCTCTAACATCCAATGCTTGTCAATTAAGATGAGAAACGTGTGAGCTTCGTGAATGATGTAGTTCATTTGAGCAGAAAAGTGACTGCCCTTACCTGAAACGAAGTCTTGCATGTAGTAAGACACAAAGCCTGGGATTTAAGTCCATTTCTGAAGGGAAACACACAGCATAGTTCTCATCCATGGATCACACTCTGCTTTAGAGCGAGAAGCACACTCTTGCTTTGTAGAGTCTCTAATACAGCAGGAAATCTGAGTGTGCCCGGAACAAAAGAACGGTGTTTCCTACACATATGGACCATATGTAGTCCAAATCTGCTTCTGAAACTGATACAAAGCACTGACCATCTAACATCCAATGCTTGTCAGTTAAGATGAGAAACGTGTGAGCTTCATGAACGATGAAGTTCGTTTGAGCAGAAAAGTGACTGCCCTTACCTGAAACGAAGTCTTGCCTGTAGGAAGACTCAGAGCCTGGGATTTAACTCCATTTCTGAAGTCAAGCACACAGCATAGTTCTCATCCATGGATCACACTCTGCTTTAGAGCAAGAAGCATACTCTTGCTTTCTAGAGTCTCTAAGACAGCAGGAAACGTGATTTTGCTGAGAACAAAAGAACAGTGTTTCCTACACATACGGACATTATATAGTCCAACTCTGCTTCTGAAACTGATACAAAGCAATGGTCCTCTAACATCCAATGCTTGTCTGTTAAGGTGAGAAACGTGTGAGCTTCTGGAACGATGTAGTTCGTTTGAGCTGAAAAGTGACTGCCCTTACCTGAAACGAAGTCTTGCTTGTAGGAAGACTCAGATCCTGGGATTTAACTCCATTTCTGAAATGAAACACACAGCGCAGTGCTCATCCATGGATCACACTCTGCTTTAGAGCAAGAAGCACACTATTGCTTTCTAGATTCTCTAAGACAGCAGGAAATCTGAGTGTGCCCAGAACAAAAGAACGGTGTTTCCTACACATATGGACCATATCCAGTCCAAATTTGCTTCTGAAACTGATACAAAGCACTGGTCCTCTAACATCCAATGCTTGTCAGTTAAGATGAGAAACGTGTAAGCTTTGTGAATGATGTAGATCCTTTGAACTGAAAAGTGACTGCCCTTACCTGAAAAGATCTTGCTTGTAGTAAGACACAGAGCCTGGGATTTAACTCCACTTCTTAATAGAAACACACAGCAAAGTTCTCAACCATGGATCACACTCTGCTTTAGAGCGAAAAGCACGCTCTTGCTATTAGAGTCTCTAATATAGCAGGAAATCTGAGTGCGCCCAGAACAAAAGAACGTTGTTTCCTTCATATACGGACCATATGTAGTCCAAATCTTCTTCTGAAACTGATAGAATGCACTGGTCCTCTAACATCCAATGCTTGTCAGTTAAGATGAGAAATGTGTGAGCTTTGTGAATGATGTAGTTCCTTTGAACTGAAAAGTGACTGCCCTTACTGAAACGAAGTCTTGCTTGTAGTAAGACAAAGATTCTGTGATTTAACAACATTTCTGAAAGCAAACACACAGCATAGTTCTCATCCATGGATCACACTCTGCTTTTGAGCAAATAGCACGCTCTTGCTTTCTAGATTCTCTAATACAGCAGGAAATCTGAGTGTGCCCAGAACAAAAGAACGGTGTTTCCTACACATACGGACCATATCTACTCCAACTCTTCTTCTGAAACTAATACAAAGCACTGGTCCTTTAACATCCAATGCTTGTCAGTTAAGATGAGAAACGTGTGAGCTTCGTGAACGATGTAGTTCGTTTCAGCAGAAAACTGACTGCCCTTACCTGAATTTAAGTCTTGCTTGTAGGAAGACACAGAGCCTCAGATTTAACTCCATTTCTGAAGTAAAACACACAGCAGTGTAATCATCCATTGATCACACTCTGCTTTAGAACAAGAAGCACGCTCTTGCTTTCTAGAGTATCTAAGACAGCAGGAAACGTGAGTGTGCTGAGAACAAAAGAACGGTGTTTCCTATATTTACGGACATTATATAGTCCAACTCTGCATCTGAAACTGATACAAAGCACTGGTCCTCTAAAATCCAATGCTTGTCTGTTAAGATGAGAAACGTGTGAGCTTCGTGAACAATGTAGTTCGTTTGAGCTGAAAGTGACTGCCCTTACCTGAAACGAAGTCTTGCCTGTAGGAAGACACACATCCTGGGATTTAACTCCATTTCTTAAGGGAAACATACAGCATAGTTCTCATCAATGGATCACACTCTGCTTTTGAGCAAGAAGTACGCTCTTGCTTTCTAGAGTCTCTAATAGAGCAGGAAATCTGATTGTGCCCAGAACAAAAGAACGGTGTTTCCGACACATACGGACTATATGTAGTCCAAATCTTCTTTTGAAACTGATACAATGCACTGGTCCTCTAACATCCAATGCTTTTCTGTTAAGATGAGAAATGTGTGAGCTCAGTGAATAATGTAGTTCGTTTGAGCTGAAAAGTGACTGCCCTTACCTGAAACGAAGTCTTGCCTGTAGGAAGAGACAGAGTCTGGGATTTAACTCCATTTCTGAAGGGAAACATACAGCATAGTTCTCATCAATGGATCACACTCTGCTTTAGAGCAAGAAGCACACTCTTGCTTTCTAGAGTCTCTAAGATAGCAGGAAATCTGAGTGTGCCCAGAACAAAAGAACGGTGTTTCCTACACATACGGACTATATGTAGTCCAAATCTTCTTCTGAAACTGATAGAATGAACTGGTCCTCTAACATCCAATGCTTGAGAGTTAAGATGAGAAACGTGTGAGCTTCGTGAATGTTGTAGTTCGTTTGAGCAGAAAAGTGACTGCCCTTACCTGAAACGAAGTCTTGTTTGTAGGTAGACTCAGAGCCTGGGATTTAACTCCATTTCTGAAGTGAAGCACACAGCATAGTTCTCATCCATGGATCACACTCTGCTTTAGAGCAAGAAGCACACTCTTGCTTTCTAGAGTCTCTAATATAGCAGGAAATCTGAGTGTGCCCAGAACAAAAGAACGGTGATTCCTACACATAGGGACTCTATGTAGTCCTAATCTTCTTCTGAAACTGATACAATGCACTGGTCCTCTAATATCCAATGCTTGCCAGTTAAGATGAGAAACGTGTGAGCTTCGTGAACGATGTAGTTCCTTTGAGCAGAAAAGTGACTGCCCTTACCTGAAACGAAGTCCTGCTTGTAGGGAGACTCAGAGCCTGGGATTTAACTCCAATTCTGAAGTGAAACACACAGCATTGTCTCATCTATTGATGACACTCTGCTTTAGAACAAGAAGCACGCTCTTGCTTTGTAGAGTCTCTAAGACAGCAGGAAACGTGAGTGTGCTGAGAACAAAAGAACGGTGTTTCCTACACATACGGACCATATCTTGTCCAACTCTGCTTCTGAAACTGATACAAAGCACTGGTCCTCTAACATCCAATGCTTGTCTGTTAAGAAGAGAAATGTGTGAGCTCAGGGAACGATGTAGTTCGTTTGAGCAGAAAAGTGACTGCCCTTACCTGAAACGAAGTCTTGCCTGTAGGAAGAGACAGAGTCTGGGATTTAACTCCATTTCTGAAGGGAAACATACAGCATAGTTCTCATCCATGGATCACACTCTGCTTTAGAGCAAGAAGCACACTCTTGCTTTCTAGATTCTCTAATACAGCAGGAAATCTGAGTGTAGATCCTTTGAACTGAAAAGTGACTGCCTTTACCTGAAAAGATCTTGCTTGTAGTAAGACACAGAGCCTGGGATTTAACTCCACTTCTTAATAGAAACACACAGCAAAGTTCTCAACCATGGATCACACTCTGCTTTAGAGCGAAAAGCACGCTCTTGCTATTAGAGTCTCTAATATAGCAGGAAATCTGAGTGTGCCCAGAACAAAAGAACATAGTTTCCTTCATATACGGACCATATGTAGTCCAAATCTTCTTCTGAAACTGATAGAATGCACTGGTCCTCTAACATCCAATGCTTGTCAGTTAAGATGAGAAACGTGTGAGCTTTGTGAATGATGTAGTTCCTTTGAACTGAAAAGTGACTGCCCTTACCTGAAACGAAGTCTTGCTTGTAGTAAGACAAAGAGCCTGTGATTTAACAACATTTCTGAAGAGAAACACACAGCATAGTTCTCATCCATGGATCACACTCTGCTTTAGAGTGAGAAGCACACTCTAGCTTTCTAGAGTCTCTAACACAGCAGGAAATCTGAGTGTGCACAGAACAAAAGAACGGTGTTTCCTACACATATGGACCATATGTAGTCCAAATCTGCTTCTGAAACTGATACAAAGCACTGACCCTCTAACATCCAATGCTTGTCAGTTAAGATGAGAAACGTGTGAGCTTCGTGAACGATGTAGTTAGTTTGAGCAGAAAAGTGACTGCCCTTACCTGAAACGAAGTCTTGCTTGTAGGAAGACTCAGAGCATGGGATTTAACGCCATTTCTGAAAGCAAACACACAGCATAGTTCTCATCCATGGATCACATTCTGCTTTTGAGCAAATAGCACGCTCTTGCTTTCTAGATTCTCTAATACAGCAGGAAATCTGAGTGTGCCCAGAACAAAAGAACGGTGTTTCCTACACATACGGACCATATCTAGTCCAACTCTTCTTCTGAAACTGATACAAAGCACTGGTCCTTTAACATCCAATGCTTGTCAGTTAAGATGAGAAACGTGTGAGCTTCGTGAACGATGTAGTTCGTTTCAGCAGAAAACTGACTGCCCTTACCTGAATTTAAGTCTTGCTTGTAGGAAGACACAGAGCCTCAGATTTAACTCCATTTCTGAAGTAAAACACACAGGAGTGTAATCATCCATTGATCACACTCTGCTTTAGAACAAGAAGCACGCTCTTGCTTTCTAGAGTATCTAAGACAGCAGGAAACGTGAGTGTGCTGAGAACAAAAGAACGGTGTTTCCTATATTTACGGACATTATATAGTCCAACTCTGCATCTGAAACTGATACAAAGCACTGGTCCTCTAAAATCCAATGCTTGTCTGTTAAGATGAGAAACGTGTGAGCTTCGTGAACAATGTAGTTCGTTTGAGCTGAAAGTGACTGCCCTTACCTGAAACGAAGTCTTGCCTGTAGGAAGACACACAGCCTGGGATTTAACTCCATTTCTGAAGGGAAACATACAGCATAGTTCTCATCAATGGATCACACTCTGCTTTTGAGCAAGAAGCACGCTCTTGCTTTCTAGAGTCTCTAATAGAGCAGGAAATCTGATTGTGCCCAGAACAAAAGAACGGTGTTTCCGACACATACGGACTATATGTAGTCCAAATCTTCTTTTGAAACTGATACAATGCACTGGTCCTCTAACATCCAATGCTTGTCTGTTACGATGAGAAATGTGTGAGCTCAGTGAATAATGTAGTTCGTTTGAGCTGAAAAGTGACTGCCCTTACCTGAAACGAAGTCTTGCTTGTAGGGAGACTCAGAGCCTGGGATTTAACTCCAATTCTGAAGTGAAACACACAGCATTGTCTCATCTATTGATGACACTCTGCTTTAGAACAAGAAGCACGCTCTTGCTTTCTAGAGTCTCTAAGACAGCAGGAAACGTGAGTGTGCTGAGAACAAAAGAACGGTGTTTCCTACACATACGGACCATATCTTGTCCAACTCTGCTTCTGAAACTGATACAAAGCACTGGTCCTCTAACATCCAATGCTTGTCTGTTAAGATGAGAAATGTGTGAGCTCAGGGAACGATGTAGTTCGTTTGAGCAGAAAAGTGACTGCCCTTAACTGAAACGAAGTCTTGCCTGTAGGAAGAGACAGAGTCTGGGATTTAACTCCATTTCTGAAGGGAAACATACAGCATAGTTCTCATCCATGTATCACACTCTGCTTTAGAGCAAGAAGCACACTCTTGCTTTCTAGAGTCTCTAAGATAGCAGGAACTCTGAGTGTGCCCAGAACAAAAGAACGGTGTTTCCTACACATACGGACTATATGTAGTCCAAATCTTCTTCTGAAACTGATAGAATGCACTGGTCCTCTAACATCCAATGCTTGTCAGTTAAGATGAGAAACGTGTGAGCTTTGTGAATGATGTAGTTCATTTGAGCAGAAACGTGACTGCCCTTACCTGAAACGAACTCTTGCTTGTATTAAGACAAAGAGTCTGTGATTTAAGTCCATTTCTGAAGGGAAACACACAGCATAGTTCTCATCCATGGATCACACTCTGCTTTAGAACGAGAAGCACACTCTTGCTTTGTAGAGTCTCTAATACATCAGGAAATGTGAGTGTGCCCGGAACAAAAGAACGGTGTTTCCTACACATATGGACCATATGTAGTCCAAATCTGCTTCTGATACTGATACAAAGCACTGACCATCTAACATCCAATGCTTGTCAGTTAAGATGAGAAACGTGTGAGCTTCGTGAACGATGTAGTTCGTTTGAACAGAAAAGTGTTTGACCTTACCTGAAACGAAGTCTTGCTTGTAGGTAGACTCAGAGCCTGGGATTTAACTCCATTTCTGAAGTGAAGCACACAGCATAGTTCTCATCCATGGATCACACTCTGCTTTAGAGCAAGAAGCACACTCTTGCTTTCTAGAGTCTCTAAGATAGCAGGAAATCTGAGTGTGCCCAGAACAAAAGAACGGTGTTTCCGACACATACGGACTATATGTAGTCCAAATCTTCTTCTGAAACTGATAGAATGCACTGGTCCTCTAACATCCAATGCTTGTCAGTTAAGATGAGAATCGTGTGAGCTTTGTGAATGATGTTGTACTTTTGAGCAGAAAAGTGACTGCCCTTACCTGAAACGAAGTCTTGCTTGAAGTAAGACACAGAGTCTGGGATTTAAGTCCATTTCTGAAGGGAAACACACAGCATAGTTCTCATCCATGGATCACACTCTGCTTTAGAACAAGAAGGATGCTCTTGATTTCTAATTTCTCTAAGACAGCAGGAAACGTGAGTGTGCTGAGAACAAAAGAACGGTGTTTCCTACACATACAGACCATATCTAGTCCAACTCTGCTTCTGAACCTGATACAAAGCAATGGTCCTCTAACATCCAATGCTTGTCAATTAAGATGAGAAACGTGTGAGCTTCGTGAATGATGTAGTTCATTTGAGCAGAAAAGTGACTGCCCTTACCTGAAACGAAGTCTTGCATGTAGTAAGACACAAAGCATTGGGATTTAAGTCCATTTCTGAAGGGAAACACACAGCATAGTTCTCATCCATGGATCACACTCTGCTTTAGAGCGAGAAGCACACTCTTGCTTTGTAGATTCTCTAATACAGCAGGAAATCTGAGTGTGCCCGGAACAAAAGAACGGTGTTTCCTACACATATGGACCATATGTAGTCCAAATCTGCTTCTGAAACTGATACAAAGCACTGACCATCTAACATCCAATGCTTGTCAGTTAAGATGAGAAACGTGTGAGCTTCATGAACGATGAAGTTCGTTTGAGCAGAAAAGTGACTGCCCTTACCTGAAACGAAGTCTTGCCTGTAGGAAGACTCAGAGCCTGGGATTTAACTCCATTTCTGAAGTCAAGCACACAGCATAGTTCTCATCCATGGATCACACTCTGCTTTAGAGCAAGAAGCACACTCTTGCTTTCTAGATTCTCTAATACAGCAGGAAATCTGAGTGTGCCCAGAACAAAAGAACGGTGTTTCCTACACATACGGACCATATCTAGTCCAACTCTTCTTCTGAAACTGATACAAAGCACTGGTCCTTTAACATCCAATGCTTGTCAGTTAAGATGAGAAACGTGTGAGCTTCGTGAACGATGTAGTTCGTTTGAGCAGAAAACTGACTGCCCTTACCTGAATTGAAGTCTTGCTTGTAGGAAGACTCAGAGCCTGGGATTTAACTCCATTTCTGAAGTAAAACAAACAGCAGTGTAATCATCCATTGATCACACTTTGCTTTAGAACAAGAAGCACGCTCTTGCTTTCTAGACTCTCTAAGACAGCAGGAAACGTGAGTTTGCTGAGAACAAAAGAACGGTGTTTCCTACACATACAGACAATATATAGTCAAACTCTGCTTCTGAAACTGATAAAAAGCACTGGTCCTCTAAAATCTAATGCTTGTCTGTTAAGATGAGAAACGTGTGAGCTTCGTGAACGATGTAGTTCGTTTGAGCTGAAAAGTGACTGCCCTTACCTGAAACGAAGTCTTGCTTGTAGGAAGACTCAGAGCCTGGGATTTAACTCCATTTCTGAAGTGAAGCACACAGCATAGTTCTCATCCATGGATCACATTCTGCTTTTGAGCAAATAGCACGCTCTTGCTTTCTAGATTCTCTAATACAGCAGGAAATCTGAGTGTGCCCAGAACAAAAGAACGGTGTTTCCTACACATACGGACCATATCTAGTCCAACTCTTCTTCTGAAACTGATACAAAGCACTGGTCCTTTAACATCCAATGCTTGTCAGTTAAGATGAGAAACGTGTGAGCTTCGTGAACGATGTAGTTCGTTTCAGCAGAAAACTGACTGCCCTTACCTGAATTTAAGTCTTGCTTGTAGGAAGACACAGAGCCTCAGATTTAACTCCATTTCTGAAGTAAAACACACAGGAGTGTAATCATCCATTGATCACACTCTGCTTTAGAACAAGAAGCACGCTCTTGCTTTCTAGAGTATCTAAGACAGCAGGAAACGTGAGTGTGCTGAGAACAAAAGAACGGTGTTTCCTATATTTACGGACATTATATAGTCCAACTCTGCATCTGAAACTGATACAAAGCACTGGTCCTCTAAAATCCAATGCTTGTCTGTTAAGATGAGAAACGTGTGAGCTTCGTGAACAATGTAGTTCGTTTGAGCTGAAAGTGACTGCCCTTACCTGAAACGAAGTCTTGCCTGTAGGAAGACACACAGCCTGGGATTTAACTCCATTTCTGAAGGGAAACATACAGCATAGTTCTCATCAATGGATCACACTCTGCTTTTGAGCAAGAAGCACGCTCTTGCTTTCTAGAGTCTCTAATAGAGCAGGAAATCTGATTGTGCCCAGAACAAAAGAACGGTGTTTCCGACACATACGGACTATATGTAGTCCAAATCTTCTTTTGAAACTGATACAATGCACTGGTCCTCTAACATCCAATGCTTGTCTGTTACGATGAGAAATGTGTGAGCTCAGTGAATAATGTAGTTCGTTTGAGCTGAAAAGTGACTGCCCTTACCTGAAACGAAGTCTTGCTTGTAGGGAGACTCAGAGCCTGGGATTTAACTCCAATTCTGAAGTGAAACACACAGCATTGTCTCATCTATTGATGACACTCTGCTTTAGAACAAGAAGCACGCTCTTGCTTTCTAGAGTCTCTAAGACAGCAGGAAACGTGAGTGTGCTGAGAACAAAAGAACGGTGTTTCCTACACATACGGACCATATCTTGTCCAACTCTGCTTCTGAAACTGATACAAAGCACTGGTCCTCTAACATCCAATGCTTGTCTGTTAAGATGAGAAATGTGTGAGCTCAGGGAACGATGTAGTTCGTTTGAGCAGAAAAGTGACTGCCCTTAACTGAAACGAAGTCTTGCCTGTAGGAAGAGACAGAGTCTGGGATTTAACTCCATTTCTGAAGGGAAACATACAGCATAGTTCTCATCCATGTATCACACTCTGCTTTAGAGCAAGAAGCACACTCTTGCTTTCTAGAGTCTCTAAGATAGCAGGAACTCTGAGTGTGCCCAGAACAAAAGAACGGTGTTTCCTACACATACGGACTATATGTAGTCCAAATCTTCTTCTGAAACTGATAGAATGCACTGGTCCTCTAACATCCAATGCTTGTCAGTTAAGATGAGAAACGTGTGAGCTTTGTGAATGATGTAGTTCATTTGAGCAGAAACGTGACTGCCCTTACCTGAAACGAACTCTTGCTTGTATTAAGACAAAGAGTCTGTGATTTAAGTCCATTTCTGAAGGGAAACACACAGCATAGTTCTCATCCATGGATCACACTCTGCTTTAGAACGAGAAGCACACTCTTGCTTTGTAGAGTCTCTAATACATCAGGAAATGTGAGTGTGCCCGGAACAAAAGAACGGTGTTTCCTACACATATGGACCATATGTAGTCCAAATCTGCTTCTGATACTGATACAAAGCACTGACCATCTAACATCCAATGCTTGTCAGTTAAGATGAGAAACGTGTGAGCTTCGTGAACGATGTAGTTCGTTTGAACAGAAAAGTGTTTGACCTTACCTGAAACGAAGTCTTGCTTGTAGGTAGACTCAGAGCCTGGGATTTAACTCCATTTCTGAAGTGAAGCACACAGCATAGTTCTCATCCATGGATCACACTCTGCTTTAGAGCAAGAAGCACACTCTTGCTTTCTAGAGTCTCTAAGATAGCAGGAAATCTGAGTGTGCCCAGAACAAAAGAACGGTGTTTCCGACACATACGGACTATATGTAGTCCAAATCTTCTTCTGAAACTGATAGAATGCACTGGTCCTCTAACATCCAATGCTTGTCAGTTAAGATGAGAATCGTGTGAGCTTTGTGAATGATGTTGTACTTTTGAGCAGAAAAGTGACTGCCCTTACCTGAAACGAAGTCTTGCTTGAAGTAAGACACAGAGTCTGGGATTTAAGTCCATTTCTGAAGGGAAACACACAGCATAGTTCTCATCCATGGATCACACTCTGCTTTAGAACAAGAAGGATGCTCTTGATTTCTAATTTCTCTAAGACAGCAGGAAACGTGAGTGTGCTGAGAACAAAAGAACGGTGTTTCCTACACATACAGACCATATCTAGTCCAACTCTGCTTCTGAACCTGATACAAAGCAATGGTCCTCTAACATCCAATGCTTGTCAATTAAGATGAGAAACGTGTGAGCTTCGTGAATGATGTAGTTCATTTGAGCAGAAAAGTGACTGCCCTTACCTGAAACGAAGTCTTGCATGTAGTAAGACACAAAGCATTGGGATTTAAGTCCATTTCTGAAGGGAAACACACAGCATAGTTCTCATCCATGGATCACACTCTGCTTTAGAGCGAGAAGCACACTCTTGCTTTGTAGATTCTCTAATACAGCAGGAAATCTGAGTGTGCCCGGAACAAAAGAACGGTGTTTCCTACACATATGGACCATATGTAGTCCAAATCTGCTTCTGAAACTGATACAAAGCACTGACCATCTAACATCCAATGCTTGTCAGTTAAGATGAGAAACGTGTGAGCTTCATGAACGATGAAGTTCGTTTGAGCAGAAAAGTGACTGCCCTTACCTGAAACGAAGTCTTGCCTGTAGGAAGACTCAGAGCCTGGGATTTAACTCCATTTCTGAAGTCAAGCACACAGCATAGTTCTCATCCATGGATCACACTCTGCTTTAGAGCAAGAAGCACACTCTTGCTTTCTAGATTCTCTAATACAGCAGGAAATCTGAGTGTGCCCAGAACAAAAGAACGGTGTTTCCTACACATACGGACCATATCTAGTCCAACTCTTCTTCTGAAACTGATACAAAGCACTGGTCCTTTAACATCCAATGCTTGTCAGTTAAGATGAGAAACGTGTGAGCTTCGTGAACGATGTAGTTCGTTTGAGCAGAAAACTGACTGCCCTTACCTGAATTGAAGTCTTGCTTGTAGGAAGACTCAGAGCCTGGGATTTAACTCCATTTCTGAAGTAAAACAAACAGCAGTGTAATCATCCATTGATCACACTTTGCTTTAGAACAAGAAGCACGCTCTTGCTTTCTAGACTCTCTAAGACAGCAGGAAACGTGAGTTTGCTGAGAACAAAAGAACGGTGTTTCCTACACATACAGACAATATATAGTCAAACTCTGCTTCTGAAACTGATAAAAAGCACTGGTCCTCTAAAATCTAATGCTTGTCTGTTAAGATGAGAAACGTGTGAGCTTCGTGAACGATGTAGTTCGTTTGAGCTGAAAAGTGACTGCCCTTACCTGAAACGAAGTCTTGCTTGTAGGAAGACTCAGAGCCTGGGATTTAACTCCATTTCTGAAGTGAAGCACACAGCATAGTTCTCATCCATGGATCACACTCTGCTTTAGAGCAAGAAGCACACTCTTGCTTTCTAGAGTCTCTAAGATAGCAGGAAATCTGAGTGTGCCCAGAACAAAAGAACGGTGATTCCTACACATAGGGACTCTATGTAGTCCTAATCTTCTTCTGAAACTGATACAATGCACTGGTCCTCTAATATCCAATGCTTGTCAGTTAAGATGAGAAACGTGTGAGCTTCGTGAACGATGTAGTTCCTTTGAGCAGAAAAGTGACTGCCCTTACCTGAAACGAAGTCTTGCTTGTAGGGAGACTCAGAGCCTGGGATTTAACTCCAATTCTGAAGTGAAACACACAGCATTGTCTCATCTATTGATGACACTCTGCTTTAGAACAAGAAGCACGCTCTTGCTTTCTAGAGTCTCTAAGACAGCAGGAAACGTGAGTGTGCTGAGAACAAAAGAACGGTGTTTCCTACACATACGGACCATATCTTGTCCAACTCTGCTTCTGAAACTGATACAAAGCACTGGTCCTCTAACATCCAATGCTTGTCTGTTAAGATGAGAAATGTGTGAGCTCAGGGAACGATGTAGTTCGTTTGAGCAGAAAAGTAACTGCCCTTAACTGAAACGAAGTCTTGCCTGTAGGAAGAGACAGAGTCTGGGATTTAACTCCATTTCTGAAGGGAAACATACAGCATAGTTCTCATCCATGGATCACACTCTGCTTTAGAGCAAGAAGCACACTCTTGCTTTCTAGAGTCTCTAAGATAGCAGGAACTCTGAGTGTGCCCAGAACAAAAGAACGGTGTTTCCTACACATACGGACTATATGTAGTCCAAATCTTCTTCTGAAACTGATAGAATGCACTGGTCCTCTAACATCCAATGCTTGTCAGTTAAGATGAGAAACGTGTGAGCTTTGTGAATGATGTAGTTCATTTGAGCAGAAACGTGACTGCCCTTACCTGAAACGAAGTCTTGCTTGTATTAAGACAAAGAGTCTGTGATTTAAGTCCATTTCTGAAGGGAAACACACAGCATAGTTCTCATCCATGGATCACACTCTGCTTTAGAGCGAGAAGCACACTCTTGCTTTGTAGAGTCTCTAATACATCAGGAAATGTGAGTGTGCCCGGAACAAAAGAACGGTGTTTCCTACACATATGGACCATATGTAGTCCAAATCTGCTTCTGATACTGATACAAAGCACTGACCATCTAACATCCAATGCTTGTCAGTTAAGATGAGAAACGTGTGAGCTTCGTGAACGATGTAGTTCGTTTGAACAGAAAAGTGTTTGCCCTTACCTGAAACGAAGTCTTGCTTGTAGGTAGACTCAGAGCCTGGGATTTAACTCCATTTCTGAAGTGAAGCACACAGCATAGTTCTCATCCATGGATCACACTCTGCTTTAGAGCAAGAAGCACACTCTTGCTTTCTAGAGTCTCTAAGATAGCAGGAAATCTGAGTGTGCCCAGAACAAAAGAACGGTGTTTCCGACACATACGGACTATATGTAGTCCAAATCTTCTTCTGAAACTGATAGAATGCACTGGTCCTCTAACATCCAATGCTTGTCAGTTAAGATGAGAATCGTGTGAGCTTTGTGAATGATGTTGTACTTTTGAGCAGAAAAGTGACTGCCCTTACCTGAAACGAAGTCTTGCTTGAAGTAAGACACAGAGTCTGGGATTTAAGTCCATTTCTGAAGGGAAACACACAGCATAGTTCTCATCCATGGATCACACTCTGCTTTAGAACAAGAAGGATGCTCTTGATTTCTAATTTCTCTAAGACAGCAGGAAACGTGAGTGTGCTGAGAACAAAAGAACGGTGTTTCCTACACATACAGACCATATCTAGTCCAACTCTGCTTCTGAACCTGATACAAAGCAATGGTCCTCTAACATCCAATGCTTGTCAATTAAGATGAGAAACGTGTGAGGTTCGTGAATGATGTAGTTCATTTGAGCAGAAAAGTGACTGCCCTTACCTGAAACGAAGTCTTGCATGTAGTAAGACACAAAGCATTGGGATTTAAGTCCATTTCTGAAGGGAAACACACAGCATAGTTCTCATCCATGGATCACACTCTGCTTTAGAGCGAGAAGCACACTCTTGCTTTGTAGATTCTCTAATACAGCAGGAAATCTGAGTGTGCCCGGAACAAAAGAACGGTGTTTCCTACACATATGGACCATATGTAGTCCAAATCTGCTTCTGAAACTGATACAAAGCACTGACCATCTAACATCCAATGCTTGTCAGTTAAGATGAGAAACGTGTGAGCTTCATGAACGATGAAGTTCGTTTGAGCAGAAAAGTGACTGCCCTTACCTGAAACGAAGTCTTGCCTGTAGGAAGACTCAGAGCCTGGGATTTAACTCCATTTCTGAAGTCAAGCACACAGCATAGTTCTCATCCATGGATCACACTCTGCTTTAGAGCAAGAAGCACACTCTTGCTTTCTAGAGTCTCTAAGACAGCAGGAAACGTGATTTTGCTGAGAACAAAAGAACAGTGTTTCCTACACATACGGACATTATATAGTCCAACTCTGCTTCTGAAACTGATACAAAGCAATGGTCCTCTAACATCCAATGCTTGTCTGTTAAGGTGAGAAACGTGTGAGCTTCTGGAACGATGTAGTTCGTTTGAGCTGAAAAGTGACTGCCCTTACCTGAAACGAAGTCTTGCTTGTAGGAAGACTCAGAGCCTGGGATTTAACTCCATTTCTGAAGTGAAACACACAGCGCAGTGCTCATCCATGGATCACACTCTGCTTTAGAGCAAGAAGCACACTATTGCTTTCTAGATTCTCTAAGACAGCAGGAAATCTGAGTGTGCCCAGATCAAAAGAACGGTGTTTCCTACACATATGGACCATATCCAGTCCAAATTTGCTTCTGAAACTGATACAAAGCACTGGTCCTCTAACATCCAATGCTTGTCAGTTAAGATGAGAAACGTGTAAGCTTTGTGAATGATGTAGATCCTTTGAACTGAAAAGTGACTGCCCTTACCTGAAAATATCTTGCTTGTAGTAAGACACAGAGCCTGGGATTTAACTCCACTTCTTAATAGAAACACACATCAAAGTTCTCAAACATGGATCACACTCTGCTTTAGAGCAAAAAGCACGCTCTTGCTATTAGAGTCTCTAATATAGCAGGAAATCTGAGTGTGCCCAGAACAAAAGAACGTTGTTTCCTTCATATACGGACCATATGTAGTCCAAATCTTCTTCTGAAACTGATAGAATGCACTGGTCCTCTAACATCCAATGCTTGTCAGTTAAGATGAGAAATGTGTGAGCTTTGTGAATGATGTAGTTCCTTTGAACTGAAAAGTGACTGCCCTTACCTGAAACGAAGTCTTGCTTGTAGTAAGACAAAGAGTCTGTGATTTAACAACATTTCTGAAGAGCAACACACAGCATAGTTCTCATCCATGGATCACACTCTGCTTTAGAGTGAGAAGCAGACTCTAGCTTTCTAGAGTCTCTAACACAGCAGGAAATCTGAGTGTGCACAGAACAAAGAACGGTGTTTCCTACACATATGGACCATATGTAGTCCAAATCTGCTTCTGAAACTGATACAAAGCACTGACCCTCTAACATCCAATGATTGTCAGTTAAGATGAGAAACGTGTGAGCTTCGTGAACGATGTAGTTCGTTTGAGCAGAAAACTGACTGCCCTTACCTGAAACGAAGTCTTGCTTGTAGGAAGACTCAGAGCATGGGATTTAACGCCATTTCTGAAAGCAAACACACAGCATAGTTCTCATCCATGAATCACACTCTGCTTTTGAGCAAATAGCACGCTCTTGCTTTCTAGATTCTCTAATACAGCAGGAAATCTGAGTGTGCCCAGAACAAAAGAACGGTGTTTCCTACACATACGGACCATATCTAGTCCAACTCTTCTTCTGAAACTAATACAAAGCACTGGTCCTTTAACATCCAATGCTTGTCAGTTAAGATGAGAAACATGTGAGCTTCGTGAACGATGTAGTTCGTTTCAGCAGAAAACTGACTACCCTTACCTGAATTTAAGTCTTGCTTGTAGGAAGACACAGAGCCTCAGATTTAACTCCATTTCTGAAGTAAAACACACAGCAGTGTAATCATCCATTTATCACACTCTGCTTTAGAACAAGAAGCACGCTCTTGCTTTCTAGAGTATCTAAGACAGCAGGAAACATGAGTGTGCTGAGAACAAAAGAACGGTGTTTCCTATATTTACGGACATTATATAGTCCAACTCTGCATCTGAAACTGATACAAAGCACTGGTCCTCTAAAATCCAATGCTTGTCTGTTAAGATGAGAAACGTGTGAGCTTCGTGAACAATGTAGTTCGTTTGAGCTGAAAGTGACTGCCCTTACCTGAAACGAAGTCTTGCCTGTAGGAAGACACACAGCCTGGGATTTAACTCCATTTCTGAAGGGAAACATACAGCATAGTTCTCATCAATGGATCACACTCTGCTTTTGAGCAAGAAGCACGCTCTTGCTTTCTAGAGTCTCTAATAGAGCAGGAAATCTGATTGTGCCCAGAACAAAAGAACGGTGTTTCCGACACATACGGACTATATGTAGTCCAAATCTTCTTTTGAAACTGATACAATGCACTGGTCCTCTAACATCCAATGCTTGTCTGTTAAGATGAGAAATGTGTGAGCTCAGTGAATAATGTAGTTCGTTTGAGCTGAAAAGTGACTGCCCTTACCTGAAACGAAGTCTTGCCTGTAGGAAGAGACAGAGTCTGGGATTGAACTCCATTTCTGAAGGGAAACATACAGCATAGTTCTCATCAATGGATCACACTCTGCTTTAGAGCAAGAAGCACACTCTTGCTTTCTAGAGTCTCTAAGATAGCAGGAAATCTGAGTATGCCCAGAACAAAAGAACGGTGTTTCCTACACATACGGACTATATGTAGTCCAAATCTTCTTCTGAAACTGATAGAATGAACTGGTCCTCTAACATCCAATGCTTGAGAGTTAAGATGAGAAACGTGTGAGCTTCGTGAATGTTGTAGTTCGTTTGAGCAGAAAAGTGACTGCCCTTACCTGAAACGAAGTCTTGCTTGTAGGTAGACTCAGAGCCTGGGATTTAACTCCATTTCTGAAGTGAAGCACACAGCATAGTTCTCATCCATGGATCACACTCTGCTTTAGAGCAAGAAGCACACTCTTGCTTTCTAGAGTCTCTAATATAGCAGGAAATCTGAGTGTGCCCAAAACAAAAGAACGGTGATTCCTACACATAGGGACTCTATGTAGTCCTAATCTTCTTCTGAAACTGATACAATGCACTGGTCCTCTAATATCCAATGCTTGTCAGTTAAGTTGAGAAACGTGTGAGCTTCGTGAACGATGTAGTTCCTTTGAGCAGAAAAGTGACTGCCCTTACCTGAAACGAAGTCTTGCTTGTAGGGAGACTCAGAGCCTGGGATTTAACTCCAATTCTGAAGTGAAACACACAGCATTGTCTCATCTATTGATGACACTCTGCTTTAGAACAAGAAGCACGCTCTTGCTTTGAAGAGTCTCTAAGACAGCAGGAAACGTGAGTGTGCTGAGAACAAAAGAACGGTGTTTCCTACACATACGGACCATATCTTGTCCAACTCTGCTTCTGAAACTGATACAAAGCACTGACCATCTAACATCCAATGCTTGTCAGTTAAGATGAGAAACGTGTGAGCTTCGTGAACGATGTAGTTCGTTTGAACAGAAAAGTGTTTGCCCTTACCTGAAACGAAGTCTTGCTTGTAGGTAGACTCAGAGCATGGGATTTAACTCCATTTCTGAAGTGAAGCACACAGCATAGTTCTCATCCATGGATCACACTCTGCTTTAGAGCAAGAAGCACACTCTTGCTTTCTAGAGTCTCTAAGATAGCAGGAAATCTGAGTGTGCCCAGAACAAAAGAACGGTGTTTCCTACACATACGGACTATATGTAGTCCAAATCTTCTTCTGAAACTGATAGAATGCACTGGTCCTCTAACATCCAATGCTTGTCAGTTAAGATGAGAATCGTGTGAGCTTTGTGAATGATGTTGTACTTTTGAGCAGAAAAGTGACTGCCCTTACCTGAAACGAAGTCTTGCTTGAAGTAAGACACAGAGTCTGGGATTTAAGTCCATTTCTGAAGGGAAACACACAGCATAGTTCTCATCCATGGATCACACTCTGCTTTAGAACAAGAAGCATGCTCTTGATTTCTAGATTCTCTAAGACAGCAGGAAACGTGAGTGTGCTGAGAACAAAAGAACGGTGTTTCCTACACATACAGACCATATCTAGTCCAACTCTGCTTCTGAACCTGATACAAAGCAATGGTCCTCTAACATCCAATGCTTGTCAATTAAGATGAGAAACGTGTGAGCTTCGTGAATGATGTAGTTCCTTTGAGCAGAAAAGTGACTGCCCTTACCTGAAACGAAGTCTTGCTTGTAGGGAGACTCAGAGCCTGGGATTTAACTCCAATTCTGAAGTGAAACACACAACATTGTCTCATCTATTGATGACACTCTGCTTTAGAACAAGAAGCACGCTCTTGCTTTGTAGAGTCTCTAAGACAGCAGGAAACGTGAGTGTGCTGAGAACAAAAGAACGGTGTTTCCTACACATACGGACCATATCTTGTCCAACTCTGCTTCTGAAACTGATACAAAGCACTGGTCCTCTAACATCCAATGCTAGTCAGTTAAGATGAGAAACGTGTGAGCTTCATGAACGATGAAGTTCGTTTGAGCAGAAAAGTGACTGCCCTTACCTGAAACGAAGTCTTGCCTGTAGGAAGACTCAGAGCCTGGGATTTAACTCCATTTCTGAAGTCAAGCACACAGCATAGTTCTCATCCATGGATCACAACTGCTTTAGAGCAAGAAGCACACTCTTGCTTTCTAGAGTCTCTAAGAAAGCAGGAAACGTGATTTTGCTGAGAACAAAAGAACAGTGTTTCCTACACATACGGACATTATATAGTCCACCTCTGCTTCTGAAACTGATACAAAGCAATGGTCCTCTAACATCCAATGCTTGTCTGTTAAGGTGAGAAACGTGTGAGCTTCTGGAACGATGTAGTTCGTTTGAGCTGAAAAGTGACTGCCCTTACCTGAAACGAAGTCTTGCTTGTAGGAAGACTCAGAGCCTGATATTTAACTCCATTTCTGAAGTGAAACACACAGCGCAGTGCTCATCCATGGATCACACTCTGCTTTTGAGCAAATAGCACGCTCTTGCTTTCTAGATTCTCTAATACAGCAGGAAATCTGAGTGTGCCCAGAACAAAAGAACGGTGTTTCCTACACATACGGACCATATCTAGTCCAACACTTCTTCTGAAACTGATACAAAGCACTGGTCCTTTAACATCCAATGCTTGTCAGTTAAGATGAGAAACGTGTGAGCTTCGTGAACGATGTAGTTCGTTTGAGCAGAAAACTGACTGCCCTTACCTGAATTGAAGTCTTGCCTGTAGGAAGAGACAGAGTCTGGGATTTAACTCCATTTCTGAAGGGAAACATACAGCATAGTTCTCATCAATGGATCACACTCTGCTTTAGAGCAAGAAGCACAGTCTTGCTTTCTAGAGTCTCTAAGATAGCAGGAAATCTGAGTGTGCCCAGAACAAAAGAACGGTGTTTCCGACACATACGGACTATATGTAGTCCAAATCTTCTTCTGAAACTGATAGAATGAACTGGTCCTCTAACATCCAATGCTTGAGAGTTAAGATGAGAAACGTGTGAGCTTCGTGAACGTTGTAGTTCGTTTGAGCTGAAAAGTGACTGCCCTTACCTGAAACGAAGTCTTGCTTGTAGGTAGACTCAGAGCCTGGGATTTAACTCCATTTCTGAAGTGAAGCACACAGCATAGTTCTCATCCATGGATCACACTCTGCTTTAGAGCAAGAAGCACACTCTTGCTTTCTAGAGTCTCTAAGATAGCAGGAAATCTGAGTGTGCCCAGAACAAAAGAACGGTGTTTCCTACACATAGGGACTCTATGTAGTCCTAATCTTCTTCTGAAACTGATACAATGCACTGGTCCTCTAATATCCAATGCTTGTCAGTTAAGATGAGAAACGTGTGAGCTTCGTGAACGATGTAGTTCCTTTGAGCAGAAAAGTGACTGCCCTTACCTGAAACGAAGTCTTGCTTGTAGGGAGACTCAGAGCCTGGGATTTAACTCCAATTCTGAAGTGAAACACACAGCATTGTCTCATCTATTGATGACACTCTGCTTTAGAAAAAGAAGCACGCTCTTGCTTTGTAGAGTCTCTAAGACAGCAGGAAACGTGAGTGTGCTGAGAACAAAAGAACGGTGTTTCCTACACATACGGACCATATCTTGTCCAACTCTGCTTCTGAAACTGATACAAAGCACTGGTCCTCTAACATCCAATGCTTGTCTGTTAAGATGAGAAATGTGTGAGCTCAGGGAACGATGTAGTTCGTTTGAGCAGAAAAGTGACTGCCCTTACCTGAAACGAAGTCTTGCCTGTAGGAAGAGACAGAGTCTGGGATTTAACTCCATTTCTGAAGGGAAACATACAGCATAGTTCTCATCAATGGATCACACTCTGCTTTAGAGCAAGAAGCACACTCTTGCTTTCTAGAGTCTCTAAGATAGCAGGAACTCTGAGTGTGCCCAGAACAAAAGAACGGTGTTTCCTACACATACGGACTATATGTAGTCCAAATCTTCTTCTGAAACTGATAGAATGCACTGGTCCTCTAACATCCAATGCTTGTCAGTTAAGATGAGAAACGTGTGAGCTTTGTGAATGATGTAGTTCATTTGAGCAGAAACGTGACTGCCCTTACCTGAAACGAAGTCTTGCTTGTATTAAGACAAAGAGTCTGTGATTTAAGTCCATTTCTGAAGGGAAACACACAGCATAGTTCTCATCCATGGATCACACTCTGCTTTAGAGCGAGAAGCACACTCTTGCTTTGTAGAGTCTCTAATACATCAGGAAATGTGAGTGTGCCTGGAACAAAAGAACGGTGTTTCCTACACATATGGACCATATGTAGTCCAAATCTGCTTCTGAAACTGATACAAAGCACTGACCATCTAACATCCAATGCTTGTCAGTTAAGATGAGAAACGTGTGAGCTTCGTGAATGATGTAGTTCGTTTGAACAGAAAAGTGTTTGCCCTTACCTGAAACGAAGTCATGCTTGTAGGAAGACTCAGAGCCTGGGATTTAACTCCATTTCTGAAGTGAAACACACAGCGCAGTGCTCATCCATGGATCACACTCTGCTTTAGTGCAAGAAGCACACTATTGCTTTCTAGATTCTCTAAGACAGCAGGAAATCTGAGTGTGCCCAGAACAAAAGAACGGTGTTTCCTACACATATGGACCATATCCAGTCCAAATCTGCTTCTGAAACTGATACAAAGCACTGGTCCTCTAACATCCAATGCTTGTCAGTTAAGATGAGAAACGTGTGAGCATTGTGAATGATGTAGATCCTTTGAACTGAAAAGTGACTGCCTTTACCTGAAAAGATCTTGCTTGTAGTAAGACACAGAGCCTGGGATTTAACTCCACTTCTTAATAGAAACACACAGCAAAGTTCTCAACCATGGATCACACTCTGCTTTAGAGCGAAAAGCACGCTCTTGCTATTAGAGTCTCTAATATAGCAGGAAATCTGAGTGTGCCCAGAACAAAAGAACATTGTTTCCTTCATATACGGACCATATGTAGTCCAAATCTTCTTCTGAAACTGATAGAATGCACTGGTCCTCTAACATCCAATGCTTGTCAGTTAAGATGAGAAACGTGTGAGCTTTGTGAATGATGTAGTTCCTTTGAACTGAAAAGTGACTGCCCTTACCTGAAACGAAGTCTTGCTTGTAGTAAGACAAAGAGCCTGTGCTTTAACAACATTTCTGAAGAGAAACACACAGCATAGTTCTCATCCATGGATCACACTCTGCTTTAGAGTGAGAAGCACACTCTAGCTTTCTAGAGTCTCTAACACAGCAGGAAATCTGAGTGTGCACAGAACAAAAGAACGGTGTTTCCTACACATATGGACCATATGTAGTCCAAATCTGCTTCTGAAACTGATACAAAGCACTGACCCTCTAACATCCAATGCTTGTCAGTTAAGATGAGAAACGTGTGAGCTTCGTGAACGATGTAGTTAGTTTGAGCAGAAAAGTGACTGCCCTTACCTGAAACGAAGTCTTGCTTGTAGGAAGACTCAGAGCATGGGATTTAACGCCATTTCTGAAAGCAAACACACAGCATAGTTCTCATCCATGGATCACACTCTGCTTTTGAGCAAATAGCACGCTCTTGCTTTCTAGATTCTCTAATACAGCAGGAAATCTGAGTGTGCCCAGAACAAAAGAACGGTGTTTCCTACACATACGGACCATATCTAGTCCAACTCTTCTTCTGAAACTGATACAAAGCACTGGTCCTTTAACATCCAATGCTTGTCAGTTAAGATGAGAAACGTGTGAGCTTCGTGAACGATGTAGTTCGTTTGAGCAGAAAACTGACTGCCCTTACCTGAATTGAAGTCTTGCCTGTAGGAAGAGACAGAGTCTGGGATGTAACTCCATTTCTGAAGGGAAACATACAGCATAGTTCTCATCAATGGATCACACTCTGCTTTAGAGCAAGAAGCACACTCTTGCTTTCTAGAGTCTCTAAGATAGCAGGAAATCTGAGTGTGCCCAGAACAAAAGAACGGTGTTTCCGACACATACGGACTATATGTAGTCCAAATCTTCTTCTGAAACTGATAGAATGAACTGGTCCTCTAACATCCAATGCTTGAGAGTTAAGATGAGAAACGTGTGAGCTTCGTGAACGTTGTAGTTCGTTTGAGCAGAAAAGTGACTGCCCTTACCTGAAACGAAGTCTTGCTTGTAGGTAGACTCAGAGCCTGGGATTTAACTCCATTTCTGAAGTGAAGCACACAGCATAGTTCTCATCCATGGATCACACTCTGCTTTAGAGCAAGAAGCACACTCTTGCTTTCTAGAGTCTCTAAGATAGCAGGAAATCTGAGTGTGCCCAGAACAAAAGAACGGTGTTTCCTACACATAGGGACTCTATGTAGTCCTAATCTTCTTCTGAAACTGATACAATGCACTGGTCCTCTAATATCCAATGCTTGTCAGTTAAGATGAGAAACGTGTGAGCTTCGTGAACGATGTAGTTCCTTTGAGCAGAAAAGTGACTGCCCTTACCTGAAACGAAGTCTTGCTTGTAGGGAGACTCAGAGCCTGGGATTTAACTCCAATTCTGAAGTGAAACACACAGCATTGTCTCATCTATTGATGACACTCTGCTTTAGAACAAGAAGCACGCTCTTGCTTTCTAGAGTCTCTAAGACAGCAGGAAACGTGAGTGTGCTGAGAACAAAAGAACAGTGTTTCCTACACATACGGACCATATCTTGTCCAACTCTGCTTCTGAAACTGATACAAAGCACTGGTCCTCTAACATCCAATGCTTGTCTGTTAAGATGAGAAATGTGTGAGCTCAGGGAACGATGTAGTTCGTTTGAGCAGAAAAGTGACTGCCCTTACCTGAAACGAAGTCTTGCCTGTAGGAAGAGACAGAGTCTGGGATTTAACTCCATTTCTGAAGGGAAACATACAGCATAGTTCTCATCAATGGATCACACTCTGCTTTAGAGCAAGAAGCACACTCTTGCTTTCTAGAGTCTCTAAGATAGCAGGAACTCTGAGTGTGCCCAGAACAAAAGAACGGTGTTTCCTACACATACGGACTATATGTAGTCCAAATCTTCTTCTGAAACTGATAGAATGCACTGGTCCTCTAACATCCAATGCTTGTCAGTTAAGATGAGAAACGTGTGAGCTTTGTGAATGATGTAGTTCATTTGAGCAGAAACGTGACTGCCCTTACCTGAAACGAAGTCTTGCTTGTATTAAGACAAAGAGTCTGTGATTTAAGTCCATTTCTGAAGGGAAACACACAGCATAGTTCTCATCCATGGATCACACTCTGCTTTAGAGCGAGAAGCACACTCTTGCTTTGTAGAGTCTCTAATACATCAGGACATTTGAGTGTGCCTGGAACAAAAGAACGGTGTTTCCTACACATATGGACCATATGTAGTCCAAATCTATTCTGAAACTGATACAAAGCACTGACCATCTAACATCCAATGCTTGTCAGTTAAGATGAGAAACGTGTGAGCTTCGTGAATGATGTAGTTCGTTTGAACAGAAAAGTGTTTGCCCTTACCTGAAACGAAGTCTTGCTTGTAGGAAGACTCAGAGCCTGGGATTTAACTCCATTTCTGAAGTGAAACACACAGCGCAGTGCTCATCCATGGATCACACTCTGCTTTAGTGCAAGAAGCACACTATTGCTTTCTAGATTCTCTAAGACAGCAGGAAATCTGAGTGTGCCCAGAACAAAAGAACGGTGTTTCCTACACATATGGACCATATCCAGTCCAAATCTGCTTCTGAAACTGATACAAAGCACTGGTCCTCTAACATCCAATGCTTGTCAGTTAAGATGAGAAACGTGTGAGCTTTGTGAATGATGTAGTTCCTTTGAACTGAAAAGTGACTGCCCTTACCTGAAACGAAGTCTTGCTTGTAGTAAGACAAAGAGCCTGTGATTTAACAACATTTCTGAAGAGAAACACACAGCATAGTTCTCATCCATGGATCACACTCTGCTTTAGAGTGAGAAGCACACTCTAGCTTTCTAGAGTCTCTAACACAGCAGGAAATCTGAGTGTGCACAGAACAAAAGAACGGTGTTTCCTACACATATGGACCATATGTAGTCCAAATCTGCTTCTGAAACTGATACAAAGCACTGACCCTCTAACATCCAATGCTTGTCAGTTAAGATGAGAAACGTGTGAGCTTCGTGAACGATGTAGTTAGTTTGAGCAGAAAAGTGACTGCCCTTACCTGAAACGAAGTCTTGCTTGTAGGAAGACTCAGAGCATGGGATTTAATGCCATTTCTGAAAGCAAACACACAGCATAGTTCTCATCCATGGATCACACTCTGCTTTTGAGCAAATAGCACGCTCTTGCTTTCTAGATTCTCTAATACAGCAGGAAATCTGAGTGTGCCCAGAACAAAAGAACGGTGTTTCCTACACATACGGACCATATCTAGTCCAACTCTTCTTCTGAAACTGATACAAAGCACTGGTCCTTTAACATCCAATGCTTGTCAGTTAAGATGAGAAACGTGTGAGCTTCGTGAATGATGTAGTTCGTTTGAGCAGAAAACTGACTGCCCTTACCTGAATTGAAGTCTTGCCTGTAGGAAGAGACAGAGTCTGGGATTTAACTCCATTTCTGAAGGGAAACATACAGCATAGTTCTCATCAATGGATCACACTCTGCTTTAGAGCAAGAAGCACACTCTTGCTTTCTAGAGTCTCTAAGATAGCAGGAAATCTGAGTGTGCCCAGAACAAAAGAACGGTGTTTCCGACACATACGGACTATATGTAGTCCAAATCTTCTTCTGAAACTGATAGAATGAACTGGTCCTCTAACATCCAATGCTTGAGAGTTAAGATGAGAAACGTGTGAGCTTCGTGAACGTTGTAGTTCGTTTGAGCAGAAAAGTGACTGCCCTTACCTGAAACGAAGTCTTGCTTGTAGGTAGACTCAGAGCCTGGGATTTAACTCCATTTCTGAAGTGAAGCACACAGCATAGTTCTCATCCATGGATCACACTCTGCTTTAGAGCAAGAAGCACACTCTTGCTTTCTAGAGTCTCTAAGATAGCAGGAAATCTGAGTGTGCCCAGAACAAAAGAACGGTGTTTCCTACACATAGGGACTCTATGTAGTCCTAATCTTCTTCTGAAACTGATACAATGCACTGGTCCTCTAATATCCAATGCTTGTCAGTTAAGATGAGAAACGTGTGAGCTTCGTGAACGATGTAGTTCCTTTGAGCAGAAAAGTGACTGCCCTTACCTGAAACGAAGTCTTGCTTGTAGGGAGACTCAGAGCCTGGGATTTAACTCCAATTCTGAAGTGAAACACACAGCATTGTCTCATCTATTGATGACACTCTGCTTTAGAACAAGAAGCACGCTCTTGCTTTCTAGAGTCTCTAAGACAGCAGGAAACATGAGTGTGCTGAGAACAAAAGAACGGTGTTTCCTACACATACGGACCATATCTTGTCCAACTCTGCTTCTGAAACTGATACAAAGCACTGGTCCTCTAACATCCAATGCTTGTCTGTTAAGATGAGAAATGTGTGAGCTCAGGGAACGATGTAGTTCGTTTGAGCACAAAAGTGACTGCCCTTACCTGAAACGAAGTCTTGCCTGTAGGAAGAGACAGAGTCTGGGATTTAACTCCATTTCTGAAGGGAAACATACAGCATAGTTCTCATCAATGGATCACACTCTGCTTTAGAGCAAGAAGCACACTCTTGCTTTCTAGAGTCTCTAAGATAGCAGGAACTCTGAGTGTGCCCAGAACAAAAGAACGGTGTTTCCTACACATACGGACTATATGTAGTCCAAATCTTCTTCTGAAACTGATAGAATGCACTGGTCCTCTAACATCCAATGCTTGTCAGTTAAGATGAGAAACGTGTGAGCTTTGTGAATGATGTAGTTCATTTGAGCAGAAACGTGACTGCCCTTACCTGAAACGAAGTTTTGCTTGTATTAAGACAAAGAGTCTGTGATTTAAGTCCATTTCTGAAGGGAAACACACAGCATAGTTCTCATCCATGGATCACACTCTGCTTTAGAGCAAGAAGCACACTCTTGCTTTCTAGAGTCTCTAAGATAGCAGGAAATCTGAGTGTGCCCAGAACAAAAGAACGGTGTTTCCTACACATAGGGACTCTATGTAGTCCTAATCTTCTTCTGAAACTGATACAATGCACTGGTCCTCTAATATCCAATGCTTGTCAGTTAAGATGAGAAACGTGTGAGCTTCGTGAACGATGTAGTTCCTTTGAGCAGAAAAGTGACTGCCCTTACCTGAAACGAAGTCTTGCTTGTAGGGAGACTCAGAGCCTGGGATTTAACTCCAATTCTGAAGTGAAACACACAGCATTGTCTCATCTATTGATGACACTCTGCTTTAGAACAAGAAGCACGCTCTTGCTTTCTAGAGTCTCTAAGACAGCAGGAAACGTGAGTGTGCTGAGAACAAAAGAACGGTGTTTCCTACACATACGGACCATATCTTGTCCAACTCTGCTTCTGAAACTGATACAAAGCACTGGTCCTCTAACATCCAATGCTTGTCTGTTAAGATGAGAAATGTGTGAGCTCAGGGAACGATGTAGTTCGTTTGAGCAGAAAAGTGACTGCCCTTACCTGAAACGAAGTCTTGCCTGTAGGAAGAGACAGAGTCTGGGATTTAACTCCATTTCTGAAGGGAAACATACAGCATAGTTCTCATCAATGGATCACACTCTGCTTTAGAGCAAGAAGCACACTCTTGCTTTCTAGAGTCTCTAAGATAGCAGGAACTCTGAGTGTGCCCAGAACAAAAGAACGGTGTTTCCTACACATACGGACTATATGTAGTCCAAATCTTCTTCTGAAACTGATAGAATGCACTGGTCCTCTAACATCCAATGCTTGTCAGTTAAGATGAGAAACGTGTGAGCTTTGTGAATGATGTAGTTCATTTGAGCAGAAACGTGACTGCCCTTACCTGAAACGAAGTTTTGCTTGTATTAAGACAAAGAGTCTGTGATTTAAGTCCATTTCTGAAGGGAAACACACAGCATAGTTCTCATCCATGGATCACACTCTGCTTTAGAGCGAGAAGCACACTCTTGCTTTGTAGAGTCTCTAATACATCAGGAAATGTGAGTGTGCCTGGAACAAAAGAACGGTGTTTCCTACACATATGGACCATATGTAGTCCAAATCTGCTTCTGAAACTGATACAAAGCACTGACCATCTAACATCCAATGCTTGTCAGTTAAGATGAGAAACGTGTGAGCTTCGTGAATGATGTAGTTCGTTCGAACAGAAAAGTGTTTGCCCTTACCTGAAACGAAGTCTTGCTTGTAGGTAGACTCAGAGCCTGGGATTTAACTCCATTTCTGAAGTGAAGCACACAGCATAGTTCTCATCCATGGATCACACTCTGCTTTAGAGCAAGAAGCACACTCTTGCTTTCTAGAGTCTCTAAGATAGCAGGAAATCTGAGTGTGCCCAGAACAAAAGAACGGTGTTTCCTACACATACGGACTATATGTAGTCCAAATCTTCTTCTGAAACTGATAGAATGCACTGGTCCTCTAACATCCAATGCTTGTCAGTTAAGATGAGAATCGTGTGAGCTTTGTGAATGATGTTGTACTTTTGAGCAGAAAAGTGACTGCCCGTACCTGAAACGAAGTCTTGCTTGAAGTAAGACACAGAGTCTGGGATTTAAGTCCATTTCTGAAGGGAAACACACAGCATAGTTCTCATCCATGGATCACACTCTGCTTTAGAACAAGAAGCATGCTCTTGATTTCTAGATTCTCTAAGACAGCAGGAAACATGAGTGTGCTGAGAACAAAAGAACGGTGTTTCCTACACATACAGACCATATCTAGTCCAACTCTGCTTCTGAACCTGATACAAAGCAATGGTCCTCTAACATCCAATGCTTGTCAATTAAGATGAGAAACGTGTGAGCTTCGTGAATGATGTAGTTCATTTGAGCAGAAAAGTGACTGCCCTTACCTGAAACGAAGTCTTGCATGTAGTAAGACACAAAGCCTGGGATTTAAGTCCATTTCTGAAGGGAAACACACAGCATAGTTCTCATCCATGGATCACACTCTGCTTTAGAGCGAGAAGCACACTCTTGCTTTGTAGAGTCTCTAATACAGCAGGAAATCTGAGTGTGCCCGGAACAAAAGAACGGTGTTTCCTACACATATGGACCATATGTAGTCCAAATCTGCTTCTGAAACTGATACAAAGCACTGACCATCTAACATCCAATGCTTGTCAGTTAAGATGAGAAATGTGTGAGCTTCATGAACGATGAAGTTCGTTTGAGCAGAAAAGTGACTGCCCTTACCTGAAACGAAGTCTTGCCTGTAGGAAGACTCAGAGCCTGGGATTTAACTCCATTTCTGAAGTCAAGCACACAGCATAGTTCTCATCCATGGATCACACTCTGCTTTAGAGCAAGAAGCACACTCTTGCTTTCTAGAGTCTCTAAGACAGCAGGAAATCTGAGTGTGCCCAGAACAAAAGAATGGTGTTTCCTACACATACGGACTATATGTAGTCCAAATCTTCTTCTGAAACTGATAGAATGCACTGGTCCTCTAACATCCAGTGCTGGTCAGTTAAGATGAGAAACGTGTGAGCTTTGTGAATGATGTAGTTCCTTTGAACTGAAAAGTGACTGCCCTTACCTGAATTTAAGTCTTGCTTGTAGGAAGACTCAGAGCCTTGGATTTAACTCCATTTCTGAAGTAAAACACACAGCAGTGTAATCATCCATTGATCATACTCTGCTTTAGCACAAGAAGCAGGCTCTTGCTTTCTAGAGTCTCTAAGACGGCAGGAAACGTGAGTGTGCTGAGAACAAAAGAACGGTGTTTCCGACACATACAGACTATATGTAGTCCAAATCTTCTTCTTAAACTGATACAATGCACTGGTCCTCTAACATCCAATGCTTGTCAGTTAAGATGAGAAACGTGTGAGCTTTGTGAACGATGTAGTTCCTTTGAGCAGAAAAGTGACTGCCCTTACCTGAAACGAAGTCTTGCTTGTAGGGAGACTCAGAGCCTGGGATTTAACTCCATTTCTGAAGTGAAACACACAGCATTGTCTCATCCATTGATGACACTCTGCTTTAGAACAAGAAGCACGCTCTTGCTTTCTAGAGTCTCTAAGACAGCAGGAAATCTGAGTGTGCCCGGAACAAAAGAACAGTGTTTCCTAAACATATGGACCATATGTAGTCCAAATCTGCTTCTGAAACTGATACAAAGCACTGGTCCTCTAACATCCAATGCTTGTCTGTTAAGATGAGAAATGTGTGAGCTCAGTGAACGATGTAGTTCGTTTGAGCTGAAAAGTGACTGCCCTTACCTGAAACGAAGTCTTGCCTGTAGGAAGAGACAGAGTCTGGGATTTAACTCCATTTCTGAAGGGAAACATACAGCATAGTTCTCATCCATGGATCACACTCTGCTTTAGAGCAAGAAGCACACTCTTGCTTTCTAGAGTCTCTAAGACAGCAGGAAATCTGAGTGTGCCCAGAACAAAAGAACGGTGTTTCCTACACATAGGGACCATATGTAGTCCAAATCTGCTTCTGAAACTGATACAAAGCACTGACCATCTAACATCCAATGCTTGTCATTTAAGATGAGAAACGTGTGAGCTTCATGAACGATGTAGTTCGTTTGAGCAGAAAAGTGACTGCCCTTACCTGAAACGAAGTCTTGCCTGTAGGAAGACTCAGAGCCTGGGATTTAACTCCATTTCTGAAGTGAAGCACACAGCATAGTTCTCATCCATGGATCACACTCTGCTTTAGAGCAAGAAGCACGCTCTTGCTTTCTAGAGTCTCTAATATAGCAGGAAATCTGAGTGTGCCCAGAACAAAAGAATGGTGTTTCCTACACATACGGACTATATGTAGTCCAAACCTTCTTCTGAAACTGATACAAAGCACTGGTCCTCTAACATCCAATGCTTGTCAGATAAAATGAGAAACGTGTGAGCTTCGTGAACGATGTAGTTCGTTTCAGCAGAAAAGTGAGTGCCCTTACCCGAAACGAAGTCTTGCTTGGAGGAAGACTCAGAGCCTTGGATTTAACTCCATTTCTGAAGTGAAACACACAGCATAGTTCTCATCCATGGATCACACTCTGTTTTAGAGCAAGAATCACACTCTTGCTTTCTAGAGTCTCTAAGACAGCAGGAAATCTGAGTGTGCCCAGAACAAAAGAACGGTGTTTCCTACAGATAGGGACCATATCTAGTCCAAATCTGCTTCTGAAAGTGATACAAAGCACTGGTCTTCTAAAATCCAATAGTTGCCTGTTAAGACGAGAAACGTGTGAGCTTCGTAAACAATGTAGTTCGTTTGAGCTGAAAAGTGACTGCCCTTACCTGAAACGAAGTCTTGCCTGTAGGAAGACACAGAGACTGCGATTTAACTCCATTTCTGAAGGGAAACACACAGCATAGTTCTCATCCATGGATCATACTCTGCTTTAGAGCAAGAAGCACGCTCTTGCTTTCTAGAGTCTCTAATACAGCAGGAAATCTGATTGTGCCCAGAACAAAAGAATGGTGTTTCCTACACATACGGACTCTATGTAGTCCTAATCTTCTTCTAAAACTGATACAATGCACTGGTCCTCTAATATCCAATGCTTGTCAGTTAAGATGAGAAACGTGTGAGCTTCGTGAACGATGTAGTTAGTTTGAGCAGAAAAGTGACTGCCCTTACCTGAAACGAAGTCTTGCTTGTAGGAAGACTCAGAGCATGGGATTTAATGCCATTTCTGAAAGCAAACACACAGCATAGTTCTCATCCATGGATCACACTCTGCTTTTGAGCAAATAGCACGCTCTTGCTTTCTAGATTCTCTAATACAGCAGGAAATCTGAGTGTGCCCAGAACAAAAGAACGGTGTTTCCTACACATACGGACCATATCTAGTCCAACTCTTCTTCTGAAACTGATACAAAGCACTGGTCCTTTAACATCCAATGCTTGTCAGTTAAGATGAGAAACGTGTGAGCTTCGTGAATGATGTAGTTCGTTTGAGCAGAAAACTGACTGCCCTTACCTGAATTGAAGTCTTGCCTGTAGGAAGAGACAGAGTCTGGGATTTAACTCCATTTTTGAAGGGAAACATACAGCATAGTTCTCATCAATGGATCACACTCTGCTTTAGAGCAAGAAGCACACTCTTGCTTTCTAGAGTCTCTAAGATAGCAGGAAATCTGAGTGTGCCCAGAACAAAAGAACGGTGTTTCCGACACATACGGACTATATGTAGTCCAAATCTTCTTCTGAAACTGATAGAATGAACTGGTCCTCTAACATCCAATGCTTGAGAGTTAAGATGAGAAACGTGTGAGCTTCGTGAACGTTGTAGTTCGTTTGAGCAGAAAAGTGACTGCCCTTACCTGAAACGAAGTCTTGCTTGTAGGTAGACTCAGAGCCTGGGATTTAACTCCATTTCTGAAGTGAAGCACACAGCATAGTTCTCATCCATGGATCACACTCTGCTTTAGAGCAAGAAGCACACTCTTGCTTTCTAGAGTCTCTAAGATAGGAGGAAATCTGAGTGTGCCCAGAACAAAAGAACGGTGTTTCCTACACATAGGGACTCTATGTAGTCCTAATCTTCTTCTGAAACTGATACAATGCACTGGTCCTCTAATATCCAATGCTTGTCAGTTAAGATGAGAAACGTGTGAGCTTCGTGAACGATGTAGTTCCTTTGAGCAGAAAAGTGACTGCCCTTACCTGAAACGAAGTCTTGCTTGTAGGGAGACTCAGAGCCTGGGATTTAACTCCAATTCTGAAGTGAAACACACAGCATTGTCTCATCTATTGATGACACTCTGCTTTAGAACAAGAAGCACGCTCTTGCTTTCTAGAGTCTCTAAGACAGCAGGAAACATGAGTGTGCTGAGAACAAAAGAACGGTGTTTCCTACACATACGGACCATATCTTGTCCAACTCTGCTTCTGAAAATGATACAAAGCACTGGTCCTCTAACATCCAATGCTTGTCTGTTAAGATGAGAAATGTGTGAGCTCAGGGAACGATGTAGTTCGTTTGAGCAGAAAAGTGACTGCCCTTACCTGAAACGAAGTCTTGCCTGTAGGAAGAGACAGAGTCTGGGATTTAACTCCATTTCTGAAGGGAAACATACAGCATAGTTCTCATCAATGGATCACACTCTGCTTTAGAGCAAGAAGCACACTCTTGCTTTCTAGAGTCTCTAAGATAGCAGGAACTCTGAGTGTGCCCAGAACAAAAGAACGGTGTTTCCTACACATACGGACTATATGTAGTCCAAATCTTCTTCTGAAACTGATAGAATGCACTGGTCCTCTAACATCCAATGCTTTTCAGTTAAGATGAGAAACGTGTGAGCTTTGTGAATGATGTAGTTCATTTGAGCAGAAACGTGACTGCCCTTACCTGAAACGAAGTCTTGCTTGTATTAAGACAAAGAGTCTGTGATTTAAGTCCATTTCTGAAGGGAAACACACAGCATAGTTCTCATCCATGGATCACACTCTGCTTTAGAGCGAGAAGCACACTCTTGCTTTGTAGAGTCTCTAATACATCAGGAAATGTGAGTGTGCCTGGAACAAAAGAACGGTGTTTCCTACACATATGGACCATATGTAGTCCAAATCTGCTTCTGAAACTGATACAAAGCACTGACCATCTAACATCCAATGCTTGTCAGTTAAGATGAGAAACGTGTGAGCTTCGTGAATGATGTAGTTCGTTTGAACAGAAAAGTGTTTGCCCTTACCTGAAACGAAGTCTTGCTTGTAGGAAGACTCAGAGCCTTGGATTTAACTCCATTTCTGAAGTAAAACACACAGCAGTGTAATCATCCATTGATCATACTCTGCTTTAGCACAAGAAGCAGGCTCTTGCTTTCTAGAGTCTCTAAGACGGCAGGAAACGTGAGTGTGCTGAGAACAAAAGAACGGTGTTTCCGACACATACAGACTATATGTAGTCCAAATCTTCTTCTTAAACTGATACAATGCACTGGTCCTCTAACATCCAATGCTTGTCAGTTAAGATGAGAAACGTGTGAGCTTTGTGAACGATGTAGTTCCTTTGAGCAGAAAAGTGACTGCCCTTACCTGAAACGAAGTCTTGCCTGTAGGAAGACTCAGAGCCTGGGATTTAACTCCATTTCTGAAGTCAAGCACACAGCATAGTTCTCATCCATGGATCACACTCTGCTTTAGAGCAAGAAGCACACTCTTGCTTTCTAGAGTCTCTAAGACAGCAGGAAATCTGAGTGTGCCCAGAACAAAAGAACGGTGTTTCCTACACATACGGACTATATGTAGTCCAAATCTTCTTCTGAAACTGATAGAATGCACTGGTCCTCTAACATCCAATGCTTGTCAGTTAAGATGAGAAACGTGTGAGCTTCGTGAACGATGTAGTTCCCTTGAGCAGAAAAGTGACTGCCCTTACCTGAAACGAAGTCTTGCTTGTAGGGAGACTCAGAGCCTGGGATTTAACTCCATTTCTGAAGTGAAACACACAGCATTGTCTCATCCATTGATGACACTCTGCTTTAGAACAAGAAGCACGCTCTTGCTTTCTAGAGTCTCTAAGACAGCAGGAAATCTGAGTGTGCCCGGAACAAAAGAACAGTGTTTCCTAAACATATGGACCATATGTAGTCCAAATCTGCTTCTGAAACTGATACAAAGCACTGGTCCTCTAACATCCAATGCTTGTCTGTTAAGATGAGAAATGTGTGAGCTCAGTGAACGATGTAGTTCGTTTGAGCTGAAAAGTGACTGCCCTTACCTGAAACGAAGTCTTGCCTGTAGGAAGAGACAGAGTCTGGGATTTAACTCCATTTCTGAAGGGAAACATACAGCATAGTTCTCATCCATGGATCACACTCTGCTTTAGAGCAAGAAGCACACTCTTGCTTTCTAGAGTCTCTAAGACAGCAGGAAATCTGAGTGTGCCCAGAACAAAAGAACGGTGTTTCCTACACATAGGGACCATATCTAGTCCAAATCTGCTTCTGAAACTGATACAAAGCACTGACCATCTAACATCCAATGCTTGTCAGTTAAGATGAGAAACGTGTGAGCTTCATGAACGATGTAGTTCGTTTGAGCAGAAAAGTGACTGCCCTTACCTGAAACGAAGTCTTGCTTGTAGTAAGACACAGAGTCTGGGATTTAAGTCCATTTCTGAAGGGAAACACACAGCATAGTTCTCATCCATGGATCACACTCTGCTTTAGAGCGAGAAGCACATTCTTGCTTTGTAGAGTCTCTAATACAGCAGGAAATCTGAGTGTGCCCGGAAAAAAAGAACGGTGTTTCATACACATATGGACCATATGTAGTCCAAATCTGCTTCTGAAACTGATACAAAGCACTGACCATCTAACATCCAATGCTTGTCATTTAAGATGAGAAACGTGTGAGCTTCATGAACGATGTAGTTCGTTTGAGCAGAAAAGTGACTGCCCTTACCTGAAACGAAGTCTTGCCTGTAGGAAGACTCAGAGCCTGGGATTTAACTCCATTTCTGAAGTCAAGCACACAGCATAGTTCTCATCCATGGATCACACTCTGCTTTAGAGCAAGAAGCACACTCTTGCTTTCTAGAGTCTCTAAGACAGCAGTAAATCTGAGTGTGCCCAGAAAAAAAGAACGGTGTTTCCTACACATACGGACTATATGTACTCCAAATCTTCTTCTGAAACTGATAGAATGCACTGGTCCTCTAAAATCCAATGCTTGTCTGTTAAGATGAGAAACGTGTGAGCTTCGTGAACAATGTAGTTCGTTTGAGCTGAAAAGTGACTGCCCTTACCTGAAACGAAGTCTTGCTTGTAGGAAGACACAGAGTCTGGGATTTAACTCCATTTTTGAAGGGAAACACACAGCATAGTTCTCATCCATAGATCACACTCTGCTTTAGAGCAAGAAGCACGCTCTTGCTTTCTAGAGTCTCTAATACAGCAGGAAATCTGAGTGTGCCCAGAACAAAAGAATGGTGTTTCCTACACATACGGACTATATGTAGTCCAAACCTTCTTCTGAAACTGATACAAAGCACTGGTCCTCTAACATCCAATGCTTGTCTGTTAAGATGAGAAATGTGTGAGCTCAGGGAACGATGTAGTTCGTTTGAGGAGAAAAGTGACTGCCCTTACCTGAAACGAAGTCTTGCTTGTATTAAGACACAGAGTCTGTGATTTAAGTCCATTTCTGAAGGGAAACACACAGCATAGTTCTCATCCATAGATCACACTCTGCTTTAGAGCGAGAAGCACACTCTTGCTTTGTAGAGTCTCTAATACATCAGGAAATGTGAGTGTGCCCGGAACAAAAGAACGGTGTTTCCTACACATATGGACCATATGTAGTACAAATCTGCTTCTGAAACTGATACAAAGCACTGACCATCTAACATCCAATGCTTGTCAGTTAAGATGAGAAACGTGTGAGCTTCGTGAACGATGTAGTTCGTTTGAGCAGAAAAGTGACTGCCCTTACCTGAAACGAAGTCTTGCTTGTAGGTAGACTCAGAGCCTGGGATTTAACTCCATTTCTGAAGTGAAGCACACAGCATAGTTCTCATCCATGGATCACACTCTGCTTTAGAGCAAGAAGCACACTCTTGCTTTCTAGAGTCTCTAAGATAGCAGGAAATCTGAGTGTGCCCAGAACAAAAGAACGGTGTTTCCTACACATACGGACTATATGTAGTCCAAATCTTCTTCTGAAACTGATAGAATGCACTGGTCCTCTAACATCCAATGCTTGTCAGTTAAGATGAGAATCGTGTGAGCTTTGTGAATGATGTTGTACTTTTGAGCAGAAAAGTGACTGCCCTTACCTGAAACGAAGTCTTGCTTGAAGTAAGACACAGAGTCTGGGATTTAAGTCCATTTCTGAAGGGAAACACACAGCATAGTTCTCATCCATGGATCACACTCTGCTTTAGAACAAGAAGCATGCTCTTGATTTCTAGATTCTCTAAGACAGCAGGAAACGTGAGTGTGCTGAGAACAAAAGAACGGTGTTTCCTACACATACAGACCATATCTAGTCCAACTCTGCTTCTGAACCTGATACAAAGCAATGGTCCTCTAACATCCAATGCTTGTCAATTAAGATGAGAAACGTGTGAGCTTCGTGAATGATGTAGTTCATTTGAGCAGAAAAGTGACTGCCCTTACCTGAAACGAAGTCTTGCCTGTAGGAAGAGACAGAGTCTGGGATTTAACTCCATTTCTGAAGGGAAACACACAGCATAGTTCTCATCCATGGATCACACTCTGCTTTAGAGCGAGAAGCACACTCTTGCTTTGTAGAGTCTCTAATACAGCAGGAAATCTGAGTGTGCCCGGAACAAAAGAACGGTGTTTCCTACACATATGGACCATATGTAGTCCAAATCTGCTTCTGAAACTGATACAAAGCACTGACCATCTAACATCCAATGCTTGTCAGTTAAGATGAGAAATGTGTGAGCTTCATGAACGATGAAGTTCGTTTGAGCAGAAAAGTGACTGCCCTTACCTGAAACGAAGTCTTGCCTGTAGGAAGACTCAGAGCCTGGGATTTAACTCCATTTCTGAAGTCAAGCACACAGCATAGTTCTCATCCATGGATCACACTCTGCTTTAGAGCAAGAAGCACACTCTTGCTTTCTAGAGTCTCTAAGACAGCAGGAAATCTGAGTGTGCCCAGAACAAAAGAACGGTGTTTCCTACACATACGGACTATATGTAGTCCAAATCTTCTTCTGAAACTGATAGAATGCACTGGTCCTCTAACATCCAGTGCTGGTCAGTTAAGATGAGAAACGTGTGAGCTTTGTGAATGATGTAGTTCCTTTGAACTGAAAAGTGACTGCCCTTACCTGAATTTAAGTCTTGCTTGTAGGAAGACTCAGAGCCTTGGATTTAACTCCATTTCTGAAGTAAAACACACAGCAGTGTAATCATCCATTGATCATACTCTGCTTTAGCACAAGAAGCAGGCTCTTGCTTTCTAGAGTCTCTAAGACGGCAGGAAACGTGAGTGTGCTGAGAACAAAAGAACGGTGTTTCCGACACATACAGACTATATGTAGTCCAAATCTTCTTCTTAAACTGATACAATGCACTGGTCCTCTAACATCCAATGCTTGTCAGTTAAGATGAGAAACGTGTGAGCTTTGTGAACGATGTAGTTCCTTTGAGCAGAAAAGTGACTGCCCTTACCTGAAACGAAGTCTTGCCTGTAGGAAGACTCAGAGCCTGGGATTTAACTCCATTTCTGAAGTCAAGCACACAGCATAGTTCTCATCCATGGATCACACTCTGCTTTAGAGCAAGAAGCACACTCTTGCTTTCTAGAGTCTCTAAGACAGCAGGAAATCTGAGTGTGCCCAGAACAAAAGAACGGTGTTTCCTACACATACGGACTATATGTAGTCCAAATCTTCTTCTGAAACTGATAGAATGCACTGGTCCTCTAACATCCAATGCTTGTCAGTTAAGATGAGAAACGTGTGAGCTTCGTGAACGATGTAGTTCCTTTGAGCAGAAAAGTGACTGCCCTTACCTGAAACGAAGTCTTGCTTGTAGGGAGACTCAGAGCCTGGGATTTAACTCCATTTCTGAAGTGAAACACACAGCATTGTCTCATCCATTGATGACACTCTGCTTTAGAACAAGAAGCACGATCTTGCTTTCTAGAGTCTCTAAGACAGCAGGAAATCTGAGTGTGCCCGGAACAAAAGAACAGTGTTTCCTAAACATATGGACCATATGTAGTCCAAATCTGCTTCTGAAACTGATACAAAGCACTGGTCCTCTAACATCCAATGCTTGTCTGTTAAGATGAGAAATGTGTGAGCTCAGTGAACGATGTAGTTCGTTTGAGCTGAAAAGTGACTGCCCTTACCTGAAACGAAGTCTTGCCTGTAGGAAGAGACAGAGTCTGGGATTTAACTCCATTTCTGAAGGGAAACATACAGCATAGTTCTCATCCATGGATCACACTCTGCTTTAGAGCAAGAAGCACACTCTTGCTTTCTAGAGTCTCTAAGACAGCAGGAAATCTGAGTGTGCCCAGAACAAAAGAACGGTGTTTCCTACACATAGGGACCATATCTAGTCCAAATCTGCTTCTGAAACTGATACAAAGCACTGACCATCTAACATCCAATGCTTGTCAGTTAAGATGAGAAACGTGTGAGCTTCATGAACGATGTAGTTCGTTTGAGCAGAAAAGTGACTGCCCTTACCTGAAACGAAGTCTTGCTTGTAGTAAGACACAGAGTCTGGGATTTAAGTCCATTTCTGAAGGGAAACACACAGAATAGTTCTCATCCATGGATCACACTCTGCTTTAGAGCGAGAAGCACATTCTTGCTTTGTAGAGTCTCTAATACAGCAGGAAATCTGAGTGTGCCCGGAAAAAAAGAACGGTGTTTCATACACATATGGACCATATGTAGTCCAAATCTGCTTCTGAAACTGATACAAAGCACTGACCATCTAACATCCAATGCTTGTCATTTAAGATGAGAAACGTGTGAGCTTCATGAAGGATGTAGTTCGTTTGAGCAGAAAAGTGACTGCCCTTACCTGAAACGAAGTCTTGCCTGTAGGAAGACTCAGAGCCTGGGATTTAACTCCATTTCTGAAGTCAAGCACACAGCATAGTTCTCATCCATGGATCACACTCTGCTTTAGAGCAAGAAGCACACTCTTGCTTTCTAGAGTCTCTAAGACAGCAGTAAATCTGAGTGTGCCCAGAACAAAAGAACTGTGTTTCCTACACATACGGACTATATGTACTCCAAATCTTCTTCTGAAACTGATAGAATGCACTGGTCCTCTAAAATCCAATGCTTGTCTGTTAAGATGAGAAACGTGTGAGCTTCGTGAACAATGTAGTTCGTTTGAGCTGAAAAGTGACTGCCCTTACCTGAAACGAAGTCTTGCTTGTAGGAAGACACAGAGTCTGGGATTTAACTCCATTTCTGAAGGGAAACACACAGCATAGTTCTCATCCATAGATCACACTCTGCTTTAGAGCAAGAAGCACGCTCTTGCTTTCTAGAGTCTCTAATACAGCAGGAAATCTGAGTGTGCCCAGAACAAAAGAATGGTGTTTCCTACACATACGGACTATATGTAGTCCAAACCTTCTTCTGAAACTGATACAAAGCACTGGTCCTCTAACATCCAATGCTTGTCTGTTAAGATGAGAAATGTGTGAGCTCAGGGAACGATGTAGTTCGTTTGAGGGGAAAAGTGACTGCCCTTACCTGAAACGAAGTCTTGCTTGTATTAAGACACAGAGTCTGTGATTTAAGTCCATTTCTGAAGGGAAACACACAGCATAGTTCTCATCCATAGATCACACTCTGCTTTAGAGCGAGAAGCACACTCTTGCTTTGTAGAGTCTCTAATACATCAGGAAATGTGAGTGTGCCCGGAACAAAAGAACGGTGTTTCCTACACATATGGACCATATGTAGTACAAATCTGCTTCTGAAACTGATACAAAGCACTGACCATCTAACATCCAATGCTTGTCAGTTAAGATGAGAAACATGTGAGCTTCGTGAACGATGTAGTTCGTTTGAGCAGAAAAGTGACTGCCCTTACCTGAAACGAAGTCTTGCTTGTAGGTAGACTCAGAGCCTGGGATTTAACTCCATTTCTGAAGTGAAGCACACAGCATAGTTCTCATCCATGGATCACACTCTGCTTTAGAGCAAGAAGCACACTCTTGCTTTCTAGAGTCTCTAAGATAGCAGGAAATCTGAGTGTGCCCAGAACAAAAGAACGGTGTTTCCTACACATACGGACTATATGTAGTCCAAATCTTCTTCTGAAACTGATAGAATGCACTGGTCCTCTAACATCCAATGCTTGTCAGTTAAGATGAGAATCGTGTGAGCTTTGTGAATGATGTAGTACATTTGAGCAGAAAAAGTGACTGCCCTTACCTGAAACGAAGTCTTGCTTGAAGTAAGACACAGAGTCTGGGATTTAAGTCCATTTCTGAAGGGAAACACACAGCATAGTTCTCATCCATGGATCACACTCTGCTTTAGAGCGAGAAGCACACTCTTGCTTTGTAGAGTCACTAATACAGCAGGAAATCTGAGTGTGCCCGGAACAAAAGAACGGTGTTTCCTACACATATGGACCATATGTAGTCCAAATCTGCTTCTGAAACTGATACAAAGCACTGACCATCTAACATCCAATGCTTGTCAGTTAAGATGAGAAACGTGTGAGCTTCATGAACGATGAAGTTCGTTTGAGCAGAAAAGTGACTGCCCTTACCTGAAACGAAGTCTTGCCTGTTGGAAGACTCAGAGCCTGGGATTTACCTCCATTTCTGAAGTCAAGCACACAGCATAGTTCTCATCCATGGATCACACTCTGCTTTAGAGCAAGAAGCACACTCTTGCTTTCTAGAGTCTCTAAGTCAGCAGGAAATCTGAGTGTGCCCAGAACAAAAGAACGGTGTTTCCTACACATACGGACTATATGTAGTCCAAATCTTCTTCTGAAACTGATAGAATGCACTGGTCCTCTAACATCCAGTGCTTGTCAGTTAAGATGTTAAACGTGTGAGCTTTGTGAATGATGTAGTTCCTTTGAACTGAAAAGTGACTGCCCTTACCTGAATTTAAGTCTTGCTTGTAGGAAGACACAGAGCCTGGGATTTAACTCCATTTCTGAAGTAAAACACACAGCAGTGTAATCATTAATTGATCATACTCTGCTTTAGCACAAGAAGCAGGCTCTTGCTTTCTAGAGTCTCTAAGACGGCAGGAAACGTGAGTGTGCTGAGAACAAAAGAACGGTGTTTCCGACACATACAGACTATATGTAGTCCAAATCTTCTTCTTAAACTGATACAATGCACTGGTCCTCTAACATCCAATGCTTGTCAGTTAAGATGAGAAACGTGTGAGCTTCGTGAACGATGTAGTTCCTTTGAGCAGAAAAGTGACTGCCCTTACCTGAAACGAAGTCTTGCCTGTAGGAAGACTCAGAGCCTGGGATTTAACTCCATTTCTGAAGTCAAGCACACAGCATAGTTCTCTTCCATGGATCACACTCTGCTTTAGAGCAAGAAGCACACTCTTGCTTTCTAGAGTCTCTAAGACAGCAGGAAATCTGAGTGTGCCCAGAACAAAAGAACGGTGTTTCCTACACATACGGACTATATGTAGTCCAAATCTTCTTCTGAAACTGATAGAATGCACTGTTCCTCTAACATCCAGTGCTTCTCAGTTAAGATGAGAAACGTGTGAGCTTTGTGAATGATGTAGTTCCTTTGAACTGAAAAGTGACTGCCCTTACCTGAAACGAAGTCTTGCTTGTAGGAAGACTCAGAGCCTGGGATTTAACTCCATTTCTGAAGTAAAACACACAGCAGTGTAATCATCCATTGATCATACTCTGCTTTAGCAAAAGAAGCAGGCTCTTGCTTTCTAGAGTCTCTAAGACGGCAGGAAACGTGAGTGTGCTGAGAACAAAAGAACGGTGTTTCCTACACATATGGACCATATGTAGTCCAAATCTGCTTCTGAAACTGATACAAAGCACTGGTCCTCTAACATCCAATGCTTGTCTGTTAAGATGAGAAATGTGTGAGCTCAGTGAACGATGTAGTTCGTTTGAGCTGAAAAGTGACTGCCCTTACCTGAAACGAAGTCTTGCCTGTAGGACGAGACAGAGTCTGGGATTTAACTCCATTTCTGAAGGGAAACATACAGCATAGTTCTCATCCATGGATCACACTCTGCTTTAGAGCAAGAAGCACACACTTGGTTTCTAGAGTCTCTAAGATAGCAGGAAATCTGAGTGTGCCCAGAACAAAAGAACGGTGTTTCCTACACATACGGACTATATGTAGTCCAAATCTTCTTCTGAAACTGATAGAATGCACTGGTCCTCTAACATCCAATGCTTGTCAGTTAAGATGAGAAACGTGTGAGCTTTGTGAATGATGTAGTTCATTTGAGCAGGAACGTGACTGCCCTTACCTGAAACGAAGTCTTGCTTGTAGTAAGACACAGAGTCTGGGATTTAAGTCCATTTCTGAAGGGAAACACACAGCATAGTTCTCATCCATGGATCACACTCTGCTTTAGAGCGAGAAGCACAGTCTTGCTTTGTAGAGTCTCTAATACAGCAGGAAATCTGAGTGTGCCCGGAACAAAAGAACGGTGTTTCCTACACATATGGACCATATGTAGTCCAAATCTGCTTCTGAAACTGATACAAAGCACTGGTCCTCTAACATCCAATGCTTGTCTGTTAAGATGAGAAATGTGTGAGCTCAGTGAACGATGTAGTTCGTTTGAGCTGAAAAGTGACTGCCCTTACCTGAAACGAAGTCTTGCCTGTAGGACGAGACAGAGTCTGTGATTTAAGTCCATTTCTGAAGGGAAACACACAGCATAGTTCTCATCCATGGATCACACTCTGCTTTAGAGCGAGAAGCACACTCTTGCTTTGTAGAGTCTCTAATACATCAGGAAATGTGAGTGTGCCCGGAACAAAAGAACGGTGTTTCCTACACATATGGACCATATGTAGTCCAAATCTGCTTCTGAAACTGATACAAAGCCCTGACCATCTAACATCCAATGCTTGTCAGTTAAGATGAGAAACGTGTGAGCTTCGTGAACGATGTAGTTCCTTTGAGCAGAAAAGTGACTGCCCTTACCTGAAACGAAGTCTTGCTTGTAGGGAGACTCAGAGCCTGGGATTTAACTCCAATTCTGAAGTGAAACACACAGCATTGTCTCATCTATTGATGACAATCTGCTTTAGAACAAGAAGCACGCTCTTGCTTTGTAGAGTCTCTAAGACAGCAGGAAACGTGAGTGTGCTGAGAACAAAAGAAAAGTGTTTCCTACACATACGCACCATATCTTGTCCAACTTTGCTTCTGAAACTGATACAAAGCACTGGTCCTCTAACATCCAATGCTTGTCTGTTAAGATGAGAAATGTGTGAGCTCAGGGAACGATGTAGTTCGTTTGAGGAGAAAAGTGACTGCCCTTACCTGAAACGAAGTCTTGCTTGTATTAAGACACAGAGTCTGTGATTTAAGTCCATTTCTGAAGGGAAACACACAGCATAGTTCTCATCCATAGATCACACTCTGCTTTAGAGCGAGAAGCACACTCTTGCTTTGTAGAGTCTCTAATACATCAGGAAATGTGAGTGTGCCCGGAACAAAAGAACGGTGTTTCCTACACATATGGACCATATGTAGTACAAATCTGCTTCTGAAACTGATACAAAGCACTGACCATCTAACATCCAATGCTTGTCAGTTAAGATGAGAAACGTGTGAGCTTCGTGAACGATGTAGTTCGTTTGAGCAGAAAAGTGACTGCCCTTACCTGAAACGAAGTCTTGCTTGTAGGTAGACTCAGAGCCTGGGATTTAACTCCATTTCTGAAGTGAAGCACACAGCATAGTTCTCATCCATGGATCACACTCTGCTTTAGAGCAAGAAGCACACTCTTGCTTTCTAGAGTCTCTAAGATAGCAGGAAATCTGAGTGTGCCCAGAACAAAAGAACGGTGTTTCCTACACATACGGACTATATGTAGTCCAAATCTTCTTCTGAAACTGATAGAATGCACTGGTCCTCTAACATCCAATGCTTGTCAGTTAAGATGAGAATCGTGTGAGCTTTGTGAATGATGTAGTACATTTGAGCAGAAAAAGTGACTGCCCTTACCTGAAACGAAGTCTTGCTTGAAGTAAGACACAGAGTCTGGGATTTAAGTCCATTTCTGAAGGGAAACACACAGCATAGTTCTCATCCATGGATCACACTCTGCTTTAGAGCGAGAAGCACACTCTTGCTTTGTAGAGTCACTAATACAGCAGGAAATCTGAGTGTGCCCGGAACAAAAGAACGGTGTTTCCTACACATATGGACCATATGTAGTCCAAATCTGCTTCTGAAACTGATACAAAGCACTGACCATCTAACATCCAATGCTTGTCAGTTAAGATGAGAAACGTGTGAGCTTCATGAACGATGAAGTTCGTTTGAGCAGAAAAGTGACTGCCCTTACCTGAAACGAAGTCTTGCCTGTTGGAAGACTCAGAGCCTGGGATTTACCTCCATTTCTGAAGTCAAGCACACAGCATAGTTCTCATCCATGGATCACACTCTGCTTTAGAGCAAGAAGCACACTCTTGCTTTCTAGAGTCTCTAAGTCAGCAGGAAATCTGAGTGTGCCCAGAACAAAAGAACGGTGTTTCCTACACATACGGACTATATGTAGTCCAAATCTTCTTCTGAAACTGATAGAATGCACTGGTCCTCTAACATCCAGTGCTTGTCAGTTAAGATGTTAAACGTGTGAGCTTTGTGAATGATGTAGTTCCTTTGAACTGAAAAGTGACTGCCCTTACCTGAATTTAAGTCTTGCTTGTAGGAAGACTCAGAGCCTGGGATTTAACTCCATTTCTGAAGTAAAACACACAGCATTGTAATCATTAATTGATCATACTCTGCTTTAGCACAAGAAGCAGGCTCTTGCTTTCTAGAGTCTCTAAGACGGCAGGAAACGTGAGTGTGCTGAGAACAAAAGAACGGTATTTCCGACACATACAGACTATATGTAGTCCAAATCTTCTTCTTAAACTGATACAATGCACTGGTCCTCTAACATCCAATGCTTGTCAGTTAAGATGAGAAACGTGTGAGCTTCGTGAACGATGTAGTTCCTTTGAGCAGAAAAGTGACTGCCCTTACCTGAAACGAAGTCTTGCCTGTAGGAAGACTCAGAGCCTGGGATTTAACTCCATTTCTGAAGTCAAGCACACAGCATAGTTCTCATCCATGGATCACACTCTGCTTTAGAGCAAGAAGCACACTCTTGCTTTCTAGAGTCTCTAAGACAGCAGGAAATCTGAGAGTGCCCAGAACAAAAGAACGGTGTTTCCTACACATACGGACTATATGTAGTCCAAATCTTCTTCTGAAACTGATAGAATGCACTGGTCCTCTAACATCCAGTGCTTGTCAGTTAAGATGAGAAACGTGTGAGCTTTGTGAATGATGTAGTTCCTTTGAACTGAAAAGTGACTGCCCTTACCTGAAACGAAGTCTTGCTTGTAGGAAGACTCAGAGCCTGGGATTTAACTCCATTTCTGAAGTAAAACACACAGCAGTGTAATCATCCATTGATCATACTCTGCTTTAGCAAAAGAAGCAGGCTCTTGCTTTCTAGAGTCTCTAAGACGGCAGGAAACGTGAGTGTGCTGAGAACAAAAGAACGGTGTTTCCTACACATATGGACCATATGTAGTCCAAATCTGCTTCTGAAACTGATACAAAGCACTGGTCCTCTAACATCCAATGCTTGTCTGTTAAGATGAGAAATGTGTGAGCTCAGTGATCGATGTAGTTCGTTTGAGCTGAAAAGTGACTGCCCTTACCTGAAACGAAGTCTTGCCTGTAGGACGAGACAGAGTCTGGGATTTAACTCCATTTCTGAAGGGAAACATACAGCATAGTTCTCATCCATGGATCACACTCTGCTTTAGAGCAAGAAGCACACACTAGGTTTCTAGAGTCTCTAAGATAGCAGGAAATCTGAGTGTGCCCAGAACAAAAGAACGGTGTTTCCTACACATACGGACTATATGTAGTCCAAATCTTCTTCTGAAACTGATAGAATGCACTGGTCCTCTAACATCCAATGCTTGTCAGTTAAGATGAGAAACGTGTGAGCTTTGTGAATGATGTAGTTCATTTGAGCAGGAACGTGACTGCCCTTACCTGAAACGAAGTCTTGCTTGTAGCAAGACACAGAGTCTGGGATTTAAGTCCATTTCTGAAGGGAAACACACAGCATAGTTCTCATCCATGGACCACACTCTGCTTTAGAGCGAGAAGCACAGTCTTGCTTTGTAGAGTATCTAATACAGCAGGAAATCTGAGTGTGCCCAGAACAAAAGAACGGTGTTTCCTACACATATGGACCATATGTAGTCCAAATCTGCTTCTGAAACTGATACAAAGCACTGGTCCTCTAACATCCAATGCTTGTCTGTTAAGATGAGAAATGTGTGAGCTCAGTGAACGATGTAGTTCGTTTGAGCTGAAAAGTGACTGCCCTTACCTGAAACGAAGTCTTGCCTGTAGGACGAGACAGAGTCTGTGATTTAAGTCCATTTCTGAAGGGAAACACACAGCATAGTTCTCATCCATGGATCACACTCTGCTTTAGAGCGAGAAGCACACTCTTGCTTTGTAGAGTCTCTAATGCATCAGGAAATGTGAGTGTGCCCGGAACAAAAGAACGGTGTTTCCTACACATATGGACCATATGTAGTCCAAATCTGCTTCTGAAACTGATACAAAGCACTGACCATCTAACATCCAATGCTTGTCAGTTAAGATGAGAAACGTGTGAGCTTCGTGAACGATGTAGTTCCTTTGAGCAGAAAAGTGACTGCCCTTACCTGAAACGAAGTCTTGCTTGTAGGGAGACTCAGAGCCTGGGATTTAACTCCAATTCTGAAGTGAAACACACAGCATTGTCTCATCTATTGATGACAATCTGCTTTAGAACAAGAAGCACGCTCTTGCTTTGTAGAGTCTCTAAGACAGCAGGAAACGTGAGTGTGCTGAGAACAAAAGAAAAGTGTTTCCTACACATACGGACCATATCTTGTCCAACTTTGCTTCTGAAACTGATACAAAGCACTGGTCCTCTAACATCCAATGCTTGTCTGTTAAGATGAGAAATGTGTGAGCTCAGGGAACGATGTAGTTCGTTTGAGGAGAAAAGTGACTGCCCTTACCTGAAACGAAGTCTTGCTTGAAGTAAGACACAGAGTCTGTGATTTAAGTCCATTTCTGAAGGGAAACACACAGCATAGTTCTCATCCATAGATCACACTCTGCTTTAGAGCGAGAAGCACACTCTTGCTTTGTAGAGTCTCTAATACATCAGGAAATGTGAGTGTGCCCGGAACAAAAGAACGGTGTTTCCTACACATATGGACCATATGTAGTACAAATCTGCTTCTGAAACTGATACAAAGCACTGACCATCTAACATCCAATGCTTGTCAGTTAAGATGAGAAACGTGTGAGCTTCGTGAACGATGTAGTTCGTTTGAGCAGAAAAGTGACTGCCCTTACCTGAAACGAAGTCTTGCTTGTAGGTAGACTCAGATCCTGGGATTTAACTCCATTTCTGAAGTGAAGCACACAGCATAGTTCTCATCCATGGATCACACTCTGCTTTAGAGCAAGAAGCACACTCTTGCTTTCTAGAGTCTCTAAGATAGCAGGAAATCTGAGTGTGCCCAGAACAAAAGAACGGTGTTTCCTACACATACGGACTATATGTAGTCCAAATCTTCTTCTGAAACTGATAGAATGCACTGGTCCTCTAACATCCAATGCTTGTCAGTTAAGATGAGAATCGTGTGAGCTTTGTGAATGATGTAGTACATTTGAGCAGAAAAAGTGACTGCCCTTACCTGAAACGAAGTCTTGCTTGAAGTAAGACACAGAGTCTGGGATTTAAGTCCATTTCTGAAGGGAAACACACAGCATAGTTCTCATCCATGGATCACACTCTGCTTTAGAGCGAGAAGCACACTCTTGCTTTGTAGAGTCACTAATACAGCAGGAAATCTGAGTGTGCCCGGAACAAAAGAACGGTGTTTCCTACACATATGGACCATATGTAGTCCAAATCTGCTTCTGAAACTGATACAAAGCACTGACCATCTAACATCCAATGCTTGTCAGTTAAGATGAGAAACGTGTGAGCTTCATGAACGATGAAGTTCGTTTGAGCAGAAAAGTGACTGCCCTTACCTGAAACGAAGTCTTGCTTGTAGGTAGACTCAGATCCTGGGATTTAACTCCATTTCTGAAGTGAAGCACACAGCATAGTTCTCATCCATGGATCACACTCTGCTTTAGAGCAAGAAGCACACTCTTGCTTTCTAGAGTCTCTAAGATAGCAGGAAATCTGAGTGTGCCCAGAACAAAAGAACGGTGTTTCCTACACATACGGACTATATGTAGTCCAAATCTTCTTCTGAAACTGATAGAATGCACTGGTCCTCTAACATCCAATGCTTGTCAGTTAAGATGAGAATCGTGTGAGCTTTGTGAATGATGTAGTACATTTGAGCAGAAAAAGTGACTGCCCTTACCTGAAACGAAGTCTTGCTTGAAGTAAGACACAGAGTCTGGGATTTAAGTCCATTTCTGAAGGGAAACACACAGCATAGTTCTCATCCATGGATCACACTCTGCTTTAGAGCGAGAAGCACACTCTTGCTTTGTAGAGTCACTAATACAGCAGGAAATCTGAGTGTGCCCGGAACAAAAGAACGGTGTTTCCTACACATATGGACCATATGTAGTCCAAATCTGCTTCTGAAACTGATACAAAGCACTGACCATCTAACATCCAATGCTTGTCAGTTAAGATGAGAAACGTGTGAGCTTCATGAACGATGAAGTTCGTTTGAGCAGAAAAGTGACTGCCCTTACCTGAAACGAAGTCTTGCCTGTTGGAAGACTCAGAGCCTGGGATTTACCTCCATTTCTGAAGTCAAGCACACAGCATAGTTCTCATCCATGGATCACACTCTGCTTTAGAGCAAGAAGCACACTCTTGCTTTCTAGAGTCTCTAAGTCAGCAGGAAATCTGAGTGTGCCCAGAACAAAAGAACGGTGTTTCCTACACATACGGACTATATGTAGTCCAAATCTTCTTCTGAAACTGATAGAATGCACTGGTCCTCTAACATCCAGTGCTTGTCAGTTAAGATGTTAAACGTGTGAGCTTTGTGAATGATGTAGTTCCTTTGAACTGAAAAGTGACTGCCCTTACCTGAATTTAAGTCTTGCTTGTAGGAAGACTCAGAGCCTGGGATTTAACTCCATTTCTGAAGTAAAACACACAGCATTGTAATCATTAATTGATCATACTCTGCTTTAGCACAAGAAGCAGGCTCTTGCTTTCTAGAGTCTCTAAGACGGCAGGAAACGTGAGTGTGCTGAGAACAAAAGAACGGTATTTCCGACACATACAGACTATATGTAGTCCAAATCTTCTTCTTAAACTGATACAATGCACTGGTCCTCTAACATCCAATGCTTGTCAGTTAAGATGAGAAACGTGTGAGCTTCGTGAACGATGTAGTTCCTTTGAGCAGAAAAGTGACTGCCCTTACCTGAAACGAAGTCTTGCCTGTAGGAAGACTCAGAGCCTGGGATTTAACTCCATTTCTGAAGTCAAGCACACAGCATAGTTCTCATCCATGGATCACACTCTGCTTTAGAGCAAGAAGCACACTCTTGCTTTCTAGAGTCTCTAAGACAGCAGGAAATCTGAGAGTGCCCAGAACAAAAGAACGGTGTTTCCTACACATACGGACTATATGTAGTCCAAATCTTCTTCTGAAACTGATAGAATGCACTGGTCCTCTAACATCCAGTGCTTGTCAGTTAAGATGAGAAACGTGTGAGCTTTGTGAATGATGTAGTTCCTTTGAACTGAAAAGTGACTGCCCTTACCTGAAACGAAGTCTTGCTTGTAGGAAGACTCAGAGCCTGGGATTTAACTCCATTTCTGAAGTAAAACACACAGCAGTGTAATCATCCATTGATCATACTCTGCTTTAGCAAAAGAAGCAGGCTCTTGCTTTCTAGAGTCTCTAAGACGGCAGGAAACGTGAGTGTGCTGAGAACAAAAGAACGGTGTTTCCTACACATATGGACCATATGTAGTCCAAATCTGCTTCTGAAACTGATACAAAGCACTGGTCCTCTAACATCCAATGCTTGTCTGTTAAGATGAGAAATGTGTGAGCTCAGTGATCGATGTAGTTCGTTTGAGCTGAAAAGTGACTGCCCTTACCTGAAACGAAGTCTTGCCTGTAGGACGAGACAGAGTCTGGGATTTAACTCCATTTCTGAAGGGAAACATACAGCATAGTTCTCATCCATGGATCACACTCTGCTTTAGAGCAAGAAGCACACACTAGGTTTCTAGAGTCTCTAAGATAGCAGGAAATCTGAGTGTGCCCAGAACAAAAGAACGGTGTTTCCTACACATACGGACTATATGTAGTCCAAATCTTCTTCTGAAACTGATAGAATGCACTGGTCCTCTAACATCCAATGCTTGTCAGTTAAGATGAGAAACGTGTGAGCTTTGTGAATGATGTAGTTCATTTGAGCAGGAACGTGACTGCCCTTACCTGAAACGAAGTCTTGCTTTTAGCAAGACACAGAGTCTGGGATTTAAGTCCATTTCTGAAGGGAAACACACAGCATAGTTCTCATCCATGGACCACACTCTGCTTTAGAGCGAGAAGCACAGTCTTGCTTTGTAGAGTATCTAATACAGCAGGAAATCTGAGTGTGCCCAGAACAAAAGAACGGTGTTTCCTACACATATGGACCATATGTAGTCCAAATCTGCTTCTGAAACTGATACAAAGCACTGGTCCTCTAACATCCAATGCTTGTCTGTTAAGATGAGAAATGTGTGAGCTCAGTGAACGATGTAGTTCGTTTGAGCTGAAAAGTGACTGCCCTTACCTGAAACGAAGTCTTGCCTGTAGGACGAGACAGTCTGTGATTTAAGTCCATTTCTGAAGGGAAACACACAGCATAGTTCTCATCCATGGATCACACTCTGCTTTAGAGCGAGAAGCACACTCTTGCTTTGTAGAGTCTCTAATGCATCAGGAAATGTGAGTGTGCCCGGAACAAAAGAACGGTGTTTCCTACACATATGGACCATATGTAGTCCAAATCTGCTTCTGAAACTGATACAAAGCACTGACCATCTAACATCCAATGCTTGTCAGTTAAGATGAGAAACGTGTGAGCTTCGTGAACGATGTAGTTCCTTTGAGCAGAAAAGTGACTGCCCTTACCTGAAACGAAGTCTTGCTTGTAGGGAGACTCAGAGCCTGGGATTTAACTCCAATTCTGAAGTGAAACACACAGCATTGTCTCATCTATTGATGACAATCTGCTTTAGAACAAGAAGCACGCTCTTGCTTTGTAGAGTCTCTAAGACAGCAGGAAACGTGAGTGTGCTGAGAACAAAAGAAAAGTGTTTCCTACACATACGGACCATATCTTGTCCAACTTTGCTTCTGAAACTGATACAAAGCACTGGTCCTCTAACATCCAATGCTTGTCTGTTAAGATGAGAAATGTGTGAGCTCAGGGAACGATGTAGTTCGTTTGAGGAGAAAAGTGACTGCCCTTACCTGAAACGAAGTCTTGCTTGAAGTAAGACACAGAGTCTGTGATTTAAGTCCATTTCTGAAGGGAAACACACAGCATAGTTCTCATCCATAGATCACACTCTGCTTTAGAGCGAGAAGCACACTCTTGCTTTGTAGAGTCTCTAATACATCAGGAAATGTGAGTGTGCCCGGAACAAAAGAACGGTGTTTCCTACACATATGGACCATATGTAGTACAAATCTGCTTCTGAAACTGATACAAAGCACTGACCATCTAACATCCAATGCTTGTCAGTTAAGATGAGAAACGTGTGAGCTTCGTGAACGATGTAGTTCGTTTGAGCAGAAAAGTGACTGCCCTTACCTGAAACGAAGTCTTGCTTGTAGGTAGACTCAGATCCTGGGATTTAACTCCATTTCTGAAGTGAAGCACACAGCATAGTTCTCATCCATGGATCACACTCTGCTTTAGAGCAAGAAGCACACTCTTGCTTTCTAGAGTCTCTAAGATAGCAGGAAATCTGAGTGTGCCCAGAACAAAAGAACGGTGTTTCCTACACCTACGGACTATATGTAGTCCAAATCTTCTTCTGAAACTGATAGAATGCACTGGTCCTCTAACATCCAATGCTTGTCAGTTAAGATGAGAATCGTGTGAGCTTTGTGAATGATGTAGTACATTTGAGCAGAAAAAGTGACTGCCCTTACCTGAAACGAAGTCTTGCTTGAAGTAAGACACAGAGTCTGGGATTTAAGTCCATTTCTGAAGGGAAACACACAGCATAGTTCTCATCCATGGATCACACTCTGCTTTAGAGCGAGAAGCACACTCTTGCTTTGTAGAGTCACTAATACAGCAGGAAATCTGAGTGTGCCCGGAACAAAAGAACGGTGTTTCCTACACATATGGACCATATGTAGTCCAAATCTGCTTCTGAAACTGATACAAAGCACTGACCATCTAACATCCAATGCTTGTCAGTTAAGATGAGAAACGTGTGAGCTTCATGAACGATGAAGTTCGTTTGAGCAGAAAAGTGACTGCCCTTACCTGAAACGAAGTCTTGCCTGTTGGAAGACTCAGAGCCTGGGATTTACCTCCATTTCTGAAGTCAAGCACACAGCATAGTTCTCATCCATGGATCACACTCTGCTTTAGAGCAAGAAGCACACTCTTGCTTTCTAGAGTCTCTAAGTCAGCAGGAAATCTGAGTGTGCCCAGAACAAAAGAACGGTGTTTCCTACACATACGGACTATATGTAGTCCAAATCTTCTTCTGAAACTGATAGAATGCACTGGTCCTCTAACATCCAGTGCTTGTCAGTTAAGATGTTAAACGTGTGAGCTTTGTGAATGATGTAGTTCCTTTGAACTGAAAAGTGACTGCCCTTACCTGAATTTAAGTCTTGCTTGTAGGAAGACACAGAGTCTGGGATTTAACTCCATTTCTGAAGTCAAGCACACAGCATAGTTCTCATCCATGGATCACACTCTGCTTTAGAGCAAGAAGCACACTCTTGCTTTCTAGAGTCTCTAAGACAGCAGGAAATCTGAGTGTGCCCAGAACAAAAGAACGGTGTTTCCTACACATACGGACTATATGTAGTCCAAATCTTCTTCTGAAACTGATAGAATGCACTGGTCCTCTAACATCCAGTGCTTGTCAGTTAAGATGAGAAACGTGTGAGCTTTGTGAATGATGTAGTTCCTTTGAACTGAAAAGTGACTGCCCTTACCTGAAACGAAGTCTTGCTTGTAGGAAGACTCAGAGCCTGGGATTTAACTCCATTTCTGAAGTAAAACACACAGCAGTGTAATCATCCATTGATCATACTCTGCTTTAGCAAAAGAAGCAGTCTCTTGCTTTCTAGAGTCTCTAAGACGGCAGGAAACGTGAGTGTGCTGAGAACAAAAGAACGGTGTTTCCTACACATATGGACCATATGTAGTCCAAATCTGCTTCTGAAACTGATACAAAGCACTGGTCCTCTAACATCCAATGCTTGTCTGTTAAGATGAGAAATGTGTGAGCTCAGTGAACGATGTAGTTCGTTTGAGCTGAAAAGTGACTGCCCTTACCTGAAACGAAGTCTTGCCTGTAGGAAGACTCAGAGCCTGGGATTTAACTCCATTTCTGAAGGGAAACATACAGCATAGTTCTCATCCATGGATCACACTCTGCTTTAGAGCAAGAAGCACACACTTGGTTTATAGAGTCTCTAAGATAGCAGGAAATCTGAGTGTGCCCAGAACAAAAGAACGGTGTTTCCTACACATACGGACTATATGTAGTCCAAATCTTCTTCTGAAACTGATAGAATGCACTGGTCCTCTAACATCCAATGCTTGTCAGTTAAGATGAGAAACGTGTGAGCTTTGTGAATGATGTAGTTCATTTGAGCAGGAACGTGACTGCCCTTACCTGAAACGAAGTCTTGCTTGTAGTAAGACACAGAGTCTGGGATTTAAGTCCATTTCTGAAGGGAAACACACAGCATAGTTCTCATCCATGGATCACACTCTGCTTTAGAGCGAGAAGCACACTCTTGCTTTGTAGAGTCTCTAATACAGCAGGAAATCTGAGTGTGCCCGGAACAAAAGAACGGTGTTTCCTACACATATGGACCATATGTAGTCCAAATCTGCTTCTGAAACTGATACAAAGCACTGACCATCTAACATCCAATGCTTGTCAGTTAAGATGAGAAACGTGTGAGCTTCGTGAACGATGTAGTTCCTTTGAGCAGAAAAGTGACTGCCCTTACCTGAAACGAAGTCTTGCTTGTAGGGAGACTCAGAGCCTGGGATTTAACTCCAATTCTGAAGTGAAACACACAGCATTGTCTCATCTATTGATGACAATCTGCTTTAGAACAAGAAGCACGCTCTTGCTTTGTAGAGTCTCTAAGACAGCAGGAAACGTGAGTGTGCTGAGAACAAAAGAAAAGTGTTTCCTACACATACGGACCATATCTTGTCCAACTTTGCTTCTGAAACTGATACAAAGCACTGGTCCTCTAACATCCAATGCTTGTCTGTTAAGATGAGAAATGTGTGAGCTCAGGGAACGATGTAGTTCGTTTGAGGAGAAAATTGACTGCCCTTACCTGAAACGAAGTCTTGCTTGAAGTAAGACACAGAGTCTGTGATTTAAGTCCATTTCTGAAGGGAAACACACAGCATAGTTCTCATCCATAGATCACACTCTGCTTTAGAGCGAGAAGCACACTCTTGCTTTGTAGAGTCTCTAATACATCAGGAAATGTGAGTGTGCCCGGAACAAAAGAACGGTTTTTCCTACACATATGGACCATATGTAGTACAAATCTGCTTCTGAAACTGATACAAAGCACTGACCATCTAACATCCAATGCTTGTCAGTTAAGATGAGAAACGTGTGAGCTTCGTGAACGATGTAGTTCGTTTGAGCAGAAAAGTGACTGCCCTTACCTGAAACGAAGTCTTGCTTGTAGGTAGACTCAGTGCCTGGGATTTAACTCCATTTCTGAAGTGAAGCACACAGCATAGTTCTCATCCATGGATCACACTCTGCTTTAGAGCAAGAAGCACACTCTTGCTTTCTAGAGTCTCTAAGATAGCAGGAAATCTGAGTGTGCCCAGAACAAAAGAACGGTGTTTCCTACACATACGGACTATATGTAGTCCAAATCTTCTTCTGAAACTGATAGAATGCACTGGTCCTCTAACATCCAATGCTTGTCAGTTAAGATGAGAATCGTGTGAGCTTTGTGAATGATGTAGTACATTTGAGCAGAAAAAGTGACTGCCCTTACCTGAAACGAAGTCTTGCTTGAAGTAAGACACAGAGTCTGGGATTTAAGTCCATTTCTGAAGGGAAACACACAGCATAGTTCTCATCCATGGATCACACTCTGCTTTAGAGCGAGAAGCACACTCTTGCTTTGTAGAGTCACTAATACAGCAGGAAATCTGAGTGTGCCCGGAACAAAAGAACGGTGTTTCCTACACATATGGACCATATGTAGTCCAAATCTGCTTCTGAAACTGATACAAAGCACTGACCATCTAACATCCAATGCTTGTCAGTTAAGATGAGAAACGTGTGAGCTTCATGAACGATGAAGTTCGTTTGAGCAGAAAAGTGACTGCCCTTACCTGAAACGAAGTCTTGCCTGTTGGAAGACTCAGAGCCTGGGATTTACCTCCATTTCTGAAGTCAAGCACACAGCATAGTTCTCATCCATGGATCACACTCTGCTTTAGAGCAAGAAGCACACTCTTGCTTTCTAGAGTCTCTAAGTCAGCAGGAAATCTGAGTGTGCCCAGAACAAAAGAACGGTGTTTCCTACACATACGGACTATATGTAGTCCAAATCTTCTTCTGAAACTGATAGAATGCACTGGTCCTCTAACATCCAGTGCTTGTCAGTTAAGATGTTAAACGTGTGAGCTTTGTGAATGATGTAGTTCCTTTGAACTGAAAAGTGACTGCCCTTACCTGAATTTAAGTCTTGCTTGTAGGAAGACTCAGAGCCTGGGATTTAACTCCATTTCTGAAGTAAAACACACAGCAGTGTAATCATTAATTGATCATACTCTGCTTTAGCACAAGAAGCAGGCTCTTGCTTTCTAGAGTCTCTAAGACGGCAGGAAACGTGAGTGTGCTGAGAACAAAAGAACGGTGTTTCCGACACATACAGACTATATGTAGTCCAAATCTTCTTCTTAAACTGATACAATGCACTGGTCCTCTAACATCCAATGCTTGTCAGTTAAGATGAGAAACGTGTGAGCTTCGTGAACGATGTAGTTCCTTTGAGCAGAAAAGTGACTGCCCTTACCTGAAACGAAGTCTTGCCTGTAGGAAGACTCAGAGCCTGGGATTTAACTCCATTTCTGAAGTCAAGCACACAGCATAGTTCTCATCCATGGATCACACTCTGCTTTAGAGCAAGAAGCACACTCTTGCTTTCTAGAGTCTCTAAGACAGCAGGAAATCTGAGTGTGCCCAGAACAAAAGAACGGTGTTTCCTACACATACGGACTATATGTAGTCCAAATCTTCTTCTGAAACTGATAGAATGCACTGGTCCTCTAACATCCAGTGCTTGTCAGTTAAGATGAGAAACGTGTGAGCTTTGTGAATGATGTAGTTCCTTTGAACTGAAAAGTGACTGCCCTTACCTGAAACGAAGTCTTGCTTGTAGGGAGACTCAGAGCCTGGGATTTAACTCCATTTCTGAAGTAAAACACACAGCAGTGTAATCATCCATTGATCATACTCTGCTTTAGCAAAAGAAGCAGGCTCTTGCTTTCTAGAGTCTCTAAGACGGCAGGAAACGTGAGTGTGCTGAGAACAAAAGAACGGTGTTTCCTACACATATGGACCATATGTAGTCCAAATCTGCTTCTGAAACTGATACAAAGCACTGGTCCTCTAACATCCAATGCTTGTCTGTTAAGATGAGAAATGTGTGAGCTCAGTGAACGATGTAGTTCGTTTGAGCTGAAAAGTGACTGCCCTTACCTGAAACGAAGTCTTGCCTGTAGGAAGAGACAGAGTCTGGGATTTAACTCCATTTCTGAAGTGAAGCACACAGCATAGTTCTCATCCATGGATCACACTCTGCTTTAGAGCAAGAAGCACACTCTTGCTTTCTAGAGTCTCTAAGATAGCAGGAAATCTGAGTGTGCCCAGAACAAAAGAACGGTGTTTCCTACACATACGGACTATATGTAGTCCAAATCTTCTTCTGAAACTGATAGAATGCACTGGTCCTCTAAAATCCAATGCTTGTCTGTTAAGATGAGAAACGTGTGAGCTTCGTGAACAATGTAGTTCGTTTGAGCTGAAAAGTGACTGCCCTTACCTGAAACGAAGTCTTGCTTGTAGGAAGACACAGAGTCTGGGATTTAACTCAATTTCTGAAGTGAAACACACAGCATAGTTCTCATCCATGGATCACACTCTGTTTTAGAGCAGGAATCACACTCTTGCTTTCTAGAGTCTCTAAGACAGCAGGAAATCTGAGTGTGCCCAGAACAAAAGAACGGTGTTTCCTACAGATAGGGACCATATCTAGTCCAAATCTGCTTCTGAAACTGATACAAAGCACTGACCATCTAACATCCAATGCTTGTCAGTTAAGATTAGAAACGTGTGAGCTTCGTGAACGATGTAGTTCGTTTGAGCAGAAAAGTGACTGCCCTTACCTGAAACGAAGTCTTGCTTGTAGGAAGACTCAGAGCCTGGGATTTAACTCCATTTCTGAAGTGAAACACACAGCAGTGTAATCATCCATTGATCACTCTCTGCTTTAGAACAAGAAGCACGCTCTTGCTTTCTAGAGTCTCTAAGACAGCAGGAAACGTGAGTGTGCTGAGAACAAAAGAACGGTGTTTCCTACACATATGGACATTATATAGTCCAACTCTGCTTCTGAAACTGATACAAAGCACTGGTCTTCTAAAATCCAATAGTTGCCTGTTAAGACGAGAAACGTGTGAGCTTCGTAAACAATGTAGTTCGTTTGAGCTGAAAAGTGACTGCCCTTACCTGAAACGAAGTCTTGCCTGTAGGAAGACACAGAGACTGCGATTTAACTCCATTTCTGAAGGGAAACACACAGCATAGTTCTCATCCATGGATCATACTCTGCTTTAGAGCAAGAAGCACGCTCTTGCTTTCTAGAGTCTCTAATACAGCAGGAAATCTGATTGTGCCCAGAACAAAAGAACGGTGTTTCCTACACATACAGACTCTATGTAGTCCTAATCTTCTTCTGAAACTGATACAATGCACTGGTCCTCTAATATCCAATGCTTGTCAGTTAAGATGAGAAACGTGTGAGCTTCGTGAACGATGTAGTTCCTTTGAGCAGAAAAGTGACTGCCCTTACCTGAAACGAAGTCTTGCTTGTAGGGAGACTCAGAGCCTGGGATTTAACTCCAATTCTGAAGTGAAACACACAGCATTGTCTCATCTATTGATGACACTCTGCTTTAGAACAAGAAGCACGCTCTTGCTTTGTAGAGTCTCTAAGACAGCAGGAAACGTGAGTGTGCTGAGAACAAAAGAAAAGTGTTTCCTACACATACGGACCATATCTTGTCCAACTCTGCTTCTGAAACTGATAGAATGCACTGGTCCTCTAACATCCAATGCTTGTCTGTTAAGATGAGAAATGTGTGAGCTCAGGGAACGATGTAGTTCGTTTGAGCAGAAAAGTGACTGCCCTTACTTGAAACGAAGTCTTGCTTGTATTAAGACACAGAGTCTGTGATTTAAGTCCATTTCTGAAGGGAAACACACAGCATAGTTCTCATCCATGGATCACACTCTGCTTTAGAGCGAGAAGCACAGTCTTGCTTTGTAGAGTCTCTAATACAGCAGGAAATCTGAGTGTGCCCGGAACAAAAGAACGGTGTTTCCTACACATATGGACCATATGTAGTCCAAATCTGCTTCTGAAACTGATACAAAGCACTGGTCCTCTAACATCCAATGCTTGTCTGTTAAGATGAGAAATGTGTGAGCTCAGTGAACGATGTAGTTCGTTTGAGCTGAAAAGTGACTGCCCTTACCTGAAACGAAGTCTTGCCTGTAGGAAGAGACAGAGTCTGGGATTTAACTCCATTTCTGAAGGGAAACATACAGCATAGTTCTCATCCATGGATCACACTCTGCTTTAGAGCAAGAAGCACACTCTTGCTTTCTAGAGTCTCTAAGATAGCAGGAAATCTGAGTGTGCCCAGAACAAAAGAACGGTGTTTCCTACACATACGGACTAGATGTAGTCCAAATCTTCTTCTGAAACTGATAGAATGCACTGGTCCTCTAACATCCAATGCTTGTCAGTAAAGATGAGAAACGTGTGAGCTTTGTGAATGATGTAGTTCATTTAAGCAGAAACGTGACTGCCCTTACCTGAAAGGAAGTCTTGCTTGTAGTAAGACACAGAGTCTGGGATTTAAGTCCATTTCTGAAGGGAAACACACAGCATAGTTCTCATCCATGGATCACACTCTGCTTTAGAGCGAGAAGCACACTCTTGCTTTGTAGAGTCTCTAATACAGCAGGAAATCTGAGTGTGCCCGGAACAAAAGAACGGTGTTTCCTACACATATGGACCATATGTAGTCCAAATCTGCTTCTGAAACTGATACAAAGCACTAACCATCTAACATCCAATGCTTGTCAGTTAAGATGAGAAACGTGTGAGCTTCATGAACGATGTAGTTCGTTTGAGCAGAAAAGTGACTGCCCTTACCTGAAACGAAGTCTTGCCTGTAGGAAGACTCAGAGCCTGGGATTTAACTCCATTTCTGAAGTGAAGCACACAGCATAGTTCTCATCCATGGATCACACTCTGCTTTAGAGCAAGAAGCACACTCTTGCTTTCTAGAGTCTCTAAGATAGCAGGAAATCTGAGTGTGCCCAGAACAAAAGAACGGTGTTTCCTACACATACGGACTATATGTAGTCCAAATCTTCTTCTGAAACTGATAGAATGCACTGGTCCTCTAAAATCCAATGCTTGTCTGTTAAGATGAGAAACGTGTGAGCTTCGTGAACAATGTAGTTCGTTTGAGCTGAAAAGTGACTGCCCTTACCTGAAACGAAGTCTTGCTTGTAGGAAGACACAGAGTCTGGGATTTAACTCAATTTCTGAAGTGAAACACACAGCATAGTTCTCATCCATGGATCACACTCTGTTTTAGAGCAGGAATCACACTCTTGCTTTCTAGAGTCTCTAAGACAGCAGGAAATCTGAGTGTGCCCAGAACAAAAGAACGGTGTTTCCTACAGATAGGGACCATATCTAGTCCAAATCTGCTTCTGAAACTGATACAAAGCACTGACCATCTAACATCCAATGCTTGTCAGTTAAGATTAGAAACGTGTGAGCTTCGTGAACGATGTAGTTCGTTTGAGCAGAAAAGTGACTGCCCTTACCTGAATTTAAGTCTTGCTTGTAGGAAGACTCAGAGCCTGGGATTTAACTCCATTTCTGAAGTGAAACACACAGCAGTGTAATCATCCATTGATCACTCTCTGCTTTAGAACAAGAAGCACGCTCTTGCTTTCTAGAGTCTCTAAGACAGCAGGAAACGTGAGTGTGCTGAGAACAAAAGAACGGTGTTTCCTACACATATGGACATTATATAGTCCAACTCTGCTTCTGAAACTGATACAAAGCACTGGTCTTCTAAAATCCAATAGTTGCCTGTTAAGACGAGAAACGTGTGAGCTTCGTAAACAATGTAGTTCGTTTGAGCTGAAAAGTGACTGCCCTTACCTGAAACGAAGTCTTGCCTGTAGGAAGACACAGAGACTGCGATTTAACTCCATTTCTGAAGGGAAACACACAGCATAGTTCTCATCCATGGATCATACTCTGCTTTAGAGCAAGAAGCACGCTCTTGCTTTCTAGAGTCTCTAATACAGCAGGAAATCTGATTGTGCCCAGAACAAAAGAACGGTGTTTCCTACACATACGGACTCTATGTAGTCCTAATCTTCTTCTGAAACTGATACAATGCACTGGTCCTCTAATATCCAATGCTTGTCAGTTAAGATGAGAAACGTGTGAGCTTCGTGAACGATGTAGTTCCTTTGAGCAGAAAAGTGACTGCCCTTACCTGAAACGAAGTCTTGCTTGTAGGGAGACTCAGAGCCTGGGATTTAACTCCAATTCTGAAGTGAAACACACAGCATTGTCTCATCTATTGATGACACTCTGCTTTAGAACAAGAAGCACGCTCTTGCTTTGTAGAGTCTCTAAGACAGCAGGAAACGTGAGTGTGCTGAGAACAAAAGAAAAGTGTTTCCTACACATACGGACCATATCTTGTCCAACTCTGCTTCTGAAACTGATAGAATGCACTGGTCCTCTAACATCCAATGCTTGTCTGTTAAGATGAGAAATGTGTGAGCTCAGGGAACGATGTAGTTCGTTTGAGCAGAAAAGTGACTGCCCTTACTTGAAACGAAGTCTTGCTTGTATTAAGACACAGAGTCTGTGATTTAAGTCCATTTCTGAAGGGAAACACACAGCATAGTTCTCATCCATGGATCACACTCTGCTTTAGAGCGAGAAGCACAGTCTTGCTTTGTAGAGTCTCTAATACAGCAGGAAATCTGAGTGTGCCCGGAACAAAAGAACGGTGTTTCCTACACATATGGACCATATGTAGTCCAAATCTGCTTCTGAAACTGATACAAAGCACTGGTCCTCTAACATCCAATGCTTGTCTGTTAAGATGAGAAATGTGTGAGCTCAGTGAACGATGTAGTTCGTTTGAGCTGAAAAGTGACTGCCCTTACCTGAAACGAAGTCTTGCCTGTAGGAAGAGACAGAGTCTGGGATTTAACTCCATTTCTGAAGGGAAAAATACAGCATAGTTCTCATCCATGGATCACACTCTGCTTTAGAGCAAGAAGCACACTCTTGCTTTCTAGAGTCTCTAAGATAGCAGGAAATCTGAGTGTGCCCAGAACAAAAGAACGGTGTTTCCTACACATACGGACTAGATGTAGTCCAAATCTTCTTCTGAAACTGATAGAATGCACTGGTCCTCTAACATCCAATGCTTGTCAGTAAAGATGAGAAACGTGTGAGCTTTGTGAATGATGTAGTTCATTTGAGCAGAAACGTTACTGCCCTTACCTGAAAGGAAGTCTTGCTTGTAGTAAGACACAGAGTCTGGGATTTAAGTCCATTTCTGAAGGGAAACACACAGCATAGTTCTCATCCATGGATCACACTCTGCTTTAGAGCGAGAAGCACACTCTTGCTTTGTAGAGTCTCTAATACAGCAGGAAATCTGAGTGTGCCCGGAACAAAAGAACGGTGTTTCATACACATATGGACCATATGTAGTCCAAATCTGCTTCTGAAACTGATACAAAGCACTGACCATCTAACATCCAATGCTTGTCAGTTAAGATGAGAAACGTGTGAGCTTCATGAACGATGTAGTTCGTTTGAGCAGAAAAGTGACTGCCCTTACCTGAAACGAAGTCTTGCCTGTAGGAAGACTCAGAGCCTGGGATTTAACTCCATTTCTGAAGTGAAGCACACAGCATAGTTCTCATCCATGGATCACACTCTGCTTTAGAGCAAGAAGCACACTCTTGCTTTCTAGAGTCTCTAAGATAGCAGGAAATCTGAGTGTGCCCAGAACAAAAGAACGGTGTTTCCTACACATACGGACTATATGTAGTCCAAATCTCTTCTGAAACTGATAGAATGCACTGGTCCTCTAAAATCCAATGCTTGTCTGTTAAGATGAGAAACGTGTGAGCTTCGTGAACAATGTAGTTCGTTTGAGCTGAAAAGTGACTGCCCTTACCTGAAACGAAGTCTTGCTTGTAGGAAGACACAGAGTCTGGGATTTAACTCAATTTCTGAAGTGAAACACACAGCATAGTTCTCATCCATGGATCACACTCTGTTTTAGAGCAGGAATCACACTCTTGCTTTCTAGAGTCTCTAAGACAGCAGGAAATCTGAGTGTGCCCAGAACAAAAGAACGGTGTTTCCTACAGATAGGGACCATATCTAGTCCAAATCTGCTTCTGAAACTGATACAAAGCACTGACCATCTAACATCCAATGCTTGTCAGTTAAGATTAGAAACGTGTGAGCTTCGTGAACGATGTAGTTCGTTTGAGCAGAAAAGTGACTGCCCTTACCTGAATTTAAGTCTTGCTTGTAGGAAGACTCAGAGCCTGGGATTTAACTCCATTTCTGAAGTGAAACACACAGCAGTGTAATCATCCATTGATCACTCTCTGCTTTAGAACAAGAAGCACGCTCTTGCTTTCTAGAGTCTCTAAGACAGCAGGAAACGTGAGTGTGCTGAGAACAAAAGAACGGTGTTTCCTACACATATGGACATTATATAGTCCAACTCTGCTTCTGAAACTGATACAAAGCACTGGTCTTCTAAAATCCTATAGTTGCCTGTTAAGACGAGAAACGTGTGAGCTTCGTAAACAATGTAGTTCGTTTGAGCTGAAAAGTGACTGCCCTTACCTGAAACGAAGTCTTGCCTGTAGGAAGACACAGAGACTGCGATTTAACTCCATTTCTGAAGGGAAACACACAGCATAGTTCTCATCCATGGATCATACTCTGCTTTAGAGCAAGAAGCACGCTCTTGCTTTCTAGAGTCTCTAATACAGCAGGAAATCTGATTGTGCCCAGAACAAAAAAACGGTGTTTCCTACACATACGGACTCTATGTAGTCCTAATCTTCTTCTGAAACTGATACAATGCACTGGTCCTCTAATATCCAATGCTTGTCAGTTAAGATGAGAAACGTGTGAGCTTCGTGAACGATGTAGTTCCTTTGAGCAGAAAAGTGACTGCCCTTACCTGAAACGAAGTCTTGCTTGTAGGGAGACTCAGAGCCTGGGATTTAACTCCAATTCTGAAGTGAAACACACAGCATTGTCTCATCTATTGATGACACTCTGCTTTAGAACAAGAAGCACGCTCTTGCTTTGTAGAGTCTCTAAGACAGCAGGAAACGTGAGTGTGCTGAGAACAAAAGAAAAGTGTTTCCTACACATACGGACCATATCTTGTCCAACTCTGCTTCTGAAACTGATAGAATGCACTGGTCCTCTAACATCCAATGCTTGTCTGTTAAGATGAGAAATGTGTGAGCTCAGGGAACGATGTAGTTCGTTTGAGCAGAAAAGTGACTGCCCTTACTTGAAACGAAGTCTTGCTTGTATTAAGACACAGAGTCTGTGATTTAAGTCCATTTCTGAAGGGAAACACACAGCATAGTTCTCATCCATGGATCACACTCTGCTTTAGAGCGAGAAGCACAGTCTTGCTTTGTAGAGTCTCTAATACAGCAGGAAATCTGAGTGTGCCCGGAACAAAAGAACGGTGTTTCCTACACATATGGACCATATGTAGTCCAAATCTGCTTCTGAAACTGATACAAAGCACTGGTCCTCTAACATCCAATGCTTGTCTGTTAAGATGAGAAATGTGTGAGCTCAGTGAACGATGTAGTTCGTTTGAGCTGAAAAGTGACTGCCCTTACCTGAAACGAAGTCTTGCCTGTAGGAAGAGACAGAGTCTGGGATTTAACTCCATTTCTGAAGGGAAACATACAGCATAGTTCTCATCCATGGATCACACTCTGCTTTAGAGCAAGAAGCACACTCTTGCTTTCTAGAGTCTCTAAGATAGCAGGAAATCTGAGTGTGCCCAGAACAAAAGAACGGTGTTTCCTACACATACGGACTAGATGTAGTCCAAATCTTCTTCTGAAACTGATAGAATGCACTGGTCCTCTAACATCCAATGCTTGTCAGTAAAGATGAGAAACGTGTGAGCTTTGTGAATGATGTAGTTCATTTGAGCAGAAACGTTACTGCCCTTACCTGAAAGGAAGTCTTGCTTGTAGTAAGACACAGAGTCTGGGATTTAAGTCCATTTCTGAAGGGAAACACACAGCATAGTTCTCATCCATGGATCACACTCTGCTTTAGAGCGAGAAGCACACTCTTGCTTTGTAGAGTCTCTAATACAGCAGGAAATCTGAGTGTGCCCGGAACAAAAGAACGGTGTTTCATACACATATGGACCATATGTAGTCCAAATCTGCTTCTGAAACTGATACAAAGCACTGACCATCTAACATCCAATGCTTGTCAGTTAAGATGAGAAACGTGTGAGCTTCATGAACGATGTAGTTCGTTTGAGCAGAAAAGTGACTGCCCTTACCTGAAACGAAGTCTTGCCTGTAGGAAGACTCAGAGCCTGGGATTTAACTCCATTTCTGAAGTGAAGCACACAGCATAGTTCTCATCCATGGATCACACTCTGCTTTAGAGCAAGAAGCACACTCTTGCTTTCTAGAGTCTCTAAGATAGCAGGAAATCTGAGTGTGCCCAGAACAAAAGAACGGTGTTTCCTACACATACGGACTATATGTAGTCCAAATCTTCTTCTGAAACTGATAGAATGCACTGGTCCTCTAAAATCCAATGCTTGTCTGTTAAGATGAGAAACGTGTGAGCTTCGTGAACAATGTAGTTCGTTTGAGCTGAAAAGTGACTGCCCTTACCTGAAACGAAGTCTTGCTTGTAGGAAGACACAGAGTCTGGGATTTAACTCAATTTCTGAAGTGAAACACACAGCATAGTTCTCATCCATGGATCACACTCTGTTTTAGAGCAGGAATCACACTCTTGCTTTCTAGAGTCTCTAAGACAGCAGGAAATCTGAGTGTGCCCAGAACAAAAGAACGGTGTTTCCTACAGATAGGGACCATATCTAGTCCAAATCTGCTTCTGAAACTGATACAAAGCACTGACCATCTAACATCCAATGCTTGTCAGTTAAGATTAGAAACGTGTGAGCTTCGTGAACGATGTAGTTCGTTTGAGCAGAAAAGTGACTGCCCTTACCTGAATTTAAGTCTTGCTTGTAGGAAGACTCAGAGCCTGGGATTTAACTCCATTTCTGAAGTGAAACACACAGCAGTGTAATCATCCATTGATCACTCTCTGCTTTAGAACAAGAAGCACGCTCTTGCTTTCTAGAGTCTCTAAGACAGCAGGAAACGTGAGTGTGCTGAGAACAAAAGAACGGTGTTTCCTACACATATGGACATTATATAGTCCAACTCTGCTTCTGAAACTGATACAAAGCACTGGTCTTCTAAAATCCTATAGTTGCCTGTTAAGACGAGAAACGTGTGAGCTTCGTAAACAATGTAGTTCGTTTGAGCTGAAAAGTGACTGCCCTTACCTGAAACGAAGTCTTGCCTGTAGGAAGACACAGAGACTGCGATTTAACTCCATTTCTGAAGGGAAACACACAGCATAGTTCTCATCCATGGATCATACTCTGCTTTAGAGCAAGAAGCACGCTCTTGCTTTCTAGAGTCTCTAATACAGCAGGAAATCTGATTGTGCCCAGAACAAAAAAACGGTGTTTCCTACACATACGGACTCTATGTAGTCCTAATCTTCTTCTGAAACTGATACAATGCACTGGTCCTCTAATATCCAATGCTTGTCAGTTAAGATGAGAAACGTGTGAGCTTCGTGAACGATGTAGTTCCTTTGAGCAGAAAAGTGACTGCCCTTACCTGAAACGAAGTCTTGCTTGTAGGGAGACTCAGAGCCTGGGATTTAACTCCAATTCTGAAGTGAAACACACAGCATTGTCTCATCTATTGATGACACTCTGCTTTAGAACAAGAAGCACGCTCTTGCTTTGTAGAGTCTCTAAGACAGCAGGAAACGTGAGTGTGCTGAGAACAAAAGAAAAGTGTTTCCTACACATACGGACCATATCTTGTCCAACTCTGCTTCTGAAACTGATAGAATGCACTGGTCCTCTAACATCCAATGCTTGTCTGTTAAGATGAGAAATGTGTGAGCTCAGGGAACGATGTAGTTCGTTTGAGCAGAAAAGTGACTGCCCTTACTTGAAACGAAGTCTTGCTTGTATTAAGACACAGAGTCTGTGATTTAAGTCCATTTCTGAAGGGAAACACACAGCATAGTTCTCATCCATGGATCACACTCTGCTTTAGAGCGAGAAGCACAGTCTTGCTTTGTAGAGTCTCTAATACAGCAGGAAATCTGAGTGTGCCCGGAACAAAAGAACGGTGTTTCCTACACATATGGACCATATGTAGTCCAAATCTGCTTCTGAAACTGATACAAAGCACTGGTCCTCTAACATCCAATGCTTGCCTGTTAAGATGAGAAATGTGTGAGCTCAGTGAACGATGTAGTTCGTTTGAGCTGAAAAGTGACTGCCCTTACCTGAAACGAAGTCTTGCCTGTAGGAAGAGACAGAGTCTGGGATTTAACTCCATTTCTGAAGGGAAACATACAGCATAGTTCTCATCCATGGATCACACTCTGCTTTAGAGCAAGAAGCACACTCTTGCTTTCTAGAGTCTCTAAGATAGCAGGAAATCTGAGTGTGCCCAGAACAAAAGAACGGTGTTTCCTACACATACGGACTAGATGTAGTCCAAATCTTCTTCTGAAACTGATAGAATGCACTGGTCCTCTAACATCCAATGCTTGTCAGTAAAGATGAGAAACGTGTGAGCTTTGTGAATGATGTAGTTCATTTGAGCAGAAACGTGACTGCCCTTACCTGAAAGGAAGTCTTGCTTGTAGTAAGACACAGAGTCTGGGATTTAAGTCCATTTCTGAAGGGAAACACACAGCATAGTTCTCATCCATGGATCACACTCTGCTTTAGAGCGAGAAGCACACTCTTGCTTTGTAGAGTCTCTAATACAGCAGGAAATCTGAGTGTGCCCGGAACAAAAGAACGGTGTTTCCTACACATATGGACCATATGTAGTCCAAATCTGCTTCTGAAACTGATACAAAGCACTGACCATCTAACATCCAATGCTTGTCAGTTAAGATGAGAAACGTGTGAGCTTCATGAACGATGTAGTTCGTTTGAGCAGAAAAGTGACTGCCCTTACCTGAAACGAAGTCTTGCCTGTAGGAAGACTCAGAGCCTGGGATTTAACTCCATTTCTGAAGTGAAGCACACAGCATAGTTCTCATCCATGGATCACACTCTGCTTTAGAGCAAGAAGCACACTCTTGCTTTCTAGAGTCTCTAAGATAGCAGGAAATCTGAGTGTGCCCAGAACAAAAGAACGGTGTTTCCTACACATACGGACTATATGTAGTCCAAATCTTCTTCTGAAACTGATAGAATGCACTGGTCCTCTAAAATCCAATGCTTGTCTGTTAAGATGAGAAACGTGTGAGCTTCGTGAACAATGTAGTTCGTTTGAGCTGAAAAGTGACTGCCCTTACCTGAAACGAAGTCTTGCTTGTAGGAAGACACAGAGTCTGGGATTTAACTCAATTTCTGAAGTGAAACACACAGCATAGTTCTCATCCATGGATCACACTCTGTTTTAGAGCAAGAATCACACTCTTGCTTTCTAGAGTCTCTAAGACAGCAGGAAATCTGAGTGTGCCCAGAACAAAAGAACGGTGTTTCCTACAGATAGGGACCATATCTAGTCCAAATCTGCTTCTGAAACTGATACAAAGCACTGACCATCTAACATCCAATGCTTGTCAGTTAAGATTAGAAACGTGTGAGCTTCGTGAACGATGTAGTTCGTTTGAGCAGAAAAGTGACTGCCCTTACCTGAATTTAAGTCTTGCTTGTAGGAAGACTCAGAGCCTGGGATTTAACTCCATTTCTGAAGTGAAACACACAGCAGTGTAATCATCCATTGATCACTCTCTGCTTTAGAACAAGAAGCACGCTCTTGCTTTCTAGAGTCTCTAAGACAGCAGGAAACGTGAGTGTGCTGAGAACAAAAGAACGGTGTTTCCTACACATATGGACATTATATAGTCCAACTCTGCTTCTGAAACTGATACAAAGCACTGGTCTTCTAAAATCCTATAGTTGCCTGTTAAGACGAGAAACGTGTGAGCTTCGTAAACAATGTAGTTCGTTTGAGCTGAAAAGTGACTGCCCTTACCTGAAACGAAGTCTTGCCTGTAGGAAGACACAGAGACTGCGATTTAACTCCATTTCTGAAGGGAAACACACAGCATAGTTCTCATCCATGGATCATACTCTGCTTTAGAGCAAGAAGCACGCTCTTGCTTTCTAGAGTCTCTAATACAGCAGGAAATCTGATTGTGCCCAGAACAAAAAAACGGTGTTTCCTACACATACGGACTCTATGTAGTCCTAATCTTCTTCTGAAACTGATACAATGCACTGGTCCTCTAATATCCAATGCTTGTCAGTTAAGATGAGAAACGTGTGAGCTTCGTGAACGATGTAGTTCCTTTGAGCAGAAAAGTGACTGCCCTTACCTGAAACGAAGTCTTGCTTGTAGGGAGACTCAGAGCCTGGGATTTAACTCCAATTCTGAAGTGAAACACACAGCATTGTCTCATCTATTGATGACACTCTGCTTTAGAACAAGAAGCACGCTCTTGCTTTGTAGAGTCTCTAAGACAGCAGGAAACGTGAGTGTGCTGAGAACAAAAGAAAAGTGTTTCCTACACATACGGACCATATCTTGTCCAACTCTGCTTCTGAAACTGATAGAATGCACTGGTCCTCTAACATCCAATGCTTGTCTGTTAAGATGAGAAATGTGTGAGCTCAGGGAACGATGTAGTTCGTTTAAGCAGAAAAGTGACTGCCCTTACTTGAAACGAAGTCTTGCTTGTATTAAGACACAGAGTCTGTGATTTAAGTCCATTTCTGAAGGGAAACACACAGCATAGTTCTCATCCATGGATCACACTCTGCTTTAGAGCGAGAAGCACAGTCTTGCTTTGTAGAGTCTCTAATACAGCAGGAAATCTGAGTGTGCCCGGAACAAAAGAACGGTGTTTCCTACACATATGGACCATATGTAGTCCAAATCTGCTTCTGAAACTGATACAAAGCACTGGTCCTCTAACATCCAATGCTTGTCTGTTAAGATGAGAAATGTGTGAGCTCAGTGAACGATGTAGTTCGTTTGAGCTGAAAAGTGACTGCCCTTACCTGAAACGAAGTCTTGCCTGTAGGAAGAGACAGAGTCTGGGATTTAACTCCATTTCTGAAGTGAAGCACACAGCATAGTTCTCATCCATGGATCACACTCTGCTTTAGAGCAAGAAGCACACTCTTGCTTTCTAGAGTCTCTAAGATAGCAGGAAATCTGAGTGTGCCCAGAACAAAAGAACGGTGTTTCCTACACATACGGACTATATGTAGTCCAAATCTTCTTCTGAAACTGATAGAATGCACTGGTCCTCTAACATCCAATGCTTGTCAGTTAAGATGAGAATCTTGTGAGCTTTGTGAATGATGTAGTACATTTGAGCAGAAAAAGTGACTGCCCTTACCTGAAACGAAATCTTGCTTGAAGTAAGACACAGAGTCTGGGATTTAAGTCCATTTCTGAAGGGAAACACACAGCATAGTTCTCATCTATGAATCACACTCTGCTTTAGAACAAGAAGCACGCTCTTGATTTCTAGAGTCTCTAAGACAGCAGGAAATGTGAGTGTGCTGAGAACAAAAGAACGGTGTTTCCTACACATACAGACCATATCTAGTCCAACTCTGTTTCTGAAACTGATACAAAGCACTGGTCCTCTAACATCCAATGCTTGTCAATTAAGATGAGAAACGTGTGAGCTTCGTGAATGATGTAGTTCATTTGAGCAGAAAAGTGACTGCCCTTACCTGAAACGAAGTCTTGCATGTAGTAAGACACAAAGCCTGGGATTTAAGTCCATTTCTGAAGGGAAACACACAGCACAGTTCTCATCCATGGATCACACTCTGCTTTAGAGCGAGAAGCACACTCTTGCTTTGTAGAGTCTCTAAGTCAGCAGGAAATCTGAGTGTGCCCAGAACAAAAGAACGGTGTTTCCTACACATACGGACTATATGTAGTCCAAATCTTCTTCTGAAACTGATAGAATGCACTGGTCCTCTAACATCCAGTGCTTGTCAGTTAAGATGTTAAACGTGTGAGCTTTGTGAATGATGTAGTTCCTTTGAACTGAAAAGTGACTGCCCTTACCTGAATTTAAGTCTTGCTTGTAGGAAGACTCAGAGCCTGGGATTTAACTCCATTTCTGAAGTAAAACACACAGCAGTGTAATCATCCATTGATCATACTCTGCTTTAGCACAAGAAGCAGGCTCTTGCTTTCTAGATTCTCTAAGACGGCAGGAGACGTGAGTGTGCTGAGAACAAAAGAACGGTGTTTCCAACACATACGGACTATATGTAGTCCAAATCTTCTTCTGAAACTGATACAATGCACTGGTCCTCTAACATCCAATGCTTGTCAGTTAAGATGAGAAACGTGTGAGCTTCGTGAACGATGTAGTTCCTTTGAGCAGAAAAGTGACTGCCCTTACCTGAAACGAAGTCTTGCTTGTAGGGAGACTCAGAGCCTGGGATTTAACTCCATTTCTGAAGTGAAACACACAGCATAGTTCTCATCCATGGATCACACTCTGCTTTAGAACAAGAAGCACGCTCTTGCTTTCTAGAGTCTCTAAGACAGCAGGAAACGTGAGTGTGCTGAGAACAAAAGAACGGTGTTTCCTACACATATGGACATTATATAGTCCAACTCTGCTTCTGAAACTGATACAAAGCACTGGTCTTCTAAAATCCTATAGTTGCCTGTTAAGACGAGAAACGTGTGAGCTTCGTAAACAATGTAGTTCGTTTGAGCTGAAAAGTGACTGCCCTTACCTGAAACGAAGTCTTGCCTGTAGGAAGACACAGAGACTGCGATTTAACTCCATTTCTGAAGGGAAACACACAGCATAGTTCTCATCCATGGATCATACTCTGCTTTAGAGCAAGAAGCACGCTCTTGCTTTCTAGAGTCTCTAATACAGCAGGAAATCTGATTGTGCCCAGAACAAAAGAACGGTGTTTCCTACACATATGGACCATATGTAGTCCAAATCTGCTTCTGAAACTGATACAAAGCACTGACCATCTAACATCCAATGCTTGTCAGTTAAGATGAGAAACGTGTGAGCTTCGTGAATGATGTAGTTCCTTTGAGCAGAAAAGTGACTGCCCTTACCTGAAACGAAGTCTTGCTTGTAGGGAGACTCAGAGCCTGGGATTTAACTCCAATTCTGAAGTGAAACACACAGCATTGTCTCATCTATTGATGACAATCTGCTTTAGAACAAGAAGCACGCTCTTGCTTTGTAGAGTCTCTAAGACAGCAGGAAACCTGAGTGTGCTGAGAACAAAAGAAAAGTGTTTCCTACACATACGGACCATATCTTGTCCAACTTTGCTTCTGAAACTGATACAAAGCACTGGTCCTCTAACATCCAATGCTTGTCTGTTAAGATGAGAAATGTGTGAGCTCAGGGAACGATGTAGTTCGTTTGAGGAGAAAAGTGACTGCCCTTACCTGAAACGAAGTCTTGCTTGTATTAAGACACAGAGTCTGTGATTTAAGTCCATTTCTGAAGGGAAACACACAGCATAGTTCTCATCCATAGATCACACTCTGCTTTAGAGCGAGAAGCACACTCTTGCTTTGTAGAGTCTCTAATACATCAGGAAATGTGAGTGTGCCCGGAACAAAAGAACGGTGTTTCCTACACATATGGACCATATGTAGTCCAAATCTGCTTCTGAAACTGATACAAAGCACTGACCATCTAACATCCAATGCTTGTCAGTTAAGATGAGAAACGTGTGAGCTTCGTGAACGATGTAGTTCGTTTGAGCAGAAAAGTGACTGCCCTTACCTGAAACGAAGTCTTGCTTGTAGGTAGACTCAGAGCCTGGGATTTAACTCCATTTCTGAAGTGAAGCACACAGCATAGTTCTCATCCATGGATCACACTCTGCTTTAGAGCAAGAAGCACACTCTTGCTTTCTAGAGTCTCTAAGATAGCAGGAAATCTGAGTGTGCCCAGAACAAAAGAACGGTGTTTCCTACACATACGGACTATATGTAGTCCAAATCTTCTTCTGAAACTGATAGAATGCACTGGTCCTCTAACATCCAATGCTTGTCAGTTAAGATGAGAATCTTGTGAGCTTTGTGAATGATGTAGTACATTTGAGCAGAAAAAGTGACTGCCCTTACCTGAAACGAAATCTTGCTTGAAGTAAGACACAGAGTCTGGGATTTAAGTCCATTTCTGAAGGGAAACACACAGCATAGTTCTCATCTATGAATCACACTCTGCTTTAGAACAAGAAGCACGCTCTTGATTTCTACAGTCTCTAAGACAGCAGGAAACGTGAGTGTGCTGAGAACAAAAGAACGGTGTTTCCTACACATACAGACCATATCTAGTCCAACTCTGCTTCTGAAACTGATACAAAGCACTGGTCCTCTAACATCCAATGCTTGTCAATTAAGATGAGAAACGTGTGAGCTTCGTGAATGATGTAGTTCATTTGAGCAGAAAAGTGACTGCCCTTACCTGAAACGAAGTCTTGCATGTAGTAAGACACAAAGCCTGGGATTTAAGTCCATTTCTGAAGGGAAACACACAGCACAGTTCTCATCCATGGATCACACTCTGCTTTAGAGCGAGAAGCACACTCTTGCTTTGTAGAGTCTCTAATACAGCAGGAAATCTGAGTGTGCCCGGAACAAAAGAACGGTGTTTCCTACACATATGGACCATATGTAGTCCAAATCTGCTTCTGAAACTGATACAAAGCACTGACCATCTAACATCCAATGCTTGTCAGTTAAGATGAGAAACGTGTGAGCTTCATGAACGATGAAGTTCATTTGAGCAGAAAAGTGACTGCCCTTACCTGAAACGAAGTCTTGCCTGTAGGAAGACTCAGAGCCTGGGATTTAACTCCATTTCTGAAGTCAAGCACACAGCATAGTTCTCATCCATGGATCACACTCTGCTTTAGAGCAAGAAGCACACTCTTGCTTTCTAGAGTCTCTAAGTCAGCAGGAAATCTGAGTGTGCCCAGAACAAAAGAACGGTGTTTCCTACACATACGGACTATATGTAGTCCAAATCTTCTTCTGAAACTGATAGAATGCACTGGTCCTCTAACATCCAGTGCTTGTCAGTTAAGATGTTAAACGTGTGAGCTTTGTGAATGATGTAGTTCCTTTGAACTGAAAAGTGACTGCCCTTACCTGAATTTAAGTCTTGCTTGTAGGAAGACTCAGAGCCTGGGATTTAACTCCATTTCTGAATTAAAACACACAGCAGTGTCATCATCCATTGATCATACTCTGCTTTAGCACAAGAAGCAGGCTCTTGCTTTCTAGATTCTCTAAGACGGCAGGAAACGTGAGTGTGCTGAGAACAAAAGAACGGTGTTTCCAACACATACGGACTATATGTAGTCCAAATCTTCTTCTGAAACTGATACAATGCACTGGGCCTCTAACATCCAATGCTTGTCAGTTAAGATGAGAAACGTGTGAGCTTCGTGAACGATGTAGTTCCTTTGAGCAGAAAAGTGACTGCCCTTACCTGAAACGAAGTCTTGCTTGTAGGGAGACTCAGAGCCTGGGATTTAACTCCATTTCTGAAGTGAAACACACAGCATTGTCTCATCCATTGATGACACTCTGCTTTAGAACAAGAAGCACGCTCTTGCTTTCTAGAGTCTCTAAGACAGCAGGAAATCTGAGTGTGCCCGGAACAAAAGAACGGTGTTTCCTACACATATGGACCATATGTAGTCCAAATCTGCTTCTGAAACTGATACAAAGCACTGGTCCTCTAACATCCAATGCTTGTCTGTTAAGATGAGAAATGTGTGAGCTCAGTGAACGATGTAGTTCGTTTGAGCTGAAAAGTGACTGCCCTTACCTGAAACGAAGTCTTGCCTGTAGGAAGAGACAGAGTCTGGGATTTAACTCCATTTCTGAAGGGAAACATACAGCATAGTTCTCATCCATGGATCACACTCTACTTTAGAGCAAGAAGCACACTCTTGCTTTCTAGAGTCTCTAAGATAGCAGGAAATCTGAGTGTGCCCAGAACAAAAGAACGGTGTTTCCTACAGATAGGGACCATATCTAGTCCAAATCTGCTTCTGAAACTGATACAAAGCACTGACCATCTAACATCCAATGCTTGTCAGTTAAGATTAGAAACGTGTGAGCTTCGTGAACGATGTAGTTCGTTTGAGCAGAAAAGTGACTGCCCTTACCTGAATTTAAGTCTTGCTTGTAGGAAGACTCAGAGCCTGGGATTTAACTCCATTTCTGAAGTGAAACACACAGCAGTGTAATCATCCATTGATCACTCTCTGCTTTAGAACAAGAAGCACGCTCTTGCTTTCTAGAGTCTCTAAGACAGCAGGAAACGTGAGTGTGCTGAGAACAAAAGAACGGTGTTTCCTACACATATGGACATTATATAGTCCAACTCTGCTTCTGAAACTGATACAAAGCACTGGTCTTCTAAAATCCAATAGTTGCCTGTTAAGACGAGAAACGTGTGAGCTTCGTAAACAATGTAGTTCGTTTGAGCTGAAAAGTGACTGCCCTTACCTGAAACGAAGTCTTGCCTGTAGGAAGACACAGAGACTGCGATTTAACTCCATTTCTGAAGGGAAACACACAGCATAGTTCTCCTCCATGGATCATACTCTGCTTTAGAGCAAGAAGCACGCTCTTGCTTTCTAGAGTCTCTAATACAGCAGGAAATCTGATTGTGCCCAGAACAAAAAAACGGTGTTTCCTACACATACGGACTCTATGTAGTCCTAATCTTCTTCTGAAACTGATACAATGCACTGGTCCTCTAATATCCAATGCTTGTCAGTTAAGATGAGAAACGTGTGAACTTCGTGAACGATGTAGTTCCTTTGAGCAGAAAAGTGACTGCCCTTACCTGAAACGAAGTCTTGCTTGTAGGGAGACTCAGAGCCTGGGATTTAACTCCAATTCTGAAGTGAAACACACAGCATTGTCTCATCTATTGATGACACTCTGCTTTAGAACAAGAAGCATGCTCTTGCTTTGTAGAGTCTCTAAGACAGCAGGAAACGTGAGTGTGCTGAGAACAAAAGAAAAGTGTTTCCTACACATACGGACCATATCTTGTCCAACTCTGCTTCTGAAACTGATACAAAGCACTGGTCCTCTAACATCCAATGCTTGTCTGTTAAGATGAGAAATGTGTGAGCTCAGGGAACGATGTAGTTCGTTTGAGCAGAAAAGTGACTGCCCTTACCTGAAACGAAGTCTTGCTTGTATTAAGACACAGAGTCTGTGATTTAAGTCCATTTCTGAAGGGAAACACACAGCATAGTTCTCATCCATGGATCACACTCTGCTTTAGAGCGAGAAGCACACTCTTGCTTTGTAGAGTCTCTAATACATCAGGAAATGTGAGTGTGCCCGGAACAAAAGAACGGTGTTTCCTACACATATGGACCATACGTAGTCCAAATCTGCTTCTGAAACTGATACAAAGCACTGACCATCTAACATCCAATGCTTGTCAGTTAAGATGAGAAACGTGTGAGCTTCGTGAACGATGTAGTTCCTTTGAGCAGAAAAGTGACTGCCCTTACCTGAAACGAAGTCTTGCTTGTAGGGAGACTCAGAGCCTGGGATTTAACTCCAATTCTGAAGTGAAACACACAGCATTGTCTCATCTATTGATGACAATCTGCTTTAGAACAAGAAGCACGCTCTTGCTTTGTAGAGTCTCTAAGACAGCAGGAAACGTGAGTGTGCTGAGAACAAAAGAAAAGTGTTTCCTACACATACGGACCATATCTTGTCCAACTTTGCTTCTGAAACTGATACAAAGCACTGGTCCTCTAACATCCAATGCTTGTCTGTTAAGATGAGAAATGTGTGAGCTCAGGGAACGATGTAGTTCGTTTGAGGAGAAAAGTGACTGCCCTTACCTGAAACGAAGTCTTGCTTGTATTAAGACACAGAGTCTGTGATTTAAGTCCATTTCTGAAGGGAAACACACAGCATAGTTCTCATCCATAGATCACACTCTGCTTTAGAGCGAGAAGCACACTCTTGCTTTGTAGAGTCTCTAATACATCAGGAAATGTGAGTGTGCCCGGAACAAAAGAACGGTGTTTCCTACACATATGGACCATATGTAGTCCAAATCTGCTTCTGAAACTGATACAAAGCACTGACCATCTAACATCCAATGCTTGTCAGTTAAGATGAGAAACGTGTGAGCTTCGTGAACGATGTAGTTCGTTTGAGCAGAAACGTGACTGCCCTTACCTGAAACGAAGTCTTGCTTGTAGGTAGACTCAGAGCCTGGGATTTAACTCCATTTCTGAAGTGAAGCACACAGCATAGTTCTCATCCATGGATCACACTCTGCTTTAGAGCAAGAAGCACACTCTTGCTTTCTAGAGTCTCTAAGATAGCAGGAAATCTGAGTGTGCCCAGAACAAAAGAACGGTGTTTCCTACACATACGGACTATATGTAGTCCAAATCTTCTTCTGAAACTGATAGAATGCACTGGTCCTCTAACATCCAATGCTTGTCAGTTAAGATGAGAATCTTGTGAGCTTTGTGAATGATGTAGTACATTTGAGCAGAAAAAGTGACTGCCCTTACCTGAAACGAAATCTTGCTTGAAGTAAGACACAGAGTCTGGGATTTAAGTCCATTTCTGAAGGGAAACACACAGCATAGTTCTCATCTATGAATCACACTCTGCTTTAGAACAAGAAGCACGCTCTTGATTTCTACAGTCTCTAAGACAGCAGGAAACGTGAGTGTGCTGAGAACAAAAGAACGGTGTTTCCTACACATACAGACCATATCTAGTCCAACTCTGCTTCTGAAACTGATACAAAGCACTGGTCCTCTAACATCCAATGCTTGTCAATTAAGATGAGAAACGTGTGAGCTTCGTGAATGATGTAGTTCATTTGAGCAGAAAAGTGACTGCCCTTACCTGAAACGAAGTCTTGCATGTAGTAAGACACAAAGCCTGGGATTTAACTCCATTTCTGAAGGGAAACACACAGCATAGTTCTCATCCATGGATCACACTCTGCTTCAGATCGAGAAGCACACTCTTGCTTTGTAGAGTCTCTAATACAGCAGGAAATCTGAGTGTGCCCGGAACAAAAGAACGGTGTTTCCTACACATATGGACCATATGTAGTCCAAATCTGCTTCTGAAACTGATACAAAGCACTGACCATCTAACATCCAATGCTTGTCAGTTAAGATGAGAAACGTGTGAGCTTCATGAACGATGAAGTTCATTTGAGCAGAAAAGTGACTGCCCTTACCTGAAACGAAGTCTTGCCTGTAGGAAGACTCAGAGCCTGGGATTTAACTCCATTTCTGAAGTCAAGCACACAGCATAGTTCTCATCCATGGATCACACTCTGCTTTAGAGCAAGAAGCACACTCTTGCTTTCTAGAGTCTCTAAGTCAGCAGGAAATCTGAGTGTGCCCAGAACAAAAGAACGGTGTTTCCTACACATACGGACTATATGTAGTCCAAATCTTCTTCTGAAACTGATAGAATGCACTGGTCCTCTAACATCCAGTGCTTGTCAGTTAAGATGTTAAACGTGTGAGCTTTGTGAATGATGTAGTTCCTTTGAACTGAAAAGTGACTGCCCTTACCTGAATTTAAGTCTTGCTTGTAGGAAGACTCAGAGCCTGGGATTTAACTCCATTTCTGAAGTAAAACACACAGCAGTGTAATCATCCATTGATCATACTCTGCTTTAGCACAAGAAGCAGGCTCTTGCTTTCTAGAGTCTCTAAGACGGCAGGAAACGTGAGTGTGCTGAGAACAAAAGAACGGTGTTTCCAACACATACGGACTATATGTAGTCCAAATCTTCTTCTGAAACTGATACAATGCACTGGTCCTCTAACATCCAATGCTTGTCAGTTAAGATGAGAAACGTGTGAGCTTCGTGAACGATGTAGTTCGTTTGAGCAGAAAAGTGACTGCCCTTACCTGAAACAAAGTCTTGCTTGTAGGTAGACTCAGAGCCTGGGATTTAACTCCATTTCTGAAGTGAAGCACACAGCATAGTTCTCATCCATGGATCACACTCTGCTTTAGAGCAAGAAGCACACTCTTGCTTTCTAGAGTCTCTAAGATAGCAGGAAATCTGAGTGTGCCCAGAACAAAAGAACGGTGTTTCCTACACATACGGACTATATGTAGTCCAAATCTTCTTCTGAAACTGATAGAATGCACTGGTCCTCTAACATCCAATGCTTGTCAGTTAAGATGAGAATCTTGTGAGCTTTGTGAATGATGTAGTACATTTGAGCAGAAAAAGTGACTGCCCTTACCTGAAACGAAATCTTGCTTGAAGTAAGACACAGAGTCTGGGATTTAAGTCCATTTCTGAAGGGAAACACACAGCATAGTTCTCATCTATGAATCACACTCTGCTTTAGAACAAGAAGCACGCTCTTGATTTCTAGAGTCTCTAAGACAGCAGGAAACGTGAGTGTGCTGAGAACAAAAGAACGGTGTTTCCTACACATACAGACCATATCTAGTCCAACTCTGCTTCTGAAACTGATACAAAGCACTGGTCCTCTAACATCCAATGCTTGTCAATTAAGATGAGAAACGTGTGAGCTTCGTGAATGATGTAGTTCATTTGAGCAGAAAAGTGACTGCCCTTACCTGAAACGAAGTCTTGCATGTAGTAAGACACAAAGCCTGGGATTTAAGTCCATTTCTGAAGGGAAACACACAGCATAGTTCTCATCCATGGATCACACTCTGCTTTAGAGCGAGAAGCACACTCTTGCTTTGTAGAGTCTCTAATACAGCAGGAAATCTGAGTGTGCCCGGAACAAAAGAACGGTGTTTCCTACACATATGGACCATATGTAGTCCAAATCTGCTTCTGAAACTGATACAAAGCACTGACCATCTAACATCCAATGCTTGTCAGTTAAGATGAGAAACGTGTGAGCTTCATGAACGATGAAGTTCGTTTGAGCAGAAAAGTGACTGCCCTTACCTGAAACGAAGTCTTGCCTGTAGGAAGACTCAGAGCCTGGGATTTAACTCCATTTCTGAAGTCAAGCACACAGCATAGTTCTCATCCATGGATCACACTCTGCTTTAGAGCAAGAAGCACACTCTTGCTTTCTAGAGTCTCTAAGTCAGCAGGAAATCTGAGTGTGCCTGGAACAAAAGAACGGTGTTTCCAACACATACGGACTATATGTAGTCCAAATCTTCTTCTGAAACTGATACAATGCATTGGTCCTCTAACATCCAATGCTTGTCAGTTAAGATGAGAAACGTGTGAGCTTCGTGAACGATGTAGTTCCTTTGAGCAGAAAAGTGACTGCCCTTACCTGAAACGAAGTCTTGCTTGTAGGGAGACTCAGAGCCTGGGATTTAACTCCATTTCTGAAGTGAAACACACAGCATTGTCTCATCCATTGATGACACTCTGCTTTAGAACAAGAAGCACGCTCTTGCTTTCTAGAGTCTCTAAGACAGCAGGAAATCTGAGTGTGCCCGGAACAAAAGAACGGTGTTTCCTACACATATGGACCATATGTAGTCCAAATCTGCTTCTGAAACTGATACAAAGCACTGGTCCTCTAACATCCAATGCTTGTCTGTTAAGATGAGAAATGTGTGAGCTCAGTGAACGATGTAGTTCGTTTGAGCTGAAAAGTGACTGCCCTTACCTGAAACGAAGTCTTGCCTGTAGGAAGAGACAGAGTCTGGGATTTAACTCCATTTCTGAAGGGAAACATACAGCATAGTTCTCATCCATGGATCACACTCTGCTTTAGAGCAAGAAGCACACTCTTGCTTTCTAGAGTCTCTAAGATAGCAGGAAATCTGAGTGTGCCCAGAACAAAAGAACGGTGTTTCCTACACATACGGACTATATGTAGTCCAAATCTTCTTCTGAAACTGATAGAATGCACTGGTCCTCTAACATCCAATGCTTGTCAGTTAAGATGAGAAACGTGTGAGCTTTGTGAATGATGTAGTTCATTTGAGCAGAAACGTGACTGCCCTTACCTGAAACGAAGTCTTGCTTGTAGTAAGACACAGAGTCTGGGATTTAAGTCCATTTCTGAAGGGAAACACACAGCATAGTTCTCATCCATGGATCACACTCTGCTTTAGAGCGAGAAGCACACTCTTGCTTTGTAGAGTCTCTAATACAGCAGGAAATCTGAGTGTGCCCGGAACAAAAGAACGGTGTTTCCTACACATATGGACCATATGTAGTCCAAATCTGCTTCTGAAACTGATCCAAACACTGACCATCTAACATCCAATGCTTGTCAGTTAAGATGAGAAACGTGTGAGCTTCGTGAACGATGTAGTTCGTTTGAGCAGAAAAGTGACTGCCCTTACCTGAAACGAAGTCTTGCTTGTAGGTAGACTCAGAGCCTGGGATTTAACTCCATTTCTGAAGGGAAACACACAGCATAGTTCTCATCTATGAATCACACTCTGCTTTAGAACAAGAAGCACGCTCTTGATTTCTAGAGTCTCTAAGACAGCAGGAAACGTGAGTGTGCTGAGAACAAAAGAACGGTGTTTCCTACACATACAGACCATATCTAGTCCAACTCTGCTTCTGAAACTGATACAAAGCACTGGTCCTCTAACATCCAATGCTTGTCAATTAAGATGAGAAACGTGTGAGCTTCGTGAATGATGTAGTTCATTTGAGCAGAAAAGTGACTGCCTTTACCTGAAACGAAGTCTTGCATGTAGTAAGACACAAAGCCTGGGATTTAAGTCCATTTCTGAAGGGAAACACACAGCATAGTTCTCATCCATGGATCACACTCTGCTTTAGAGCGAGAAGCACACTCTTGCTTTGTAGAGTCTCTAATACAGCAGGAAATCTGAGTGTGCCCGGAACAAAAGAACGGTGTTTCCTACACATATGGACCATATGTAGTCCAAATCTGCTTCTGAAACTGATACAAAGCACTGACCATCTAACATCCAATGCTTGTCAGTTAAGATGAGAAACGTGTGAGCTTCATGAACGATGAAGTTCGTTTGAGCAGAAAAGTGACTGCCCTTACCTGAAACGAAGTCTTGCCTGTAGGAAGACTCAGAGCCTGGGATTTAACTCCATTTCTGAAGTCAAGCACACAGCATAGTTCTCATCCATGGATCACACTCTGCTTTAGAGCAAGAAGCACACTCTTGCTTTCTAGAGTCTCTAAGTCAGCAGGAAATCTGAGTGTGCCCGGAACAAAAGAACGGTGTTTCCAACACATACGGACTATATGTAGTCCAAATCTTCTTCTGAAACTGATACAATGCACTGGTCCTCTAACATCCAATGCTTGTCAGTTAAGATGAGAAACGTGTGAGCTTCGTGAACGATGTAGTTCCTTTGAGCAGAAAAGTGACTGCCCTTACCTGAAACGAAGTCTTGCTTGTAGGGAGACTCAGAGCCTGGGATTTAACTCCATTTCTGAAGTGAAACACACAGCATTGTCTCATCCATTGATGACACTCTGCTTTAGAACAAGAAGCACGCTCTTGCTTTCTAGAGTCTCTAAGACAGCAGGAAATCTGAGTGTGCCCGGAACAAAAGAACGGTGTTTCCTACACATATGGACCATATGTAGTCCAAATCTGCTTCTGAAACTGATACAAAGCACTGGTCCTCTAACATCCAATGCTTGTCTGTTAAGATGAGAAATGTGTGAGCTCAGTGAACGATGTAGTTCGTTTGAGCTGAAAAGTGACTGCCCTTACCTGAAACGAAGTCTTGCCTGTAGGAAGAGACAGAGTCTGGGATTTAACTCCATTTCTGAAGGGAAACATACAGCATAGTTCTCATCCATGGATCACACTCTGCTTTAGAGCAAGAAGCACACTCTTGCTTTCTAGAGTCTCTAAGATAGCAGGAAATCTGAGTGTGCCCAGAACAAAAGAACGGTGTTTCCTACACATACGGACTATATGTAGTCCAAATCTTCTTCTGAAACTGATAGAATGCACTGGTCCTCTAACATCCAATGCTTGTCAGTTAAGATGAGAAACGTGTGAGCTTTGTGAATGATGTAGTTCATTTGAGCAGAAACGTGACTGCCCTTACCTGAAACGAAGTCTTGCTTGTAGTAAGACACAGAGTCTGGGATTTAAGTCCATTTCTGAAGGGAAACACACAGCATAGTTCTCATCCATGGATCACACTCTGCTTTAGAGCGAGAAGCACACTCTTGCTTTGTAGAGTCTCTAATACAGCAGGAAATCTGAGTGTGCCCGGAACAAAAGAACGGTGTTTCCTACACATATGGACCATATGTAGTCCAAATCTGCTTCTGAAACTGATCCAAACACTGACCATCTAACATCCAATGCTTGTCAGTTAAGATGAGAAACGTGTGAGCTTCGTGAACGATGTAGTTCGTTTGAGCAGAAAAGTGACTGCCCTTACCTGAAACGAAGTCTTGCTTGTAGGTAGACTCAGAGCCTGGGATTTAACTCCATTTCTGAAGGGAAACACACAGCATAGTTCTCATCTATGAATCACACTCTGCTTTAGAACAAGAAGCACGCTCTTGATTTCTAGAGTCTCTAAGACAGCAGGAAACGTGAGTGTGCTGAGAACAAAAGAACGGTGTTTCCTACACATACAGACCATATCTAGTCCAACTCTGCTTCTGAAACTGATACAAAGCACTGGTCCTCTAACATCCAATGCTTGTCAATTAAGATGAGAAACGTGTGAGCTTCGTGAATGATGTAGTTCATTTGAGCAGAAAAGTGACTGCCCTTACCTGAAACGAAGTCTTGCATGTAGTAAGACACAAAGCCTGGGATTTAAGTCCATTTCTGAAGGGAAACACACAGCATAGTTCTCATCCATGGATCACACTCTGCTTTAGAGCGAGAAGCACACTCTTGCTTTGTAGAGTCTCTAATACAGCAGGAAATCTGAGTGTGCCCGGAACAAAAGAACGGTGTTTCCTACACATATGGACCATATGTAGTCCAAATCTGCTTCTGAAACTGATACAAAGCACTGACCATCTAACATCCAATGCTTGTCAGTTAAGATGAGAAACGTGTGAGCTTCATGAACGATGAAGTTCGTTTGAGCAGAAAAGTGACTGCCCTTACCTGAAACGAAGTCTTGCCTGTAGGAAGACTCAGAGCCTGGGATTTAACTCCATTTCTGAAGTCAAGCACACAGCATAGTTCTCATCCATGGATCACACTCTGCTTTAGAGCAAGAAGCACACTCTTGCTTTCTAGAGTCTCTAAGTCAGCAGGAAATCTGAGTGTGCCAGGAACAAAAGAACGGTGTTTCCAACACATACGGACTATATGTAGTCCAAATCTTCTTCTGAAACTGATACAATGCACTGGTCCTCTAACATCCAATGCTTGTCAGTTAAGATGAGAAACGTGTGAGCTTCGTGAACGATGTAGTTCCTTTGAGCAGAAAAGTGACTGCCCTTACCTGAAACGAAGTCTTGCTTGTAGGGAGACTCAGAGCCTGGGATTTAACTCCATTTCTGAAGTGAAACACACAGCATTGTCTCATCCATTGATGACACTCTGCTTTAGAACAAGAAGCACGCTCTTGCTTTCTAGAGTCTCTAAGACAGCAGGAAATCTGAGTGTGCCCGGAACAAAAGAACGGTGTGTCCTACACATATGGACCATATGTAGTCCAAATCTGCTTCTGAAACTGATACAAAGCACTGGTCCTCTAACATCCAATGCTTGTCTGTTAAGATGAGAAATGTGTGAGCTCAGTGAACGATGTAGTTCGTTTGAGCTGAAAAGTGACTGCCCTTACCTGAAACGAAGTCTTGCCTGTAGGAAGAGACAGAGTCTGGGATTTAACTCCATTTCTGAAGGGAAACATACAGCATAGTTCTCATCCATGGATCACACTCTGCTTTAGAGCAAGAAGCACACTCTTGCTTTCTAGAGTCTCTAAGATAGCAGGAAATCTGAGTGTGCCCAGAACAAAAGAACGGTGTTTCCTACACATACGGACTATATGTAGTCCAAATCTTCTTCTGAAACTGATAGAATGCACTGGTCCTCTAACATCCAATGCTTGTCAGTTAAGATGAGAAACGTGTGAGCTTTGTGAATGATGTAGTTCATTTGAGCAGAAACGTGACTGCCCTTACCTGAAACGAAGTCTTGCTTGTAGTAAGACACAGAGTCTGGGATTTAAGTCCATTTCTGAAGGGAAACACACAGCATAGTTCTCATCCATGGATCACACTCTGCTTTAGAGCGAGAAGCACACTCTTGCTTTGTAGAGTCTCTAATACAGCAGGAAATCTGAGTGTGCCCGGAACAAAAGAACGGTGTTTCCTACACATATGGACCATATGTAGTCCAAATCTGCTTCTGAAACTGATCCAAACACTGACCATCTAACATCCAATGCTTGTCAGTTAAGATGAGAAACGTGTGAGCTTCGTGAACGATGTAGTTCCTTTGAGCAGAAAAGTGACTGCCCTTACCTGAAACGAAGTCTTGCTTGTAGGTAGACTCAGAGCCTGGGATTTAACTCCATTTCTGAAGGGAAACACACAGCATAGTTCTCATCTATGAATCACACTCTGCTTTAGAACAAGAAGCACGCTCTTGATTTCTAGAGTCTCTAAGACAGCAGGAAACGTGAGTGTGCTGAGAACAAAAGAACGGTGTTTCCTACACATACAGACCATATCTAGTCCAACTCTGCTTCTGAAACTGATACAAAGCACTGGTCCTCTAACATCCAATGCTTGTCAATTAAGATGAGAAACGTGTGAGCTTCGTGAATGATGTAGTTCATTTGAGCAGAAAAGTGACTGCCCTTACCTGAAACGAAGTCTTGCATGTAGTAAGACACAAAGCCTGGGATTTAAGTCCATTTCTGAAGGGAAACACACAGCATAGTTCTCATCCATGGATCACACTCTGCTTTAGAGCGAGAAGCACACTCTTGCTTTGTAGAGTCTCTAATACAGCAGGAAATCTGAGTGTGCCCGGAACAAAAGAACGGTGTTTCCTACACATATGGACCATATGTAGTCCAAATCTGCTTCTGAAACTGATACAAAGCACTGACCATCTAACATCCAATGCTTGTCAGTTAAGATGAGAAACGTGTGAGCTTCATGAACGATGAAGTTCGTTTGAGCAGAAAAGTGACTGCCCTTACCTGAAACGAAGTCTTGCCTGTAGGAAGACTCAGAGCCTGGGATTTAACTCCATTTCTGAAGTCAAGCACACAGCATAGTTCTCATCCATGGATCACACTCTGCTTTAGAGCAAGAAGCACACTCTTGCTTTCTAGAGTCTCTAAGTCAGCAGGAAATCTGAGTGTGCCCAGAACAAAAGTACGGTGTTTCCTACACATACGGACTATATGTAGTCCAAATCTTCTTCTGAAACTGATAGAATGCACTGGTCCTCTAACATCCAGTGCTTGTCAGTTAAGATGTTAAACGTGTGAGCTTTGTGAATGATGTAGTTCCTTTGAACTGAAAAGTGACTGCCCTTACCTGAATTTAAGTCTTGCTTGTAGGAAGACTCAGAGCCTGGGATTTAACTCCATTTCTGAAGTAAAACACACAGCAGTGTAATCATCCATTGATCATACTCTGCTTTAGCACAAGAAGCAGGCTCTTGCTTTCTAGAGTCTCTAAGACGGCAGGAAACGTGAGTGTGCTGAGAACAAAAGAACGGTGTTTCCAACACATACGGACTATATGTAGTCCAAATCTTCTTCTGAAACTGATACAATGCACTGGTCCTCTAACATCCAATGCTTGTCAGTTAAGATGAGAAACGTGTGAGCTTCGTGAACGATGTAGTTCCTTTGAGCAGAAAAGTGACTGCCCTTACCTGAAACGAAGTCTTGCTTGTAGGGAGACTCAGAGCCTGGGATTTAACTCCATTTCTGAAGTGAAACACACAGCATTGTCTCATCCATTGATGACACTCTGCTTTAGAACAAGAAGCACGCTCTTGCTTTCTAGAGTCTCTAAGACAGCAGGAAATCTGAGTGTGCCCGGAACAAAAGAACGGAGTTTCCTACACATATGGACCATATGTAGTCCAAATCTGCTTCTGAAACTGATACAAAGCACTGGTCCTCTAACATCCAATGCTTGTCTGTTAAGATGAGAAATGTGTGAGCTCAGTGAACGATGTAGTTCGTTTGAGCTGAAAAGTGACTGCCCTTACCTGAAACGAAGTCTTGCCTGTAGGAAGAGACAGAGTCAGGGATTTAACTCCATTTCTGAAGGGAAACATACAGCATAGTTCTCATCCATGGATCACACTCTGCTTTAGAGCAAGAAGCACACTCTTGCTTTCTAGAGTCTCTAAGATAGCAGGAAATCTGAGTGTGCCCAGAACAAAAGAACGGTGTTTCCTACACATACGGACTATATGTAGTCCAAATCTTCTTCTGAAACTGATAGAATGCACTGGTCCTCTAACATCCAATGCTTGTCAGTTAAGATGAGAAACGTGTGAGCTTTGTGAATGATGTAGTTCATTTGAGCAGAAACGTGACTGCCCTTACCTGAAACGAAGTCTTCCTTGTAGTAAGACACAGAGTCTGGGATTTAAGTCCATTTCTGAAGGGAAACACACAGCATAGTTCTCATCCATGGATCACACTCTGCTTTAGAGCGAGAAGCACACTCTTGCTTTGTAGAGTCTCTAATACAGCAGGAAATCTGAGTGTGCCCGGAACAAAAGAACGGTGTTTCCTACACATATGGACCATATGTAGTCCAAATCTGCTTCTGAAACTGATACAAAGCACTGACCATCTAACATCCAATGCTTGTCAGTTAAGATGAGAAACGTGTGAGCTTCGTGAATGATGTAGTTCGTTTGAGCAGAAAAGTGACTGCCCTTACCTGAAACGAAGTCTTGCTTGTAGGTAGACTCAGAGCGTGGGATTTAACTCCATTTCTGAAGTGAAGCACACAGCATAGTTCTCATCCATGGATCACACTCTGCTTTAGAACAAGAAGCACGCTCTTGATTTCTAGAGTCTCTAAGACAGCAGGAAACGTGAGTGTGCTGAGAACAAAAGAACGGTGTTTCCTACACATACAGACCATATCTAGTCCAACTCTGCTTCTGAAACTGATACAAAGCACTGGTCCTCTAACATCCAATGCTTGTCAATTAAGATGAGAAACGTGTGAGCTTCGTGAATGATGTAGTTCATTTGAGCAGAAAAGTGACTGCCCTTACCTGAAACGAAGTCTTGCATGTAGTAAGACACAAAGCCTGAGATTTAAGTCCATTTCTGAAGGGAAACACACAGCATAGTTCTCATCCATGGATCACACTCTGCTTTAGAGCGAGAAGCACACTCTTGCTTTGTAGAGTCTCTAATACAGCAGGAAATCTGAGTGTGCCCGGAACAAAAGAACGGTGTTTCCTACACATATGGACCATATGTAGTCCAAATCTGCTTCTGAAACTGATACAAAGCACTGACCATCTAACATCCAATGCTTGTCAGTTAAGATGAGAAACGTGTGAGCTTCATGAACGATGAAGTTCGTTTGAGCAGAAAAGTGACTGCCCTTACCTGAAACGAAGTCTTGCCTGTAGGAAGAGACAGAGCCTGGGATTTAACTCCATTTCTGAAGTCAAGCACACAGCATAGTTCTCATCCATGGATCACACTCTGCTTTAGAGCAAGAAGCACACTCTTGCTTTCTAGAGTCTCTAAGTCAGCAGGAAATCTGAGTGTGCCCAGAACAAAAGAACGGTGTTTCCTACACATACGGACTATATGTAGTCCAAATCTTCTTCTGAAACTGATAGAATGCACTGGTCCTCTAACATCCAGTGCTTGTCAGTTAAGATGTTAAACGTGTGAGCTTTGTGAATGATGTAGTTCCTTTGAACTGAAAAGTGACTGCCCTTACCTGAATTTAAGTCTTGCTTGTAGGAAGACTCAGAGCCTGGGATTTAACTCCATTTCTGAAGTAAAACACACAGCAGTGTAATCATCCATTGATCATACTCTGCTTTAGCACAAGAAGCAGGCTCTTGCTTTCTAGAGTCTCTAAGACGGCAGGAAACGTGAGTGTGCTGAGAACAAAAGAACGGTGTTTCCAACACATACGGACTATATGTAGTCCAAATCTTCTTCTGAAACTGATACAATGCACTGGTCCTCTAACATCCAATGCTTGTCAGTTAAGATGAGAAACGTGTGAGCTTCGTGAACGATGTAGTTCCTTTGAGCAGAAAAGTGACTGCCCTTACCTGAAACGAAGTCTTGCTTGTAGGGAGACTCAGAGCCTGGGATTTAACTCCATTTCTGAAGTGAAACACACAGCATTGTCTCATCCATTGATGACACTCTGCTTTAGAACAAGAAGCACGCTCTTGCTTTCTAGAGTCTCTAAGACAGCAGGAAATCTGAGTGTGCCCGGAACAAAAGAACGGTGTTTCCTACACATATGGACCATATGTAGTCCAAATCTGCTTCTGAAACTGATACAAAGCACTGGTCCTCTAACATCCAATGCTTGTCTGTTAAGATGAGAAATGTGTGAGCTCAGTGATCGATGTAGTTCGTTTGAGCTGAAAAGTGACTGCCCTTACCTGAAACGAAGTCTTGCCTGTAGGAAGAGACAGAGTCAGGGATTTAACTCCATTTCTGAAGGGAAACATACAGCATAGTTCTCATCCATGGATCACACTCTGCTTTAGAGCAAGAAGCACACTCTTGCTTTCTAGAGTCTCTAAGATAGCAGGAAATCTGAGTGTGCCCAGAACAAAAGAACGGTGTTTCCTACACATACGGACTATATGTAGTCCAAATCTTCTTCTGAAACTGATAGAATGCACTGGTCCTCTAACATCCAATGCTTGTCAGTTAAGATGAGAAACGTGTGAGCTTTGTGAATGATGTAGTTCATTTGAGCAGAAACGTGACTGCCCTTACCTGAAACGAAGTCTTCCTTGTAGTAAGACAAAGAGTCTGGGATTTAAGTCCATTTCTGAAGGGAAACACACAGCATAGTTCTCATCCATGGATCACACTCTGCTTTAGAGCGAGAAGCACACTCTTGCTTTGTAGAGTCTCTAATACAGCAGGAAATCTGAGTGTGCCCGGAACAAAAGAACGGTGTTTCCTACACATATGGACCATATGTAGTCCAAATCTGCTTCTGAAACTGATACAAAGCACTGACCATCTAACATCCAATGCTTGTCAGTTAAGATGAGAAACGTGTGAGCTTCGTGAATGATGTAGTTCGTTTGAGCAGAAAAGTGACTGCCCTTACCTGAAACGAAGTCTTGCTTGTAGGTAGACTCAGAGCGTGGGATTTAACTCCATTTCTGAAGTGAAGCACACAGCATAGTTCTCATCCATGGATCACACTCTGCTTTAGAGCAAGAAGCACACTCTTGCTTTCTAGAGTCTCTAAGATAGCAGGAAATCTGAGTGTGCCCAGAACAAAAGAACGGTGTTTCCTACACATACGGAGTATATGTAGTCCAAATCTTCTTCTGAAACTGATAGAATGCACTGGTCCTCTAACATCCAATGCTTGTCAGTTAAGATGAGAAACGTGTGAGCTTCGTGAACGATGTAGTTCCTTTGAGCAGAAAAGTGACTGCCCTTACCTGAAACGAAGTCTTGCTTGTAGGGAGACTCAGAGCCAGGGATTTAAATCCATTTCTGAAATGAAACACACAGCATTGTCTCATCCATTGATGACACTCTGCTTTAGAACAAGAAGCACGCTCTTGCTTTCTAGAGTCTCTAAGACAGCAGGAAATCTGAGTGTGCCCGTAAGAAAAGAACGGTGTTTCCTACACATATGGACCATATGTAGTCCAAATCTGCTTCTGAAACTGATACAAAGCACTGCTTCTCTAAAATCCAATGCTTGTCTGTTAAGATAAGAAATGTGTGAGCTCAGTGAACAATGTAGTTCGTATGAGCTGAAAAGTGACTGCCCTTACCTGAAACGAAGTCTTGCCTGTAGGAAGAGACAGAGTCTGGGATTTAACTCCATTTCTGAAGGGAAACACACAGCATAGTTCTCATCCATGGATCACACTCTGCTTTAGAACAAGAAGCACGCTCTTGATTTCTAGAGTCTCTAAGACAGCAGGAAACGTGAGTGTGCTGAGAACAAAAGAACGGTGTTTCCTACACATACGAACCATATCTAGTCCAACTCTGCTTCTGAAACTGATACAAAGCACTGACCATCTAACATCCAATGCTTGTCTGTTAAGATGAGAAATGTGTGAGCTCAGTGAACGATGTAGTTCGTTTGAGCTGAAAAGTGACTCTCCTTACCTGAAACGAAGTCTTGCCTGTAGGAGGACACAGAGCCTGGGATTTAACTCCATTTCTGAAGGCAAACACACAGCATAGTTCTCATCCATGGATCACAGTCTGCTTTAGAGCGAGAAGCACGCTCTTGCTTTCTAGAGTCTCTAAGACAGTAGGAAACGTGAGTGTGCTGAGAACAAAAGAACGGTGTTTCCTACACATACGGACCATATCTAGTCCAACTCTGCTTCTGAAACTGATACAAAGCACTGGTCCTCTAAAATCCAATGCTTGTCTGTTAAGATGAGAAATGTGTGAGCTCAGTGAACGATGTAGTTCGTTTGAGCTGAAAAGTGACTGCCCTTACCTGAAACTTATTCTTGCTTGTAGTAAGACACAGAGCCTGGGATTTAACTCCATTTCTGAAGGGAAACACACAGCATAGTTCTCATCCATGGATCACACTCTGCTTTAGAGCGAGAAGCACACTCTTGCTTTGTAGAGTCTCTAATATAGCAGGAAATCTGAGTGTGCCCGGAACAAAAGAACGGTGTTTCCTACACATACAGACTATATGTAGTCCAAATCTTCTTCTGAAACTGATAGAATGCACTGGTCCTCTAAAATCCAATGCTTGTCTGTTAAGATGAGAAACGTGTGAGCTTCGTGAACAATGTTGTTCGTTTGAGCTGAAAAGTGACTGCCCTTACCTGAAACGAAGTCTTGCTTGTAGGAAGACACAGAGCCTGGGATTTAACTCCATTTCTGAAGTAAAACACACAGCAGTGTAATCATCCATTGATCACACTCTGCTTTAGAACAAGAAGCACGCTCTTGCTTTCTAGAGTCTCTAAGACAGCAGGAAATGTGTGTGTGCTGAGAACAAAAGAACGGTGTTTCCTACACATATGGACATTATATAGTCCAACTCTGCTTCAGAAACTGATACAAAGCACTGGTCTTCTAAAATCCAATGCTTGCCTGTTAAGATGAGAAACGTGTGAGCTTCGTAAACAATGTAGTTCGTTTGAGCTGAAAAGTGACTGCCCTTACCTGAAATGAAGTCTTGCCTGTAGGAAGACACAGAGACTGCGATTTAACTCCATTTCTGAAGGGAAACACACAGCATAGTTCTCATCCATGGATCACACTCTGCTTTAGAGCAAGAAGCACGCTCTTGCTTTCTAGATTCTCTAATACAGCAGGAAATCTGATTGTGCCCAGAACAAAAGAACAGTGTTTCCTACACATACGGACTCTATGTAGTCCTAATCTTCTTCTGAAACTGATACAATGCACTGGTCCTCTAATATCCAATGCTTGTCAGTTAAGATGAGAAACATGTGACCTTCGTGAACGATGTAGTTCCTTTGAGCAGAAAAGTGAGTGCCCTTACCTGAAACGAAGTCTTGCTTGTAGGGAGACTCAGAGCCTGGGATTTAACTCCAATTCTGAAGTGAAACACATAGCATTGTCTCATCCATTGATGACACTCTGCTTTAGAACAAGAAGCACGCTCTTGCTTTCTAGAGTCTCTAAGACAGCAGGAAACGTGAGTGTGCTTAGAACAAAAGAACGGTGTTTCCTACACATGCGGACCATATCTTGTCCAACTCTGCTTCTGAAACTGATACAAAGCACTGGTCCTCTAACATCCAATGCTTGTCTGTTAAGATGAGAAATGTGTGAGCTCAGTGAATGATGTAGTTCGTTTGAGCTGAAAAGTGACTGCCCTTACCTGAAACGAAGTCTTGCCTGTAGGAAGAGACAGAGTCTGGGATTTAACTCCATTTCTGAAGGGAAACATACAGCATAGTTCTCATCAATGGATCACACTCTGCTTTAGAGCAAGAAGCACACTCTTGCTTTCTAGAGTCTCTAAGATAGCAGGAAATCTGAGCGTGCCCAGAACAAAATACGGTGTTTCCTAAACATACGGACTATATGTAGTCCAAATCTTCTTCTGAAACTGATAGAATGAACTGGTACTCTAACATCCAATGCTTGAGAGTTAAGATGAGAAACGTGTGAGCTTCGTGAACGTTGTAGTTCGTTTGAGCAGAAAAGTGACTGCCCTTACCTGAAACGAAGTCTTGCTTGTAGGAAGACTCAGAGCCTGGGATTTAACTCCAATTCTGAAGTGAAGCACACAGCAGAGTTCTCATCCATTGATCACACTCTGCTTTAGAACAAGAAGCACGCTCTTGCTTTCTAGAGTCTCTAATACAGCAGGAAATCTCAGTGTGCCCAGAACAAAAGAACGGTGTTTCCTACACATATGGACCATATCTAGTCCAACTCTTCTTCTAAAACTGATACAAAGCAATGGTCCTCTAACATCCAATGCTTGTCAATTAGGATGAGAAACGTGTGAGCTTCGTGAATAATGTAGTTCGTTTGAGCTGAAAAGTGACTGCCCTTACCTGAAACGAAGTCTTGCTTGTAGGAAGACACAGAGTCTGGGATTTAACTCCATTTCTGAAGGGAAACACACAGCATAGTTCTCATCCATGGATCACACTCTGCTTTAGAGCAAGAAGCACACTCTAGCTTTCTAGACTCTCTAATACAGCAGGAAATCTGAGTGTGCCCGGAACAAAAGAACGGTGTTTCCTACACATTTGGACCATATGTGGTCCAAATCTGCTTCTGAAACTGATACAAAGCACTGACCATCTAACATCCAATGCTTGTCAGTTAAGATGAGAAACGTGTGAGCTTCATGAACGATGAAGTTCGTTTGAGCAGAAAAGTGACTGCCCTTACCTGAAACGAAGTCTTGCCTGTAGGAAGACTCAGAGCCTGGGATTTAACTCCATTTCTGAAGTCAAGCACACAGCATAGTTCTCATCCATGGATCACACTCTGCTTTAGAGCAAGAAGCACACTCTTGCTTTCTAGAGGCTCTAAGTCAGCAGGAAATCTGAGTGTGCCCAGAATAAAAGAACGGTGTTTCCTACACATACGGACTATATGTAGTCCAAATCTTCTTCTGAAACTGATAGAATGCACTGGTCCTCTAACATCCAGTGCTTGTCAGTTAAGATGTTAAACGTGTGAGCTTTGTGAATGATGTAGTTCCTTTGAACTGAAAAGTGACTGCCCTTACCTGAATTTAAGTCTTGCTTGTAGGAAGACTCAGAGCCTGGGATTTAACTCCATTTCTGAAGTAAAACACACAGCAGTGTAATCATCCATTGATCATACTCTGCTTTAGCACAAGAAGCAGGCTCTTGCTTTCTAGAGTCTCTAAGACGGCAGGAAACGTGAGTGTGCTGAGAACAAAAGAACGGTGTTTCCAACACATACGGACTATATGTAGTCCAAATCTTCTTCTGAAACTGATACAATGCACTGGTCCTCTAACATCCAATGCTTGTCAGTTAAGATGAGAAACGTGTGAGCTTCGTGAACGATGTAGTTCTTTTGAGCAGAAAAGTGACTGCCCTTACCTGAAACGAAGTCTTGCTTGTAGGGAGACTCAGAGCCTGGGATTTAACTCCATTTCTGAAGTGAAACACACAGCATTGTCTCATCCATTGATGACACTCTGCTTTAGAACAAGAAGCACGCTCTTGCTTTCTAGAGTCTCTAAGACAGCAGGAAATCTGAGTGTGCCCGGAACAAAAGAACGGTGTTTCCTACACATATGGACCATATGTAGTCCAAATCTGCTTCTGAAACTGATACAAAGCACTGGTCCTCTAACATCCAATGCTTGTCTGTTAAGATGAGAAATGTGTGAGCTCAGTGAACGATGTAGTTCGTTTGAGCAGAAAAGTGACTGCCCTTACCTGAAACGAAGTCTTGCCTGTAGGAAGAGACAGAGTCTGGGATTTAACTCCATTTCTGAAGAGAAACATACAGCATAGTTCTCATCCATGGATCACACTCTGCTTTAGAGCAAGAAGCACACTCTTGCTTTCTAGAGTCTCTAATACAGCAGGAAATCTGAGTGTGCCCGGAACAAAAGAACGGTGTTTCCTACACATATGGACCATATGTAGTCCAAATCTGCTTCTGAAACTGATACAAAGCACTGACCATCTAACATCCAATGCTTGTCAGTTAAGATGAGAAACGTGTGACCTTCGCGAACGATGTAGTTCCTTTGAGCAGAAAAGTGACTGCCCTTACCTGAAACGAAGTCTTGCTTGTAGGGAGACTCAGAGCCTGGGATTTAACTCCAATTCTGAAGTGAAACACACAGCATTGTCTCATCCATTGATGACACTCTGCTTTAGAACAAGAAGCACGCTCTTGCTTTCTAGAGTCTCTAAGACAGCAGGAAACGTGAGTGTGCTGAGAACAAAAGAACGGTGTTTCCTACACATGTGGACCATATCTTGTCCAACTCTGCTTCTGAAACTGATACAAAGCACTGGTCCTCTAACATCCAATGCTTGTCTGTTAAGATGAGAAATGTGTGAGCTCAGTGAATGATGTAGTTCGTTTGAGCTGAAAAGTGACTGCCCTTACCTGAAACGAAGTCTTGCCTGTAGGAAGAGACAGAGTCTGGGATTTAACTCCATTTCTGAAGGGAAACATACAGCATAGTTCTCATCAATGGATCACACTCTGCTTTAGAGCAAGAAGCACACTCTTGCTTTCTAGAGTCTCTAAGATAGCAGGAAATCTGAGTGTGCCCAGAACAAAAGAACGGTGTTTCCTAAACATACGGACTATATGTAGTCCAAATCTTCTTCTGAAACTGATAGAATGAACCGGTACTCTAACATCCAATGCTTGAGAGTTAAGATGAGAAACGTGTGAGCTTCGTGAACGTTGTAGTTCGTTTTAGCAGAAAAGTGACTGCCCTTACCTGAAACGAAGTCTTGCTTGTAGGTAGACTCAGAGCCTGGGATTTAACTCCAATTCTGAAGTGAAGCACACAGCATAGTTCTCATCCATGGGTCACACTCTGCTTTAGAGCAAGAAGCACACTCTTGCTTTCTAGAGTCTCTAATACAGCAGGAAATCTGAGTGTGCCCAGAACAAAAGAACGGTGTTTCTTACACATATGGACCATATCTAGTCCAACTCTTCTTCTAAAACTGATACAAAGCAATGGTCCTCTAACATCCAATGCTTGTCAATTAGGATGAGAAACGTGTGAGCTTCGTGAATAATGTAGTTCGTTTGAGCTGAAAAGTGACTGCCCTTACCTGAAACGAAGTCTTGCTTGTAGGATGACACAGAGTCTGGGATTTAACTCCATTTCTGAAGGGAAACACACAGCATAGTTCTCATCCATAGATCACACTCTGCTTTAGAGCAAGAAGCACGCTCTTGCTTTCTAGATTCTCTAATACAGCAGGAAATCTGAGTGTGCCCAGAACAAAAGAATGGTGTTTCCTACACATACGGACTATATGTAGTCCAAACCTTTCTGAAACTGATACAAAGCACTGGTCCTCTAACATCCAATGCTTGTCAGATAAGATGAGAAACGTGTGAGCTTCATGAACGATGTAGTTCGTTTGAGCAGAAAAGTGAGTGCCCTTACCCGAAACGAAGTCTTGCTTGTAGGAAGACTCAGAGCCGGGGATTTAACTCCATTTCTGAAGTTAAACACACAGCATAGTTCTCATCCATGGATCACACTCTGCTTTAGAGCAAGAAGCACACTCTTGCTTTCTAGAGTCTCTAAGACAGCAGGAAATCTGAGTGTGCCCAGAACAAAAGAACGGTGTTTCCTACACATACGGACTATATGTAGTCCAAATCTCCTTCTGAAACGGATAGAATGCACTGGTCCTCTAACATCCAATGCTTGTCTGTTAAGATGGGAAACGTGTGAGCTTTGTGAATAATGTAGTTCCTTTGAACTGAAAAGTGACTGCCCTTACCTGAAACGTATTCTTGCTTGTAGTAAGACACAGAGCCTGGGATTTAACTCCATTTCTGAAGGGAAACACACAGCATAGTTCTCATCCATGGATCACACTCTGCTTTAGAGCGAGAAGCACACTCTAGCTTTCTAGAGTCTCTAACACAGCAGGAAATCTGAGTGTGCACAGAACAAAAGAGCGGTGTTTCCTACACATAGGGACCATATCTAGTCCAAATCTGCTTCTGAAACTGATACAAAGCACTGACCATCTAACATCCAATGCTTGTCAGTTAAGATGAGAAACGTGTGAGCTTCGTGAACAATGTAGTTCGTTTGAGCAGAAAAGTGACTGCCATTACCTGAATTTAAGTCTTGCTTGTAGGAAGACTCAGAGCCTGGGATTTAACTCCATTTCTGAAGTAAAACACACAGCAGTGTAATCATCCATTGATCACACTCTGCTTTAGAACAAGAAGCACGCTCTTGCTTTCTAGAGTCTCTAAGACAGCAGGAAACGTGAGTGTGCTGAGAACAAAAGAACGGTGTATCCTACACATATGGACATTATATAGTCCAACTCTGCATCTGAAACTGATACAAAGCACTGGTCTTCTAAAATCCAATGCTTGCCTGTTAAGATGAGAAACGTGTGAGCTTCGTAAACAATGTAGTTCGTTTGAGCTGAAAAGTGACTGCCCTTACCTGAAACGAAGTCTTGCCTGTAGGAAGACACAGAGACTGCGATTTAACTCCATTTCTGAAGGGAAACACACAGCATAGTTCTCATCCATGGATCACACTCTGCTTTAGAGCAAGAAGCACGCTCTTGCTTTCTAGAGTCTCTAATACAGCAGGAAATCTGATTGTGCCCAGAAAAAAAGAACGGTGTTTCCTACACATACGGACCCTATGTAGTCCTAATCTTCTTCTGAAACTGATACAATGCACTGGTCCTCTAATATCCAATGATTGTCAGTTAAGATGAGAAACGTGTGAGCTTCGTGAACGATGTAGTTCCTTTGAGCAGAAAAGTGACTGCCCTTACCTGAATTGAAGTCTTGCTTGTAGGGAGACTCAGAGCCTGGGATTTAACTCCAATTCTGAAGTGAAACACACAGCATTGTCTCATCCATTGATGACACTCTGCTTTAGAACAAGAAGCACGCTCTTGCTTTCTAGAGTCTCTAAGACAGCAGGAAACGTGAGTGTGCTGAGAACAAAAGAACGGTGTTTCCTACACATACGGACCATATCTTGTCCAACTCTGTTTCTGAAACTGATACAAAGCACTGGTCCTCTAACATCCAATGCTTGTCTGTTAAGATGAGAAATGTGTGAGCTCAGGGAACGATGTAGTTCGTTTGAGCAGAAAAGTGACTGCCCTTACCTGAAACGAAGTCTTGCCTGTAGGAAGAGACAGAGTCTGGGATTTAACTCCATTTCTGAAGGGAAACATACAGCATAGTTCTCATCCATGGATCACACTCTGCTTTAGAGCAAGAATCACACTCTTGCTTTCTAGAGTCTCTAAGACAGAAGGAAATCTGAGTGTGCCCAGAACAAAAGAACGGTGTTTCCTACACATACGGACTATATGTAGTCCAAATCTCCTTCTGAAACTGATAGAATGCACTGGTCCTCTAACATCCAATGCTTGTCTGTTAAGATGAGAAACGTGTGAGCTTTGTGAATGATGTAGTTCCTTTGAACTGAAAAGTGACTGCCCTTACCTGAAACGTAGTATTGCTTGTAGTAAGACACAGAGCCTGGGATTTAACTCCATTTCTGAAGTGAAACACACAGCATACTTCTCATCCATGGATCACACTCTGCTTTAGAGCGAGAAGCACACTCTACCTTTCTAGAGTCTCTAACACAGCAGGAAATCTGAGTGTGCACAGAACAAAAGAGCGGTGTTTCCTACACATACGAACCATATCTAGTCCAAATCTGCTTCTGAAACTGATACAAAGCACTGACCCTCTAACATCCAATGCTTGTCAGTTAAGATGAGAAACGTGTGAGCTTCGTGAACGATGTAGTTCGTTTGAGCAGAAAAGTGACTGCCCTTACCTGAATTGAAGTCTTGCTTGAAGGAAGACTCAGAGCCTGGGATTTAACTCCATTTCTGAAGTAAAACACACAGCAGTGTAATCATCCATTGATCACACTCTGCTTTAGAACAAGAAGCACGCTCTTGCTTTCTAGAGTCTCTAAGACAGCAGGAAACGTGAGTGTGCTGAGAACAAAAGAACGGTGTTTCCTACACATATGGACATTATATAGTCCAACTCTGCTTCTTAAACTGATACAAAGCACTGGTCTTCTAAAATCCAATGCTTGCCTGTTAAGATGAGAAACGTGTGAGCTTCGTGAACAATGTAGTTCGTTTGAGCTGAAAAGTGACTGCCCTTACCTGAAACGAAGTCTTGCCTGTAGGAAGACTCAGAGCCTGGGATTTAACTCCATTTCTGAAGGGAAACACACAGCATAGTTCTCATCCATGGATCACACTCTGCTTTATAGCAAGAAGCACACTCTTGCTTTCTAGATTCTCTAAGATAGCAGGAAATCTGAGTGTGCCCAGAACAAAAGAACGGTGTTTCCTACACATACGGACTATATGTAGTCCAAATCTTCTTCTGAAACTGATAGAATGCACTGGTCCTCTAACATCCAATGCTTGTCAGTTAAGATGAGAAATGTGTGAGCTTTGTGAATGATGTAGATCATTTGAGCAGAAAAGTGACTGCCCTTACCTGAAACGAAGACTTGCTTGTAGTAAGACACAGAGCCTGGGATTTAAGTCAATTTCTGAAGGGAAACACACAGCATAGTTCTCATCCTTGGATCACACTCTGCTTTAGAGCGAGAAGCACACTCTTGCTTTGTAAAGTCTCTAATACAGCAGAAAATCTGAGTGTGCCCGGAACAAAAGAACGGTGTTTCCTATACATATGGACCATACGAAGTCCAAATCTGCTTCTGAAACTGATACAAAGCACTGACCATCTAACATCCAATGCTTGTCAGTTAAGATGAGAAACGTGTGAGCTTCATGAACGATGTAGTTCGTTTGTGCAGAAAAGTGACTGCCCTTACCTGAAACGAAGTCTTGCCTGTAGGAAGACTCAGAGCCTGGGATTTAACTCCATTTCTGAAGTGAAGCACACAGCATAGTTCTCATCCATGGATCACACTCTGCTTTAGAGCAAGAAGCACACTCTTGCTTTCTAGAGTCTCTAAGACAGCAGGAAATCTGAGTGTGCCCAGAACAAAAGAACGGTGTTTCCTACACATACGGACTATATGTAGTCCAAATCTGCTTCTGAAACTGATACAATGCACTGGTCCTCTAAAATCCAATGCTTGTCTGTTAAGATGAGAAACGTGTGAGCTTCGTGAACAATGTAGTTCGTTTGAGCTGAAAAGTGACTGCCCTTACCTGAAACGAAGTCTTGCTTGTAGGAAGACACAGAACCTGGGATTTAACTCCATTTCTGAAGGGAAACACACAGCATAGTTCTCATCCATGGATCACACTCTGCTTTAGAGCAAGAAGCACGCTCTTGCTTTCTAGATTCTCTAATACAGCAGGAAATCTGAGTGTGCCCAGAAAAAAAGGATGGTGTTTCCTACACATACAGACTATATGTAGTCCAAACCTTCTTCTGAAACTGATACAATGAACTGGTCCTCTAACATCCATGCTTGTCAGATAAGATGAGAAACGTGTGAGCTTCGTGAACGATGTAGTTCGTTTGAGCAGAAAAGTGATTGCCCTTACCTGAAACGAAGTCTTGCTTGTAGGAAGACTCAGAGCCTGGGATTTAACTCCATTTCTGAAGGGAAACACACAGCATAGTTCTCATCCATGGATCACACTCTGCTTTAGAGCAAGAAGCACGCTCTTGCTTTCTAGATTCTCTAATACAGCAGGAAATCTGATTGTGCCCAGAACAAAAGAACGGTGTTTCCTACACATACGGACTATATGTAGTCCTAATCTTCTTCTGAAACTGATACAATACTGGGCCTCTAATATCCAATGCTTGTCAGTTAAGATGAGAAACGTATGAGCTTCGTGAATGATGTAGTTCCTTTGAGCAGAAAAGTGACTGCCCTTTCCTGAAACGAAGTCTTGCTTGTAGGGAGACTCAGAGCCTGGGATTTAACTCCATTTCTGAAGTGAAACACACAGCATTGTCTCATCCATTGATCACACTCTGCTTCAGAACAAGAAGCACGCTCTTGCTTTCTAGAGTCTCTAAGACAGCAGGAAACGTGAGTGTGCCCAGAACAAAAGAACGGTGTTTCCTACACATACGGACTATATGTAGTCCAAATATGCTTCTGAAACTGATACAATGCACTGGTCCTCTAAAATCCAATGCTTGTCTGTTAAGATGAGAAACGTGTGAGCTTCGTGAACAATGTAGTTCGTTTGAGCTGAAAAGTGACTGCCCTTACCTGAAACGAAGTCTTGCTTGTAGGAAGACACAGAACCTGGGATTTAACTCCATTTCTGAAGGGAAACACACAGCATAGTTCTCATCCATGGATCACACTCTGCTTTAGAGCAAGAAGCACGCTCTTGCTTTCTAGAGTCTCTAATACAGCAGGAAATCTGATTGTGCCCAGAACAAAGGAACGGTGTTTCCTACACATATGGACCATATCTAATCCAACTCTTCTTCTGAAACTGATACAAAGCACTGGTCCTCTAACATCCAATGCTTGTCAATTAAGATGAGAAACGTGTGAGCTTCGTGAATGATGTAGTTCATTTGAGCAGAAAAGTGACTGCCTTTACCTGAAACGAAGTCTTGCTTGTAGGAAGACACAGAGCCTGGGATTTAACTCCATTTCTGAAGGGAAACACACAGCATAGTTCTCATCCATGGATCACACTCTGCTTTAGAGCGGGAAGCATACTCTAGCTTTCTGGAGTCTCTAACACAGCAGGAAATCTGAGTGTGCACAGAACAAAAGAGCGGTGTTTCCTACACATACGAACCATATCTAGTCCAAATCTGCTTCTGAAACTGATACAAAGCACTGACCCTCTAACATCCAATGCTTGTCAGTTAAGATGAGAAACGTGTGAGCTTCGTGAACGATGTAGTTCGTTTGAGCAGAAAAGTGACTGCCCTTACCTGAATTGAAGTCTTGCTTGTAGGAAGACTCAGAGCCTGGGATTTAACTCCATTTCTGAAGTAAAACACACAGCAGTGTTATCATCCATTGATCACACTCTGCTTTAGAACAAGAAGCACGCTCTTGCTTTCTAGAGTCTCTAAGACAGCAGGAAACGTGAGTGTGCTGAGAACAAAAGAACGGTGTTTCCTACACATATGGACATTACATAGTCCAACTCTGCTTCTTAAACTGATACAAAGCACTGGTCTTCTAAAATCCAATGCTTGCCTGTTAAGATGAGAAACGTGTGAGCTTCGTGAACAATGTAGTTCGTTTGAGCTGAAAAGTAACTGCCCTTACCTGAAACGAAGTCTTGCCTGTAGGAAGACACAGAGCCTGGGATTTAACTCCATTTCGGAAGGGAAACACAAAGCATAGTTCTCATCCATGGATCACACTCTGCTTTAGAGCAAGAATCACGCTCTTGCTTTCTAGAATTTCTAATACAGCAGGAAATCTGAGTGTGCCCAGAACAAAAGAACGGTGTTTCCTACACATATGGACCATATCTAGTCCAACTCTTCTTCTGAAACTGATACAAAGCAATGGTCCTCTAACATCCAATGCTTGTCAATTAAGATCAGAAACGTGTGAGCTTCGTGAATGATGTAGTTCATTTGAGCAGAAAAGTGACTGCCCTTACCTGAAACGAAGTCTTGCTTGTAGTAAGACACAGAGCCTAGGATTTAAGTCCATTTCTGAAGGGAAACACACAGCATAGTTCTCATCCATGAATCACACTCTGCTTTAGAGCAAGAAGCACACTCTTGCTTTCTAGAGTCTCTAAGACAGCAGGAAATCTGAGTGTGCCCAGAACAAAAGGATGGTGTTTCCTACACATACGGACTATATGTAGTCCATACCTTCTTCTGAAACTGATACAATGCACTGGTCCTCTAACATTCAATGCTTGTCAGATAAGATGAGAAACGTGTGAGCTTCGTGAACGATGTAGTTCGTTTGAGCAGAAAAGTGAGTGTCCTTACCTGAAATGAAGTCTTGCTTGTAGGAAGACTCAGAGCCTGGGATTTAACTCCATTTCTGAAGTGAAACACACAGCATAGTTCTCATCCATGGATCACACTCTGCTTTAGAGCAAGAATCACACTCTTGCTTTCTAGAGTCTCTAAGACAGAAGGAAATCTGAGTGTGCCCAAACAAAAGAACGGTGTTTCCTACACATACAGACTATATGTAGTCCAAATCTCCTTCTGAAACTGATAGAATGCACTGGTCCTCTAACATCCAATGCTTGTCTGTTAAGATGAGAAACGTGTGAGCTTTGTGAATGATGTAGTTCCTTTGAACTGAAAAGTGACTGACCTTACCTGAAACGTAGTCTTGCTTGTAGTAAGACACAGAGCCTGGGATTTAACTCCATTTCTGAAGGGGAACACACATCATAGTTCTCATCCATGGATCACACTCTGCTTTAGAGCGAGAAGCACACTCTAGCTTTCTAGAGTCTCTAACACAGCAGGAAATCTGAGTGTGCACAGAACAAAAGAGCGGTGTTTCCTACACATACGAACCATATCTAGTCCAAATCTGCTTCTGAAACTGATACAAAGCACTGACCCTCTAACATCCAATGCTTGTCAGTTAAGATGAGAAACGTGTGAGCTTCGTGAACGATGTAGTTCATTTGAGCAGAAAAGTGACTGCCCTTACCTGAATTGAAGTCTTGCTTGTAGGAAGACTCAGAGCCTGGGATTTAACTCCATTTCTGAAGTGAAACACACAGCATTGTCTCATCCATTGATCACACTCTGCTTTAGAACAAGAAGCACGCTCTTGCTTTCTAGAGTCTCTAAGACAGCAGGAAACGTAAGTGTGCTGAGAACAAAAGAATGGTGTTTCCTACACATACGGACCACATCTAGTCCAACTCTGCTTCTGAAACTGATACAAAGCACTGGTCCTCTAACATCCAATGCTTGTCTGTTAAGATGAGAATCGTGTGAGCTTCGTGAACAATGTAGTTTGTTTGAGCTGAAAAGTGACTGCCCTTACCTGAAACGAAGTCTTGCCTGTAGGAAGACACAGAGCCTGGGATTTAACTCCATTTCTGAAGGGAAACACACAGCATAGTTCTCATCCATGGATCACACTCTGCTTTAGAGCAAGAAGCACGCTCTTGCTTTCTAGAGTCTGTAATACAGCAGGAAATCTGATTTTGCCCAGAACAAAAGAACGGTGTTTCCTACACATACGGACTATATGTAGTCCTAATCTTCTTCTGAAACTGATACAATGCACTGGTCCTCTAATATCCAATGCTTGTCAGTTAAGATGAGAAACGTGTGAGCTTCGTGAATGATGTAGTTCCTTTGAGCAGAAAAGTGACTGCCCTTACCTGAAACGAAGTCTTGCTTGTAGGGAGACTCAGAGCCTGGGATTTAACTCCAATTCTGAAGTGAAACACACAGCATTGTCTCATCCATTGATCACACTCTGCTTTAGAACAGGAAGCACGCTCTTGCTTTCTAGAGTCACTAAGACAGCAGGAAACGTGAGTGTGCTGAGAACAAAAGAACGGTGTTTCCTACACATACGGACCATATCTAGTCCAACTCTGCTTCTGAAACTGATACAAAGCACTGGTCCTCTAACATCCAATGCTTGTCTCTTAAGATGAGAAATGTGTGAGCTCAGTGAACGATGTAGTTCGTTTGAGCTGAAAAGTGACTGCCCTTACCTGAAACGAAGTCTTGCTTGTAGGAAGACACAGAGCCTGGGCTTTAACTCCATTTCTGAAGGGAAACACACAGCATAGTTCTCATCCATGGATCACACTCTGCTTTAGAGCAAGAAGCACGCTCTTGCTTTCTAGAATTTCTAATACAGCAGGAAATCTGAGTGTGCCCAGAACAAAAGAACGGTGTTTCCTACACATATGGACCATATCTATTCCAACACTTCTTCTGAAACTGATACAAAGCACTGGTCCTGTAACATCCAATGCTTGTCAATTAAGATAAGAAACGAGTGAGCTTCGTGAATGATGTAGTTCATTTGAGCAGAAAAGTGACTGCCCTTACCTGAAACGAAGTCTTGCTTGTAGTAAGACACAAAGCCTGGCATTTAAGTCCCTTTCTGAAGGGAAACACACAGCATAGTTCTCATCCATGGATCACACTCTGCTTTAGAGCGAGAAGCACATTCTTGCTTTCTAGAGTCTCTAAGACAGCAGGAAATCTGAGTGTGCCCAGAACAAAAGAACGGTGTTTCCTACACATACGGACTATATGTAGTCCAAATCTTCTTCTGAAACTGATACAATGCACTGGTCCTCTAAAATCCAATGCTTGTCTGTTAAGATGAGAAACGTGTGAGCTTCGTGAACAATGTAGTTCGTTTGAGCTGAAAAGTGACTGCCCTTACCTGAAAAGAAGTCTTGCTTGTAGGAAGACACAGAGCCTGTGATTTAACTCCATTTCTGAAGGGAAACACACAGCATAGTTCTCATCCATGGATCACACTCTGCTTTAGAGCGAGAAGCACACTCTAGCTTTCTGGAGTCTCTAACACAGCAGGAAATCTGAGTGTGCACAGAACAAAAGAGCGGTGTTTCCTACACATACGAACCATATCTAGTCCAAATCTGCTTCTGAAACTGATACAAAGCACTGACCCTCTAACTTCCAATGCTTGTCAGTTAAGATGAGAAACGTGTGAGCTTCGTGAACGATGTAGTTCGTTTGAGCAGAAAAGTGACTGCCCTTACCTGAATTGAAGTCTTGCTTGTAGGAAGACTCAGAGCCTGGGATTTAACTCCATTTCTGAAGTAAAACACACAGCAGTGTTATCATCCATTGATCACACTCTGCTTTAGAACAAGAAGCACGCTCTTGCTTTCTAGAGTCTCTAAGACAGCAGGAAACGTGAGTGTGCTGAGAACAAAAGAACGGTGTTTCCTACACATATGGACATTATATAGTCCAACTCTGCTTCTTAAACTGATACAAAGCACTGGTCTTCTAAAATCCAATGCTTGCCTGTTAAGATGAGAAACGTGTGAGCTTCGTGAACAATGTAGTTCGTTTGAGATGAAAAGTTACTGCCCTTACCTGAAACGAAGTCTTGCCTGTAGGAAGACACAGAGCCTGGGATTTAACTCCATTTCTGAAGGGAAACACACAGCATAGTTCTCATCCATGGATCACACTCTGCTTTAGAGCAAGAAGCACACTCTTGCTTTCTAGATTCTCTAAGATAGCAGGAAACGTGAGTGTGCTGAGAACAAAAGAACGGTGTTTCCTACACATATGGACATTATATAGTCCAACTCTGCTTCTTAAACTGATACAAAGCACTGGTCCTCTAACATCCAATGCTTGTCTGTTAAGATGAGAAATGTGTGAGCTCAGTGAACGATGTAGTTCATTTGAGCTGAAAAGTGACTGCCCTTACCTGAAACGAAGTCTTGCTTGTAGGAAGACACAGAGCCTGGGATTTAACTCCATTTCGGAAGGGAAACACAAAGCATAGTTCTCATCCATGGATCACACTCTGCTTTAGAGCAAGAAGCACGCTCTTGCTTTCTAGAATTTCTAATACAGCAGGAAATCTGAGTGTGCCCAGAACAAAAGAACGGTGTTTCCTACACATACGGACTATATGTAGTCCAAACCTTCTTCTGAAACTGATACAATGCACTGGTCCTCTAACATCCAATGCTTGTCAGATAAGATGAGAAACGTGTGAGCTTCGTGAACGATGTAGTTCGTTTGAGCAGAAAAGTGAGTGCCCTTACCTGAAATGAAGTCTTGCTTGTAGGAAGAATCAGAGCCTGGGATTTAACTCCATTTCTGAAGTACAACACACAGCATAGTTCTCATCCATGGATCACACTCTGCTTTAGAGCAAGAATCACACTCTTGCTTTCTAGAGTCTCTAAGACAGAAGGAAATCTGAGTGTGCCCAAACAAAAGAACGGTGTTTCCTACACATACGGACTATATGTAGTCCAAATCTCCTTCTGAAACTGATAGAATGCACTGGTCCTCTAACATCCAATGCTTGTCTGTTAAGATGAGAAACGTGTGAGCTTTGTGAATGATGTATTTCCTTTGAACTGAAAAGTGACTGCCCTTACCTGAAAGGTAGTCTTGCTTGTAGTAAGACACAGAGCCTGGGATTTAACTCCATTTCTGAAGGGAAACACACAGCATAGTTCTCATCCATGGATCACACTCTGCTTTAGAGCGAGAAGCACACTCTAGCTTTCTAGAGTCTCTAACACAGCAGGAAATCTGAGTGTGCACAGAACAAAAGAGCGGTGTTTCCTACACATGCAAATCATATCTAGTCCAAATCTGCTTCTGAAACTGATACAAAGCACTGACCCTCTAACATCCAATGCTTGTCAGTTAAGATGAGAAACGTGTGAGCTTCGTGAACGATGTAGTTCATTTGAGCAGAAAAGTGACTGCCCTTACCTGAATTGAAGTCTTGCTTGTAGGAAGACTCAGAGCCTGGGATTTAACTCCATTTCTGAAGTGAAACACACAGCATTGTCTCATCCATTGATCACACTCTGCTTTAGAACAAGAAGCACGCTCTTGCTTTCTAGAGTCTCTAAGACAGCAGGAAACGTAAGTGTGCTGAGAACAAAAGAACGGTGTTTCCTACACATATGGACATTATATAGTCCAACTCTGCTTCTGAAACTGATACAAAGCACTGGTCTTCTAAAATCCAATGCTTGCCTGTTAAGATGAGAAACGTGTGAGCTTCGTGAACAATGTAGTTCGTTTGAGCTGAAAAGTGACTGCCCTTACCTGAAACGAAGTCTTGCATGTAGGAAGACACAGAGCCTGGGATTTAACTCCATTTCTGAAGGGAAACACACAGCATAGTTCTCATCCATGGATCACACTCTGCTTTAGAGCAAGAAGCACGCTCTTGCTTTCTAGATTCTCTAAGATAGCAGGAAATCTGAGTGTGCCCAGAACAAAAGAACGGTGTTTCCTACACATTCGGACTATATGTAGTCCAAATCTTCTTCTGAAACTGATAGAATGCACTGGTCCTCTAACATCCAATGCTTGTCAGTTAAGATGAGAAATGTGTGAGCTTTGTGAATGATGTAGATCATTTGAGCAGAAAAGTGACTGCCCTTACCTGAAACGAAGTCTTGATTGTAGTAAGACACAGAGTCTGGGATTTAAGTCCATTTCTGAAGGGAAACACACAGCATAGTTCTCATCCATGGATCACACTTTGCTTTAGAACAAGAAGCACGCTCTTGATTTCTAGAGTCTCTAAGACAGCAGGAAACGTGAGTGTGCTGAGAACAAAAGAACGGTGTTTCCTACACATACGGACCATATCTAGTCCAACTCTGCTTCTGAAACTGATACAAAGCACTGGTCCTCTAACATCCAATGCTTGTCTGTTAAGATGAGAAATGTGTGAGCTCAGTGAACGATGTAGTTCATTTGAGCTGAAAAGTGACTGCCCTTACCTGAAACGAAGTCTTGCTTGTAGGAAGACACAGAGCCTGGGATTTAACTCCATTTCGGAAGGGAAACACAAAGCATAGTTCTCATCCATGGATCACACTCTGCTTTAGAGCGAGAAGCACACTCTTGCTTTGTAGAGTCTCTAATACAGCAGGAAATCTGAGTGTGCACGGAACAAAAGAACGGTGTTTCCTACACATATGGACCATACGTAGTCCAAATCTGCTTCTGAAACTGATACAAAGCACTGACCATCTAACATCCAATGCTTGTCAATTAAGATGAGAAACGTGTGAGCTTCGTGAACGATGTAGTTCGTTTGAGCAGAAAAGTGAGTGCCCTTACCTGAAATGAAGTCTTGCTTGTAGGAAGACTCAGAGCCTGGGATTTAACTCCATTTCTGAAGTGAAACACACAGCATAGTTCTCATCCATGGATCACACTCTGCTTTAGAGCAAGAATCACACTCTTGCTTTCTAGAGTCTCTAAGACAGAAGGAAATCTGAGTGTGCCCAAACAAAAGAACGGTGTTTCCTACACATACAGACTATATATAGTCCAAATCTCCTTCTGAAACTGATAGAATGCACTGGTCCTCTAACATCCAATGCTTGTCTGTTAAGATGAGAAACGTGTGAGCTTTGTGAATGATGTAGTTCCTTTGAACTGAAAAGTGACTGCCCTTACCTGAAACGTACTCTTGCTTGTAGTAAGACACAGAGCCTGGGATTTAACTCCATTTCTGAAGGGGAACACACATCATAGTTCTCATCCATGGATCACACTCTGCTTTAGAGCGAGAAGCACACTCTAGCTTTCTAGAGTCTCTAACACAGCAGGAAATCTGAGTGTGCACAGAACAAAAGAGCGGTGTTTCCTACACATACGAACCATATCTAGTCCAAATCTTCTTCTGAAACTGATACAAAGCACTGACCCTCTAACATCCAATGCTTGTCAGTTAAGATGAGAAACGTGTGAGCTTCGTGAACGATGTAGTTCATTTGAGCAGAAAAGTGACTGCCCTTACCTGAATTGAAGTCTTGCTTGTAGGAAGACTCAGAGCCTGGGATTTAACTCCATTTCTGAAGTGAAACACACAGCATTGTCTCATCCATTGATCACACTCTGCTTTAGAACAAGAAGCACGCTCTTGCTTTCTAGAGTCTCTAAGACAGCAGGAAAAGTAAGTGTGCTGAGAACAAAAGAATGGTGTTTCCTACACATACGGACCACATCTAGTCCAACTCTGCTTCTGAAACTGATACAAAGCACTGGTCCTCTAACATCCAATGCTTGTCTGTTAAGATGAGAAACGTGTGAGCTTCGTGAACAATGTAGTTTGTTTGAGCTGAAAAGTGACTGCCCTTACCTGAAACGAAGTCTTGCCTGTAGGAAGACACAGAGCCTGGGATTTAACTCCATTTCTGAAGGGAAACACACAGCATAGTTCTCATCCATGGATCACACTCTGCTTTAGAGCAAGAAGCACGCTCTTGCTTTCTAGAATTTCTAATACAGCAGGAAATCTGAGTGTGCCCAGAACAAAAGAACGGTGTTTCCTACACATATGGACCATATCTATTCCAACACTTCTTCTGAAACTGATACAAAGCACTGGTCCTGTAACATCCAATGCTTGTCAATTAAGATAAGAAACGAGTGAGCTTCGTGAATGATGTAGTTCATTTGAGCAGAAAATTGACTGCCCTTACCTGAAACGAAGTCTTGCTTGTAGTAAGACACAAAGCCTGGCATTTAAGTCCCTTTCTGAAGGGAAACACACAGCATAGTTCTCATCCATGGATCACACTCTGCTTTAGAGCGAGAAGCACATTCTTGCTTTCTAGAGTCTCTAGGACAGCAGGAAATCTGAGTTTGCCCAGAACAAAAGAACGGTGTTTCCTACACATACGGACTATATGTAGTCCAAATCTTCTTCTGAAACTGATACAATGCACTGGTCCTCTAAAATCCAATGCTTGTCTGTTAAGATGAGAAACGTGTGAGCTTCGTGAACAATGTAGTTCGTTTGAGCTGAAAAGTGACTGCCCTTACCTGAAACGAAGTCTTGCTTGTAGGAAGACACAGAGCCTGGGATTTAACTCCATTTCTGAAGGGAAACACACAGCATAGTTCTCATCCATGGATCACACTCTGCTTTAGAGCGAGAAGCACACTCTAGCTTTCTGGAGTCTCTAACACAACAGGAAATCTGAGTGTGCACAGAACAAAAGAGCGGTGTTTCCTACACATACGAACCATATCTAGTCCAAATCTGCTTCTGAAACTGATACAAAGCACTGACCCTCTAACATCCAATGCTTGTCAGTTAAGATGAGAAACGTGTGAGCTTCGTGAATGATGTAGTTCGTTTGAGCAGAAAAGTGACTGCCCTTACCTGAATTGAAGTCTTGCTTGTAGGAAGACTCAGAGCCTGGGATTTAACTCCATTTCTGAAGAAAAACACACAGCAGTGTTATCATCCATTGATCACACTCTGCTTTAGAACAAGAAGCACGCTCTTGCTTTCTAGAGTCTCTAAGACAGCAGGAAACGTGAGTGTGCTGAGAACAAAAGAACGGTGTTTCCTACACATATGGACATTATATAGTCCAACTCTGCTTCTTAAACTGATACAAAGCACTGGTCTTCTAAAATCCAATGATTGCCTGTTAAGATGAGAAACGTGTGAGCTTCGTGAACAATGTAGTTCGTTTGAGATGAAAAGTGACTGCCCTTACCTGAAACGAAGTCTTGCCTGTAGGAAGACACAGAGCCTGGGATTTAACTCCATTTCTGAAGGGAAACACACAGCATAGTTCTCATCCATGGATCACACTCTGCTTTAGAGCAAGAAGCACACTCTTGCTTTCTAGATTCTCTAAGATAGCAGGAAATCTGAGTGTGCCCAGAACAAAAGAACGGTGTTTCCTACACATACGGACTATATGTAGTCCAAATCTTCTTCTGAAACTGATAGAATGCACTGGTCCTCTAACAACCAATGCTTGTCAGTTAAGATGAGAAATGTGTGAGCTTTGTGAATGATGTAGATCATTTGAGCAGAAAAGTGACTGCCCTTACCTGAAACGAAGTCTTGATTGTAGTAAGACACAGAGTCTGGGATTTAAGTCCATTTCTGAAGGGAAACACACAGCATAGTTCTCATCCATGGATCACACTCTGCTTTAGAACAAGAAGCACGCTCTTGATTTCTAGAGTCTCTAAGACAGCAGGAAACGTGAGTGTGCTGAGAACAAAAGAACGGTGTTTCCTACACATACGGACCATATCTAGTCCAACTCTGCTTCTGAAACTGATACAAAGCACTGGTCCTCTAACATCCAATGCTTGTCTGTTAAGATGAGAAATGTGTGAGCTCAGTGAACGATGTAGTTCATTTGAGCTGAAAAGTGACTGCCCTTACCTGAAACGAAGTCTTGCTTGTAGGAAGACACAGAGCCTGGGATTTAACTCCATTTCGGAAGGGAAACACAAAGCATGGTTCTCATCCATGGATCACACTCTGCTTTAGAGCAAGAAGCACGCTCTTGCTTTCTAGAATTTCTAATAGAGCAGGAAATCTGAGTGTGCCCAGAACAAAAGAACGGTGTTTCCTACACATACGGACTATATGTAGTCCAAACCTTCTTCTGAAACTGATACAATGCACTGGTCCTCTAACATCCAATGCTTGTCCGATAAGATGAGAAACGTGTGTGCTTCGTGAACGATGTAGTTCGTTTGAGCAGAAAAGTGAGTGCCCTTACCTGAAATGAAGTGTTGCTTGTAGGAAGACTCAGAGCCTGGGATTTAACTCCATTTCTGAAGTGAAACACACAGCATAGTTCTCATCCATGGATCACACTCTGCTTTAGAGCAAGAAGCACACTCTTGCTTTCTAGAGTCTCTAAGACAGAAGGAAATCTGAGTGTGCCCAAACAAAAGAACGGTGTTTCCTACACATACTGACTATATGTAGTCCAAATCTCCTTCTGAAACTGATAGAATGCACTGGTCCTCTAACATCCAATGCTTGTCTGTTAAGATGAGAAACGTGTGAGCTTTGTGAATGATGTAGTTCCTTTGAACTGAAAAGTGACTGCCCTTACCTGAAACGTAGTCTTGCTTGTAGTAAGACACAGAGCCTGGGATTTAACTCCATTTCTGAAGGGAACCACACAGCATAGTTCTCATCCATGGATCACACTCTGCTTTAGAGCAAGAAGCACGCTCTTGCTTTCTAGAATTTCTAATACAGCAGGAAATCTGAGTGTGCCCAGAACAAAAGAACGGTGTTTCCTACACATATGGACCATATCTATTCCAACACTTCTTCTGAAACTGATACAAAGCACTGGTCCTCTAACATGCAATGCTTGTCAATTAAGATAAGAAACGAGTGAGCTTCGTGAATGATGTAGTTCATTTGAGCAGAAAAGTGACTGCCCTTACCTGAAACGAAGTCTTGCTTGTAGTAAGACACACGGCCTGGGATATAAGTCCCTTTCTGAAGGGAAACACACAGCATAGTTCTCATCCATGGATCACACTCTGCTTTAGAGCGAGAAGCACACTCTTGCTTTCTAGAGTCTCTAATACAGCAGGAAATCTGAGTGTGCCCTGAACAAAAGAACGGTGTTTCCTACACATATGGACCATATGTAGTCCAAATCTGCTTCTGAAACTGATACAAAGCACTGACCATCTAACATCCAATGCTTGTCGGTTAAGATGAGAAACGTGTGAGCTTCGTGAACGATGTAGTTCGTTTGAGCAGAAAAGGGACTGCCCTTACATGAAACGAAGTCTTGCTTGTAGGTAGACTCAGAGCCTGGGATTTAACTCCATTTCTGAAGTGAAGCACACAGCATAGTTCTCATCCATGGATCACACTCTGCTTTAGAGCAAGAAGCACACTCTTGCTTTCTAGAGTCTCTAAGATAGCAGGAAATCTGAGTGTGCCCAGAACAAAAGAATGGTGTTTCCTACACATACGGACTATATGTAGTACAAATCTTCTTCTGAAACTGATAGAATGCACTGGTCCTCTAACATCCAATGCTTGTCAGTTAAGATGAGAAACGTGTGAGCTTTGTGAATGATGTAGTTCATTTGAGCAGAAAAGTGACTGCCCTTACCTGAAACGAAGTCTTGATTGTAGTAAGACACAGAGTCTGGGATTTAAGTCCATTTCTGAAGGGAAACACACAGCATAGTTCTCATCCATGGATCACACTCTGCTTTAGAACAAGAAGCACGCTCTTGATTTCTAGAGTCTCTAAGACAGCAGGAAACGTGAGTGTGCTGAGAACAAAAGAACGGTGTTTCCTACACATACGGACCATATCTAGTCCAACTCTGCTTCTGAAACTGATACAAAGCACTGGTCCTCTAACATCCAATGCTTGTCTCTTAAGATGAGAAATGTGTGAGCTCAGTGAACGATGTAGTTCGTTTGAGCTGAAAAGTGACTGCCCTTACCTGAAACGAAGTCTTGCTTGTAGGAAGACACAGAGCCTGGGATTTAACTCCATTTCTGAAGTGAAACACACAGCATAGTTCTCATCCATGGATCACACTCTGCTTTAGAGCAAGAAGCACGCTCTTGCTTTCTAGAATTTCTAATACAGCAGGAAATCTGAGTGTGCCCAGAACAAAAGAACGGTGTTTCCTACACATATGGACCATATCTAGTCCAACTCTTCTACTGAAACTGATACAAAGCAATGGTCCTCTAACATCCAATGCTTGTCAATTAAGATCTGAAACGTGTGAGCTTCGTGAATGATGTAGTTCCTTTGAACTGAAAAGTGACTGCCCTTACCTGAAACGTAGTCTTGCTTGTAGTAAGACACAGAGCCTGGGATTTAACTCCATTTCTGAAGGGAAACACACAGCATAGTTCTCATCCATGGATCACACTCTGCTTTAGAGCGAGAAGCACACTCTAGCTTTCTAGAGTCTGTAACACAGCAGGAAATCTGAGTGTGCACAGAACAAAAGAGCAGTGTTTCCTACACATACGAACCATATCTAGTCCAAATCTGCTTCTGAAACTGATACAAAGCACTGACCCTCTAATATCCAATGCTTGTCAGTTAAGATGAGAAACGTGTGAGCTTCGTGAACGATGTAGTTCGTTTGAGCAGAAAAGTGACTGCCCTTACCTGAATCGAAGTCTTGCTTGTAGGAAGACTCAGAGCCTGGGATTTAACTCCAATTCTGAAGTGAAACACACAGCATTGTCTCATCCATTGATCACACTCTGCTTTAGAACAAGAAGCACGCTCTTGCTTTCTAGAGTCTGTAAGACAGCAGGAAACGTGAGTGTGCTGAGAACAAAAGAACGGTGTTTCCTACACATACGGACCATATCTAGTCCAACTCTGCTTCTGAAAATCATACAAAGCACTGGTCCTCTAACATCCAATGCTTCTCTGTTAAGATGAGAAATGTGTGAGCTCAGTGAACGATGTAGTTCATTTGAGCTGAAAAGTGACTGCCCTTACCTGAAACGAAGTCTTGCTTGTAGGAAGACACTGAGCCTGGGATTTAACTCCATTTCTGAAGGGAAACACACAGCATAGTTCTCATCCATGGATCACACTCTGCTTTAGAGCAAGAAGCACGCTCTTTCTTTCTAGAATTTCTAATACAGCAGGAAATCTGAGTGTGCCCAGAACAAAAGAACGGTGTTTCCTACACATATGGACCATATCTAGTCCAACACTTCTTCTGAAACTGATACAAAGCACTGGTCCTCTAACATCCAATGCTTGTCAATTAAGATAAGAAACGAGTGATCTTCGTGAATGATGTAGTTCATTTGAGCAGAAAAGTGACTGCCCTTACCTGAAACTAATTCTTGCTTGTAGGAAGACACAATGCCTGGGATTTAAGTCCATTTCTGAAGGGAAACACACAGCATAGTTCTCATCCATGGATCACACTCTGCTTTAGAGCGAGAAGCACACTCTTGCTTTCTAGAGTCTCTAATACAGCAGGAAATCTGAGTCTGCCCTGAACAAAAGAACGGTGTTTCCTACACATATGGACCATATGTAGTCCAAATCTGCTTCTGAAACTGATACAAAGCACTGACCATCTAACATCCAATGCTTGTCAGTTAAGATGAGAAACGTGTGAGCTTCATGAACGATGTAGTTCGTTTGAGCTGAAAAGTGACTGCCCTTACCTGAAACGAAGTCTTGCTTGTAGGAAGACACAGAGCCTGGGATTTAACTCCATTTCTGAAGTGAAGCACACAGCATAGTTCTCATCCATGGATCACACTCTGCTTTAGAGCAAGAAGCACGCTCTTGCTTTCTAGAATTTCTAACACAGCAGGAAATCTGAGTGTGCACAGAACAAAAGAGCAGTGTTTCCTACACATACGAACCATATCTAGTCCAAATCTGCTTCTGAAACTGATACAAAGCACTGACCCTCTAATATCCAATGCTTGTCAGTTAAGATGAGAAACGTGTGAGCTTCGTGAACGATGTAGTTCGTTTGAGCAGAAAAGTGACTGCCCTTACCTGAATTGAAGTCTTGCTTGTAGGAAGACTCAGAGCCTGGGATTTAACTCCAATTCTGAAGTGAAACACACAGCATTGTCTCATCCATTGATCACACTCTGCTTTAGAACAAGAAGCACGCTCTTGCTTTCTAGAGTCTGTAAGACAGCAGGAAACGTGAGTGTGCTGAGAACAAAAGAACGGTGTTTCCTACACATACGGACCATATCTAGTCCAACACTTCTTCTGAAACTGATACAAAGCACTGGTCCTCTAACATCCAATGCTTGTCAATTAAGATAAGAAACGAGTGAGCTTCGTGAATGATGTAGTTCATTTGAGCAGAAAAGTGACTGCCCTTACCTGAAACGAAGTCTTGCTTGTAGGAAGACACAGAGCCTGGGATTTAACTCCATTTCTGAAGTGAAGCACACAGCATAGTTCTCATCCATGGAACACACTCTGCTTTAGAGCGAGAAGCACACTCTTGCTTTGTAGAGTCTCTAATACAGCAGAAAATCTGAGTGTGCCCTGAACAAAAGAACGGGGTTTCCTACATATATGGACCATATATAGTCCAAATCTGCTTCTGAAACTGATACAAATCACTGACCATCTAACATCCAATGCTTGTCAGTTAAGATGAGAAACGTGTGAGCTTCATGACCGATGTAGTTCGTTTGAGCAGAAAGGTGACTGCCCTTACCTGAAACGAAGACTTGCCTGTAGGAAGACTCAGAGCCTGGGATTCAACTCCATTTCTGAAGTCAAGCACACAGCATAGTTCTCATCCATGGATCACACTCTGCTTTAGAGCAAGAAGCACACTCTTGCTTTCTAGAGTCTCTAAGACAGCAGGAAATCTGAGTGTGCCCAGAACAAAAGAACGGTGTTTCCTACACATACGGACTCCATGTAGTCCAAATCATCTCCTGAAACTGATAGAATGCACTGGTCCTCTAACATCCAGTGCTTGTCAGTTAAGATGAGAAACGTGTGAGCTTGTGAATGATGTAGTTCCTTTGAACTGAAAAGTGACTGCCCTTACCTGAAACGAAGTCTTGCTTGTAGTAAGACAGAGAGCCTGGGATTTAAGTCCATTTCTGAAGGGAAACACACAGCATAGTTCTCATCCATGGATCACACTCTGCTTTAGAGCAAGAAGCACACTCTAGCTCTCTAGACTCTCTAATACAGCAGGAAATCTGAGTGTGCCCAGAACAAAAGAACGGTGTTTCCTACACATATGGACCATATGTAGTCCAAATCTGCTTCTGAAACTGATACAAAGCACTGACCCTCTAACATCCAATGCTTGTCAGTTAAGATGAGAAATGTGGGAGCTTCGTGAACGATGTAGTTAGTTTGAGCAGAAAAGTGACTGCCCTTACCTGAATTTAAGTCTTGCTTGTAGGAAGACTCAGAGCCTGGGATTTAACTCCATTTCTGATGTAAAACACACAGCAGTGTAATCATCCATTGATCACACTCTGCTTTAGAACAAGAAGCACGCTCTTGCTTTCTAGATTCTCTAATACAGCAAGAAATCTGAGTGTGCCCAGTACAAAAGGATGGTGTTACCTACACATACGGACTATATGTAGTCCAAACCTTCTTCTGAACCTGATACAATGCACTGGTCCTCTAACATCCAATGCTTGTCAGATAAGATGAGAAACGTGTGAGCTTCGTGAACGATGTAGTTCGTTTGAGCAGAAAAGTGAGTGCCCTTACCTGAAACGAATTCTTGCTTGTAGGAAGACTCAGAGCCTGGGATTTAACTCCATTTCTGAAGTGAAACACACAGCATAGTTCTCATCCATGGATCACACTCTGCTTTAGAGCAAGAATCACACTCTTGCTTTCTAGAGTCTCTAAGACAGCAGGAAATCTGAGTGTGCCCAGAACAAAAGAATGGTGTTTCCTACACATACGGACTATATGTAGTCCAAATCTCCTTCTGAAACGGATAGAATGCACTGGTCCTCTAACATCCAATGCTTGTCTGTTAAGATGAGAAACGTGTGAGCTTTGTGAATGATGTATTTCCTTTGAACTGAAAAGTGACTGCCCTTACCTGAAACGTAGTCTTGCTTGTAGTAAGACACAGAGCCTGGGATTTAACTCCATTTCTGAAGGGAAACACACAGCATAGTTCTCATCCATGGATCACACTCTGCTTTAGAGCGAGAAGCACACTCTAGCTTTCTAGAGTCTCTAACACAGCAGGAAATCAGAGTGTGCACAGAACAAAAGAGCGGTGTTTCCTACACATACGAACCATATCTAGTCCAAATCTGCTTCTGAAACTGATACAAAGCACTGACCCTCTAACATCCAATGCTTGTCAGTTAAGATGAGAAACGTGTGAGCTTCGTGAACGATGTACTTCGTTTGAGCAGAAAAGTGACTGCCCTTACCTGAATTGAAGTCTTGCTTCTAGGAAGACTCAGAGCCTGGGATTTAACTCCATTTCTGAAGGCACACACACAGCAGTGTAATCATCCATTGATCACACTGTGCTTTAGAGCAAGAAGCACGCTCTTGCTTTCTAAAGTCTCTAAGACAGCAGGAAACGTGAGTGTGCTGAGAACAAAAGAACGGTGTTTCCTACACATATGGACATTATATAGTCCAACTCTGCTTCTTAAACTGATACAAAGCACTGGTCTTCTAAAATCCAATGCTTGCCTGTTAAGATGAGAAACGTGTGAGCTTCGTGAACAATTTAGTTCGTTTGAGCTGAAAAGTGACTGCCCTTACCTGAAACGAAGTCTTGCCTGTAGGAAGACACAGAGCCTGGGATTTAACTCCATTTCTGAAGGGAAACACACAGCATAGTTCTCATCCATGGATCACACCCTGCTTTAGAGCAAGAAGGACGCTCTTGCTTTCTAGAGTCTCTAATACAGCAGGAAATCTGATTGTGCCCAGAACAAAAGAACGGTGTTTCCTACACATACGGACTATATGTAGTCCTAATCTTCTTCTGAAACTGATACAATGCACTGGACCTCTAATATCCAATGCTTGTCAGTTAAAATGAGAAACGTGTGAGCTTCGTGAATGATGTAATTCATTTGAGCAGAAAAGTGACTGCCCCTACCTGAAACGAAGTCTTGCTTGTCGGGAGACTCAGAGCCTGGGATTTAACTCCAATTCTGAAGTGAAACACACAGCATTGTCTCATCCATTGATCACACTCTGCTTTAGAACAAGAAGCACGCTCTTGCTTTCTAGAGTCTCTAAGACAGCAGGAAACGTGAGTGTGCTAAGAACAAAAGAACGGTGTTTCCTACACATACGGACCATATCTAGTCCAACCCTGCTTCTGAAACTGATACAAAGCACTGGTCCTCTAACATCCAATGCTTGTCTGTTAAGATGAGAAATGTGTGAGCTCAGTGAACGATGTAGTTCGTTTGAGCTGAAAAGTGACTGCCCTTACCTGAAACGAAGTATTGCTTGTAGGAAGACACAGAGCCTGGGATTTAACTCCATTTCTGAAGGGAAACACACAGCATAGTTCTCATCCATGGATCACACTCTGCTTTAGAGCAAGAAGCACGCTCTTGCTTTCTAGAGTCTCTAATACAGCAGGAAATCTGATTGTGCCCAGAACAAAAGAACGGTGTTTCCTACACATACGGATTCTATGTAGTCCTAATCTTCTTCTGAAACTGATACAATGCACTGGACTATTAATATCCAATGCTTGTCAGTTAAGATGAGAAACGTGTGAGCTTCGTGAACGATGTAGTTCCTTTGAGCAGAAAAGTGACTGCCCATACCTGAAACGAAGTCTTGCTTGTAGGGAGACTCAGAGCCTGGGATTTAACTCCAATTCTGAAGGGAAACACACAGCATAGTTCTCATCCATGGATCACACTCTGCTTTAGAGCAAGAAGCACACTCTAGCTTTCTAGACTCTCTAATACAGCAGGAAATCTGAGTGTGCCCAGAACAAAAGAACGGTGTTTCCTACACATATGGACCATATGTAGTCCAAATCTGCTTCTGAAACTGATACAAAGCACTGACCCTCTAACATCCAATGCTTGTCAGTTAAGATGAGAAATGTGTGAGCTTCGTGAACGATGTAGTTAGTTTGAGCAGAAAAGTGACTGCCCTTACCTGAATTTAAGTCTTGCTTGTAGGAAGACTCAGAGCCTGGGATTTAACTCCATTTCTGAAGTAAAACACACAGCAGTGTAATCATCCATTGATCACACTCTGCTTTAGAACAAGAAGCACGCTCTTGCTTTCTAGATTCTCTAATACAGCAAGAAATCTGAGTGTGCCCAGTACAAAAGGATGGTGTTACCTACACATACGGACTATATGTAGTCCAAAACTTCTTCTGAAACTGATACAATGCACTGGTCCTCTAACATCCAATGCTTGTCAGATAAGATGAGAAACGTGTGAGCTTCGTGAACGATGTAGTTCGTTTGAGCAGAAAAGTGAGTGCCCTTACCTGAATTGAAGTCTTGCTTGTAGGAAGACTCAGAGCCTGGGATTTAACTCCATTTCTGAAGGCAAACACACAGCAGTGTAATCATCCATTGATCACACTGTGCTTTAGAGCAAGAAGCACGCTCTTGCTTTCTAAAGTCTCTAAGACAGCAGGAAACGTGAGTGTGCTGAGAACAAAAGAACGGTGTTTCCTACACATATGGACATTATATAGTCCAACTCTGCTTCTTAAACTGATACAAAGCACTGGTCTTCTAAAATCCAATGCTTGCCTGTTCAGATGAGAAACGTGTGAGCTTCGTGAACAATGTAGTTCGTTTGAGCTGAAAAGTGACTGCCCTTACCTGAAACGAAGTCTTGCCTGTAGGAAGACACAGAGCCTGGGATGTAACTCCATTTCTGAAGGGAAACACACAGCATAGTTCTCATCCATGGATCACACCCTGCTTTAGAGCAAGAAGCACGCTCTTGCTTTCTAGAGTCTCTAATACAGCAGGAAATCTGATTGTGCCCAGAACAAAAGAACGGTGTTTCCCACACATATGGACCATATGTAGTCCAAATCTGCTTCTGAAACTGATACAAAGCACTGACCCTCTAACATCCAATGCTTGTCAGTTAAGATGAGAAATGTGTGAGCTTCGTGAACGATGTAGTTAGTTTGAGCAGAAAAGTGACTGCCCTTACCTGAAACGAAGTCTTGCTTTTCGGGAGACTCAGAGCCTGGGATTTAACTCCAATTCTGAAGTGAAACACACAGCATTGTCTCATCCATTGATCACACTCTGCTTTAGAACAAGAAGCACGCTCTTGCTTTCTAGAGTCTCTAAGACAGCAGGAAACGTGAGTGTGCTGAGAACAAAAGAACGGTGTTTCCTACACATAGGGACCATATCTAGTCCAACTCTGCTTCTGAAACTGATACAAAGCACTGGTCCTCTAACATCCAATGCTTGTCTGTTAAGATGAGAAATGTGTGAGCTCAGTGAACGATGTAGTTCGTTTGAGCTGAAAAGTGACTGCCCTTACCTGAAACGAAGTCTTGCTTGTAGGAAGACACAGAGCCTGGGATTTAACTCCATTTCTGAAGGGAAACACACAGCATAGTTCTCATCCATGGATCACACTCTGCTTTAGAGCAAGAAGCACGTTCTTGTTTTCTAGAATTTCTAATACAGCAGGAAATCTGAGTGTGACCAGAACAAAAGAACGGTGTTTCCTACACATATGGACCATATCTAGTCCAACACTTCTTCTGAAACTGATACAAAGTCCTGGTCCTCTAACATCCAATGCTTGTCAGTTAAGATGAGAAACGTGTGAGCTTCATGAATGATGTAGTTCGTTTGAGCTGAAAAGTGACTGCCCTTACCTGAAACGAAGTCTTGCTTGTAGGAAGACACAGAGCCTGGGATTTAACTCCATTTCTGAAGGGAAACACACAGCATAGTTCTCATCCATGGATCACACTCTGCTTTAGAGCAAGAAGCACGCTCTTGCTTTCTAGAATTTCTAACACAGCAGGAAATCTGAGTGTGCACAGAACAAAAGAGCAGTGTTTCCTACACATACGAACCATATCTAGTCCAAATCTGCTTCTGAAACTGATACAAAGCACTGACCCTCTAATATCCAATGCTTGTCAGTTAAGATGAGAAACGTGTGAGCTTCGTGAACGATGTAGTTCCTTTGAGCAGAAAAGTGACTGCCCTTACCTGAATTGAAGTCTTGCTTGTAGGAAGACTCAGAGCCTGGGATTTAACTCCAATTCTGAAGTAAAACACACAGCATTGTCTCATCCATTGATCACACTCTGCTTTAGAACAAGAAGCACGCTCTTGCTTTCTAGAGTCTGTAAGACAGCAGGAAAGGTGAGTGTGCTGAGAACAAAAGAACGGTGTTTCCTACACATACGGACCATATCTAGTCCAACTCTGCTTCTGAAACTGATACAAAGCACTGGTCCTCTAACATCCAATGCTTCTCTGTTAAGATGAGAAATGTGTGAGCTCAGTGAACGATGTAGTTCGTTTGAGCTGAAAAGTGACTGCCCTTACCTGAAACGAAGTCTTGCTTGTAGGAAGACACAGAGCCTGGGATTTAACTCCATTTCTGAAGGGAAACACACAGCATAGTTCTCATCCATGGATCACACTCTGCTTTAGAGCAAGAAGCACGCTCTTTCTTTCTAGAATTTCTAATACAGCAGGCAATCTGAGTGTGCCCAGAACAAAAGAACAGTGTTTCCTACACATATGGACCATATCTAGTCCAACACTTCTTCTGAAACTGATACAAAGCACTGGTCCTCTAACATGCAATGCTTGTCAATTAAGATAAGAAACGAGTGAGCTTCGTGAATGATGTAGTTCATTTGAGCAGAAAAGTGACTGCCCTTACCTGAAACGAAGTCTTGTTTGTAGTAAGACACAATGCCTGGGATTTAAGTCCATTTCTGAAGGGAAACACACAGCATAGTTCTCATCCATGGATCACACTCTGCTTTAGAGCGAGAAGCACACTCTTGCTTTGTAGGGTCTCTAATACAGCAGGAAATCTGAGTGTGCCCTGAACAAAAGAACGGTGTTTCCTACACATATGGACCATATGTAGTCCAAATCTGCTTCTGAAACTGATACAAAGCACTGACCATCTAACATCCAATGCTTGTCAGTTAAGATGAGAAACGTGTGAGCTTCATGAACGATGTAGTTCGTTTGAGCAGAAAAGTGACTGCCCTTACCTGAAACGAAGACTTGCCTGTAGGAAGACTCAGAGCCTGGGATTCAACTCCATTTCTGAAGTCAAGCACACAGCATAGTTCTCATCCATGGATCACACTCTGCTTTAGAGCAAGAAGCACACTCTTGCTTTCTAGAGTCTCTAAGACAGCAGGAAATCTGAGTGTGCCCAGAACAAAAGAACGGTGTTTCCTACACATACGGACTTCATGTAGTCCAAATCTTCTTCTGAAACTGATAGAATGCACTGGTCCTCTAACATCCAGTGCTTGTCAGTTAAGATGAGAAACGTGTGAGCTTTGTGAATGATGTAGTTCCTTTGAACTGAAAAGTGACTGCCCTTACCTGAAACGAAGTCTTGCTTGTAGTAAGACACAGAGCCTGGGATTTAAGTCCATTTCTGAAGGGAAACACACAGCATAGTTCTCATCCATGGATCACACTCTGCTTTAGAGCAAGAAGCACACTCTAGCTTTCTAGACTCTCTAATACAGCAGGAAATCTGAGTGTGCCCAGAACAAAAGAACGGTGTTTCCTACACATATGGACCATATGTAGTCCAAATCTGCTTCTGAAACTGATACAAAGCACTGACCCTCTAACATCCAATGCTTGTCAGTTAAGATGAGAAACGTGTGAGCTTCATGAACGATGTACTTCGTTTGAGCAGAAAAGTGACTGCCCTTACCTGAATTGAAGTCTTGCTTGTAGGAAGACTCAGAGCCTTGGATTTAACTCCATTTCTGAAGGCAAACACACAGCAGTGTAATCATCCATTGTTCACACTGTGCTTTAGAGCAAGAAGCACGCTCTTGCTTTCTAAAGTCTCTAAGACAGCAGGAAACGTGAGTGTGCTGAGAACAAAAGAACGGTGTTTCCTACACATATGGGCATTATATAGTCCAACTCTCCTTCTGAAACTGATACAAAGCACTGGTCTTCTAAAATCCAATGCTTGCCTGTTAAGATGAGAAACGTGTGAGCTTCGTAAACAATGTAGTTCGTTTGAGCTGAAAAGTGACTGCCCTTACCTGAAACGAAGTCTTGCCTGTAGGAAGACACAGAGACTGCGATTTAACTCCATTTCTGAGGGGAAACACACAGCATAGTTCTCATCCATGGATCACACTCTGCTTTAGAGCAAGAAGCACGCTCTTGCTTTCTAGAGTCTCTAATACAGCAGGAAATCTGATTGTGCCCAGAACAAAAGAACGGTGTTTCCTACACATACGGATTCTATGTAGTCCTAATCTTCTTCTGAAACTGATACAAAGCACTGACCCTCTAAAATCCAATGCTTGTCAGTTAAGATGAGAAATGTGTGAGCTTCGTGAACGATGTAGTTAGTTTGAGCAGAAAAGTGACTGCCCTTACCTGAATTTAAGTCTTGCTTGTAGGAAGACTCAGAGCCTGGGATTTAACTCCATTTCTGAAGTAAAACACACAGCAGTGTAATCATCCATTGATCACACTCTGCTTTAGAACAAGAAGCACGCTCTTGCTTTCTAGAGTCTCTAAGACAGCAGGAAACGTGAGTGTGCTGAGAACAAAATAACGGTGTTTCCTACACATACGGACATTATATAGTCCAACTCTGCTTCTGAAACTGATACAAAGCACTGGTCTTCTAAAATCCAATGCTTGCCTGTTAAGATGAGAAACGTGTGAGCTTCGTGAACAATGTAGATCGTTTGAGCTGAAAAGTGACTGCCCTTACCTGAAACGAAGGCATGCCTGTAGGAAGACACTGAGCCTGGGATTTAACTCCATTTCTGAAGGGAAACACACAGCATAGTTCTCATCCATGGATCACACTCTGCTTTAGAGCAAAAAGCACGCTCTTGCTTTCTAGATTCTCTAATACAGCAAGAAATCTGAGTGTGCCCGGTACAAAAGGATGGTGTTACCTACACATACGGACTATATGTAGTCCAAACCTTCTTCTGAAACTGATACAATGCACTGGTCCTCTAACATCCAATGCTTGTCAGATAAGATGAGAAACGTGTGAGCTTCGTGAACGATGTAGTTCGTTTGAGCAGAAAAGTGAGTGCCCTTACCTGAATTGAAGTCTTGCTTGTAGGAAGACTCAGAGCCTGGGATTTAACTCCATTTCTGAAGGCAAACACACAGCAGTGTAATCATCCATTGATCACACTGTGCTTTAGAGCAAGAAGCACGCTCTTGCTTTCTAAAGTCTCTAAGACAGCAGGAAACGTGAGTGTGCTGAGAACAAAAGAACGGTGTTTCCTACACATATGGACATTATATAGTCCAACTCTGCTTCTTAAACTGATACAAAGCACTGGTCTTCTAAAATCCAATGCTTGCCTGTTCAGATGAGAAACGTGTGAGCTTCGTGAACAATGTAGTTCGTTTGAGCTGAAAAGTGACTGCCCTTACCTGAAACGAAGTCTTGCCTGCAGGAAGACACAGAGCCTGGGATTTAACTCCATTTCTGAAGGGAAACACACAGCATAGTTCTCATCCTTGGATCACACCCTGCTTTAGAGCAAGAAGCACGCTCTTGCTTTCTAGAGTCTCTAATACAGCAGGAAATCTGATTGTGCCCAGAACAAAAGAACGGTGTTTCCTACACATACGGACTATATGTAGTCCTAATCTTCTTCTGAAACTGATACAATGCACTGGACCTCTAATATCCAATGCTTGTCAGTTAAAATGAGAAACGTGTGAGCTTCGTGAATGATGTAATTCATTTGAGCAGAAAAGTGACTGCCCTTACCTGAAACGAAGTCTTGCTTGTCGGGAGACTCAGAGCCTGGGATTTAACTCCAATTCTGAAGTGAAACACACAGCATTGTCTCATCCATTGATCACACTCTGCTTTAGAACAAGAAGCACGCTCTTGCTTTCTAGAGTCTCTAAGACAGCAGGAAACGTGAGTGTGCTGAGAACAAAAGAACGGTGTTTCCTACACATACGGACCATATCTAGTCCAACTCTGCTTCTGAAACTGATACAAAGCACTGGTCCTCTAACATCCAATGCTTGTCTGTTAAGATGAGAAATGTGTGAGCTCAGTGAACGATGTAGTTCGTTTGAGCTGAAAAGTGACTGCCCTTACCTGAAACGAAGTCTTGCTTGTAGGAAGACACAGAGCTTGGGATTTAACTCCATTTCTGAAGGGAAACACACAGCATAGTTCTCATCCATGGATCACACTCTGCTTTAGAGCAAGAAGCACGTACTTGTTTTCTAGAATTTCTAATACAGCAGGAAATCTGAGTGTGACCAGAACAAAAGAACGGTGTTTCCTACACATATGGACCATATCTAGTCCAACACTTCTTCTGAAACTGATACAAAGCACTGGTCCTCTAACATCCAATGCTTGTCAGTTAAGATGAGAAACGTGTGAGCTTCATGAACGATGTAGTTCGTTTGAGCTGAAAAGTGACTGCCCTTACCTGAAACGAAGTCTTGCTTGTAGGAAGACACAGAGCCTGGGATTTAACTCCATTTCTGAAGGGAAACACACAGCATAGTTCTCATCCATGGATCACACTCTGCTTTAGAGCAAGAAGCACGCTCTTGCTTTCTAGAATTTCTAACACAGCAGGAAATCTGAGTGTGCCCAGAACAAAAGAACAGTGTTTCCTACACATACGAACCATATCTAGTCCAAATCTGCTTCTGAAACTGATACAAAGCACTGACCCTCTAATATCCAATGCTTGTCAGTTAAGATGAGAAACGTGTGAGCTTCGTGAACGATGTAGTTCGTTTGAGCAGAAAAGTGACTGCCCTTACCTGAATTGAAGTCTTGCTTGTAGGAAGACTCAGAGCCTGGGATTTAACTCCAATTCTGAAGTGAAACACACAGCATTGTCTCATCCATTGATCACACTCTGCTTTAGAACAAGAAGCACGCTCTTGCTTTCTAGAGTCTGTAAGACAGCAGGAAACGTGAGTGTGCTGAGAACAAAAGAACGGTGTTTCCTACACATACGGACCATATCTAGTCCAACACTTCTTCTGAAACTGATACAAAGCACTGGTCCTCTAACATCCAATGCTTGTCAATTAAGATAAGAAACGAGTGAGCTTCGTGAATGATGTAGTTCATTTGAGCAGAAAAGTGACTGCCCTTACCTGAAACGAAGTCTTGCTTGTAGGAAGACACAGAGCCTGGGATTTAACTCCATTTCTGAAGTGAAGCACACAGCATAGTTCTCATCCATGGAACACACTCTGCTTTAGAGCGAGAAGCACACTCTTGCTTTGTAGAGTCTCTAATACAGCAGAAAATCTGAGTGTGCCCTGAACAAAAGAACGGGGTTTTCTACACATATGGACCATATGTAGTCCAAATCTGCTTCTGAAACTGATACAAATCACTGACCATCTAACATCCAATGCTTGTCAGTTAAGATGAGAAACGTGTGAGCTTCATGACCGATGTAGTTCGTTTGAGCAGAAAGGTGACTGCCCTTACCTGAAACGAAGACTTGCCTGTAGGAAGACTCAGAGCCTGGGATTCAACTCCATTTCTGAAGTCAAGCACACAGCATAGTTCTCATCCATGGATCACACTCTGCTTTAGAGCAAGAAGCACACTCTTGCTTTCTAGAGTCTCTAAGACAGCAGGAAATCTGAGTGTGCCCAGAACAAAAGAACGGTGTTTCCTACACATACGGACTCCATGTAGTCCAAATCATCTCCTGAAACTGATAGAATGCACTGGTCCTCTAACATCCAGTGCTTGTCAGTTAAGATGAGAAACGTGTGAGCTTGTGAATGATGTAGTTCCTTTGAACTGAAAAGTGACTGCCCTTACCTGAAACGAAGTCTTGCTTGTAGTAAGACACAGAGCCTGGGATTTAAGTCCATTTCTGAAGGGAAACACACAGCATAGTTCTCATCCATGGATGACACTCTGCTTTAGAGCAAGAAGCACACTCTAGCTCTCTAGACTCTCTAATACAGCAGGAAATCTGAGTGTGCCCAGAACAAAAGAACGGTGTTTCCTACACATATGGACCATATGTAGTCCAAATCTGCTTCTGAAACTGATACAAAGCACTGACCCTCTAACATCCAATGCTTGTCAGTTAAGATGAGAAATGTGGGAGCTTCGTGAACGATGTAGTTAGTTTGAGCAGAAAAGTGACTGCCCTTACCTGAATTTAAGTCTTGCTTGTAGGAAGACTCAGAGCCTGGGATTTAACTCCATTTCTGAAGTAAAACACACAGCAGTGTAATCATCCATTGATCACACTCTGCTTCAGAACAAGAAGCACGCTCTTGCTTTCTAGAGTCTCTAAGACAGCAGGAAACGTGAGTGTGCTGAGAACAAAATAACGGTGTTTCCTACACATACGGACATTATATAGTCCAACTCTGCTTCTGAAACTGATACAAAGCACTGGTCTTCTAAAATCCAATGCTTGCCTGTTAAGATGAGAAACGTGTGAGCTTCGTGAACAATGTAGTTCGTTTGAGCTGAAAAGTGACTGCCCTTACCTGAAACGAAGGCATGCCTGTAGGAAGACACAGAGCCTGGGATTTAACTCCATTTCTGAAGGGAAACACACAGCCTAGTTCTCATCCATGGATCACACTCTGCTTTAGAGCAAAAAGCACGCTCTTGCTTTCTAGATTCTCTAATACAGCAAGAAATCTGAGTGTGCCCAGTACAAAAGGATGGTGTTACCTACACATACGGACCATATCTAGTCCAACTCTTCTTCTGAAACTGATACAATGCACTGGACCTCTAATATCCAATGCTTGTCAGTTAAAATGAGAAACGTGTGAGCTTCGTGAATGATGTAATTCATTTGAGCAGAAAAGTGACTGCCCTTACCTGAAACGAAGTCTTGCTTGTCGGGAGACTCAGAGCCTGGGATTTAACTCCAATTCTGAAGTGAAACACACAGCATTGTCTCATCCATTGATCACACTCTGCTTTAGAACAAGAAGCACGCTCTTGCTTTCTAGAGTCTCTAAGACAGCAGGAAACGTGAGTGTGCTGAGAACAAAAGAACGGTGTTTCCTACACATACGGACCATATCTAGTCCAACTCTGCTTCTGAAACTGATACAAAGCACTGGTCCTCTAACATCCAATGCTTGTCTGTTAAGATGAGAATTGTGTGAGCTCAGTGAACGATGTAGTTCGTTTGAGCTGAAAAGTGACTGCCCTTACCTGAAACGAAGTCTTGCTTGTAGGAAGACACAGAGCTTGGGATTTAACTCCATTTCTGAAGGGAAACACACAGCATAGTTCTCATCCATGGATCACACTCTGCTTTAGAGCAAGAAGCACGTACTTGTTTTCTAGAATTTCTAATACAGCAGGAAATCTGAGTGTGACCAGAACAAAAGAACGGTGTTTCCTACACATATGGACCATATCTAGTCCAACACTTCTTCTGAAACTGATACAAAGCACTGGTCCTCTAACATCCAATGCTTGTCAGTTAAGATGAGAAACGTGTGAGCTTCATGAACGATGTAGTTCGTTTGAGCTGAAAAGTGACTGCCCTTACCTGAAACGAAGTCTTGCTTGTAGGAAGACACAGAGCCTGGGATTTAACTCCATTTCTGAAGGGAAACACACAGCATAGTTCTCATCCATGGATCACACTCTGCTTTAGAGCAAGAAGCACGCTCTTGCTTTCTAGAATTTCTAACACAGCAGGAAATCTGAGTGTGCCCAGAACAAAAGAACAGTGTTTCCTACACATACGAACCATATCTAGTCCAAATCTGCTTCTGAAACTGATACAAAGCACTGACCCTCTAATATCCAATGCTTGTCAGTTAAGATGAGAAACGTGTGAGCTTCGTGAACGATGTAGTTCGTTTGAGCAGAAAAGTGACTGCCCTTACCTGAATTGAAGTCTTGCTTGTAGGAAGACTCAGAGCCTGGGATTTAACTCCAATTCTGAAGTGAAACACACAGCATTGTCTCATCCATTGATCACACTCTGCTTTAGAACAAGAAGCACGCTCTTGCTTTCTAGAGTCTGTAAGACAGCAGGAAACGTGAGTGTGCTGAGAACAAAAGAACGGTGTTTCCTACACATACGGACCATATCTAGTCCAACACTTCTTCTGAAACTGATACAAAGCACTGGTCCTCTAACATCCAATGCTTGTCAATTAAGATAAGAAACGAGTGAGCTTCGTGAATGATGTAGTTCATTTGAGCAGAAAAGTGACTGCCCTTACCTGAAACGAAGTCTTGCTTGTAGGAAGACACAGAGCCTGGAATTTAACTCCATTTCTGAAGTGAAGCACACAGCATAGTTCTCATCCATGGAACACACTCTGCTTTAGAGCGAGAAGCACACTCTTGCTTTGTAGAGTCTCTAATACAGCAGAAAATCTGAGTGTGCCCTGAACAAAAGAACGGGGTTTTCTACACATATGGACCATATGTAGTCCAAATCTGCTTCTGAAACTGATACAAATCACTGACCATCTAACATCCAATGCTTGTCAGTTAAGATGAGAAACGTGTGAGCTTCATGACCGATGTAGTTCGTTTGAGCAGAAAGGTGACTGCCCTTACCTGAAACGAAGACTTGCCTGTAGGAAGACTCAGAGCCTGGGATTCAACTCCATTTCTGAAGTCAAGCACACAGCATAGTTCTCATCCATGGATCACACTCTGCTTTAGAGCAAGAAGCACACTCTTGCTTTCTAGAGTCTCTAAGACAGCAGGAAATCTGAGTGTGCCCAGAACAAAAGAACGGTGTTTCCTACACATACGGACTCCATGTAGTCCAAATCATCTCCTGAAACTGATAGAATGCACTGGTCCTCTAACATCCAGTGCTTGTCAGTTAAGATGAGAAACGTGTGAGCTTGTGAATGATGTAGTTCCTTTGAACTGAAAAGTGACTGCCCTTACCTGAAACGAAGTCTTGCTTGTAGTAAGACACAGAGCCTGGGATTTAAGTCCATTTCTGAAGGGAAACACACAGCATAGTTCTCATCCATGGATGACACTCTGCTTTAGAGCAAGAAGCACACTCTAGCTCTCTAGACTCTCTAATACAGCAGGAAATCTGAGTGTGCCCAGAACAAAAGAACGGTGTTTCCTACACATATGGACCATATGTAGTCCAAATCTGCTTCTGAAACTGATACAAAGCACTGACCCTCTAACATCCAATGCTTGTCAGTTAAGATGAGAAATGTGGGAGCTTCGTGAACGATGTAGTTAGTTTGAGCAGAAAAGTGACTGCCCTTACCTGAATTTAAGTCTTGCTTGTAGGAAGACTCAGAGCCTGGGATTTAACTCCATTTCTGAAGTAAAACACACAGCAGTGTAATCATCCATTGATCACACTCTGCTTCAGAACAAGAAGCACGCTCTTGCTTTCTAGAGTCTCTAAGACAGCAGGAAACGTGAGTGTGCTGAGAACAAAATAACGGTGTTTCCTACACATACGGACATTATATAGTCCAACTCTGCTTCTGAAACTGATACAAAGCACTGGTCTTCTAAAATCCAATGCTTGCCTGTTAAGATGAGAAACGTGTGAGCTTCGTGAACAATGTAGTTCGTTTGAGCTGAAAAGTGACTGCCCTTACCTGAAACGAAGGCATGCCTGTAGGAAGACACAGAGCCTGGGATTTAACTCCATTTCTGAAGGGAAACACACAGCCTAGTTCTCATCCATGGATCACACTCTGCTTTAGAGCAAAAAGCACGCTCTTGCTTTCTAGATTCTCTAATACAGCAAGAAATCTGAGTGTGCCCAGTACAAAAGGATGGTGTTACCTACACATACGGACTATATGTAGTCCAAACCTTCTTCTGAACCTGATACAATGCACTGGTCCTCTAACATCCAATGCTTGTCAGATAAGATGAGAAACGTGTGAGCTTCGTGAACGATGTAGTTCGTTTGAGCAGAAAAGTGAGTGCCCTTACCTGAAACGAATTCTTGCTTGTAGGAAGACTCAGAGCCTGGGATTTAACTCCATTTCTGAAGTGAAACACACAGCATAGTTCTCATCCATGGATCACACTCTGCTTTAGAGCAAGAATCACACTCTTGCTTTCTAGAGTCTCTAAGACAGCAGGAAATCTGAGTGTGCCCAGAACAAAAGAATGGTGTTTCCTACACATACGGACTATATGTAGTCCAAATCTCCTTCTGAAACGGATAGAATGCACTGGTCCTCTAACATCCAATGCTTGTCTGTTAAGATGAGAAACGTGTGAGCTTTGTGAATGATGTATTTCCTTTGAACTGAAAAGTGACTGCCCTTACCTGAAACGTAGTCTTGCTTGTAGTAAGACACAGAGCCTGGGATTTAACTCCATTTCTGAAGGGAAACACACAGCATAGTTCTCATCCATGGATCACACTCTGCTTTAGAGCGAGAAGCACACTCTAGCTTTCTAGAGTCTCTAACACAGCAGGAAATCAGAGTGTGCACAGAACAAAAGAGCGGTGTTTCCTACACATACGAACCATATCTAGTCCAAATCTGCTTCTGAAACTGATACAAAGCACTGACCCTCTAACATCCAATGCTTGTCAGTTAAGATGAGAAACGTGTGAGCTTCGTGAACGATGTACTTCGTTTGAGCAGAAAAGTGACTGCCCTTACCTGAATTGAAGTCTTGCTTGTAGGAAGACTCAGAGCCTGTGATTTAACTCCATTTCTGAAGGCAAACACACAGCAGTGTAATCATCCATTGATCACACTGTGCTTTAGAGCAAGAAGCACGCTCTTGCTTTCTAAAGTCTCTAAGACAGCAGGAAACGTGAGTGTGCTGAGAACAAAAGAACGGTGTTTCCTACACATATGGACATTATATAGTCCAACTCTGCTTCTTAAACTGATACAAAGCACTGGTCTTCTAAAATCCAATGCTTGCCTGTTAAGATGAGAAACGTGTGAGCTTCGTGAACAATGTAGTTCGTTTGAGCTGAAAAGTGACTGCCCTTACCTGAAACGAAGTCTTGCCTGTAGGAAGACACAGAGCCTGGGATTTAACTCCATTTCTGAAGGGAAACACACAGCATAGTTCTCATCCATGGATCACACCCTGCTTTAGAGCAAGAAGGACGCTCTTGCTTTCTAGAGTCTCTAATACAGCAGGAAATCTGATTGTGCCCAGAACAAAAGAACGGTGTTTCCTACACATACGGACTATATGTAGTCCTAATCTTCTTCTGAAACTGATACAATGCACTGGACCTCTAATATCCAATGCTTGTCAGTTAAAATGAGAAACGTGTGAGCTTCCTGAATGATGTAATTCATTTGAGCAGAAAAGTGACTGCCCTTACCTGAAACGAAGTCTTGCTTGTCGGGAGACTCAGAGCCTGGGATTTAACTCCAATTCTGAAGTGAAACACACAGCATTGTCTCATCCATTGATCACACTCTGCTTTAGAACAAGAAGCACGCTCTTGCTTTCTAGAGTCTCTAAGACAGCAGGAAACGTGAGTGTGCTGAGAACAAAAGAACGGTGTTTCCTACACATACGGACCATATCTAGTCCAACCCTGCTTCTGAAACTGATACAAAGCACTGGTCCTCTAACATCCAATGCTTGTCTGTTAAGATGAGAAATGTGTGAGCTCAGTGAACGATGTAGTTCGTTTGAGCTGAAAAGTGACTGCCCTTACCTGAAACGAAGTCTTGCTTGTAGTAAGACACAATGCCTGGGATTTAAGTCCATTTCTGAAGGGAAACACACAGCATAGTTCTCATCCATGCATCACACTCTGCTTTAGAGCGAGAAGCACACTCTTGATTTCTAGAGTCTCTAATACAGCAGGAAATCTGAGTGTGCCCTGAACAAAAGAACGGTGTTTTCTACACATATGGACCATATGTAGTCCAAATCTGCTTCTGAAACTGATACAAAGCACTGACCATCTAACATCCAATGCTTGTCAGTTAAGAGGAGAACCGTGTGAGCTTCATGAACGATGTAGTTCGTTTGAGCAGAAAAGTGACTGCCTTTACCTGAAACGTAGACTTGCCTGTAGGAAGACTCAGAGCCTGGGATTCAACTCCATTTCTGAAGTCAAGCACACAGCATAGTTCTCATTCATGGATCACACTCTGCTTTAGAGCAAGAAGCACACTCTTGCTTTCTAGAATTTCTAATACAGCAGGAAATCTGAGTGTGCCCAGAACAAAAGAACGGTGTTTCCAACACATATGGACCATATCTAGTCCAACTCTTCTTCTGAAACTGATACAAAGAAATGGTCCTCTAACATCCAATGCTTGTCAATTAGGATGAGAAACGTGTGAGCTTCGTGAATAATGTAGTTCATTTGAGCAGAAAAGTGACTGCCCTTACCTGAAACGAAGTCTTGCTTGTAGTAAGACACAGAGCCTGGGATTTAAGTCCATTTCTGAAGGGAAACACACAGCATAGTTCTCATCCATGGATCACACTCTGCTTTAGAGCGAGAAGCACACTCTTGCTTTCTAGAGTCTCTAATACAGCAGGAAATCTGATTGTGCCCAGAACAAAAGAACGGTGTTTCCTACACATACGGATTCTATGTAGTCCTAAACTTCTTCTGAAACGGATACAATGCACTGGTCCTCTAATATCCAATGCTTGTCAGTTAAGATGAGAAACGTGTGAGCTTCGTGAACGATGTAGTTCCTTTGAGCAGAAAAGTGACTGCCCTTACCTGAAACGAAGTCTTGCTTATAGGGAGACTCAGAGCATGGGATTTAACTCCAATTCTGAAGGGAAACACACAGCATAGTTCTCATCCATGGATCACACTCTGCTTTAGAGCAAGAAGCACACTATAGCTTTCTAGACTCTCTAATACAGCAGGAAATCTGAGTGTGCCCAGAACAAAAGAACGGTGTTTCCTACACATATGGACCATATGTAGTCCAAATCTGCTTCTGAAACTGATACAAAGCACTGACCCTCTAACATCCAATGCTTGTCAGTTAAGATGAGAAATGTGTGAGCTTCGTGAACGATGTAGTTAGTTTGAGCAGAAAAGTGACTGCCCTTACCTGTAAGGAAGTCTTGCCTGTAGGAAGACACAGAGCCTGGGATTTAACTCCATTTCTGAAGGGAAACACACAGCATAGTTCTCATCCATGGATCACACCCTGCTTTAGAGCAAGAAGCACGCTCTTGCTTTCTAGAGTCTCTAATACAGCAGGAAATCTGAATGTGCCCAGAACAAAAGAACGGTGTTTCCTACACATACGTACTATATGTAGTCCTAATCTTCTTCTGAAACTGATACAATGCACTGGACCTCTAATATCCAATGCTTGTCAGTTAAGATGAGAAACGTGTGAGCTTCGTGAATGATGTAGTTCCTTTGAGCAGAAAAGTGACTGCCCTTACCTGAAACGAAGTCTTGCTTGTCGGGAGACTCAGAGCCTGGGATTTAACTCCAATTCTGAAGTGAAACACACAGCATTGTCTCATCCATTGATCACACTCTGCTTTAGAACAAGAAGCACGCTCTTGCTTTCTAGAGTCTCTAAGACAGCAGGAAACGTGAGTGTGCTGAGAAAAAAAGAACGGTGTTTCCTACACATACGGACCATATCTAGTCCAACTCTGCTTCTGAAACTGATACAAAGCACTGGTCCTCTAATATCCAATGCTTGTCTGTTAAGATGAGAAATGTGTGAGCTCAGTGAACGATGTAGTTCGTTTGAGCAGAAAAGTTACTGCCCTTACCTGAAACGAAGTCTTGCTTGTAGGAAGACACAGAGCCTGGGATTTAACACCATTTCTGAAGGGAAACACACAGCCTAGTTCTCATCCATGGATCACACCCTGCTTTAGAGCAAGAAGCACGCTCTTGTTTTCTATAATTTCTAATACAGCAGGAAATCTGAGTGTGCCCTGAACAAAAGAACGGTGTTTTCTACACATATGGACCATATGTAGTCCAAATCTGCTTCTGAAACTGATACAAAGCACTGACCATCTAACATCCAATGCTTGTCAGTTAAGATGAGAACCGTGTGAGCTTCATGAACGATGTAGTTCGTTTGAGCAGAAAAGTGACTGCCCTTACCTGAAACGAAGACTTGCCTGTAGGAAGACTCAGAGCCTGGGATTCAACTCCATTTCTGAAGTCAAGCACACAGCATAGTTCTCATCCATGGATCACACTCTGCTTTAGAGCAAGAAGCACACTCTTGCTTTCTAGAGTCTCTAAGACAGCAGGAAATCTGAGTGTGCCCAGAACAAAAGAACGGTGTTTCCTACACAAACGGACTCTATGTAGTCCAAATCTTCTTCTGAAACTGATAGTATGCACTGGTCCTCTAACATCCAGTGCTTGTCATTTAAGATGAGAAACGTGTGAGCTTTGTGAATGATGTAGTTCCTTTGAACTGAAAAGTGACTGCCCTTACCTGAAACGAAGTCTTGCTTGTAGTAAGACACAGAGCCTGGGATTTAGTCCATTTCTGAAGGGAAACACACAGCATAGTTCTCATCCATGGATCACACTCTGCTTTAGAGCGAGAAGCACACTCTAGCTTTCTAGACTCTCTAATATAGCAGAAAATCTGAGTGTTCCCAGAACAAAAGAACGGTGTTTCCTACACATATGGACCATATGTAGTCCAAATCTGCTTCTGAAACTGATACAAAGCACTGACCCTCTAATATCCAATGCTTGTCAGTTAAGATGAGAAACGTGTGAGCTTCGTGAACGATGTAGTTCGTTTGAGCAGAAAAGTGACTGCCCTTACCTGAATTGAAGTCTTGCTTGTAGGAAGACTCAGAGCCTGGGATTTAACTCCAATTCTGAAGTGAAACACACAGCATTGTCTCATCCATTGATCACACTCTGCTTTAGAACAAGAAGCACGCTCTTGCTTTCTAGAGTCTGTAAGACAGCAGGAAACGTGAGTGTGCTGAGAACAAAAGAACGGTGTTTCCTACACATACGGACCATATCTAGTCCAACACTTCTTCTGAAACTGATACAAAGCACTGGTCCTCTAACATCCAATGCTTGTCAATTAAGATAAGAAACGAGTGAGCTTCGTGAATGATGTAGTTCATTTGAGCAGAAAAGTGACTGCCCTTACCTGAAACGAAGTCTTGCTTGTAGGAAGACACAGAGCCTGGGATTTAACTCCATTTCTGAAGTGAAGCACACAGCATAGTTCTCATCCATGGAACACACTCTGCTTTAGAGCGAGAAGCACACTCTTGCTTTGTAGAGTCTCTAATACAGCAGAAAATCTGAGTGTGCCCTGAACAAAAGAACGGGGTTTTCTACACATATGGACCATATGTAGTCCAAATCTGCTTCTGAAACTGATACAAATCACTGACCATCTAACATCCAATGCTTGTCAGTTAAGATGAGAAACGTGTGAGCTTCATGACCGATGTAGTTCGTTTGAGCAGAAAGGTGACTGCCCTTACCTGAAACGAAGACTTGCCTGTAGGAAGACTCAGAGCCTGGGATTCAACTCCATTTCTGAAGTCAAGCACACAGCATAGTTCTCATCCATGGATCACACTCTGCTTTAGAGCAAGAAGCACACTCTTGCTTTCTAGAGTCTCTAAGACAGCAGGAAATCTGAGTGTGCCCAGAACAAAAGAACGGTGTTTCCTACACATACGGACTCCATGTAGTCCAAATCATCTCCTGAAACTGATAGAATGCACTGGTCCTCTAACATCCAGTGCTTGTCAGTTAAGATGAGAAACGTGTGAGCTTGTGAATGATGTAGTTCCTTTGAACTGAAAAGTGACTGCCCTTACCTGAAACGAAGTCTTGCTTGTAGTAAGACACAGAGCCTGGGATTTAAGTCCATTTCTGAAGGGAAACACACAGCATAGTTCTCATCCATGGATGACACTCTGCTTTAGAGCAAGAAGCACACTCTAGCTCTCTAGACTCTCTAATACAGCAGGAAATCTGAGTGTGCCCAGAACAAAAGAACGGTGTTTCCTACACATATGGACCATATGTAGTCCAAATCTGCTTCTGAAACTGATACAAAGCACTGACCCTCTAACATCCAATGCTTGTCAGTTAAGATGAGAAATGTGTGAGCTTCGTGAACGATGTAGTTAGTTTGAGCAGAAAAGTGACTGCCCTTACCTGAATTTAAGTCTTGCTTGTAGGAAGACTCAGAGCCTGGGATTTAACTCCATTTCTGAAGTAAAACACACAGCAGTGTAATCATCCATTGATCACACTCTGCTTCAGAACAAGAAGCACGCTCTTGCTTTCTAGAGTCTCTAAGACAGCAGGAAACGTGAGTGTGCTGAGAACAAAATAACGGTGTTTCCTACACATACGGACATTATATAGTCCAACTCTGCTTCTGAAACTGATACAAAGCACTGGTCTTCTAAAATCCAATGCTTGCCTGTTAAGATGAGAAACGTGTGAGCTTCGTGAACAATGTAGTTCGTTTGAGCTGAAAAGTGACTGCCCTTACCTGAAACGAAGGCATGCCTGTAGGAAGACACAGAGCCTGGGATTTAACTCCATTTCTGAAGGGAAACACACAGCCTAGTTCTCATCCATGGATCACACTCTGCTTTAGAGCAAAAAGCACGCTCTTGCTTTCTAGATTCTCTAATACAGCAAGAAATCTGAGTGTGCCCAGTACAAAAGGATGGTGTTACCTACACATACGGACTATATGTAGTCCAAACCTTCTTCTGAACCTGATACAATGCACTGGTCCTCTAACATCCAATGCTTGTCAGATAAGATGAGAAACGTGTGAGCTTCGTGAACGATGTAGTTCGTTTGAGCAGAAAAGTGAGTGCCCTTACCTGAAACGAATTCTTGCTTGTAGGAAGACTCAGAGCCTGGGATTTAACTCCATTTCTGAAGTGAAACACACAGCATAGTTCTCATCCATGGATCACACTCTGCTTTAGAGCAAGAATCACACTCTTGCTTTCTAGAGTCTCTAAGACAGCAGGAAATCTGAGTGTGCCCAGAACAAAAGAATGGTGTTTCCTACACATACGGACTATATGTAGTCCAAATCTCCTTCTGAAACGGATAGAATGCACTGGTCCTCTAACATCCAATGCTTGTCTGTTAAGATGAGAAACGTGTGAGCTTTGTGAATGATGTATTTCCTTTGAACTGAAAAGTGACTGCCCTTACCTGAAACGTAGTCTTGCTTGTAGTAAGACACAGAGCCTGGGATTTAACTCCATTTCTGAAGGGAAACACACAGCATAGTTCTCATCCATGGATCACACTCTGCTTTAGAGCGAGAAGCACACTCTAGCTTTCTAGAGTCTCTAACACAGCAGGAAATCAGAGTGTGCACAGAACAAAAGAGCGGTGTTTCCTACACATACGAACCATATCTAGTCCAAATCTGCTTCTGAAACTGATACAAAGCACTGACCCTCTAACATCCAATGCTTGTCAGTTAAGATGAGAAACGTGTGAGCTTCGTGAACGATGTACTTCGTTTGAGCAGAAAAGTGACTGCCCTTACCTGAATTGAAGTCTTGCTTGTAGGAAGACTCAGAGCCTGTGATTTAACTCCATTTCTGAAGGCAAACACACAGCAGTGTAATCATCCATTGATCACACTGTGCTTTAGAGCAAGAAGCACGCTCTTGCTTTCTAAAGTCTCTAAGACAGCAGGAAACGTGAGTGTGCTGAGAACAAAAGAACGGTGTTTCCTACACATATGGACATTATATAGTCCAACTCTGCTTCTTAAACTGATACAAAGCACTGGTCTTCTAAAATCCAATGCTTGCCTGTTAAGATGAGAAACGTGTGAGCTTCGTGAACAATGTAGTTCGTTTGAGCTGAAAAGTGACTGCCCTTACCTGAAACGAAGTCTTGCCTGTAGGAAGACACAGAGCCTGGGATTTAACTCCATTTCTGAAGGGAAACACACAGCATAGTTCTCATCCATGGATCACACCCTGCTTTAGAGCAAGAAGGACGCTCTTGCTTTCTAGAGTCTCTAATACAGCAGGAAATCTGATTGTGCCCAGAACAAAAGAACGGTGTTTCCTACACATACGGACTATATGTAGTCCTAATCTTCTTCTGAAACTGATACAATGCACTGGACCTCTAATATCCAATGCTTGTCAGTTAAAATGAGAAACGTGTGAGCTTCCTGAATGATGTAATTCATTTGAGCAGAAAAGTGACTGCCCTTACCTGAAACGAAGTCTTGCTTGTCGGGAGACTCAGAGCCTGGGATTTAACTCCAATTCTGAAGTGAAACACACAGCATTGTCTCATCCATTGATCACACTCTGCTTTAGAACAAGAAGCACGCTCTTGCTTTCTAGAGTCTCTAAGACAGCAGGAAACGTGAGTGTGCTGAGAACAAAAGAACGGTGTTTCCTACACATACGGACCATATCTAGTCCAACCCTGCTTCTGAAACTGATACAAAGCACTGGTCCTCTAACATCCAATGCTTGTCTGTTAAGATGAGAAATGTGTGAGCTCAGTGAACGATGTAGTTCGTTTGAGCTGAAAAGTGACTGCCCTTACCTGAAACGAAGTCTTGCTTGTAGTAAGACACAATGCCTGGGATTTAAGTCCATTTCTGAAGGGAAACACACAGCATAGTTCTCATCCATGCATCACACTCTGCTTTAGAGCGAGAAGCACACTCTTGATTTCTAGAGTCTCTAATACAGCAGGAAATCTGAGTGTGCCCTGAACAAAAGAACGGTGTTTTCTACACATATGGACCATATGTAGTCCAAATCTGCTTCTGAAACTGATACAAAGCACTGACCATCTAACATCCAATGCTTGTCAGTTAAGAGGAGAACCGTGTGAGCTTCATGAACGATGTAGTTCGTTTGAGCAGAAAAGTGACTGCCTTTACCTGAAACGTAGACTTGCCTGTAGGAAGACTCAGAGCCTGGGATTCAACTCCATTTCTGAAGTCAAGCACACAGCATAGTTCTCATTCATGGATCACACTCTGCTTTAGAGCAAGAAGCACACTCTTGCTTTCTAGAATTTCTAATACAGCAGGAAATCTGAGTGTGCCCAGAACAAAAGAACGGTGTTTCCAACACATATGGACCATATCTAGTCCAACTCTTCTTCTGAAACTGATACAAAGAAATGGTCCTCTAACATCCAATGCTTGTCAATTAGGATGAGAAACGTGTGAGCTTCGTGAATAATGTAGTTCATTTGAGCAGAAAAGTGACTGCCCTTACCTGAAACGAAGTCTTGCTTGTAGTAAGACACAGAGCCTGGGATTTAAGTCCATTTCTGAAGGGAAACACACAGCATAGTTCTCATCCATGGATCACACTCTGCTTTAGAGCGAGAAGCACACTCTTGCTTTCTAGAGTCTCTAATACAGCAGGAAATCTGATTGTGCCCAGAACAAAAGAACGGTGTTTCCTACACATACGGATTCTATGTAGTCCTAAACTTCTTCTGAAACGGATACAATGCACTGGTCCTCTAATATCCAATGCTTGTCAGTTAAGATGAGAAACGTGTGAGCTTCGTGAACGATGTAGTTCCTTTGAGCAGAAAAGTGACTGCCCTTACCTGAAACGAAGTCTTGCTTATAGGGAGACTCAGAGCATGGGATTTAACTCCAATTCTGAAGGGAAACACACAGCATAGTTCTCATCCATGGATCACACTCTGCTTTAGAGCAAGAAGCACACTATAGCTTTCTAGACTCTCTAATACAGCAGGAAATCTGAGTGTGCCCAGAACAAAAGAACGGTGTTTCCTACACATATGGACCATATGTAGTCCAAATCTGCTTCTGAAACTGATACAAAGCACTGACCCTCTAACATCCAATGCTTGTCAGTTAAGATGAGAAATGTGTGAGCTTCGTGAACGATGTAGTTAGTTTGAGCAGAAAAGTGACTGCCCTTACCTGTAAGGAAGTCTTGCCTGTAGGAAGACACAGAGCCTGGGATTTAACTCCATTTCTGAAGGGAAACACACAGCATAGTTCTCATCCATGGATCACACCCTGCTTTAGAGCAAGAAGCACGCTCTTGCTTTCTAGAGTCTCTAATACAGCAGGAAATCTGAATGTGCCCAGAACAAAAGAACGGTGTTTCCTACACATACGGACTATATGTAGTCCTAATCTTCTTCTGAAACTGATACAATGCACTGGACCTCTAATATCCAATGCTTGTCAGTTAAGATGAGAAACGTGTGAGCTTCGTGAATGATGTAGTTCCTTTGAGCAGAAAAGTGACTGCCCTTACCTGAAACGAAGTCTTGCTTGTCGGGAGACTCAGAGCCTGGGATTTAACTCCAATTCTGAAGTGAAACACACAGCATTGTCTCATCCATTGATCACACTCTGCTTTAGAACAAGAAGCACGCTCTTGCTTTCTAGAGTCTCTAAGACAGCAGGAAACGTGAGTGTGCTGAGAAAAAAAGAACGGTGTTTCCTACACATACGGACCATATCTAGTCCAACTCTGCTTCTGAAACTGATACAAAGCACTGGTCCTCTAATATCCAATGCTTGTCTGTTAAGATGAGAAATGTGTGAGCTCAGTGAACGATGTAGTTCGTTTGAGCAGAAAAGTGACTGCCCTTACCTGAAACGAAGTCTTGCTTGTAGGAAGACACAGAGCCTGGGATTTAACACCATTTCTGAAGGGAAACACACAGCCTAGTTCTCATCCATGGATCACACCCTGCTTTAGAGCAAGAAGCACGCTCTTGTTTTCTATAATTTCTAATACAGCAGGAAATCTGAGTGTGCCCTGAACAAAAGAACGGTGTTTTCTACACATATGGACCATATGTAGTCCAAATCTGCTTCTGAAACTGATACAAAGCACTGACCATCTAACATCCAATGCTTGTCAGTTAAGATGAGAACCGTGTGAGCTTCATGAACGATGTAGTTCGTTTGAGCAGAAAAGTGACTGCCCTTACCTGAAACGAAGACTTGCCTGTAGGAAGACTCAGAGCCTGGGATTCAACTCCATTTCTGAAGTCAAGCACACAGCATAGTTCTCATCCATGGATCACACTCTGCTTTAGAGCAAGAAGCACACTCTTGCTTTCTAGAGTCTCTAAGACAGCAGGAAATCTGAGTGTGCCCAGAACAAAAGAACGGTGTTTCCTACACAAACGGACTCTATGTAGTCCAAATCTTCTTCTGAAACTGATAGTATGCACTGGTCCTCTAACATCCAGTGCTTGTCATTTAAGATGAGAAACGTGTGAGCTTTGTGAATGATGTAGTTCCTTTGAACTGAAAAGTGACTGCCCTTACCTGAAACGAAGTCTTGCTTGTAGTAAGACACAGAGCCTGGGATTTAGTCCATTTCTGAAGGGAAACACACAGCATAGTTCTCATCCATGGATCACACTCTGCTTTAGAGCGAGAAGCACACTCTAGCTTTCTAGACTCTCTAATATAGCAGAAAATCTGAGTGTTCCCAGAACAAAAGAACGGTGTTTCCTACACATATGGACCATATGTAGTCCAAATCTGCTTCTGAAACTGATACAAAGCACTGACCCTCTAATATCCAATGCTTGTCAGTTAAGATGAGAAACGTGTGAGCTTCGTGAACGATGTAGTTCGTTTGAGCAGAAAAGTGACTGCCCTTACCTGAATTGAAGTCTTGCTTGTAGGAAGACTCAGAGCCTGGGATTTAACTCCAATTCTGAAGTGAAACACACAGCATTGTCTCATCCATTGATCACACTCTGCTTTAGAACAAGAAGCACGCTCTTGCTTTCTAGAGTCTGTAAGACAGCAGGAAACGTGAGTGTGCTGAGAACAAAAGAACGGTGTTTCCTACACATACGGACCATATCTAGTCCAACACTTCTTCTGAAACTGATACAAAGCACTGGTCCTCTAACATCCAATGCTTGTCAATTAAGATAAGAAACGAGTGAGCTTCGTGAATGATGTAGTTCATTTGAGCAGAAAAGTGACTGCCCTTACCTGAAACGAAGTCTTGCTTGTAGGAAGACACAGAGCCTGGGATTTAACTCCATTTCTGAAGTGAAGCACACAGCATAGTTCTCATCCATGGAACACACTCTGCTTTAGAGCGAGAAGCACACTCTTGCTTTGTAGAGTCTCTAATACAGCAGAAAATCTGAGTGTGCCCTGAACAAAAGAACGGGGTTTTCTACACATATGGACCATATGTAGTCCAAATCTGCTTCTGAAACTGATACAAATCACTGACCATCTAACATCCAATGCTTGTCAGTTAAGATGAGAAACGTGTGAGCTTCATGACCGATGTAGTTCGTTTGAGCAGAAAGGTGACTGCCCTTACCTGAAACGAAGACTTGCCTGTAGGAAGACTCAGAGCCTGGGATTCAACTCCATTTCTGAAGTCAAGCACACAGCATAGTTCTCATCCATGGATCACACTCTGCTTTAGAGCAAGAAGCACACTCTTGCTTTCTAGAGTCTCTAAGACAGCAGGAAATCTGAGTGTGCCCAGAACAAAAGAACGGTGTTTCCTACACATACGGACTCCATGTAGTCCAAATCATCTCCTGAAACTGATAGAATGCACTGGTCCTCTAACATCCAGTGCTTGTCAGTTAAGATGAGAAACGTGTGAGCTTGTGAATGATGTAGTTCCTTTGAACTGAAAAGTGACTGCCCTTACCTGAAACGAAGTCTTGCTTGTAGTAAGACACAGAGCCTGGGATTTAAGTCCATTTCTGAAGGGAAACACACAGCATAGTTCTCATCCATGGATGACACTCTGCTTTAGAGCAAGAAGCACACTCTAGCTCTCTAGACTCTCTAATACAGCAGGAAATCTGAGTGTGCCCAGAACAAAAGAACGGTGTTTCCTACACATATGGACCATATGTAGTCCAAATCTGCTTCTGAAACTGATACAAAGCACTGACCCTCTAACATCCAATGCTTGTCAGTTAAGATGAGAAATGTGTGAGCTTCGTGAACGATGTAGTTAGTTTGAGCAGAAAAGTGACTGCCCTTACCTGAATTTAAGTCTTGCTTGTAGGAAGACTCAGAGCCTGGGATTTAACTCCATTTCTGAAGTAAAACACACAGCAGTGTAATCATCCATTGATCACACTCTGCTTCAGAACAAGAAGCACGCTCTTGCTTTCTAGAGTCTCTAAGACAGCAGGAAACGTGAGTGTGCTGAGAACAAAATAACGGTGTTTCCTACACATACGGACATTATATAGTCCAACTCTGCTTCTGAAACTGATACAAAGCACTGGTCTTCTAAAATCCAATGCTTGCCTGTTAAGATGAGAAACGTGTGAGCTTCGTGAACAATGTAGTTCGTTTGAGCTGAAAAGTGACTGCCCTTACCTGAAACGAAGGCATGCCTGTAGGAAGACACAGAGCCTGGGATTTAACTCCATTTCTGAAGGGAAACACACAGCCTAGTTCTCATCCATGGATCACACTCTGCTTTAGAGCAAAAAGCACGCTCTTGCTTTCTAGATTCTCTAATACAGCAAGAAATCTGAGTGTGCCCAGTACAAAAGGATGGTGTTACCTACACATACGGACTATATGTAGTCCAAACCTTCTTCTGAACCTGATACAATGCACTGGTCCTCTAACATCCAATGCTTGTCAGATAAGATGAGAAACGTGTGAGCTTCGTGAACGATGTAGTTCGTTTGAGCAGAAAAGTGAGTGCCCTTACCTGAAACGAATTCTTGCTTGTAGGAAGACTCAGAGCCTGGGATTTAACTCCATTTCTGAAGTGAAACACACAGCATAGTTCTCATCCATGGATCACACTCTGCTTTAGAGCAAGAATCACACTCTTGCTTTCTAGAGTCTCTAAGACAGCAGGAAATCTGAGTGTGCCCAGAACAAAAGAATGGTGTTTCCTACACATACGGACTATATGTAGTCCAAATCTCCTTCTGAAACGGATAGAATGCACTGGTCCTCTAACATCCAATGCTTGTCTGTTAAGATGAGAAACGTGTGAGCTTTGTGAATGATGTATTTCCTTTGAACTGAAAAGTGACTGCCCTTACCTGAAACGTAGTCTTGCTTGTAGTAAGACACAGAGCCTGGGATTTAACTCCATTTCTGAAGGGAAACACACAGCATAGTTCTCATCCATGGATCACACTCTGCTTTAGAGCGAGAAGCACACTCTAGCTTTCTAGAGTCTCTAACACAGCAGGAAATCAGAGTGTGCACAGAACAAAAGAGCGGTGTTTCCTACACATACGAACCATATCTAGTCCAAATCTGCTTCTGAAACTGATACAAAGCACTGACCCTCTAACATCCAATGCTTGTCAGTTAAGATGAGAAACGTGTGAGCTTCGTGAACGATGTACTTCGTTTGAGCAGAAAAGTGACTGCCCTTACCTGAATTGAAGTCTTGCTTGTAGGAAGACTCAGAGCCTGTGATTTAACTCCATTTCTGAAGGCAAACACACAGCAGTGTAATCATCCATTGATCACACTGTGCTTTAGAGCAAGAAGCACGCTCTTGCTTTCTAAAGTCTCTAAGACAGCAGGAAACGTGAGTGTGCTGAGAACAAAAGAACGGTGTTTCCTACACATATGGACATTATATAGTCCAACTCTGCTTCTTAAACTGATACAAAGCACTGGTCTTCTAAAATCCAATGCTTGCCTGTTAAGATGAGAAACGTGTGAGCTTCGTGAACAATGTAGTTCGTTTGAGCTGAAAAGTGACTGCCCTTACCTGAAACGAAGTCTTGCCTGTAGGAAGACACAGAGCCTGGGATTTAACTCCATTTCTGAAGGGAAACACACAGCATAGTTCTCATCCATGGATCACACCCTGCTTTAGAGCAAGAAGGACGCTCTTGCTTTCTAGAGTCTCTAATACAGCAGGAAATCTGATTGTGCCCAGAACAAAAGAACGGTGTTTCCTACACATACGGACTATATGTAGTCCTAATCTTCTTCTGAAACTGATACAATGCACTGGACCTCTAATATCCAATGCTTGTCAGTTAAAATGAGAAACGTGTGAGCTTCCTGAATGATGTAATTCATTTGAGCAGAAAAGTGACTGCCCTTACCTGAAACGAAGTCTTGCTTGTCGGGAGACTCAGAGCCTGGGATTTAACTCCAATTCTGAAGTGAAACACACAGCATTGTCTCATCCATTGATCACACTCTGCTTTAGAACAAGAAGCACGCTCTTGCTTTCTAGAGTCTCTAAGACAGCAGGAAACGTGAGTGTGCTGAGAACAAAAGAACGGTGTTTCCTACACATACGGACCATATCTAGTCCAACCCTGCTTCTGAAACTGATACAAAGCACTGGTCCTCTAACATCCAATGCTTGTCTGTTAAGATGAGAAATGTGTGAGCTCAGTGAACGATGTAGTTCGTTTGAGCTGAAAAGTGACTGCCCTTACCTGAAACGAAGTCTTGCTTGTAGTAAGACACAATGCCTGGGATTTAAGTCCATTTCTGAAGGGAAACACACAGCATAGTTCTCATCCATGCATCACACTCTGCTTTAGAGCGAGAAGCACACTCTTGATTTCTAGAGTCTCTAATACAGCAGGAAATCTGAGTGTGCCCTGAACAAAAGAACGGTGTTTTCTACACATATGGACCATATGTAGTCCAAATCTGCTTCTGAAACTGATACAAAGCACTGACCATCTAACATCCAATGCTTGTCAGTTAAGAGGAGAACCGTGTGAGCTTCATGAACGATGTAGTTCGTTTGAGCAGAAAAGTGACTGCCTTTACCTGAAACGTAGACTTGCCTGTAGGAAGACTCAGAGCCTGGGATTCAACTCCATTTCTGAAGTCAAGCACACAGCATAGTTCTCATTCATGGATCACACTCTGCTTTAGAGCAAGAAGCACACTCTTGCTTTCTAGAATTTCTAATACAGCAGGAAATCTGAGTGTGCCCAGAACAAAAGAACGGTGTTTCCAACACATATGGACCATATCTAGTCCAACTCTTCTTCTGAAACTGATACAAAGAAATGGTCCTCTAACATCCAATGCTTGTCAATTAGGATGAGAAACGTGTGAGCTTCGTGAATAATGTAGTTCATTTGAGCAGAAAAGTGACTGCCCTTACCTGAAACGAAGTCTTGCTTGTAGTAAGACACAGAGCCTGGGATTTAAGTCCATTTCTGAAGGGAAACACACAGCATAGTTCTCATCCATGGATCACACTCTGCTTTAGAGCGAGAAGCACACTCTTGCTTTCTAGAGTCTCTAATACAGCAGGAAATCTGATTGTGCCCAGAACAAAAGAACGGTGTTTCCTACACATACGGATTCTATGTAGTCCTAAACTTCTTCTGAAACGGATACAATGCACTGGTCCTCTAATATCCAATGCTTGTCAGTTAAGATGAGAAACGTGTGAGCTTCGTGAACGATGTAGTTCCTTTGAGCAGAAAAGTGACTGCCCTTACCTGAAACGAAGTCTTGCTTATAGGGAGACTCAGAGCATGGGATTTAACTCCAATTCTGAAGGGAAACACACAGCATAGTTCTCATCCATGGATCACACTCTGCTTTAGAGCAAGAAGCACACTATAGCTTTCTAGACTCTCTAATACAGCAGGAAATCTGAGTGTGCCCAGAACAAAAGAACGGTGTTTCCTACACATATGGACCATATGTAGTCCAAATCTGCTTCTGAAACTGATACAAAGCACTGACCCTCTAACATCCAATGCTTGTCAGTTAAGATGAGAAATGTGTGAGCTTCGTGAACGATGTAGTTAGTTTGAGCAGAAAAGTGACTGCCCTTACCTGTAAGGAAGTCTTGCCTGTAGGAAGACACAGAGCCTGGGATTTAACTCCATTTCTGAAGGGAAACACACAGCATAGTTCTCATCCATGGATCACACCCTGCTTTAGAGCAAGAAGCACGCTCTTGCTTTCTAGAGTCTCTAATACAGCAGGAAATCTGAATGTGCCCAGAACAAAAGAACGGTGTTTCCTACACATACGGACTATATGTAGTCCTAATCTTCTTCTGAAACTGATACAATGCACTGGACCTCTAATATCCAATGCTTGTCAGTTAAGATGAGAAACGTGTGAGCTTCGTGAATGATGTAGTTCCTTTGAGCAGAAAAGTGACTGCCCTTACCTGAAACGAAGTCTTGCTTGTCGGGAGACTCAGAGCCTGGGATTTAACTCCAATTCTGAAGTGAAACACACAGCATTGTCTCATCCATTGATCACACTCTGCTTTAGAACAAGAAGCACGCTCTTGCTTTCTAGAGTCTCTAAGACAGCAGGAAACGTGAGTGTGCTGAGAAAAAAAGAACGGTGTTTCCTACACATACGGACCATATCTAGTCCAACTCTGCTTCTGAAACTGATACAAAGCACTGGTCCTCTAATATCCAATGCTTGTCTGTTAAGATGAGAAATGTGTGAGCTCAGTGAACGATGTAGTTCGTTTGAGCAGAAAAGTGACTGCCCTTACCTGAAACGAAGTCTTGCTTGTAGGAAGACACAGAGCCTGGGATTTAACACCATTTCTGAAGGGAAACACACAGCCTAGTTCTCATCCATGGATCACACCCTGCTTTAGAGCAAGAAGCACGCTCTTGTTTTCTATAATTTCTAATACAGCAGGAAATCTGAGTGTGCCCTGAACAAAAGAACGGTGTTTTCTACACATATGGACCATATGTAGTCCAAATCTGCTTCTGAAACTGATACAAAGCACTGACCATCTAACATCCAATGCTTGTCAGTTAAGATGAGAACCGTGTGAGCTTCATGAACGATGTAGTTCGTTTGAGCAGAAAAGTGACTGCCCTTACCTGAAACGAAGACTTGCCTGTAGGAAGACTCAGAGCCTGGGATTCAACTCCATTTCTGAAGTCAAGCACACAGCATAGTTCTCATCCATGGATCACACTCTGCTTTAGAGCAAGAAGCACACTCTTGCTTTCTAGAGTCTCTAAGACAGCAGGAAATCTGAGTGTGCCCAGAACAAAAGAACGGTGTTTCCTACACAAACGGACTCTATGTAGTCCAAATCTTCTTCTGAAACTGATAGTATGCACTGGTCCTCTAACATCCAGTGCTTGTCATTTAAGATGAGAAACGTGTGAGCTTTGTGAATGATGTAGTTCCTTTGAACTGAAAAGTGACTGCCCTTACCTGAAACGAAGTCTTGCTTGTAGTAAGACACAGAGCCTGGGATTTAGTCCATTTCTGAAGGGAAACACACAGCATAGTTCTCATCCATGGATCACACTCTGCTTTAGAGCGAGAAGCACACTCTAGCTTTCTAGACTCTCTAATATAGCAGAAAATCTGAGTGTTCCCAGAACAAAAGAACGGTGTTTCCTACACATATGGACCATATGTAGTCCAAATCTGCTTCTGAAACTGATACAAAGCACTGACCCTCTAACATCCAATGCTTGTCAGTTAAGATGAGAAATGTGTGAGCTTCGTGAACGATGTAGTTAGTTTGAGCAGAAAAGAGACTGCCCTTTCCTGAATTTAAGTCTTGCTTGTAGGAAGACTCAGAGCCTGGGATTTAACTCCATTTCTGAAGTAAAACACACAGCAGTGTAATCATCCATTGATCACACTCTGCTTTAGAACAAGAAGCACGCTCTTGCTTTCTAGAGTCTCTAAGAGAGCAGGAAACGTGAGTGTGCTGAGAACAAATTAATGGTGTTTCCTACACATACGGACATTATATAGACCAACTCTGCTTCTGAAAATGATACAAAGCACTGGTCTTCTAAAATCCAATGCTTGCCTGTTAAGATGAGAAACGTGTGAGCTTCGTGAACAATGTAGTTCGTTTGAGCAGAAAAGTGAGTGCCCTTACCTGAAACGAAGTCTTGCTTGCAGGAAGACTCAGAGCCTGGGATTTAACTCCATTTCTGAAGTGAAACAAACAGCACAGTTCTCATCCATGGATCACACTCTGCTTTAGAGCAAGAAGCACACTCTTGCTTTCTAGAGTCTCTAAGACAGCAGGAAACCTGAGTGTGCCCAGAACAAAAGAACGGTGTTTCCTACACAAACGGACTCTATATAGTCCAAATCTTCTTCTGAAACTGATAGTATGCACTGGTCCTCTAACATCCAGTGCTTGTCAGTTAAGATGAGAAACGTGTGAGCTTTGTGAATGATGTAGTTCCTTTGAACTGAAAAGTGACTGCCCTTACCTGAAACGAAGTCTTGCTTGTAGTAAGACACAGAGCCTGGGATTTAGTCCATTTCTGAAGGGAAACACACAGCATAGTTCTCATCCATGGATCACACTCTGCTTTAGAGCGAGAAGCACACTCTAGCTTTCTAGACTCTCTAATACAGCAAGAAATCTGAGTGTTCCCAGAACAAAAGAACGGTGTTTCCTACACATATGGACCATATGTAGTCCAAATCTGCTTCTGAAACTGATACAAAGCACTGTCCCTCTAACATCCAATGCTTGTCAGTTAAGATGAGAAATGTGTGAGCTTCGTGAACGATGTAGTTAGTTTGAGCAGAAAAGTGACTGCCCTTTCCTGAATTTAAGTCTTGCTTGTAGGAAGACTCAGAGCCTGGGATTTAACTCCATTTCTGAAGTAAAACACACAGCAGTGTAATCATTCATTGATCACACTCTGCTTTAGAACAAGAAGCACGCTCTTGCTTTCTAGAGTCTCTAAGAGAGCAGGAAACGTGAGTGTGCTGAGAACAAATTAATGGTGTTTCCTACACATACGGACATTATATAGACCAACTCTGCTTCTGAAAATGATACAAAGCACTGGTCTTCTAAAATCCAATGCTTGCCTGTTAAGATGAGAAACGTGTGAGCTTCGTGACCGATGTAGTTCGTTTGAGCAGAAAAGTGAGTGCCCTTACCTGAAACGAAGTCTTGCTTGCAGGAAGACTCAGAGCCTGGGATTTAACTCCATTTCTGAAGTGAAACACACAGCACAGTTCTCATCCATGGATCACACTCTGCTTTAGAGCAAGAATCACACTCTTGCTTTCTAGAGTCTCTAAGACAGCAGGAAATCTGAGTGTGCCCAGAACAAAAGAACGGTGTTTCCTACACATACAGACCTTATGTAGTCCAAATCTCCTTCTGAAACTGATAGAAGGCACTGGTCCTCTAACATCCAATGCTTGTCTGTTAAGATGAGAAACGTGTGAGCTTTGTGAATGATGTAGTTCCTTTGAACTGAAAAGTGACTGCCCTTACCTGAAACGTGGTCTTGCTTGTAGTAAGACACAGAGCATGGGATTTAACTCCATTTCAGAAGGGAAACACACAGCATAGTTCTCATCCATGGATCACACTCTGCTTTAGAACAAGAAGCACGCTCTTGATTTCTAGAATTTCTAATACAGCAGGAAATCTGAGTGTGCCCAGAACAAAAGAACGGTGTTTCCAACATATATGGACCATATCTAGTCCAACTCTTCTTCTGAAACTGATACAAAGAAATGGTCCTCTAACATCCAATGCTTGTCAATTAGGATGAGAAACGTGTGAGCTTCGTGAATAATGTAGTTCATTTGAGCAGAAAAGTGACTGCCCTTACCTGAAACGAAGTCTTGCTTGTAGTAAGACTCAGAGTCTGGGATTTAAGTCCATTTCTGAAGGGAAACACACAGCATAGTTCTCATCCATGGATCACACTCTGCTTTAGAACAAGAAGCATGCTCTTGATTTCTAGAGTCTCTAAGACAGCAGGAAACGTGAGTTTGCTGAGAACAAAGAACGGTGTTTCCTACACATACGGACCATATCTAGTCCAACTCTGCTTCTGAAACTGATAGAAAGCACTGGTCCTCTAACATCCAATGCTTGTCTGTTAAGATGAGAAATGTGTGAGCTCAGTGAATGATGTAGTTCGTTTGAGCTGAAAAGTGACTGCCCTTACCTGAAACGAAGTCTTGCTTGTAGGAAGACACAGAGCCTGGGATTTAACTCCATTTCTGAAGGGAAACACACTGCATAGTTCTCATCCATGGATCACACTCTGCTTTAGAGCAAGAAGCACGCTCTTGCTTTCTAGAATTTCTAATACAGCATGAAATATAAGTGTGCCCAGAACAAAAGAACGGTGTTTCCTTCACATATGGACAATATCTAGTCCAACTCTTCTTCTGAAACTGATACAAAGCAATGGTCCTCTAACATCCAATGCTTGTCATTTAGGATGAGAAACGTGTGAGCTTCGTGAATAATGTAGTTCATTTGAGCAGAAAAGTGACTGCCCTTACCTGAAACGAAGTCTTTCTTGTAGTAAGACACAGAGCCTGGGATTTAAGTCCATTTCTGAAGTGAAACACACAGCATAGTTCTCATCCATGGATCACACTCTGCTTTAGAGCAAGAATCACACTCTTGCTTTCTAGAGTCTCTAAGACAGCAGGAAATCTGAGTGTGCCCAGAACAAAAGAACGGTGTTTCCTACTCATACGGACTATATGTAGTCCAAATCTCCTTCTGAAACGGATAGAATGCACTGGTCCTCTAACATCCAATGCTTGTCTGTTAAGATGAGAAACCTGTGAGCTTTGTGAATAATGTAGTTCCTTTGAACTGAAAAGTGAATGCCCTTACCTGAAACGTAGTCTTGCTTGTAGTAAGACACAGAGCCTGGGATTTAACTCCATTTCTGAAGGGAAACACACAGCATAGTTCTCATCCATGGATCACACTCTGCTTTAGAGCGAGAAGCACACTCTAGCTTTCTAGAGTCTCTAACACAGCAGGAAATCTGAGAGTGCACAGAACAAAAGAGCGGTGTTTCCTACACATAGGGACCATATCTAGTCCAAATCTGCTTCTGAAACTGATACAAAGCACTGACCATCTAACATCCAATGCTTCTCAGTTAAGATGAGAAACGTGTGAGCTTCGTGAACGATGTAGTTCGTTTGAGCAGAAAAGTGACTGCCCTTACCTGAATTTAAGTCTTGCTTGTAGGAAGACTCAGAGCCTGGGATTTAACTCCATTTCTGAAGTAAAACACACAGCAGTGTAATCATCCATTGATCACACTCTGCTTTAGAACAAGAAGCACGCCCTTGCTTTCTAGAGTCACAAAGACAGCAGGAAACGTGAGTGTGCTGAGAACAAAAGAACGGTGTTTCCTACACATATGGACATTATATAGTCCAACTCTGCTTCTGAAACTGATACAAAGCACTGGTCTTCTAAAATCCAATGCTTGCCTGTTAAGATGAGAAACGTGTGAGCTTCGTAAACAATGTAGTTCGTTTGAGCTGAAAAGTGACTGCCCTTACCTGAAACGAAGTCTTGCCTGTAGGAAGACACAGAGACTGCGATTTACCTCCATTTCTGAAGGGAAACACACAGCATAGTTCTCATCCATGGATCACACTCTGCTTTAGAGCAAGAAGCACGCTCTTGCTTTCTAGAGTCTCTAATACAGCAGGAAATCTGATTGTGCCCAGAACAAAAGAACGGTGTTTCCTACACATACGGATTCTATGTAGTCCTAATCTTCTTCTGAAACTGATACAATGCACTGGTCCTCTAATATCCAATGCTTGTCAGTTAAGATGAGAAACGTGTAAGCTTCGTGAACGATGTAGTTCCTATGAGCAGAAAAGTGACTGCCCTTACCTGAAACGAAGTCTTGCTTGTAGTAAGACACAGAGCCTGGGATTTAGTCCATTTCTGAAGGGAAACACACAGCATAGTTCTCATCCATGGATCACACTCTGCTTTAGAGCGAGAAGCACACTCTAGCTTTCTAGACTCTCTAATACAGCAAGAAATCTGAGTGTTCCCAGAACAAAAGAACGGTGTTTCCTACACATATGGACCATATGTAGTCCAAATCTGCTTCTGAAACTGATACAAAGCACTGTCCCTCTAACATCCAATGCTTGTCAGTTAAGATGAGAAATGTGTGAGCTTCGTGAACGATGTAGTTAGTTTGAGCAGAAAAGTGACTGCCCTTTCCTGAATTTAAGTCTTGCTTGTAGGAAGACTCAGAGCCTGGGATTTAACTCCATTTCTGAAGTAAAACACACAGCAGTGTAATCATTCATTGATCACACTCTGCTTTAGAACAAGAAGCACGCTCTTGCTTTCTAGAGTCTCTAAGAGAGCAGGAAACGTGAGTGTGCTGAGAACAAATTAATGGTGTTTCCTACACATACGGACATTATATAGACCAACTCTGCTTCTGAAAATGATACAAAGCACTGGTCTTCTAAAATCCAATGCTTGCCTGTTAAGATGAGAAACGTGTGAGCTTCGTGACCGATGTAGTTCGTTTGAGCAGAAAAGTGAGTGCCCTTACCTGAAACGAAGTCTTGCTTGCAGGAAGACTCAGAGCCTGGGATTTAACTCCATTTCTGAAGTGAAACACACAGCACAGTTCTCATCCATGGATCACACTCTGCTTTAGAGCAAGAATCACACTCTTGCTTTCTAGAGTCTCTAAGACAGCAGGAAATCTGAGTGTGCCCAGAACAAAAGAACGGTGTTTCCTACACATACAGACCTTATGTAGTCCAAATCTCCTTCTGAAACTGATAGAAGGCACTGGTCCTCTAACATCCAATGCTTGTCTGTTAAGATGAGAAACGTGTGAGCTTTGTGAATGATGTAGTTCCTTTGAACTGAAAAGTGACTGCCCTTACCTGAAACGTGGTCTTGCTTGTAGTAAGACACAGAGCATGGGATTTAACTCCATTTCAGAAGGGAAACACACAGCATAGTTCTCATCCATGGATCACACTCTGCTTTAGAACAAGAAGCACGCTCTTGATTTCTAGAATTTCTAATACAGCAGGAAATCTGAGTGTGCCCAGAACAAAAGAACGGTGTTTCCAACATATATGGACCATATCTAGTCCAACTCTTCTTCTGAAACTGATACAAAGAAATGGTCCTCTAACATCCAATGCTTGTCAATTAGGATGAGAAACGTGTGAGCTTCGTGAATAATGTAGTTCATTTGAGCAGAAAAGTGACTGCCCTTACCTGAAACGAAGTCTTGCTTGTAGTAAGACTCAGAGTCTGGGATTTAAGTCCATTTCTGAAGGGAAACACACAGCATAGTTCTCATCCATGGATCACACTCTGCTTTAGAACAAGAAGCATGCTCTTGATTTCTAGAGTCTCTAAGACAGCAGGAAACGTGAGTTTGCTGAGAACAAAGAACGGTGTTTCCTACACATACGGACCATATCTAGTCCAACTCTGCTTCTGAAACTGATAGAAAGCACTGGTCCTCTAACATCCAATGCTTGTCTGTTAAGATGAGAAATGTGTGAGCTCAGTGAATGATGTAGTTCGTTTGAGCTGAAAAGTGACTGCCCTTACCTGAAACGAAGTCTTGCTTGTAGGAAGACACAGAGCCTGGGATTTAACTCCATTTCTGAAGGGAAACACACTGCATAGTTCTCATCCATGGATCACACTCTGCTTTAGAGCAAGAAGCACGCTCTTGCTTTCTAGAATTTCTAATACAGCATGAAATATAAGTGTGCCCAGAACAAAAGAACGGTGTTTCCTTCACATATGGACAATATCTAGTCCAACTCTTCTTCTGAAACTGATACAAAGCAATGGTCCTCTAACATCCAATGCTTGTCATTTAGGATGAGAAACGTGTGAGCTTCGTGAATAATGTAGTTCATTTGAGCAGAAAAGTGACTGCCCTTACCTGAAACGAAGTCTTTCTTGTAGTAAGACACAGAGCCTGGGATTTAAGTCCATTTCTGAAGTGAAACACACAGCATAGTTCTCATCCATGGATCACACTCTGCTTTAGAGCAAGAATCACACTCTTGCTTTCTAGAGTCTCTAAGACAGCAGGAAATCTGAGTGTGCCCAGAACAAAAGAACGGTGTTTCCTACTCATACGGACTATATGTAGTCCAAATCTCCTTCTGAAACGGATAGAATGCACTGGTCCTCTAACATCCAATGCTTGTCTGTTAAGATGAGAAACCTGTGAGCTTTGTGAATAATGTAGTTCCTTTGAACTGAAAAGTGAATGCCCTTACCTGAAACGTAGTCTTGCTTGTAGTAAGACACAGAGCCTGGGATTTAACTCCATTTCTGAAGGGAAACACACAGCATAGTTCTCATCCATGGATCACACTCTGCTTTAGAGCGAGAAGCACACTCTAGCTTTCTAGAGTCTCTAACACAGCAGGAAATCTGAGAGTGCACAGAACAAAAGAGCGGTGTTTCCTACACATAGGGACCATATCTAGTCCAAATCTGCTTCTGAAACTGATACAAAGCACTGACCATCTAACATCCAATGCTTCTCAGTTAAGATGAGAAACGTGTGAGCTTCGTGAACGATGTAGTTCGTTTGAGCAGAAAAGTGACTGCCCTTACCTGAATTTAAGTCTTGCTTGTAGGAAGACTCAGAGCCTGGGATTTAACTCCATTTCTGAAGTAAAACACACAGCAGTGTAATCATCCATTGATCACACTCTGCTTTAGAACAAGAAGCACGCCCTTGCTTTCTAGAGTCACAAAGACAGCAGGAAACGTGAGTGTGCTGAGAACAAAAGAACGGTGTTTCCTACACATATGGACATTATATAGTCCAACTCTGCTTCTGAAACTGATACAAAGCACTGGTCTTCTAAAATCCAATGCTTGCCTGTTAAGATGAGAAACGTGTGAGCTTCGTAAACAATGTAGTTCGTTTGAGCTGAAAAGTGACTGCCCTTACCTGAAACGAAGTCTTGCCTGTAGGAAGACACAGAGACTGCGATTTACCTCCATTTCTGAAGGGAAACACACAGCATAGTTCTCATCCATGGATCACACTCTGCTTTAGAGCAAGAAGCACGCTCTTGCTTTCTAGAGTCTCTAATACAGCAGGAAATCTGATTGTGCCCAGAACAAAAGAACGGTGTTTCCTACACATACGGATTCTATGTAGTCCTAATCTTCTTCTGAAACTGATACAATGCACTGGTCCTCTAATATCCAATGCTTGTCAGTTAAGATGAGAAACGTGTAAGCTTCGTGAACGATGTAGTTCCTTTGAGCAGAAAAGTGACTGCCCTTACCTGAAACTAAGTCTTGCTTGTCGGGAGACTCAGAGCCTGGGATTTAACTCCAATTCTGAAGGGAAACACACAGCATAGTTCTCATCCATGGATCACACTCTGCTTTAGAGCAAGAAGCACACTCTAGCTTTCTAGACTCTCTAATACAGCAGGAAATCTGAGTGTGCCCAGAACAAAAGAACGGTGTTTCCTACACATATGGACCATATGTAGTCCAAATCTGCTTCTGAAACTGACACAAAGCACTGACCCTCTAACATCCAATGCTTGTCAGTTAAGATGAGAAATGTGTGAGCTTCGTGAATGATGTAGTTAGTTTGAGCAGAAAAGTGACTGCCCTTACCTGAATTTAAGTCTTGCTTGTAGGAAGACTCAGAGCCTGGGATTTAACTCCATCTGAAGTAAAACACACAGCAGTGTAATCATCCATTGATCACACTCTGCTTTAGAACAAGAAGCACGCTCTTGCTTTCTAGAGTCTCTAAGACAGCAGGAAACGTGAGTGTGCTGAGAACAAAATAACGGTGTTTCCTACACATACGGACATTATATAGTCCAACTCTGCTTCTGAAACTGATACAAAGCACTGGTCTTCTAAAATCCAATGCTTGCCTGTTAAGATGAGAAACGTGTGAGCTTCGTGAACAATGTAGTTCGTTTGAGCTGAAAAGTGACTGCCCTTACCTGAAACGAAGGCATGCCTGTAGGAAGACACAGAGCCTGGGATTTAACTCCATTTCTGAAGGGAAACACACAGCATAGTTCTCATCCATGGATCACACCCTGCTTTAGAGCAAGAAGCACGCTCTTGCTTTCTAGAGTCTCTAATACAGCAGGAAATCTGATTGTGCCCAGAACAAAAGAACGGTGTTTCCTACACATACGGACTATATGTAGTCCTAATCTTCTTCTGAAACTGATACAATGCACTGGACCTCTAACATCCAATGCTTGTCAGTTAAGATGAGAAATGTGTGAGCTTCGTGAACGATGTAGTTAGTTTGAGCAGAAAAGTGACTGCCCTTACCTGAATTTAAGTCTTGCTTGTAGGAAGAATCAGAGCCTGGGATTTAACTCCATTTCTGAAGTAAAACACACAGCAGTGTAATCATCCATTGATCACACTCTGATTTAGAACAAGAAGCACGCTCTTGCTTTCTAGAGTCTCTAAGAGAGCAGGAAATGTGAGTGTGCTGAGAACAAAATAATGGTGTTTCCTACACATACGGACATTATATAGACCAACTCTGCTTCTGAAAATGATACAAAGCACTGGTCTTCTAAAATCCAATGCTTGCCTGTTAAGATGAGAAACGTGTGAGCTTCGTGACCGATGTAGTTCGTTTGAGCAGAAAAGTGAGTGCCCTTACCTGAAACGAAGTCTTGCTTGTAGGAAGACTCAGAGCCTGGGATTTAACTCCATTTCTGAAGTGAAACACACAGCACAGTTCTCATCCATGGATCACACTCTGCTTTAGAGCAAGAATCACACTCTTGCTTTCTAGAGTCTCTAAGACAGCAGGAAATCTGAGTGTGCCCAGAACAAAAGAACGGTGTTTCCTACACATACAGACCTTATGTAGTCCAAATCTCCTTCTGAAACTGATAGAATGCACTGGTCCTCTAACATCCAATGCTTGTCTGTTAAGATGAGAAACGTGTGAGCTTTGTGAATGATGTAGTTCCTTTGAACTGAAAAGTGACTGCCCTTACCTGAAACGTAGTCTTGCTTGTAGTAAGACACAGAGCATGGGATTTAACTCCATTTCTGAAGGGAAACACACAGCATAGTTCTCATCCATGGATCACACTCTGCTTTAGAACAAGAAGCACGCTCTTGATTTCTAGAATTTCTAATACAGCAGGAAATCTGAGTGTGCCCAGAACAAAAGAACGGTGTTTCCAACATATATGGACCATATCTAGTCCAACTCTTCTTCTGAAACTGATACAAAGAAATGGTCCTCTAACATCCAATGCTTGTCAATTAGGATGAGAAACGTGTGAGCTTCGTGAATAATGTAGTTCATTTGAGCAGAAAAGTGACTGCCCTTACCTGAAACGAAGTCTTGCTTGTAGTAAGACACAGAGCCTGGGATTTAACTCCAATTCTGAAGTGAAACACACAGCATTGTCTCATCCATTGATGACACTCTGCTTTAGAACAAGAAGCACGCTCTTGCATTCTAGAGTCTGTAAGACAGCAAGAAACGTGAGTGTGCTGAGAACAAAAGAACGGTGTTTCCTACACATACGGACCATATCTTCTCCAACTCTGCTTCTGAAACTGATACAAAGCACTGGTCCTCTAACATCCAATGCTTGTCTGTTAAGATGAGAAATGTGTGAGCTCAGTGAACGATGTAGTTCGTTTGAGCAGAAAAGTGACTGCCCTTACCTGAAACGAAGTCTTTCCTGTAGGAAGAGACAGAGTCTGGGATTTAACTCCATTTCTGAAGTGAAGCACACAGCATAGTTCTCATCCATGGATCACACTCTGCTTTAGAGCAAGAAGCACACTCTTGCTTTCTAGAGTCTCTAAGACAGCAGGAAATCTGAGTGTGCCCAGAACAATAGAACGGTGTTTCCTACACATACGGACTATATGTAGTCCAAATCTTCTTCTGAAACTGATAGAATGCACTGGTCCTCTAACATCCAATGCTTGTCAGTTAAGATGAGAAACGTGTGAGCATTGTGAATGATGTAGTTCATTTGAGCAGAAAAGTGACTGCCCTTACCTGAAACGAAGTCTTGCTTGTAGTAAGACTCAGAGTCTGGGATTTAAGTCCATTTCTGAAGGGAAACACACAGCATAGTTCTCATCCATGGATCACACTCTGCTTTAGAACAAGAAGCATGCTCTTGATTTCTAGAGTCTCTAAGACAGCAGGAAACGTGAGTGTGCTGAGAACAAAGAACGGTGTTTCCTACACATACGGACCATATCTAGTCCAACTCTGCTTCTGAAACTGATAGAAAGCACTGGTCCTCTAACATCCAATGCTTGTCTGTTAAGATAAGAAATGTGTGAGCTCAGTGAACGATGTAGTTCGTTTGAGCTGAAAAGTGACTGCCCTTACCTGAAACGAAGTCTTGCTTTTAGGAAGACACAGAGCCTGGGATTTAACTCCATTTCTGAAGAGAAACACACAGCATAGTTCTCATCCATGGATCACACTCTGCTTTAGAGCAAGAAGCACGCTCTTGCTTTCTAGAATTTCTAATACAGCATGAAATCTGAGTGTGCCCAGAACAAAAGAACGGTGTTTCCTACACATATGGACCATATCTAGTCCAACTCTTCTTCTTAAACTGATACAAAGCAATGGTCCTCTAACATCCAATGCTTGTCATTTAGGATGAGAAACGTGTGAGCTTCGTGAGTAATATAGTTCATTTGAGCAGAAAAGTGACTGCCCTTACCTGAAACGAAGTCTTGCTTGTAGTAAGACACAGAGCCTGTGATTTAAGTCCATTTCTGAAGGGAAACACACAGCATAGTTCTCATCCATGGATCACACTCTGCTTTAGAGCGAGAAGCACAGTCTTGCTTTGTAGAATCTCTAATATAGCAGGAAATCTGAGTGTGCCCGGAACAAAAGAACGGTGTTTCCTACACATATGGACCATACATAGTCCAAATCTGCTTCTTAAACTGATACAAAGCACTGACCATCTAACATCCAATGCTTGTCAGTTAAGATGAGAAACGTGTAAACTTCGTGAACGATGTAGTTCGTTTGAGCTTAAAGTGACTTCCCTTAACTGAAATGAAGTCTTGCTTGTGGGAAGACACAGAGCCTGGGATTTAACACCATTTCTGAAGTGAAGCACACAGCATAGTTCTCATCCATGGATCACACTCTGCTTTAGAGCAAGAAGCACACTCTTGCTTTCTAGAGTCTCTAAGACAGCTGGAAATCTGAGTGTGCCCAGAACAAAAGAACGGTGTTTCCTACACATACGGACTATATGTAGTCCAAATCTTCTTCTGAAACTGATAGAATGCACTGGTCCTCTAATATCCAATGCTTGTCTGTTAAGATGAGAAACGTGTGAGCTTCGTGAACAATGTAGTTCGTTTGAGCTGAAAAGTTACTGCCCTTACCTGAAACGAAGTCTTGCTTGTAGGAAGACACAGAGTCTGGGATTTAACTCCATTTCTGAGGGGAAACACACAGCATAGTTCTCATCCATGGATCACACTCTGCTTTAGAGCAAGAAGCACGCTGTTGCTTTCAAGATTCTCTAATACAGCAGGAAATCTGAGTGTGCCCAGAACAAAAGAACGGTGTTTCCTACACATACAGACTATATGTAGTCCAAATCTTCTTCTGAAACTGATAGAATGCACTGGTCCTCTAACATCCAATGCTTGTCAGTTAAGATGAGAAACGTGTGAGCATTGTGAATGATGTAGTTCATTTGAGCAGAAAAGTGACTGCCCTTACCTGAAACGAAGTCTTGCTTGTAGTAAGACTCAGAGTCTGGGATTTAAGTCCATTTCTGAAGGGAAACACACAGCATAGTTCTCATCCATGGATCACACTCTGCTTTAGAACAAGAAGCATGCTCTTGATTTCTAGAGTCTCTAAGACAGCAGGAAACGTGAGTGTGCTGAGAACAAAGAACGGTGTTTCCTACACATACGGACCATATCTAGTCCAACTCTGCTTCTGAAACTGATAGAAAGCACTGGTCCTCTAACATCCAATGCTTGTCTGTTAAGATAAGAAATGTGTGAGCTCAGTGAACGATGTAGTTCGTTTGAGCTGAAAAGTGACTGCCCTTACCTGAAACGAAGTCTTGCTTTTAGGAAGACACAGAGCCTGGGATTTAACTCCATTTCTGAAGAGAAACACACAGCATAGTTCTCATCCATGGATCACACTCTGCTTTAGAGCAAGAAGCACGCTCTTGCTTTCTAGAATTTCTAATACAGCATGAAATCTGAGTGTGCCCAGAACAAAAGAACGGTGTTTCCTACACATATGGACCATATCTAGTCCAACTCTTCTTCTTAAACTGATACAAAGCAATGGTCCTCTAACATCCAATGCTTGTCATTTAGGATGAGAAACGTGTGAGCTTCGTGAGTAATGTAGTTCATTTGAGCAGAAAAGTGACTGCCCTTACCTGAAACGAAGTCTTGCTTGTAGTAAGACACAGAGCCTGTGATTTAAGTCCATTTCTGAAGGGAAACACACAGCATAGTTCTCATCCATGGATCACACTCTGCTTTAGAGCGAGAAGCACAGTCTTGCTTTGTAGAATCTCTAATATAGCAGGAAATCTGAGTGTGCCCGGAACAAAAGAACGGTGTTTCCTACACATATGGACCATACATAGTCCAAATCTGCTTCTTAAACTGATACAAAGCACTGACCATCTAACATCCAATGCTTGTCAGTTAAGATGAGAAACGTGTAAACTTCGTGAACAATGTAGTTCGTTTGAGCTTAAAGTGACTTCCCTTAACTGAAATGAAGTCTTGCTTGTGGGAAGACACAGAGCCTGGGATTTAACACCATTTCTGAAGTGAAGCACACAGCATAGTTCTCATCCATGGATCACACTCTGCTTTAGAGCAAGAAGCACACTCTTGCTTTCTAGAGTCTCTAAGACAGCTGGAAATCTGAGTGTGCCCAGAACAAAAGAACGGTGTTTCCTACACATACGGACTATATGTAGTCCAAATCTTCTTCTGAAACTGATAGAATGCACTGGTCCTCTAATATCCAATGCTTGTCTGTTAAGATGAGAAACGTGTGAGCTTCGTGAACAATGTAGTTCGTTTGAGCTGAAAAGTTACTGCCCTTACCTGAAACGAAGTCTTGCTTGTAGGAAGACACAGAGTCTGGGATTTAACTCCATTTCTGAAGGGAAACACACAGCATAGTTCTCATCGATGGATCACACTCTGCTTTAGAGCAAGAAGCACGCTGTTGCTTTCAAGATTCTCTAATACAGCAGGAAATCTGAGTGTGCCCAGAACAAAAGAACGGTGTTTCCTACACATACAGACTATATGTAGTCCAAATCTTCTTCTGAAACTGATAGAATGCACTGGTCCTCTAACATCCAATGCTTGTCAGTTAAGATGAGAAACGTGTGAGCATTGTGAATGATGTAGTTCATTTGAGCAGAAAAGTGACTGCCCTTACCTGAAACGAAGTCTTGCTTGTAGTAAGACTCAGAGTCTGGGATTTAAGTCCATTTCTGAAGGGAAACACACAGCATAGTTCTCATCCATGGATCACACTCTGCTTTAGAACAAGAAGCATGCTCTTGATTTCTAGAGTCTCTAAGACAGCAGGAAACGTGAGTTTGCTGAGAACAAAGAACGGTGTTTCCTACACATACGGACCATATCTAGTCCAACTCTGCTTCTGAAACTGATAGAAAGCACTGGTCCTCTAACATCCAATGCTTGTCTGTTAAGATGAGAAATGTGTGAGCTCAGTGAATGATGTAGTTCGTTTGAGCTGAAAAGTGACTGCCCTTACCTGAAACGAAGTCTTGCTTGTAGGAAGACACAGAGCCTGAGATTTAACTCCATTTCTGAAGGGAAACACACTGCATAGTTCTCATCCATGGATCACACTCTGCTTTAGAGCAAGAAGCACGCTCTTGCTTTCTAGAATTTCTAATACAGCATGAAATCTGAGTGTGCCCAGAACAAAAGAACGGTGTTTCCTTCACATATGGACCATATCTAGTCCAACTCTTCTTCTGAAACTGATACAAAGCAATGGTCCTCTAACATCCAATGCTTGTCATTTAGGATGAGAAACGTGTGAGCTTCGTGAACAATGTAGTTCATTTGAGCAGAAAAGTGACTGCCCTTACCTGAAACGAAGTCTTTCTTGTAGTAAGACTCAAAGTCTGGGATTTAAGTCCATTTCTGAAGGGAAACACACAGCATAGTTCTCATCCATGGATCACACTCTGCTTTAGAACAAGAAGCATGCTCTTGATTTCTAGAGTCTCTAAGACAGCAGGAAACGTGAGTGTGCTGAGAACAAAGAACGGTGTTTCCTACACATACGGACCATATCTAGTCCAACTCTGCTTCTGAAACTGATAGAAAGCACTGGTCCTCTAACATCCAATGTTGTCTGTTAAGATAAGAAATGTGTGAGCTCAGTGAACGATGTAGTTCGTTTGAGCTGAAAAGTGACTGCCCTTACCTGAAACGAAGTCTTGCTTTTAGGAAGACACAGAGCCTGGGATTTAACTCCATTTCTGAAGAGAAACACACAGCATAGTTCTCATCCATGGATCACACTCTGCTTTAGAGCAAGAAGCACGCTCTTGCTTTCTAGAATTTCTAATACAGCATGAAATCTGAGTGTGCCCAGAACAAATGAACGGTGTTTCCTACACATATGGACCATATCTAGTCCAAGTCTTCTTCTGAAACTGATACAAAGCAATGGTCCTCTAACATCCAATGCTTGTCATTTAGGATGAGAAACGTGTGAGCTTCGTGAGTAATGTAGTTCATTTGAGCAGAAAAGTGACTGCCCTTACCTGAAACGATGTCTTGCTTGTAGTAAGACACAGAGCCTGGGATTTAAGTCCATTTCTGAAGGGAAACACACAGCATAGTTCTCATCCATGGATCACACTCTGCTTTAGAGCGAGAAGCACAGTCTTGCTTTGTAGAATCTCTAATATAGCAGGAAATCTGAGTGTGCCCGGAACAAAAGAACGGTGTTTCCTACACATATGGACCATACATAGTCCAAATCTGCTTCTTAAACTGATACAAAGCACTGACCATCTAACATCCAATGCTTGTCAGTTAAGATGAGAAACGTGTGAGCTTCGTGAACGATGTAGTTCGTTTGAGCTTAAAGTGACTTCCCTTAACTGAAATGAAGTCTTGCTTTTGGGAAGACACAGAGCCTGGGATTTAACACCATTTCTGAAGTGAAGCACACAGCATAGTTCTCATCCATGGATCACACTCTGCTTTAGAGCAAGAAGCACACTCTTGCTTTCTAGAGTCTCTAAGACAGCTGGAAATCTGAGTGTGCCCAGAACAAAAGAACGGTGTTTCCTACACATACGGACTATATGTAGTCCAAATCTTCTTCTGAAACTGATAGAATGCACTGGTCCTCTAATATCCAATGCTTGTCTGTTAAGATGAGAAACGTGTGAGCTTCGTGAACAATGTAGTTCGTTTGAGCTGAAAAGTTACTGCCCTTACCTGAAACGAAGTCTTGCTTGTAGGAAGACACAGAGTCTGGGATTTAACTCCATTTCTGAAGGGAAACACACAGCATAGTTCTCATCCATGGATCACACTCTGCTTTAGAGCGAGAAGCACAGTCTTGCTTTGTAGAATCTCTAATATAGCAGGAAATCTGAGTGTGCCCGGAACAAAAGAACGGTGTTTCCTACACATATGGACCATACATAGTCCAAATCTGCTTCTTAAACTGATACAAAGCACTGACCATCTAACATCCAATGCTTGTCAGTTAAGATGAGAAACGTGTGAGCTTCGTGAACGATGTAGTTCGTTTGAGCTTAAAGTGACTTCCCTTAACTGAAATGAAGTCTTGCTTGTGGGAAGACACAGAGCCTGGGATTTAACACCATTTCTGAAGTGAAGCACACAGCATAGTTCTCATCCATGGATCACACTCTGCTTTAGAGCAAGAAGCACACTCTTGCTTTCTAGAGTCTCTAAGACGGCTGGAAATCTGAGTGTGCCCAGAACAAAAGAACGGTGTTTCCTACACATACGGACTATATGTAGTCCAAATCTTCTTCTGAAACTGATAGAATGCACTGATCCTCTAATATCCAATGCTTGTCTGTTAAGATGAGAAACGTGTGAGCTTCGTGAACAATGTAGTTCTTTTGAGCTGAAAAGTGACTGCCCTTACCTGAAACGAAGTCTTGCTTTTAGGAAGACACAGAGCCTGGGATTTAACTCCATTTCTGAAGAGAAACACACAGCATAGTTCTCATCCATGGATCACACTCTGCTTTAGAGCAAGAAGCACGCTCTTGCTTTCTAGAATTTCTAATACAGCATGAAATCTGAGTGTGCCCAGAACAAAAGAACGGTGTTTCCTACACATATGGACCATATCTAGTCCAACTCTTCTTCTGAAACTGATACAAAGCAATGGTCCTCTAACATCCAATGCTTGTCATTTAGGATGAGAAACGTGTGAGCTTCGTGAGTAATGTAGTTCATTTGAGCAGAAAAGTGACTGCCCTTACCTGAAACGAAGTCTTGCTTGTAGTAAGACACAGAGCCTGGGATTTAAGTCCATTTCTGAAGGGAAACACACAGCATAGTTCTCATCCATGGATCACACTCTGCTTTAGAGCGAGAAGCACAGTCTTGCTTTGTAGAATCTCTAATATAGCAGGAAATCTGAGTGTGCCCGGAACAAAAGAACGGTGTTTCCTACACATATGTACCATACATAGTCCAAATCTGCTTCTTAAACTGATACAAAGCACTGACCATCTAACATCCAATGCTTGTCAGTTAAGATGAGAAACGTGTGAGCTTCGTGAACGATGTAGTTCGTTTGAGCTTAAAGTGACTTCCCTTAACTGAAATGAAGTCTTGCTTGTGGGAAGACACAGAGCCTGGGATTTAACACCATTTCTGAAGTGAAGCACACAGCATAGTTCTCATCCATGGATCACACTCTGCTTTAGAGCAAGAAGCACACTCTTGCTTTCTAGAGTCTCTAAGACAGCTGGAAATCTGAGTGTGCCCAGAACAAAAGAACGGTGTTTCCTACACATACGGACTATATGTAGTCCAAATCTTCTTCTGAAACTGATAGAATGCACTGGTCCTCTAATATCCAATGCTTGTCTGTTAAGATGAGAAACGTGTGAGCTTCGTGAACAATGTAGTTCGTTTGAGCTGAAAAGTTACTGCCCTTACCTGAAACGAAGTCTTGCTTGTAGGAAGACACAGAGTCTGGGATTTAACTCCATTTCTGAAGGGAAACACACAGCATAGTTCTCATCGATGGATCACACTCTGCTTTAGAGCAAGAAGCACGCTGTTGCTTTCAAGATTCTCTAATACAGCAGGAAATCTGAGTGTGCCCAGAACAAAAGAACGGTGTTTCCTACACATACAGACTATATGTAGTCCAAATCTTCTTCTGAAACTGATAGAATGCACTGGTCCTCTAACATCCAATGCTTGTCAGTTAAGATGAGAAACGTGTGAGCATTGTGAATGATGTAGTTCATTTGAGCAGAAAAGTGACTGCCCTTACCTGAAACGAAGTCTTGCTTGTAGTAAGACTCAGAGTCTGGGATTTAAGTCCATTTCTGAAGGGAAACACACAGCATAGTTCTCATCCATGGATCACACTCTGCTTTAGAACAAGAAGCATGCTCTTGATTTCTAGAGTCTCTAAGACAGCAGGAAACGTGAGTGTGCTGAGAACAAAGAACGGTGTTTCCTACACATACGGACCATATCTAGTCCAACTCTGCTTCTGAAACTGATAGAAAGCACTGGTCCTCTAACATCCAATGCTTGTCTGTTAAGATAAGAAATGTGTGAGCTCAGTGAACGATGTAGTTCGTTTGAGCTGAAAAGTGACTGCCCTTACCTGAAACGAAGTCTTGCTTTTAGGAAGACACAGAGCCTGGGATTTAACTCCATTTCTGAAGAGAAACACACAGCATAGTTCTCATCCATGGATCACACTCTGCTTTAGAGCAAGAAGCACGCTCTTGCTTTCTAGAATTTCTAATACAGCATGAAATCTGAGTGTGCCCAGAACAAAAGAACGGTGTTTCCTACACATATGGACCATATCTAGTCCAACTCTTCTTCTGAAACTGATACAAAGCAATGGTCCTCTAACATCCAATGCTTGTCATTTAGGATGAGAAACGTGTGAGCTTCGTGAGTAATGTAGTTCATTTGAGCAGAAAAGTGACTGCCCTTACCTGAAACGAAGTCTTGCTTGTAGTAAGACACAGAGCCTGGGATTTAAGTCCATTTCTGAAGGGAAACACACAGCATAGTTCTCATCCATGGATCACACTCTGCTTTAGAGCGAGAAGCACAGTCTTGCTTTGTAGAATCTCTAATATAGCAGGAAATCTGAGTGTGCCCGGAACAAAAGAACGGTGTTTCCTACACATATGGACCATACATAGTCCAAATCTGCTTCTTAAACTGATACAAAGCACTGACCATCTAACATCCAATGCTTGTCAGTTAAGATGAGAAACGTGTGAGCTTCGTGAACGATGTAGTTCGTTTGAGCTTAAAGTGACTTCCCTTAACTGAAATGAAGTCTTGCTTGTGGGAAGACACAGAGCCTGGGATTTAACACCATTTCTGAAGTGAAGCACACAGCATAGTTCTCATCCATGGATCACACTCTGCTTTAGAGCAAGAAGCACACTCTTGCTTTCTAGAGTCTCTAAGACAGCTGGAAATCTGAGTGTGCCCAGAACAAAAGAACGGTGTTTCCTACACATACGGACTATATGTAGTCCAAATCTTCTTCTGAAACTGATAGAATGCACTGATCCTCTAATATCCAATGCTTGTCTGTTAAGATGAGAAACGTGTGAGCTTCGTGAACAATGTAGTTCGTTTGAGCTGAAAAGTTACTGCCCTTACCTGAAACGAAGTCTTGCTTGTAGGAAGACACAGAGTCTGGGATTTAACTCCATTTCTGAAGGGAAACACACAGCATAGTTCTCATCCATGGATCACACTCTGCTTTAGAGCAAGAAGCACGCTGTTGCTTTCAAGATTCTCTAATACAGCAGGAAATCTGAGTGTGCCCAGAACAAAAGAACGGTGTTTCCTACACATACAGACTATATGTAGTCCAAATCTTCTTCTGAAACTGATAGAATGCACTGGTCCTCTAACATACAATGCTTGTCAGTTAAGATGAGAAACGTGTGAGCATTGTGAATGATGTAGTTCATTTGAGCAGAAAAGTGACTGCCCTTACCTGAAACGAAGTCTTGCTTGTAGTAAGACTCAGAGTCTGGGATTTAAGTCCATTTCTGAAGGGAAACACACAGCATAGTTCTCATCCATGGATCACACTCTGCTTTAGAACAAGAAGCATGCTCTTGATTTCTAGAGTCTCTAAGACAGCAGGAAACGTGAGTTTGCTGAGAACAAAGAACGGTGTTTCCTACACATACGGACCATATCTAGTCCAACTCTGCTTCTGAAACTGATAGAAAGCACTGGTCCTCTAACATCCAATGCTTGTCTGTTAAGATGAGAAATGTGTGAGCTCAGTGAATGATGTAGTTCGTTTGAGCTGAAAAGTGACTGCCCTTACCTGAAACGAAGTCTTGCTTGTAGGAAGACACAGAGCCTGGGATTTAACTCCATTTCTGAAGGGAAACACACTGCATAGTTCTCATCCATGGATCACACTCTGCTTTAGAGCAAGAAGCACGCTCTTGCTTTCTAGAATTTCTAATACAGCATGAAATCTGAGTGTGCCCAGAACAAAAGAACGGTGTTTCCTTCACATATGGACCATATCTAGTCCAACTCTTCTTCTGAAACTGATACAAAGCAATGGTCCTCTAACATCCAATGCTTGTCATTTAGGATGAGAAACGTGTGAGCTTCGTGAATAATGTAGTTCATTTGAGCAGAAAAGTGACTGCCCTTACCTGAAACGAAGTCTTGCATGTAGTAAGACACAAAGCCTGGGATTTAAGTCCATTTCTGAAGGGAAACACACAGCATAGTTCTCATCCATGGATCACACTCTGCTTTAGAGCGAGAAGCACAGTCTTGCTTTGTAGAATCTCTAATACAGCAGGAAATCTGAGTGTGCCCGGAACAAAAGAACGGTGTTTCCTACACATATGGACCATACATAGTCCAAATCTGCTTCTTAAACTGATACAAAGCACTGACCATCTAACATCCAATGCTTGTCAGTTAAGATGAGAAACGTGTGAGCTTCGTGAACGATGTAGTTCGTTTGAGCTTAAAGTGACTTCCCTTAACTGAAATGAAGTCTTGCTTGTGGGAAGACACAGAGCCTGGGATTTAACACCATTTCTGAAGTGAAGCACACAGCATAGTTCTCATCCATGGATCACACTCTGCTTTAGAGCAAGAAGCACACTCTTGCTTTCTAGAGTCTCTAAGTCAGCTGGAAATCTGAGTGTGCCCAGAACAAAAGAACGGTGTTTCCTACACATACGGACTATATGTAGTCCAAATCTTCTTCTGAAACTGATAGAATGCACTGGTCCTCTAATATCCAATGCTTGTCTGTTAAGATGAGAAACGTGTGAGCTTCGTGAACAATGTAGTTCGTTTGAGCTGAAAAGGGACTGCCCTTACCTGAAACGAAGTCTTGCTTGTAGGAAGACACAGAGTCTGGGATTTAACTCCATTTCTGAAGGGAAACACACAGCATAGTTCTCATCCATGGATCACACTCTGCTTTAGAGCAAGAAGCACGCTGTTGCTTTCAAGATTCTCTAATACAGCAGGAAATCTGAGTGTGCCCAGAACAAAAGAACGGTGTTTCCAACACATACGGACTATATGTAGTCCAAATCTTCTTCTGAAACTGATAGAATGCACTGGTCCTCTAACATCCAATGCTTGTCAGTTAAGATGAGAAACGTGTGAGCATTGTGAATGATGTAGTTCATTTGAGCAGAAAAGTGACTGCCCTTACCTGAAACGAAGTCTTGCTTGTAGTAAGACTCAGAGTCTGGGATTTAAGGCCATTTCTGAAGGGAAACACACAGCATAGTTCTCATCCATGGATCACACTCTGCTTTAGAACAAGAAGCATGCTCTTGATTTCTAGAGTCTCTAAGACAGCAGGAAACGTGAGTTTGCTGAGAACAAAGAACGGTGTTTCCTACACATACGGACCATATCTAGTCCAACTCTGCTTCTGAAACTGATAGAAAGCACTGGTCCTCTAACATCCAATGCTTGTCTGTTAAGATGAGAAATGTGTGAGCTCAGTGAATGATGTAGTTCGTTTGAGCTGAAAAGTGACTGCCCTTACCTGAAACGAAGTCTTGCTTGTAGGAAGACACAGAGCCTGGGATTTAACTCCATTTCTGAAGGGAAACACACTGCATAGTTCTCATCCATGGATCACACTCTGCTTTAGAGCAAGAAGCACGCTCTTGCTTTCTAGAATTTCTAATACAGCATGAAATCTGAGTGTGCCCAGAACAAAAGAACGGTGTTTCCTTCACATATGGACCATATCTAGTCCAACTCTTCTTCTGAAACTGATACAAAGCAATGGTCCTCTAACATCCAATGCTTGTCATTTAGGATTAGAAACGTGTGAGCTTCGTGAATAATGTAGTTCATTTGAGCAGAAAAGTGACTGCCCTTACCTGAAACGATGTCTTGCTTGTAGTAAGACACAGAGCCTGGGATTTAAGTCCATTTCTGAAGGGAAACACACAGCATAGTTCTCATCCATGGATCACACTCTGCTTTAGAGCGAGAAGCACAGTCTTGCTTTATAGAATCTCTAATATAGCAGGAAATCTGAGTGTGCCCAGAACAAAAGAACGGTGTTTCCTACACATATGGACCATACATAGTCCAAATCTGCTTCTGAAACTGATACAAAGCACTGACCATCTAACATCCAATGCTTGTCAGTTAAGATGAGAAACGTGTGAGCTTCATGAACGATGTAGTTCGTTTGAGCAGAAAAGTGACTGCCCTTACCGGGAAACAAAGTCTTGCCTGTAGGAAGACTCAGAGCCTGGGATTTAACTCCATTTCTGAAGTGAAGCACACAGCATAGTTCTCATCCATGGATCACACTCTGCTTTAGAGCAAGAAGCACACTCTTGCTTTCTAGAGTCTCTAAGACAGCTGGAAATCTGAGTGTGCTGAGAACAAAAGAACGGTGTTTCCTACACATACGGACTATATGTAGTCCAAATCTTCTTCTGAAACTGATAGAATGCACTGGTCCTCTAATATCCAATGCTTGTCTGTTAAGATGAGAAACGTGTGAGCTTCGTGAACAATGTAGTTCGTTTGAGCTGAAAAGTTACTGCCCTTACCTGAAACGAAGTCTTGCTTGTAGGAAGACACAGAGTCTGGGATTTAACTCCATTTCTGAAGGGAAACACACAGCATAGTTCTCATCCATGGATCACACTCTGCTTTAGAGCAAGAAGCACTCTGTTGCTTTCTAGATTCTCTAATACAGCAGGAAATCTGAGTGTGCCCAGAACAAAAGAATGGTGTTTCCTACACATACGGACTATATGTAGTCCAAACCTTCTTCTGAAACTGATACAAAGCACTGGTCCTCTAACATCCAATGCTTGTCAGATAAGATGAGAAACTTGTGAGCTTCGTGAACGATGTAGTTCGTTTGAGCAGAAAAGTGAGTGCCCTTACCCGAAACGAAGCCTTGCTTGTAGGAAGACTCAGAGCCTGGGATTTAACTCCATTTCTGAAGTGAAACACACAGCATAGTTCTCATCCATGGATCACACTCTGCTTTAGAGCAAGAATCACACTCTTGCTTTCTAGAGTCTCTAAGACAGCAGGAAATCTGAGTGTGCCCAGAACAAAAGAACGGTGTTTCCTACACATACGGACTATATGTAGTCCAAATCTCCTTCTGAAACGGATAGAATGCACTGGTCCTCTAACATCCAATGCTTGTCTGTTAAGATGAGAAACCTGTGAGCTTTGTGAATAATGTAGTTCCTTTGAACTGAAAAGTGACTGCCCTTACCTGAAACGTAGTCTTGCTTGTAGTAAGACACAGAGCCTGGGATTTAACTCCATTTCTGAAGGGAAACACACAGCATAGTTCTCATCCATGGATCACACTCTGCTTTAGAGCGAGAAGCACACTCTAGCTTTCTAGAGTCTCTAACACAGCAGGAAATCTGAGAGTGCACAGAACAAAAGAGCGGTGTTTCCTACACATAGGGACCATATCTAGTCCAAATCTGCTTCTGAAACTGATACAAAGCACTGACCATCTAACATCCAATGCTTGTCAGTTAAGATGAGAAACGTGTGAGCTTCGTGAACGATGTAGTTTGTTTGAGCAGAAAAGTGACTGCCCTTACCTGAATTTAAGTCTTGCTTGTAGGAAGACTCAGAGCCTGGGATTTAACTCCATTTCTGAAGTAAAACACACAGCAGTGTAATCATCCATTGATCACACTCTGCTTTAGAACAAGAAGCACGCCCTTGCTTTCTAGAGTCTCTAAGACAGCAGGAAACGTGAGTGTGCTGAGAACAAAAGAACGGTGTTTCCTACACATATGGACATTATATAGTCCAACTCTGCTTCTGAAACTGATACAAAGCACTGGTCTTCTAAAATACAATGCTTGCCTGTTAAGATGAGAAACGTGTGAGCTTCGTAAACAATGTAGTTCGTTTGAGCTGAAAAGTGACTGCCCTTACCTGAAACGAAGTCTTGCCTGTAGGAAGACACAGAGACTGCGATTTACCTCCATTTCTGAAGGGAAACACACAGCATAGTTCTCATCCATGGATCACACTCTGCTTTAGAGCAAGAAGCACGCTCTTGCTTTCTAGAGTCTCTAATACAGCAGGAAATCTGATTGTGCCCAGAACAAAAGAACGGTGTTTCCTACACATACGGATTCTATGTAGTCCTAATCTTCTTCTGAAACTGATACAATGCACTGGTCCTCTAATATCCAATGCTTGTCAGTCAAGATGAGAAACGTGTGAGCTTCGTGAACGATGTAGTTCCTTTGAGCAGAAAAGTGACTGCCCTTACCTGAAACGAAGTCTTGCTTTTAGTAAGACACAGAGCCTGGGATTTAACTCCAATTCTGAAGTGAAACACACAGCATTGTCTCATCCATTGATGACACTCTGCTTTAGAACAAGAAGCACGCTCTTGCATTCTAGAGTCTGTAAGACAGCAAGAAACGTGAGTGTGCTGAGAACAAAAGAACGGTGTTTCCTACACATACGGACCATATCTTCTCCAACTCTGCTTCTGAAACTGATACAAAGCACTGGTCCTCTAACATCCAATGCTTGTCTGTTAAGATGAGAAATGTGTGAGCTCAGTGAACGATGTAGTTCGTTTGAGCTGAAAAGTGAGTGCCCTTACCCGAAACGAAGTCTTGCTTGTAGGAAGACTCAGAGCCTGGGATTTAACTCCATTTCTGAAGTGAAACACACAGCATAGTTCTCATCCATGGATCACACTCTGCTTTAGAGCAAGAATCACACTCTTGCTTTCTAGAGTCTCTAAGACAGCAGGAAATCTGAGTGTGCCCAGAACAAAAGAACGGTGTTTCCTACACATACGGACTATATGTAGTCCAAATCTCCTTCTGAAACGGATAGAATGCACTGGTCCTCTAACATCCAATGCTTGTCTGTTAAGATGAGAAACCTGTGAGCTTTGTGAATAATGTAGTTCCTTTGAACTGAAAAGTGACTGCCCTTACCTGAAACGTAGTCTTGCTTGTAGTAAGACACAGAGCCTGGGATTTAACCCCATTTCTGAAGGGAAACACACAGCATAGTTCTCATCCATGGATCACACTCTGCTTTAGAGCGAGAAGCACACTCTAGCTTTTTAGAGTCTCTAACACAGCAGGAAATCTGAGAGTGCACAGAACAAAAGAGCGGTGTTTCCTACACATAGGGACCATATCTAGTCCAAATCTTCTTCTGAAACTGATACAAAGCACTGACCCTCTAACATCCTATGCTTGTCAGTTAAGATGAGAAATGTGTGAGCTTCGTGAACGATGTAGTTAGTTTGAGCAGAAAAGTGACTCTTACCTGAATTTAAGTCTTGCTTGTAGGAAGACTCAGAGCCTGGGATTTAACTCCATCTGAAGTAAAACACACAGCAGTGTAATCATCCATTGATCACACTCTGCTTTAGAACAAGAAGCACGCTCTTGCTTTCTAGAGTCCTCTCTAAGACAGCAGGAAACGTGAGTGTGCTGAGAACAAAATAACGGTGTTTCCTACACATACGGACATTATATAGTCCAACTCTGCTTCTGAAACTGATACAAAGCACTGGTCTTCTAAAATCCAATGCTTGCCTGTTAAGATGAGAAACGTGTGAGCTTCGTGAACAATGTAGTTCGTTTGAGCTGAAAAGGGACTGCCCTTACCTGAAACGAAGGCATGCCTGTAGGAAGACACAGAGCCTGGGATTTAACTCCATTTCTGAAGGGAAACACACAGCATAGTTCTCATCCATGGATCACACCCTGCTTTAGAGCAAGAAGCTCGCTCTTGCTTTCTAGAGTCTCTAATACAGCAGGAAATCTGATTGTGCCCAGAACAAAGAACGGTATTTCCTACACATACGGACTATATTAGTCCTAATCTTCTTCTGAAAACTGTACAATGCACTGGACCTCTAACATCCAATGCTTGTCAGTTAAGATGAGAATTGTGTGAGCTTCGTGAACGATGTAGTTAGTTTGAGCAGAAAATTGACTGCCCTTACCTGAATTTAAGTCTTGCTTGTAGGAAGACTCAGAGCCTGGATTTAACCTCCATTTCTGAAGTAAAACACACAGCAGTGTAATCATCCATTGATCACACTCTGCTTTAGAACAAGAAGCACGCTCTTGCTTTCTAGAGTCTCTAAGAGAGCAGGAAACGTGAGTGTGCTGAGAACAAAATAATGGTGTTTCCTACACATACGGACATTATATAGACCAACTCTGCTTCTGAAAATGATACAAAGCACTGGTCTTCTAAAATCCAATGCTTGCCTGTTAAGATGAGAAACGTGTGAGCTTCGTGACCGATGTAGTTCGTTTGAACAGAAAAGTGAGTGCCCTTACCTGAAAACGAAGTCTTGCTTGTAGGAAGACTCAGAGCCTGGGATTTAACCACATTTCTGAAGTGAAGCACACAGCATAATTCTCATCCATGGATCACACTCTGCTTAAGAGCAAGAAGCACACTCTTGCTTTCTAAGAGTCTCTAAGACAGCAGGAAATCTGAGTGTGCCCAGAACAAAAGAACGGTGTTTCCTACACATACAGACCTTATGTAGTCCAAATCTCCTTCTGAAACTGATAGAATGCACTGGTCCTCTAACATCCAATGCTTGTCTGTTAAGATGAGAAACGTGTGAGCTTGTGAATGATGTAGTTCCTTTGAACTGAAAAGTGACTGCCCTTACCTGAAACGTAGTCTTGCTTGTAGTAAGACACAGAGCATGGGATTTAACTCCATTTCTGAAGGGAAACACACAGCATAGTTCTCATCCATGGATCACACTCTGCTTTAGAACAAGAAGCACGCTCTTGATTTCTAGAATTTCTAATACAGCAGGAAATCTGAGTGTGCCCAGAACAAAAGAACGGTGTTTCCAACATATATGGACCATATCTAGTCCAACTCTTCTTCTGAAACTGATACAAAGAAATGGTCCTCTAACATCCAATGCTTGTCAATTAGGATGAGAAACGTGTGAGCTTCGTGAATAATGTAGTTCATTTGAGCAGAAAAGTGACTGCCCTTACATGAAACGAAGTCTTGCTTGTAGTAAGACACAGAGCCTGGGATTTAACTCCAATTCTGAAGTGAAACACACAGCATTGTCTCATCCATTGATGACACTCTGCTTTAGAACAAGAAGCACGCTCTTGCATTCTAGAGTCTGTAAGACAGCAAGAAACGTGAGTGTGCTGAGAACAAAAGAACGGTGTTTCCTACACATACGGACCATATCTTCTCCAACTCTGCTTCTGAAACTGATACAAAGCACTGGTCCTCTAACATCCAATGCTTGTCTGTTAAGATGAGAAATGTGTGAGCTCAGTGAACGATGTAGTTCGTTTGAGCTGAAAAGTGAGTTGCCCTTACCGAAACGAAGTCTTGCTTGTAGGAAGACTCAGAGCCTGGGATTTAACTCCATTTCTGAAGTGAAACACACAGCATAGTTCTCATCCATGGATCACACTCTGCTTAGAGCAAGAATCACACTCTTGCTTTCTAGAGTCTCTAAGACAGCAGGAAATCTGAGTGTGCCCAGAACAAAAGAACGGTGTTTCCTACACATACGGACTATATGTAGTCCAAATCTCCTTCTGAAACGGATAGAATGCACTGGTCCTCTAACATCCAATGCTTGTCTGTTAAGATGAGAAACCTGTGAGCTTTGTGAATAATGTAGTTCCTTTGAACTGAAAAGTGACTGCCCTTACCTGAAACGTAGTCTTGCTTGTAGTAAGACACAGAGCCTGGGATTTAACCCCATTTTCTGAAGGGAAACACACAGCATAGTTCTCATCCATGGATCACACTCTGCTTTAGAGCGAGAAGCACACTCTAGCTTTCTAGAGTCTCTAACACAGCAGGAAATCTGAGAGTGCACAGAACAAAAGAGCGGTGTTTCCTACACATAGGGACCATATCTAGTCCAAATCTTCTTCTGAAACTGATACAAAGCACTGACCCTCTAACATCCTATGCTTGTCAGTTAAGATGAGAAATGTGTGAGCTTCGTGAACGATGTAGTTAGTTTGAGCAGAAAAGTGACTGCCCTTACCCGAAACGAAGTCTTGCTTGTAGGAAGACTCAGAGCCTGGATTTAACTCCATCTGAAGTAAAACACACAGCAGTGTAATCATCCATTGATCACACTCTGCTTTAGAACAAGAAGCACGCTCTTGCTTTCTAGAGTCTCTAAGACAGCAGGAAACGTGAGTGTGCTGAGAACAAAATAACGGTGTTTCCTACACATACGGACATTATATAGTCCAACTCTGCTTCTGAAACTGATACAAAGCACTGGTCTTCTAAAATCCAATGCTTGCCTGTTAAGATGAGAAACGTGTGAGCTTCGTGAACAATGTAGTTCGTTTGAGCTGAAAAGGGACTGCCCTTACCTGAAACGAAGGCATGCCTGTAGGAAGACACAGAGCCTGGGATTTAACTCCATTTCTGAAGGGAAACACACAGCATAGTTCTCATCCATGGATCACACCCTGCTTTAGAGCAAGAAGCTCGCTCTTGCTTTCTAGAGTCTCTAATACAGCAGGAAATCTGATTGTGCCCAGAACAAAGAACGGTATTTCCTACACATACGGACTATATGTAGTCCTAATCTTCTTCTGAAACTGATACAATGCACTGGACCTCTAACATCCAATGCTTGTCAGTTAAGATGAGAAATGTGTGAGCTTCGTGAACGATGTAGTTAGTTTGAGCAGAAAATTGACTGCCCTTACCTGAATTTAAGTCTTGCTTGTAGGAAGACTCAGAGCCTGGGATTTAACTCCATTTCTGAAGTAAAACACACAGCAGTGTAATCATCCATTGATCACACTCTGCTTTAGAACAAGAAGCACGCTCTTGCTTTCTAGAGTCTCTAAGAGAGCAGGAAACGTGAGTGTGCTGAGAACAAAATAATGGTGTTTCCTACACATACGGACATTATATAGACCAACTCTGCTTCTGAAAATGATACAAAGCACTGGTCTTCTAAAATCCAATGCTTGCCTGTTAAGATGAGAAACGTGTGAGCTTCGTGACCGATGTAGTTCGTTTGAACAGAAAAGTGAGTGCCCTTACCTGAAACGAAGTCTTGCTTGTAGGAAGACTCAGAGCCTGGGATTTAACACCATTTCTGAAGTGAAGCACACAGCATAGTTCTCATCCATGGATCACACTCTGCTTTAGAGCAAGAAGCACACTCTTGCTTTCTAGAGTCTCTAAGACAGCAGGAAATCTGAGTGTGCCCAGAACAAAAGAACGGTGTTTCCTACACATACAGACCTTATGTAGTCCAAATCTCCTTCTGAAACTGATAGAATGCACTGGTCCTCTAACATCCAATGCTTGTCTGTTAAGATGAGAAACGTGTGAGCTTTGTGAATGATGTAGTTCCTTTGAACTGAAAAGTGACTGCCCTTACCTGAAACGTAGTCTTGCTTGTAGTAAGACACAGAGCATGGGATTTAACTCCATTTCTGAAGGGAAACACACAGCATAGTTCTCATCCATGGATCACACTCTGCTTTAGAACAAGAAGCACGCTCTTGATTTCTAGAATTTCTAATACAGCAGGAAATCTGAGTGTGCCCAGAACAAAAGAACGGTGTTTCCAACATATATGGACCATATCTAGTCCAACTCTTCTTCTGAAACTGATACAAAGAAATGGTCCTCTAACATCCAATGCTTGTCAATTAGGATGAGAAACGTGTGAGCTTCGTGAATAATGTAGTTCATTTGAGCAGAAAAGTGACTGCCCTTACATGAAACGAAGTCTTGCTTGTAGTAAGACACAGAGCCTGGGATTTAACTCCAATTCTGAAGTGAAACACACAGCATTGTCTCATCCATTGATGACACTCTGCTTTAGAACAAGAAGCACGCTCTTGCATTCTAGAGTCTGTAAGACAGCAAGAAACGTGAGTGTGCTGAGAACAAAAGAACGGTGTTTCCTACACATACGGACCATATCTTCTCCAACTCTGCTTCTGAAACTGATACAAAGCACTGGTCCTCTAACATCCAATGCTTGTCTGTTAAGATGAGAAATGTGTGAGCTCAGTGAACGATGTAGTTCGTTTGAGCTGAAAAGTGAGTGCCCTTACCCGAAACGAAGTCTTGCTTGTAGGAAGACTCAGAGCCTGGGATTTAACTCCATTTCTGAAGTGAAACACACAGCATAGTTCTCATCCATGGATCACACTCTGCTTTAGAGCAAGAATCACACTCTTGCTTTCTAGAGTCTCTAAGACAGCAGGAAATCTGAGTGTGCCCAGAACAAAAGAACGGTGTTTCCTACACATACGGACTATATGTAGTCCAAATCTCCTTCTGAAACGGATAGAATGCACTGGTCCTCTAACATCCAATGCTTGTCTGTTAAGATGAGAAACCTGTGAGCTTTGTGAATAATGTAGTTCCTTTGAACTGAAAAGTGACTGCCCTTACCTGAAACGTAGTCTTGCTTGTAGTAAGACACAGAGCCTGGGATTTAACCCCATTTCTGAAGGGAAACACACAGCATAGTTCTCATCCATGGATCACACTCTGCTTTAGAGCGAGAAGCACACTCTAGCTTTCTAGAGTCTCTAACACAGCAGGAAATCTGAGAGTGCACAGAACAAAAGAGCGGTGTTTCCTACACATAGGGACCATATCTAGTCCAAATCTTCTTCTGAAACTGATACAAAGCACTGACCCTCTAACATCCTATGCTTGTCAGTTAAGATGAGAAATGTGTGAGCTTCGTGAACGATGTAGTTAGTTTGAGCAGAAAAGTGACTGCCCTTACCTGAATTTAAGTCTTGCTTGTAGGAAGACTCAGAGCCTGGGATTTAACTCCATCTGAAGTAAAACACACAGCAGTGTAATCATCCATTGATCACACTCTGCTTTAGAACAAGAAGCACGCTCTTGCTTTCTAGAGTCTCTAAGACAGCAGGAAACGTGAGTGTGCTGAGAACAAAATAACGGTGTTTCCTACACATACGGACATTATATAGTCCAACTCTGCTTCTGAAACTGATACAAAGCACTGGTCTTCTAAAATCCAATGCTTGCCTGTTAAGATGAGAAACGTGTGAGCTTCGTGAACAATGTAGTTCGTTTGAGCTGAAAAGGGACTGCCCTTACCTGAAACGAAGGCATGCCTGTAGGAAGACACAGAGCCTGGGATTTAACTCCATTTCTGAAGGGAAACACACAGCATAGTTCTCATCCATGGATCACACCCTGCTTTAGAGCAAGAAGCTCGCTCTTGCTTTCTAGAGTCTCTAATACAGCAGGAAATCTGATTGTGCCCAGAACAAAAGAACGGTATTTCCTACACATACAGACTATATGTAGTCCTAATCTTCTTCTGAAACTGATACAATGCACTGGACCTCTAACATCCAATGCTTGTCAGTTAAGATGAGAAATGTGTGAGCTTCGTGAACGATGTAGTTAGTTTGAGCAGAAAATTGACTGCCCTTACCTGAATTTAAGTCTTGCTTGTAGGAAGACTCAGAGCCTGGGATTTAACTCCATTTCTGAAGTAAAACACACAGCAGTGTAATCATCCATTGATCACACTCTGCTTTAGAACAAGAAGCACGCTCTTGCTTTCTAGAGTCTCTAAGAGAGCAGGAAACGTGAGTGTGCTGAGAACAAAATAATGGTGTTTCCTACACATACGGACATTATATAGACCAACTCTGCTTCTGAAAATGATACAAAGCACTGGTCTTCTAAAATCCAATGCTTGCCTGTTAAGATGAGAAACGTGTGAGCTTCGTGACCGATGTAGTTCGTTTGAACAGAAAAGTGAGTGCCCTTACCTGAAACGAAGTCTTGCTTGTAGGAAGACTCAGAGCCTGGGATTTAACACCATTTCTGAAGTGAAGCACACAGCATAGTTCTCATCCATGGATCACACTCTGCTTTAGAGCAAGAAGCACACTCTTGCTTTCTAGAGTCTCTAAGTCAGCTGGAAATCTGAGTGTGCCCAGAACAAAAGAACGGTGTTTCCTACACATACGGACTATATGTAGTCCAAATCTTCTTCTGAAACTGATAGAATGCACTGGTCCTCTAATATCCAATGCTTGTCTGTTAAGATGAGAAACGTGTGAGCTTCGTGAACAATGTAGTTCGTTTGAGCTGAAAAGGGACTGCCCTTACCTGAAACGAAGTCTTGCTTGTAGGAAGACACAGAGTCTGGGATTTAACTCCATTTCTGAAGGGAAACACACAGCATAGTTCTCATCCATGGATCACACTCTGCTTTAGAGCAAGAATCACACTCTTGCTTTCTAGAGTCTCTAAGACAGCAGGAAATCTGAGTGTGCCCAGAACAAAAGAACGGTGTTTCCTACACATACGGACTATATGTAGTCCAAATCTCCTTCTGAAACGGATAGAATGCACTGGTCCTCTAACATCCAATGCTTGTCTGTTAAGATGAGAAACCTGTGAGCTTTGTGAATAATGTAGTTCCTTTGAACTGAAAAGTGACTGCCCTTACCTGAAACGTAGTCTTGCTTGTAGTAAGACACAGAGCCTGGGATTTAACCCCATTTCTGAAGGGAAACACACAGCATAGTTCTCATCCATGGATCACACTCTGCTTTAGAGCGAGAAGCACACTCTAGCTTTCTAGAGTCTCTAACACAGCAGGAAATCTGAGAGTGCACAGAACAAAAGAGCGGTGTTTCCTACACATAGGGACCATATCTAGTCCAAATCTTCTTCTGAAACTGATACAAAGCACTGACCCTCTAACATCCTATGCTTGTCAGTTAAGATGAGAAATGTGTGAGCTTCGTGAACGATGTAGTTAGTTTGAGCAGAAAAGTGACTGCCCTTACCTGAATTTAAGTCTTGCTTGTAGGAAGACTCAGAGCCTGGGATTTAACTCCATCTGAAGTAAAACACACAGCAGTGTAATCATCCATTGATCACACTCTGCTTTAGAACAAGAAGCACGCTCTTGCTTTCTAGAGTCTCTAAGACAGCAGGAAACGTGAGTGTGCTGAGAACAAAATAACGGTGTTTCCTACACATACGGACATTATATAGTCCAACTCTGCTTCTGAAACTGATACAAAGCACTGGTCTTCTAAAATCCAATGCTTGCCTGTTAAGATGAGAAACGTGTGAGCTTCGTGAACAATGTAGTTCGTTTGAGCTGAAAAGGGACTGCCCTTACCTGAAACGAAGGCATGCCTGTAGGAAGACACAGAGCCTGGGATTTAACTCCATTTCTGAAGGGAAACACACAGCATAGTTCTCATCCATGGATCACACCCTGCTTTAGAGCAAGAAGCTCGCTCTTGCTTTCTAGAGTCTCTAATACAGCAGGAAATCTGATTGTGCCCAGAACAAAAGAACGGTATTTCCTACACATACAGACTATATGTAGTCCTAATCTTCTTCTGAAACTGATACAATGCACTGGACCTCTAACATCCAATGCTTGTCAGTTAAGATGAGAAATGTGTGAGCTTCGTGAACGATGTAGTTAGTTTGAGCAGAAAATTGACTGCCCTTACCTGAATTTAAGTCTTGCTTGTAGGAAGACTCAGAGCCTGGGATTTAACTCCATTTCTGAAGTAAAACACACAGCAGTGTAATCATCCATTGATCACACTCTGCTTTAGAACAAGAAGCACGCTCTTGCTTTCTAGAGTCTCTAAGAGAGCAGGAAACGTGAGTGTGCTGAGAACAAAATAATGGTGTTTCCTACACATACGGACATTATATAGACCAACTCTGCTTCTGAAAATGATACAAAGCACTGGTCTTCTAAAATCCAATGCTTGCCTGTTAAGATGAGAAACGTGTGAGCTTCGTGACCGATGTAGTTCGTTTGAACAGAAAAGTGAGTGCCCTTACCTGAAACGAAGTCTTGCTTGTAGGAAGACTCAGAGCCTGGGATTTAACACCATTTCTGAAGTGAAGCACACAGCATAGTTCTCATCCATGGATCACACTCTGCTTTAGAGCAAGAAGCACACTCTTGCTTTCTAGAGTCTCTAAGTCAGCTGGAAATCTGAGTGTGCCCAGAACAAAAGAACGGTGTTTCCTACACATACGGACTATATGTAGTCCAAATCTTCTTCTGAAACTGATAGAATGCACTGGTCCTCTAATATCCAATGCTTGTCTGTTAAGATGAGAAACGTGTGAGCTTCGTGAACAATGTAGTTCGTTTGAGCTGAAAAGGGACTGCCCTTACCTGAAACGAAGTCTTGCTTGTAGGAAGACACAGAGTCTGGGATTTAACTCCATTTCTGAAGGGAAACACACAGCATAGTTCTCATCCATGGATCACACTCTGCTTTAGAGCAAGAAGCACGCTGTTGCTTTCAAGATTCTCTAATACAGCAGGAAATCTGAGTGTGCCCAGAACAAAAGAACGGTGTTTCCAACACATACGGACTATATGTAGTCCAAATCTTCTTCTGAAACTGATAGAATGCACTGGTCCTCTAACATCCAATGCTTGTCAGTTAAGATGAGAAACGTGTGAGCATTGTGAATGATGTAGTTCATTTGAGCAGAAAAGTGACTGCCCTTACCTGAAACGAAGTCTTGCTTGTAGTAAGACTCAGAGTCTGGGATTTAAGGCCATTTCTGAAGGGAAACACACAGCATAGTTCTCATCCATGGATCACACTCTGCTTTAGAACAAGAAGCATGCTCTTGATTTCTAGAGTCTCTAAGACAGCAGGAAACGTGAGTTTGCTGAGAACAAAGAACGGTGTTTCCTACACATACGGACCATATCTAGTCCAACTCTGCTTCTGAAACTGATAGAAAGCACTGGTCCTCTAACATCCAATGCTTGTCTGTTAAGATGAGAAATGTGTGAGCTCAGTGAATGATGTAGTTCGTTTGAGCTGAAAAGTGACTGCCCTTACCTGAAACGAAGTCTTGCTTGTAGGAAGACACAGAGCCTGGGATTTAACTCCATTTCTGAAGGGAAACACACTGCATAGTTCTCATCCATGGATCACACTCTGCTTTAGAGCAAGAAGCACGCTCTTGCTTTCTAGAATTTCTAATACAGCATGAAATCTGAGTGTGCCCAGAACAAAAGAACGGTGTTTCCTTCACATATGGACCATATCTAGTCCAACTCTTCTTCTGAAACTGATACAAAGCAATGGTCCTCTAACATCCAATGCTTGTCATTTAGGATTAGAAACGTGTGAGCTTCGTGAATAATGTAGTTCATTTGAGCAGAAAAGTGACTGCCCTTACCTGAAACGATGTCTTGCTTGTAGTAAGACACAGAGCCTGGGATTTAAGTCCATTTCTGAAGGGAAAAACACAGCATAGTTCTCATCCATGGATCACACTCTGCTTTAGAGCGAGAAGCACAGTCTTGCTTTATAGAATCTCTAATATAGCAGGAAATCTGAGTGTGCCCAGAACAAAAGAACGGTGTTTCCTACACATATGGACCATACATAGTCCAAATCTGCTTCTGAAACTGATACAAAGCACTGACCATCTAACATCCAATGCTTGTCAGTTAAGATGAGAAACGTGTGAGCTTCATGAACGATGTAGTTCGTTTGAGCAGAAAAGTGACTGCCCTTACCGGGAAACAAAGTCTTGCCTGTAGGAAGACTCAGAGCCTGGGATTTAACTCCATTTCTGAAGTGAAGCACACAGCATAGTTCTCATCCATGGATCACACTCTGCTTTAGAGCAAGAAGCACACTCTTGCTTTCTAGAGTCTCTAAGACAGCTGGAAATCTGAGTGTGCTGAGAACAAAAGAACGGTGTTTCCTACACATACGGACTATATGTAGTCCAAATCTTCTTCTGAAACTGATAGAATGCACTGGTCCTCTAATATCCAATGCTTGTCTGTTAAGATGAGAAACGTGTGAGCTTCGTGAACAATGTAGTTCGTTTGAGCTGAAAAGTTACTGCCCTTACCTGAAACGAAGTCTTGCTTGTAGGAAGACACAGAGTCTGGGATTTAACTCCATTTCTGAAGGGAAACACACAGCATAGTTCTCATCCATGGATCACACTCTGCTTTAGAGCAAGAAGCACTCTGTTGCTTTCTAGATTCTCTAATACAGCAGGAAATCTGAGTGTGCCCAGAACAAAAGAATGGTGTTTCCTACACATACGGACTATATGTAGTCCAAACCTTCTTCTGAAACTGATACAAAGCACTGGTCCTCTAACATCCAATGCTTGTCAGATAAGATGAGAAACTTGTGAGCTTCGTGAACGATGTAGTTCGTTTGAGCAGAAAAGTGAGTGCCCTTACCCGAAACGAAGTCTTGCTTGTAGGAAGACTCAGAGCCTGGGATTTAACTCCATTTCTGAAGTGAAACACACAGCATAGTTCTCATCCATGGATCACACTCTGCTTTAGAGCAAGAATCACACTCTTGCTTTCTAGAGTCTCTAAGACAGCAGGAAATCTGAGTGTGCCCAGAACAAAAGAACGGTGTTTCCTACACATACGGACTATATGTAGTCCAAATCTCCTTCTGAAACGGATAGAATGCACTGGTCCTCTAACATCCAATGCTTGTCTGTTAAGATGAGAAACCTGTGAGCTTTGTGAATAATGTAGTTCCTTTGAACTGAAAAGTGACTGCCCTTACCTGAAACGTAGTCTTGCTTGTAGTAAGACACAGAGCCTGGGATTTAACTCCATTTCTGAAGGGAAACACACAGCATAGTTCTCATCCATGGATCACACTCTGCTTTAGAGCGAGAAGCACACTCTAGCTTTCTAGAGTCTCTAACACAGCAGGAAATCTGAGAGTGCACAGAACAAAAGAGCGGTGTTTCCTACACATAGGGACCATATCTAGTCCAAATCTGCTTCTGAAACTGATACAAAGCACTGACCATCTAACATCCAATGCTTGTCAGTTAAGATGAGAAACGTGTGAGCTTCGTGAACGATGTAGTTTGTTTGAGCAGAAAAGTGACTGCCCTTACCTGAATTTAAGTCTTGCTTGTAGGAAGACTCAGAGCCTGGGATTTAACTCCATTTCTGAAGTAAAACACACAGCAGTGTAATCATCCATTGATCACACTCTGCTTTAGAACAAGAAGCACGCCCTTGCTTTCTAGAGTCTCTAAGACAGCAGGAAACGTGAGTGTGCTGAGAACAAAAGAACGGTGTTTCCTACACATATGGACATTATATAGTCCAACTCTGCTTCTGAAACTGATACAAAGCACTGGTCTTCTAAAATACAATGCTTGCCTGTTAAGATGAGAAACGTGTGAGCTTCGTAAACAATGTAGTTCGTTTGAGCTGAAAAGTGACTGCCCTTACCTGAAACGAAGTCTTGCCTGTAGGAAGACACAGAGACTGCGATTTACCTCCATTTCTGAAGGGAAACACACAGCATAGTTCTCATCCATGGATCACACTCTGCTTTAGAGCAAGAAGCACGCTCTTGCTTTCTAGAGTCTCTAATACAGCAGGAAATCTGATTGTGCCCAGAACAAAAGAACGGTGTTTCCTACACATACGGATTCTATGTAGTCCTAATCTTCTTCTGAAACTGATACAATGCACTGGTCCTCTAATATCCAATGCTTGTCAGTCAAGATGAGAAACGTGTGAGCTTCGTGAACGATGTAGTTCCTTTGAGCAGAAAAGTGACTGCCCTTACCTGAAACGAAGTCTTGCTTTTAGTAAGACACAGAGCCTGGGATTTAACTCCAATTCTGAAGTGAAACACACAGCATTGTCTCATCCATTGATGACACTCTGCTTTAGAACAAGAAGCACGCTCTTGCATTCTAGAGTCTGTAAGACAGCAAGAAACGTGAGTGTGCTGAGAACATAAGAACGGTGTTTCCTACACATACGGACCATATCTTCTCCAACTCTGCTTCTGAAACTGATACAAAGCACTGGTCCTCTAACATCCAATGCTTGTCTGTTAAGATGAGAAATGTGTGAGCTCAGTGAACGATGTAGTTCGTTTGAGCTGAAAAGTGAGTGCCCTTACCCGAAACGAAGTCTTGCTTGTAGGAAGACTCAGAGCCTGGGATTTAACTCCATTTCTGAAGTGAAACACACAGCATAGTTCTCATCCATGGATCACACTCTGCTTTAGAGCAAGAATCACACTCTTGCTTTCTAGAGTCTCTAAGACAGCAGGAAATCTGAGTGTGCCCAGAACAAAAGAACGGTGTTTCCTACACATACGGACTATATGTAGTCCAAATCTCCTTCTGAAACGGATAGAATGCACTGGTCCTCTAACATCCAATGCTTGTCTGTTAAGATGAGAAACCTGTGAGCTTTGTGAATAATGTAGTTCCTTTGAACTGAAAAGTGACTGCCCTTACCTGAAACGTAGTCTTGCTTGTAGTAAGACACAGAGCCTGGGATTTAACCCCATTTCTGAAGGGAAACACACAGCATAGTTCTCATCCATGGATCACACTCTGCTTTAGAGCGAGAAGCACACTCTAGCTTTCTAGAGTCTCTAACACAGCAGGAAATCTGAGAGTGCACAGAACAAAAGAGCGGTGTTTCCTACACATAGGGACCATATCTAGTCCAAATCTTCTTCTGAAACTGATACAAAGCACTGACCCTCTAACATCCTATGCTTGTCAGTTAAGATGAGAAATGTGTGAGCTTCGTGAACGATGTAGTTAGTTTGAGCAGAAAAGTGACTGCCCTTACCTGAATTTAAGTCTTGCTTGTAGGAAGACTCAGAGCCTGGGATTTAACTCCATCTGAAGTAAAACACACAGCAGTGTAATCATCCATTGATCACACTCTGCTTTAGAACAAGAAGCACGCTCTTGCTTTCTAGAGTCTCTAAGACAGCAGGAAACGTGAGTGTGCTGAGAACAAAATAACGGTGTTTCCTACACATACGGACATTATATAGTCCAACTCTGCTTCTGAAACTGATACAAAGCACTGGTCTTCTAAAATCCAATGCTTGCCTGTTAAGATGAGAAACGTGTGAGCTTCGTGAACAATGTAGTTCGTTTGAGCTGAAAAGGGACTGCCCTTACCTGAAACGAAGGCATGCCTGTAGGAAGACACAGAGCCTGGGATTTAACTCCATTTCTGAAGGGAAACACACAGCATAGTTCTCATCCATGGATCACACCCTGCTTTAGAGCAAGAAGCTCGCTCTTGCTTTCTAGAGTCTCTAATACAGCAGGAAATCTGATTGTGCCCAGAACAAAAGAACGGTGTTTCCTACACATACGGACTATATGTAGTCCTAATCTTCTTCTGAAACTGATACAATGCACTGGACCTCTAACATCCAATGCTTGTCAGTTAAGATGAGAAATGTGTGAGCTTCGTGAACGATGTAGTTAGTTTGAGCAGAAAAGTGACTGCCCTTACCTGAATTTAAGTCTTGCTTGTAGGAAGACTCAGAGCCTGGGATTTAACTCCATTTCTGAAGTAAAACACACAGCAGTGTAATCATCCATTGATCACACTCTGCTTTAGAAAAGAAGCACGCTCTTGCTTTCTAGAGTCTCTAAGAGAGCAGGAAACGTGAGTGTGCTGAGAACAAAATAATGGTGTTTCCTACACATACGGACATTATATAGACCAACTCTGCTTCTGAAAATGATACAAAGCACTGGTCTTCTAAAATCCAATGCTTGCCTGTTAAGATGAGAAACGTGTGAGCTTCGTGACCGATGTAGTTCGTTTGAGCAGAAAAGTGAGTGCCCTTACCTGAAACGAAGTCTTGCTTGTAGGAAGACTCAGAGCCTGGGATTTAACTCCATTTCTGAAGTGAAACACACAGCACAGTTCTCATCCATGGATCACACTCTGCTTTAGAGCAAGAATCACACTCTTGCTTTCTAGAGTCTCTAAGACAGCAGGAAATCTGAGTGTGCCCAGAACAAAAGAACGGTGTTTCCTACACATACAGACCTTATGTAGTCCAAATCTCCTTCTGAAACTGATAGAATGCACTGGTCCTCTAACATCCAATGCTTGTCTGTTAAGATGAGAAACGTGTGAGCTTTGTGAATGATGTAGTTCCTTTGAACTGAAAAGTGACTGCCCTTACCTGAAACGTAGTCTTGCTTGTAGTAAGACACAGAGCATGGGATTTAACTCCATTTCTGAAGGGAAACACACAGCATAGTTCTCATCTATGGATCACACTCTGCTTTAGAACAAGAAGCACGCTCTTGATTTCTAGAATTTCTAATACAGCAGGAAATCTGAGTGTGCCCAGAACAAAAGAACGGTGTTTCCAACATATATGGACCATATCTAGTCCAACTCTTCTTCTGAAACTGATACAAAGAAATGGTCCTCTAACATCCAATGCTTGTCAATTAGGATGAGAAACGTGTGAGCTTCGTGAATAATGTAGTTCATTTGAGCAGAAAAGTGACTGCCCTTACATGAAACGAAGTCTTGCTTGTAGTAAGACACAGAGCCTGGGATTTAACTCCAATTCTGAAGTGAAACACACAGCATTGTCTCATCCATTGATGACACTCTGCTTTAGAACAAGAAGCACGCTCTTGCATTCTAGAGTCTGTAAGACAGCAAGAAACGTGAGTGTGCTGAGAACAAAAGAACGGTGTTTCCTACACATACGGACCATATCTTCTCCAACTCTGCTTCTGAAACTGATACAAAGCACTGGTCCTCTAACATCCAATGCTTGTCTGTTAAGATGAGAAATGTGTGAGCTCAGTGAACGATGTAGTTCGTTTGAGCTGAAAAGTGAGTGCCCTTACCCGAAACGAAGTCTTGCTTGTAGGAAGACTCAGAGCCTGGGATTTAACTCCATTTCTGAAGTGAAACACACAGCATAGTTCTCATCCATGGATCACACTCTGCTTTAGAGCAAGAATCACACTCTTGCTTTCTAGAGTCTCTAAGACAGCAGGAAATCTGAGTGTGCCCAGAACAAAAGAACGGTGTTTCCTACACATACGGACTATATGTAGTCCAAATCTCCTTCTGAAACGGATAGAATGCACTGGTCCTCTAACATCCAATGCTTGTCTGTTAAGATGAGAAACCTGTGAGCTTTGTGAATAATGTAGTTCCTTTGAACTGAAAAGTGACTGCCCTTACCTGAAACGTAGTCTTGCTTGTAGTAAGACACAGAGCCTGGGATTTAACCCCATTTCTGAAGGGAAACACACAGCATAGTTCTCATCCATGGATCACACTCTGCTTTAGAGCGAGAAGCACACTCTAGCTTTCTAGAGTCTCTAACACAGCAGGAAATCTGAGAGTGCACAGAACAAAAGATCGGTGTTTCCTACACATAGGGACCATATCTAGTCCAAATCTTCTTCTGAAACTGATACAAAGCACTGACCCTCTAACATCCTATGCTTGTCAGTTAAGATGAGAAATGTGTGAGCTTCGTGAACGATGTAGTTAGTTTGAGCAGAAAAGTGACTGCCCTTACCTGAATTTAAGTCTTGCTTGTAGGAAGACTCAGAGCCTGGGATTTAACTCCATCTGAAGTAAAACACACAGCAGTGTAATCATCCATTGATCACACTCTGCTTTAGAACAAGAAGCACGCTCTTGCTTTCTAGAGTCTCTAAGACAGCAGGAAACGTGAGTGTGCTGAGAACAAAATAACGGTGTTTCCTACACATACGGACATTATATAGTCCAACTCTGCTTCTGAAACTGATACAAAGCACTGGTCTTCTAAAATCCAATGCTTGCCTGTTAAGATGAGAAACGTGTGAGCTTCGTGAACAATGTAGTTCGTTTGAGCTGAAAAGGGACTGCCCTTACCTGAAACGAAGGCATGCCTGTAGGAAGACACAGAGCCTGGGATTTAACTCCATTTCTGAAGGGAAACACACAGCATAGTTCTCATCCATGGATCACACCCTGCTTTAGAGCAAGAAGCTCGCTCTTGCTTTCTAGAGTCTCTAATACAGCAGGAAATCTGATTGTGCCCAGAACAAAAGAACGGTATTTCCTACACATACGGACTATATGTAGTCCTAATCTTCTTCTGAAACTGATACAATGCACTGGACCTCTAACATCCAATGCTTGTCAGTTAAGATGAGAAATGTGTGAGCTTCGTGAACGATGTAGTTAGTTTGAGCAGAAAATTGACTGCCCTTACCTGAATTTAAGTCTTGCTTGTAGGAAGACTCAGAGCCTGGGATTTAACTCCATTTCTGAAGTAAAACACACAGCAGTGTAATCATCCATTGATCACACTCTGCTTTAGAACAAGAAGCACGCTCTTGCTTTCTAGAGTCTCTAAGAGAGCAGGAAACGTGAGTGTGCTGAGAACAAAATAATGGTGTTTCCTACACATACGGACATTATATAGACCAACTCTGCTTCTGAAAATGATACAAAGCACTGGTCTTCTAAAATCCAATGCTTGCCTGTTAAGATGAGAAACGTGTGAGCTTCGTGACCGATGTAGTTCGTTTGAACAGAAAAGTGAGTGCCCTTACCTGAAACGAAGTCTTGCTTGTAGGAAGACTCAGAGCCTGGGATTTAACACCATTTCTGAAGTGAAGCACACAGCATAGTTCTCATCCATGGATCACACTCTGCTTTAGAGCAAGAAGCACACTCTTGCTTTCTAGAGTCTCTAAGACAGCAGGAAATCTGAGTGTGCCCAGAACAAAAGAACGGTGTTTCCTACACATACAGACCTTATGTAGTCCAAATCTCCTTCTGAAACTGATAGAATGCACTGGTCCTCTAACATCCAATGCTTGTCTGTTAAGATGAGAAACGTGTGAGCTTTGTGAATGATGTAGTTCCTTTGAACTGAAAAGTGACTGCCCTTACCTGAAACGTAGTCTTGCTTGTAGTAAGACACAGAGCATGGGATTTAACTCCATTTCTGAAGGGAAACACACAGCATAGTTCTCATCCATGGATCACACTCTGCTTTAGAACAAGAAGCACGCTCTTGATTTCTAGAATTTCTAATACAGCAGGAAATCTGAGTGTGCCCAGAACAAAAGAACGGTGTTTCCAACATATATGGACCATATCTAGTCCAACTCTTCTTCTGAAACTGATACAAAGAAATGGTCCTCTAACATCCAATGCTTGTCAATTAGGATGAGAAACGTGTGAGCTTCGTGAATAATGTAGTTCATTTGAGCAGAAAAGTGACTGCCCTTACATGAAACGAAGTCTTGCTTGTAGTAAGACACAGAGCCTGGGATTTAACTCCAATTCTGAAGTGAAACACACAGCATTGTCTCATCCATTGATGACACTCTGCTTTAGAACAAGAAGCACGCTCTTGCATTCTAGAGTCTGTAAGACAGCAAGAAACGTGAGTGTGCTGAGAACAAAAGAACGGTGTTTCCTACACATACGGACCATATCTTCTCCAACTCTGCTTCTGAAACTGATACAAAGCACTGGTCCTCTAACATCCAATGCTTGTCTGTTAAGATGAGAAATGTGTGAGCTCAGTGAACGATGTAGTTCGTTTGAGCTGAAAAGTGAGTGCCCTTACCCGAAACGAAGTCTTGCTTGTAGGAAGACTCAGAGCCTGGGATTTAACTCCATTTCTGAAGTGAAACACACAGCATAGTTCTCATCCATGGATCACACTCTGCTTTAGAGCAAGAATCACACTCTTGCTTTCTAGAGTCTCTAAGACAGCAGGAAATCTGAGTGTGCCCAGAACAAAAGAACGGTGTTTCCTACACATACGGACTATATGTAGTCCAAATCTCCTTCTGAAACGGATAGAATGCACTGGTCCTCTAACATCCAATGCTTGTCTGTTAAGATGAGAAACCTGTGAGCTTTGTGAATAATGTAGTTCCTTTGAACTGAAAAGTGACTGCCCTTACCTGAAACGTAGTCTTGCTTGTAGTAAGACACAGAGCCTGGGATTTAACCCCATTTCTGAAGGGAAACACACAGCATAGTTCTCATCCATGGATCACACTCTGCTTTAGAGCGAGAAGCACACTCTAGCTTTCTAGAGTCTCTAACACAGCAGGAAATCTGAGAGTGCACAGAACAAAAGAGCGGTGTTTCCTACACATAGGGACCATATCTAGTCCAAATCTTCTTCTGAAACTGATACAAAGCACTGACCCTCTAACATCCTATGCTTGTCAGTTAAGATGAGAAATGTGTGAGCTTCGTGAACGATGTAGTTAGTTTGAGCAGAAAAGTGACTGCCCTTACCTGAATTTAAGTCTTGCTTGTAGGAAGACTCAGAGCCTGGGATTTAACTCCATCTGAAGTAAAACACACAGCAGTGTAATCATCCATTGATCACACTCTGCTTTAGAACAAGAAGCACGCTCTTGCTTTCTAGAGTCTCTAAGACAGCAGGAAACGTGAGTGTGCTGAGAACAAAATAACGGTGTTTCCTACACATACGGACATTATATAGTCCAACTCTGCTTCTGAAACTGATACAAAGCACTGGTCTTCTAAAATCCAATGCTTGCCTGTTAAGATGAGAAACGTGTGAGCTTCGTGAACAATGTAGTTCGTTTGAGCTGAAAAGGGACTGCCCTTACCTGAAACGAAGGCATGCCTGTAGGAAGACACAGAGCCTGGGATTTAACTCCATTTCTGAAGGGAAACACACAGCATAGTTCTCATCCATGGATCACACCCTGCTTTAGAGCAAGAAGCTCGCTCTTGCTTTCTAGAGTCTCTAATACAGCAGGAAATCTGATTGTGCCCAGAACAAAAGAACGGTATTTCCTACACATACAGACTATATGTAGTCCTAATCTTCTTCTGAAACTGATACAATGCACTGGACCTCTAACATCCAATGCTTGTCAGTTAAGATGAGAAATGTGTGAGCTTCGTGAACGATGTAGTTAGTTTGAGCAGAAAATTGACTGCCCTTACCTGAATTTAAGTCTTGCTTGTAGGAAGACTCAGAGCCTAGGATTTAACTCCATTTCTGAAGTAAAACACACAGCAGTGTAATCATCCATTGATCACACTCTGCTTTAGAACAAGAAGCACGCTCTTGCTTTCTAGAGTCTCTAAGAGAGCAGGAAACGTGAGTGTGCTGAGAACAAAATAATGGTGTTTCCTACACATACGGACATTATATAGACCAACTCTGCTTCTGAAAATGATACAAAGCACTGGTCTTCTAAAATCCAATGCTTGCCTGTTAAGATGAGAAACGTGTGAGCTTCGTGACCGATGTAGTTCGTTTGAACAGAAAAGTGAGTGCCCTTACCTGAAACGAAGTCTTGCTTGTAGGAAGACTCAGAGCCTGGGATTTAACACCATTTCTGAAGTGAAGCACACAGCATAGTTCTCATCCATGGATCACACTCTGCTTTAGAGCAAGAAGCACACTCTTGCTTTCTAGAGTCTCTAAGACAGCAGGAAATCTGAGTGTGCCCAGAACAAAAGAACGGTGTTTCCTACACATACAGACCTTATGTAGTCCAAATCTCCTTCTGAAACTGATAGAATGCACTGGTCCTCTAACATCCAATGCTTGTCTGTTAAGATGAGAAACGTGTGAGCTTTGTGAATGATGTAGTTCCTTTGAACTGAAAAGTGACTGCCCTTACCTGAAACGTAGTCTTGCTTGTAGTAAGACACAGAGCATGGGATTTAACTCCATTTCTGAAGGGAAACACACAGCATAGTTCTCATCCATGGATCACACTCTGCTTTAGAACAAGAAGCACGCTCTTGATTTCTAGAATTTCTAATACAGCAGGAAATCTGAGTGTGCCCAGAACAAAAGAACGGTGTTTCCAACATATATGGACCATATCTAGTCCAACTCTTCTTCTGAAACTGATACAAAGAAATGGTCCTCTAACATCCAATGCTTGTCAATTAGGATGAGAAACGTGTGAGCTTCGTGAATAATGTAGTTCATTTGAGCAGAAAAGTGACTGCCCTTACATGAAACGAAGTCTTGCTTGTAGTAAGACACAGAGCCTGGGATTTAACTCCAATTCTGAAGTGAAACACACAGCATTGTCTCATCCATTGATGACACTCTGCTTTAGAACAAGAAGCACGCTCTTGCATTCTAGAGTCTGTAAGACAGCAAGAAACGTGAGTGTGCTGAGAACAAAAGAACGGTGTTTCCTACACATACGGACCATATCTTCTCCAACTCTGCTTCTGAAACTGATACAAAGCACTGGTCCTCTAACATCCAATGCTTGTCTGTTAAGATGAGAAATGTGTGAGCTCAGTGAACGATGTAGTTCGTTTGAGCTGAAAAGTGACTGCCCTTACCTCAAACGAAGTCTTTCCTGTAGGAAGAGACAGAGTCTGGGATTTAACTCCATTTCTGAAGTGAAGCACACAGCATAGTTCTCATCCATGGATCACACTCTGCTTTAGAGCAAGAAGCACACTCTTGCTTTCTAGAGTCTCTAAGATAGCAGGAAATCTGAGTGTGCCCAGAACAATAGAACGGTGTTTCCTACACATACGGACTATATGTAGTCCAAATCTTCTTCTGAAACTGATAGAATGCACTGGTCCTCTAACATCCAATGCTTGTCAGTTAAGATGAGAAACGTGTGAGCATTGTGAATGATGTAGTTCATTTGAGCAGAAAAGTGACTGCCCTTACCTGAAACGAAGTCTTGCTTGTAGTAAGACTCAGAGTCTGGGATTTAAGTCCATTTCTGAAGGGAAACACACAGCATAGTTCTCATCCATGGATCACACTCTGCTTTAGAACAAGAAGCATGCTCTTGATTTCTAGAGTCTCTAAGACAGCAGGAAACGTGAGTGTGCTGAGAACAAAGAACGGTGTTTCCTACACATACGGACCATATCTAGTCCAACTCTGCTTCTGAAACTGATAGAAAGCACTGGTCCTCTAACATCCAATGCTTGTCTGTTAAGATGAGAAATGTGTGAGCTCAGTGAACGATGTAGTTCGTTTGAGCTGAAAAGTGACTGCCCTTACCTGAAACGAAGTCTTGCTTTTAGGAAGACACAGAGCCTGGGATTTAACTCCATTTCTGAAGGGAAACACACAGCATAGTTCTCATCCATGGATCACACTGTGCTTTAGAGCAAGAAGCACGCTCTTGCTTTCTAGAGTCTCTAATACAGCAGGAAATCTGATTGTGCCCAGAACAAAAGAACGGTGTTTCCTACACATACGGACTATATGTAGTCCTAATCTTCTTCTGAAACTGATACAATGCACTGGACCTCTAACATCCAATGCTTGTCAGTTAAGATGAGAAATGTGTGAGCTTCGTGAACGATGTAGATAGTTTGAGCAGAAAAGTGACTGCCCTTACCTGAATTTAAATCTTGCTTGTAGGAAGACTCAGAGCCTGGGATTTAACTCCATTTCTGAAGTAAAACACACAGCAGTGTAATCATCCATTGATCACACTCTGCTTTAGAACAAGAAGCACGCTCTTGCTTTCTAGAGTCTCTAAGAGAGCAGGAAACGTGAGTGTGCTGAGAACAAAATAATGGTGTTTCCTACACATACGGACATTATATAGACCAACTCTGCTTCTGAAAATGATACAAAGCACTGGTCTTCTAAAATCCAATGCTTGCCTGTTAAGATGAGAAACGTGTGAGCTTCGTGACCGATGTAGTTCGTTTGAGCAGAAAAGTGAGTGCCCTTACCTGAAACGAATTCTTGCTTGTAGGAAGACTCAGAGCCTGGGATTTAACTCCATTTCTGAAGTGAAACACACAGCACAGTTCTCATCCATGGATCACACTCTGCTTTAGAGCAAGAATCACACTCTTGCTTTCTAGAGTCTCTAAGACAGCAGGAAATCTGAGTGTGCCCAGAACAAAAGAACGGTGTTTCCTACACATACAGACCTTATGTAGTCCAAATCTCCTTCTGAAACTGATAGAATGCACTGGTCCTCTAACATCCAATGCTTGTCTGTTAAGATGAGAAACCTGTGACCTTTGTGAATAATGTAGTTCCTTTGAACTGAATAGTGACTGCCCTTACCTGAAACGTAGTCTTGCTTGTAGTAAGACACAGAGCCTGGGATTTAACTCCATTTCTGAAGGGAAACACACAGCATAGTTCTCATCCATGGATCACACTCTGCTTTAGAGCGAGAAGCACACTCTAGCTTTCTAGAGTCTCTAACACAGCAGGAAATCTGAGAGTGCACAGAACAAAAGAGCGGTGTTTCCTACACATAGGGACCATATCTAGTCCAAATCTGCTTCTGAAACTGATACAAAGCACTGACCCTCTAACATCCAATGCTTGTCAGTTAAGATGAGAAATGTGTGAGCTTCGTGAACGATGTAGTTAGTTTGAGCAGAAAAGTGACTGCCCTTACCTGAATTTAAGTCTTGCTTGTAGGAAGACTCAGAGCCTGGGATTTAACTCCAATTCTGAAGTGAAACACACAGCATTGTCTCATCCATTGATGACACTCTGCTTTAGAACAAGAAGCACGCTCTTGCATTCTAGAGTCTGTAAGACAGCAAGAAACGTGAGTGTGCTGAGAACAAAAGAACGGTGTTTCCTACACATACGGACCATATCTTCTCCAACTCTGCTTCTGAAACTGATACAAAGCACTGGTCCTCTAACATCCAATGCTTGTCTGTTAAGATGAGAAATGTGTGAGCTCAGTGAACGATGTACTTCGTTTGAGCTGAAAAGTGACTGCCCTTACCTGAAACGTAGTCTTGCTTGTAGTAAGACACAGAGCCTGGGATTTAACTCCATTTCTGAAGGGAAACACACAGCATAGTTCTCATCCATGGATCACACTCTGCTTTAGAGCGAGAAGCACACTCTAGCTTTCTAGAGTCTCTAACACAGCAGGAAATCTGAGAGTGCACAGAACGAAAGAGCGGTGTTTCCTACACATAGGGACCATATCTAGTCCAAATCTGCTTCTGAAACTGATACAAAGCACTGACCCTCTAACATCCAATGCTTGTCAGTTAAGATGAGAAATGTGTGAGCTTCGTGAACGATGTAGTTAGTTTGAGCAGAAAAGTGACTGCCCTTACCTGAATTTAAGTCTTGCTTGTAGGAAGACTCAGAGCCTGGGATTTAACTCCATCTGAAGTAAAACACACAGCAGTGTAATCATCCATTGATCACACTCTGCTTTAGAACAAGAAGCACGCTCTTGCTTTCTAGAGTCTCTAAGACAGCAGGAAACGTGAGTGTGCTGAGAACAAAATAACGGTGTTTCCTACACATACGGACATTATATAGTCCAACTCTGCTTCTGAAACTGATACAAAGCACTGGTCTTCTAAAATCCAATGCTTGCCTGTTAAGATGAGAAACGTGTGAGCTTCGTGAACAATGTAGTTCGTTTGAGCTGAAATGTGACTGCCCTTACCTGAAACGAAGGCATGCCTGTAGGAAGACACAGAGCCTGGGATTTAACTCCATTTCTGAAGGGAAACACACAGCATAGTTCTCATCCATGGATCACACCCTGCTTTAGAGCAAGAAGCACGCTCTTGCTTTCTAGAGTCTCTAATACAGCAGGAAATCTGATTGTGCCCAGAACAAAAGAACGGTGTTTCCTACACATACGGACTATATGTAGTCCTAATCTTCTTCTGAAACTGATACAATGCACTGGACCTCTAACATCCAATGCTTGTCAGTTAAGATGAGAAATGTGTGAGCTTCGTGAACGATGTAGTTAGTTTGAGCAGAAAAGTGACTGCCCTTACCTGAATTTAAGTCTTGCTTGTAGGAAGACTCAGAGCCTGGGATTTAACTCCATTTCTGAAGTAAAACACACAGCAGTGTAATCATCCATTGATCACACTCTGCTTTAGAACAAGAAGCACGCTCTTGCTTTCTAGAGTCTCTAAGAGAGCAGGAAACGTGAGTGTGCTGAGAACAAAATAATGGTGTTTCCTACACATACGGACATTATATAGACCAACTCTGCTTCTGAAAATGATACAAAGCACTGGTCTTCTAAAATCCAATGCTTGCCTGTTAAGATGAGAAACGTGGGAGCTTCGTGAACGATGTAGTTCGTTTGAGCAGAAAAGTGAGTGCCCTTACCTGAAACGAAGTCTTGCTTGTAGGAAGACTCAGAGCCTGGGATTTAACTCCATTTCTGAAGTGAAACACACAGCACAGTTCTCATCCATGGATCACACTCTGCTTTAGAGCAAGAATCACACTCTTGCTTTCTAGAGTCTCTAAGACAGCAGGAAATCTGAGTGTGCCCAGAACAAAAGAACGGTGTTTCCTACACATACAGACCTTATGTAGTCCAAATCTCCTTCTGAAACTGATAGAATGCACTGGTCCTCTAACATCCAATGCTTGTCTGTTAAGATGAGAAACGTGTGAGCTTTGTGAATGATGTAGTTCCTTTGAACTGAAAAGTGACTGCCCTTACCTGAAACGTAGTCTTGCTTGTAGTAAGACACAGAGCATGGGATTTAACTCCATTTCTGAAGGGAAACACACAGCATAGTTCTCATCCATGGATCACACTCTGCTTTAGAACAAGAAGCACGCTCTTGATTTCTAGAATTTCTAATACAGCAGGAAATCTGAGTGTGCCCAGAACAAAAGAACGGTGTTTCCAACATATATGGACCATATCTAGTCCAACTCTTCTTCTGAAACTGATACAAAGAAATGGTCCTCTAACATCCAATGCTTGTCAATGAGGATGAGAAACGTGTGAGCTTCGTGAATAATGTAGTTCATTTGAGCAGAAAAGTGACTGCCCTTACCTGAAACGAAGTCTTGCTTGTAGTAAGACACAGAGCCTGGGATTTAACTCCAATTCTGAAGTGAAACACACAGCATTGTCTCATCCATTGATGACACTCTGCTTTAGAACAAGAAGCACGCTCTTGCATTCTAGAGTCTGTAAGACAGCAAGAAACGTGAGTGTGCTGAGAACAAAAGAACGGTGTTTCCTACACATACGGACCATATCTTCTCCAACTCTGCTTCTGAAACTGATACAAAGCACTGGTCCTCTAACATCCAATGCTTGTCTGTTAAGATGAGAAATGTGTGAGCTCAGTGAACGATGTAGTTCGTTTGAGCTGAAAAGTGACTGCCCTTACCTGAAACGAAGTCTTTCCTGTAGGAAGAGACAGAGTCTGGGATTTAACTCCATTTCTGAAGTGAAGCACACAGCATAGTTCTCATCCATGGATCACACTCTGCTTTAGAGCAAGAACCACACTCTTGCTTTCTAGAGTCTCTAAGATAGCAGGAAATCTGAGTGTGCCCAGAACAATAGAACGGTGTTTCCTACACATACGGACTATATGTAGTCCAAATCTTCTTCTGAAACTGATAGAATGCACTGGTCCTCTAACATCCAATGCTTGTCAGTTAAGATGAGAAACGTGTGAGCATTGTGAATGATGTAGTTCATTTGAGCAGAAAAGTGACTGCCCTTACCTGAAACGAAGTCTTGCTTGCAGTAAGACTCAGAGTCTGGGATTTAAGTCCATTTCTGAAGGGAAACACACAGCATAGTTCTCATCCATGGATCACACTCTGCTTTAGAACAAGAAGCATGCTCTTGATTTCTAGAGTCTCTAAGACAGCAGGAAACGTTAGTGTGCTGAGAACAAAGAACGGTGTTTCCTACACATACGGACCATATCTAGTCCAACTCTGCTTCTGAAACTGATAGAAAGCACTGGTCCTCTAACATCCAATGCTTGTCTGTTAAGATGAGAAATGTGTGAGCTTCGTGAACAATGTAGTTCGTTTGAGCTGAAAAGTGACTGCCCTTACCTGAAACGAAGGCATGCCTGTAGGAAGACACAGAGCCTGGGATTTAACTCCATTTCTGAAGGGAAACACACAGCATAGTTCTCATCCATGGATCACACCCTGCTTTAGAGCAAGAATCACACTCTTGCTTTCTAGAGTCTCTAAGACAGCAGGAAATCTGAGTGTGCCCAGAACAAAAGAACGGTGTTTCCTACACATACAGACCTTATGTAGTCCAAATCTCCTTCTGAAACTGATAGAATGCACTGGTCCTCTAACATCCAATGCTTGTCTGTTAAGATGAGAAACGTGTGAGCTTTGTGAATGATGTAGTTCCTTTGAACTGAAAAGTGACTGCCCTTACCTGAAACGTAGTCTTGCTTGTAGTAAGACACAGAGCATGGGATTTAACTCCATTTCTGAAGGGAAACACACAGCATAGTTCTCATCCATGGATCACACTCTGCTTTAGAACAAGAAGCACGCTCTTGATTTCTAGAATTTCTAATACAGCAGGAAATCTGAGTGTGCCCAGAACAAAAGAACGGTGTTTCCAACATATATGGACCATATCTAGTCCAACTCTTCTTCTGAAACTGATACAAAGAAATGGTCCTCTAACATCCAATGCTTGTCAATGAGGATGAGAAACGTGTGAGCTTCGTGAATAATGTAGTTCATTTGAGCAGAAAAGTGACTGCCCTTACCTGAAACGAAGTCTTGCTTGTAGTAAGACACAGAGCCTGGGATTTAACTCCAATTCTGAAGTGAAACACACAGCATTATCTCATCCATTGATGACACTCTGCTTTAGAACAAGAAGCACGCTCTTGCATTCTAGAGTCTGTAAGACAGCAAGAAACGTGAGTGTGCTGAGAACAAAAGAACGGTGTTTCCTACACATACGGACCATATCTTCTCCAACTCTGCTTCTGAAACTGATACAAAGCACTGGTCCTCTAACATCCAATGCTTGTCTGTTAAGATGAGAAATGTGTGAGCTCAGTGAACGATGTAGTTCGTTTGAGCTGAAAAGTGACTGCCCTTACCTGAAACGAAGTCTTTCCTGTAGGAAGAGACAGAGTCTGGGATTTAACTCCATTTCTGAAGTGAAGCACACAGCATAGTTCTCATCCATGGATCACACTCTGCTTTAGAGCAAGAAGCACACTCTTGCTTTCTAGAGTCTCTAAGATAGCAGGAAATCTGAGTGTGCCCAGAACAATAGAACGGTGTTTCCTACACATACGGACTATATCTAGTCCAACTCTGCTTCTGAAACTGATAGAAAGCACTGGTCCTCTAACATCCAATGCTTGTCTGTTAAGATGAGAAATGTGTGAGCTCAGTGAACGATGTAGTTCGTTTGAGCTGAAAAGTGACTGCCCTTACCTGAAACGAAGTCTTGCTTTTAGGAAGACACAGAGCCTGGGATTTAACTCCATTTCTGAAGGGAAACACACAGCATAGTTCTCATCCATGGATCACACTCTGCTTTAGAGCAAGAAGCACGCTCTTGCTTTCTAGAGTCTCTAATACAGCAGGAAATCTGATTGTGCCCAGAACAAAAGAACGGTGTTTCCTACACATACGGACTATATGTAGTCCTAATCTTCTTCTGAAACTGATACAATGCACTGGACCTCTAACATCCAATGCTTGTCAGTTAAGATGAGAAATGTGTGAGCTTCGTGAACGATGTAGATAGTTTGAGCAGAAAAGTGACTGCCCTTACCTGAATTTAAGTCTTGCTTGTAGGAAGACTCAGAGCCTGGGATTTAACTCCATTTCTGAAGTAAAACACACAGCAGTGTAATCATCCATTGATCACACTCTGCTTTAGAACAAGAAGCACGCTCTTGCTTTCTAGAGTCTCTAAGAGAGCAGGAAACGTGAGTGTGCTGAGAACAAAATAATGGTGTTTCCTACACATACGGACATTATATAGTCCAACTCTGCTTCTGAAACTGATACAAAGCACTGGTCTTCTAAAATCCAATGCTTGCCTGTTAAGATGAGAAACGTGTGAGCTTCGTGACCGATGTAGTTCGTTTGAGCAGAAAAGTGAGTGCCCTTACCTGAAACGAAGTCTTGCTTGTAGGAAGACTCAGAGCCTGGGATTTAACTCCATTTCTGAAGTGAAACACACAGCACAGTTCTCATCCATGGATCACACTCTGCTTTAGAGCAAGAATCACACTCTTGCTTTCTAGAGTCTCTAAGACAGCAGGAAATCTGAGTGTGCCCAGAACAAAAGAACGGTGTTTCCTACACATACAGACCTTATGTAGTCCAAATCTCCTTCTGAAACTGATAGAATGCACTGGTCCTCTAACATCCAATGCTTGTCTGTTAAGATGAGAAACGTGTGAGCTTTGTGAATGATGTAGTTCCTTTGAACTGAAAAGTGACTGCCCTTACCTGAAACGTAGTCTTGCTTGTAGTAAGACACAGAGCCTGGGATTTAACTCCATTTCTGAAGGGAAACACACAGCATAGTTCTCATCCATGGATCACACTCTGCTTTAGAGCGAGAAGCACACTCTAGCTTTCTAGAGTCTCTAACACAGCAGGAAATCTGAGAGTGCACAGAACAAAAGAGCGGTGTTTCCTACACATAGGGACCATATCTAGTCCAAATCTGCTTCTGAAACTGATACAAAGCACTGACCCTCTAACATCCAATGCTTGTCAGTTAAGATGAGAAATGTGTGAGCTTCGTGAACGATGTAGTTAGTTTGAGCAGAAAAGTGACTGCCCTTACCTGAATTTAAGTCTTGCTTGTAGGAAGACTCAGAGCCTGGGATTTAACTCCATCTGAAGTAAAGCACACAGCAGTGTAATCATCCATTGATCACACTCTGCTTTAGAACAAGAAGCACGCTCTTGCTTTCTAGAGTCTCTAAGACAGCAGGAAACGTGAGTGTGCTGAGAACAAAATAACGGTGTTTCCTACACATACAGACATTATATAGTCCAACTCTGCTTCTGAAACTGATACAAAGCACTGGTCTTCTAAAATCCAATGCTTGCCTGTTAAGATGAGAAACGTGTGAGCTTCGTGAACAATGTAGTTCGTTTGAGCTGAAAAGTGACTGCCCTTACCTGAAACGAAGGCATGCCTGTAGGAAGACACAGAGCCTGGGATTTAACTCCATTTCTGAAGGGAAACACACAGCATAGTTCTCATCCATGGATCACACCCTGCTTTAGAGCAAGAAGCACGCTCTTGCTTTCTAGGGTCTCTAATACAGCAGGAAATCTGATTGTGCCCAGAACAAAAGAACGGTGTTTCCTACACATACGGACTATATGTAGTCCTAATCTTCTTCTGAAACTGATACAATGCACTGGACCTCTAACATCCAATGCTTGTCAGTTAAGATGAGAAATGTGTGAGCTTCGTGAACGATGTAGTTAGTTTGAGCAGAAAAGTGACTGCCCTTACCTGAATTTAAGTCTTGCTTGTAGGAAGACTCAGAGCCTGGGATTTAACTCCATTTCTGAAGTAAAACACACAGCAGTGTAATCATCCATTGATCACACTCTGCTTTAGAAAAGAAGCACGCTCTTGCTTTCTAGAGTCTCTAAGAGAGCAGGAAACGTGAGTGTGCTGAGAACAAAATAATGGTGTTTCCTACACATACGGACATTATATAGACCAACTCTGCTTCTGAAAATGATACAAAGCACTGGTCTTCTAAAATCCAATGCTTGCCTGTTAAGATGAGAAACGTGTGAGCTTCGTGACCGATGTAGTTCGTTTGAGCAGAAAAGTGAGTGCCCTTACCTGAAACGAAGTCTTGCTTGTAGGAAGACTCAGAGCCTGGGATTTAACTCCATTTCTGAAGTGAAACACACAGCACAGTTCTCATCCATGGATCACACTCTGCTTTAGAGCAAGAATCACACTCTTGCTTTCTAGAGTCTCTAAGACAGCAGGAAATCTGAGTGTGCCCAGAACAAAAGAACGGTGTTTCCTACACATACAGACCTTATGTAGTCCAAATCTCCTTCTGAAACTGATAGAATGCACTGGTCCTCTAACATCCAATGCTTGTCTGTTAAGATGAGAAACGTGTGAGCTTTGTGAATGATGTAGTTCCTTTGAACTGAAAAGTGACTGCCCTTACCTGAAACGTAGTCTTGCTTGTAGTAAGACACAGAGCATGGGATTTAACTCCAATTCTGAAGTGAAACACACAGCATGGTCTCATCCATTGATGACACTCTGCTTTAGAACAAGAAGCACGCTCTTGCATTCTAGAGTCTGTAAGACAGCAAGAAACGTGAGTGTGCTGAGAACAAAAGAACGGTGTTTCCTACACATACGGACCATATCTTCTCCAACTCTGCTTCTGAAACTGATACAAAGCACTGGTCCTCTAACATCCAATGCTTGTCTGTTAAGATGAGAAATGTGTGAGCTCAGTGAACGATGTAGTTCGTTTGAGCTGAAAAGTGACTGCCCTTACCTCAAACGAAGTCTTTCCTGTAGGAAGAGACAGAGTCTGGGATTTAACTCCATTTCTGAAGTGAAGCACACAGCATAGTTCTCATCCATGGATCACACTCTGCTTTAGAGCAAGAAGCACACTCTTGCTTTCTAGAGTCTCTAAGATAGCAGGAAATCTGAGTGTGCCCAGAACAATAGAACGGTGTTTCCTACACATACGGACTATATGTAGTCCAAATCTTCTTCTGAAACTGATAGAATGCACTGGTCCTCTAACATCCAATGCTTGTCAGTTAAGATGAGAAACGTGTGAGCATTGTGAATGATGTAGTTCATTTGAGCAGAAAAGTGACTGCCCTTACCTGAAACGAAGTCTTGCCTGTAGGAAGACACAGAGACTGCCATTTAACTCCATTTCTGAAGGGAAACACACAGCATAGTTCTCATCCATGGATCACACTCTGCTTTAGAGCAAGAAGCACGCTCTTGCTTTCTAGAGTCTCTAATACAGCAGGAAATCTGATTGTGCCCAGAACAAAAGAATGGAGTTTCCTACACATACGGACCATATCTTGTCCAACTCTGCTTCTGAAACTGATACAAAGCACTGGTCCTCTAACATCCAATGCTTGTCTGTTAAGATGAGAAATGTGTGAGCTCAGTGAACGATGTAGTTCGTTTGAGCTGAAAAGTGAGTGCCCTTACCCGAAACGAAGTCTTGCTTGTAGGAAGACTCAGAGCCTGGGATTTAACTCCATTTCTGAAGTGAAACACACAGCATAGTTCTCATCCATGGAACAAACTCTGCTTTAGAGCAAGAATCACACTCTTGCTTTCTAGAGTCTCTAAGACAGCAGGAAATCTGAGTGTGCCCAGAACAAAAGAACGGTGTTTCCTACACATACGGACTATATGTAGTCCAAATCTCCTTCTGAAACGGATAGAATGCACTGGTCCTCTAACATCCAATGCTTGTCTGTTAAGATGAGAAACCTGTGAGCTTTGTGAATAATGTAGTTCCTTTGAACTGAAAAGTGACTGCCCTTACCTGAAATGTAGTCTTGCTTGTAGTAAGACACAGAGCCTGGGATTTAAGTCCATTTCTGAAGGGAAACACACAGCATAGTTCTCATCCATGGATCACACTCTGCTTTAGAGCGAGAAGCACACTCTAGCTTTCTAGAGTCTCTAACACAGCAGGAAATCTGAGAGTGCACAGAACAAAAGAGCGGTGTTTCCTACACATAGGGACCATATCTAGTCCAAATCTGCTTCTGAAACTGATACAAAGCACTGACCATCTAACATCCAATGCTTGTCAGTTAAGATGAGAAACGTGTGAGCTTCGTGAACGATGTAGTTCGTTTGAGCAGAAAAGTGACTGCCCTTACCTGAATTTAAGTCTTGCTTGTAGGAAGACTCAGAGCCTGGGATTTAACTCCATTTCTGAAGTAAAACACACAGCAGTGTAATCATCCATTGATCACACTCTGCTTTAGAACAAGAAGCACGCTCTTGCTTTCTAGAGTCTCTAAGACAGCAGGAAACGTGAGTGTGCTGAGAACAAAAGAACGGTGTTTCCTACACATATGGACATTATATAGTCCAACTCTGCTTCTGAAACTGATACAAAGCACTGGTCTTCTAAAATCCAATGCTTGCCTGTTAAGATGAGAAACGTGTGAGCTTCGTAAACAATGTAGTTCGTTTGAGCTGAAAAGTGACTGCCCTTACCTGAAACGAAGTCTTGCCTGTAGGAAGACAAAGAGACTGCGATTTACCTCCATTTCTGAAGGGAAACACACAGCATAGTTCTCATCCATGGATCACACTCTGCTTTAGAGCAAGAAGCACGCTCTTGCTTTCTAGAGTCTCTAATACAGCAGGAAATCTGATTGTGCCCAGAACAAAAGAACGGTGTTTCCTACACATACGGATTCTATGTAGTCCTAATCTTCTTCTGAAACTGATACAATGCACTGGTCCTCTAATATCCAATGCTTGTCAGTTAAGATGAGAAACGTGTGAGCTTCGTGAACGATGTAGTTCCTTTGAGCAGAAAAGTGACTGCCCTTACCTGAAACGAAGTCTTGCTTGTCGGGAGACTCAGAGCCTGGGATTTAACTCCAATTCTGAAGGGAAACACACAGCATAGTTCTCATCCATGGATCACACTCTGCTTTAGAGCAAGAAGCACACTCTAGTTTTCTAGACTCTCTAATACAGCAGGAAATCTGAGTGTGCCCAGAACAAAAGAACGGTGTTTCCTACACATATGGACCATATGTAGTCCAAATCTGCTTCTGAAACTGATACAAAGCACTGACCCTCTAACATCCAATGCTTGTCAGTTAAGATGAGAAATGTGTGATCTTCGTGAACGATGTAGTTAATTTGAGCAGAATAGTGACTGCCCTTACCTGAATTTAAGTCTTGCTTGTAGGAAGACTCAGAGCCTGGGATTTAACTCCATCTGAAGTAAAACACACAGCAGTGTAATCATCCATTGATCACACTCTGCTTTAGAACAAGAAGCACGCTCTTGCTTTCTAGAGTCTCTAAGGCAGCAGGAAACGTGAGTGTGCTGAGAACAAAATAACGGTGTTTCCTACACATACGGACATTATATAGTCCAACTCTGCTTCTGAAACTGATACAAAGCACTGGTCTTCTAAAATCCAATGCTTGCCTGTTAAGATGAGAAACGTGTGAGCTTCGTGAACAATGTAGTTCGTTTGAGCTGAAAAGTGACTGCCCTTACCTGAAACGAAGGCATGCCTGTAGGAAGACACAGAGCCTGGGATTTAACTCCATTTCTGAAGGGAAACACACAGCATAGTTCTCATCCATGGATCACACCCTGCTTTAGAGCAAGAAGCACGCTCTTGCTTTCTAGAGTCTCTAATACAGCAGGAAATCTGATTGTGCCCAGAACAAAAGAACGGTGTTTCCTACACATACGGACTATATGTAGTCCTAATCTTCTTCTGAAACTGATACAATGCACTGGACCTCTAACATCCAATGCTTGTCAGTTAAGATGAGAAATGTGTGAGCTTCGTGAACGATGTAGTTAGTTTGAGCAGAAAAGTGACTGCCCTTACCTGAATTTAAGTCTTGCTTGTAGGAAGACTCAGAGCCTGGGATTTAACTCCATTTCTGAAGTAAAACACACAGCAGTGTAATCATCCATTGATCACACTCTGCTTTAGAACAAGAGGCACGCTCTTGCTTTCTAGAGTCTCTAAGAGAGCAGGAAACGTGAGTGTGCTGAGAACAAAATAATGGTGTTTCCTACAAATACGGACATTATATAGACCAACTCTGCTTCTGAAAATGATACAAAGCACTGGTCTTCTAAAATCCAATGCTTGCCTGTTAAGATGAGAAAAGTGTGAGCTTCGTGACCGATGTAGTTCGTTTGAGCAGAAAAGTGAGTGCCCTTACCTGAAACGAAGTCTTGCTTGTAGGAAGACTCAGAGCCTGGGATTTAACTCCATTTCTGAAGTGAAACACACAGCACAGTTCTCATCCATGGATCACACTCTGCTTTAGAGCAAGAATCACACTCTTGCTTTCTAGAGTCTCTAAGACAGCAGGAAATCTGAGTGTGCCCAGAACAAAATAACGGTGTTTCCTACACTTACAGACCTTATGTAGTCCAAATCTCCTTCTGAAACTGATAGAATGCACTGGTCCTCTAACATCCAATGCTTGTCTGTTAAGATGAGAAACGTGTGAGCTTTGTGAATGATGTAGTTCCTTTGAACTGAAAAGTGACTGCCCTTACCTGAAACGTAGTCTTGCTTGTAGTAAGACACAGAGCATGGGATTTAACTCCATTTCTGAAGGGAAACACACAGCATAGTTCTCATCCATGGATCACACTCTGCTTTAGAACAAGAAGCACGCTCTTGATTTCTAGAATTTCTAATACAGCAGGAAATCTGAGTGTGCCCAGAACAAAAGAACGGTGTTTCCAACATATATGGACCATATCTAGTCCAACTCTTCTTCTGAAACTGATACAAAGAAATGGTCCTCTAACATCCAATGCTTGTCAATTAGGATGAGAAACGTGTGAGCTTCGTGAATAATGTAGTTCATTTGAGCAGAAAAGTGACTGCCCTTACCTGAAACGAAGTCTTGCTTGTAGTAAGACTCAGAGTCTGGGATTTAAGTTCATTTCTGAAGGGAAACACACAGCATAGTTCTCATCCATGGATCACACTCTGCTTTAGAACAAGAAGCATGCTCTTGATTTCTAGAGTCTCTAAGACAGCAGGAAACGTGAGTGTGCTGAGAACAAAGAACGGTGTTTCCTACACATACGGACCATATCTAGTCCAACTCTGCTTCTGAAACTGATAGAAAGCACTGGTCCTCTAACATCCAATGCTTGTCTGTTAAGATGAGAAATGTGTGAGCTCAGTGAACGATGTAGTTCGTTTGAGCTGAAAAGTGACTGCCCTTACCTGAAACGAAGTCTTGCTTTTAGGAAGACACAGAGCCTGGGATTTAACTCCATTTCTGAAGGGAAACACACAGCATAGTTCTCATCAATGGATCACACTCTGCTTTAGAGCAAGAAGCACGCTCTTGCTTTCTAGAATTTCTAATACAGCATGAAATCTGAGTGTGCCCAGAACAAAAGAACGGTGTTTCCTACACATATGGACCATATCTAGTCCAACTCTTCTTCTGAAACTGATACAAAGCAATGGTCCTCTAACATCCAATGCTTGTCATTTAGGATGAGAAACGTGTGAGCTTCGTGAGTAATGTAGTTCATTGAGCAGAAAAGTGACTGCCCTTACCTGAAACGAAGTCTTGCTTGTAGTAAGACACAGAGCCTGGGATTTAAGTCCATTTCTGAAGGGAAACACACAGCATAGTTCTCATCCATGGATCACACTCTGCTTTAGAGCGAGAAGCACAGTCTTGCTTTGTAGAATCTCTAACATAGCAGGAAATCTGAGTGTGCCCGGAACAAAAGAACGGTGTTTCCTACACATATGTACCATACATAGTCCAAATCTGCTTCTTAAACTGATACAAAGCACTGACCAACTAACATCCAATGCTTGTCAGTTAAGATGAGAAACGTGTGAGCTTCGTGAACGATGTAGTTCGTTTGAGCTTAAAGTGACTTCCCTTAACTGAAATGAAGTCTTGCTTGTGGGAAGACACAGAGCCTGGGATTTAGCACCATTTCTGAAGTGAAGCACACAGCATAGTTCTCATCCATGGATCACACTCTGCTTTAGAGCAAGAAGCACACTCTTGCTTTCTAGAGTCTCTAAGACAGCTGGAAATCTGAGTGTGCCCAGAACAAAAGAACGGTGTTTCCTACCCATACGGACTATATGTAGTCCAAATCTTCTTCTGAAACTGATAGAATGCACTGGTCCTCTAATATCCAATGCTTGTCTGTTAAGATGAGAAATGTGTGAGCTTTGTGAACAATGTAGTTCGTTTGAGCTGAAAAGTTACTGCCCTTACCTGAAACGAAGTCTTGCTTGTAGGAAGACACAGAGTCTGGGATTTAACTCCATTTCTGAAGGGAAACACACAGCATAGTTCTCATCCATGGATCACACTCTGCTTTAGAGCAAGAAGCACGCTGTTGCTTTCAAAATTCTCTAATACAGCAGGAAATCTGAGTGTGCCCAGAACAAAAGAATGGTGTTTCCTACACATACGGACTATATGTAGTCCAAACCTTCTTCTGAAACTGATACAAAGCACTGGTCCTCTAACATCCAATGCTTGTCAGATAAGATGAGAAACTTGTGAGCTTCGTGAACGATGTAGTTCGTTTGAGCAGAAAAGTGAGTGCCCTTACCCGAAACGAAGTCTTGCTTGTAGGAAGACTCAGAGCCTGGGATTTAACTCCATTTCTGAAGTGAAACATACAGCATAGTTCTCATCCATGGATCACACTCTGCTTTAGAGCAAGAATCACACTCTTGCTTTCTAGAGTCTCTAAGACAGCAGGAAATCTGAGTGTGCCCAGAACAAAAGAACGGTGTTTCCTACACATACGGACTATATGTAGTCCAAATCTCCTTCTGAAACGGATAGAATGCACTGGTCCTCTAACATCCAATGCTTGTCTGTTAAGATGAGAAACCTGTGAGCTTTGTGAATAATGTAGTTTCTTTGAACTGAAAAGTGACTGCCCTTACCTGAAACGTAGTCTTGCTTGTAGTAAGACACAGAGCCTGGGATTTAATTCCATTTCTGAAGGGAAACACACAGCATAGTTCTCATCCATGGATCACACTCTGCTTTAGAGCGAGAAGCACACTCTATCTTTCTAGAGTCTCTAACACAGCAGGAAATCTGAGAGTGCACAGAACAAAAGAGCGGTGTTTCCTACACATAGGGACCATATCTAGTCCAAATCTGCTTCTGAAACTGATACAAAGCACTGACCATCTAACATCCAATGCTTGTCAGTTAAGATGAGAAACGTGTGAGCTTCGTGAACGATGTAGTTCGTTTGTGCAGAAAAGTGACTGCCCTTACCTGAATTTAAGTCTTGCTTTTAGGAAGACTCAGAGCCTGGGATTTAACTCCATTTCTGAAGTAAAACACACAGCAGTGTAATCATCCATTGATCACACTCTGCTCTAGAACAAGAAGCACGCTCTTGCTTTCTAGAGTCTCTAAGACAGCAGGAAACGTGAGTGTGCTGAGAACAAAAGAACGGTGTTTCCTACACATATGGACATTATATAGTCCAACTCTGCTTCTGAAACTGATACAAAGCACTGGTCTTCTAAAATCCAATGCTTGCCTGTTAAGATGAGAAACGTGTGAGCTTCGTAAACAATGTAGTTCGTTTGAGCTGAAAAGTGACTGCCGTTACCTGAAACGAAGTCTTGCCTGTAGGAAGACACAGAGACTGCCATTTAACTCCATTTCTGAAGGGAAACACACAGCATAGTTCTCATCCATGGATCACACTCTGCTTTAGAGCAAGAAGCACGCTCTTGCTTTCTAGAGTCTCTAATACAGCAGGAAATCTGATTGTGCCCAGAACAAAAGAATGGAGTTTCCTACACATACGGACCATATCTTGTCCAACTCTGCTTCTGAAACTGATACAAAGCACTGGTCCTCTAACATCCAATGCTTGTCTGTTAAGATGAGAAATGTGTGAGCTCAGGGAACGATGTAGTTCATTTGAGCAGAAAAGTGACTGCCCTTACCTGAAACGAATTCTTGCTTGTAGGTAGACTCAGAGCCTGTGATTTAACTCAATTTCTGAAGTGAAGCACACAGCATAGTTCTCATCCATGGATCACACTCTGCTTTAGAGCAAGAAGCACACTCTTGCTTTCTAGAGTCTCTAAGATAGCAGGAAATCTGAGTGTGCCCAGAACAAAAGAACGGTGTTTCCTACACATACGGACTATATGTAGTCCAAATCTTCTTCTGAAACTGATACAATGCACTGGTCCTCTAACATCCAATGCTTGTCAGTTAAGATGAGAATCGTGTGAGCTTTGTGAATGATGTAGTACATTTGAGCAGAAAAGTGACTGCCCTTACCTGAAACGAAGTCTTGCTTGAAGTAAGACACAGAGTCTGGGATTTAAGTCCATTTCTGAAGGGAAACACACAGCATAGTTCTCATCCATGGATCACACTCTGCTTTAGAACAAGAAGCACGCTCTTGATTTCTAGAGTCTCTAAGACAGCAGGAAACGTGAGTGTGCTGAGAACAAAAGAACGGTGTTTCCTACACATACAGACCATATCTAGTCCAACTCTGCTTCTGAAACTGATACAAAGCACTGGTCCTCTAACATCCAATGCTTTCAATTAAGATGAGAAACGTGTGAGTTTCGTGAATGATGTAGTTCATTTGAGCAGAAAAGTGACTGCCCTTACCTGAAACGAAGTCTTGCATGTAGTAAGACACAAAGCCTGGGATTTAAGTCCATTTCTGAAGGGAAACACACAGCATAGTTCTCATCCATGGATCACACTCTGCTTTAGAGCGAGAAGCACACTCTTGCTTTGTAGAGTCTCTAATACAGCAGGAAATCTGAGTGTGCCCAGAACAAAGAACGGTGTTTCCTACACATATGGACCATATGTAGTCCAAATTGCTTCTGAAACTGATACAAAGCACTGATCATCTAACATCCAATGCTTGTCAGTTAAGATGAGAAACGTGGGAGCTTCATGAACGATGAAGTTCATTTGAGCAGAAAAGTTACTGCCATAACCTGAAACGAAGTCTTGCCTTTAGGAAGACTCAGGGCCTGGGATTTAACTCCGTTTCTGAAGTCAAGCACACAGCATAGTTCTCATCCATGGATCACACTCTGCTTTAGAGCAAGAAGCACACTCTTGCTTTCTAGAGTCTCTAAGACAGCAGGAAATCTGAGTGTGCCCAGAACAAAAGAACGGTGTTTCCTACACATACGGACTATATGTAGTCCAAATCTTCTTCTGAAACTGATACAATGCACTGGTCCTCTAACATCCAATGCTTGTCAGTTAAGATGAGAAACGTGTGAGCTTCGTGAACGATGTAGTTCCTTTGAGCAGAAAAGTGACTGTCCTTACCTGAAACGAAGTCTTGCTTGTAGGGAGACTCTGAGCCTGGGATTTAACTCCATTTCTGAAGTGAAACACACAGCATTGTCTCATCCATTGATGACACTCTGCTTTAGAACAAGAAGCAAGCTCTTGCTTTCTAGAGTCTCTAAGACAGCAGGAAATCTGAGTGTGCCCGGAACAAAAGAACGGTGTTTCCTACACATATGGACCATATGTAGTCCAAATCTGCTTCTGAAACTGATAGAATGCACTGGTCTTCTAACATCCAATGCTTGTCAGTTAAGATGAGAAACGTGTGAGCTTTGTGAATGATGTAGTTCATTTGAGCAGAAACGTTACTGCCCTTACCTGAAACGAAGTCTTGCTTGTAGTAAGACACAGAGTCTGGGATTTAAGTCCATTTCTGAAGGGAAACACACAGCATAGTTCTCATCCATGGTACACTCTGCTTTAGAGCGAGAAGCACACTCTTGCTTTGTAGAGTCTCTAATACAGCAGGAAATCTGAGTGTGCCCGGAACAAAAGAACGGTGTTTCCTACACATATGGACCATATGTAGTCCAAATCTGCTTCTGAAACTGATACAAAGCACTGACCATCTAACATCCAATGCTTGTCAGTTAAGATGAGAAATGTGTGAGCTTCGTGAACGATGTAGTTCGTTTGAGCAGAAAAGTGACTGCCCTTACCTGAAACGAAGTCTTGCTTGTAGGTAGACTCAGAGCCTGGGATTTAACTCCATTTCGGAAGTGAAGCACACAGCATAGTTCTCATCCATGGATTACACTCTGCTTTAGAGCAAGAAGCACACTCTTGCTTTCTAGAGTCTCTAAGATAGCAGGAAATCTGAGTGTGCCCAGAACAAATGAACGGTGTTTCCTACACATACGGACTATATGTAGTCCAAATCTTCTTCTGAAACTGATAGAATGCACTGGTCCTCTAACATCCAATGCTTGTCAGTTAAGATGAGAAACGTGTGAGCTTTGTTTATGATGTAGTTCATTTGAGCAGAAAAGTGACTGCCCTTACCTGAAACGAAGTCTTGCTGTAGTAAGACACAGAGTCTGGGATTTAAGTCCATTTCTGAAGGGAAACACACAGCATAGTTCTCATCAATGGATCACACTCTGCTTTAGAACAAGAAGCACGCCCTTGATTTCTAGAGTCTCTAAGACAGCAGGAAACGTGAGTGTGCTGAGAACAAAAGAACGGTGTTTCCTACACATACGGACCATATCTAGTCCAACTCTGCTTCTGAAACTGATACAAAGCACTGACCATCTAACATCCAATGCTTTTCTGTTAAGATGAGAAATGTGTGAGCTCAGTGAACGATGTAGTTCATTTGAGCAGAAACGTGACTGCCCTTACCTGAAACGAAGTCTTGCTTGTAGTAAGACACAGAGCCTGGGATTTAAGTCCATTTCTGAAGGGAAACACACAGCATAGTTCTCATCCATGGATCACACTCTGCTTTAGTGCGAGAAGCACACTCTTGCTTTGTAGAGTCTCTAATACAGCAGGAAATCTGAGTGTGCCCGGAACAAAAGAACGGTGTTTCCTACACATATGGACCATACGTAGGCCAAATCTGCTTCTGAAACTGATACAAAGCACTGACCATCTATCATCCAATGCTTGTCAGTTAAGATGAGAAACGTGTGAGCTTCATGAACGATGTAGTTCGTTTGAGCAGAAAAGTGACTGCCCTTACCTGAAACGAAGTCTTGCCTGTAGGAAGACTCAGAGCCTGGGATTTAACTCCATTTCTGAAGTGAAGCACACAGCATAGTTCTCATCCATGGATCACACTCTGCTTTAGAGCAAGAAGCACACTCTTGCTTTCTAGAGTCTCTAAGATAGCAGGAAATCTGAGTGTACCCAGAACAAAAGAACGGTGTTTCCTTCACATACGGACTATATGTAATCCAAATCTTCTTCTGAAACTGATAGAATGCACTGGTCCTCTAACATCCAATGCTTGTCAGTTAAGATGAGAAACGTGTGAGCTTTGTGAATGATGTAGTTCATTTGAGCAGAAAAGTGACTGCCCTTACGTGAAACGAAGTCTTGCTTGTAGTAAGACACAGAGTCTGGGATTTAAGTCCATTTCTGAAGGGAAACACACAGCAGAGTTCTCATCCATGGATGTCACTCTGCTTTAGAACAAGAAGCACGCTCTTGATTTCTAGAGTCTCTAAGACAGCAGGAAACGTGAGTGTGCTGAGAACAAAAGAACGGTGTTTCCTACACATACGGACCATATCTAGTCTAACTCTGCTTCTGAAACTGATACAAAGCACTGGTCCTCTAACATTCAATGCTTGTCTGTTAAGATGAGATACGTGTGAGCTCCGTGAAAGATGTAGTTCGTTTGAGCTGAAAAGTGACTGCCCTTACCTGAATATAAGTCTTGCTTGTAGGAAGACTCAGAGCCTGGGATTTAACTCCATTTCTGAAGTAAAACACACAGCAGTGTAATCATCCATTGATCACACTCTGCTTTAGAACAAGAAGCACGCGCTTGCTTTCTAGAGTCTCTAAGACAGCAGGAAACGTGAGTGTGCTGAGAACAAAAGAACGGTGTTTCCTACACATACGGACTATATGTAGATAAATTTTCTTCTGAAACTGATACAATGCACTGGTCCTCTAACATCCAATGCTTGTCAGTTAAGACTAGAAACGTGTGAGCTTCGTGAACGATGTAGTTCCTTTGAGCAGAAAAGTGACTGCCCTTATCTGAAACGAAGTCTTGCTTGTAGGGAGACTCAGAGCCTGGGATTTAACTCCATTTCTGAAGTGAAACACACAGCATTGTTTCATCCATTGATGACACTCTGCTTTAGAACAAGAAGCACGCTCTTGCTTTCTAGAGTCTCTAAGACAGCAGGAAATCTGAGTGTGCCCAGAACAAAAGAACGGTGTTTCCTACACATATGGACCATATGTAGTCCAAATCTGCTTCTGAAACTGATACAAAGCACTGGTCCTCTAACATCCAATGCTTGTCTGTTAAGATGAGAAATGTGTGAGCTCAGTGAACGATGTAGTTCGTTTGAGCTTAAAAGTGACTGCCCTTACCTGAAACGAAGTCTTGCCTGTAGGAAGAGACAGAGTCTGGGATTTAACTCCATTTCTGAAGGGAAACATACAGCACAGTTCTCATCAATGGATCACACTCTGCTTTAGAACATGAAGCACGCTCTTGCTTTCTAGAGTCTCTAAGACAGCAGGAAATCTGAGTGTGCCCGGAACAAAAGAACGGTGTTTCCTACACATATGGACCGTATGTAGTCCAAATCTGCTTCTGAAACTGATACAAACCACTGGTCCTCTAACATCCAATGCTTGTCATTTAGGATGAGAAACGTGTGAGCTTCGTGAGTAATGTAGTTCATTGAGCAGAAAAGTGACTGCCCTTACCTGAAACGAAGTCTTGCTTGTAGTAAGACACAGAGCCTGGGATTTAAGTCCATTTCTGAAGGGAAACACACAGCATAGTTCTCATCCATGGATCACACTCTGCTTTAGAGCGAGAAGCACAGTCTTGCTTTGTAGAATCTCTAACATAGCAGGAAATCTGAGTGTGCCCGGAACAAAAGAACGGTGTTTCCTACACATATGTACCATACATAGTCCAAATCTGCTTCTTAAACTGATACAAAGCACTGACCAACTAACATCCAATGCTTGTCAGTTAAGATGAGAAACGTGTGAGCTTCGTGAACGATGTAGTTCGTTTGAGCTTAAAGTGACTTCCCTTAACTGAAATGAAGTCTTGCTTGTGGGAAGACACAGAGCCTGGGATTTAGCACCATTTCTGAAGTGAAGCACACAGCATAGTTCTCATCCATGGATCACACTCTGCTTTAGAGCAAGAAGCACACTCTTGCTTTCTAGAGTCTCTAAGACAGCTGGAAATCTGAGTGTGCCCAGAACAAAAGAACGGTGTTTCCTACCCATACGGACTATATGTAGTCCAAATCTTCTTCTGAAACTGATAGAATGCACTGGTCCTCTAATATCCAATGCTTGTCTGTTAAGATGAGAAATGTGTGAGCTTTGTGAACAATGTAGTTCGTTTGAGCTGAAAAGTTACTGCCCTTACCTGAAACGAAGTCTTGCTTGTAGGAAGACACAGAGTCTGGGATTTAACTCCATTTCTGAAGGGAAACACACAGCATAGTTCTCATCCATGGATCACACTCTGCTTTAGAGCAAGAAGCACGCTGTTGCTTTCAAGATTCTCTAATACAGCAGGAAATCTGAGTGTGCCCAGAACAAAAGAATGGTGTTTCCTACACATACGGACTATATGTAGTCCAAACCTTCTTCTGAAACTGATACAAAGCACTGGTCCTCTAACATCCAATGCTTGTCAGATAAGATGAGAAACTTGTGAGCTTCGTGAACGATGTAGTTCGTTTGAGCAGAAAAGTGAGTGCCCTTACCCGAAACGAAGTCTTGCTTGTAGGAAGACTCAGAGCCTGGGATTTAACTCCATTTCTGAAGTGAAACACACAGCATAGTTCTCATCCATGGATCACACTCTGCTTTAGAGCAAGAATCACACTCTTGCTTTCTAGAGTCTCTAAGACAGCAGGAAATCTGAGTGTGCCCAGAACAAAAGAACGGTGTTTCCTACACATACGGACTATATGTAGTCCAAATCTCCTTCTGAAACGGATAGAATGCACTGGTCCTCTAACATCCAATGCTTGTCTGTTAAGATGAGAAACCTGTGAGCTTTGTGAATAATGTAGTTTCTTTGAACTGAAAAGTGACTGCCCTTACCTGAAACGTAGTCTTGCTTGTAGTAAGACACAGAGCCTGGGATTTAATTCCATTTCTGAAGGGAAACACACAGCATAGTTCTCATCCATGGATCACACTCTGCTTTAGAGCGAGAAGCACACTCTAGCTTTCTAGAGTCTCTAACACAGCAGGAAATCTGAGAGTGCACAGAACAAAAGAGCGGTGTTTCCTACACATAGGGACCATATCTAGTCCAAATCTGCTTCTGAAACTGATACAAAGCACTGACCATCTAACATCCAATGCTTGTCAGTTAAGATGAGAAACGTGTGAGCTTCGTGAACGATGTAGTTCGTTTGTGCAGAAAAGTGACTGCCCTTACCTGAATTTAAGTCTTGCTTTTAGGAAGACTCAGAGCCTGGGATTTAACTCCATTTCTGAAGTAAAACACACAGCAGTGTAATCATCCATTGATCACACTCTGCTCTAGAACAAGAAGCACGCTCTTGCTTTCTAGAGTCTCTAAGACAGCAGGAAACGTGAGTGTGCTGAGAACAAAAGAACGGTGTTTCCTACACATATGGACATTATATAGTCCAACTCTGCTTCTGAAACTGATACAAAGCACTGGTCTTCTAAAATCCAATGCTTGCCTGTTAAGATGAGAAACGTGTGAGCTTCGTAAACAATGTAGTTCGTTTGAGCTGAAAAGTGACTGCCGTTACCTGAAACGAAGTCTTGCCTGTAGGAAGACACAGAGACTGCCATTTAACTCCATTTCTGAAGGGAAACACACAGCATAGTTCTCATCCATGGATCACACTCTGCTTTAGAGCAAGAAGCACGCTCTTGCTTTCTAGAGTCTCTAATACAGCAGGAAATCTGATTGTGCCCAGAACAAAAGAATGGAGTTTCCTACACATACGGACCATATCTTGTCCAACTCTGCTTCTGAAACTGATACAAAGCACTGGTCCTCTAACATCCAATGCTTGTCTGTTAAGATGAGAAATGTGTGAGCTCAGGGAACGATGTAGTTCATTTGAGCAGAAAAGTGACTGCCCTTACCTGAAACGAATTCTTGCTTGTAGGTAGACTCAGAGCCTGTGATTTAACTCAATTTCTGAAGTGAAGCACACAGCATAGTTCTCATCCATGGATCACACTCTGCTTTAGAGCAAGAAGCACACTCTTGCTTTCTAGAGTCTCTAAGATAGCAGGAAATCTGAGTGTGCCCAGAACAAAAGAACGGTGTTTCCTACACATACGGACTATATGTAGTCCAAATCTTCTTCTGAAACTGATACAATGCACTGGTCCTCTAACATCCAATGCTTGTCAGTTAAGATGAGAATCGTGTGAGCTTTGTGAATGATGTAGTACATTTGAGCAGAAAAGTGACTGCCCTTACCTGAAACGAAGTCTTGCTTGAAGTAAGACACAGAGTCTGGGATTTAAGTCCATTTCTGAAGGGAAACACACAGCATAGTTCTCATCCATGGATCACACTCTGCTTTAGAACAAGAAGCACGCTCTTGATTTCTAGAGTCTCTAAGACAGCAGGAAACGTGAGTGTGCTGAGAACAAAAGAACGGTGTTTCCTACACATACAGACCATATCTAGTCCAACTCTGCTTCTGAAACTGATACAAAGCACTGGTCCTCTAACATCCAATGCTTTCAATTAAGATGAGAAACGTGTGAGTTTCGTGAATGATGTAGTTCATTTGAGCAGAAAAGTGACTGCCCTTACCTGAACGAAGTCTTGCATGTAGTAAGACACAAAGCCTGGGATTTAAGTCCATTTCTGAAGGGAAACACACAGCATAGTTCTCATCCATGGATCACACTCTGCTTTAGAGCGAGAAGCACACTCTTGCTTTGTAGAGTCTCTAATACAGCAGGAAATCTGAGTGTGCCCAGAACAAAGAACGGTGTTTCCTACACATATGGACCATATGTAGTCCAAATTGCTTCTGAAACTGATACAAAGCACTGATCATCTAACATCCAATGCTTGTCAGTTAAGATGAGAAACGTGGGAGCTTCATGAACGATGAAGTTCATTTGAGCAGAAAAGTTACTGCCATAACCTGAAACGAAGTCTTGCCTTTAGGAAGACTCAGGGCCTGGGATTTAACTCCGTTTCTGAAGTCAAGCACACAGCATAGTTCTCATCCATGGATCACACTCTGCTTTAGAGCAAGAAGCACACTCTTGCTTTCTAGAGTCTCTAAGACAGCAGGAAATCTGAGTGTGCCCAGAACAAAAGAACGGTGTTTCCTACACATACGGACTATATGTAGTCCAAATCTTCTTTTGAAACTGATAGAATGCACTGGTCCTCTAACATCCAGTGCTTGTCAGTTAAGATGAGAAACGTGTGAGCTTTGTGAATGATGTAGTTCCTTTGAACTGAAAAGTGACTGCCCTTACCTGAATTTAAGTCTTGCTTGTAGGAAGACTCAGAGCCTGGGATTTAACTCCATTTCTGAAGTAAAACACACTGCAGTGTAATCATCCATTGATCATACTCTGCTTTAGAACAAGAAGCAGGCTCTTGCTTTCTAGAGTCTCTAAGATGGCAGGAAACGTGAGTGTGCTGAGAACAAAAGAACGGTGTTTCCTACACATACGGACTATATGTAGTCCAAATCTTCTTCTGAAACTGATACAATGCACTGGTCCTCTAACATCCAATGCTTGTCAGTTAAGATGAGAAACGTGTGAGCTTCGTGAACGATGTAGTTCCTTTGAGCAGAAAAGTGACTGTCCTTACCTGAAACGAAGTCTTGCTTGTAGGGGACTCTGAGCCTGGGATTTAACTCCATTTCTGAAGTGAAACACACAGCATTGTCTCATCCATTGATGACACTCTGCTTTAGAACAAGAAGCAAGCTCTTGCTTTCTAGAGTCTCTAAGACAGCAGGAAATCTGAGTGTGCCCGGAACAAAAGAACGGTGTTTCCTACACATATGGACCATATGTAGTCCAAATCTGCTTCTGAAACTGATAGAATGCACTGGTCTTCTAACATCCAATGCTTGTCAGTTAAGATGAGAAACGTGTGAGCTTTGTGAATGATGTAGTTCATTTGAGCAGAAACGTTACTGCCCTTACCTGAAACGAAGTCTTGCTTGTAGTAAGACACAGAGTCTGGGATTTAAGTCCATTTCTGAAGGGAAACACACAGCATAGTTCTCATCCATGGTACACTCTGCTTTAGAGCGAGAAGCACACTCTTGCTTTGTAGAGTCTCTAATACATCAGGAAATCTGAGTGTGCCCGGAACAAAAGAACGGTGTTTCCTACACATATGGACCATATGTAGTCCAAATCTGCTTCTGAAACTGATACAAAGCACTGACCATCTAACATCCAATGCTTGTCAGTTAAGATGAGAAATGTGTGAGCTTCGTGAACGATGTAGTTCGTTTGAGCAGAAAAGTGACTGCCCTTACCTGAAACGAAGTCTTGCTTTTAGGTATACTCAGAGCCTGGGATTTAACTCCATTTCGGAAGTGAAGCACACAGCATAGTTCTCATCCATGGATTACACTCTGCTTTAGAGCAAGAAGCACACTCTTGCTTTCTAGAGTCTCTAAGATAGCAGGAAATCTGAGTGTGCGCAGAACAAATGAACGGTGTTTCCTACACATACGGACTATATGTAGTCCAAATCTTCTTCTGAAACTGATAGAATGCACTGGTCCTCTAACATCCAATGCTTGTCAGTTAAGATGAGAAACGTGTGAGCTTTGTTTATGATGTAGTTCATTTGAGCAGAAAAGTGACTGCCCTTACCTGAAACGAAGTCTTGCTGTAGTAAGACACAGAGTCTGGGATTTAAGTCCATTTCTGAAGGGAAACACACAGCATAGTTCTCATCAATGGATCACACTCTGCTTTAGAACAAGAAGCACGCCCTTGATTTCTAGAGTCTCTAAGACAGCAGGAAACGTGAGTGTGCTGAGAACAAAAGAACGGTGTTTCCTACACATACGGACCATATCTAGTCCCACTCTGCTTCTGAAACTGATACAAAGCACTGACCATCTAACATCCAATGCTTTTCTGTTAAGATGAGAAATGTGTGAGCTCAGTGAACGATGTAGTTCATTTGAGCAGAAACGTGACTGCCCTTACCTGAAACGAAGTCTTGCTTGTAGTAAGACACAGAGCCTGGGATTTAAGTCCATTTCTGAAGGGAAACACACAGCATAGTTCTCATCCATGGATCACACTCTGCTTTAGTGCGAGAAGCACACTCTTGCTTTGTAGAGTCTCTAATACAGCAGGAAATCTGAGTGTGCCCGGAACAAAAGAACGGTGTTTCCTACACATATGGACCATACGTAGGCCAAATCTGCTTCTGAAACTGATACAAAGCACTGACCATCTATCATCCAATGCTTGTCAGTTAAGATGAGAAACGTGTGAGCTTCATGAACGATGTAGTTCGTTTGAGCAGAAAAGTGACTGCCCTTACCTGAAACGAAGTCTTGCCTGTAGGAAGACTCAGAGCCTGGGATTTAACTCCATTTCTGAAGTGAAGCACACAGCATAGTTCTCATCCATGGATCACACTCTGCTTTAGAGCAAGAAGCACACTCTTGCTTTCTAGAGTCTCTAAGATAGCAGGAAATCTGAGTGTACCCAGAACAAAAGAATGGTGTTTCCTTCACATACGGACTATATGTAATCCAAATCTTCTTCTGAAACTGATAGAATGCACTGGTCCTCTAACATCCAATGCTTGTCAGTTAAGATGAGAAACGTGTGAGCTTTGTGAATGATGTAGTTCATTTGAGCAGAAAAGTGACTGCCCTTACGTGAAACGAAGTCTTGCTTGTAGTAAGACACAGAGTCTGGGATTTAAGTCCATTTCTGAAGGGAAACACACAGCAGAGTTCTCATCCATGGATGTCACTCTGCTTTAGAACAAGAAGCACGCTCTTGATTTCTAGAGTCTCTAAGACAGCAGGAAACGTGAGTGTGCTGAGAACAAAAGAACGGTGTTTCCTACACATAGGGACCATATCTAGTCTAACTCTGCTTCTGAAACTGATACAAAGCACTGGTCCTCTAACATTCAATGCTTGTCTGTTAAGATGAGATACGTGTGAGCTCCGTGAAAGATGTAGTTCGTTTGAGCTGAAAAGTGACTGCCCTTACCTGAATATAAGTCTTGCTTGTAGGAAGACTCAGAGCCTGGGATTTAACTCCATTTCTGAAGTAAAACACACAGCAGTGTAATCATCCATTGATCACGCTCTGCTTTAGAACAAGAAGCACGCGCTTGCTTTCTAGAGTCTCTAAGACAGCAGGAAACGTGAGTGTGCTGAGAACAAAAGAACGGTGTTTCCTACACATACGGACTATATGTAGATAAATTTTCTTCTGAAACTGATACAATGCACTGGTCCTCTAACATCCAATGCTTGTCAGTTAAGACTAGAAACGTGTGAGCTTCGTGAACGATGTAGTTCCTTTGAGCAGAAAAGTGACTGCCCTTACCTGAAACGAAGTCTTGCTTGTAGGGAGACTCAGAGCCTGGGATTTAACTCCATTTCTGAAGTGAAACACACAGCATTGTTTCATCCATTGATGACACTCTGCTTTAGAACAAGAAGCACGCTCTTGCTTTCTAGAGTCTCTAAGACAGCAGGAAATCTGAGTGTGCCCAGAACAAAAGAACGGTGTTTCCTACACATATGGACCATATGTAGTCCAAATCTGCTTCTGAAACTGATACAAAGCACTGGTCCACTAACATCCAATGCTTGTCTGTTAAGATGAGAAATGTGTGAGCTCAGTGAACGATGTAGTTCGTTTGAGCTTAAAAGTGACTGCCCTTACCTGAAACGAAGTCTTGCCTGTAGGAAGAGACAGAGTCTGGGATTTAACTCCAATTCTGAAGGGAAACATACAGCACAGTTCTCATCAATGGATCACACTCTGCTTTAGAACATGAAGCACGCTCTTGCTTTCTAGAGTCTCTAAGACAGCAGGAAATCTGAGTGTGCCCGGAACAAAAGAACGGTGTTTCCTACACATATGGACCGTATGTAGTCCAAATCTGCTTCTGAAACTGATACAAACCACTGGTCCTCTAACATCCAATGCTTGTCTGTTAAGATGAGAAATGTGTGAGCTCAGTGAACGATTTAGTTCGTTTGAGCTGAAAAGTGACTGCCCTTGCCTGAAACGAAGTCTTGCCTGTAGGAAGAGACAGAGTCTGGGATTTAACTCCATTTCTGAAGGGAAACATACAGCATAGTTCTCATCCATGGATCACACTCTGCTTTAGAGCAAGAAGCACACTCTTGCTTTCTAGAGTCTCTAAGATAGCAGGAAATCTGAGTGTGCCCAGAACAAAATAACGGTGTTTCCTACACATACGGACTATATGTAGTCCAAATCTTCTTCTGAAACTGATAGAATGCACTGGTCCTCTAACATCCAATGCTTGTCATTTAAGATGAGAAACGTGTGAGCTTTGTGAATGATGTAGTTCATTTGAGCAGAAACGTGACTGCCCTTACCTGAAACGAAGTCTTGCTTGTAGTAAGACACAGAGTCTGGGATTTAAGTCCATTTCTGAAGGGAAACACACAGCATAGTTCTCATCCATGGATCACACTCTGCTTTAGAGCGAGAAGCACACTCTTGCTTTGTAGAGTCTCTAATACAGCAGGAAATCTGAGTGTGCCCGGAAAAAAAGAACGGTGTTTCCTACACATATGGACCATATGTAGTCCAAATCTACTTCTGAAACTGATACAAAGCACTGACCATCTAACATCCAATGCTTGTCAGTTAAGATGAGAAACGTGTGAGCTTCGTGAACGATGTAGTTCGTTTGAGCAGAAAAGTGACTGCCCTTACCTGAAACGAAATCTTGCTTGTAGGAAGACTCAGAGCCTGGGATTTAACTCCATTTCTGAAGTGAAACACACAGCAGTGTTCTCATCCATTGATCACACTCTGCTTTAGAACAAAAAGCACCCTCTTGCTTTCTAGAGCCTCTAAGACAGCAGGAAACATGAGTGTGCTGAGAACCAAAGAATGATGTTTCCTACACATACGGACCATATCTAGTCCAACTCTGCTTCTGAAACTGATACAAAGCACTGGTCCTCTAACATCAAATGCTTGTCAGTTAAGATGAGAAACGTGTGAGCTTCAAGAACGATGTAGTTCGTTTGAGCTGAGAAGTGACTGCCCTTACCTGAAACGAAGTCTTGCTTGTAGTAAGACACAAAGCCTGGGATTTAACTCCATTTCTGAAGGGAAACACACAGTATAGTTCTCATCCATGGATCACACTCTGCTTTAGAGCAAGAAGCACCGTCTTGCTTTCTAGAGTCCCTAATACAGCAGGAAATCTGAGTGTTCCCAGAATGAAAGAACGGTTTCTCGTACACATAAGGACCGTATGTCGTCCAAATCTGCTTCTGAAACTGATACAAAGCACTGGTCCTCTAACATCCAATGCTTGTCAGTTAAGATGAGAAACGTGTGAGCTTCGTGAACGATGTAGTTCGTTTGAGCAGAAAAGTAACTGCCCTTACCTGAAATGAAGTCTTGCTTGTAGGAAGACTCAGAGCCTGGGATTTAACTCCATTTCTGAAGTGAAACACACAGCAGAGGTCTCATCCATTGATCACACTCTGCTTTTGAGCAAGAAGCTCGCTCTTGCTTTTTAGAGGCTCTAAGACAGCATGAAACGTGTGTGTGCTGAGAACAAAAGAACGATGTTGCCTAAACATAGGGACAATATGTAGTCCAAATCTGCTTGTGAAACTGATACAAAGCACTGGTCCTCTAACATCCAATGCTTATCAGTTAAGATGAGAAACATGTGAGTTTCGTGAACGATGTATTTCCTTTGAGCTATAAAGAAACTGCCCTTACCTGAAAGGAAGTGTTGCTTGTAGGAAGAATCAGAACCTGGGATTTAACTCCATTTCTGAAGTGAAACACACAGCAAAGTTCTCATCCATTGATCACACTCTGCTTTAGAGCAAGAAGCTCGCTCTTGCTTTCTAGAGTCTAAAAACAGCAGGCAATCAGAGTGTGTCCAGAACAAAAGAACGGTGTTTCCCACACATACGGACCATATGTAGTACACATCTGCTTCTGAAACTGATACAACGCACTGGTTCTCTAACATCCAATGCTTGCCAGTTAAGATGAGAAACGTGTGAGCTTCTTGAACGATGTAGTTCGTTTGAGCAGAAAAGTGACTGCCCTTACCTGAAACGAAGACTATCTTGTAGGAAGACACAGAGCCTGGGATTTAACTCCATTTCTGAAGGGAAACACACAGCATAGTTCTCATCCATGGATCACACTCTGCTGTAGAGCGAGAAGCACGCTCTTGCTTTCTAGAGTCTCTAATACAGCAGGGAACCTGAGTGTGCTGAGAACAAAAGAACGGTGTTTCCTACACATAAGGACCGTATGTCGTCCAAATCTGCTTCTGAAACTGATACAAAGCACTGGTCCTCTAACATCCAATGCTTGTCAGTTAAGATGAGAAACGTGTGAGCTTCGTGAACGATGTAGTTCGTTTGAGCAGAAAAGTAACTGCCCTTACCTGAAATGAAGTCTTGCTTGTAGGAAGACTCAGAGCCTGGGATTTAACTCCATTTCTGAAGTGAAACACACAGCAGAGTTCTCATCCATTGATCACACTCTGCTTTAGAGCAAGAAGCTCGCTCTTGATTTTTAGATGCTCTAAAACAGCATGAAACGTGAGTGTGCTGAGAACAAAAGAATGATGTTGCCTACACATACGGACCCTATGTAGTCCAAATCTGCTTCTGAAAGTGATACAAAGCACTGGTCCTCTAACATCCAATGCTTGTCAGTTAAGATGAGAAACGTGTGAGTTTCATGAACGATGTAGTTCGTTTGAGCTATAAATAAACTGCCCTTACCTGAAAGGAATTCTGCTTGTAGGAAGACTCAGAGCCTGGGATTTAACTCCATTTCTGAAGGGAAACACACAGCATAGTTCTCGTCCATAGATCACACTCTGCTTTAGAGCGAGAAGCACGCTCTTGCTTTCTAGAGTCACTAATACAGCAGGAAATCTGAGTGTGCCCAGAACAATGAATGGTGTTTCCTACATATACGGAACTTATATCATCCAAATCTGCTTCTGATACTGATACAAAGCACTTTTCCTCTAACATCCAATGCTTGTCAGTTAAGATGAGAAACGTGTGAGCTTTGTGAACTATGTAGTTCGTTTGAGCAGAAAAGTGACTGCCCCTACCTGAAAAGAAATCTTGCTTGTAGGAAGACTCAGAGCCTGGGATTTAACTCCAATTCTGAAGTGAAACACACAGCAGTGTTCTCATCCATTGATCACACTCTGCTTTAGAACAAGAAGCACCCTCTTGCTTTCTAGAGTCTCTAAGAGAGCAGGAAGCATGAGTGTGCTGAGAACCAAAGAATGATGTTTCCTACACATACGGACCGTATCTAGTCCAACTCTGCTTCTGAAACTGATACAAAGCACTGGTCCTCTAACATCCAATGCTTGTCAGTTAAGATGAGAAACGTGTGAGCTTCAAGAACGATGTAGTTCGTTTGAGCTGAGAAGTGACTGCCCTTACCTGAAACGAAGTCTTGCTTGTAGTAAGACACAAAGCCTGGGATTAAACTCCATTTCTGAAGGGAAACACACAGTATAGTTCTCATCCATGGATCACACTCTTCTTTAGAGCAAGAAGCACCGTCTTGCTTTCTAGAGTCTCTAATACAGCAGGAAATCTGAGTGTTCCCAGAATGAAAGAACGGTTTTTCGTACACATAAGGACCGTATGTCGTCCAAATCTGCTTCTGAAACTGATACAAAGCACTGGTCCTCTAACATCCAATGCTTGTCAGTTAAGATGAGAAACGTGTGAGCTTCGTGAACGATGTAGTTCGTTTGAGCAGAAAAGTAACTGCCCTTACCTGAAATGAAGTCTTGCTTATAGGAAGACTCAGAGCCTGGGATTTCACTCCATTTCTGAAGTGAAACACACAGCAGAGTTCTCATCCATTGATCACACTCTGCTTTAGAGCAAGAAGCTCGCTCTTGCTTTTTAGAGGCTCTAAGACAGCATGAAACGTGAGTGTGCTGAGAACAAAAGAACGATGTTGCCTAAACATAAAGACAATATGTAGTCCAAATCTGCTTGTGAAACTGATACAAAGCACTGGTCCTCTAACATCCAATGCTTCTCAGTTAAGATGAGAAACATGTGAGTTTCGTGAATGATGTAGTTCCTTTGAGCTATAAAGAAACTGCAATTACCTGAAAGGAAGTGTTGCTTGTAGGAAGACTCAGAGCCTGGGATTTAACACCATTTCTGAAGTGAAACACACAGCAAAGTTCTCATCCATTGATCACACTCTGCTTTAGAGCAAGAAGCTCGCTCTTGCTTTCTAGAGTCTCTAATTCAGCAGGAAATCTGAGTGTGTCCAGAACAAAAGAATGGTGTTTCCCACACAAACGGACCATATGTAGTCCAAATCTGCTTCTGAAACTGATACAACGCACTGGTCCTCTAACATCCAATGCTTGCCAGTTAAGATGAGAAACGTGTGAGCTTCTTGAACGATGTAGTTCTTTTGAGCTGAAAAGTGACTGCCCTTACCTGAAACGAAGTCTTTCTTGTAGGAAGACACAGAGCCTGGGATTTAACTCCATTTCTGAAGTGAAACACACAGCAAAGTTCTCATCCATTGATCACACTCTGCTTTAGAGCAAGAAGCTCGCTCTTGCTTTCTAGAGTCTCTAATTCAGCAGGAAATCTGAGTGTGTCCAGAACAAAAAAACGGTGTTTCCTACACATACAGACCATAACTAGTTCAACTCTGCTTCTGAAACTGAAACAAACCACAGGTCCTCTAACATCCAATGCTTGTCAGGTAAGATCTGAAATGTGTGAGCTTCGTGAACGATGTAGTTCGTTTGAACTGTAAAGTAACTGCACTTACCTGAAACGAAGTCTTGCTTGTAGGAAGATTCAGAGCCTGGGATTTCACTCCATTTCTGAAGTGAAACACACAGCAGATTTCTCATCCATTGATCACACTCTGCTTTAGAGCAAGAAGCATGCTCTTGCTTTCTAGAGGCTCTAAGACAGCATGAAACGTGAGTGTGCTGAGAACAAAAGAACGATGTTGCCTACACATACGGACCATATGTAGTCCAAATCTGCTTCTGAAAGTGATACAAAGCACTGGTCCTCTAACATCCAATGCTTGTCAGTTAAGATGAGAAACGTGTGAGTTTCATGAACGATGTAGTTCGTTTGAGCTATAAATAAACTGCCCTTACCTGAAAGGAATTCTGCTTGTAGGAAGACTCAGAGCCTGGGATTTAACTCCATTTCTGAAGGGAAACACACAGTATAGTTCTCATCCATGGATGACACTCTGCTTTAGAGCAAGAAGCACCGTCTTGCTTTCTAGAGTCCCTAATACAGCAGGAAATCTGAGTGTTCCCAGAACAATGAATGGTGTTTCCTACATATACGGAACTTATGTCGTCCAAATCTGCTTCTGAAACTGATACAAAGCACTTTTCCTCTAACATCCAATGCTTGTCAGTTAAGATGAGAAACGTGTGAGCTTTGTGAACTATGTAGTTCGTTTGAGCAGAAAAGTGACTGCCCCTACCTGAAAAGAAATCTTGCTTGTAGGAAGACTCAGAGCCTGGGATTTAACTCCATTTCTGAAGTGAAACACACAGCAGAGTTCTCATCCATTGATCACACTCTGCTTTAGAGCAAGAAGCTCGCTCTTGATTTTTAGAGGCTCTAAGACAGCATGAAACGTGAGTGTGCTGAGAACAAAAGAATGATGTTGCCTACACATACGGACCCTATGTATTCCAAATCTGCATCTGAAAGTGATACAAAGCACTGGTCCTCTAACATCCAATGCTTGTCAGTTAAGATGAGAAACGTGTGAGTTTCATGAACGATGTAGTTCGTTTGAGCTATAAATAAACTGCCCTTACCTGAAAGGAATTCTGCTTGTAGGAAGACTCAGAGCCTGGGATTTAACTCCATTTCTGAAGGGAAACACACAGCATAGTTCTCGTCCATAGATCACACTCTGCTTTAGAGCGAGAAGCACGCTCTTGCTTTCTAGAGTCACTAATAAAGCAGGAAATCTGAGTGTGCCCAGAACAATGAATGGTGTTTCCTACATATACGGAACTTATGTCGTCCAAATCTGCTTCTGAAACTGATACAAAGCACTTTTCCTCTAACATCCAATGCTTGTCAGTTAAGATGAGAAACGTGTGAGCTTTGTGAACTATGTAGTTCGTTTGAGCAGAAAAGTGACTGCCCCTACCTGAAAAGAAATCTTGCTTGTAGGAAGACTCAGAGCCTGGGATTTAACTCCAATTCTGAAGTGAAACACACAGCAGTGTTCTCATCCATTGATCACACTCTGCTTTAGAACAAGAAGCACCCTCTTGCTTTCTAGAGTCTCTAAGACAGCAGGAAGCATGAGTGTGCTTAGAACCAAAGAATGATGTTTCCTACACATACGGACTGTATCTAGTCCAACTCTGCTTCTGAAACTGATACAAAGCACTGGTCCTCTAACATCCAATGCTTGTCAGTTAAGATGAGAAACGTGTGAGCTTCAAGAACGATGTAGTTCGTTTGAGCTGAGAAGTGACTGCCCTTACCTGAAACGAAGTCTTGCTTGTAGTAAGACACAAAGCCTGGGATTTAACTCCATTTCTGAAGGGAAACACACAGTATAGTTCTCATCCATGGATCACACTCTTCTTTAGAGCAAGAAGCACCGTCTTGCTTTCTAGAGTCTCCAATACAGCAGGAAATCTGAGTGTTCCCAGAATGAAAGAACGGTTTTTCGTACACATAAGGACCGTATGTCGTCCAAATCTGCTTCTGAAACTGATACAAAGCACTGGTCCTCTAACATCCAATGCTTGTCAGTTAAGATGAGAAACGTGTGAGCTTCGTGAACGATGTAGTTCGTTTGAGCAGAAAAGTAACTGCCCTTACCTGAAATGAAATCTTGCTTGTAGGAAGACTCAGAGCCTGGGATTTCACTCCATTTCTGAAGTGAAACACACAGCAGAGTTCTCATCCATTGATCACACTCTGCTTTAGAGCAAGAAGCTCGCTCTTGCTTTTTAGAGGCTCTAAGACAGCATGAAACGTGAGTGTGCTGAGAACAAAAGAACGATGTTGCCTAAACATAAAGACAATATGTAGTCCAAATCTGCTTGTGAAACTGATACAAAGCACTGGTCCTCTAACATCCAATGCTTCTCAGTTAAGATGAGAAACATGTGAGTTTCGTGAATGATGTAGTTCCTTTGAGCTATAAAGAAACTGCCCTTACCTGAAAGGAAGTGTTGCTTGTAGGAAGACTCAGAGCCTGGGATTTAAATCCATTTCTGAAGTGAAACACACAGCAAAGTTCTCATCCATTGATCACACTCTGCTTTAGAGTAAGAAGCTCGCTCTTGCTTTCTAGAGTCTCTAATTCAGCAGGAAATCTGAGTGTGTCCAGAACAAAAGAACGGTGTTTCCCACACAAACGGACCATATGTAGTCCAAATCTGCTTCTGAAACTGATACAACGCACTGGTCCTCTAACATCCAATGCTTGCCAGTTAAGATGAGAAACGTGTGAGCTTCTTGAACGATGTAGTTCGTTTGAGCTGAAAAGTGACTGCCCTTACCTGAAACGAAGTCTTTCTTGTAGGAAGACACAGAGCCTGGGATTTAACTCCATTTCTGAAGGGAAACACACAGCATAGTTCTCATCCATGGATCACTCTGCTTTAGAGCGAGAAGCACGCTCTTGCTTTCTAGATTCTCTAATACAGCAGGGAACCTGAGTGTGCTGAGAACAAAAAAACGGTGTTTCCTACACATACAGACCACAACTAGTTCAACTCTGCTTCTGAAACTGAAACAAACCACAGGTCCTCTAACATCCAATGCTTGTCAGGTAAGATCTGAAATGTGTGAGCTTCGTGAACGATGTAGTTCGTTTGACCTGTAAAGTAACTGCACTTACCTGAAACGAAGTCTTGCTTGTAGGAAGACTCAGAGCCTGGGATTTCACTCCATTTCTGAAGTGAAACACACAGCAGATTTCTCATCCATTGATCACACTCTGCTTTAGAGCAAGAAGCATACTCTTGCTTTCTAGAGGCTCTAAGACAGCATGAAACGTGAGTGTGCTGAGAACAAAAGAACGATGTTGCCTACACATACGGACCATATGTAGTCCAAATCTGCTTCTGAAAGTGATACAAAGCACTGGTCCTCTAACATCCAATGCTTGTCAGTTAAGATGAGAAACGAGTGAGTTTCATGAACGATGTAGTTCGTTTGAGCTAGAAATAAACTGCCCTTACCTGAAAGGAATTCTGCTTGTAGGAAGACTCAGAGCCTGGGATTTAACTCCATTTATGAAGGGAAACACACAGCATAGTTCTCATCCATAGATCACACTCTGCTTTAGAGCGAGAAGCACGCTCTTGCTTTCTGGAGTCACTAATACAGCAGGAAATCTGAGTGTGCCCAGAACAATGAATGGTGTTTCCTACATATACGGAACTTATGTCGTCCAAATCTGCTTCTGAAACTGATACAAAGCACTTTTCCTCTAACATCCAATGCTTGTCAGTTAAGATGAGAAACGTGTGAGCTTCGTGAACTATGTAGTTCGTTTGAGCAGAAAAGTGACTGCCCTTACCTGAAAAGAAATCTTGCTTGTAGGAAGACTCAGAGCCTGGGATTTAACTCCATTTCTGAAGTGAAACACACAGCAGTGTTCTCATCCATTGATCACACTCTGCTTTAGAACAAGAAGCACCCTCTTGCTTTCTAGAGTCTCTAAGACAGCAGGAAACATGAGTGTGCTGAGAACCAAAGAATGATGTTTCCTACACATACGGACCCTATCTAGTCCAACTCTGCTTCTGAAACTGATACAAAGCACTGGTCCTCTAACATCCAATGCTTGTCAGTTAAGATGAGAAACGTGTGAGCTTCAAGAACGATGTAGTTCGTTTGAGCTGAGAAGTGACTGCCCTTACCTGAAAGGAGTCTTGCTTGTAGTAAGACACAAAGCCTGGGATTTAACTCCATTTCTGAAGGGAAACACACAGTATAGTTCTCATCCATGGATCACACTCTGCTTTAGAGCAAGAAGCACCATCTTGCTTTCTAGAGTCTCTAATACAGCAGGAAATCTGAGTGTTCCCAGAATGAAAGAACGGTTTTTCGTACACATAAGGACCGTATGTCGTCCAAATCTGCTTCTGAAACTGATACAAAGCACTGGTCCTCTAACATCCAATGCTTGTCAGTTAAGATGAGAAATCGTGTGAGCTTCGTGAACGATGTAGTTCGTTTGAGCAGAAAAGTAACTGCCCTTACCTGAAATGAAGTCTTGCTTGTAGGAAGACTCAGAGCCTTGGATTTAACTGCATTTCTGAAGTGAAACACACAGCAGAGTTCTCATCCATTCATCACACTCTGCTTTAGAGCAAGAAGCTCGCTCTTGCTTTTTAGAGGCTCTAAGACAGCATGAAACGTGAGTGTGCTGAGAACAAAAGAACGATGTTGCCTAAACATAGGGACATTATGTAGACCAAATCTGCTTGTGAAACTGATACAAAGCACTGGTCCTCTAACATCCAATGCTTCTCAGTTAAGATGAGAAACATGTGAGTTTCGTGAATGATGTAGTTCCTTTGAGCTATAAAGAAACTGCCCTTACCTGAAAGGAAGTGTTGCTTGTAGGAAGACTCAGAGCCTGGGATTTAAATCCATTTCTGAAGTGAAACACACAGCAAAGTTCTCATCCATTGATCACACTCTGCTTTAGAGCAAGAAGCTCGCTCTTGCTTTCTAGAGTCTCTAATTCAGCAGGAAATCTGAGTGTGTCCAGAACAAAAGAACGGTGTTTCCCACACAAACGGACCATATGTAGTCCAAATCTGCTTCTGAAACTGATACAACGCACTGGTCCTCTAACATCCAATGCTTGCCAGTTAAGATGAGAAACGTGTGAGCTTCTTGAACGATGTAGTTCGTTTGAGCTGAAAAGTGACTGCCCTTACCTGAAACGAAGTCTTTCTTGTAGGAAGACACAGAGCCTGGGATTTAACTCCATTCTGAAGGGAAACACATAGCATAGTTCTCATCCATGGATCACTCTGCTTTAGAGCGAGGAGCACGCTCTTGCTTTCTAGATTCTCTAATACAGCAGGGAACCTGAGTGTGCTGAGAACAAAAAAACGGTGTTTCCTACACATACAGACCACAACTAGTTCAACTCTGCTTCTGAAACTGAAACAAACCACAGGTCCTCTAACATCCAATGCTTGTCAGGTAAGATCTGAAATGTGTGAGCTTCGTGAACGATGTAGTTCGTTTGACCTGTAAAGTAACTGCACTTACCTGAAACGAAGTCTTGCTTGTAGGAAGACTCAGAGCCTGGGATTTCACTCCATTTCTCAAGTGAAACACACAGCAGATTTCTCATCCATTGATCACACTCTGCTTTAGAGCAAGAAGCATGCTCTTGCTTTCTAGAGGCTCTAAGACAGCATGAAACGTGAGTGTGCTGAGAACAAAAGAACGATGTTGCCTACACATACGGACCATATGTATTCCAAATCTGCTTCTGAAAGTGATACAAAGCACTGGTCCTCTAACATCCAATGCTTGTCAGTTAAGATGAGAAACGAGTGAGTTTCATGAACGATGTAGTTCGTTTGAGCTAGAAATAAACTGCCCTTACCTGAAAGGAATTCTGCTTGTAGGAAGACTCAGAGCCTGGGATTTAACTCCATTTCTGAAGGGAAACACACAGCATAGTTCTCATCCATAGATCACACTCTGCTTTAGAGCGAGAAGCACGCTCTTGCTTTCTGGAGTCACTAATACAGCAGGAAATCTGAGTGTGCCCAGAACAATGAATGGTGTTTCCTACATATACGGAACTTATGTCGTCCAAATCTGCTTCTGAAACTGATACAAAGCACTTTTCCTCTAACATCCAATGCTTGTCAGTTAAGATGAGAAACGTGTGAGCTTCGTGAACTATGTAGTTCGTTTGAGCAGAAAAGTGACTGCCCTTACCTGAAAAGAAATCTTGCTTGTAGGAAGACTCAGAGCCTGGGATTTAACTCCATTTCTGAAGTGAAACACACAGCAGTGTTCTCATCCATTGATCACACTCTGCTTTAGAACAAGAAGCACCATCTTGCTTTCTAGAGTCTCTAATACAGCAGGAAATCTGAGTCTTCCCAGAATGAAAGAACGGTTTTTCGTACACATAAGGACCGTATGTCGTCCAAATCTGCTTCTGAAACTGATACAAAGCACTGGTCCTCTAACATCCAATGCTTGTCAGTTAAGATGAGAAATCGTGTGAGCTTCGTGAACGATGTAGTTCGTTTGAGCAGAAAAGTAACTGCCCTTACCTGAAATGAAGTCTTGCTTGTAGGAAGACTCAGAGCCTTGGATTTAACTCCATTTCTGAAGTGAAACACACAGCAGAGTTCTCATCCATTCATCACACTCTGCTTTAGAGCAAGAAGCTCGCTCTTTTGTTTTTTAGAGGCTCTAAGACAGCATGAAACGTGAGTGTGCTGAGAACAAAAGAACGATGTTGCATAAACATAGGGACATTATGTAGTCCAAATCTGCTTGTGAAACTGATACAAAGCACTGGTCCTCTAACATCCAATGCTTCTCAGTTAAGATGAGAAAAATGTGAGTTTCGTGAATGATGTAGTTCCTTTGAGCTATAAAGAAACTGCCCTTACCTGAAAGGTAGTGTTGCTTGTAGGAAGACTCAGAGCCTGGGATTTAACTCCATTTCTGAAGTTAAACACACAGCAAAGTTCTCATCCATTGATCACACTCTGCTTTAGAGCAAGAAGCTCGCTCTTGCTTTCTAGAGTCTCTAATACAGCAGGAAATCTGAGTGTGTCCAGAACAAAAGAACGGTGTTTCCCACACAAACGGACCATATGTAGTCCAAATCTGCTTCTGAAACTGATACAACGCACTGGTCCTCTAACATCAAATGCTTGCCAGTTAAGATGAGAAACGTGTGAGCTTCTTGAACGATGTAGTTCGTTTGAGCGGAAAAGTGACTGCCCTTACCAGAAACGAAGTCTTTCTTGTAGGAAGACACAGAGCCTGGGATTTAACTCCATTTCTGAAGGGAAGCACACAGCATAGTTCTCATCCATGGATCACTCTGCTTTAGAGCGAGAAGCACGCTCTTGCTTTCTAGATTCTCTAATACAGCAGGGAACCTTAGTGTGCTGAGAACAAAAAAACGGTGTTTCCTACACATACAGACCATAACTAGTTCAACTCTGCTTCTGAAACTGAAACAAACCACAGGTCCTCTAACATCAAATGCTTGTCAGGTAAGATCTGAAATGTGTGAGCTTCGTGAACGATGTAGTCCGTTTGACCTGTAAAGTAACTGCACTTACCTGAAACGAAGTCTTGCTTGTAGGAAGACTCAGAGCCTGGGATTTCACTCCATTCCTGAAGTGAAACACACAGCAGATTTCTCATCCATTGATCACACTCTGCTTTAGAGCAAGAAGCATGCTCTTGCTTTCTAGAGGCTCTAAGACAGCATGAAACATGAGTGTGCTGAGAACAAAAGAACGATGTTGCCTACACATACAGACCATATGTAGTCCAAATCTGCTTCTGAAAGTGATACAAAGCACTGGTCCTCTAACATCCAATGCTTGTCAGTTAAGATGAGAAACGTGTGAGTTTCATGAACGATGTAGTTCGTTTGAGCTATAAATAAACTGCCCTTACCTGAAAGGAATTCTGTTTGTAGGAAGACTCAGAGCCTGGGATTTAACTCCATTTCTGAAGTGAAACACACAGCAGTGTTCTCATCCATTGATCACACTCTGCTTTAGAGCGTGAAGCACGCTCTTGCTTTCTAGAGTCACTAATACAGCAGGAAATCTGAGTGTGCCCAGAACAATGAATGGTGTTTCCTACATATACGGAACTTATGTCGTCCAAATCTGCTTCTGAAACTGATACAAAGCACTTTTCCTCTAACATCCAATGCTTATCAGTTAAGATGAGAAACGTGTGAGCTTCGTGAACTATGTAGTTCGTTTGAGCAGAAAAGTGACTGCCCTTACCTGAAAAGAAATCTTGCTTGTAGGAAGACTCAGAGCCTGGGATTTAACTCCATTTCTGAAGTGAAACACACAGCAGTGTTCTCATCCATTGACCACACTCTGCTTTAGAACAAGAAGCACCCTCTTGCTTTCTAGAGTCTCTAAGACAGCAGGAAACATGAGTGTGCTGAGAACCAAAGAATGATGTTTCCTACAGATACGCACCGTATCTAGTCCAACTCTGCTTCTGAAACTGATACAAAGCACTGGTCCTCTAACATCCAATGCTTGTCAGTTAAGATGAGAAACGTGTGAGCTTCAAGAACGATGTAGTTCGTTTGAGCTGAGAAGTGACTGCCCTTACCTGAAATGAAGTCTTGCTTGTAGTAAGACACAAAGCCTGGGATTTAACTCCATTTCTGAAGGGAAACACACATCATAGTTCTCATCCATGGATCACACTCTGCTTTAGAGCAAGAAGCACCATCTTGCTTTCTAGAGTCTCTAAGACAGCAGGAAACATGAGTGTGCTGAGAACCAAAGAATGATGTTTCCTACACATACGGACCCTATCTAGTCCAACTCTGCTTCTGAAACTGATACAAAGCACTGGTCCTCTAACATCCAATGCTTGTCAGTTAAGATGAGAAACGTGTGAGCTTCAAGAACGATGTAGTTCGTTTGAGCTGAGAAGTGACTGCCCTTACCTGAAAGGAGTCTTGCTTGTAGTAAGACACAAAGCCTGGGATTTAACTCCATTTCTGAAGGGAAACACACAGTATAGTTCTCATCCATGGATCACACTCTGCTTTAGAGCAAGAAGCACCATCTTGCTTTCTAGAGTCTCTAATACAGCAGGAAATCTGAGTGTTCCCAGAATGAAAGAACGGTTTTTCGTACACATAAGGACCGTATGTCGTCCAAATCTGCTTCTGAAACTGATACAAAGCACTGGTCCTCTAACATCCAATGCTTGTCAGTTAAGATGAGAAATCGTGTGAGCTTCGTGAACGATGTAGTTCGTTTGAGCAGAAAAGTAACTGCCCTTACCTGAAATGAAGTCTTGCTTGTAGGAAGACTCAGAGCCTTGGATTTAACTCCATTTCTGAAGTGAAACACACAGCAGAGTTCTCATCCATTCATCACACTCTGCTTTAGAGCAAGAAGCTCGCTCTTGCTTTTTAGAGGCTCTAAGACAGCATGAAACGTGAGTGTGCTGAGAACAAAAGAACGATGTTGCATAAACATAGGGACATTATGTAGTCCAAATCTGCTTGTGAAACTGATACAAAGCACTGGTCCTCTAACATCCAATGCTTCTCAGTTAAGATGAGAAAAATGTGAGTTTCGTGAATGATGTAGTTCCTTTGAACTATAAAGAAACTGCCCTTACCTGAAAGGTAGTGTTGCTTGTAGGAAGACTCAGAGCCTGGGATTTAACTCCATTTCTGAAGTTAAACACACAGCAAAGTTCTCATCCATTGATCACACTCTGCTTTAGAGCAAGAAGCTCGCTCTTGCTTTCTAGAGTCTCTAATACAGCAGGAAATCTGAGTGTGTCCAGAACAAAAGAACGGTGTTTCCCACACAAACGGACCATATGTAGTCCAAATCTGCTTCTGAAACTGATACAACGCACTGGTCCTCTAACATCCAATGCTTGCCAGTTAAGATGAGAAACGTGTGAGCTTCTTGAACGATGTAGTTCGTTTGAGCGGAAAAGTGACTGCCCTTACCAGAAACGAAGTCTTTCTTGTAGGAAGACACAGAGCCTGGGATTTAACTCCATTTCTGAAGGGAAACACACAGCATAGTTCTCATCCATGGATCACTCTGCTTTAGAGCGAGAAGCACGCTCTTGCTTTCTAGATTCTCTAATACAGCAGGGAACCTGAGTGTGCTGAGAATAAAAAAACGGTGTTTCCTACACATACAGACCATAACTAGTTCAACTCTGCTTCTGAAACTGAAACAAACCACAGGTCCTCTAACATCAAATGCTTGTCAGGTAAGATCTGAAATGTGTGAGCTTCGTGAACGATGTAGTCCGTTTGACCTGTAAAGTAACTGCACTTACCTGAAACGAAGTCTTGCTTGTAGGAAGACTCAGAGCCTGGGATTTCACTCCATTCCTGAAGTGAAACACACAGCAGATTTCTCATCCATTGATCACACTCTGCTTTAGAGCAAGAAGCATGCTCTTGCTTTCTAGAGGCTCTAAGACAGCATGAAACATGAGTGTGCTGAGAACAAAAGAACGATGTTGCCTACACATACAGACCATATGTAGTCCAAATCTGCTTCTGAAAGTGATACAAAGCACTGGTCCTCTAACATCCAATGCTTGTCAGTTAAGATGAGAAACGTGTGAGTTTCATGAACGATGTAGTTCGTTTGAGCTATAAATAAACTGCCCTTACCTGAAAGGAATTCTGTTTGTAGGAAGACTCAGAGCCTGGGATTTAACTCCATTTCTGAAGTGAAACACACAGCAGTGTTCTCATCCATTGATCACACTCTGCTTTAGAGCGTGAAGCACGCTCTTGCTTTCTAGAGTCACTAATACAGCAGGAAATCTGAGTGTGCCCAGAACAATGAATGGTGTTTCCTACATATACGGAACTTATGTCGTCCAAATCTGCTTCTGAAACTGATACAAAGCACTTTTCCTCTAACATCCAATGCTTATCAGTTAAGATGAGAAACGTGTGAGCTTCGTGAACTATGTAGTTCGTTTGAGCAGAAAAGTGACTGCCCTTACCTGAAAAGAAATCTTGCTTGTAGGAAGACTCAGAGCCTGGGATTTAACTCCATTTCTGAAGTGAAACACACAGCAGTGTTCTCATCCATTGACCACACTCTGCTTTAGAACAAGAAGCACCCTCTTGCTTTCTAGAGTCTCTAAGACAGCAGGAAACATGAGTGTGCTGAGAACCAAAGAATGATGTTTCCTACAGATACGCACCGTATCTAGTCCAACTCTGCTTCTGAAACTGATACAAAGCACTGGTCCTCTAACATCCAATGCTTGTCAGTTAAGATGAGAAACGTGTGAGCTTCAAGAACGATGTAGTTCGTTTGAGCTGAGAAGTGACTGCCCTTACCTGAAACGAAGTCTTGCTTGTAGTAAGACACAAAGCCTGGGATTTAACTCCATTTCTGAAGGGAAACACACATCATAGTTCTCATCCATGGATCACACTCTGCTTTAGAGCAAGAAGCACCATCTTGCTTTCTAGAGTCTCTAAGACAGCAGGAAACATGAGTGTGCTGAGAACCAAAGAATGATGTTTCCTACACATACGGACCCTATCTAGTCCAACTCTGCTTCTGAAACTGATACAAAGCACTGGTCCTCTAACATCCAATGCTTGTCAGTTAAGATGAGAAACGTGTGAGCTTCAAGAACGATGTAGTTCGTTTGAGCTGAGAAGTGACTGCCCTTACCTGAAAGGAGTCTTGCTTGTAGTAAGACACAAAGCCTGGGATTTAACTCCATTTCTGAAGGGAAACACACAGTATAGTTCTCATCCATGGATCACACTCTGCTTTAGAGCAAGAAGCACCATCTTGCTTTCTAGAGTCTCTAATACAGCAGGAAATCTGAGTGTTCCCAGAATGAAAGAACGGTTTTTCGTACACATAAGGACCGTATGTCGTCCAAATCTGCTTCTGAAACTGATACAAAGCACTGGTCCTCTAACATCCAATGCTTGTCAGTTAAGATGAGAAATCGTGTGAGCTTCGTGAACGATGTAGTTCGTTTGAGCAGAAAAGTGACTGCCCTTACCTGAAAAGAAATCTTGCTTGTAGGAAGACTCAGAGCCTGGGATTTAACTCCATTTCTGAAGTGAAACACACAGCAGTGTTCTCATCCATTGACCACACTCTGCTTTAGAACAAGAAGCACCCTCTTGCTTTCTAGAGTCTCTAAGACAGCAGGAAACATGAGTGTGCTGAGAACCAAAGAATGATGTTTCCTACAGATACGCACCGTATCTAGTCCAACTCTGCTTCTGAAACTGATACAAAGCACTGGTCCTATAACATCCAATGCTTGTCAGTTAAGATGAGAAACGTGTGAGCTTCAAGAACGATGTAGTTCGTTTGAGCTGAGAAGTGACTGCCCTTACCTGAAACGAAGTCTTGCTTGTAGTAAGACACAAAGCCTGGGATTTAACTCCATTTCTGAAGGGAAACACACATCATAGTTCTCATCCATGGATCACACTCTGCTTTAGAGCAAGAAGCACCATCTTGCTTTCTAGAGTCTCTAAGACAGCAGGAAACATGAGTGTGCTGAGAACCAAAGAATGATGTTTCCTACACATACGGACCCTATCTAGTCCAACTCTGCTTCTGAAACTGATACAAAGCACTGGTCCTCTAACATCCAATGCTTGTCAGTTAAGATGAGAAACGTGTGAGCTTCAAGAACGATGTAGTTCGTTTGAGCTGAGAAGTGACTGCCCTTACCTGAAAGGAGTCTTGCTTGTAGTAAGACACAAAGCCTGGGATTTAACTCCATTTCTGAAGGGAAACACACAGTATAGTTCTCATCCATGGATCACACTCTGCTTTAGAGCAAGAAGCACCATCTTGCTTTCTAGAGTCTCTAATACAGCAGGAAATCTGAGTGTTCCCAGAATGAAAGAACGGTTTTTCGTACACATAAGGACCGTATGTCGTCCAAATCTGCTTCTGAAACTGATACAAAGCACTGGTCCTCTAACATCCAATGCTTGTCAGTTAAGATGAGAAATCGTGTGAGCTTCGTGAACGATGTAGTTCGTTTGAGCAGAAAAGTAACTGCCCTTACCTGAAATGAAGTCTTGCTTGTAGGAAGACTCAGAGCCTTGGATTTAACTCCATTTCTGAAGTGAAACACACAGCAGAGTTCTCATCCATTCATCACACTCTGCTTTAGAGCAAGAAGCTCGCTCTTGCTTTTTAGAGGCTCTAAGACAGCATGAAACGTGAGTGTGCTGAGAACAAAAGAACGATGTTGCATAAACATAGGGACATTATGTAGTCCAAATCTGCTTGTGAAACTGATACAAAGCACTGGTCCTCTAACATCCAATGCTTCTCAGTTAAGATGAGAAAAATGTGAGTTTCGTGAATGATGTAGTTCCTTTGAGCTATAAAGAAACTGCCCTTACCTGAAAGGTAGTGTTGCTTGTAGGAAGACTCAGATCCTGGGATTTAACTCCATTTCTGAAGTTAAACACACAGCAAAGTTCTCATCCATTGATCACACTCTGCTTTAGAGCAAGAAGCTCGCTCTTGCTTTCTAGAGTCTCTAATACAGCAGGAAATCTGAGTGTGTCCAGAACAAAAGAACGGTGTTTCCCACACAAACGGACCATATGTAGTCCAAATCTGCTTCTGAAACTGATACAACGCACTGGTCCTCTAACATCCAATGCTTGCCAGTTAAGATGAGAAACGTGTGAGCTTCTTGAACGATGTAGTTCGTTTGAGCGGAAAAGTGACTGCCCTTACCAGAAACGAAGTCTTTCTTGTAGGAAGACACAGAGCCTGGGATTTAACTCCATTTCTGAAGGGAAACACACAGCATAGTTCTCATCCATGGATCACTCTGCTTTAGAGCGAGAAGCACGCTCTTGCTTTCTAGATTCTCTAATACAGCAGGGAACCTGAGTGTGCTGAGAATAAAAAAACGGTGTTTCCTACACATACAGACCATAACTAGTTCAACTCTGCTTCTGAAACTGAAACAAACCACAGGTCCTCTAACATCCAATGCTTGTCAGGTAAGATCTGAAATGTGTGAGCTTCGTGAACGATGTAGTTCGTTTGACCTGTAAAGTAACTGCACGTACCTGAAACGAAGTCTTGCTTGTAGGAAGACTCAGAGCCTGGGATTTCACTCCATTTCTGAAGTGAAACACACAGCAGATTTCTCATCCATTGATCACACTCTGCTTTAGAGCAAGAAGCATGCTCTTGCTTTCTAGAGGCTCTAAGACAGCATGAAACATGAGTGTGCTGAGAACAAAAGAACGATGTTGCCTACACATACGGACCATATGTAGTCCAAATCTGCTTCTGAAAGTGATACAAAGCACTGGTCCTCTAACATCCAATGCTTGTCAGTTAAGATGAGAAACGTGTGAGTTTCATGAACGATGTAGTTCGTTTGAGCTATAAACAAACTGCCCTTACCTGAAAGGAATTCTGTTTGTAGGAAGACTCAGAGCCTGGGATTTAACTCCATTTCTGAAGTGAAACACACAGCAGTGTTCTCATCCATTGATCACACTCTGCTTTAGAGCGTGAAGCACGCTCTTGCTTTCTAGAGTCACTAATACAGCAGGAAATCTGAGTGTGCCCAGAACAATGAATGGTGTTTCCTACATATACGGAACTTATGTCGTCCAAATCTGCTTCTGAAACTGATACAAAGCACTTTTCCTCTAACATCCAATGCTTATCAGTTAAGATGAGAAACGTGTGAGCTTCGTGAACTATGTAGTTCGTTTGAGCAGAAAAGTGACTGCCCTTACCTGAAAAGAAATCTTGCTTGTAGGAAGACTCAGAGCCTGGGATTTAACTCCATTTCTGAAGTGAAACACACAGCAGTGTTCTCATCCATTGACCACACTCTGCTTTAGAACAAGAAGCACCCTCTTGCTTTCTAGAGTCTCTAAGACAGCAGGAAACATGAGTGTGCTGAGAACCAAAGAATGATGTTTCCTACAGATACGCACCGTATCTAGTCCAACTCTGCTTCTGAAACTGATACAAAGCACTGGTCCTCTAACATCCAATGCTTGTCAGTTAAGATGAGAAACGTGTGAGCTTCAAGAACGATGTAGTTCGTTTGAGCTGAGAAGTGACTGCCCTTACCTGAAACGAAGTCTTGCTTGTAGTAAGACACAAAGCCGGGGATTTAACTCCATTTCTGAAGGGAAACACACATCATAGTTCTCATCCATGGATCACACTCTGCTTTAGAGCAAGAAGCACCCTCTTGCTTTCTAGAGTCTCTAAGACAGCAGGAAACATGAGTGTGCTGAGAACCAAAGAATGATGTTTCCTACACATACGGACCCTATCTAGTCCAACTCTGCTTCTGAAACTGATACAAAGCACTGGTCCTCTAACATCCAATGCTTGTCAGTTAAGATGAGAAACGTGTTAGCTTCAAGAACGATGTAGTTCGTTTGAGCTGAGAAGTGACTGCCCTTACCTGAAAGGAGTCTTGCTTGTAGTAAGACACAAAGCCTGGGATTTAACTCCATTTCTGAAGGGAAACACACAGTATAGTTCTCATCCATGGATCACACTCTGCTTTAGAGCAAGAAGCACCATCTTGCTTTCTAGAGTCTCTAATACAGCAGGAAATCTGAGTGTTCCCAGAATGAAAGAACGGTTTTTCGTACACATAAGGACCGTATGTCGTCCAAATCTGCTTCTGAAACTGATACAAAGCACTGGTCCTCTAACATCCAATGCTTGTCAGTTAAGATGAGAAATCGTGTGAGCTTCGTGAACGATGTAGTTCGTTTGAGCAGAAAAGTAACTGCCCTTACCTGAAATGAAGTCTTGCTTGTAGGAAGACTCAGAGCCTTGGATTTAACTCCATTTCTGAAGTGAAACACACAGCAGAGTTCTCATCCATTCATCACACTCTGCTTTAGAGCAAGAAGCTCGCTCTTGCTTTTTAGAGGCTCTAAGACAGCATGAAACGTGAGTGTGCTGAGAACAAAAGAACGATGTTGCATAAACATAGGGACATTATGTAGTCCAAATCTGCTTGTGAAACTGATACAAAGCACTGGTCCTCTAACATCCAATGCTTCTCAGTTAAGATGAGAAAAATGTGAGTTTCGTGAATGATGTAGTTCCTTTGAACTATAAAGAAACTGCCCTTACCTGAAAGGTAGTGTTGCTTGTAGGAAGACTCAGAGCCTGGGATTTAACTCCATTTCTGAAGTTAAACACACAGCAAAGTTCTCATCCATTGATCACACTCTGCTTTAGAGCAAGAAGCTCGCTCTTGCTTTCTAGAGTCTCTAATACAGCAGGAAATCTGAGTGTGTCCAGAACAAAAGAACGGTGTTTCCCACACAAACGGACCATATGTAGTCCAAATCTGCTTCTGAAACTGATACAACGCACTGGTCCTCTAACATCCAATGCTTGCCAGTTAAGATGAGAAACGTGTGAGCTTCTTGAACGATGTAGTTCGTTTGAGCGGAAAAGTGACTGCCCTTACCAGAAACGAAGTCTTTCTTGTAGGAAGACACAGAGCCTGGGATTTAACTCCATTTCTGAAGGGAAACACACAGCATAGTTCTCATCCATGGATCACTCTGCTTTAGAGCGAGAAGCACGCTCTTGCTTTCTAGATTCTCTAATACAGCAGGGAACCTGAGTGTGCTGAGAATAAAAAAACGGTGTTTCCTACACATACAGACCATAACTAGTTCAACTCTGCTTCTGAAACTGAAACAAACCACAGGTCCTCTAACATCCAATGCTTGTCAGGTAAGATCTGAAATGTGTGAGCTTCGTGAACGATGTAGTTCGTTTGACCTGTAAAGTAACTGCACGTACCTGAAACGAAGTCTTGCTTGTAGGAAGACTCAGAGCCTGGGATTTCACTCCATTTCTGAAGTGAAACACACAGCAGATTTCTCATCCATTGATCACACTCTGCTTTAGAGCAAGAAGCATGCTCTTGCTTTCTAGAGGCTCTAAGACAGCATGAAACATGAGTGTGCTGAGAACAAAAGAACGATGTTGCCTACACATACGGACCATATGTAGTCCAAATCTGCTTCTGAAAGTGATACAAAGCACTGGTCTTCTAACATCCAATGCTTGTCAGTTAAGATGAGAAACGTGTGAGTTTCATGAACGATGTAGTTCGTTTGAGCTATAAACAAACTGCCCTTACCTGAAAGGAATTCTGTTTGTAGGAAGACTCAGAGCCTGGGATTTAACTCCATTTCTGAAGTGAAACACACAGCAGTGTTCTCATCCATTGATCACACTCTGCTTTAGAGCGTGAAGCACGCTCTTGCTTTCTAGAGTCACTAATACAGCAGGAAATCTGAGTGTGCCCAGAACAATGAATGGTGTTTCCTACATATACGGAACTTATGTCGTCCAAATCTGCTTCTGAAACTGATACAAAGCACTTTTCCTCTAACATCCAATGCTTATCAGTTAAGATGAGAAACGTGTGAGCTTCGTGAACTATGTAGTTCGTTTGAGCAGAAAAGTGACTGCCCTTACCTGAAAAGAAATCTTGCTTGTAGGAAGACTCAGAGCCTGGGATTTAACTCCATTTCTGAAGTGAAACACACAGCAGTGTTCTCATCCATTGACCACACTCTGCTTTAGAACAAGAAGCACCCTCTTGCTTTCTAGAGTCTCTAAGACAGCAGGAAACATGAGTGTGCTGAGAACCAAAGAATGATGTTTCCTACAGATACGCACCGTATCTAGTCCAACTCTGCTTCTGAAACTGATACAAAGCACTGGTCCTCTAACATCCAATGCTTGTCAGTTAAGATGAGAAACGTGTGAGCTTCAAGAACGATGTAGTTCGTTTGAGCTGAGAAGTGACTGCCCTTACCTGAAACGAAGACTTGCTTGTAGTCAGACACAAAGCCTGGGATTTAACTCCATTTCTGAAGGGAAACACACATCATAGTTCTCATCCATGGATCACACTCTGCTTTAGAGCAAGAAGCACCATCTTGCTTTCTAGAGTCTCTAAGACAGCAGGAAACATGAGTGTGCTGAGAACCAAAGAATGATGTTTCCTACACATACGGACCCTATCTAGTCCAACTCTGCTTCTGAAACTGATACAAAGCACTGGTCCTCTAACATCCAATGCTTGTCAGTTAAGATGAGAAACGTGTGAGCTTCGTGAACTATGTAGTTCGTTTGAGCAGAAAAGTGACTGCCTTTACCTGAAAAGAAATCTTGCTTGTAGGAAGACTCAGAGCCTGGGATTTAACTCAATTTCTGAAGTGAAACACACAGAAGTGTTCTCATCCATTGATCACACTCTGCTTTAGAACAAGAAGCACCCTCTTGCTTTCTAGAGTCTCTAAGACAGCAGGAAACATGAGTGTGCTGAGAACCAAAGAATGATGTTTCCTACACATACGGACCCTATCTAGTCCAACTCTGCTTCTGAAACTGATACAAAGCACTGGTCCTCTAACATCCAATGCTTGTCAGTTAAGATGAGAAACGTGTGAGCTTCAAGAACGATGTAGTTCGTTTGAGCTGAGATGTGACTGCCCTTACCTGAAACGAAGTCTTGCTTGTAGTAAGACACAAAGCCTGGGATTAAACTCCATTTCTGAAGGGAAACACACAGCATAGTTCTCATCCATGGATCACTCTCTTCTTTAGAGCAAGAAGCACCGTCTTGCTTTCTAGAGTCTCTAATACAGCAGGAAATCTGAGTGTTCCCAGAATGAAAGAACGGTTTTTCGTACACATAAGGACCGTATGTCGTCCAAATCTGCTTCTGAAACTGATACAAAGCACTGGTCCTCTAACATCCAATGCTTGTCAGTTAAGATGAGAAACGTGTGAGCTTCGTGAACGATGTAGTTCGTTTGAGCAGAAAAGTAACTGCCCTTACCTGAAATGAAATCTTGCTTGTAGGAAGACTCAGAGCCTGGGATTTCACTCCATTTCTGAAGTGAAACACACAGCAGAGTTCTCATCCATTGATCACACTCTGCTTTAGAGCAAGAAGCTCGCTCTTGCTTTTTAGAGGCTCTAAGACAGCATGAAACGTGAGTGTGCTGAGAACAAAAGAACGATGTTGCCTAAACATAAAGACAATATGTAGTCCAAATCTGCTTGTGAAACTGATACAAAGCACTGGTCCTCTAACATCCAATGCTTCTCAGTTAAGATGAGAAACATGTGAGTTTCGTGAATGATGTAGTTCCTTTGAGCTATAAAGAAACTGCCCTTACCTGAAAGGAAGTGTTGCTTGTAGGAAGACTCAGAGCCTGGGATTTAACTCCATTTCTGAAGTGAAACACACAGCAAAGTTCTCATCCATTGATCACACTCTGCTTTAGAGCAAGAAGCTTGCTCTTGCTTTCTAGAGTCTCTAATTCAGCAGGAAATCTGAGTGTGTCCAGAACAAAAGAACGGTGTTTCCCACACAAACGGACCATATGTAGTCCAAATCTGCTTCTGAAACTGATACAACGCACTGGTCCTCTAACATCCAATGCTTGCCAGTTAAGATGAGAAACGTGTGAGCTTCTTGAACGATGTAGTTCGTTTGAGCTGAAAAGTGACTGCCCTTACCTGAAACGAAGTCTTTCTTGTAGGAAGACACAGAGCCTGGGATTTAACTCCATTTCTGAAGGGAAACACACAGCATAGTTCTCATCCATGGATCACTCTGCTTTAGAGCGAGAAGCACGCTCTTGCTTTCTAGATTCTCTAATACAGCAGGGAACCTGAGTGTGCTGAGAACAAAAAAACGGTGTTTCCTACACATACAGACCACAACTAGTTCAACTCTGCTTCTGAAACTGAAACAAACCACAGGTCCTCTAACATCCAATGCTTGTCAGGTAAGATCTGAAATGTGTGAGCTTCGTGAACGATGTAGTTCGTTTGACCTGTAAAATAACTGCACTTACCTGAAACGAAGTCTTGCTTGTAGGAAGACTCAGAGCCTGGGATTTCACTCCATTTCTGAAGTGAAACACACAGCAGATTTCTCATCCATTGATCACACTCTGCTTTAGAGCAAGAAGCATGCTCTTGCTTTCTAGAGGCTCTAAGACAGCATGAAACGTGAGTGTGCTGAGAACAAAAGAACGATGTTGCCTACACATACGGACCATATGTAGTCCAAATCTGCTTCTGAAAGTGATACAAAGCACTGGTCCTCTAACATCCAATGCTTGTCAGTTAAGATGAAAAACGTGTGAGTTTCATGAACGATGTAGTTCGTTTGAGCTATAAATAAACTGCCCTTACCTGAAAGGAATTCTGCTTGTAGGAAGACTCAGAGCCTGGGATTTAACTCCATTTCTGAAGGGAAACACACAGCATAGTTCTCATCCATAGATCACATTCTGCTTTAGAGCGAGAAGCACGCTCTTGCTTTCTGGAGTCACTAATACAGCAGGAAATCTGAGTGTGCCCAGAAAAATGAATGGTGTTTCCTACATATACGGAACTTATGTCGTCCAAATCTGCTTCTGAAACTGATACAAAGCACTTTTCCTCTAACATCCAATGCTTGTCAGTTAAGATGAGAAACGTGTGAGCTTCGTGAACTATGTAGTTCGTTTGAGCAGAAAAGTGACTGCCCTTACCTGAAAAGAAATCTTGCTTGTAGGAAGACTCAGAGCCTGGGATTTAACTCCATTTCTGAAGTGAAACACACAGCAGTGTTCTCATCCATTGATCACACTCTGCTTTAGAACAAGAAGCACCCTCTTGCTTTCTAGAGTCTCTAAGACAGCAGGAAACATGAGTGTGCTGAGAACCAAAGAATGATGTTTCCTACACATACGGACCCTATCTAGTCCAACTCTGCTTCTGAAACTGATACAAAGCACTGGTCCTCTAACATCCAATGCTTGTCAGTTAAGATGAGAAACGTGTGAGCTTCAAGAATGATGTAGTTCGTTTGAGCTGAGAAGTGACTGCCCTTACCTGAAAGGAGTCTTGCTTGTAGTAAGACACAAAGCCTGGGATTTAACTCCATTTCTGAAGGGAAACACACAGTATAGTTCTCATCCATGGATCACACTCTGCTTTAGAGCAAGAAGCACCATCTTGCTTTCTAGAGTCTCTAATACAGCAGGAAATCTGAGTGTTCCCAGAATGAAAGAATGGTTTTTCGTACACATAAGGACCGTATGTCGTCCAAATCTGCTACTGAAACTGATACAAAGCACTGGTCCTCTAACATCCAATGCTTGTCAGTTAAGATGAGAAATCGTGTGAGCTTCGTGAACGATGTAGTTCGTTTGAGCAGAAAAGTAACTGCCCTTACCTGAAATGAAGTCTTGCTTGTAGGAAGACTCAGAGCCTTGGATTTAACTCCATTTCTGAAGTGAAACACACAGCAGAGTTCTCATCCATTCATCACACTCTGCTTTAGAGCAAGAAGCTCGCTCTTGCTTTTTAGAGGCTCTAAGACAGCATGAAACGTGAGTGTGCTGAGAACAAAAGAACGATGTTGCATAAACATAGGGACATTATGTAGTCCAAATCTGCTTGTGAAACTGATACAAAGCACTGGTCCTCTAACATCCAATGCTTCTCAGTTAAGATGAGAAAAATGTGAGTTTCGTGAATGATGTAGTTCCTTTGAGCTATAAAGAAACTGCCCTTACCTGAAAGGTAGTGTTGCTTGTAGGAAGACTCAGAGCCTGGGATTTAACTCCATTTCTGAAGTTAAACACACAGCAAAGTTCTCATCCATTGATCACACTCTGCTTTAGAGCAAGAAGCTCGCTCTTGCTTTCTAGAGTCTCTAATACAGCAGGAAATCTGAGTGTGTCCAGAACAAAAGAACGGTGTTTCCCACACAAACGGACCATATGTAGTCCAAATCTGCTTCTGAAACTGATACAACGCACTGGTCCTCTAACATCCAATGCTTGCCAGTTAAGATGAGAAACGTGTGAGCTTCTTGAACGATGTAGTTCTTTTGAGCGGAAAAGTGACTGCCCTTACCAGAAACGAAGTCTTTCTTGTAGGAAGACACAGAGCCTGGGATTTAACTCCATTTCTGAAGGGAAACACACAGCATAGTTCTCATCCATGGATCACTCTGCTTTAGAGCGAGAAGCACGCTCTTGCTTTCTAGATTCTCTAATACAGCAGGGAACCTGAGTGTGCTGAGAACAAAAAAACGGTGTTTCCTACACATACAGACCATAACTAGTTCAACTCTGCTTCTGAAACTGAAACAAACCACAGGTCCTCTAACATCCAATGCTTGTCAGGTAAGATCTGAAATGTGTGAGCTTCGTGAACGATGTAGTTCGTTTGACCTGTAAAGTAACTGCACTTACCTGAAACGAAGTCTTGCTTGTAGGAAGACTCAGAGCCTGAGATTTCACTCCATTTCTGAAGTGAAACACACAGCAGATTTCTCATCCATTGATCACACTCTGCTTTAGAGCAAGAAGCATGCTCTTGCTTTCTAGAGGCTCTAAGGCAGCATGAAACATGAGTGTGCTGAGAACAAAAGAACGATGTTGCCTACACATACGGACCATATGTAGTCCAAATCTGCTTCTGAAAGTGATACAAAGCACTGGTCCTCTAACATCCAATGCTTGTCAGTTAAGATGAGAAACGTGTGAGTTTCATGAACGATGTAGTTCGTTTGAGCTATAAATAAACTGCCCTTACCTGAAAGGAATTCTGTTTGTAGGAAGACTCAGAGCCTGGGATTTAACTCCATTTCTGAAGGGAAACACACAGCAGTGTTCTCATCCATTGATCACACTCTGCTTTAGAGCGTGAAGCACGCTCTTGCTTTCTAGAGTCACTAATACAGCAGGAAATCTGAGTGTGCCCAGAACAATGAATGGTGTTTCCTACATATACGGAACTTATGTCGTCCAAATCTGCTTCTGAAACTGATACAAAGCACTTTTCCTCTAACATCCAATGCTTATCAGTTAAGATGAGAAACGTGTGAGCTTCGTGAACTATGTAGTTCGTTTGAGCAGAAAAGTGACTGCCCTTACCTGAAAAGAAATCTTGCTTGTAGGAAGACTCAGAGCCTGGGATTTAACTCCATTTCTGAAGTGAAACACACAGCAGTGTTCTCATCCATTGACCACACTCTGCTTTAGAACAAGAAGCACCCTCTTGCTTTCTAGAGTCTCTAAGACAGCAGGAAACATGAGTGTGCTGAGAACCAAAGAATGATGTTTCCTACAGATACGCACCGTATCTAGTCCAACTCTGCTTCTGAAACTGATACAAAGCACTGGTCCTCTAACATCCAATGCTTGTCAGTTAAGATGAGAAACGTGTGAGCTTCAAGAACGATGTAGTTCGTTTGAGCTGAGAAGTGACTGCCCTTACCTGAAACGAAGTCTTGCTTGTAGTAAGACACAAAGCCTGGGATTTAACTCCATTTCTGAAGGGAAACACACAGTATAGTTCTCATCCATGGATCACACTCTTCTTTAGAGCAAGAAGCACCGTCTTGCTTTCTAGAGTCTCTAATACAGCAGGAAATCTGAGTGTTCCCAGAATGAAAGAACGGTTTTTCGTACACATAAGGACCGTATGTCGTCCAAATCTGCTTCTGAAACTGATACAAAGCACTGGTCCTCTAACATCCAATGCTTGTCAGTTAAGATGAGAAACGTGTGAGCTTCGTGAACGATGTAGTTCGTTTGAGCAGAAAAGTAACTGCCCTTACCTGAAATGAAGTCTTGCTTGTAGGAAGACTCAGAGCCTGGGATTTCACTCCATTTCTGAAGTGAAACACACAGCAGAGTTCTCATCCATTGATCACACTCTGCTTTAGAGCAAGAAGCTCGCTCTTGCTTTTTAGAGGCTCTAAGACAGCATGAAACGTGAGTGTGCTGAGAACAAAAGAACGATGTTGCCTAAACATAAAGACAATATGTAGTCCAAATCTGCTTGTGAAACTGATACAAAGCACTGGTCCTCTAACATCCAATGCTTCTCAGTTAAGATGAGAAACATGTGAGTTTCGTGAATGATGTAGTTCCTTTGAGCTATAAAGAAACTGCAATTACCTGAAAGGAAGTGTTGCTTGTAGGAAGACTCAGAGCCTGGGATTTAACTCCATTTCTGAAGTGAAACACACAGCAAAGTTCTCATCCATTGATCACACTCTGCTTTAGAGCAAGAAGCTCGCTCTTGCTTTCTAGAGTCTCTAATTCAGCAGGAAATCTGAGTGTGTCCAGAACAAAAGAATGGTGTTTCCCACACAAACGGACCATATGTAGTCCAAATCTGCTTCTGAAACTGATACAACGCACTGGTCCTCTAACATCCAATGCTTGCCAGTTAAGATGAGAAACGTGTGAGCTTCTTGAACGATGTAGTTCTTTTGAGCTGAAAAGTGACTGCCCTTACCTGAAACGAAGTCTTTCTTGTAGGAAGACACAGAGCCTGGGATTTAACTCCATTTCTGAAGTGAAACACACAGCAAAGTTCTCATCCATTGATCACACTCTGCTTTAGAGCAAGAAGCTCGCTCTTGCTTTCTAGAGTCTCTAATTCAGCAGGAAATCTGAGTGTGTCCAGAACAAAAAAACGGTGTTTCCTACACATACAGACCATAACTAGTTCAACTCTGCTTCTGAAACTGAAACAAACCACAGGTCCTCTAACATCCAATGCTTGTCAGGTAAGATCTGAAATGTGTGAGCTTCGTGAACGATGTAGTTCGTTTGAACTGTAAAGTAACTGCACTTACCTGAAACGAAGTCTTGCTTGTAGGAAGATTCAGAGCCTGGGATTTCACTCCATTTCTGAAGTGAAACACACAGCAGATTTCTCATCCATTGATCACACTCTGCTTTAGAGCAAGAAGCATGCTCTTGCTTTCTAGAGGCTCTAAGACAGCATGAAACGTGAGTGTGCTGAGAACAAAAGAACGATGTTGCCTACACATACGGACCATATGTAGTCCAAATCTGCTTCTGAAAGTGATACAAAGCACTGGTCCTCTAACATCCAATGCTTGTCAGTTAAGATGAGAAACGTGTGAGTTTCATGAACGATGTAGTTCGTTTGAGCTATAAATAAACTGCCATTACCTGAAAGGAATTCTGCTTGTAGGAAGACTCAGAGCCTGGGATTTAACTCCATTTCTGAAGGGAAACACACAGTATAGTTCTCATCCATGGATGACACTCTGCTTTAGAGCAAGAAGCACCGTCTTGCTTTCTAGAGTCTCTAATACAGCAGGAAATCTGAGTGTTCCCAGAATGAAAGAACGGTTTTTCGTACACATAAGGACCGTATGTCGTCCAAATCTGCTTCTGAAACTGATACAAAGCACTGGTCCTCTAACATCCAATGCTTGTCAGTTAAGATGAGAAACGTGTGAGCTTCGTGAACGATGTAGTTCGTTTGAGCAGAAAAGTAACTGCCCTTACCTGAAATGAAGTCTTGCTTGTAGGAAGACTCAGAGCCTGGGATTTCACTCCATTTCTGAAGTGAAACACACAGCAGAGTTCTCATCCATTGATCACACTCTGCTTTAGAGCAAGAAGCTCGCTCTTGATTTTTAGAGGCTCTAAGACAGCATGAAACGTGAGTGTGCTGAGAACAAAAGAATGATGTTGCCTACACATACGGACCCTATGTATTCCAAATCTGCATCTGAAAGTGATACAAAGCACTGGTCCTCTAACATCCAATGCTTGTCAGTTAAGATGAGAAACGTGTGAGTTTCATGAACGATGTAGTTCGTTTGAGCTATAAATAAACTGCCCTTACCTGAAAGGAATTCTGCTTGTAGGAAGACTCAGAGCCTGGGATTTAACTCCATTTCTGAAGGGAAACACACAGCATAGTTCTTGTCCATAGATCACACTCTGCTTTAGAGCGAGAAGCACGCTCTTGCTTTCTAGAGTCACTAATAAAGCAGGAAATCTGAGTGTGCCCAGAACAATGAATGGTGTTTCCTACATATACGGAACTTATGTCGTCCAAATCTGCTTCTGAAACTGATACAAAGCACTTTTCCTCTAACATCCAATGCTTGTCAGTTAAGATGAGAAACGTGTGAGCTTTGTGAACTATGTAGTTCGTTTGAGCAGAAAAGTGACTGCCCCTACCTGAAAAGAAATCTTGCTTGTAGGAAGACTCAGAGCCTGGGATTTAACTCTATTTCTGAAGTGAAACACACAGCAGAGTTCTCATCCATTGATCACACTCTGCTTTAGAGCAAGAAGCTCGCTCTTGATTTTTAGAGGCTCTAAGACAGCATGAAACGTGAGTGTGCTGAGAACAAAAGAATGATGTTGCCTACACATACGGACCCTATGTATTCCAAATCTGCATCTGAAAGTGATACAAAGCACTGGTCCTCTAACATCCAATGCTTGTCAGTTAAGATGAGAAACGTGTGAGTTTCATGAACGATGTAGTTCGTTTGAGCTATAAATAAACTGCCCTTACCTGAAAGGAATTCTGCTTGTAGGAAGACTCAGAGCCTGGGATTTAACTCCATTTCTGAAGGGAAACACACAGCATAGTTCTTGTCCATAGATCACACTCTGCTTTAGAGCGAGAAGCACGCTCTTGCTTTCTAGAGTCACTAATAAAGCAGGAAATCTGAGTGTGCCCAGAACAATGAATGGTGTTTCCTACATATACGGAACTTATGTCGTCCAAATCTGCTTCTGAAACTGATACAAAGCACTTTTCCTCTAACATCCAATGCTTGTCAGTTAAGATGAGAAACGTGTGAGCTTTGTGAACTATGTAGTTCGTTTGAGCAGAAAAGTGACTGCCCTTACCTGAAAAGAAATCTTGCTTGTAGGAAGACTCAGAGCCTGGGATTTAACTCCAATTCTGAAGTGAAACACACAGCAGTGTTCTCATCCATTGATCACACTCTGCTTTAGAACAAGAAGCACCCTCTTGCTTTCTAGAGTCTCTAAGACAGCAGGAAGCATGAGTGTGCTTAGAACCAAAGAATGATGTTTCCTACACATACGGACTGTATCTAGTCCAACTCTGCTTCTGAAACTGATACAAAGCACTGGTCCTCTAACATCCAATGCTTGTCAGTTAAGATGAGAAACGTGTGAGCTTCAAGAACGATGTAGTTCGTTTGAGCTGAGAAGTGACTGCCCTTACCTGAAACGAAGTCTTGCTTGTAGTAAGACACAAAGCCTGGGATTTAACTCCATTTCTGAAGGGAAACACACAGTATAGTTCTCATCCATGGATCACACTCTTCTTTAGAGCAAGAAGCAACGTCTTGCTTTCTAGAGTCTCTAATACAGCAGGAAATCTGAGTGTTCCCAGAATGAAAGAACGGTTTTTCGTACACATAAGGACCGTATGTCGTCCAAATCTGCTTCTGAAACTGATACAAAGCACTGGTCCTCTAACATCCAATGCTTGTCAGTTAAGATGAGAAACGTGTGAGCTTCGTGAACGATGTAGTTCGTTTGAGCAGAAAAGTAACTGCCCTTACCTGAAATGAAATCTTGCTTGTAGGAAGACTCAGAGCCTGGGATTTCACTCCATTTCTGAAGTGAAACACACAGCAGAGTTCTCATCCATTGATCACACTCTGCTTTAGAGCAAGAAGCTCGCTCTTGCTTTTTAGAGGCTCTAAGACAGCATGAAACGTGAGTGTGCTGAGAACAAAAGAACGATGTTGCCTAAACATAAAGACAATATGTAGTCCAAATCTGCTTGTGAAACTGATACAAAGCACTGGTCCTCTAACATCCAATGCTTCTCAGTTAAGATGAGAAACATGTGAGTTTCGTGAATGATGTAGTTCCTTTGAGCTATAAAGAAACTGCCCTTACCTGAAAGGAAGTGTTGCTTGTAGGAAGACTCAGAGCCTGGGATTTAAATCCATTTCTGAAGTGAAACACACAGCAAAGTTCTCATCCATTGATCACACTCTGCTTTAGAGCAAGAAGCTCGCTCTTGCTTTCTAGAGTCTCTAATTCAGCAGGAAATCTGAGTGTGTCCAGAACAAAAGAACGGTGTTTCCCACACAAACGGACCATATGTAGTCCAAATCTGCTTCTGAAACTGATACAACGCACTGGTCCTCTAACATCCAATGCTTGCCAGTTAAGATGAGAAACGTGTGAGCTTCTTGAACGATGTAGTTCGTTTGAGCTGAAAAGTGACTGCCCTTACCTGAAACGAAGTCTTTCTTGTAGGAAGACACAGAGCCTGGGATTTAACTCCATTTCTGAAGGGAAACACACAGCATAGTTCTCATCCATGGATCACTCTGCTTTAGAGCGAGAAGCACGCTCTTGCTTTCTAGATTCTCTAATACAGCAGGGAACCTGAGTGTGCTGAGAACAAAAAAACGGTGTTTCCTACACATACAGACCACAACTAGTTCAACTCTGCTTCTGAAACTGAAACAAACCACAGGTCCTCTAACATCCAATGCTTGTCAGGTAAGATCTGAAATGTGTGAGCTTCGTGAACGATGTAGTTCGTTTGACCTGTAAAGTAACTGCACTTACCTGAAACGAAGTCTTGCTTGTAGGAAGACTCAGAGCCTGGGATTTAACTCCATTTCTGAAGTGAAACACACAGCAGAGTTCTCATCCATTGATCACACTCTGCTTTAGAGCAAGAAGCTCGCTCTTGATTTTTAGAGGCTCTAAGACAGCATGAAACGTGAGTGTGCTGAGAACAAAAGAATGATGTTGCCTACACATACGGACCCTATGTATTCCAAATCTGCATCTGAAAGTGATACAAAGCACTGGTCCTCTAACATCCAATGCTTGTCAGTTAAGATGAGAAACGTGTGAGTTTCATGAACGATGTAGTTCGTTTGAGCTATAAATAAACTGCCCTTACCTGAAAGGAATTCTGCTTGTAGGAAGACTCAGAGCCTGGGATTTAACTCCATTTCTGAAGGGAAACACACAGCATAGTTCTCGTCCATAGATCACACTCTGCTTTAGAGCGAGAAGCACGCTCTTGCTTTCTAGAGTCACTAATAAAGCAGGAAATCTGAGTGTGCCCAGAACAATGAATGGTGTTTCCTACATATACGGAACTTATGTCGTCCAAATCTGCTTCTGAAACTGATACAAAGCACTTTTCCTCTAACATCCAATGCTTGTCAGTTAAGATGAGAAACGTGTGAGCTTTGTGAACTATGTAGTTCGTTTGAGCAGAAAAGTGACTGCCCTTACCTGAAAAGAAATCTTGCTTGTAGGAAGACTCAGAGCCTGGGATTTAACTCCAATTCTGAAGTGAAACACACAGCAGTGTTCTCATCCATTGATCACACTCTGCTTTAGAACAAGAAGCACCCTCTTGCTTTCTAGAGTCTCTAAGACAGCAGGAAGCATGAGTGTGCTTAGAACCAATGAATGATGTTTCCTACACATACGGACTGTATCTAGTCCAACTCTGCTTCTGAAACTGATACAAAGCACTGGTCCTCTAACATCCAATGCTTGTCAGTTAAGATGAGAAACGTGTGAGCTTCAAGAACGATGTAGTTCGTTTGAGCTGAGAAGTGACTGCCCTTACCTGAAACGAAGTCTTGCTTGTAGTAAGACACAAAGCCTGGGATTTAACTCCATTTCTGAAGGGAAACACACAGTATAGTTCTCATCCATGGATCACACTCTTCTTTAGAGCAAGAAGCAACGTCTTGCTTTCTAGAGTCTCTAATACAGCAGGAAATCTGAGTGTTCCCAGAATGAAAGAACGGTTTTTCGTACACATAAGGACCGTATGTCGTCCAAATCTGCTTCTGAAACTGATACAAAGCACTGGTCCTCTAACATCCAATGCTTGTCAGTTAAGATGAGAAACGTGTGAGCTTCGTGAACGATGTAGTTCGTTTGAGCAGAAAAGTAACTGCCCTTACCTGAAATGAAATCTTGCTTGTAGGAAGACTCAGAGCCTGGGATTTCACTCCATTTCTGAAGTGAAACACACAGCAGAGTTCTCATCCATTGATCACACTCTGCTTTAGAGCAAGAAGCTCGCTCTTGCTTTTTAGAGGCTCTAAGACAGCATGAAACGTGAGTGTGCTGAGAACAAAAGAACGATGTTGCCTAAACATAAAGACAATATGTAGTCCAAATCTGCTTGTGAAACTGATACAAAGCACTGGTCCTCTAACATCCAATGCTTCTCAGTTAAGATGAGAAACATGTGAGTTTCGTGAATGATGTAGTTCCTTTGAGCTATAAAGAAACTGCCCTTACCTGAAAGGAAGTGTTGCTTGTAGGAAGACTCACAGCCTGGGATTTAAATCCATTTCTGAAGTGAAACACACAGCAAAGTTCTCATCCATTGATCACACTCTGCTTTAGAGCAAGAAGCTCGCTCTTGCTTTCTAGAGTCTCTAATTCAGCAGGAAATCTGAGTGTGTCCAGAACAAAAGAACGGTGTTTCCCACACAAACGGACCATATGTAGTCCAAATCTGCTTCTGAAACTGATACAACGCACTGGTCCTCTAACATCCAATGCTTGCCAGTTAAGATGAGAAACGTGTGAGCTTCTTGAACGATGTAGTTCGTTTGAGCTGAAAAGTGACTGCCCTTACCTGAAACGAAGTCTTTCTTGTAGGAAGACACAGAGCCTGGGATTTAACTCCATTTCTGAAGGGAAACACACAGCATAGTTCTCATCCATGGATCACTCTGCTTTAGAGCGAGAAGCACGCTCTTGCTTTCTAGATTCTCTAATACAGCAGGGAACCTGAGTGTGCTGAGAACAAAAAAACGGTGTTTCCTACACATACAGACCACAACTAGTTCAACTCTGCTTCTGAAACTGAAACAAACCACAGGTCCTCTAACATCCAATGCTTGTCATGTAAGATCTGAAATGTGTGAGCTTCGTGAACGATGTAGTTCGTTTGACCTGTAAAGTAACTGCACTTACCTGAAACGAAGTCTTGCTTGTAGGAAGACTCAGAGCCTGGGATTTCACTCCATTTCTGAAGTGAAACACACAGCAGATTTCTCATCCATTGATCACACTCTGCTTTAGAGCAAGAAGCATACTCTTGCTTTCTAGAGGCTCTAAGACAGCATGAAACGTGAGTGTGCTGAGAACAAAAGAACGATGTTGCCTACACATACGGACCATATGTAGTCCAAATCTGCTTCTGAAAGTGATACAAAGCACTGGTCCTCTAACATCCAATGCTTGTCAGTTAAGATGAGAAACGAGTGAGTTTCATGAACGATGTAGTTCGTTTGAGCTATAAATAAACTGCCCTTACCTGAAAGGAATTCTGCTTGTAGGAAGACTCAGAGCCTGGGATTTAACTCCATTTATGAAGGAAAACACACAGCATAGTTCTCATCCATAGATCACACTCTGCTTTAGAGCGAGAAGCACGCTCTTGCTTTCTGGAGTCACTAATACAGCAGGAAATCTGAGTGTGCCCAGAACAATGAATGGTGTTTCCTACATATACGGAACTTATGTCGTCCAAATCTGCTTCTGAAACTGATACAAAGCACTTTTCCTCTAACATCCAATGCTTGTCAGTTAAGATGAGAAACGTGTGAGCTTCGTGAACTATGTAGTTCGTTTGAGCAGAAAAGTGACTGCCCTTACCTGAAAAGAAATCTTGCTTGTAGGAAGACTCAGAGCCTGGGATTTAACTCCATTTCTGAAGTGAAACACACAGCAGTGTTCTCATCCATTGATCACACTCTGCTTTAGAACAAGAAGCACCCTCTTGCTTTCTAGAGTCTCTAAGACAGCAGGAAACATGAGTGTGCTGAGAACCAAAGAATGATGTTTCCTACACATACGGACCCTATCTAGTCCAACTCTGCTTCTGAAACTGATACAAAGCACTGGTCCTCTAACATCCAATGCTTGTCAGTTAAGATGAGAAACGTGTGAGCTTCAAGAACGATGTAGTTCGTTTGAGCTGAGAAGTGACTGCCCTTACCTGAAAGGAGTCTTGCTTGTAGTAAGACACAAAGCCTGGGATTTAACTCCATTTCTGAAGGGAAACACACAGTATAGTTCTCATCCATGGATCACACTCTGCTTTAGAGCAAGAAGCACCATCTTGCTTTCTAGAGTCTCTAATACAGCAGGAAATCTGAGTGTTCCCAGAATGAAAGAACGGTTTTTCGTACACATAAGGACCGTATGTCGTCCAAATCTGCTTCTGAAACTGATACAAAGCACTGGTCCTCTAACATCCAATGCTTGTCAGTTAAGATGAGAAATCGTGTGAGCTTCGTGAACGATGTAGTTCGTTTGAGCAGAAAAGTAACTGCCCTTACCTGAAATGAAGTCTTGCTTGTAGGAAGACTCAGAGCCTTGGATTTAACTCCATTTCTGAAGTGAAACACACAGCAGAGTTCTCATCCATTCATCACACTCTGCTTTAGAGCAAGAAGCTCGCTCTTGCTTTTTAGAGGCTCTAAGACAGCATGAAACGTGAGTGTGCTGAGAACAAAAGAACGATGTTGCCTAAACATAGGGACATTATGTAGTCCAAATCTGCTTGTGAAACTGATACAAAGCACTGGTCCTCTAACATCCAATGCTTCTCAGTTAAGATGAGAAACATGTGAGTTTCGTGAATGATGTAGTTCCTTTGAGCTATAAAGAAACTGCCCTTACCTGAAAGGAAGTGTTGCTTGTAGGAAGACTCAGAGCCTGGGATTTAAATCCATTTCTGAAGTGAAACACACAGCAAAGTACTCATCCATTGATCACAGTCTGCTTTAGAGCAAGAAGCTCGCTCTTGCTTTCTAGAGTCTCTAATTCAGCAGGAAATCTGAGTGTGTCCAGAACAAAAGAACGGTGTTTCCCACACAAACTGACCATATGTAGTCCAAATCTGCTTCTGAAACTGATACAACGCACTGGTCCTCTAACATCCAATGCTTGCCAGTTAAGATGAGAAACGTGTGAGCTTCTTGAACGATGTAGTTCGTTTGAGCTGAAAAGTGACTGCCCTTACCTGAAACGAAGTCTTTCTTGTAGGAAGACACAGAGCCTGGGATTTAACTCCATTTCTGAAGGGAAACACACAGCCTAGTTCTCATCCATGGATCACTCTGCTTTAGAGCGAGAAGCACGCTCTTGCTTTCTAGATTCTCTAATACAGCAGGGAACCTGAGTGTGCTGAGAACAAAAAAACGGTGTTTCCTACACATACAGACCACAACTAGTTCAACTCTGCTTCTGAAACTGAAACAAACCACAGGTCCTCTAACATCCAATGCTTGTCAGGTAAGATCTGAAATGTGTGAGCTTCGTGAACGATGTAGTTCGTTTGACCTGTAAAGTAACTGCACTTACCTGAAACGAAGTCTTGCTTGTAGGAAGACTCAGAGCCTGGGATTTCACTCCATTTCTGAAGGGAAACACACAGCAGATTTCTCATCCATTGATCACACTCTGCTTTAGAGCAAGAAGCATACTCTTGCTTTCTAGAGGCTCTAAGACAGCATGAAACGTGAGTGTGCTGAGAACAAAAGAACGATGTTGCCTACACATACGGACCATATGTAGTCCAAATCTGCTTCTGAAAGTGATACAAAGCACTGGTCCTCTAACATCCAATGCTTGTCAGTTAAGATGAGAAACGAGTGAGTTTCATGAACGATGTAGTTCGTTTGAGCTATAAATAAACTGCCCTTACCTGAAAGGAATTCTGCTTGTAGGAAGACTCAGAGCCTGGGATTTAACTCCATTTATGAAGGGAAACACACAGCATAGTTCTCATCCATAGATCACACTCTGCTTTAGAGCGAGAAGCACGCTCTTGCTTTCTGGAGTCACTAATACAGCAGGAAATCTGAGTGTGCCCAGAACAATGAATGGTGTTTCCTACATATACGGAACTTATGTCGTCCAAATCTGCTTCTGAAACTGATACAAAGCACTTTTCCTCTAACATCCAATGCTTGTCAGTTAAGATGAGAAACGTGTGAGCTTCGTGAACTATGTAGTTCGTTTGAGCAGAAAAGTGACTGCCCTTACCTGAAAAGAAATCTTGCTTGTAGGAAGACTCAGAGCCTGGGATTTAACTCCATTTCTGAAGTGAAACACACAGCAGTGTTCTCATCCATTGATCACACTCTGCTTTAGAACAAGAAGCACCCTCTTGCTTTCTAGAGTCTCTAAGACAGCAGGAAACATGAGTGTGCTGAGAACCAAAGAATGATGTTTCCTACACATACGGACCCTATCTAGTCCAACTCTGCTTCTGAAACTGATACAAAGCACTGGTCCTCTAACATCCAATGCTTGTCAGTTAAGATGAGAAACGTGTGAGCTTCAAGAACGATGTAGTTCGTTTGAGCTGAGAAGTGACTGCCCTTACCTGAAAGGAGTCTTGCTTGTAGTAAGACACAAAGCCTGGGATTTAACTCCATTTCTGAAGGGAAACACACATCATAGTTCTCATCCATGGATCACACTCTGCTTTAGAGCAAGAAGCACCATCTTGCTTTCTAGAGTCTCTAATACAGCAGGAAATCTGAGTGTTCCCAGAATGAAAGAACGATTTTCGTACACATAAGGACCGTATGTCGTCCAAATCTGCTTCTGAAACTGATACAAAGCACTGGTCCTCTAACATCCAATGCTTGTCAGTTAAGATGAGAAATCGTGTGAGCTTCGTGAACGATGTAGTTCGTTTGAGCAGAAAAGTAACTGCCCTTACCTGAAATGAAGTCTTGCTTGTAGGAAGACTCAGAGCCTTGGATTTAACTCCATTTCTGAAGTGATACACACAGCAGAGTTCTCATCCATTCATCACACTCTGCTTTAGAGCAAGAAGCTCGCTCTTGCTTTTTAGAGGCTCTAAGACAGCATGAAACGTGAGTGTGCTGAGAACAAAAGAACGATGTTGCATAAACATAGGGACATTATGTAGTCCAAATCTGCTTGTGAAACTGATACAAAGCACTGGTCCTCTAACATCCAATGCTTCTCAGTTAAGATGAGAAAAATGTGAGTTTCGTGAATGATGTAGTTCCTTTGAGCTATAAAGAAACTGCCCTTACCTGAAAGGTAGTGTTGCTTGTAGGAAGAATCAGAGCCTGGGATTTAACTCCACTTCTGAAGTTAAACACACAGCAAAGTTCTCATCCATTGATCACACTCTGCTTTAGAGCAAGAAGCTCGCTCTTGCTTTCTAGAGTCTCTAATACAGCAGGAAATCTGAGTGTGTCCAGAACAAAAGAACGGTGTTTCCCACACAAACGGACCATATGTAGTCCAAATCTGCTTCTGAAACTGATACAACGCACTGGTCCTCTAACATCCAATGCTTGCCAGTTAAGATGAGAAACGTGTGAGCTTCTTGAACGATGTAGTTCGTTTGAGCGGAAAAGTGACTGCCCTTACCAGAAACGAAGTCTTTCTTGTAGGAAGACACAGAGCCTGGGATTTAACTCCATTTCTGAAGGGAAGCACACAGCATAGTTCTCATCCATGGATCACTCTGCTTTAGAGCGAGAAGCACGCTCTTGCTTTCTAGATTCTCTAATACAGCAGGGAACCTTAGTGTGCTGAGAACAAAAAAACGGTGTTTCCTACACATACAGACCATAACTAGTTCAACTCTGCTTCTGAAACTGAAACAAACCACAGGTCCTCTAACATCAAATGCTTGTCAGGTAAGATCTGAAATGTGTGAGCTTCGTGAACGATGTAGTTCGTTTGACCTGTAAAGTAACTGCACTTACCTGAAACGAAGTCTTGCTTGTAGGAAGACTCAGAGCCTGGGATTTCACTCCATTTCTGAAGTGAAACACACAGCAGATTTCTCATCCATTGATCACACTCTGCTTTAGAGCAAGAAGCATGCTCTTGCTTTCTAGAGGCTCTAAGACAGCATGAAACATGAGTGTGCTGAGAACAAAAGAACGATGTTGCCTACACATACGGACCATATGTAGTCCAAATCTGCTTCTGAAAGTGATACAAAGCACTGGTCCTCTAACATCCAATGCTTGTCAGTTAAGATGAGAAACGTGTGAGTTTCATGAACGATGTAGTTCGTTTGAGCTATAAATAAACTGCCCTTACCTGAAAGGAATTCTGTTTGTAGGAAGACTCAGAGCCTGGGATTTAACTCCATTTCTGAAGTGAAACACACAGCAGTGTTCTCATCCATTGATCACACTCTGCTTTAGAGCGTGAAGCACGCTCTTGCTTTCTAGAGTCACTAATACAGCAGGAAATCTGAGTGTGCCCAGAACAATGAATGGTGTTTCCTACATATACGGAACTTATGTCGTCCAAATCTGCTTCTGAAACTGATACAAAGCACTTTTCCTCTAACATCCAATGCTTATCAGTTAAGATGAGAAACGTGTGAGCTTCGTGAACTATGTAGTTCGTTTGAGCAGAAAAGTGACTGCCCTTACCTGAAAAGAAATCTTGCTTGTAGGAAGACTCAGAGCCTGGGATTTAACTCCATTTCTGAAGTGAAACACACAGCAGTGTTCTCATCCATTGACCACACTCTGCTTTAGAACAAGAAGCACCCTCTTGCTTTCTAGAGTCTCTAAGACAGCAGGAAACATGAGTGTGCTGAGAACCAAAGAATGATGTTTCCTACAGATACGCACCGTATCTAGTCCAACTCTGCTTCTGAAACTGATACAAAGCACTGGTCCTCTAACATCCAATGCTTGTCAGTTAAGATGAGAAACGTGTGAGCTTCAAGAACGATGTAGTTCGTTTGAGCTGAGAAGTGACTGCCCTTACCTGAAACGAAGTCTTGCTTGTAGTAAGACACAAAGCCTGGGATTTAACTCCATTTCTGAAGGGAAACACACATCATAGTTCTCATCCATGGATCACACTCTGCTTTAGAGCAAGAAGCACCATCTTGCTTTCTAGAGTCTCTAAGACAGCAGGAAACATGAGTGTGCTGAGAACCAAAGAATGATGTTTCCTACACATACGGACCCTATCTAGTCCAACTCTGCTTCTGAAACTGATACAAAGCACTGGTCCTCTAACATCCAATGCTTGTCAGTTAAGATGAGAAACGTGTGAGCTTCAAGAACGATGTAGTTCGTTTGAGCTGAGAAGTGACTGCCCTTACCTGAAAGGAGTCTTGCTTGTAGTAAGACACAAAGCCTGGGATTTAACTCCATTTCTGAAGGGAAACACACAGTATAGTTCTCATCCATGGATCACACTCTGCTTTAGAGCAAGAAGCACCATCTTGCTTTCTAGAGTCTCTAATACAGCAGGAAATCTGAGTGTTCCCAGAATGAAAGAACGGTTTTTCGTACACATAAGGACCGTATGTCGTCCAAATCTGCTTCTGAAACTGATACAAAGCACTGGTCCTCTAACATCCAATGCTTGTCAGTTAAGATGAGAAATCGTGTGAGCTTCGTGAACGATGTAGTTCGTTTGAGCAGAAAAGTAACTGCCCTTACCTGAAATGAAGTCTTGCTTGTAGGAAGACTCAGAGCCTTGGATTTAACTCCATTTCTGAAGTGAAACACACAGCAGAGTTCTCATCCATTCATCACACTCTGCTTTAGAGCAAGAAGCTCGCTCTTGCTTTTTAGAGGCTCTAAGACAGCATGAAACGTGAGTGTGCTGAGAACAAAAGAACGATGTTGCATAAACATAGGGACATTATGTAGTCCAAATCTGCTTGTGAAACTGATACAAAGCACTGGTCCTCTAACATCCAATGCTTCTCAGTTAAGATGAGAAAAATGTGAGTTTCGTGAATGATGTAGTTCCTTTGAGCTATAAAGAAACTGCCCTTACCTGAAAGGTAGTGTTGCTTGTAGGAAGACTCAGAGCCTGGGATTTAACTCCATTTCTGAAGTTAAACACACAGCAAAGTTCTCATCCATTGATCACACTCTGCTTTAGAGCAAGAAGCTCGCTCTTGCTTTCTAGAGTCTCTAATACAGCAGGAAATCTGAGTGTGTCCAGAACAAAAGAACGGTGTTTCCCACACAAACGGACCATATGTAGTCCAAATCTGCTTCTGAAACTGATACAACGCACTGGTCCTCTAACATCCAATGCTTGCCAGTTAAGATGAGAAACGTGTGAGCTTCTTGAACGATGTAGTTCGTTTGAGCGGAAAAGTGACTGCCCTTACCAGAAACGAAGTCTTTCTTGTAGGAAGACACAGAGCCTGGGATTTAACTCCATTTCTGAAGGGAAACACACAGCATAGTTCTCATCCATGGATCACTCTGCTTTAGAGCGAGAAGCACGCTCTTGCTTTCTAGATTCTCTAATACAGCAGGGAACCTGAGTGTGCTGAGAATAAAAAAACGGTGTTTCCTACACATACAGACCATAACTAGTTCAACTCTGCTTCTGAAACTGAAACAAACCACAGGTCCTCTAACATCCAATGCTTGTCAGGTAAGATCTGAAATGTGTGAGCTTCGTGAACGATGTAGTTCGTTTGACCTGTAAAGTAACTGCACGTACCTGAAACGAAGTCTTGCTTGTAGGAAGACTCAGAGCCTGGGATTTCACTCCATTTCTGAAGTGAAACACACAGCAGATTTCTCATCCATTGATCACACTCTGCTTTAGAGCAAGAAGCATGCTCTTGCTTTCTAGAGGCTCTAAGACAGCATGAAACATGAGTGTGTTGAGAACAAAAGAACGATGTTGCCTACACATACGGACAATATGTAGTCCAAATCTGCTTCTGAAAGTGATACAAAGCACTGGTCCTCTAACATCCAATGCTTGTCAGTTAAGATGAGAAACGTGTGAGTTTCATGAACGATGTAGTTCGTTTGAGCTATAAATAAACTGCCCTTACCTGAAAGGAATTCTGTTTGTAGGAAGACTCAGAGCCTGGGATTTAACTCCATTTCTGAAGTGAAACACACAGCAGTGTTCTCATCCATTGATCACACTCTGCTTTAGAGCGTGAAGCACGCTCTTGCTTTCTAGAGTCACTAATACAGCAGGAAATCTGAGTGTGCCCAGAACAATGAATGGTGTTTCCTACATATACGGAACTTATGTCGTCCAAATCTGCTTCTGAAACTGATACAAAGCACTTTTCCTCTAACATCCAATGCTTATCAGTTAAGATGAGAAACGTGTGAGCTTCGTGAACTATGTAGTTCGTTTGAGCAGAAAAGTGACTGCCCTTACCTGAAAAGAAATCTTGCTTGTAGGAAGACTCAGAGCCTGGGATTTAACTCCATTTCTGAAGTGAAACACACAGCAGTGTTCTCATCCATTGACCACACTCTGCTTTAGAACAAGAAGCACCCTCTTGCTTTCTAGAGTCTCTAAGACAGCAGGAAACATGAGTGTGCTGAGAACCAAAGAATGATGTTTCCTACAGATACGCACCGTATCTAGTCCAACTCTGCTTCTGAAACTGATACAAAGCACTGGTCCTCTAACATCCAATGCTTGTCAGTTAAGATGAGAAACGTGTGAGCTTCAAGAACGATGTAGTTCGTTTGAGCTGAGAAGTGACTGCCCTTACCTGAAACGAAGACTTGCTTGTAGTCAGACACAAAGCCTGGGATTTAACTCCATTTCTGAAGGGAAACACACATCATAGTTCTCATCCATGGATCACACTCTGCTTTAGAGCAAGAAGCACCATCTTGCTTTCTAGAGTCTCTAAGACAGCAGGAAACATGAGTGTGCTGAGAACCAAAGAATGATGTTTCCTACACATACGGACCCTATCTAGTCCAACTCTGCTTCTGAAACTGATACAAAGCACTGGTCCTCTAACATCCAATGCTTGTCAGTTAAGATGAGAAACGTGTGAGCTTCGTGAACTATGTAGTTCGTTTGAGCAGAAAAGTGACTGCCCTTACCTGAAAAGAAATCTTGCTTGTAGGAAGACTCAGAGCCTGGGATTTAACTCAATTTCTGAAGTGAAACACACAGCAGTGTTCTCATCCATTGATCACACTCTGCTTTAGAACAAGAAGCACCCTCTTGCTTTCTAGAGTCTCTAAGACAGCAGGAAACATGAGTGTGCTGAGAACCAAAGAATGATGTTTCCTACACATACGGACCCTATCTAGTCCAACTCTGCTTCTGAAACTGATACAAAGCACTGGTCCTCTAACATCCAATGCTTGTCAGTTAAGATGAGAAACGTGTGAGCTTCAAGAACGATGTAGTTCGTTTGAGCTGAGATGTGACTGCCCTTACCTGAAACGAAGTCTTGCTTGTAGTAAGACACAAAGCCTGGGATTAAACTCCATTTCTGAAGGGAAACACACAGCATAGTTCTCATCCATGGATCACACTCTTCTTTAGAGCAAGAAGCACCGTCTTGCTTTCTAGAGTCTCTAATACAGCAGGAAATCTGAGTGTTCCCAGAATGAAAGAACGGTTTTTCGTACACATAAGGACCGTATGTCGTCCAAATCTGCTTCTGAAACTGATACAAAGCACTGGTCCTCTAACATCCAATGCTTCTCAGTTAAGATGAGAAACGTGTGAGCTTCGTGAACGATGTAGTTCGTTTGAGCAGAAAAGTAACTGCCCTTACCTGAAATGAAATCTTGCTTGTAGGAAGACTCAGAGCCTGGGATTTCACTCCATTTCTGAAGTGAAACACACAGCAGAGTTCTCATCCATTGATCACACTCTGCTTTAGAGCAAGAAGCTCGCTCTTGCTTTTTAGAGGCTCTAAGACAGCATGAAACGTGAGTGTGCTGAGAACAAAAGAACGATGTTGCCTAAACATAAAGACAATATGTAGTCCAAATCTGCTTGTGAAACTGATACAAAGCACTGGTCCTCTAACATCCAATGCTTCTCAGTTAAGATGAGAAACATGTGAGTTTCGTGAATGATGTAGTTCCTTTGAGCTATAAAGAAACTGCCCTTACCTGAAAGGAAGTGTTGCTTGTAGGAAGACTCAGAGCCTGGGATTTAAATCCATTTCTGAAGTGAAACACACAGCAAAGTTCTCATCCATTGATCACACTCTGCTTTAGAGCAAGAAGCTCGCTCTTGCTTTCTAGAGTCTCTAATTCAGCAGGAAATCTGAGTGTGTCCAGAACAAAAGAACGGTGTTTCCCACACAAACGGACCATATGTAGTCCAAATCTGCTTCTGAAACTGATACAACGCACTGGTCCTCTAACATCCAATGCTTGCCAGTTAAGATGAGAAACGTGTGAGCTTCTTGAACGATGTAGTTCGTTTGAGCTGAAAAGTGACTGCCCTTACCTGAAACGAAGTCTTTCTTGTAGGAAGACACAGAGCCTGGGATTTAACTCCATTTCTGAAGGGAAACACACAGCATAGTTCTCATCCATGGATCACTCTGCTTTAGAGCGAGAAGCACGCTCTTGCTTTCTAGATTCTCTAATACAGCAGGGAACCTGAGTGTGCTGAGAACAAAAAAACGGTGTTTCCTACACATACAGACCACAACTAGTTCAACTCTGCTTCTGAAACTGAAACAAACCACAGGTCCTCTAACATCCAATGCTTGTCAGGTAAGATCTGAAATGTGTGAGCTTCGTGAACGATGTAGTTCGTTTGACCTGTAAAATAACTGCACTTACCTGAAACGAAGTCTTGCTTGTAGGAAGACTCAGAGCCTGGGATTTCACTCCATTTCTGAAGTGAAACACACAGCAGATTTCTCATCCATTGATCACACTCTGCTTTAGAGCAAGAAGCATGCTCTTGCTTTCTAGAGGCTCTAAGACAGCATGAAACGTGAGTGTGCTGAGAACAAAAGAACGATGTTGCCTACACATACGGACCATATGTAGTCCAAATCTGCTTCTGAAAGTGATACAAAGCACTGGTCCTCTAACATCCAATGCTTGTCAGTTAAGATGAGAAACGTGTGAGTTTCATGAACGATGTAGTTCGTTTGAGCTATAAATAAACTGCCCTTACCTGAAAGGAATTCTGCTTGTAGGAAGACTCAGAGCCTGGGATTTAACTCCATTTCTGAAGGGAAACACACAGCATAGTTCTCATCCATAGATCACACTCTGCTTTAGAGCGAGAAGCACGCTCTTGCTTTCTGGAGTCACTAATACAGCAGGAAATCTGAGTGTGCCCAGAACAATGAATGGTGTTTCCTACATATACGGAACTTATGTCGTCCAAATCTGCTTCTGAAACTGATACAAAGCACTTTTCCTCTAACATCCAATGCTTGTCAGTTAAGATGAGAAACGTGTGAGCTTCGTGAACTATGTAGTTCGTTTGAGCAGAAAAGTGACTGCCCTTACCTGAAAAGAAATCTTGCTTGTAGGAAGACTCAGAGCCTGGGATTTAACTCCATTTCTGAAGTGAAACACACAGCAGTGTTCTCATCCATTGATCACACTCTGCTTTAGAACAAGAAGCACCCTCTTGCTTTCTAGAGTCTCTAAGACAGTAGGAAACATGAGTGTGCTGAGAACCAAAGAATGATGTTTCCTACACATACGGACCCTATCTAGTCCAACTCTGCTTCTGAAACTGATACAAAGCACTGGTCCTCTAACATCCAATGCTTGTCAGTTAAGATGAGAAACGTGTGAGCTTCAAGAACGATGTAGTTCGTTTGAGCTGAGAAGTGACTGCCCTTACCTGAAAGGAGTCTTGCTTGTAGTAAGACACAAAGCCTGGGATTTAACTCCATTTCTGAAGGGAAACACACAGTATAGTTCTCATCCATGGATCACACTCTGCTTTAGAGCAAGAAGCACCATCTTGCTTTCTAGAGTCTCTAATACAGCAGGAAATCTGAGTGTTCCCAGAATGAAAGAACGGTTTTTCGTACACATAAGGACCGTATGTCGTCCAAATCTGCTTCTGAAACTGATACAAAGCACTGGTCCTCTAACATCCAATGCTTGTCAGTTAAGATGAGAAATCGTGTGAGCTTCGTGAACGATGTAGTTCGTTTGAGCAGAAAAGTAACTGCCCTTACCTGAAATGAAGTCTTGCTTGTAGGAAGACTCAGAGCCTTGGATTTAACTCCATTTCTGAAGTGAAACACACAGCAGAGTTCTCATCCATTCATCACACTCTGCTTTAGAGCAAGAAGCTCGCTCTTGCTTTTTAGAGGCTCTAAGACAGCATGAAACGTGAGTGTGCTGAGAACAAAAGAACGATGTTGCATAAACATAGGGACATTATGTAGTCCAAATCTGCTTGTGAAACTGATACAAAGCACTGGTCCTCTAACATCCAATGCTTCTCAGTTAAGATGAGAAAAATGTGAGTTTCGTGAATGATGTAGTTCCTTTGAGCTATAAAGAAACTGCCCTTACCTGAAAGGTAGTGTTGCTTGTAGGAAGACTCAGAGCCTGGGATTTAACTCCATTTCTGAAGTTAAACACACAGCAAAGTTCTCATCCATTGATCACACTCTGCTTTAGAGCAAGAAGCTCGCTCTTGCTTTCTAGAGTCTCTAATACAGCAGGAAATCTGAGTGTGTCCAGAACAAAAGAACGGTGTTTCCCACACAAACGGACCATATGTAGTCCAAATCTGCTTCTGAAACTGATACAACGCACTGGTCCTCTAACATCCAATGCTTGCCAGTTAAGATGAGAAACGTGTGAGCTTCTTGAACGATGTAGTTCGTTTGAGCGGAAAAGTGACTGCCCTTACCAGAAACGAAGTCTTTCTTGTAGGAAGACACAGAGCCTGGGATTTAACTCCATTTCTGAAGGGAAACACACAGCATAGTTCTCATCCATGGATCACTCTGTTTTAGAGCGAGAAGCACGCTCTTGCTTTCTAGATTCTCTAATACAGCAGGGAACCTGAGTGTGCTGAGAACAAAAAAACGGTGTTTCCTACACATACAGACCATAACTAGTTCAACTCTGCTTCTGAAACTGAAACAAACCACAGGTCCTCTAACATCCAATGCTTGTCAGGTAAGATCTGAAATGTGTGAGCTTCGTGAACGATGTAGTTCGTTTGACCTGTAAAGTAACTGCACTTACCTGAAACGAAGTCTTGCTTGTAGGAAGACTCAGAGCCTGAGATTTCACTCCATTTCTGAAGTGAAACACACAGCAGATTTCTCATCCATTGATCACACTCTGCTTTAGAGCAAGAAGCATGCTCTTGCTTTCTAGAGGCTCTAAGACAGCATGAAACGTGAGTGTGCTGAGAACAAAAGAACGATGTTGCCTACACATACGGACCATATGTAGTCCAAATCTGCTTCTGAAAGTGATACAAAGCACTGGTCCTCTAACATCCAATGCTTGTCAGTTAAGATGAGAAACGTGTGAGTTTCATGAACGATGTAGTTCGTTTGAGCTATAAATAAACTGCCCTTACCTGAAAGGAATTCTGTTTGTAGGAAGACTCAGAGCCTGGGATTTAATTCCATTTCTGAAGGGAAACACACAGCAGTGTTCTCATCCATTGATCACACTCTGCTTTAGAGCGTGAAGCACGCTCTTGCTTTCTAGAGTCACTAATACAGCAGGAAATCTGAGTGTGCCCAGAACAATGAATGGTGTTTCCTACATATACGGAACTTATGTCGTCCAAATCTGCTTCTGAAACTGATACAAAGCACTTTTCCTCTAACATCCAATGCTTATCAGTTAAGATGAGAAACGTGTGAGCTTCGTGAACTATGTAGTTCGTTTGAGCAGAAAAGTGACTGCCCTTCCTGAAAAGAAATCTTGCTTGTAGGAAGACTCAGAGCCTGGGATTTAACTCCATTTCTGAAGTGAAACACACAGCAGTGTTCTCATCCATTGACCACACTCTGCTTTAGAACAAGAAGCACCCTCTTGCTTTCTAGAGTCTCTAAGACAGCAGGAAACATGAGTGTGCTGAGAACCAAAGAATGATGTTTCCTACAGATACGCACCGTATCTAGTCCAACTCTGCTTCTGAAACTGATACAAAGCACTGGTCCTCTAACATCCAATGCTTGTCAGTTAAGATGAGAAACGTGTGAGCTTCAAGAACGATGTAGTTCGTTTGAGCTGAGAAGTGACTGCCCTTACCTGAAACGAAGTCTTGCTTGTAGTAAGACACAAAGCCTGGGATTTAACTCCATTTCTGAAGGGAAACACACATCATAGTTCTCATCCATGGATCACACTCTGCTTTAGAGCAAGAAGCACCATCTTGCTTTCTAGAGTCTCTAAGACAGCAGGAAACATGAGTGTGCTGAGAACCAAAGAATGATGTTTCCTACACATACGGACCCTATCTAGTCCAACTCTGCTTCTGAAACTGATACAAAGCACTGGTCCTCTAACATCCAATGCTTGTCAGTTAAGATGAGAAACGTGTGAGCTTCGTGAACTATGTAGTTCGTTTGAGCAGAAAAGTGACTGCCCTTACCTGAAAAGAAATCTTGCTTGTAGGAAGACTCAGAGCCTGGGATTTAACTCAATTTCTGAAGTGAAACACACAGCAGTGTTCTCATCCATTGATCACACTCTGCTTTAGAACAAGAAGCACCCTCTTGCTTTCTAGAGTCTCTAAGACAGCAGGAAACATGAGTGTGCTGAGAACCAAAGAATGATGTTTCCTACACATACGGACCCTATCTAGTCCAACTCTGCTTCTTAAACTGATACAAAGCACTGGTCCTCTAACATCCAATGCTTGTCAGTTAAGATGAGAAACGTGTGAGCTTCAAGAACGATGTAGTTCGTTTGAGCTGAGAAGTGACTGCCCTTACCTGAAAGGAGTCTTGCTTGTAGTAAGACACAAAGCCTGGGATTTAACTCCATTTCTGAAGGGAAACACACAGTATAGTTCTCATCCATGGATCACACTCTGCTTTAGAGCAAGAAGCACCATCTTGCTTTCTAGAGTCTCTAATACAGCAGGAAATCTGAGTGTTCCCAGAATGAAAGAACGGTTTTTCGTACACATAAGGACCGTATGTCGTCCAAATCTGCTTCTGAAACTGATACAAAGCACTGGTCCTCTAACATCCAATGCTTGTCAGTTAAGATGAGAAATCGTGTGAGCTTCGTGAACGATGTAGTTCGTTTGAGCAGAAAAGTAACTGCCCTTACCTGAAATGAAGTCTTGCTTGTAGGAAGACTCAGAGCCTGGGATTTAACTCCATTTCTGAAGTGAAACACACAGCAGAGTTCTCATCCATGGATCACACTCTGCTTTAGAGCAAGACGCTCGCTCTTGCTTTTTAGAGGCTCTAAGACAGCATGAAACGTGAGTGTGCTGAGAACAAAAGAACGATGTTGCATAAACATAGGGACAATATGTAGTCCAAATCTGCTTGTGAAACTGATACAAAGCACTGGTCCTCTAACATCCAATGCTTCTCAGTTAAGATGAGAAACATGTGAGTTTCGTGAATGATGTAGTTCCTTTGAGCTATAAAGAAACTGCCCTTACCTGAAAGGTAGTGTTGCTTGTAGGAAGACTCAGAGCCTGGGATTTAACTCCATTTCTGAAGTGAAACACACAGCAAAGTTCTCATCCATTGATCACACTCTGCTTTAGAGCAAGAAGCTCGCTCTTGCTTTCTAGAGTCTCTAATACAGCAGGAAATCTGAGTGTGTCCAGAACAAAAGAACGGTGTTTCCCACACAAACGGACCATATGTAGTCCAAATCTGCTTCTGAAACTGATACAACGCACTGGTCCTCTAACATCCAATGCTTGCCAGTTAAGATGAGAAACGTGTGAGCTTCTTGAACGATGTAGTTCGTTTGAGCGGAAAAGTGACTGCCCTTACCACAAACGAAGTCTTTCTTGTAGGAAGACACAGAGCCTGGGATTTAACTCCATTTCTGAAGGGAAACACACAGCATAGTTCTCATCCATGGATCACTCTGCTTTAGAGCGAGAAGCACGCTCTTGCTTTCTAGATTCTCTAATACAGCAGGGAACCTGAGTGTGCTGAGAACAAAAAAACGGTGTTTCCTACACATACAGACCACAACGAGTTCAACTCTGCTTCTGAAACTGAAACAAACCACAGGTCCTCTAACATCCAATGCTTGTCAGGTAAGATCTGAAATGTGTGAGCTTCGTGAACGATGTAGTTCGTTTGACCTGTAAAGTAACTGCACTTACCTGAAACGAAGTCTTGCTTGTAGGAAGACTCAGAGCCTGGGATTTCACTCCATTTCTGAAGTGAAACACACAGCAGATTTCTCATCCATTGATCACACTCTGCTTTAGAGCAAGAAGCATGCTCTTGCTTTCTAGAGGCTCTAAGACAGCATGAAACATGAGTGTGCTGAGAACAAAAGAACGATGTTGCCTACACATACGGACCATATGTATTCCAAATCTGCTTCTGAAAGTGATACAAAGCACTGGTCCTCTAACATCCAATGCTTGTCAGTTAAGATGAGAAACGTGTGAGTTTCATGAACGATGTAGTTCGTTTGAGCTATAAATAAACTGCCCTTACCTGAAAGGAATTCTGTTTGTAGGAAGACTCAGAGCCTGGGATTTAACTCCATTTCTGAGGGGAAACACACAGCATAGTTCTCATCCATAGATCACACTCTGTTTTAGAGCGAGAGGCACGCTCTTGCTTTCTAGAGTCACTAATACAGCAGGAAATCTGAGTGTGCCCAGAACAATGAATGGTGTTTCCTACATATACGGAACTTATGTCGTCAAAATCTGCTTCTGAAACTGATACAAAACACTTTTCCTCTAACATCCAATGCTTGTCAGTTAAGATGAGAAACGTGTGAGCTTCGTGAACTATGTAGTTCGTTTGAGCAGAAAAGTGACTGCCCTTACCTGAAAAGAAATCTTGCTTGTAGGAAGACTCAGAGCCTGGGATTTAACTCCATTTCTGAAGTGAAACACACAGCAGTGTTCTCATCCATTGATCACACTCTGCTTTAGAACAAGAAGCACCCTCTTGCTTTCTAGAGTCTCTAAGACAGCTGGAAACATGAGTGTGCTGAGAACCAAAGAATGATGTTTCCTACACATACGGACCGTATCTAGTCCAACTCTGCTTCTGAAACTGATACAAAGCACTGGTCCTCTAACATCCAATGCTTGTCAGTTAAGATGAGAAACGTGTGAGCTTCAAGAACGATGTAGTTCGTTTGAGCTGAGAAGTGACTGCCCTTACCTGAAAGGAGTCTTGCTTGTAGTAAGACACAAAGCCTGGGATTTAACTCCATTTCTGAAGGGAAACACACAGTATAGTTCTCATCCATGGATCACACTCTGCTTTAGAGCAAGAAGCACCGTCTTGCTTTCTAGAGTCCCTAATACAGCAGGAAATCTGAGTGTTCCCAGAATGAAAGAACGGTTTTTCGTACACATAAGGACCGTATGTCGTCCAAATCTGCTTCTGAAACTGCTACAAAGCACTGGTCCTCTAACATCCAATGCTTGTCAGTTAAGATGAGAAACGTGTGAGCTTCGTGAATGATGTAGTTCGTTTGAGCCGAAAAGTAACTGCCCTTACCTGAAATGAAATCTTGCTTGTAGGAAGACTCAGAGCCTGGGATTTAACTCCATTTCTGAAGGGAAACACACAGCATAGTTCTCATCCATGGATCACACTATGCTTTAGAGCAAGAAGCACGCTCTTGCTTTCTAGAGTCTCTAATAGAGCAGGGAACCTGAGTGTCCTGAGAACAAAAGAACGGTGTTTCCTACACATACGGACCATAACTAGTTCAACTCTGCTTCTGAAACTGAAACAAACCACAGGTCCTCTAACATCCAATGCTTGTCAGGTAAGATCTGAAATGTGTGAGCTTCGTGAACGATGTAGTTCCTTTGACCTGTAAAGTAACTGCACTTACCTGAAACGAAGTCTTGCTTGTAGGAAGACTCAGAGCCTGGGATTTCACTCCATTTCTGAAGTGAAACACACAGCAGTGTTCTCATCCATTGATCACACTCTGCTTTAGAGCGTGAAGCACGCTCTTGCTTTCTAGAGTCACTAATACAGCAGGAAATCTGAGTGTGCCCAGAACAATGAATGGTGTTTCCTACATATACGGAACTTATGTCGTCCAAATCTGCTTCTGAAACTGATACAAAGCACTTTTCCTCTAACATCCAATGCTTATCAGTTAAGATGAGAAACGTCTGAGCTTCGTGAACCATGTAGTTCGTTTGAGCAGAAAAGTGACTGCCCTTACCTGAAAAGAAATCTTGCTTGTAGGAAGACTCAGAGCCTGGGATTTAACTCCATTTCTGAAGTGAAACACACAGCAGTGTTCTCATCCATTGACCACACTCTGCTTTAGAACAAGAAGCACCCTCTTGCTTTCTAGAGTCTCTAAGACAGCATGAAACATGAGTGTGCTGAGAACCAAAGAATGATGTTTCCTACAGATACGCACCGTATCTAGTCCAACTCTGCTTCTAAAACTGATACAAAGCACTGGTCCTCTAACATCCAATGCTTGTCAGTTAAGATGAGAAACGTGTGAGCTTCAAGAACGATGTAGTTCGTTTGAGCTGAGAAGTGACTGCCCTTACCTGAAACGAAGTCTTGCTTGTAGTAAGACACAAAGCCTGGGATTTAACTCCATTTCTGAAGGGAAACACACATCATAGTTCTCATCCATGGATCACACTCTGCTTTAGAGCAAGAAGCACCGTCTTGCTTTCTAGAGTCCCTAATACAGCAGGAAATCTGAGTGTTCCCAGAATGAAAGAACGGTTTTTCGTACACATAAGGACCGTATGTCGTCCAAATCTGCTTCTGAAACTGATACAAAGCACTGGTCCTCTAACATCCAATGCTTGTCAGTTAAGATGAGAAACGTGTGAGCTTCAAGAACGGTGTAGTTCGTTTGAGCTGAGAAGTGTCTGCCCTTACCTGAAATGAAGTCTTGCTTGTAGGAAGACTCAGGGACTGGGATTATCTCCATTTCTGAAGTGAAACACACAGCAGAGTTCTCATCCATAGATCACACTCTGCTTTAGAGCGAGAAGCACGCTCTTGCTTTCTAGAGTCACTAATACAGCAGGAAATCTCCGTGTGCCTAGAACAATGAATGGTGTTTCCTACATATACGGAACTTATGTCGTCCAAATCTGCTTCTGTAACTGATACAAAGCACTTTTCCTCTAACATCCAATGCTTGTCATTTAAGATGAGAAACGTGTGAGCTTTGTGAACTATGTAGTTCGTTTGAGCAGAAAAGTGACTGCCCTTACCTGAAAAGAAATCTTGCTTGTAGGAAGACTCAGAGCCTGGGATTTAACTCCATTTCTGAAGTGAAACACACAGCAGTGTTCTCATCCATTGATCACACTCTGCTTTAGAACAAGAAGCATCCTCTTGCTTTCTAGAGTCTCTAAGACAACAGGAAACATGAGTGTGCTGAGAACCAAAGAATGATGTTTCCTACACATACGGAGCGTATCTAGTCCAACTCTGCTTCTGAAACTTATACAAAGCACTGGTCCTCTAACATCCAATGCTTGTCAGTTAAGATGAGAAACATGTGAGCTTCAAGAACGATGTAGTTCGTTTGAGCTGAGAAGTGACTGCCCTTACCTGAAACGAAGTCTTGCTTGTAGTAAGACACAAAGCCTGGGATTTAACTCCATTTCTGAAGGGTAACACACAGTATAGTTCTCATCCATGGATCACACTCTGCTTTAGAGCAAGAAGCACCGTCTTGCTTTCTAGAGTCCCTAATACAGCGGGAAATCTGAGTGTTCCCAGAATGAAAGAACGGTTTTTCATACACATAAGGAACGTATGTCGTCCAAATCTGCTTCTGAAACTGATACAAAGCACTGGTCCTCTAACATCCAATGCTTGTCAGTTAAGATGAGAAACGTGTGAGCTTCGTGAACGATGTAGTTCGTTTGAGCAGAAAAGAAACTGCCCTAACCTGAAATGAAGTCTTGCTTGTAGGAATACTCAGAGCCTGGGATTTAACTCCATTTCTGAAGTGAAACACAGAGCAGAGTTCTCATCCATTGATCACACTCTGCTTTAGAGCAAGAAGCTCGCTCTTGCTTTTTAGAGGCTCTAAGACAGCAAGAAACGTGAGTGTGCTGAGAACAAAAGAACAATGTTGCATAAACATAGGGACAATATGTAGTCCAAATATGCTTGTGAAACTGATACAAAGCACTGGTCCTCTAACATCCAATGCTTCTCAGTTAAGATGAGAATCATGTGAGTTTTGTGAACGATGTAGTTCCTTTGAGCTATAAAGAAACTGCCCTTACCAGAAAGGAAGTGTTGCTTGTAGGAAGACTCAGAGCCTGGGATTTAACTCCATTTCTGAAGTGAAACACACAGCAAAGTACTCATCCATTGATCACACTCTGCTTTAGAGCAAGAAGCTCGCTCTTGCTTTCTAGAGGCTCTAATACAGCAGGCAATATGAGTGTGTCCAGAACAAAAGAACGGTGTTTCCCACACATACGGACCATATGTAGTCCAAATCTGCTTCTGAAACTGATAAAACACACTGGTTCTCTAACATCCAATGCTTGCCAGTTAAGATGAGAAACGTGTGAGCTTCTTGAACGATGTAGTTCGTTTTAGCAGAAAAGTGACTGCCCTTACCTGAAACGAAGACTATCTTGTAGGAAGACACAGAGCCTGGGATTTAACTCCATTTCTGAAGGGAAACACACAGCATAGTTCTCATCCATGGATCACACTCTGCTTTAGAGCGAGAAGCACGCTCTTGCTTTCTTGAGTCTCTAATACAGCAGGGAACCTGAGTGTCCTGAGAACAAAAGAACGGTGTTTCCTACACATACGGACCATAACTAGTTCAACTCTGCTTCTGAAACTGAAACAAACCACAGGTCCTCTAACATCCAATGCTTGTCAGGTAAGATCTGAAATGTGTGAGCTTCGTGAACGATGTAGTTCGTTTGACCTGTAAAGTAACTGCACTTACCTGAAACGAAGTCTTGCTTGTAGGAAGACTCAGAGCCTGAGATTTCACTCCATTTCTGAAGGGAAACACACAGCAGTGTTCTCATCCATTGATCACACTCTGCTTTAGAACAAGAAGCACGCTCTTGCTTTCTAGAGTCTCTAATACAGCAGGAAATCTGAGTGTTCCCAGAATGAAAGAACGGTTTTTCGTACACATAAGGACCGTATGTCGTCCAAATCTGCTTCTGAAACTGATACAAAGCACTGGTCCTCTAACATCCAATGCTTGTCAGTTAAGATGAGAAACGTGTGAGCTTCGTGAACGATGTAGTTCGTTTGAGCAGAAAAGTAACTGCCCTTACCTGAAATGAAGTCTTGCTTGTAGGAAGACTCAGAGCCTGGGATTTAACTCCATTTCTGAAGTGAAACACACAGCAGAGTTCTCATCCATTGATCACACTCTGCTTTAGAGCAAGAAGCTCGCTCTTGATTTTTAGATGCTCTAAGACAGCATGAAACGTGAGTGTGCTGAGAACAAAAGAATGATGTTGCCTACACATACGGACCCTATGTATTCCAAATCTGCTTCTGAAAGTGATACAAAGCACTGGTCCTCTAACATCCAATGCTTGTCAGTTAAGATGAGAAACGTGTGAGTTTCATGAACGATGTAGTTCGTTTGAGCTATAAATAAACTGCCCTTACCTGAAAGGAATTCTGCTTGTAGGAAGACTCAGAGCCTGGGATTTAACTCCATTTCTGAAGGGAAACACACAGCATAGTTCTCGTCCATAGATCACACTCTGCTTTAGAGCGAGAAGCACGCTCTTGCTTTCTAGAGTCACTAATAAAGCAGGAAATCTGAGTGTGCCCAGAACAATGAATGGTGTTTCCTACATATACGGAACTTATGTCGTCCAAATCTGCTTCTGAAACTGATACAAAGCACTTTTCCTCTAACATCCAATGCTTGTCAGTTAAGATGAGAAACGTGTGAGCTTTGTGAACTATGTAGTTCGTTTGAGCAGAAAAGTGACTGCCCCTACCTGAAAAGAAATCTTGCTTGTAGGAAGACTCAGAGCCTGGGATTTAACTCCAATTCTGAAGTGAAACACACAGCAGTGTTCTCATCCATTGATCACACTCTGCTTTAGAACAAGAAGCACCCTCTTGCTTTCTAGAGTCTCTAAGACAGCAGGAAGCATGAGTGTGCTTAGAACCAAAGAATGATGTTTCCTACACATACGGACTGTATCTAGTCCAACTCTGCTTCTGAAACTGATACAAAGCACTGGTCCTCTAACATCCAATGCTTGTCAGTTAAGATGAGAAACGTGTGAGCTTCAAGAACGATGTAGTTCTTTTGAGCTGAGAAGTGACTGCCCTTACCTGAAACGAAGTCTTGCTTGTAGTAAGACACAAAGCCTGGGATTTAACTCCATTTCTGAAGGGAAACACACAGCATAGTTCTCATCCATGGATCACACTCTTCTTTAGAGCAAGAAGCACCGTCTTGCTTTCTAGAGTCTCTAATACAGCAGGAAATCTGAGTGTTCCCAGAATGAAAGAACGGTTTTTCGTACACATAAGGACCGTATGTCGTCCAAATCTGCTTCTGAAACTGATACAAAGCACTGGTCCTCTAACATCCAATGCTTGTCAGTTAAGATGAGAAACGTGTGAGCTTCGTGAACGATGTAGTTCGTTTGAGCAGAAAAGTAACTGCCCTTACCTGAAATGAAATCTTGCTTGTAGGAAGACTCAGAGCCTGGGATTTCACTCCATTTCTGAAGTGAAACACACAGCAGAGTTCTCATCCATTGATCACACTCTGCTTTAGAGCAAGAAGCTCGCTCTTGCTTTTTAGAAGCTCTAAGACAGCATGAAACGTGAGTGTGTTGAGAACAAAAGAACGATGTTGCCTAAACATAAAGACAATATGTAGTCCAAATCTGCTTGTGAAACTGATACAAAGCACTGGTCCTCTAACATCCAATGCTTCTCAGTTAAGATGAGAAACATGTGAGTTTCGTGAATGATGTAGTTCCTTTGAGCTATAAAGAAACTGCCCTTACCTGAAAGGAAGTGTTGCTTGTAGGAAGACTCAGAGCCTGGGATTTAAATCCATTTCTGAAGTGAAACACACAGCAAAGTTCTCATCCATTGATCACACTCTGCTTTAGAGCAAGAAGCTCGCTCTTGCTTTCTAGAGTCTCTAATTCAGCAGGAAATCTGAGTGTGTCCAGAACAAAAGAACGGTGTTTCCCACACAAACGGACCATATGTAGTCCAAATCTGCTTCTGAAACTGATACAACGCACTGGTCCTCTAACATCCAATGCTTGCCAGTTAAGATGAGAAACGTGTGAGCTTCTTGAACGATGTAGTTCGTTTGAGCTGAAAAGTGACTGCCCTTACCTGAAACGAAGTCTTTCTTGTAGGAAGACACAGAGCCTGGGATTTAACTCCATTTCTGAAGGGAAACACACAGCCTAGTTCTCATCCATGGATCACTCTGCTTTAGAGCGAGAAGCACGCTCTTGCTTTCTAGATTCTCTAATACAGCAGGGAACCTGAGTGTGCTGAGAACAAAAAAACGGTGTTTCCTACACATACAGACCACAACTAGTTCAACTCTGCTTCTGAAACTGAAACAAACCACAGGTCCTCTAACATCCAATGCTTGTCAGGTAAGATCTGAAATGTGTGAGCTTCGTGAACGATGTAGTTCGTTTGACCTGTAAAGTAACTGCACTTACCTGAAACGAAGTCTTGCTTGTAGGAAGACTCAGAGCCTGGGATTTCACTCCATTTCTGAAGTGAAACACACAGCAGATTTCTCATCCATTGATCACACTCTGCTTTAGAGCAAGAAGCATGCTCTTGCTTTCTAGAGGCTCTAAGACAGCATGAAACGTGAGTGTGCTGAGAACAAAAGAACGATGTTGCCTACACATACGGACCATATGTAGTCCAAATCTGCTTCTGAAAGTGATACAAAGCACTGGTCCTCTAACATCCAATGCTTGTCAGTTAAGATGAGAAACGAGTGAGTTTCATGAACGATGTAGTTCGTTTGAGCTATAAATAAACTGCCCTTACCTGAAAGGAATTCTGCTTGTAGGAAGACTCAGAGCCTGGGATTTAACTCCATTTCTGAAGGGAAACACACAGCATAGTTCTCATCCATAGATCACACTCTGCTTTAGAGCGAGAAGCACGCTCTTGCTTTCTGGAGTCACTAATACAGCAGGAAATCTGAGTGTGCCCAGAACAATGAATGGTGTTTCCTACATATACGGAACTTATGTCGTCCAAATCTGCTTCTGAAACTGATACAAAGCACTTTTCCTCTAACATCCAATGCTTGTCAGTTAAGATGAGAAACGTGTGAGCTTCGTGAACTATGTAGTTCGTTTGAGCAGAAAAGTGACTGCCCTTACCTGAAAAGAAATCTTGCTTGTAGGAAGACTCAGAGCCTGGGATTTAACTCCATTTCTGAAGTGAAACACACAGCAGTGTTCTCATCCATTGATCACACTCTGCTTTAGAACAAGAAGCACCCTCTTGCTTTCTAGAGTCTCTAAGACAGCAGGAAACATGAGTGTGCTGAGAACCAAAGAATGATGTTTCCTACACATACGGACCCTATCTAGTCCAACTCTGCTTCTGAAACTGATACAAAGCACTGGTCCTCTAACATCCAATGCTTGTCAGTTAAGATGAGAAACGTGTGAGCTTCAAGAACGATGTAGTTCGTTTGAGCTGAGAAGTGACTGCCCTTACCTGAAAGGAGTCTTGCTTGTAGTAAGACACAAAGCCTGGGATTTAACTCCATTTCTGAAGGGAAACACACAGTATAGTTCTCATCCATGGATCACACTCTGCTTTAGAGCAAGAAGCACCATCTTGCTTTCTAGAGTCTCTAATACAGCAGGAAATCTGAGTGTTCCCAGAATGAAAGAACGGTTTTTCGTACACATAAGGACCGTATGTCGTCCAAATCTGCTTCTGAAACTGATACAAAGCACTGGTCCTCTAACATCCAATGCTTGTCAGTTAAGATGAGAAATCGTGTGAGCTTCGTGAACGATGTAGTTCGTTTGAGCAGAAAAGTAACTGCCCTTACCTGAAATGAAGTCTTGCTTGTAGGAAGACTCAGAGCCTGGGATTTAACTCCATTTCTGAAGTGAAACACACAGCAGAGTTCTCATCCATTCATCACACACTGCTTTAGAGCAAGAAGCTCGCTCTTGCTTTTTAGAGGCTCTAAGACAGCATGAAACGTGAGTGTGCTGAGAACAAAAGAACGATGTTGCATAAACATAGGGACAATATGTAGTCCAAATCTGCTTGTGAAACTGATACAAAGCACTGGTCCTCTAACATCCAATGCTTCTCAGTTAAGATGAGAAAAATGTGAGTTTCGTGAATGATGTAGTTCCTTTGAGCTATAAAGAAACTGCCCTTACCTGAAAGGTAGTGTTGCTTGTAGGAAGACTCAGAGCCTGGGATTTAACTCCATTTCTGAAGTGAAACACACAGCAAAGTTCTCATCCATTGATCACACTCTGCTTTAGAGCAAGAAGCTCGCTCTTGCTTTCTAGAGTCTCTAATACAGCAGGAAATCTGAGTGTGTCCAGAACAAAAGAACGGTGTTTCCCACACAAACGGACCATATGTAGTCCAAATCTGCTTCTGAAACTGATACAACGCACTGGTCCTCTAACATCCAATGCTTGCCAGTTAAGATGAGAAACGTGTGAGCTTCTTGAACGATGTAGTTCGTTTGAGCGGAAAAGTGACTGCCCTTACCAGAAACGAAGTCTTTCTTGTAGGAAGACACAGAGCCTGGGATTTAACTCCATTTCTGAAGGGAAACACACAGCCTAGTTCTCATCCATGGATCACTCTGCTTTAGAGCGAGAAGCACGCTCTTGCTTTCTAGATTCTCTAATACAGCAGGGAACCTGAGTGTGCTGAGAACAAAAAAACGGTGTTTCCTACACATACAGACCATAACTAGTTCAACTCTGCTTCTGAAACTGAAACAAACCACAGGTCCTCTAACATCCAATGCTTGTCAGGTAAGATCTGAAATGTGTGAGCTTCGTGAACGATGTAGTTCGTTTGACCTGTAAAGTAACTGCACTTACCTGAAACGAAGTCTTGCTTGTAGGAAGACTCAGAGCCTGGGATTTCACTCCATTTCTGAAGTGAAACACACAGCAGATTTCTCATCCATTGATCACACTCTGCTTTAGAGCAAGAAGCATGCTCTTGCTTTCTAGAGGCTCTAAGACAGCATGAAACATGAGTGTGCTGAGAACAAAAGAACGATGTTGCCTACACATACGGACCATATGTAGTCCAAATCTGCTTCTGAAAGTGATACAAAGCACTGGTCCTCTAACATCCACTGCTTGTCAGTTAAGATGAGAAACGTGTGAGTTTCATGAACGATGTAGTTCGTTTGAGCTATAAATAAACTGCCCTTACCTGAAAGGAATTCTGTTTGTAGGAAGACTCAGAGCCTGGGATTTCACTCCATTTCTGAAGTGAAACACACAGCAGTGTTCTCATCCATTGATCACACTCTGCTTTAGAGCGTGAAGCACGCTCTTGCTTTCTAGAGTCACTAATACAGCAGGAAATCTGAGTGTGCCAAGAACAATGAATGGTGTTTCCTACATATACGGAACTTATGTCGTCCAAATCTGCTTCTGAAACTGATACAAAGCACTTTTCCTCTAACATCCAATGCTTATCAGTTAAGATGAGAAACGTGTGAGCTTTGTGAACCATGTAGTTCGTTTGAGCAGAAAAGTGACTGCCCTTACCTGAAAAGAAATCTTGCTTGTAGGAAGACTCAGAGCCTGGGATTTAACTCCATTTCTGAAGTGAAACACACAGCAGTGTTCTCATCCATTGACCACACTCTGCTTTAGAACAAGAAGCACCCTCTTGCTTTCTAGAGTCTCTAAGACAGCAGGAAACATGAGTGTGCTGAGAACCAAAGAATGATGTTTCCTACAGATACGCACCGTATCTAGTCCAACTCTGCTTCTGAAACTGATACAAAGCACTGGTCCTCTAACATCCAATGCTTGTCAGTTAAGATGAGAAACGTGTGAGCTTCAAGAACGATGTAGTTCGTTTGAGCTGAGAAGTGACTGCCCTTACCTGAAACGAAGTCTTGCTTGTAGTAAGACACAAAGCCTGGGATTTAACTCCATTTCTGAAGGGAAACACACATCATAGTTCTCATCCATGGATCACACTCAGCTTTAGAGCAAGAAGCACCGTCTTGCTTTCTAGAGTCCCTAATACAGCAGGAAATCTGAGTGTTCCCAGAATGAAAGAACGGTTTTTCGTACACATAAGGACCGTATGTCGTCCAAATCTGCTTCTGAAACTGATACAAAGCACTGGTCCTCTAACATCCAATGCTTGTCAGTTAAGATGAGAAACGTGTGAGCTTCAAGAACGGTGTAGTTCGTTTGAGCTGAGAAGTGTCTGCCCTTACCTGAAATGAAGTCTTGCTTGTAGGAAGACTCAGAGACTGGGATTATCTCCATTTCTGAAGTGAAACACACAGCAGAGTTCTCATCCATAGATCACACTCTGCTTTAGTGTGAGAAGCACGCTCTTGCTTTCTAGAGTCACTAATACAGCAGGAAATCTGAGTGTGCCTAGAACAATGAATGGTGTTTCCTACATATACGGAACTTATGTCGTCCAAATCTGCTTCTGAAACTGATACAAAGCACTTTTCCTGTAACATCCAATGCTTGTCATTTAAGATGAGAAACGTGTGAGCTTTGTGAACTATGTAGTTCGTTTGAGCAGAAAAGTGACTGCCCTTACCTGAAAAGAAATCTTGCTTGTAGGAAGACTCAGAGCCTGGGATTTAACTCCATTTCTGAAGTGAAACACACAGCAGTGTTCTCATCCATTGATCACACTCTGCTTTAGAACAAGAAGCATCCTCTTGCTTTCTAGAGTCTCTAAGACAACAGGAAACATGAGTGTGCTGAGAACCAAAGAATGATGTTTCCTACACATACGGAACGTATCTAGTCCAACTCTGCTTCTGAAACTTATACAAAGCACTGGTCCTCTAACATCCAATGCTTGTCAGTTAAGATGAGAAACGTGTGAGCTTCAAGAACGATGTAGTTCGTTTGAGCTGAGAAGTGACTGCCCTTACCTGAAACGAAGTCTTGCTTGTAGTAAGACACAAAGCCTGGGATTTAACTCCATTTCTGAAGGGTAACACACAGTATAGTTCTCATCCATGGATCACACTCTGCTTTAGAGCAAGAAGCACCCTCTTGCTTTCTAGAGTCCCTAATACAGCAGGAAATCTGAGTGTTCCCAGAATGAAAGAACGGTTTTTCATACACATAAGGAACGTATGTCGTCCAAATCTGCTTCTGAAACTGATACAAAGCACTGGTCCTCTAACATCCAATGCTTGTCAGTTAAGATGAGAAACGTGTGAGCTTCGTGAACGATGTAGTTCGTTTGAGCAGAAAAGAAACTGCCCTAACCTGAAATGAAGTCTTGCTTGTAGGAAGACTCAGAGCCTGGGATTTAACTCCATTTCTGAAGTGAAACACACAGCAGAGTTCTCATCCATTGATCACACTCTGCTTTAGAGCAAGAAGCTCGCTCTTGCTTTCTAGAGGCTCTAATACAGCAGGCAATATGAGTGTGTCCAGAACAAAAGAACGGTGTTTCCCACACATACGGACCATATGTAGTCCAAATCTGCTTCTGAAACTGATACAACACACTGGTTCTCTAACATCCAATGCTTGCCAGTTAAGATGAGAAACGTGTGAGCTTCTTGAACGATGTAGTTCGTTTTAGCAGAAAAGTGACTGCCCTTACCTGAAACGAAGACTATCTTGTAGGAAGATACAGAGCCTGGGATTTAACTCCATTTCTGAAGGGAAACACACAGCATAGTTCTCATCCATGGATCACACTCTGCTTTAGAGCGAGAAGCACGCTCTTGCTTTCTTGAGTCTCTAATACAGCAGGGAACCTGAGTGTCCTGAGAACAAAAGAACGGTGTTTCCTACACATACGGACCATAACTAGTTCAACTCTGCTTCTGAAACTGAAACAAACCACAGGTCCTCTAACATCCAATGCTTGTCAGGTAAGATCTGAAATGTGTGAGCTTCGTGAACGATGTAGTTCGTTTGACCTGTAAAGTAACTGCACTTACCTGAAACGAAGTCTTGCTTGTAGGAAGACTCAGAGCATGGGATTTCACTCCATTTCTGAAGGGAAACACACAGCAGTGTTCTCATCCATTGATCACACTCTGCTTTAGAACAAGAAGCACGCTCTTGTTTTCTAGAGTCTCTAATACAGCAGGAAATCTGAGTGTTCCCAGAATGAAAAAACGGTTTTTCGTACACATAAGGACCGTATGTCGTCCAAATCTTCTTCTGAAACTGATACAAAGCACTGGTCCTCTAACATCCAATGCTTGTCAGTTAAGATGAGAAACGTGTGAGCTTCGTGAACGATGTAGTTCGTTTGAGCAGAAAAGTAACTGCCCTTACCTGAAATGAAGTCTTGCTTGTAGGAAGACTCAGAGCCTGGGATTTAACTCCATTTCTGAAGTGAAACACACAGCAGAGTTCTCATCCATTGATCACACTCTGCTTTAGAGCAAGAAGCTCGCTCTTGATTTTTAGAGGCTCTAAGACAGCATGAAACGTGAGTGTGCTGAGAACAAAAGAATGATGTTGCCTACACATACGGACCCTATGTATTCCAAATCTGCTTCTGAAAGTGATACAAAGCACTGGTCCTCTAACATCCAATGCTTGTCAGTTAAGATGAGAAACGTGTGAGTTTCATGAACGATGTAGTTCGTTTGAGCTATAAATAAACTGCCCTTACCTGAAAGGAATTCTGCTTGTAGGAAGACTCAGAGCCTGGGATTTAACTCCATTTCTGAAGGGAAACACACAGCATAGTTCTCGTCCATAGATCACACTCTGCTTTAGAGCGAGAAGCACGCTCTTGCTTTCTAGAGTCACTAATAAAGCAGGAAATCTGAGTGTGCCCAGAACAATGAATGGTGTTTCCTACATATACGGAACTTATGTCGTCCAAATCTGCTTCTGAAACTGATACAAAGCACTTTTCCTCTAACATCCAATGCTTGTCAGTTAAGATGAGAAACGTGTGAGCTTTGTGAACTATGTAGTTCGTTTGAGCAGAAAAGTGACTGCCCCTACCTGAAAAGAAATCTTGCTTGTAGGAAGACTCAGAGCCTGGGATTTAACTCCAATTCTGAAGTGAAACACACAGCAGTGTTCTCATCCATTGATCACACTCTGCTTTAGAACAAGAAGCACCCTCTTGCTTTCTAGAGTCTCTAAGACAGCAGGAAGCATGAGTGTGCTTAGAACCAAAGAATGATGTTTCCTACACATACGGACTGTATCTAGTCCAACTCTGCTTCTGAAACTGATACAAAGCACTGGTCCTCTAACATCCAATGCTTGTCAGTTAAGATGAGAAACGTGTGAGCTTCGTGAACCATGTAGTTCGTTTGAGCAGAAAAGTGACTGCCCTTACCTGAAAAGAAATCTTGCTTGTAGGAAGACTCAGAGCCTGGGATTTAACTCCATTTCTGAAGTGAAACACACAGCAGTGTTCTCATCCATTGACCACACTCTGCTTTAGAACAAGAAGCACCCTCTTGCTTTCTAGAGTCTCTAATACAGCAGGAAATCTGAGTGTTCCCAGAATGAAAGAACGGTTTTTCGTACACATAAGGACCGTATGTCGTCCAAATCTGCTTCTGAAACTGATACAAAGCACTGGTCCTCTAACATCCAATGCTTGTCAGTTAAGATGAGAAACGTGTGAGCTTCGTGAACGATGTAGTTCGTTTGAGCAGAAAAGTAACTGCCCTTACCTGAAATGAAGTCTTGCTTGTAGGAAGACTCAGAGCCTGGGATTTAACTCCATTTCTGAAGTGAAACACACAGCAGAGTTCTCATCCATTCATCACACACTGCTTTAGAGCAAGAAGCTCGCTCTTGCTTTTTAGAGGCTCTAAGACAGCATGAAACGTGAGTGTGCTGAGAACAAAAGAACGATGTTGCATAAACATAGGGACAATATGTAGTCCAAATCTGCTTGTGAAACTGATACAAAGCACTGGTCCTCTAACATCCAATGCTTCTCAGTTAAGATGAGAAAAATGTGAGTTTCGTGAATGATGTAGTTCCTTTGAGCTATAAAGAAACTGCCCTTACCTGAAAGGTAGTGTTGCTTGTAGGAAGACTCAGAGCCTGGGATTTAACTCCATTTCTGAAGTGAAACACACAGCAAAGTTCTCATCCATTGATCACACTCTGCTTTAGAGCAAGAAGCTCGCTCTTGCTTTCTAGAGTCTCTAATACAGCAGGAAATCTGAGTGTGTCCAGAACAAAAGAACGGTGTTTCCCACACAAACGGACCATATATAGTCCAAATCTGCTTCTGAAACTGATACAACGCACTGGTCCTCTAACATCCAATGCTTGCCAGTTAAGATGAGAAACGTGTGAGCTTCTTGAACGATGTAGTTCGTTTGAGCGGAAAAGTGACTGCCCTTACCACAAACGAAGTCTTTCTTGTAGGAAGACACAGAGCCTGGGATTTAACTCCATTTCTGAAGGGAAACACACAGCCTAGTTCTCATCCATGGATCACTCTGCTTTAGAGCGAGAAGCACGCTCTTGCTTTCTAGATTCTCTAATACAGCAGGGAACCTGAGTGTGCTGAGAACAAAAAAACGGTGTTTCCTACACATACAGACCATAACTAGTTCAACTCTGCTTCTGAAACTGAAACAAACCACAGGTCCTCTAACATCCAATGCTTGTCAGGTAAGATCTGAAATGTGTGAGGTTCGTGAACGATGTAGTTCGTTTGACCTGTAAAGTAACTGCACTTACCTGAAACGAAGTCTTGCTTGTAGGAAGACTCAGAGCCTGGGATTTCACTCCATTTCTGAAGTGAAACACACAGCAGATTTCTCATCCATTGATCACACTCTGCTTTAGAGCAAGAAGCATGCTCTTGCTTTCTAGAGGCTCTAAGACAGCATGAAACATGAGTGTGCTGAGAACAAAAGAACGATGTTGCCTACACATACGGACCATATGTAGTCCAAATCTGCTTCTGAAAGTGATACAAAGCACTGGTCCTCTAACATCCAATGCTTGTCAGTTAAGATGAGAAACGTGTGAGTTTCATGAACGATGTAGTTCGTTTGAGCTATAAATAAACTGCCCTTACCTGAAAGGAATTCTGTTTGTAGGAAGACTCAGAGCCTGGGATTTAACTCCATTTCTGAGGGGAAACACACAGCATAGTTCTCATCCATAGATCACACTCTGTTTTAGAGCGAGAGGCACGCTCTTGCTTTCTAGAGTCACTAATACAGCAGGAAATCTGAGTGTGCCCAGAACAATGAATGGTGTTTCCTACATATACGGAACTTATGTCGTCAAAATCTGCTTCTGAAACTGATACAAAACACTTTTCCTCTAACATCCAATGCTTGTCAGTTAAGATGAGAAACGTGTGAGCTTCGTGAACTATGTAATTCGTTTGAGCAGAAAAGTGACTGCCCTTACCTGAAAAGAAATCTTGCTTGTAGGAAGACTCAGAGCCTGGGATTTAACTCCATTTCTGAAGTGAAACACACAGCAGTGTTCTCATCCATTGATCACACTCTGCTTTAGAACAAGAAGCACCCTCTTGCTTTCTAGAGTCTCTAAGACAGCTGGAAACATGAGTGTGCTGAGAACCAAAGAATGATGTTTCCTACACATACGGACCGTATCTAGTCCAACTCTGCTTCTGAAACTGATACAAAGTACTGGTCCTCTAACATCCAATGCTTGTCAGTTAAGATGAGAAACGTGTGAGCTTCAAGAACGATGTAGTTCGTTTGAGCTGAGAAGTGACTGCCCTTACCTGAAAGGAGTCTTGCTTGTAGTAAGACACAAAGCCTGGGATTTAACTCCATTTCTGAAGGGAAACACACAGTATAGTTCTCATCCATGGATCACACTCTGCTTTAGAGCAAGAAGCACCGTCTTGCTTTCTAGAGTCCCTAATACAGCAGGAAATCTGAGTGTTCCCAGAATGAAAGAACGGTTTTTCGTACACATAAGGACCGTATGTCGTCCAAATCTGCTTCTGAAACTGCTACAAAGCACTGGTCCTCTAACATCCAATGCTTGTCAGTTAAGATGAGAAACGTGTGAGCTTCGTGAATGATGTAGTTCGTTTGAGCCGAAAAGTAACTGCCCTTACCTGAAATGAAGTCTTGCTTGTAGGAAGACTCAGAGCCTGGGATTTAACTCCATTTCTGAAGGGAAACACACAGCATAGTTCTCATCCATGGATCACACTATGCTTTAGAGCGAGAAGCACGCTCTTGCTTTCTAGAGTCTCTAATAGAGCAGGGAACCTGAGTGTCCTGAGAACAAAAGAACGGTGTTTCCTACACATACGGACCATAACTAGTTCAACTCTGCTTCTGAAACTGAAACAAACCACAGGTCCTCTAACATCCAATGCTTGTCAGGTAAGATCTGAAATGTGTGAGCTTCGTGAACGATGTAGTTCCTTTGACCTGTAAAGTAACTGCACTTACCTGAAACGAAGTCTTGCTTGTAGGAAGACTCAGAGCCTGGGATTTCACTCCATTTCTGAAGTGAAACACACAGCAGTGTTCTCATCCATTGATCACACTCTGCTTTAGAGCGTGAAGCACGCTCTTGCTTTCTAGAGTCACTAATACAGCAGGAAATCTGAGTGTGCCAAGAACAATGAATGGTGTTTCCTACATATACGGAACTTATGTCGTCCAAATCTGCTTCTGAAACTGATACAAAGCACTTTTCCTCTAACATCCAATGCTTATCAGTTAAGATGAGAAACGTGTGAGCTTCGTGAACCATGTAGTTCGTTTGAGCAGAAAAGTGACTGCCCTTACCTGAAAAGAAATCTTGCTTGTAGGAAGACTCAGAGCCTGGGATTTAACTCCATTTCTGAAGTGAAACACACAGCAGTGTTCTCATCCATTGACCACACTCTGCTTTAGAACAAGAAGCACCCTCTTGCTTTCTATAGTCTCTAAGACAGCAGGAAACATGAGTGTGCTGAGAACCAAAGAATGATGTTTCCTACAGATACGGAGCGTATCTAGTCCAACTCTGCTTCTGAAACTTATACAAAGCACTGGTCCTCTAACATCCAATGCTTGTCAGTTAAGATGAGAAACGTGTGAGCTTCGTGAACGATGTAGTTCGTTTGAGCAGAAAAGTAACTGCCCTTACCTGAAATGAAGTCTTGCTTGTAGGAAGACTCAGAGCCTGGGATTTAACTCCATTTCTGAAGTGAAACACACAGCAGAGTTCTCATCCATTGATCACACTCTGCTTTAGAGCAAGAAGCTCGCTCTTGATTTTTAGAGGCTCTAAGACAGCATGAAACGTGAGTGTGCTGAGAACAAAAGAATGATGTTGCCTACACATACGGACCCTATGTATTCCAAATCTGCTTCTGAAAGTGATACAAAGCACTGGTCCTCTAACATCCAATGCTTGTCAGTTAAGATGAGAAACGTGTGAGTTTCATGAACGATGTAGTTCGTTTGAGCTATAAATAAACTGCCCTTACCTGAAAGGAATTCTGCTTGTAGGAAGACTCAGAGCCTGGGATTTAACTCCATTTCTGAAGGGAAACACACAGCATAGTTCTCGTCCATAGATCACACTCTGCTTTAGAGCGAGAAGCACGCTCTTGCTTTCTAGAATCACTAATAAAGCAGGAAATCTGAGTGTGCCCAGAACAATGAATGGTGTTTCCTACATATACGGAACTTATGTCGTCCAAATCTGCTTCTGAAACTGATACAAAGCACTTTTCCTCTAACATCCAATACTTGTCAGTTAAGATGAGAAACGTGTGAGCTTTGTGAACTATGTAGTTCGTTTGAGCAGAAAAGTGACTGCCCCTACCTGAAAAGAAATCTTGCTTGTAGGAAGACTCAGAGCCTGGGATTTAACTCCAATTCTGAAGTGAAACACACAGCAGTGTTCTCATCCATTGATCACACTCTGCTTTAGAACAAGAAGCACCCTCTTGCTTTCTAGAGTCTCTAAGACAGCAGGAAGCATGAGTGTGCTTAGAACCAAAGAATGATGTTTCCTACACATACGGACTGTATCTAGTCCAACTCTGCTTCTGAAACTGATACAAAGCACTGGTCCTCTAACATCCAATGCTTGTCAGTTAAGATGAGAAACGTGTGAGCTTCAAGAACGATGTAGTTCGTTTGAGCTGAGAAGTGACTGCCCTTACCTGAAACGAAGTCTTGCTTGTAGTAAGACACAAAGCCTGGGATTTAACTCCATTTCTGAAGGGAAACACACAGCATAGTTCTCATCCATGGATCACACTCTTCTTTAGAGCAAGAAGCACCGTCTTGCTTTCTAGAGTCTCTAATACAGCAGGAAATCTGAGTGTTCCCAGAATGAAAGAACGGTTTTTCGTACACATAAGGACCGTATGTCGTCCAAATCTGCTTCTGAAACTGATACAAAGCACTGGTCCTCTAACATCCAATGCTTGTCAGTTAAGATGAGAAAAGTGTGAGCTTCGTGAACGATGTAGTTCGTTTGAGCAGAAAGTAACTGCCCTTACCTGAAATGAAATCTTGCTTGTAGGAAGACTCAGAGCCTGGGATTTCACTCCATTTCTGAAGTGAAACACACAGCAGAGTTCTCATCCATTGATCACACTCTGCTTTAGAGCAAGAAGCTCGCTCTTGCTTTTTAGAGGCTCTAAGACAGCATGAAACGTGAGTGTGCTGAGAACAAAAGAACGATGTTGCCTAAACATAAAGACAATATGTAGTCCAAATCTGCTTGTGAAACTGATACAAAGCACTGGTCCTCTAACATCCAATGCTTCTCAGTTAAGATGAGAAACATGTGAGTTTCGTGAATGATGTAGTTCCTTTGAGCTATAAAGAAACTGCCCTTACCTGAAAGGAAGTGTTGCTTGTAGGAAGACTCAGAGCCTGGGATTTAAATCCATTTCTGAAGTGAAACACACAGCAAAGTTCTCATCCATTGATCACACTCTGCTTTAGAGCAAGAAGCTCGCTCTTGCTTTCTAGAGTCTCTAATTCAGCAGGAAATCTGAGTGTGTCCAGAACAAAAGAACGGTGTTTCCCACACAAACGGACCATATGTAGTCCAAATCTGCTTCTGAAACTGATACAACGCACTGGTCCTCTAACATCCAATGCTTGCCAGTTAAGATGAGAAACGTGTGAGCTTCTTGAACGATGTAGTTCGTTTGAGCTGAAAAGTGACTGCCCTTACCTGAAACGAAGTCTTTCTTGTAGGAAGACACAGAGCCTGGGATTTAACTCCATTTCTGAAGGGAAACACACAGCCTAGTTCTCATCCATGGATCACTCTGCTTTAGAGCGAGAAGCACGCTCTTGCTTTCTAGATTCTCTAATACAGCAGGGAACCTGAGTGTGCTGAGAACAAAAAAACGGTGTTTCCTACACATACAGACCACAACTAGTTCAACTCTGCTTCTGAAACTGAAACAAACCACAGGTCCTCTAACATCCAATGCTTGTCAGGTAAGATCTGAAATGTGTGAGCTTCGTGAACGATGTAGTTCGTTTGACCTGTAAAGTAACTGCACTTACCTGAAACGAAGTCTTGCTTGTAGGAAGACTCAGAGCCTGGGATTTCACTCCATTTCTGAAGTGAAACACACAGCAGATTTCTCATCCATTGATCACACTCTGCTTTAGAGCAAGAAGCATGCTCTTGCTTTCTAGAGGCTCTAAGACAGCATGAAACGTGAGTGTGCTGAGAACAAAAGAACGATGTTGCATAAACATAGGGACATTATCTAGTCCAAATCTGCTTGTGAAACTGATACAAAGCACTGGTCCTCTAACATCCAATGCTTCTCAGTTAAGATGAGATACATGTGAGTTTCGTGAATGATGTAGTTCCTTTGAGCTATAAAGAAACTGCCCTTACCTGAAAGGAAGTGTTGGTTGTAGGAAGACTCAGAGCCTGGGATTTAAATCCATTTCTGAAGTGAAACACACAGCAAAGTTCTCATCCATTGATCACACTCTGCTTTAGAGCAAGAAGCTCGCTCTTGCTTTCTAGAGTCTCTAATTCAGCAGGAAATCTGAGTGTGTCCAGAACAAAAGAACGGTGTTTCCCACACAAACGGACCATATGTAGTCCAAATCTGCTTCTGAAACTGATACAACGCACTGGTCCTCTAACATCCAATGCTTGCCAGTTAAGATGAGAAACGTGTGAGCTTCTTGAACAATGTAGTTCGTTTGAGCTGAAAAGTGACTGCCCTTACCTGAAACGAAGTCTTTCTTGTAGGAAGACACAGAGCCTGGGATTTAACTCCATTTCTGAAGGGAAACACACAGCCTAGTTCTCATCCATGGATCACTCTGCTTTAGAGCGAGAAGCACGCTCTTGCTTTCTAGATTCTCTAATACAGCAGGGAACCTGAGTGTGCTGAGAACAAAAAAACGGTGTTTCCTACACATACAGACCACAACTAGTTCAACTCTGCTTCTGAAACTGAAACAAACCACAGGTCCTCTAACATCCAATGCTTGTCAGGTAAGATCTGAAATGTGTGAGCTTCGTGAACGATGTAGTTCGTTTGACCTGTAAAGTAACTGCACTTACCTGAAACGAAGTCTTGCTTGTAGGAAGACACAGAGCCTGGGATTTAACTCCATTTCTGAAGGGAAACACACAGCATAGTTCTCATCCATGGATCACACTCTGCTTTAGAGCGAGAAGAACACTCTTGCTTTCTAGAGTCTCTAATACAGCAGGAAATCTGAGTGTGCCCAGAATAAAAGAAAGGTGTTTCCTACACATACGGACCATATGTAGTCCAAATCTGCTTCTGAAACTGATACAAAGCACTGACCCTCTAACATCCAATGCTTGTCAGTTAAGATGGGAAACGTGTGAGCTTCGTGAACGATGTAGTTCGTTTGAGCAGAAAACTGACTGCCCTTACATGAAACGAAGTCTTGCTTGTAGGAAGACTCAGAGCCTGGGATTTAACTCCATTTCTGAAGTGAAACACACAGCATTGTCTCATCCATTGATCACACTCTGCTTTAGAACACGAAGCACGCTCTTGCTTTCTAGATTCTCTAAGACAGCAGGAAACGTGAGTGTGCTGAGAACAAAAGAACGGTGTTTCCTACACATACGGACCATATCTAGTCCAACTCTGCTTCTTAAACTGATACAAAGCACTGATCCTCTATCATCCAATGCTTGTCTGTTAAGATGAGAAAGGTGTGAGCTCAAGAACGAGGTAGTTCGTTTGGGCTTAAAAGTGACTGCCCTTACCCGAAAAGAAGTCTTGCTTGTAGGAAGACACAGAGCCTGGGATTTAACTCCATTTCTGAAGGGAAACACACAGCATAGTCTCATCCATGGATCACAATCTGCTTTAGAGCGAGAAGCACGTTCTTGCTTTCTAGAGTCTCTAAGACAGCAGGAAACATGAGTGTGCCCAGAACAAAAGATCGGTGTTTCCTACACATATGGATCATATGTAGTCCAACTCTGCTTCTGAAACTGATACAAAGCACTGACCCTCTAACATCCAATGCTTGTCAGTTAAGATGAGAAACGCGTGAGCTCAGTGAATGATGTACTTCGTTTGACCTGAAAAGTGACTGCCCTTACCTGAATCGAAGTCTTGCTTGTAGGAGGACTCAGAGCCTGGGATTTAACTCCATTTCTGAAGGGAAACACACAGCATAGTTCTCATCCATGGATCACACTCTGCTTTAGAGCGAGAAGCACACTCTTGCTTTCTAGAGTTTCTAATACAGCAGGAAATGTGAGTGTGCCCAGAATAAAAGAACGGTGTTTCCTACACATACAGACTATATGTAGTCCAAAACTTTTTCTGAAACTGATTGAACGCACTGGTCCTCTAACATCCAATGCTTGTCACTTAAGATGAGAAACGTGTGAGCTTTGTGAACGATATAGTTCCCTTGAACTGAAAAGTGACTGCCCTTACCCGAAAAGATGTCTTGCTTGTAGGAAGGCACAGAGCCTGGGATTTAACTCCATTTCTGAAGGGAAACACACAGGATAGTTCTCATCCATGGATCACACTCTGCTTTAGAGCGAGAAGCACGCTCTTGCTTTCTAGAGTCTATAAGACATCAGGAAACGTGAGTGTGCTGAGAACGAAAGAACGGTGTTTCCTACACATACAGACCATATCTAGTCCAACTCTTCTTCTGAAACTGATACAAACCACTGGTCCTCTAACATCCAATGCTTGTCAATTAAGATGAGAAACGTGTGAGCTTCGTGAACGATGTAGTTCGTTTGAGCAGAAACGTGACTCCCCTTACCTGAAACGAATTCTTGCTTGTAGGAAGACTCAGAGCCTGGGATTTAACTCCATTTCTGAAGTAAAACACACAGCAGTGTTCTCATCCATTAATCACACTCTGCTTTAGAACAAGAAGCACGCTCTTGCTTTCTAGAGTGTCTAAGACTGCAGGAAACGTGAGTTTGCAGAGAACAAAAGAACGGTGTTTCCTACACATACAGACCATATCTAGTCCAACTCTGCTTCTGAAACTGATAGAAAGCACTGGTCCTCTAACATCCAATGCTTGTCAGTTAAGATGAGAAACGTGTGAGCTTAGTGAACGATGTAGTTCCTTTGAGCAGAAAAGTGACTACACTTACCTGAAACGAAGTCTTGCTTGTTGGGAGACACAGAGCATGGGATTTAACTCCATTTCTGAAGTGAAACACACAGCATAGTCTCATCCATGGATCACAATCTGCTTTAGAGCGAGAAGCACGTTCTTGCATTCTAGAGTCTCTAAGACAGCAGGAAACGTGAGTGTGCCCAGAACAAAAGATCAGGGTTTCCTACACATATGGATCATATGTAGTCCAACTCTGCTTCTGAAACTGATACAAAGCACTGACACTCTAACATCCAATGCTTGTCAGTTTTGATGAGAAACACGTGAGCTCAGTGAACGATGTAGTTCGTTTGAGCAGAAAAGTGACTGCCCTCACCTGAAACGAAGTCTTGCTTGTAGGAAGACTCAGAGCCTGGGATTTAACTCCATTTCTGAAGTAAAACACACAGCAGTGTAATCATCCATTGATCACACTCTGCTTTAGAACAAGAAGCACGCTCTTGCTTTCTAGAGTCTCTAAGAGAGCAGGAAACGTGATTTGCTGAGAACAAAAGAACACGTGTTTCCTACACATACGGACTACATGTAGTCCAAAACTTCTTCTGAAAACGATTGAATGCACTGGTCCTCTAACATCTAATGCTTGTCAGTTAAGATGAGAAACGTGTGAGCTTCGTGAATGATGTAGTTCGTTTGAGCAGAAAAGTGACTGCCCTTACCTGAAACGAAGTGTTGATTGTAGGGAGACTCAGAGCATGGGATTTAACTCCATTTCTGAAGTGAAACACACAGCATTGTCTCATCCATTGATCACACTCTGCTTTAGAACAAGAAGCACGCTCTTGCTTTCTAGAGTCTCTAAGACAGCAGGAAACGTGAGTGTGCTGAGAACAAACGAACGGTGTTTCCTGCAAATACAGACCATATCTGGTCCAACTCTGCTTCTGAAACTGATACAAAGCACTGGTTCTCTAACATCCAATGCTTTTCAGTTAAGATGCGAAACGTGTGAGCTTCGTGAATGATGGTTCCTTTGAGCAGAAAAGTGACTACACTTACCTGAAACGAAGTCTTGCTTGTAGGAAGACTCAGAGCCTGGGATTTAACTCCATTTCTGAAGGGAACACACAGCATAGTTCTCATCCATAGATCACACTCTGCTTTAGAGCGAGAAGCACGCTCTTGCTTTCTAGAGTCTCTAAGTCATCAGGAAATGTGAGTGTGCCGAGAACAAAAGAACGGTGTTTCCTACACATACGGACCATATCTAGTTCAACTCTTCTTCTGAAACTGATACAAAGCACTGGTCCTCTAACATCCAATGCTTGTCTGTTAAGATGAGAAACGTGTGAGCATCATGAACGATGTAGTTCGTTTGAGCAGAAAAGTGACTGCCATTACCTGAAACGAAGTCTTGCTTGTAGGAAGACTCAGAGCCTGGGATTTAACTCCATTTCTGAAGTGAAACACACAGCGTAGTTCTCATCCATGGATCACACTCTGCTTTAGAGCAAGAAGCACACTCTTGCTTTCTAGAGTCTCTAAGACAGCAGGAAATCTGAGTGTGCCCAGAACAAAAGAATGGTGTTTCCTACACATACGGACTATATGTAGTGCAAAAATTCTTCTAAAACTCATTGAATGCACTGTTCCTCTAACATCCAATGCTTGTCAGTTAAGATGAGAAACGTGTGAGCTTCGTGAACGATGTAGTTCGTTTGAGCAGAAAAGTGACTCCCCTTACCTAAAACGAAGTCTTGCTTGTAGGAAGACTCAGAGCCTGGGATTTAACTCCATTTCTGAAGTGAAACACACAGCAGTGTTCTCATCCATTAATCACACTCTGCTTTAGAACAAGAAGCACGCTCTTGTTTTCTAGAGTGTCTAAGACTGCAGGAAACGTGAGTTTGCAGAGAACAAAAGAACGGTGTTTCCTACACATACGGACCATATCTAGTCCAACTCTTCTTCTGAAACTGATACAAAGCACTGGTCCTCTAACATCCAATGCTTGTCAATTAAGATGAGAAACGTGTGAGCTTCGTGAACGATGTAGTTCGTTTGAGCAGAAAAGTGACTCCCCTTACCTGAAACGAAGTCTTGCTTGTAGGAAGACTCAGAGCCTGGGATTTAACTCCATTTCTGAAGTGAAACACACAGCAGTGTTCTCATCCATTAATCACACTCTGCTTTAGAACAAGAAGCACGCTCTTGTTTTCTAGAGTGTCTAAGACTGCAGGAAACGTGAGTTTGCAGAGAACAAAAGAACGGTGTTTCCTACACATACGGCCCATATCTAGTCCAACTCTGCTTCTGAAACTGATAGAAAGCACTGGTCCTCTTACATCCAATGCTTGTCTTTTAAGATGAGAAACGTGTGAGCTCCGTGAAAGTTGTAGTTCGTTTGAGCTGAAAAGTGACTGCCCTTACCTGAAACGAAGTCTTGCTTGTTGGAGGACATAGAGCCTGGGTTTTAACTCCTTTTCTGAAGGGAAACACACAGCATAGTTTTCATCCATGGATCACACTCTGCTTTAGAGCGAGAAGCACGCTCTTGCTTTCTAAAATCTCTAAGACAGCAGGAAACGTGAGTGTGCTCAGAACAAAAGAACAGTGTTTCCTACACATATGGACCATATCTAGTCCAACTCTGCTTCTGAAACTGATACAAAGCACTGGTCCTCTAACATCCAATGCTTGTCAGTTAAGATGAGAAACGTGTGAGCTTAGAGAACGATGTAGTTCCTTTGAGCAGAAAAGTGACTACACTTACCTGAAACGAAGTCTTGCTTGTTGGGAGACACAGAGCATGGGATTTAACTCCATTTCTGAAGTGAAACACACAGCATAGTCTCATCCATGGATCACAATCTGCTTTAGAGTGAGAAGCACGTTCTTGCTTTCTAGAGTCTCTAAGACAGCAGGAAACGTGAGTGTGCCCAGAACAAAAGATCGGGGTTTCCTACACATATGGATCATATGTAGTCCAACTCTGCTTCTGAAACTGATACAAAGCACTGACACTCTAACATCCAATGCTTGTCAGTTAAGATGAGAAACACGTGAGCTCAGTGAACGATGTAGTTCGTTTGAGCAGAAAAGTGACTGCCCTCACCTGAAACGAAGTCTTGCTTGTAGGAAGACTCAGAGCCTGGGATTTAACTCAATTTCTGAAGTAAAACACACAGCAGTGTAATCATCCATTGATCACACTCTGCTTTAGAACAAGAAGCACGCTCTTGCTTTCTAGAATCTCTAAGAGAGCAGGAAACGTGATTTTGCTGAGAAAAAAAGAACGGTGTTTCCTACACATACGGACTACATGTAGTCCAAAACTTCTTCTGAAACCGATTGAATGCACTGGTCCTCTAACATCTAATGCTTGTCAGTTAAGATGAGAAACGTGTGAGCTTCGTGATTGATGTAGTTCGTTTGAGCAGAAAAGTGACTGCCCTTACCTGAAACGAAGTGTTGATTGTAGGGAGACTCAGAGCATGGGATTTAACTCCATTTCTGAAGTGAAACACACAGCATTGTCTCATCCATTGCTCACACTCTGCTTTAGAACAAGAAGCACGCTCTTGCTTTCTTGAGTCTCTAAGACAGCAGGAAACGTGAGTGTGCTGAGAACAAACGAACGGTGTTTCCTGCAAATACAGACCATATCTAGTCCAACTCTTCTTCTGAAACTGATACAAAGCACTGGTTCTCTAACATCCAATGCTTGTCAGTTAAGATGCGAAACGTGTGAGCTTCGTGAATGATGGTTCCTTTGAGCAGAAAAGTGACTACACTTACCTGAAACGAAGTCTTGCTTGTAGGAAGACTCAGAGCCTGGGATTTAACTCCATTTCTGAAGGGAACACACAGCATAGTTCTCATCCATAGATCACACTCTGCTTTAGAGCGAGAAGCACGCTCTTGCTTTCTAGAGTCTCTAAGTCATCAGGAAACGTGAGTGTGCCGAGAACAAAAGAACGGTGTTTCCTACACATACGGACCATATCTAGTCCAACTCTTCTTCTGAAACTGATACAAAGCACTGGTCCTCTAACATCCAATGCTTGTCTGTTAAGATGAGAAACGTGTGAGCATCATGAACGATGTAGTTCGTTTGAGCAGAAAAGTGACTGCCATTACCTGAAACGAAGTCTTGCTTGGAGGAAGACTCAGAGCCTGGGATTTAACTCCATTTCTGAAGTGAAACACACAGCGTAGTTCTCATCCATGGATCACACTCTGCTTTAGAGCGAGAAGCACACTCTTGCTTTCTAGAGTCTCTAAGACAGCAGGAAATCTGAGTGTGCCCAGAATAAAAGAAAGGTGTTTCCTACACATACGGACCATATGTAGTACAAACCTGCTTCTGAAACTGATACAAAGCACTGACCCTCTAACATCCAATGCTTGTCAGTTAAGATGGGAAACGTGTGAGCTTCGTGAACGATGTAGTTCGTTTGAGCAGAAAACTGACTGCCCTTACATGAAACGAAGTCTTGCTTGTAGGAAGACTCAGAGCCTGGGATTTAACTCCATTTCTGAAGTGAAACACACAGCATTGTTTCATCCATTGATCACACTCTGCCTTAGAACACGAAGCACGCTCTTGCTTTCTAGAGTCTCTAAGACAGCAGGAAACGTGAGTGTGCTGAGAACAAAGGAACGGTGTTTCCTACACATACGGACCATATCTAGTCCAACTCTGCTTCTTAAACTGATACAAAGCACTGGTCCTCTAACATCCAATGCTTGTCAGTTAAGATGAGAAAGGTGTGAGCTCAGTGAACGAGGTAGTTCGTTTGAGCTTAAAAGTGACTGCCCTTACCCGAAAAGATGTCTTGCTTGTAGGAAGGCACAGAGCCTGGGATTTAACTCCATTTCTGAAGGGAAACACACAGCATAGTTCTCATCCATGGATCACACTCTGCTTTAGAGCGAGAAGCACGCTCTTGCTTTCTAGAGTCTATAAGACATCAGGAAACGTGAGTGTGCTGAGAACGAAAGAAGGGGGTTTCCTACACATACAGACCATATCTAGTCCAACTCTTCTTCTGAAACTGATACAAAGCACTGGTCCTCTAACATCCAATGCTTGTCAATTAAGATGAGAAACGTGTGAGCTTCGTGAACGATGTAGTTCGTTTGAGGAGAAAACTGACTGCCCTTACCTGAAACGAAGTCTTGCTTGTAGGAAGACTCAGAGCCTGGGATTTAACTCCATTTCTGAAGTGAAACACACAGCAGTGTTCTCATCCATTAATCACACTCTGCTTTAGAACAAGAAGCACGCTCTTGCTTTCTAGAGGGTCTAAGACTGCAGGAAACGTGAGTTTGCTGAGAACAAAAGAACGGTGTTTCCTAAACATACGGACTACATGTAGTCCAAAACTTCTTCTGAAACCGATTGAATGCACTGGTCCTCTAACATCTAATGCTTGTCAGTTAAGATGAGAAACGTGTGAGCTTTGTGAATGATGGTTCCTTTGAGCAGAAAAGTGACTACACTTACCTGAAACGAAGTCTTTCTTGTAGGAAGACTCAGAGCCTGGGATTTAACTCCATTTCTGAAGTGAAACACACAGCATTGTCTCATCCATTGATCACACTCTGCTTTAGAACAAGAAGCACGCTCTTGCTTTCTAGAGTCTCTAAGACAGCAGGAAACGTGAGTGTGCTGAGAACAAACGAACGGTGTTTCCTTCAAATACAGACCATATCTAGTCCAACTCTGCTTCTGAAACTGATACAAAGCACTGGTTCTCTAACATCCAATGCTTGTCAGTTAAGATGCGAAACGTGTGAGCTTTGTGAATGATGGTTTCTTTGAGCAGAAAAGTGACTACACTTACCTGAAACGAAGTCTTGCTTGTAGGAAGACTCAGAGCCTGGGATTTAACTCCATTTCTGAAGTGAAACACACAGCATTGTCTCATCCATTGATCACACTCTGCTTTAGAACACGAAGCACGCTCTTGCTTTCTAGAGTCTATAAGACATCAGGAAACGTGAGTGTGCTGAGAACGAAAGAATGGTGTTTCCTACACATACAGACCATATCTAGTCCAACTCTTCTTCTGAAACTGATACAAAGTACTGGTCCTCTAACATCCAATGCTTGTCAATTAAGATGAGAAACGTGTGAGCTCCGTGAAAGATGTAGTTCGTTTGGGCTGAAAAGTGACTGCCCTTACCTGAAACGAAGTCTTGCTTGTTGGAAGACATAGAGCCTGGGTTTTAAGTCCTTTTCTGAAGGGAAACACACAGCATAGTTTTCATCCATGGATCACACTCTGCTTTAGAGCGAGAAGCACGCTCTTGCTTTCTAAAATCTCTAAGACAGCAGGAAACGTGAGTGTGCTCAGAACAAAAGAACAGTGTTTCCTACATATATGGACCATATCTAGTCCAACTCTGCTTCTGAAACTGATACAAAGCACTGGTCCTCTAATATCCAATGCTTGTCAGTTAAGATGAGAAACGTGTGAGCTTAGTGAATGATGTAGTTCCTTTGAGCAGAAAAGTGACTACACTTACCTGAAACGAAGTCTTGCTTGTTGGGAGACACAGAGCATGGGATTTAACTCCATTTCTGAAGTGAAACACACAGCATTTTCTCATCCATGGATCACAATCTGCTTTAGAGCGAGAAGCACGTTCTTGCTTTCTAGAGTCTCTAAGACAGCAGGAAACGTGAGTGTGCCCAGAACAAAAGATCGGGGTTTCCTACACATATGGATCATATGTAGTCCAACTCTGCTTCTGAAACTGATACAAAGCACTGGTTCTCTAACATCCAATGCTTGTCAGTTAAGATGCGAAACGTGTGAGCTTCGTGAATGATGGTTCCTTTGAGCAGAAAAGTGACTACACTTACCTGAAACGAAGTCTTGCTTGTAGGAAGACTCAGAGCCTGGGATTTAACTCCATTTCTGAAGGGAACACACAGCATAGTTCTCATCCATAGATCACACTCTGCTTTAGAGCGAGAAGCACGCTCGTGCTTTCTAGAGTCTCTAAGTCATCAGGAAACGTGAGTGTGCCGAGAACAAAGAACGGTGTTTCCTACACATACGGACCTTATCTAGTTCAACTCTTCTTCTGAAACTGATACAAAGCACTGGTCCTCTAACATCCAATGCTTGTCTGTTAAGATGAGAAACGTGTGAGCATCATGAACGATGTAGTTCGTTTGAGCAGAAAAGTGACTGCCATTACCTGAAACGAAGTCTTGCTTGGAGGAAGACTCAGAGCCTGGGATTTAACTCCATTTCTGAAGTGAAACACACAGCGTAGTTCTCATCCATGGATCACACTCTGCTTTAGAGAAAGAAGCACACTCTTGCTTTCTAGAGTCTCTAAGACAGCAGGAAATCTGAGTGTGCCCAGAACAAAAGAATGGTGTTTCCTACACATACGGACTATATGTAGTGCAAAAATTCTTCTAAAACTCATTGAATGCACTGTTCCTCTAACATCCAATGCTTGTCAGTTAAGATGAGAAACGTGTGAGCTCCGTGAAAGATGTAGTTCATTGAGCAGAAAAGTGACTGCCCTCACCTGAAACGAAGTCTTGCTTGTTGGAAGACATAGAGCCTGGGTTTTAACTCCTTTTCTGAAGGGAAACACACAGCATAGTTTTCATCCATGGATCACACTCTGCTTTAGAGCGAGAAGCACGCTCTTGCTTTCTAGAGTCTCTAAGACATCAGGAAACGTGAGTGTGCTGAGAACGAAAGAACGGTGTTTCCTACACATACAGACCATATCTAGTCCAACTCTTCTTCTGAAACTGATACAAAGCACTGGTCCTCTAACATCCAATGCTTGTCAGTTAAGATGAGAAACGTGTGAGCTTCGTGAACGATGTAGTTCGTTTGAGCAGAAAAGTGACTCCCCTTACCTGAAACGAAGTCTTGCTTGTAGGAAGACTCAGAGCCTGGGATTTAACTCCATTTCTGAAGTGAAACACACAGCAGTGTTCTCATCCATTAATCACACTCTGCTTTAGAACAAGAAGCACGCTCTTGTTTTCTAGAGTGTCTAAGACTGCAGGAAACATGAGTTTGCAGAGAACAAAAGAACGGTGTTTCCTACACATACGGACCATATCTAGTCCAACTCTTCTTCTGAAACTGATACAAAGCACTGGTCCTCTAACATCCAATGCTTGTCAATTAAGATGAGAAACGTGTGAGCTTCGTGAACGATGTAGTTCGTTTGAGCAGAAACGTGACTCCCCTTACCTGAAACGAAGTCTTGCTTGTAGGAAGACTCAGAGCCTGGGATTAACTCCATTTCTGAAGTGAAACACACAGCAGTGTTCTCATCCATTAATCACACTCTGCTTTAGAACAAGAAGCACACTCTTGTTTTCTAGAGTGTCTAAGACTGCAGGAAACGTGAGTTTGCAGAGAACAAAAGAACGGTGTTTCCTACACAAACGGACCATATCTAGTCCAACTCTGCTTCTGAAACTGATACAAAGCACTGGTCCTCTTACCTCCAATGCTTGTCTTTTAAGATGAGAAACGTGTGAGCTCCGTGAAAGATGTAGTTCGTTTGAGCTGAAAAGTGACTGCCCTTACCTGAAACGAAGTCTTGCTTGTTGGAAGACATAGAGCCTGGGTTTTAACTTCTTTTCTGAAGGGAAACACACAGCATAGTTTTCATCCATGGATCACACTCTGCTTTAGAGCGAGAAGCACGCTCTTGCTTTCTAAAATCTCTAAGACAGCAGGAAACGTGAGTGTGCTCAGAACAAAAGAACAGTGTTTCCTACACATATGGACCATATCTAGTCCAATTCTGCTTCTGAAACTGATACAAAGCACTGGTCCTCTAACATCCAATGCTTGTCAGTTAAGATGAGAAACGTGTGAGCTTAGTGATTGATGTAGTTCCTTTGAGCAGAAAAGTGACTACACTTACCTGAAACGAAGTCTTGCTTGTTGGGAGACACAGAGCATGGGATTTAACTCCATTTCTGAAGTGAAACACACAGCATAGTCTCATCCATGGATCACAATCTGCTTTAGAGCGAGAAGCACGTTCTTGCTTTCTAGAGTCTCTAAGACAGCAGGAAACGTGAGTGTGCCCAGAACAAAAGATCGGGGTTTCCTGCACATATGGATCATATGTAGTCCAACTCTGCTTCTGAAACTGATACAAAGCACTGACACTCTAACATCCAATGCTTGTGAGTTAAGATGAGAAACACGTGAGCTCAGTGAACGATGTAGTTCGTTTGAGCAGAAAAGTGACTGCCCTCACCTGAAACGAAGTCTTGCTTGTAGGAAGACTCAGAGCCTGGGATTTAACTCCATTTCTGAAGTAAAACACACAGCAGTGTAATCATCCATTGATCACACTCTGCTTTAGAACAAGAAGCACGCTCTTGCTTTCTAGAATCTCTAAGAGAGCAGGAAACGTGATTTTGCTGAGAAAAAAAGAACGGTGTTTCCTACACATATGGACTACATGTAGTCCAAAACTTCTTCTGAAACCGATTGAATGCACTGGTCCTCTAACATCTAATGCTTGTCAGTTAAGATGAGAAACGTGTGAGCTTCGTGAATGATGTAGTTCGTTTGAGCAGAAAAGTGACTGCCCTTACCTGAAACGAAGTGTTGATTGTAGGGAGACTCAGAGCATGGGATTTAACTCCATTTCTGAAGTGAAACACACAGCATTGTCTCATCCATTGATCACACTCTGCTTTAGAACAAGAAGCACGCTCTTGCTTTCTAGAGTCTCTAAGACAGCAGGAAACGTGAGTGTTCTGAGAACAAACGAACGGTGTTTCCTGCAAATACAGACCATATCTAGTCCAACTCTGCTTCTGAAACTGATACAAAGCACTGCTTCTCTAACATCCAATGCTTGTCAGTTAAGATGCGAAACGTGTGAGCTTCGTGAATGATGGTTCCTTTGAGCAGAAAAGTGACTACACTTACCTGAAACGAAGTCTTGCTTGTAGGAAGACTCAGAGCCTGGGATTTAACTCCATTTCTGAAGGGAACACACAGCATAGTTCTCATCCATAGATCACACTCTGCTTTAGAGCGAGAAGCACGCTCTTGCTTTCTAGAGTCTCTAAGTCATCAGGAAACGTGAGTGTGCCGAGAACGAAAGAACGGTGTTTCCTACACATACAGACCATATCTAGTCCAACTCTTCTTCTGAAACTGATACAAAGCACTGGTCCTCTAACATCCAATGCTTGTCAATTAAGATGAGAAACGTGTGAGCTTCGTGAACGATGTAGTTCGTTTGAGGAGAAAACTGACTGCCCTTACCTGAAACGAAGTCTTGCTTGTAGGAAGACTCAGAGCCTGGGATTTAACTCCATTTCTGAAGTGAAACACACAGCAGTGTTCTCATCCATTAATCACACTCTGCTTTAGAACAAGAAGCACGCTCTTGCTTTCTAGAGGGTCTAAGACTGCAGGAAACGTGAGGTTGCTGAGAACAAAAGAACGGTGTTTCCTACACATACGGACTACATGTAGTCCAAAACTTCTTCTGAAACCGATTGAATGCACTGGTCCTCTAACATCTAATGCTTGTCAGTTAAGATGAGAAACGTGTGAGCTTTGTGAATGATGGTTCCTTTGAGCAGAAAAGTGACTACACTTACCTGAAACGAAGTCTTGCTTGTAGGAAGACTCAGAGCCTGGGATTTAACTCCATTTCTGAAGTGAAACACACAGCATTGTCTCATCCATTGATCACACTCTGCTTTAGAACACGAAGCACGCTCTTGCTTTCTAGAGTGTATAAGACATCAGGAAACGTGAGTGTGCTGAGAACGAAAGAACGGTGTTTCCTACACATACAGACCATATCTAGTCCAACTCTTCTTCTGAAACTGATACAAAGCACTGGTCTTCTAACATCCAATGCTTGTCAATTAAGATGAGAAACGTGTGAGCTTCGTGAACGATGTAGTTCGTTTGAGGAGAAAACTGACTGCCCTTACCTGAAACGAAGTCTTGCTTGTAGGAAGACTCAGAGCCTGGGATTTAACTCCATTTCTGAAGTGAAACACACAGCAGTGTTCTCGTCCATTAATCACACTCTGCTTTAGAACAAGAAGCACGCTCTTGCTTTCTAGAGGGTCTAAGACTGCAGGAAACGTGAGTTTGCTGAGAACAAAAGAACGGTGTTTCCTACACATACGGAGTACATGTAGTCCAAAACTCCTTCTGAAACCGATTGAATGCACTGGTCCTCTAACATCTAATGCTTGTCAGTTAAGATGAGAAACGTGTGAGCTTCGTGAATGATGTAGTTCGTTTGAGCAGAAAAGTGACTGCCCTTACCTGAAACGAAGTGTTGATTGTAGGGAGACTCAGAGCATGGGATTTAACTCCATTTCTGAAGTGAAACACACAGCATTGTCTCATCCATTGATCACACTCTGCTTTAGAACAAGAAGCACGCTCTTGCTTTCTAGAGTCTCTAAGACAGCAGGAAACGTGAGTGTGCTGAGAACAAACGAACGGTGTTTCCTGCAAATACAGACCATATCTAGTCCAACTCTGCTTCTGAAACTGATACAAAGCACTGGTTCTCTAACATCCAATGCTTGTCAGTTAAGATGCGAAACGTGTGAGCTTTGGGAATGATGGTTCCTTTGAGCAGAAAAGTGACTACACTTACCTGAAACGAAGTCTTGCTTGTAGGAAGACTCAGAGCCTGGGATTTAACTCCATTTCTGAAGTGAAACACACAGCATTGTCTCATCCATTGATCACACTCTGCTTTAGAACACGAAGCACGCTCTTGCTTTCTAGAGTCTATAAGACATCAGGAAACGTGAGTGTGCTGAGAACGAAAGAACGGTGTTTCCTACACATACAGACCATATCTAGTCCAACTCTTCTTCTGAAACTGATACAAAGCACTGGTCCTCTAACATCCAATGCTTGTCAATTAAGATGAGAAACGTGTGAGCTTCGTGAACGATGTAGTTCGTTTGAGGAGAAAACTGACTGCCCTTACCTGAAACGAAGTCTTGCTTGTAGGAAGACTCAGAGCCTGGGATTTAACTCCATTTCTGAAGTGAAACACACAGCAGTGTTCTCATCCATTAATCACACTCTGCTTTAGAACAAGAAGCACCCTCTTGCTTTCTAGAGTGTCTAAGACTGCAGGAAACGTGAGTTTGCAGAGAACAAAAGAACGGTGTTTCCTACACATACAGACCATATCTAGTCCAACTCTGCTTCTGAAACTGATAGAAAGCACTGGTCCTCTTACATCCAATGCTTGTCTGTTAAGATGAGAAACGTGTGAGCTCCGTGAAAGATGTAGTTCGTTTGAGCTGAAAAGTGACTGCCCTTACCTGAAACGAAGTCTTGCTTGTTGGAAGACATAGAGCCTGGGTTTTAACTCCTTTTCTGAAGGGAAACACACAGCATAGTTTTCATCCATGGATCACACTCTGCTTTAGAGCGAGAAGCACGCTCTTGCTTTCTAAAATCTCTAAGACAGCAGGAAACGTGAGTGTGCTCAGAACAAAAGAACAGTGTTTCCTACACATATGGACCATATCTAGTCCAATTCTGCTTCTGAAACTGATACAAAGCACTGGTCCTCTAACATCCAATGCTTGTCAGTTAAGATGAGAAACGTGTGAGCTTAGTGATTGATGTAGTTCCTTTGAGCAGAAAAGTGACTACACTTACCTGAAACGAAGTCTTGCTTGTTGGGAGACACAGAGCATGGGATTTAACTCCATTTCTGAAGTGAAACACACAGCATAGTCTCATCCATGGATCACAATCTGCTTTAGAGCGAGAAGCACGTTCTTGCTTTCTAGAGTCTCTAAGACAGCAGGAAACGTGAGTGTGCCCAGAACAAAAGATCGGGGTTTCCTGCACATATGGATCATATGTAGTCCAACTCTGCTTCTGAAACTGATACAAAGCACTGACACTCTAACATCCAATGCTTGTGAGTTAAGATGAGAAACACGTGAGCTCAGTGAACGATGTAGTTCGTTTGAGCAGAAAAGTGACTGCCCTCACCTGAAACGAAGTCTTGCTTGTAGGAAGACTCAGAGCCTGGGATTTAACTCCATTTCTGAAGTAAAACACACAGCAGTGTAATCATCCATTGATCACACTCTGCTTTAGAACAAGAAGCACGCTCTTGCTTTCTAGAATCTCTAAGAGAGCAGGAAACGTGATTTTGCTGAGAAAAAAAGAACGGTGTTTCCTACACATATGGACTACATGTAGTCCAAAACTTCTTCTGAAACCGATTGAATGCACTGGTCCTCTAACATCTAATGCTTGTCAGTTAAGATGAGAAACGTGTGAGCTTCGTGAATGATGTAGTTCGTTTGAGCATAAAAGTGACTGCCCTTACCTGAAATGAAGTGTTGATTGTAGGGAGACTCAGAGCATGGGATTTAACTCCATTTCTGAAGTGAAACACACAGCATTGTCTCATCCATTGATCACACTCTGCTTTAGAACAAGAAGCACGCTCTTGCTTTCTAGAGTCTCTAAGACAGCAGGAAACGTGAGTGTTCTGAGAACAAACGAACGGTGTTTCCTGCAAATACAGACCATATCTAGTCCAACTCTGCTTCTGAAACTGATACAAAGCACTGCTTCTCTAACATCCAATGCTTGTCAGTTAAGATGAGAAACGTGTGAGCATCATGAACGATGTAGTTCGTTTGAGCAGAAAAGTGACTGCCATTACCTGAAACGAAGTCTTGCTTGGAGGAAGACTCAGAGCCTGGGATTTAACTCCATTTCTGAAGTGAAACACACAACGTAGTTCTCATCCATGGATCACACTCTGCTTTAGAGCAAGAAGCACACTCTTGCTTTCTAGAGTCTCTAAGACAGCAGGAAATCTGAGTGTGCCCAGAATAAAAGAAAGGTGTTTCCTACACATACGGACCATATGTAGTCCAAATCTGCTTCTGAAACTGATACAAAGCACTGACCCTCTAACATCCAATGCTTGTCAGTTAAGATGGGAAACGTGTGAGCTTCGTGAACGATGTAGTTCGTTTGAGCAGAAAACTGACTGCCCTTACATGAAACGAAGTCTTGCTTGTAGGAAGACTCAGAGCCTGGGATTTAACTCCATTTCTGAAGTGAAACACACAGCATTGTCTCATCCATTGATCACACTCTGCTTTAGAACAAGAAGCACGCTCTTGCTTTCTAGAGTCTCTAAGACAGCAGGAAACGTGAGTGTGCTGAGAACAAACGAACGGTGTTTCCTGCAAATACAGACCATATCTAGTCCAACTCTGCTTCTGAAACTGATACAAAGCACTGGTTCTCTAACATCCAATGCTTGTCAGTTAAGATGCGAAACGTGTGAGCTTTGTGAATGATGGTTCCTTTGAGCAGAAAAGTGACTACACTTAACTGAAACGAAGTCTTGCTTGTAGGAAGACTCAGAGCCTGGGATTTAACTCCATTTCTGAAGGGAACACACAGCATAGTTCTCATCCATGGATCACACTCTGCTTTAGAGCGAGAAGCACGCTCTTGCTTTCTAGAGTCTATAAGACATCAGGAAACGTGAGTGTGCTGAGAACGAAAGAACGGTGTTTCCTACACATACAGACCATATCTAGTCCAACTCTTCTTCTGAAACTGATACAAAGCACTGGTCCTCTAACATCCAATGCTTGACAATTAAGATGAGAAACGTGTGAGCTTCGTGAACGATGTAGTTCGTTTGAGGAGAAAACTGACTGCCCTTACCTGAAACGAAATCTTGCTTGTAGGAAGACTCAGAGCCTGGGATTTAACTCCATTTCTGAAGTGAAACACACAGCAGTGTTCTCATCCATTAATCACACTCTGCTTTAGAACAAGAAGCACGCTCTTGCTTTCTAGAGGGTCTAAGACTGCAGGAAACGTGAGTTTGCTGAGAACAAAAGAACGGTGTTTCCTACACATACGGACTACATGTAGTCCAAAACTTCTTCTGAAACCGATTGAATGCACTGGTCCTCTAACATCTAATGCTTGTCAGTTAAGATGAGAAACGTGTGAGCTTTGTGAATGATGGTTCCTTTGAGCAGAAAAGTGACTACACTTACCTGAAACGAAGTCTTGCTTGTAGGAAGACTCAGAGCCTGGGATTTAACTCCATTTCTGAAGTGAAACACACAGCATTGTCTCATCCATTGATCACACTCTGCTTTAGAACACGAAGCACGCTCTTGCTTTCTAGAGTGTATAAGACATCAGGAAACGTGAGTGTGCTGAGAACGAAAGAACGGTGTTTCCTACACATACAGACCATATCTAGTCCAACTCTTCTTCTGAAACTGATACAAAGCACTGGTCTTCTAACATCCAATGCTTGTCAATTAAGATGAGAAACGTGTGAGCTTCGTGAACGATGTAGTTCGTTTGAGGAGAAAACTGACTGCCCTTACCTGAAACGAAGTCTTGCTTGTAGGAAGACTCAGAGCCTGGGATTTAACTCCATTTCTGAAGTGAAACACACAGCAGTGTTCTCGTCCATTAATCACACTCTGCTTTAGAACAAGAAGCACGCTCTTGCTTTCTAGAGGGTCTAAGACTGCAGGAAACGTGAGTTTGCTGAGAACAAAAGAACGGTGTTTCCTACACATACGGAGTACATGTAGTCCAAAACTCCTTCTGAAACCGATTGAATGCACTGGTCCTCTAACATCTAATGCTTGTCAGTTAAGATGAGAAACGTGTGAGCTTCGTGAATGATGTAGTTCGTTTGAGCAGAAAAGTGACTGCCCTTACCTGAAACGAAGTGTTGATTGTAGGGAGACTCAGAGCATGGGATTTAACTCCATTTCTGAAGTGAAACACACAGCATTGTCTCATCCATTGATCACACTCTGCTTTAGAACAAGAAGCACGCTCTTGCTTTCTAGAGTCTCTAAGACAGCAGGAAACGTGAGTGTGCTGAGAACAAACGAACGGTGTTTCCTGCAAATACAGACCATATCTAGTCCAACTCTGCTTCTGAAACTGATACAAAGCACTGGTTCTCTAACATCCAATGCTTGTCAGTTAAGATGCGAAACGTGTGAGCTTTGGGAATGATGGTTCCTTTGAGCAGAAAAGTGACTACACTTACCTGAAACGAAGTCTTGCTTGTAGGAAGACTCAGAGCCTGGGATTTAACTCCATTTCTGAAGTGAAACACACAGCATTGTCTCATCCATTGATCACACTCTGCTTTAGAACACGAAGCACGCTCTTGCTTTCTAGAGTCTATAAGACATCAGGAAACGTGAGTGTGCTGAGAACGAAAGAACGGTGTTTCCTACACATACAGACCATATCTAGTCCAACTCTTCTTCTGAAACTGATACAAAGCACTGGTCCTCTAACATCCAATGCTTGTCAATTAAGATGAGAAACGTGTGAGCTTCGTGAACGATGTAGTTCGTTTGAGGAGAAAACTGACTGCCCTTACCTGAAACGAAGTCTTGCTTGTAGGAAGACTCAGAGCCTGGGATTTAACTCCATTTCTGAAGTGAAACACACAGCAGTGTTCTCATCCATTAATCACACTCTGCTTTAGAACAAGAAGCACCCTCTTGCTTTCTAGAGTGTCTAAGACTGCAGGAAACGTGAGTTTGCAGAGAACAAAAGAACGGTGTTTCCTACACATACAGACCATATCTAGTCCAACTCTGCTTCTGAAACTGATAGAAAGCACTGGTCCTCTTACATCCAATGCTTGTCTGTTAAGATGAGAAACGTGTGAGCTCCGTGAAAGATGTAGTTCGTTTGAGCTGAAAAGTGACTGCCCTTACCTGAAACGAAGTCTTGCTTGTTGGAAGACATAGAGCCTGGGTTTTAACTCCTTTTCTGAAGGGAAACACACAGCATAGTTTTCATCCATGGATCACACTCTGCTTTAGAGCGAGAAGCACGCTCTTGCTTTCTAAAATCTCTAAGACAGCAGGAAACGTGAGTGTGCTCAGAACAAAAGAACAGTGTTTCCTACACATATGGACCATATCTAGTCCAATTCTGCTTCTGAAACTGATACAAAGCACTGGTCCTCTAACATCCAATGCTTGTCAGTTAAGATGAGAAACGTGTGAGCTTAGTGATTGATGTAGTTCCTTTGAGCAGAAAAGTGACTACACTTACCTGAAATGAAGTCTTGCTTGTTGGGAGACACAGAGCATGGGATTTAACTCCATTTCTGAAGTGAAACACACAGCATAGTCTCATCCATGGATCACAATCTGCTTTAGAGCGAGAAGCACGTTCTTGCTTTCTAGAGTCTCTAAGACAGCAGGAAACGTGAGTGTGCCCAGAACAAAAGATCGGGGTTTCCTGCACATATGGATCATATGTAGTCCAACTCTGCTTCTGAAACTGATACAAAGCACTGACACTCTAACATCCAATGCTTGTGAGTTAAGATGAGAAACACGTGAGCTCAGTGAACGATGTAGTTCGTTTGAGCAGAAAAGTGACTGCCCTCACCTGAAACGAAGTCTTGCTTGTAGGAAGACTCAGAGCCTGGGATTTAACTCCATTTCTGAAGTAAAACACACAGCAGTGTAATCATCCATTGATCACACTCTGCTTTAGAACAAGAAGCACGCTCTTGCTTTCTAGAATCTCTAAGAGAGCAGGAAACGTGATTTTGCTGAGAAAAAAAGAACGGTGTTTCCTACACATATGGACTACATGTAGTCCAAAACTTCTTCTGAAACCGATTGAATGCACTGGTCCTCTAACATCTAATGCTTGTCAGTTAAGATGAGAAACGTGTGAGCTTCGTGAATGATGTAGTTCGTTTGAGCATAAAAGTGACTGCCCTTACCTGAAACGAAGTGTTGATTGTAGGGAGACTCAGAGCATGGGATTTAACTCCATTTCTGAAGTGAAACACACAGCATTGTCTCATCCATTGATCACACTCTGCTTTAGAACAAGAAGCACGCTCTTGCTTTCTAGAGTCTCTAAGACAGCAGGAAACGTGAGTGTTCTGAGAACAAACGAACGGTGTTTCCTGCAAATACAGACCATATCTAGTCCAACTCTGCTTCTGAAACTGATACAAAGCACTGCTTCTCTAACATCCAATGCTTGTCAGTTAAGATGAGAAACGTGTGAGCATCATGAACGATGTAGTTCGTTTGAGCAGAAAAGTGACTGCCATTACCTGAAACGAAGTCTTGCTTGGAGGAAGACTCAGAGCCTGGGATTTAACTCCATTTCTGAAGTGAAACACACAACGTAGTTCTCATCCATGGATCACACTCTGCTTTAGAGCAAGAAGCACACTCTTGCTTTCTAGAGTCTCTAAGACAGCAGGAAATCTGAGTGTGCCCAGAATAAAAGAAAGGTGTTTCCTACACATACGGACCATATGTAGTCCAAATCTGCTTCTGAAACTGATACAAAGCACTGACCCTCTAACATCCAATGCTTGTCAGTTAAGATGGGAAACGTGTGAGCTTCGTGAACGATGTAGTTCGTTTGAGCAGAAAACTGACTGCCCTTACATGAAACGAAGTCTTGCTTGTAGGAAGACTCAGAGCCTGGGATTTAACTCCATTTCTGAAGTGAAACACACAGCATTGTCTCATCCATTGATCACACTCTGCTTTAGAACAAGAAGCACGCTCTTGCTTTCTAGAGTCTCTAAGACAGCAGGAAACGTGAGTGTGCTGAGAACAAACGAACGGTGTTTCCTGCAAATACAGACCATATCTAGTCCAACTCTGCTTCTGAAACTGATACAAAGCACTGGTTCTCTAACATCCAATGCTTGTCAGTTAAGATGCGAAACGTGTGAGCTTTGTGAATGATGGTTCCTTTGAGCAGAAAAGTGACTACACTTAACTGAAACGAAGTCTTGCTTGTAGGAAGACTCAGAGCCTGGGATTTAACTCCATTTCTGAAGGGAACACACAGCATAGTTCTCATCCATGGATCACACTCTGCTTTAGAGCGAGAAGCACGCTCTTGCTTTCTAGAGTCTATAAGACATCAGGAAACGTGAGTGTGCTGAGAACGAAAGAACGGTGTTTCCTACACATACAGACCATATCTAGTCCAACTCTTCTTCTGAAACTGATACAAAGCACTGGTCCTCTAACATCCAATGCTTGTCAATTAAGATGAGAAACGTGTGAGCTTCGTGAACGATGTAGTTCGTTTGAGGAGAAAACTGACTGCCCTTACCTGAAACGAAATCTTGCTTGTAGGAAGACTCAGAGCCTGGGATTTAACTCCATTTCTGAAGTGAAACACACAGCAGTGTTCTCATCCATTAATCACACTCTGCTTTAGAACAAGAAGCACGCTCTTGCTTTCTAGAGGGTCTAAGACTGCAGGAAACGTGAGTTTGCTGAGAACAAAAGAACGGTGTTTCCTACACATACGGACTACATGTAGTCCAAAACTTCTTCTGAAACCGATTGAATGCACTGGTCCTCTAACATCTAATGCTTGTCAGTTAAGATGAGAAACGTGTGAGCTTTGTGAATGATGGTTCCTTTGAGCAGAAAAGTGACTACACTTACCTGAAACGAAGTCTTGCTTGTAGGAAGACTCAGAGCCTGGGATTTAACTCCATTTCTGAAGTGAAACACACAGCATTGTCTCATCCATTGATCACACTCTGCTTTAGAACACGAAGCACGCTCTTGCTTTCTAGAGTGTATAAGACATCAGGAAACGTGAGTGTGCTGAGAACGAAAGAACGGTGTTTCCTACACATACAGACCATATCTAGTCCAACTCTTCTTCTGAAACTGATACAAAGCACTGGTCTTCTAACATCCAATGCTTGTCAATTAAGATGAGAAACGTGTGAGCTTCGTGAACGATGTAGTTCGTTTGAGGAGAAAACTGACTGCCCTTACCTGAAACGAAGTCTTGCTTGTAGGAAGACTCAGAGCCTGGGATTTAACTCCATTTCTGAAGTGAAACACACAGCAGTGTTCTCGTCCATTAATCACACTCTGCTTTAGAACAAGAAGCACGCTCTTGCTTTCTAGAGGGTCTAAGACTGCAGGAAACGTGAGTTTGCTGAGAACAAAAGAACGGTGTTTCCTACACATACGGAGTACATGTAGTCCAAAACTCCTTCTGAAACCGATTGAATGCACTGGTCCTCTAACATCTAATGCTTGTCAGTTAAGATGAGAAACGTGTGAGCTTCGTGAATGATGTAGTTCGTTTGAGCAGAAAAGTGACTGCCCTTACCTGAAACGAAGTGTTGATTGTAGGGAGACTCAGAGCATGGGATTTAACTCCATTTCTGAAGTGAAACACACAGCATTGTCTCATCCATTGATCACACTCTGCTTTAGAACAAGAAGCACGCTCTTGCTTTCTAGAGTCTCTAAGACAGCAGGAAACGTGAGTGTGCTGAGAACAAACGAACGGTGTTTCCTGCAAATACAGACCATATCTAGTCCAACTCTGCTTCTGAAACTGATACAAAGCACTGGTTCTCTAACATCCAATGCTTGTCAGTTAAGATGCGAAACGTGTGAGCTTTGGGAATGATGGTTCCTTTGAGCAGAAAAGTGACTACACTTACCTGAAACGAAGTCTTGCTTGTAGGAAGACTCAGAGCCTGGGATTTAACTCCATTTCTGAAGTGAAACACACAGCATTGTCTCATCCATTGATCACACTCTGCTTTAGAACACGAAGCACGCTCTTGCTTTCTAGAGTCTATAAGACATCAGGAAACGTGAGTGTGCTGAGAACGAAAGAACGGTGTTTCCTACACATACAGACCATATCTAGTCCAACTCTTCTTCTGAAACTGATACAAAGCACTGGTCCTCTAACATCCAATGCTTGTCAATTAAGATGAGAAACGTGTGAGCTTCGTGAACGATGTAGTTCGTTTGAGGAGAAAACTGACTGCCCTTACCTGAAACGAAGTCTTGCTTGTAGGAAGACTCAGAGCCTGGGATTTAACTCCATTTCTGAAGTGAAACACACAGCAGTGTTCTCATCCATTAATCACACTCTGCTTTAGAACAAGAAGCACGCTCTTGCTTTCTAGAGTGTCTAAGACTGCAGGAAACGTGAGTTTGCAGAGAACAAAAGAACGGTGTTTCCTACACATAGAGACCATATCTAGTCCAAACTGCTTCTGAAACTGATAGAAAGCACTGGTCCTCTTACATCCAATGCTTGTCTGTTAAGATGAGAAACGTGTGAGCTCCGTGAAAGATGTAGTTCGTTTGGGCTGAAAAGTGACTGCCCTTACCTGAAACGAAGTCTTGCTTGTTGGAAGACATAGAGCCTGGGTTTTAACTCCTTTTCTGAAGGGAAACACACAGCATAGTTTTCATCCATGGATCACACTCTGCTTTAGAGCGAGAAGCACGCTCTTGCTTTCTAAAATCTCTAAGACAGCAGGAAACGTGAGTGTGCTCAGAACAAAAGAACAGTGTTTCCTACACATATGGACCATATCTAGTCCAACTCTGCTTCTGAAACTGATACAAAGCACTGGTCCTCTAACATCCAATGCTTGTCAGTTAAGATGAGAAACGTGTGAGCTTAGTGAACGATGTAGTTCCTTTGAGCAGAAAAGTGACTACACTTACCTGAAACGAAGTCTTGCTTGTTGGGAGACACAGAGCATGGGATTTAACTCCATTTCTGAAGTGAAACACACAGCATTTTCTCATCCATGGATCACAATCTGCTTTAGAGCAAGAAGCACATTCTTGCTTTCTAGAGTCTCTAAGACAGCAGGAAACGTGAGTGTGCCCAGAACAAAAGATCGGGGTTTCCTACACATATGGATCATATGTAGTCCAACTCTGCTTCTGAAACTGATACAAAGCACTGGTTCTCTAACATCCAATGCTTGTCAGTTAAGATGCGAAACGTGTGAGCTTCGTGAATGATGGTTCCTTTGAGCAGAAAAGTGACTACACTTACCTGAAACGAAGTCTTGCTTGTAGGAAGACTCAGAGCCTGGGATTTAACTCCATTTCTGAAGGGAACACACAGCATAGTTCTCATCCATAGATCACACTCTGCTTTAGAGCCAGAAGCACGCTCTTGCTTTCTAGAGTCTCTAAGTCATCAGGAAACGTGAGTGTGCCGAGAACAAAAGAACGGTGTTTCCTACACATACGGACCATATCTAGTTCAACTCTTCTTCTGAAACTGATACAAAGCACTGGTCCTCTAACATCCAATGCTTGTCTGTTAAGATGAGAAACGTGTGAGCATCATGAACGATGTAGTTCGTTTGAGCAGAAAAGTGACTGCCATTACCTGAAACGAAGTCTTGCTTGGAGGAAGACTCAGAGCCTGGGATTTAACTCCATTTCTGAAGTGAAACACACAGCGTAGTTCTCATCCATGGATCACACTCTGCTTTAGAGCAAGAAGCACACTCTTGCTTTCTAGAGTCTCTAAGACAGCAGGAAATCTGAGTGTGCCCAGAACAAAAGAATGGTGTTTCCTACACATACGGACTATATGTAGTGCAAAAATTCTTCTAAAACTCATTGAATGCACTGTTCCTCTAACATCCAATGCTTGTCAGTTAAGATGAGAAACGTGTGAGCTCCGTGAAAGATGTAGTTCATTGAGCAGAAAAGTGACTGCCCTCACCTGAAACGAAGTCTTGCTTGTTGGAAGACATAGAGCCTGGGTTTTAACTCCATTTCTGAAGTGAAACACACAGCAGTGTTCTCATCCATTAATCACACTCTGCTTTAGAACAAGAAGCACGCTCTTGTTTTCTAGAGTGTCTAAGACTGCAGGAAACGTGAGTTTGCAGAGAACAAAAGAACGATGTTTCCTACACATACGGACCATATCTAGTCCAACTCTTCTTCTGAAACTGATACAAAGCACTGGTCCTCTAACATCCAATGCTTGTCAATTAAGATGAGAAACGTGTGAGCATCATGAACGATGTAGTTCGTTTGAGCAGAAAAGTGACTGCCATTACCTGAAACGAAGTCTTGCTTGGAGGAAGACTCAGAGCCTGGGATTTAACTCCATTTCTGAAGTGAAACACACAACGTAGTTCTCATCCATGGATCACACTCTGCTTTAGAGCAAGAAGCACACTCTTGCTTTCTAGAGTCTCTAAGACAGCAGGAAATCTGAGTGTGCCCAGAATAAAAGAAAGGTGTTTCCTACACATACGGACCATATGTAGTCCAAATCTGCTTCTGAAACTGATACAAAGCACTGCTTCTCTAACATCCAATGCTTGTCAGTTAAGATGGGAAACGTGTGAGCTTCGTGAATGATGGTTCCTTTGAGCAGAAAAGTGACTACACTTACCTGAAACGAAGTCTTGCTTGTAGGAAGACTCAGAGCCTGGGATTTAACTCCATTTCTGAAGGGAACACACAGCATAGTTCTCATCCATAGATCACACTCTGCTTTAGAGCGAGAAGCACGCTCTTGCTTTCTAGAGTCTCTAAGTCATCAGGAAACGTGAGTGTGCCGAGAACAAAAGAACGGTGTTTCCTACACATACGGACCATATCTAGTCCAACTCTTCTTCTGAAACTGATACAAAGCACTGGTCTTCTAACATCCAATGCTTGTCTGTTAAGATGAGAAACGTGTGAGCATCATGAACGATGTAGTTCGTTTGAGCAGAAAAGTGACTGCCATTACCTGAAACGAAGTCTTGCTTGGAGGAAGACTCAGAGCCTGGGATTTAACTCCATTTCTGAAGTGAAACACACAACGTAGTTCTCATCCATTAATCACACTCTGCTTTAGAACAAGAAGCACGCTCTTGTTTTCTAGAGTGTCTAAGACTGCAGGAAACGTGAGTTTGCAGAGAACAAAAGAACGATGTTTCCTACACATACGGACCATATCTAGTCCAACTCTTCTTCTGAAACTGATACAAAGCACTGGTCCTCTAACATCCAATGCTTGTCAATTAAGATGAGAAACGTGTGAGCTTCGTGAACGATGTAGTTCGTTTGAGCAGAAACGTGACTCCCCTTACCTGAAACGAAGTCTTGCTTGTAGGAAGACTCAGAGCCTGGGATTTAACTCCATTTCTGAAGTGAAACACACAGCAGTGTTCTCATCCATTAATCACACTCTGCTTTAGAACAAGAAGCACACTCTTGTTTTCTAGAGTGTCTAAGACTGCAGGAAACGTGAGTTTGCAGAGAACAAAAGAACGGTGTTTCCTACACATACGGACCATATCTAGTCCAACTCTGCTTCTGAAACTGATACAAAGCACTGGTCCTCTTACATCCAATGCTTGTCTTTTAAGATGAGAAACGTGTGAGCTCCGTGAAAGATGTAGTTCGTTTGAGCTGAAAAGTGACTGCCCTTACCTGAAACGAAGTCTTGCTTGTTGGAAGACATAGAGCCTGGGTTTTAACTCCTTTTCTGAAGGGAAACACACAGCATAGTTTTCATCCATGGATCACACTCTGCTTTAGAGCGAGAAGCACGCTCTTGCTTTCTAAAATCTCTAAGACAGCAGGAAACGTGAGTGTGCTCAGAACAAAAGAACAGTGTTTCCTACACATATGGACCATATCTAGTCCAATTCTGCTTCTGAAACTGATACAAAGCACTGGTCCTCTAACATCCAATGCTTGTCAGTTTAGATGAGAAAAGTGTGAGATTAGTGATTGATGTAGTTCCTTTGAGCAGAAAAGTGACTACACTTACCTGAAACGAAGTCTTGCTTGTTGGGAGACACAGAGCATGGGATTTAACTCCATTTCTGAAGTGAAACACACAGCATAGTCTCATCCATGGATCACAATCTGCTTTAGAGCGAGAAGCACGTTCTTGCTTTCTAGAGTCTCTAAGACAGCAGGAAACGTGAGTGTGCCCAGAACAAAAGATCGGGGTTTCCTGCACATATGGATCATATGTAGTACAACTCTGCTTCTGAAACTGATACAAAGCACTGACACTCTAACATCCAATGCTTGTCAGTTAAGATGAGAAACACGTGAGCTCAGTGAATGATGTAGTTCGTTTGAGCAGAAAAGTGACTGCCCTCACCTGAAACGAAGTCTTGCTTGTAGGAAGACTCAGAGCCTGGGATTTAACTCCATTTCTGAAGTAAAACACACAGCAGTGTAATCATCCATTGATCACACTCTGCTTTAGAACAAGAAGCACGCTCTTGCTTTCTAGAATCTCTAAGAGAGCAGGAAACGTGATTTTGCTGAGAAAAAAAGAACGGTGTTTCCTACACATACGGACTACATGTAGTCCAAAACTTCTTCTGAAACCGATTGAATGCACTGGTCCTCTAACATCTAATGCTTGTCAGTTAAGATGAGAAACGTGTGAGCTTCGTGAATGATGTAGTTCGTTTGAGCAGAAAAGTGACTGCCCTTACCTGAAACGAAGTGTTGATTGTAGGGAGACTCAGAGCATGGGATTTAACTCCATTTCTGAAGTGAAACACACAGCATTGTCTCATCCATTGATCACACTCTGCTTTAGAACAAGAAGCACGCTCTTGCTTTCTAGAGTCTCTAAGACAGCAGGAAACGTGAGTGTTCTGAGAACAAACGAACGGTGTTTCCTGCAAATACAGACCATATCTAGTCCAACTCTGCTTCTGAAACTGATACAAAGCACTGCTTCTCTACCATCCAATGCTTGTCAGTTAAGATGCGAAACGTGTGAGCTTCGTGAATGATGGTTCCTTTGAGCAGAAAAGTGACTACACTTACCTGAAACGAAGTCTTGCTTGTAGGAAGACTCAGAGCCTGGGATTTAACTCCATTTCTGAAGGGAACACACAGCATAGTTCTCATCCATAGATCACACTCTGCTTTAGAGCGAGAAGCACGCTCTTGCTTTCTAGAGTCTCTAAGTCATCAGGAAACGTGAGTGTGCCGAGAACAAAAGAACGGTGTTTCCTACACATACGGACCATATCTAGTCCAACTCTTCTTCTGAAACTGATACAAAGCACTGGTCCTCTAACATCCAATGCTTGTCTGTTAAGATGAGAAACGTGTGAGCATCATGAACGATGTAGTTCGTTTGAGCAGAAAAGTGACTGATATTACCTGAAACGAAGTCTTGCTTGGAGGAAGACTCAGAGCCTGGGATTTAACTCCATTTCTGAAGTGAAACACACAGCGTAGTTCTCATCCATGGATCACACTCTGCTTTAGAGCAAGAAGCACACTCTTGCTTTCTAGAGTCTCTAAGACAGCAGGAAATCTGAGTGTGCCCAGAATAAAAGAAAGGTGTTTCCTACACATACGGACCATATGTAGTCCAAATCTGCTTCTGAAACTGATACAAAGCACTGACCCTCTAACATCCAATGCTTGTCAGTTAAGATGGGAAACGTGTGAGCTTCGTGAACGATGTAGTTCGTTTGAGCAGAAAACTGACTGCCCTTACATGAAACGAAGTCTTGCTTGTAGGAAGACTCAGAGCCTGGGATTTAACTCCATTTCTGAAGTGAAACACACAGCATTGTCTCATCCATTGATCACACTCTGCTTTAGAACACGAAGAACGCTCTTGCTTTCTAGATTCTCTAAGACAGCAGGAAACGTGAGTGTGCTGAGAACAAAAGAACGGTGTTTCCTACACATACGGACCATATCTAGTCCAACTCTGCTTCTTAAACTGATACAAAGCACTGGTCCTCTAACATCCAAAGCTTGTCTGTTAAGATGAGAAAGGTGTGAGCTCAGTGAACGAGGTAGTTCGTTTGAGCTTAAAAGTGACTGCCCTTACCCGAAAAGAAGTCTTGCTTGTAGGAAGACACAGAGCCTGGGATTTAACTCCATTTCTGAAGGGAAACACACAGCATAGTTCTCATCCATGGATCACACTCTGCTTTAGAGTGAGAAGCACGCTCTTGCTTTCTAGAGTCTCTAAGACATCAGGAAACGTGAGTGTGCTGAGAACAAAAGAACGGTGCTTCCTACACATACAGACCATATCTAGTCCAACTCTTCTTCTGAAACTGATACAAAGCACTGGTCCTCGAACATCCAAGGCTTGTCAATTAAGATGAGAAACGTGTGAGCTTCGTGAACGATGTAGTTCGTTTGAGCAGAAAACTGACTGCCCATACATGAAACGAAGTCTTGCTTGTAGGAAGACTCAGAGCCTGGGATTTAACTCCATTTCTGAAGTGAAACACACAGCATTGTTTCATCCATTGATCACACTCTGCCTTAGAACACGAAGCACGCTCTTGCTTTCTAGAGTCTCTAAGACAGCAGGAAACGTGAGTGTGCTGAGAACAAAAGAACGGTGTTTCCTACACATACGGACCATATCTAATCCAACTCTGCTTCTTAAACTGATACAAAGCACTGGTCCTCTAACATCCAATGCTTGTCAGTTAAGATGAGAAAGGTGTGAGCTCAGTGAACGAGGTAGATCGTTTGAGCTTAAAAGTGACTGCCCTTACCCGAAAAGATGTCTTGCTTGTAGGAAGGCACAGAGCCTGGGATTTAACTCCATTTCTGAAGGGAAACACACAGCATAGTTCTCATCCATGGATCACACTCTGCTTTAGAGCGAGAAGCACGCTCTTGCTTTCTAGAGTCTATAAGACATCAGGAAATGTGAGTGTGCTGAGAACGAAAGAACGGTGTTTCCTATACATACAGACCATATCTAGTCCAACTCTTCTTCTGAAACTGATACAAAGCACTGGTCCTCTAACATCCAATGCTTGTCAATTAAGATGAGAAACGTGTGAGCTTCGTGAACGATGTAGTTCGTTTGAGGAGAAAACTGACTGCCCTTACCTGAAACGAAGTCTTGCTTGTAGGAAGACTCAGAGCCTGGGATTTAACTCCATTTCTGAAGTGAAACACACAGCAGTGTTCTCATCCATTAATCACACTCTGCTTTAGAACAAGAAGCACGCTCTTGCTTTCTAGAGGGTCTAAGACTGCAGGAAACGTGAGTTTGCAGAGAACAAAAGAACGGTGTTTCCTACACATACAGACCATATCTAGTCCAACTCTGCTTCTGAAACTGATAGAAAGCACTGGTCCTCTTACATCCAATGCTTGTCTGTTAAGATGAGAAACGTGTGAGCTCCGTGAAAGATGTAGTTCGTTTGAGCTGAAAAGTGACTGCCCTTACCTGAAACGAAGTCTTGCTTGTTGGAAGACATAGAGCCTGGGTTTTAACTCCTTTTCTGAAGGGAAACACACAGCATAGTTTTCATCCATGGATCACACTCTGCTTTAGAGCGATTAGCACGCTCTTGCTTTCTAAAATCTCTAAGACAGCAGGAAACGTGAGTGTGCTGAGAACAAAAGAACGGTGTTTCCTACACATACGGACCATATCTAGTTCAACTCTGCTTCTGAAACTGATACAAAGCACTGGTCCTCTAACATCCAATGCTTGTCTGTTAAGATGAGAAACGTGTGAGCTTAGAGAACGATGTAGTTCCTTTGAGCAGAAAAGTGACTACACTTACCTGAAACGATGTCTTGCTTGTTGGGAGACACAGAGCATGGGATTTAACTCCATTTCTGAAGTGAAACACACAGCATTTTCTCATCCATGGATCACACTCTGCTTTAGAGCGAGAAGCACGTTCTTGCTTTCTAGAGTCTCTAAGACAGCAGGAAATCTGAGTGTGCCCAGAACAAAAGAATGGTGTTTCCTACACATACGGACTATATGTAGTGCAAAAATTCTTCTAAAACTCATTGAATGCACTGTTCCTCTAACATCCAATGCTTGTCAGTTAAGATGAGAAACGTGTGAGCTCCGTGAAAGATGTAGTTCATTGAGCAGAAAAGTGACTGCCCTCACCTGAAACGAAGTCTTGCTTGTTGGAAGACATAGAGCCTGGGTTTTAACTCCATTTCTGAAGTGAAACACACAGCAGTGTTCTCATCCATTAATCACACTCTGCTTTAGAACAAGAAGCACGCTCTTGTTTTCTAGAGTGTCTAAGACTGCAGGAAACGTGAGTTTGCAGAGAACAAAAGAACGATGTTTCCTACACATACGGACCATATCTAGTCCAACTCTTCTTCTGAAACTGATACAAAGCACTGGTCCTCTAACATCCAATGCTTGTCAATTAAGATGAGAAACGTGTGAGCATCATGAACGATGTAGTTCGTTTGAGCAGAAAAGTGACTGCCATTACCTGAAACGAAGTCTTGCTTGGAGGAAGACTCAGAGCCTGGGATTTAACTCCATTTCTGAAGTGAAACACACAACGTAGTTCTCATCCATGGATCACACTCTGCTTTAGAGCAAGAAGCACACTCTTGCTTTCTAGAGTCTCTAAGACAGCAGGAAATCTGAGTGTGCCCAGAATAAAAGAAAGGTGTTTCCTACACATACGGACCATATGTAGTCCAAATCTGCTTCTGAAACTGATACAAAGCACTGCTTCTCTAACATCCAATGCTTGTCAGTTAAGATGGGAAACGTGTGAGCTTCGTGAATGATGGTTCCTTTGAGCAGAAAAGTGACTACACTTACCTGAAACGAAGTCTTGCTTGTAGGAAGACTCAGAGCCTGGGATTTAACTCCATTTCTGAAGGGAACACACAGCATAGTTCTCATCCATAGATCACACTCTGCTTTAGAGCGAGAAGCACGCTCTTGCTTTCTAGAGTCTCTAAGTCATCAGGAAACGTGAGTGTGCCGAGAACAAAAGAACGGTGTTTCCTACACATACGGACCATATCTAGTCCAACTCTTCTTCTGAAACTGATACAAAGCACTGGTCTTCTAACATCCAATGCTTGTCTGTTAAGATGAGAAACGTGTGAGCATCATGAACGATGTAGTTCGTTTGAGCAGAAAAGTGACTGCCATTACCTGAAACGAAGTCTTGCTTGGAGGAAGACTCAGAGCCTGGGATTTAACTCCATTTCTGAAGTGAAACACACAACGTAGTTCTCATCCATTAATCACACTCTGCTTTAGAACAAGAAGCACGCTCTTGTTTTCTAGAGTGTCTAAGACTGCAGGAAACGTGAGTTTGCAGAGAACAAAAGAACGATGTTTCCTACACATACGGACCATATCTAGTCCAACTCTTCTTCTGAAACTGATACAAAGCACTGGTCCTCTAACATCCAATGCTTGTCAATTAAGATGAGAAACGTGTGAGCTTCGTGAACGATGTAGTTCGTTTGAGCAGAAACGTGACTCCCCTTACCTGAAACGAAGTCTTGCTTGTAGGAAGACTCAGAGCCTGGGATTTAACTCCATTTCTGAAGTGAAACACACAGCAGTGTTCTCATCCATTAATCACACTCTGCTTTAGAACAAGAAGCACACTCTTGTTTTCTAGAGTGTCTAAGACTGCAGGAAACGTGAGTTTGCAGAGAACAAAAGAACGGTGTTTCCTACACATACGGACCATATCTAGTCCAACTCTGCTTCTGAAACTGATACAAAGCACTGGTCCTCTTACATCCAATGCTTGTCTTTTAAGATGAGAAACGTGTGAGCTCCGTGAAAGATGTAGTTCGTTTGAGCTGAAAAGTGACTGCCCTTACCTGAAACGAAGTCTTGCTTGTTGGAAGACATAGAGCCTGGGTTTTAACTCCTTTTCTGAAGGGAAACACACAGCATAGTTTTCATCCATGGATCACACTCTGCTTTAGAGCGAGAAGCACGCTCTTGCTTTCTAAAATCTCTAAGACAGCAGGAAACGTGAGTGTGCTCAGAACAAAAGAACAGTGTTTCCTACACATATGGACCATATCTAGTCCAATTCTGCTTCTGAAACTGATACAAAGCACTGGTCCTCTAACATCCAATGCTTGTCAGTTTAGATGAGAAAAGTGTGAGATTAGTGATTGATGTAGTTCCTTTGAGCAGAAAAGTGACTACACTTACCTGAAACGAAGTCTTGCTTGTTGGGAGACACAGAGCATGGGATTTAACTCCATTTCTGAAGTGAAACACACAGCATAGTCTCATCCATGGATCACAATCTGCTTTAGAGCGAGAAGCACGTTCTTGCTTTCTAGAGTCTCTAAGACAGCAGGAAACGTGAGTGTGCCCAGAACAAAAGATCGGGGTTTCCTGCACATATGGATCATATGTAGTACAACTCTGCTTCTGAAACTGATACAAAGCACTGACACTCTAACATCCAATGCTTGTCAGTTAAGATGAGAAACACGTGAGCTCAGTGAATGATGTAGTTCGTTTGAGCAGAAAAGTGACTGCCCTCACCTGAAACGAAGTCTTGCTTGTAGGAAGACTCAGAGCCTGGGATTTAACTCCATTTCTGAAGTAAAACACACAGCAGTGTAATCATCCATTGATCACACTCTGCTTTAGAACAAGAAGCACGCTCTTGCTTTCTAGAATCTCTAAGAGAGCAGGAAACGTGATTTTGCTGAGAAAAAAAGAACGGTGTTTCCTACACATACGGACTACATGTAGTCCAAAACTTCTTCTGAAACCGATTGAATGCACTGGTCCTCTAACATCTAATGCTTGTCAGTTAAGATGAGAAACGTGTGAGCTTCGTGAATGATGTAGTTCGTTTGAGCAGAAAAGTGACTGCCCTTACCTGAAACGAAGTGTTGATTGTAGGGAGACTCAGAGCATGGGATTTAACTCCATTTCTGAAGTGAAACACACAGCATTGTCTCATCCATTGATCACACTCTGCTTTAGAACAAGAAGCACGCTCTTGCTTTCTAGAGTCTCTAAGACAGCAGGAAACGTGAGTGTTCTGAGAACAAACGAACGGTGTTTCCTGCAAATACAGACCATATCTAGTCCAACTCTGCTTCTGAAACTGATACAAAGCACTGCTTCTCTACCATCCAATGCTTGTCAGTTAAGATGCGAAACGTGTGAGCTTCGTGAATGATGGTTCCTTTGAGCAGAAAAGTGACTACACTTACCTGAAACGAAGTCTTGCTTGTAGGAAGACTCAGAGCCTGGGATTTAACTCCATTTCTGAAGGGAACACACAGCATAGTTCTCATCCATAGATCACACTCTGCTTTAGAGCGAGAAGCACGCTCTTGCTTTCTAGAGTCTCTAAGTCATCAGGAAACGTGAGTGTGCCGAGAACAAAAGAACGGTGTTTCCTACACATACGGACCATATCTAGTCCAACTCTTCTTCTGAAACTGATACAAAGCACTGGTCCTCTAACATCCAATGCTTGTCTGTTAAGATGAGAAACGTGTGAGCATCATGAACGATGTAGTTCGTTTGAGCAGAAAAGTGACTGATATTACCTGAAACGAAGTCTTGCTTGGAGGAAGACTCAGAGCCTGGGATTTAACTCCATTTCTGAAGTGAAACACACAGCGTAGTTCTCATCCATGGATCACACTCTGCTTTAGAGCAAGAAGCACACTCTTGCTTTCTAGAGTCTCTAAGACAGCAGGAAATCTGAGTGTGCCCAGAATAAAAGAAAGGTGTTTCCTACACATACGGACCATATGTAGTCCAAATCTGCTTCTGAAACTGATACAAAGCACTGACCCTCTAACATCCAATGCTTGTCAGTTAAGATGGGAAACGTGTGAGCTTCGTGAACGATGTAGTTCGTTTGAGCAGAAAACTGACTGCCCTTACATGAAACGAAGTCTTGCTTGTAGGAAGACTCAGAGCCTGGGATTTAACTCCATTTCTGAAGTGAAACACACAGCATTGTCTCATCCATTGATCACACTCTGCTTTAGAACACGAAGAACGCTCTTGCTTTCTAGATTCTCTAAGACAGCAGGAAACGTGAGTGTGCTGAGAACAAAAGAACGGTGTTTCCTACACATACGGACCATATCTAGTCCAACTCTGCTTCTTAAACTGATACAAAGCACTGGTCCTCTAACATCCAAAGCTTGTCTGTTAAGATGAGAAAGGTGTGAGCTCAGTGAACGAGGTAGTTCGTTTGAGCTTAAAAGTGACTGCCCTTACCCGAAAAGAAGTCTTGCTTGTAGGAAGACACAGAGCCTGGGATTTAACTCCATTTCTGAAGGGAAACACACAGCATAGTTCTCATCCATGGATCACACTCTGCTTTAGAGTGAGAAGCACGCTCTTGCTTTCTAGAGTCTCTAAGACATCAGGAAACGTGAGTGTGCTGAGAACAAAAGAACGGTGCTTCCTACACATACAGACCATATCTAGTCCAACTCTTCTTCTGAAACTGATACAAAGCACTGGTCCTCGAACATCCAAGGCTTGTCAATTAAGATGAGAAACGTGTGAGCTTCGTGAACGATGTAGTTCGTTTGAGCAGAAAACTGACTGCCCATACATGAAACGAAGTCTTGCTTGTAGGAAGACTCAGAGCCTGGGATTTAACTCCATTTCTGAAGTGAAACACACAGCATTGTTTCATCCATTGATCACACTCTGCCTTAGAACACGAAGCACGCTCTTGCTTTCTAGAGTCTCTAAGACAGCAGGAAACGTGAGTGTGCTGAGAACAAAAGAACGGTGTTTCCTACACATACGGACCATATCTAATCCAACTCTGCTTCTTAAACTGATACAAAGCACTGGTCCTCTAACATCCAATGCTTGTCAGTTAAGATGAGAAAGGTGTGAGCTCAGTGAACGAGGTAGATCGTTTGAGCTTAAAAGTGACTGCCCTTACCCGAAAAGATGTCTTGCTTGTAGGAAGGCACAGAGCCTGGGATTTAACTCCATTTCTGAAGGGAAACACACAGCATAGTTCTCATCCATGGATCACACTCTGCTTTAGAGCGAGAAGCACGCTCTTGCTTTCTAGAGTCTATAAGACATCAGGAAATGTGAGTGTGCTGAGAACGAAAGAACGGTGTTTCCTATACATACAGACCATATCTAGTCCAACTCTTCTTCTGAAACTGATACAAAGCACTGGTCCTCTAACATCCAATGCTTGTCAATTAAGATGAGAAACGTGTGAGCTTCGTGAACGATGTAGTTCGTTTGAGGAGAAAACTGACTGCCCTTACCTGAAACGAAGTCTTGCTTGTAGGAAGACTCAGAGCCTGGGATTTAACTCCATTTCTGAAGTGAAACACACAGCAGTGTTCTCATCCATTAATCACACTCTGCTTTAGAACAAGAAGCACGCTCTTGCTTTCTAGAGGGTCTAAGACTGCAGGAAACGTGAGTTTGCAGAGAACAAAAGAACGGTGTTTCCTACACATACAGACCATATCTAGTCCAACTCTGCTTCTGAAACTGATAGAAAGCACTGGTCCTCTTACATCCAATGCTTGTCTGTTAAGATGAGAAACGTGTGAGCTCCGTGAAAGATGTAGTTCGTTTGAGCTGAAAAGTGACTGCCCTTACCTGAAACGAAGTCTTGCTTGTTGGAAGACATAGAGCCTGGGTTTTAACTCCTTTTCTGAAGGGAAACACACAGCATAGTTTTCATCCATGGATCACACTCTGCTTTAGAGCGATTAGCACGCTCTTGCTTTCTAAAATCTCTAAGACAGCAGGAAACGTGAGTGTGCTGAGAACAAAAGAACGGTGTTTCCTACACATACGGACCATATCTAGTTCAACTCTGCTTCTGAAACTGATACAAAGCACTGGTCCTCTAACATCCAATGCTTGTCTGTTAAGATGAGAAACGTGTGAGCTTAGAGAACGATGTAGTTCCTTTGAGCAGAAAAGTGACTACACTTACCTGAAACGATGTCTTGCTTGTTGGGAGACACAGAGCATGGGATTTAACTCCATTTCTGAAGTGAAACACACAGCATTTTCTCATCCATGGATCACAATCTGCTTTAGAGCGAGAAGCACGTTCTTGCTTTCTAGAGTCTCTAAGACAGCAGGAAACGTGAGTGTGCCCAGAACAAAAGATCGGGGTTTCCTACACATATGGATCATATGTAGTCCAACTCTGCTTGTGGAACTGATACAAAGCACTGACACTCTAACATCCAATGCTTGTCAGTTTTGATGAGAAACACGTGAGCTCAGTGAACGATGTAGTTCGTTTGAGCAGAAAAGTGACTGCCCTCACCTGAAACGAAGTCTTGCTTGTAGGAAGACTCAGAGCCTGGGATTTAACTCCATTTCTGAAGTAAAACACACGGCAGTGTAATCATCCATTGATCACACTCTGCTTTAGAACAAGAAGCACGCTCTTGCTTTCTAGAGTCTCTAAGAGAGCAGGAAACGTGATTTGCTGAGAACAAAGAACAGTGTTTCCTATACATACGGACTACATGTAGTCCAAAACTTCTTCTGAAACCGATTGAATGCACTGGTCCTCTAACATCTAATGCTTGTCAGTTAAGATGAGAAACGTGTGAGCTTCGTGAATGATGTAGTTCATTGAGCAGAAAAGTGACTGCCCTTACCTGAAACGAAGTGTTGATTGTAGGGAGACTCAGAGCATGGGATTTAACTCCATTTCTGAAGTGAAACACACAGCATTGTCTCATCCATTGATCACACTCTGCTTTAGAACAAGAAGCACGCTCTTGCTTTCTAGAGTCTCTAAGACAGCAGGAAACGTGAGTGTGCTGAGAACAAACGAACGGTGTTTCCTGCAAATACAGACCATATCTAGTCCAACTCTGCTTCTGAAACTGATACAAAGCACTGGTTCTCTAACATCCAATGCTTGTCAGTTAAGATGCGAAACGTGTGAGCTTCGTGAATGATGGTTCCTTTGAGCAGAAAAGTGACTACACTTACCTGAAACGAAGTCTTGCTTGTAGGAAGACTCAGAGCCTGGGATTTAACTCCATTTCTGAAGGGAACACACAGCATAGTTCTCATCCATAGATCACACTCTGCTTTAGAGCGAGAAGCACGCTCTTGCTTTCTAGAGTCTCTAAGTCATCAGGAAACGTGAGTGTGCCGAGAACTAAAGAACGGTGTTTCCTACACATACGGTCCATATCTAGTTCAACTCTTCTTCTGAAACTGATACAAAGCACTGGTCCTCTAACATCCAATGCTTGTCTGTTAAGATGAGAAACGTGTGAGCATCATGAACGATGTAGTTCGTTTGAGCAGAAAAGTGACTGCCATTACCTGAAACGAAGTCTTGCTTGGAGGAAGACTCAGAGCCTGGGATTTAACTCCATTTCTGAAGTGAAACACACAGCGTAGTTCTCATCCATGGATCACACTCTGCTTTAGAGCAAGAAGCACACTCTTGCTTTCTAGAGTCTCTAAGACAGCAGGAAATCTGAGTGTGCCCAGAACAAAAGAATGGTGTTTCCTACACATACGGACTATATGTAGTGCAAAAATTCTTCTAAAACTCATTGAATGCACTGTTCCTCTAACATCCAATGCTTGTCAGTTAAGATGAGAAACGTGTGAGCTCCGTGAAAGATGTAGTTCATTGAGCAGAAAAGTGACTGCCCTCACCTGAAACGAAGTCTTGCTTGTTGGAAGACATAGAGCCTGGGTTTTAACTCCTTTTCTGAAGGGAAACACACAGCATAGTTTTCATCCATGGATCACACTCTGCTTTAGAGCGAGAAGCACGCTCTTGCTTTCTAAAATCTCTAAGACAGCAGGAAACATGAGTGTGCTGAGAACAAAAGAACGGTGTTTCCTACACATACGGACCATATGTAGTCCAAATCTGCTTCTGAAACTGATACAAAGCACTGACCCTCTAACATCCAATGCTTGTCAGTTAAGATGGGAAACGTGTGAGCTTCGTGAACGATGTAGTTCTTTTGAGCAGAAAACTGACTGCCCTTACATGAAACGAAGTCTTGCTTGTAGGAAGACTCAGAGCCTGGGATTTAACTCCATTTCTGAAGTGAAACACACAGCATTGTCTCATCCATTGATCACACTCTGCTTTAGAACACGAAGCACGCTCTTGCTTTCTAGAGTCTCTAAGACAGCAGGAAACGTGAGTGTGCTGAGAACAAAAGAACGGTGTTTCCTACACATACGGACCATATCTAGTCCAACTCTGCTTCTTAAACTGATACAAAGCACTGGTCCTCTAACATCCAATGCTTGTCAGTTAAGATGAGAAAGGTGTGAGCTCAGTGAACGAGGTAGTTCGTTTGAGCTTAAAAGTGACTGCCCTTACCCGAAAAGAAGTCTTGCTTGTAGGAAGACACAGAGCCTGGGATTTAAGTCCATTTCTGAAGGGAAACACACAGCATAGTTCTCATCCATGGATCACACTCTGCTTTAGAGCAAGAAGCACGCTCTTGCTTTCTAGAGTCTCTAAGACATCAGGAAACGTGAGTGTGCTGAGAACGAAAGAACGGTGTTTCCTACACATACAGACCATATCTAGTCCAACTCTTCTTCTGAAACTGATACAAAGCACTGGTCCTCTAACATCCAATGCTTGTCAATTAAGATGAGAAACGTGTGAGCTTCGTGAACGATGTAGTTCGTTTGAGCAGAAACGTGACTCCCCTTACCTGAAACGAAGTCTTGCTTGTAGGAAGACTCAGAGCCTGGGATTTAACTCCATTTCTGAAGTGAACCACACAGCAGTGTTCTCATCCATTAATCACACTCTGCTTTAGAACAAGAAGCACGCTCTTGTTTTCTAGAGTGTCTAAGACTGCAGGAAACGTGAGTTTGCAGAGAACAAAAGAACGGTGTTTCCTACACATACGGACCATATCTAGTCCAACTCTCCTTCTGAAACTGATACAAAGCACTGGTCCTCTTACATGAAATGCTTGTCTTTTAAGATGAGAAACGTGTGAGCTCCGTGAAAGATGTAGTTCGTTTGAGCTGAAAAGTGACTGCCCTTACCTGAAACGAAGTCTTGCTTGTTGGAAGACATAGAGCCTGGGTTTTAACTCCTTTTCTGAAGGGAAACACACAGCATAGTTTTCATCCATGGATCACACTCTGCTTTAGAGCGAGAAGCACGCTCTTGCTTTCTAAAATCTCTAAGACAGCAGGAAACGTGAGTGTGCTCAGAACAAAAGAACAGTGTTTCCTACACATAGGACCATATCTAGTCCAATTCTGCTTCTGAAACTGATACAAAGCACTGGTCCTCTAACATCCAATGCTTGTCAGTTAAGATGAGAAACGTGTGAGCTTAGTGAACGATGTAGTTCCTTTGAGCAGAAAAGTGACTACACTTACCTGAAACGAAGTCTTGCTTGTTGGGAGACACAGAGCATGGGATTTAACTCCATTTCTGAAGTGAAACACACAGCATAGTCTCATCCATGGATCACAATCTGCTTTAGAGCGAGAAGCACGTTCTTGCTTTCTAGAGTCTCTAAGACAGCAGGAAACGTGAGTGTGCCCAGAACAAAAGATCGGGGTTTCCTACACATATGGATCATATGTAGTCCAACTCTGCTTCTGAAATTGATACAAAGCACTGACACTCTAACATCCAATGCTTGTCAGTTAAGATGAGAAACACGTGAGCTCAGTGAACGATGTAGTTCCTTTGAGCAGAAAAGTGACTGCCCTCACCTGAAACGAAGTCTTGCTTGTAGGAAGACTCAGAGCCTGGGATTTAACTCCATTTCTGAAGTAAAACACACAGCATTGTAATCATCCATTGATCACACTCTGCTTTAGAACAAGAAGCACGCTCTTGCTTTCTAGAATCTATAAGAGAGCAGGAAACGTGATTTTGCTGAGAAAAAAAGAACGGTGTTTCCTACACATACGGACTACATGTAGTCAAAAACTTCTTCTGAAACCAATTGAATGCACTGGTCCTCTAACATCTAATGCTTGTCAGTTAAGATGAGAAACGTGTGAGCTTCGTGAATGATGTAGTTCGTTTGAGCAGAAAAGTGACTGCCCTTACCTGAAACGAAGTGTTGATTGTAGGGAGACTCAGAGCATGGGATTTAACTCCATTTCTGAAGTGAAACACACAGCAGTGTTCTCATCCATTAATCACACTCTGCTTTAGAACAAGAAGCACACTCTTGTTTTCTAGAGTGTCTAAGACTGCAGGAAACGTGAGTTTGCAGAGAACAAAAGAACGGTGTTTCCTACACATACGGACCATATCTAGTCCAACTCTAATTATGAAACTGATACAAAGCACTGGTCCTCTTACATCCAATGCTTGTCTTTTAAGATGAGAAACGTGTGAGCTCCGTGAAAGATGTAGTTCGTTTGAGCTGAAAAGTGACTGCCCTTACCTGAAACGAAGTCTTGCTTGTTGGAAGACATAGAGCCTGGGTTTTAACTCCTTTTCTGAAGGGAAACACACAGCATAGTTTTCATCCATGGATCACACTCGGCTTTAGAGCGAGAAGCACGCTCTTGCTTTCTAAAATCTCTAAGACAGCAGGAAACGTGAGTGTGCTGAGAACAAAAGAACAGTGTTTCCTACACATATGGACCATATCTAGTCCAATTCTGCTTCTGAAACTGATACAAAGCACTGGTCCTCTAACATCCAATGCTTGTCAGTTAAGATGAGAAAAGTGTGAGCTTAGTGATTGATGTAGTTCCTTTGAGCAGAAAAGTGACTACACTTACCTGAAACGAAGTCTTGCTTGTTGGGAGACACAGAGCATGGGATTTAACTCCATTTCTGAAGTGAAACACACAGCATAGTCTCATCCATGGATCGCAATCTGCTTTAGAGCGAGAAGCACGTTCTTGCTTTCTAGAGTCTCTAAGACAGCAGGAAACGTGAGTGTGCCCAGAACAAAAGATCGGGGTTTCCTGCACATATGGATCATATGTAGTCCAACTCTGCTTCTGAAACTGATACAAAGCACTGACACTCTAACATCCAATGCTTGTCAGTTAAGATGAGAAACACGTGAGCTCAGTGAATGATGTAGTTCGTTTGAGCAGAAAAGTGACTGCCCTCACCTGAAACGAAGTCTTGCTTGTAGGAAGACTCAGAGCCTGGGATTTAACTCCATTTCTGAAGTAAAACACACAGCAGTGTAATCATCCATTGATCACACTCTGCTTTAGAACAAGAAGCACGCTCTTGCTTTCTAGAATCTCTAAGAGAGCAGGAAACGTGATTTTGCTGAGAAAAAAAGAACGGTGTTTCCTACACATACGGACTACATGTAGTCCAAAACTTCTTCTGAAACCGATTGAATGCACTGGTCCTCTAACATCTAATGCTTGTCAGTTAAGATGAGAAACGTGTGAGCTTCGTGAATGATGTAGTTCGTTTGAGCAGAAAAGTGACTGCCCTTACCTGAAACGAAGTGTTGATTGTAGGGAGACTCAGAGCATGGGATTTAACTCCATTTCTGAAGTGAAACACACAGCATTGTCTCATCCATTGATCACACTCTGCTTTAGAACAAGAAGCACGCTCTTGCTTTCTAGAGTCTCTAAGACAGCAGGAAACGTGAGTGTTCTGAGAACAAACGAACGGTGTTTCCTGCAAATACAGACCATATCTAGTCCAACTCTGCTTCTGAAACTGATACAAAGCACTGCTTCTCTACCATCCAATGCTTGTCAGTTAAGATGCGAAACGTGTGAGCTTCGTGAATGATGGTTCCTTTGAGCAGAAAAGTGACTACACTTACCTGAAATGAAGTCTTGCTTGTAGGAAGACTCAGAGCCTGGGATTTAACTCCATTTCTGAAGGGAACACACAGCATAGTTCTCATCCATAGATCACACTCTGCTTTAGAGCGAGAAGCACGCTCTTGCTTTCTAGAGTCTCTAAGTCATCAGGAAACGTGAGTGTGCCGAGAACAAAAGAACGGTGTTTCCTACACATACGGACCATATCTAGTCCAACTCTTCTTCTGAAACTGATACAAAGCACTGGTCCTCTAACATCCAATGCTCGTCAGTTAAGATGAGAAACGTGTGAGCTCAGTGAACGATGTAGTTCGTTTGAGCAGAAAAGTGACTGCCATTACCTGAAACGAAGTCTTGCTTGGAGGAAGACTCAGAGCCTGGGATTTAACTCCATTTCTGAAGTGAAACACACAGCAGTGTTCTCATCCATTAATCACACTCTGCTTTAGAACAAGAAGCACGCTCTTGCTTTCTAGAGGGTCTAAGACTGCAGGAAACGTGAGTTTGCAGAGAACAAAAGAACGGTGTTTCCTACACATACAGACCATATCTAGTCCAACTCTGCTTCTGAAACTGATAGAAAGCACTGGTCCTCTTACATCCAATGCTTGTCTGTTAAGATGAGAAACGTGTGAGCTCCGTGAAAGATGTAGTTCGTTTGAGCCGAAAAGTGACTGCCCTTACCTGAAACGAAGTCTTGCTTGTTGGAAGACATAGAGCCTGGGTTTTAACTCCTTTTCTGAAGGGAATCACACAGCATAGTTTTCATCCATGGATCACACTCTGCTTTAGAGCAAGAAGCACGCTCTTGCTTTCTAAAATCTCTAAGACAGCAGGAAACCTGAGTGTGCTGAGAACAAAAGAACAGTGTTTCCTACACATATGGACCATATCTAGTCCAACTCTGCTTCTGAAACTGATACAAAGCACTGGTCCTCTAACATCCAATGCTTGTCAGTTAAGATGAGAAACGTGTGAGCTTAGTGAACGATGTAGTTCCTTTGAGCAGAAAAGTGACTACACTTACCTGAAACGAAGTCTTGCTTGTTGGGAGACACAGAGCATGGGATTTAACTCCATTTCTGAAGTGAAACACACAGCATAGTCTCATCCATGGATCACAATCTGCTTTAGAGCGAGAAGCACGTTCTTGCTTTCTAGAGTCTCTAAGACAGCAGGAAACGTGAGTGTGCCCAGAACAAAAGATCGGGGTTTCCTACACATATGGATCATATGTAGTCCAACTCTGCTTGTGAAACTGATACAAAGCACTGACACTCTAACATCCAATGCTTGTTAGTGTTGATGAGAAACACGTGAGCTCAGTGAACGATGTAGTTCGTTTGAGCAGAAAAGTGACTGCCCTCACCTGAAACGAAGTCTTGCTTGTAGGAAGACTCAGAGCCTGGGATTTAACTCCATTTCTGAAGTAAAACACACAGCAGTGTAATCATCCATTGATCACACTCTGCTTTAGAACAAGAAGCACGCTCTTGCTTTCTAGAGTCTCTAAGAGAGGAGGAAACGTGATTTGCTGAGAACAAAAGAACGGTGTTTCCTACACATACGGACTACATGTAGTCCAAAACTTCTTCTGAAACCGATTGAATGCACTGGTCCTCTAACATCTAATGCTTGTCAGTTAAGATTAGAAATGTGTGAGCTTCGTGAATGATGTAGTTCGTTTGAGCAGAAAAGTGACTGCCCTTACCTGAAACGAAGTGTTGATTGTAGGGAGACTCAGAGCATGGGATTTAACTCCATTTCTGAAGTGAAACACACAGCATTGTCTCATCCATTGATCACACTCTGCTTTAGAATAAGAAGCACGCTCTTGCTTTCTAGAGTCTCTAAGACAGCAGGAAACGTGAGTGTTCTGAGAACAAACGAACGGTGTTTCCTGCAAATACAGACCATAACTAGTCCAACTCTGCTTCTGAAACTGATACAAAGCACTGCTTCTCTAATATCCAATGCTAGTCAGTTAAGATGCGAAACGTGTAAGCTTCGTGAATGATGGTTCCTTTGAGCAGAAAAGTGACTACACTTACCTGAAAAGAAGTCTTGCTTGTAGGAAGACTCAGAGCCTGGGATTTAACTCCATTTCTGAAGGGAACACACAGCACAGTTCTCATCCATAGATCACACTCTGCTTTAGAGCGAGAAGCACGCTCTTGCTTTCTAGAGTCTCTAAGTCATCAGGAAACGTGAGTGTGCCGAGAACAAAAGAACGGTGTTTCCTACACATACGGACCATATCTAGTCCAACTCTTCTTCTGAAACTGATACAAAGCACTGGTCCTCTAACATACAATGCTCGTCAGTTAAGATGAGAAACGTGTGAGCTCAGTGAACGATGTAGTTCCTTTGAGCAGAAAAGTGACTGCCATTACCTGAAACGAAGTCTTGCTTGGAGGAAGACTCAGAGCCTGGGATTTAACTCCATTTCTGAAGTGAAACACACAGCGTAGTTCTCATCCATGGATCACACTCTGCTTTAGAGCAAGAAGCACACTCTTGCTTTCTAGAGTCTCTAAGACAGCAGGAAATCTGAGTGTGCCCAGAATAAAAGAAAGGTGTTTCCTACACATACGGACCATATGTAGTCCAAATCTGCTTCTGAAACTGATACGAAGCACTGACCCTCTAACATCCAATGCTTGTCAGTTAAGATGGGAAACGTGTGAGCTTCGTGAACGATGTAGTTCGTTTGAGCAGAAAACTGACTGCCCTTACATGAAACGAAGTCTTGCTTGTAGGAAGACTCAGAGCCTGGGATTTAACTCCATTTCTGAGGTGAAACACACAGCATTGTCTCATCCATTGATCACACTCTTCTTTAGAACACGAAGAACGCTCTTGCTTTCTAGATTCTCTAAGACAGCAGGAAACGTGAGTGTGCTGAGAACAAAAGAACGGTGTTTCCTACACATACGGACCATATCTAGTCCAACTCTGCTTCTTAAACTGATACAAAGCACTGGTCCTCTAACATCCAAAGCTTGTCTGTTAAGATGAGAAAGGTGTGAGCTCAGTGAACGAGGTAGTTCGTTTGAGCTTAAAAGTGACTGCCCTTACCCGAAAAGAAGTCTTGCTTGTAGGAAGACACAGAGCCTGGGATTTAACTCCATTTCTGAAGGGAAACACACAGCATAGTTCTCATCCATGGATCACACTCTGCTTTAGAGTGAGAAGCACGCTCTTGCTTTCTAGAGTCTCTAAGACATCAGGAAACGTGAGTGTGCTGAGAACAAAAGAACGGTGTTTCCTACACATACAGACCATATCTAGTCCAACTCTTCTTCTGAAACTGATACAAAGCACTGGTCCTCGAACATCCAAGGCTTGTCAATTAAGATGAGAAACGTGTGAGCTTCGTGAACGATGTAGTTCGTTTGAGCAGAAAACTGACTGCCCTTACATGAAACGAAGTCTTGCTTGTAGGAAGACTCAGAGCCTGGGATTTAACTCCATTTCTGAAGTGAAACACACAGCATTGTTTCATCCATTGATCACACTCTGCCTTAGAACACGAAGCACGCTCTTGCTTTCTAGAGTCTCGAAGACAGCAGGAAACGTGAGTGTGCTGAGAACAAAAGAACGGTGTTTCCTACACATACGGACCATATCTAATCCAACTCTGCTTCTTAAACTGATACAAAGCACTGGTCCTCTAACATCCAATGCTTGTCAGTTAAGATGAGAAAGGTGTGAGCTCAGTGAACGAGGTAGTTCGTTTGAGCTTAAAAGTGACTGCCCTTACCCGAAAAGATGTCTTGCTTGTAGGAAGGCACAGAGCCTGGGATTTAACTCCATTTCTGAAGGGAAACACACAGCATAGTTCTCATCCATGGATCACACTCTGCTTTAGAGCGAGAAGCACGCTCTTGCTTTCTAGAGTCTATAAGACATCAGGAAACGTGAGTGTGCTGAGAACGAAAGAACGGTGTTTCCTACACATACAGACCATATCTAGTCCAACTCTTCTTCTGAAACTGATACAAAGCACTGGTCCTCTAACATCCAATGCTTGTCAATTAAGATGAGAAACGTGTGAGCTTCGTGAACGATGTAGTTCGTTTGAGGAGAAAACTGACTGCCCTTACCTGAAACGAAGTCTTGCTTGTAGGAAGACTCAGAGCCTGGGATTTAACTCCATTTCTGAAGTTAAACACACAGCAGTGTTCTCATCCATTAATGACACTCTGCTTTAGAACAAGAAGCACGCTCTTGCTTTCTAGAGTGTCTAAGACTGCAGGAAACGTGAGTTTGCAGAGAACAAAAGAACGGTGTTTCCTACACATACAGACCATATCTAGTCCAACTCTGCTTCTGAAACTGATAGAAAGCACTGGTCCTCTTACATCCAATGCTTGTCTGTTAAGATGAGAAACGTGTGAGCTCCGTGAAAGATGTAGTTCGATTGAGCTGAAAAGTGACTGCCCTTACCTGAAACGAAGTCTTGCTTGTTGGAAGACATAGAGCCTGGGTTTTAACTCCTTTTCTGAAGGGAAACACACAGCATAGTTTTCATCCATGGATCACACTCTGCTTTAGAGCGAGAAGCACGCTCTTGCTTTCTAAAATCTCTAAGACAGCAGGAAACGTGAGTGTGCTCAGAACAAAAGAACAGTGTTTCCTACACATATGGACCATATCTAGTCCAACTCTGCTTCTGAAACTGATACAAAGCACTGGTCCTCTAACATCCAATGCTTGTCAGTTAAGATGAGAAACGTGTGAGCTTAGAGAACGATGTAGTTCCTTTGAGCAGAACAGTGACTACACTTACCTGAAACGATGTCTTGCTTGTTGGGAGACACAGAGCATGGGATTTAACTCCATTTCTGAAGTGAAACACACAGCATTTTCTCATCCATGGATCACAATCTGCTTTAGAGCGAGAAGCACGTTCTTGCTTTCTAGAGTCTCTAAGACAGCAGGAAACGTGAGTGTGCCCAGAACAAAAGATCGGGGTTTCCTACACATATGGATCATATGTATTCCAACTCTGCTTGTGAAACTGATACAAAGCACTGACACTCTAACATCCAATGCTTGTCAGTTTTGATGAGAAACACGTGAGCTCAGTGAACGATGTAGTTCGTTTGAGCAGAAAAGTGACTGCCCTCACCTGAAACGAAGTCTTGCTTGTAGGAAGACTCAGAGCCTGGGATTTAACTCCATTTCTGAAGTAAAACACACAGCAGTGTAATCATCCATTGATCACACTCTGCTTTAGAACAAGAAGCACGCTCTTGCTTTCTAGAGTCTCTAAGAGAGCAGGAAACGTGATTTGCTGAGAACAAAGAAAAGTGTTTCCTACACATACGGACTACATGTAGTCCAAAACTTCTTCTGAAACCGATTGAATGCACTGGTCCTCTAACATCTAATGCTTGTCAGTTAAGATGAGAAACGTGTGAGCTTCGTGAATGATGTAGTTCGTTTGAGCAGAAAAGTGACTGCCCTTACCTGAAACGAAGTGTTGATTGTAGGGAGACTCAGAGCATGGGATTTAACTCCATTTCTGAAGTGAAACACACAGCATTGTCTCATCCATTGATCACACTCTGCTTTAGAACAAGAAGCACGCTCTTGCTTTCTAGAGTCTCTAAGACAGCAGGAAACGTGAGTGTGCTGAGAACAAACGAACGGTGTTTCCTGCAAATACAGACCATATCTAGTCCAACTCTGCTTCTGAAACTGATACAAAGCACTGGTTCTCTAACATCCAATGCTTGTCAGTTAAGATGCGAAACGTGTGAGCTTCGTGAATGATGGTTCCTTTGAGCAGAAAAGTGACTACACTTACCTGAAACGAAGTCTTGCTTGTAGGAAGACTCAGAGCCTGGGATTTAACTCCATTTCTGAAGGGAACACACAGCATAGTTCTCATCCATAGATCACACTCTGCTTTAGAGCGAGAAGCACGCTCTTGCTTTCTAGAGTCTCTAAGTCATCAGGAAACGTGAGTGTGCCGAGAACAAAAGAACGGTGTTTCCTACACATACGGACCATATCTAGTTCAACTCTTCTTCTGAAACTGATACAAAGCACTGGTCCTCTAACATCCAATGCTTGTCTGTTAAGATGAGAAACGTGTGAGCATCATGAACGATGTAGTTCGTTTGAGCAGAAAAGTGACTGCCATTACCTGAAACGAAGTCTTGCTTGGAGGAAGACTCAGAGCCTGGGATTTAACTCCATTTCTGAAGTGAAACACACAGCGTAGTTCTCATCCATGGATCACACTCTGCTTTAGAGCAAGAAGCACACTCTTGCTTTCTAGAGTCTCTAAGACAGCAGGAAATCTGAGTGTGCCCAGAACAAAAGAATGGTGTTTCCTACACATACGGACTATATGTAGTGCAAAAATTCTTCTAAAACTCATTGAATGCACTGTTCCTCCAACATCCAATGCTTGTCAGTTAAGATGAGAAACGTGTGAGCTCCGTGAAAGATGTAGTTCATTGAGCAGAAAAGTGACTGCCCTCACCTGAAACGAAGTCTTGCTTGTTGGAAGACATAGAGCCTGGGTTTTAACTCCTTTTCTGAAGGGAAACACACAGCATAGTTTTCATCCATGGATCACACTCTGCTTTAGAGCGAGAAGCACGCTCTTGCTTTCTAAAATCTCTAAGACAGCAGGAAACATGAGTGTGCTGAGAACAAAAGAACGGTGTTTCCTACACATACGGACCATATGTAGTCCAAATCTGCTTCTGAAACTGATACAAAGCACTGACCCTCTAACATCCAATGCTTGTCAGTTAAGATGGGAAACGTGTGAGCTTCGTGAACGATGTAGTTCCTTTGAGCAGAAAACTGACTGCCCTTACATGAAACGAAGTCTTGCTTGTAGGAAGACTCAGAGCCTGGGATTTAACTCCATTTCTGAAGTGAAACACACAGCATTGTCTCATCCATTGATCACACTCTGCTTTAGAACACGAAGCACGCTTTTGCTTTCTAGAGTCTCTAAGACAGCAGGAAACGTGAGTGTGCTGAGAACAAAAGAACGGTGTTTCCTACACATACGGACCATATCTAGTCCAACTCTGCTTCTTAAACTGATACAAAGCACTGGTCCTCTAACATCCAATGCTTGTCAGTTAAGATGAGAAAGGTGTGAGCTCAGTGAACGAGGTAGTTCGTTTGAGCTTAAAAGTGACTGCCCTTACCCGAAAAGAAGTCTTGCTTGTAGGAAGACACAGAGCCTGGGATTTAAGTCCATTTCTGAAGGGAAACACACAGCATAGTTCTCATCCATGGATCACACTCTGCTTTAGAGCGAGAAGCACGCTCTTGCTTTCTAGAGTCTCTAAGACATCAGGAAACGTGAGTGTGCTGAGAACGAAAGAACGGTGTTTCCTACACATACAGACCATATCTAGTCCAAGTCTTCTTCTGAAACTGATACAAAGCACTGGTCCTCTAACATCCAATGCTTGTCAATTAAGATGCGAAACGTGTGAGCTTCGTGAACGATGTAGTTCGTTTGAGCAGAAAAGTGACTCCCCTTACCTGAAACGAAGTCTTGCTTGTAGGAAGACTCAGAGCCTGGGATTTAACTCCATTTCTGAAGTGAACCACACAGCAGTGTTCTCATCCATTAATCACACACTGCTTTAGAACAAGAAGCACGCTCTTGTTTTCTAGAGTGTCTAAGACTGCAGGAAACGTGAGTTTGCAGAGAACAAAAGAACGGTGTTTCCTACACATACGGACCATATCTAGTCCAACTCTGCTTCTGAAACTGATACAAAGCACTGACACTCTAACATCCAATGCTTGTCAGTTAAGATGAGAAACGTGTGAGCTTAGTGAACGATGTAGTTCCTTTGAGCAGAAAAGTGACTACACTTACCTGAAACGAAGTCTTGCTTGTTGGGAGACACAGAGCATGGGATTTAACTCCATTTCTGAAGTGAAACACACAGCGTAGTCTCATCCATGGATCACAATCTGCTTTAGAGCGAGAAGCACGTTCTTGCTTTCTAGAGTCTCTAAGACAGCAGGAAACGTGAGTGTGCCCAGAACAAAAGATCGGGGTTTCCTACACATATGGATCATATGTAGTCCAACTCTGCTTCTGAAACTGATACAAAGCACTGACACTCTAACATCCAATGCTTGTCAGTTAAGATGAGAAACACGTGAGCTCAGTGAACGATGTAGTTCGTTTGAGCAGAAAAGTGACTGCCCTCACCTGAAACGAAGTCTTGCTTGTAGGAAGACTCAGAGCCTGGGATTTAACTCCATTTCTGAAGTAAAACACACAGCAGTGTAATCATCCATTGATCACACTCTGCTTTAGAACAAGAAGCACGCTCTTGCTTTCTAGAATCTCTAAGAGAGCAGGAAACGTGATTTTGCTGAGAAAAAAAGAACGGTGTTTCCTACACATACGGACTACATGTAGTCCAAAACTTCTTCTGAAACCAATTGAATGCACTGGTCCTCTAACATCTAATGCTTGTCAGTTAAGATGAGAAACGTGTGAGCTTCGTGAATGATGTAGTTCGTTTGAGCAGAAAAGTGACTGCCCTTACCAGAAACGAAGTGTTGATTGTAGGGAGACTCAGAGCATGGGATTTAACTCCATTTCTGAAGTGAAACACACAGCATTGTCTCATCCATTGATCACACTCTGCTTTAGAACAAGAAGCACGCTCTTGCTTTCTAGAGTCTCTAAGACAGCAGGAAACGTGAGTGTGCTGAGAACAAACGAACGGTGTTTCCTGCAAATACAGACCATATCTAGTCCAACTCTGCTTCTGAAACTGATACAAAGCACTGGTTCTCTAACATCCAATGATTGTCAGTTAAGATGCGAAACGTGTGAGCTTCGTGAATGATGGTTCCTTTGAGCAGAAAAGTGACTACACTTACCTGAAACGAAGTCTTGCTTGTAGGAAGACTCAGAGCCTGGGATTTAACTCCATTTCTGAAGGGAACACACAGCATAGTTCTCATCCATAGATCACACTCTGCTTTAGAGCGAGAAGCACGCTCTTCCTTTCTAGAGTCTCTAAGTCATCAGGAAACGTGAGTGTGCCGAGAACAAAAGAACGGTGTTTCCTACACATACGGACCATATCTAGTCCAACTCTGCTTCTTAAACTGATACAAAGCACTGGTCCTCTAACATCCAATGCTTGTCAGTTAAGATGAGAAAGGTGTGAGCTCAGTGAACGAGGTAGTTCGTTTGAGCTTAAAAGTGACTGCCCTTACCCGAAAAGAAGTCTTGCTTGTAGGAAGACACAGAGCCTGGGATTTAAGTCCATTTCTGAAGGGAAACACACAGCATAGTTCTCATCCATGGATCACACTCTGCTTTAGAGCGAGAAGCACGCTCTTGCTTTCTAGAGTCTCTAAGACATCAGGAAACGTGAGTGTGCTGAGAACGAAAGAACGGTGTTTCCTACACATACAGACCATATCTAGTCCAACTCTTCTTCTGAAACTGATACAAAGCACTGGTCCTCTATCATCCAATGCTTATCAATTAAGATGAGAAACGTGTGAGCTTCGTGAACGATGTAGTTCGTTTGAGCAGAAAAGTGACTCCCCTTACCTGAAACGAAGTCTTGCTTGTAGGAAGACTCAGAGCCTGGGATTTAACTCCATTTCTGAAGTGAACCACACAGCAGTGTTCTCATCCATTAATCACACTCTGCTTTAGAACAAGAAGCACGCTCTTGTTTTCTAGAGTGTCTAAGACTGCAGGAAACGTGTGTTTGCAGAGAACAAAAGAACGGTGTTTCCTACACATACGGACCATATCTAGTCCAACTCTGCTTCTGAAACTGATACAAAGCACTGGTCCTCTTACATCCAATGCTTGTCTTTTAAGATGAGAAACGTGTGAGCTCCGTGAAAGATGTAGTTCGTTTGAGCTGAAAAGTGACTGCCCTTACCTGAAACGAAGTCTTGCTTGTTGGAAGACATAGAGCCTGGGTTTTAACTCCTTTTCTGAAGGGAAACACACAGCATAGTTTCATCCATGGATCACACTCTGCTTTAGAGCGAGAAGCACGCTCTTGCTTTCTAAAATCTCTAAGACAGCAGGAAACGTGAGTGTGCTCAGAACAAAAGAACAGTGTTTCCTACACATATGGACCATATCTAGTCCAATTCTGCTTCTGAAACTGATACAATGCACTGGTCCTCTAACATCCAATGCTTGTCAGTTAAGATGAGAAACGTGTGAGCTTCGTGAATGATGTAGTTCGTTTGAGCAGAAAAGTGACTGCCCTTACCTGAAACGAAGTGTTGATTGTAGGGAGACTCAGAGCATGAGATTTAACTCCATTTCTGAAGTGAAACACACAGCATTGTCTCATCCATTGATCACACTCTGCTTTAGAACAAGAAGCACGCTCTTGCTTTCTAGAGTCTCTAAGACAGCAGGAAACGTGAGTGTGCTGAGAACAAACGAACGGTGTTTCCTTCAAATACAGACCATATCTAGTCCAACTCTGCTTCTGAAACTGATACAAAGCACTGGTTCTCTAACATCCAATGCTTGTCAGTTAAGATGCGAAACTTGTGAGCTTCGTGAATGATGGTTCCTTTGAGCAGAAAAGTGACTACACTTACCTGAAACGAAGTCTTGCTTGTAGGAAGACTCAGAGCCTGGGATTTAACTCCATTTCTGAAGGGAACACACAGCATAGTTCTCATCCATAGATCACACTCTGCTTTAGAGCGAGAAGCACGCTCTTGCTTTCTAGAGTCTCTAAGTCATCAGGAAACGTGAGTGTGCCGAGAACAAAAGAACGGTGTTTCCTACACATACGGACCATATCTAGTCCAACTCTTCTTCTGAAACTGATACAAAGCACTGTTCCTCTAACATCCAATGCTTGTCTGTTAAGATGAGAAAGGTGTGAGCTCAGTGAACGAGGTAGTTCGTTTGAGCTTAAAAGTGACTGCCCTTACCCGAAAAGAAGTCTTGCTTGTAGGAAGACACAGAGCCTGGGATTTAAGTCCATTACTGAAGGGAAACACACAGCATAGTTCTCATCCATGGATCACACTCTGCTTTAGAGCGAGAAGCACGCTCTTGCTTTCTAGAGTCTCTAAGACATCAGGAAACGTGAGTGTGCTGAGAACGAAAGAACGGTGTTTCCTACACATACAGACCATATCTAGTCCAACTCTTCTTCTGAAACTGATACAAAGCACTGGTCCTCTAACATCCAATGCTTGTCAATTAAGATGAGAAACGTGTGAGCTTCGTGAACGATGTAGTTCGTTTGAGCAGAAAAGTGACTCCCCTTACCTGAAACGAAGTCTTGCTTGTAGGAAGACTCAGAGCCTGGGATTTAACTCCATTTCTGAAGTGAAACACACAGCAGTGTTCTCATCCATTAATCACACTCTGCTTTAGAACAAGAAGCACGCTCTTGCTTTCTAGAGGGTCTAAGACTGCAGGAAACGTGAGTTTGCAGAGAACAAAAGAACGGTGTTTCCTACACATACAGACCATATCTAGTCCAACTCTGCTTCTGAAACTGATAGAAAGCACTGGTCCTCTTACATCCAATGCTTGTCTGTTAAGATGAGAAACGTGTGAGCTCCGTGAAAGATGTAGTTCGTTTGAGCTGAAAAGTGACTGCCCTTACCTGAAACGAAGTCTTGCTTGTTGGAAGACATAGAGCCTGGGTTTTAACTCCTTTTCTGAAGGGAAACACACAGCATAGTTTTCATCCATGGATCACACTCTGCTTTAGAGCAAGAAGCACGCTCTTGCTTTCTAAAATCTCTAAGACAGCAGGAAACGTGAGTGTGCCGAGAACAAAAGAACGTTGTTTCCTACACATACGGACCGTATGTAGTCCAAATCTGCTTCTGAAACTGATACAAAGCACTGACCCTCTAACATCCAATGCTTGTCAGTTAAGATGGGAAACGTGTGAGCTTCGTGAATGATGTTGTTCGTTTGAGCAGAAAACTGACTGCCCTTATATGAAACGAAGTCTTGCTTGTAGGAAGACTCAGAGCCTGGGATTTAACTCCATTTCTGAAGTGAAACACACAGCATTGTCTCATCCATTGATCACACTCTGCATTAGAACACGAAGCACGCTCTTGCTTTCTAGAGTCTCTAAGACAGCAGGAAACGTGAGTGTGCTGAGAACAAAAGAACGGTGTTTCCTACACATACGGACCATATCTAGTCCAACTCTGCTTCTTAAACTGATACAAAGCACTGGTCCTCTAACATCCAATGCTTGTCAGTTAAGATGAGAAAGGTGTGAGCTCAGTGAACGAGGTAGTTCGTTTGAGCTTAAAAGTGACTGCCCTTACACAAAAGAAGTCTTGCTTGTAGGAAGACACAGAGCCTGGGATTTAAGTCCATTTCTGAAGGGAAACACACAGCATAGTTCTCATCCATGGATCACACTCTGCTTTAGAGCGAGAAGCACGCTCTTGCTTTCTAGAGTCTCTAAGACATCAGGAAACGTGAGTGTGCTGAGAACAAAAGAACGGTGTTTCCTACACATACAGACCATATCTAGTCCAACTCTTCTTCTGAAACTGATACAAAGCACTGGTCCTCTAACATCCAATGCTTGTCAATTAAGATGAGAAACGTGTGAGCTTCGTGAACGATGTAGTTCGTTTGAGCAGAAAAGTGACTCCCCTTACCTGAAACGAAGTCTTGCTTGTTGGGAGACACAGAGCATGGGATTTAACTCCATTTCTGAAGTGAAACACACAGCACTTTCTCATCCATGGATCACAATCTGCTTTAGAGCGAGAAGCACGTTCTTGCTTTCTAGAGTCTCTAAGACAGCAGGAAACGTGAGTGTGCCCAGGACAAAAGATCGGGGTTTCCTACACATATGGATCATATGTAGTCCAACTCTGCTTCTGAAACTGATACAAAGCACTGACACTCTAACATCCAATGCTTGTCAGTTTTGATGAGAAACACGTGAGCTCAGTGAACGATGTAGTTCGTTTGAGCAGAAAAGTGACTGCCCTCACCTGAAACGAAGTCTTGCTTGTAGGAAGACTCAGAGCCTGGGATTTAACTCCATTTCTGAAGTAAAACACACAGCAGTGTAATCATCCATTGATCACACTCTGCTTTAGAACAAGAAGCACGCTCTTGCTTTCTAGAGTCTCTAAGAGAGCAGGAAACGTGATTTGCTGAGAACAAAAGAACAGTGTTTCCTACACATACGGACTACATGTAGTCCAAAACTTCTTCTGAAACCGATTGAATGCACTGGTCCTCTAACATCTAATGCTTGTCAGTTAAGATGAGAAACGTGTGAGCTTCGTGAATGATGTAGTTCGTTTGAGCAGAAAAGTGACTGCCCTTACCTGAAACGAAGTGTTGATTGTAGGGAGACTCAGAGCATGGGATTTAACTCCATTTCTGAAGTGAAACACACAGCATTGTCTCATCCATTGATCACACTCTGCTTTAGAACAAGAAGCACGCTCTTGCTTTCTAGAGTCTCTAAGACAGCAGGAAACGTGAGTGTGCTGAGAACAAACGAATGGTGTTTCCTGCAAATACAGACCATATCTAGTCCAACTCTGCTTCTGAAACTGATACAAAGCACTGGTTCTCTAATATCCAATGCTTGTCAGTTAAGATGCGAAACGTGTGAGCTTCGTGAATGATGGTTCCTTTGAGCAGAAAAGTGACTACACTTACCTGAAACGAAGTCTTGCTTGTAGGAAGACTCAGAGCCTGGGATTTAACTCCATTTCTGAAGGGAACACACAGCATAGTTCTCATCCATAGATCACACTCTGCTTTAGAGCGAGAAGCACGCTCTTGCTTTCTAGAGTCTCTAAGTCATCAGGAAACGTGAGTGTGCCGAGAACAAAAGAACAGTGTTTCCTACACATACGGACCATATCTAGTTCAACTCTTCTTCTGAAACTGATACAAAGCACTGGTCCTCTAACATCCAATGCTTGTCTGTTAAGATGAGAAACGTGTGAGCATCATGAACGATGTAGTTCGTTTGAGCAGAAAAGTGACTGCCATTACCTGAAACGAAGTCTTGCTTGGAGGAAGACTCAGAGCCTGGGATTTAACTCCATTTCTGAAGTGAAACACACAGCGTAGTTCTCATCCATGGATCACACTCTGCTTTAGAGCAAGAAGCACACTCTTGCTTTCTAGAGTCTCTAAGACAGCAGGAAATCTGAGTGTGCCCAGAACAAAAGAATGGTGTTTCCTAACACATACGGACTATATGTAGTGCAAAAATTCTTCTAAAACTCATTGAATGCACTGTTCCTCTAACATCCAATGCTTGTCAGTTAAGATGAGAAACGTGTGAGCTCCGTCAAAGATGTAGTTCATTGAGCAGAAAAGTGACTGCCCTCACCTGAAACGAAGTCTTGCTTGTACGAAGACTCAGAGCCTGGGATTTAACTCCATTTCTGAAGTAAAACACACAGCAGTGTAATCATCCATTGATCACACTCTGCTTTAGAACAAGAAGCACGCTCTTGCTTTCTAGAGTCTCTAAGAGAGCAGGAAACGTGATTTGCTGAGAACAAAAGAACAGTGTTTCCTACACATACGGACTACATGTAGTCCAAAACTTCTTCTGAAACCGATTGAATGCACTGGTCCTCTAACATCTAATGCTTGTCAGTTAAGATGAGAAACGTGTGAGCTTCGTGAATGATGTAGTTCGTTTGAGCAGAAAAGTGACTGCCCTTACCTGAAACGAAGTGTTGATTGTAGGGAGACTCAGAGCATGGGATTTAACTCCATTTCTGAAGTGAAACACACAGCATTGTCTCATCCATTGATCACACTCTGCTTTAGAACAAGAAGCACGCTCTTGCTTTCTAGAGTCTCTAAGACAGCAGGAAACGTGAGTGTGCTGAGAACAAACGAACGGTGTTTCCTGCAAATACAGACCATATCTAGTCCAACTCTGCTTCTGAAACTGATACAAAGCACTGGTTCTCTAACATCCAATGCTTGTCAGTTAAGATGCGAAACGTGTGAGCTTCGTGAATGATGGTTCCTTTGAGCAGAAAAGTGACTACACTTACCTGAAACGAAGTCTTGCTTGTAGGAAGACTCAGAGCCTGGGATTTAACTCCATTTCTGAAGTGAAACACACAGCGTAGTTCTCATCCATGGATCACACGCTGCTTTAGAGCAAGAAGCACACTCTTGCTTTCTAGAGTCTCTAAGACAGCAGGAAATCTGAGTGTGCCCAGAACAAAAGAACGGTGTTTCCTACACATACGGACTATATGTAGTGCAAAAATTCTTCTAAAACTCATTGAATGCACTGTTCCTCTAACATCCAATGCTTGTCAGTTAAGATGAGAAACGTGTGAGCTCCGTGAAAGATGTAGTTCATTGAGCAGAAAAGTGACTGCCCTTACATGAAACGAAGTCTTGCTTGTTGGAAGACATAGAGCCTGGGTTTTAACTCCTTTTCTGACGGGAAACACACAGCATAGTTTTTATCCATGGATCACACTCTGCTTTAGAGCGAGAAGCACGCTCTTGCTTTCTAAAATCTCTAAGACAGCAGGAAACATGAGTGTGCTGAGAACAAAAGAACGGTGTTTCCTACACATACGGACCATATGTAGTCCAAATCTGCTTCTGAAACTGATACAAAGCAATGACCCTTTAACATCCAATGCTTGTCAGTTAAGATGGGAAACGTGTGAGCTTCGTGAACGATGTAGTTCGTTTGAGCAGAAAACTGACTGCCCTTACATGAAACGAAGTCTTGCTTGTAGGAAGACACAGAGCCTGGGATTTAAGTCCATTTCTGAAGGGAAACACACAGCATAGTTCTCATCCATGGATCACACTCTGCTTTAGAGCGAGAAGCACGCTCTTGCTTTCTAGAGTCTCTAAGACATCAGGAAACGTAAGTGTGCTGAGAACAAAAGAACGGTGTTTCCTACACATACAGACCATATCTAGTCCAACTCTTCTGAAACTGATACAAAGCACTGGTCCTCTAACATCCAATGCTTGTCAATTAAGAATAGAAACGTGTGAGCTTCGTGAACGATGTAGTTTGTTTGAGCAGAAAAGTGACTCCCCTTACCTGAAACGAAGTCTTGCTTGTAGGAAGACTCAGAGCCTGGGATTTAACTCCATTTCTGAAGTGAAACACACAGCAGTGTTCTCATCCATTAATCACACTCTGCTTTAGAACTAGAAGCACGCTCTTGTTTTCTAGAGTGTCTAAGACTGCAGGAAACGTGAGTTTGCAGAGAACAAAAGAACGGTGTTTCCTACACATACGGACCATATCTAGTCCAACTCTTCTTCTGAAACTGATACAAAGCACTGGTCCTCTAACATCCAATGCTTGTCAATTAAGATGAGAAACGTGTGAGCTTCGTGAACGATGTAGTTTGTTTGAGCAGAAAAGTGACACCCCTTACCTGAAACGAAGTCTTGCTTGTAGGAAGACTCAGAGCCTGGGATTTAACTCCATTTCTGAAGTGAAACACACAGCAGTGTTCTCATCCATTAATCACACTCTGCTTTAGAACTAGAAGCACGCTCTTGTTTTCCAGAGTGTCTAAGACTGCAGGAAACGTGAGTTTGCAGAGAACAAAAGAACGGGGTTTCCTACACATACGGACCATATCTAGTCCAACTCTTCTTCTGAAACTGATACAAAGCACTGGTCCTCTAACATCCAATGCTTGTCAATTAAGATGAGAAACGTGTGAGCTCCGTGAAAGATGTAGTTCGTTTGAGCTGAAAAGTGACTGCCCTTACCGGAAACGAAGTCTTGCTTGTTGGAAGACATAGAGCCTGGGTTTTAACTCCTTTTCTGAAGGGAAACACACAGCATAGTTTTCATCCATGGATCACACTCTGCTTTAGAGAGAGAAGCACGCTCTTGTTTTCTAAAATCTCTAAGACAGCAGGAAACGTGAGTGTGCTCAGAACAAAAGAACAGTGTTTCCTACACATATGGACCATATCTAGTCCAATTCTGCTTCTGAAAATGATACAAAGCACTGGTCCTCTAACATCCAATGCTTGTCAGTTAAGATGAGAAACGTGTGAGCTTAGTGAACGATGTAGTTCCTTTGAGCAGAAAAGTGACTACACTTACCTGAAACGAAGTCTTGCTTGATGGGAGACACAGAGCATGGGATTTAACTCCATTTCTGAAGTGAAACACACAGCATAGTCTCATCCATGGATCACAATCTGCTTTAGAGCGAGAAGCACGTTCTTGCTTTCTAGAGTCTCTAAGACAGCAGGAAACGTGAGTGTGCCCAGAATAAAAGATCGGGGTTTCCTACACATATGGATCATATGTAGTCCAACTCTGCTTCTGAAACTGATACAAAGCACTGACACTCTAACATCCAATGCTTGTCAGTTAAGATGAGAAACACGTGAGCTCAGTGAACGATGTAGTTCGTTTGAGCAGAAAAGTGACTGCCCTCACCTGAAACGAAGTCTTGCTTGTAGGAAGACTCAGAGCCTGGGATTTAACTCCATTTCTGAAGTAAAACACACAGCAGTGTAATCATCCATTGATCACACTCTGCTTTAGAACAAGAAGCACGCTCTTGCTTTCTAGAATCTCTAAGAGAGCAAGAAACGTGATTTTGCTGAGAAAAAAAGAATGGTGTTTCCTACACATACGGACTACATTTAGTCCAAAACTTCTTCTGAAACCGATTGAATGCACTGGTCCTCTAACATCTAATGCTTGTCAGTTAAGATGAGAAACGTGTGAGCTTCGTGAATGATGTAGTTCATTGAGCAGAAAAGTGACTGCCCTTACCTGAAACGAAGTGTTGATTGTAGGGAGACTCAGAGCAGGGGATTTAACTCCATTTCTGAAGTGAAACACACAGCATTGTCTCATCCATTGATCACACTCTGCTTTAGAACAAGAAGGACGCTCTTGCTTTCTAGAGTCTCTAAGACAGCAGGAAACGTGAGTGTGCTGAGAACAAACGAACGGTGTTTCCTGCAAATACAGACCATATCTAGTCCAACTCTGCTTCTGAAACTGATACAAAGCACTGGTTCTCTAACATCCAATGCTTGTCAGTTAAGATGCGAAACGTGTGAGCTTCGTGAATGATGGTTCCTTTGAGCAGAAAAGTGACTACACTTACCTGAAACGAAGTCTTGCTTGTAGGAAGACTCAGAGCCTGGGATTTAACTCCATTTCTGAAGGGAACACACAGCATAGTTCTCATCCATAGATCACACTCTGCTTTAGAGCGAGAAGCACGCTCTTGCTTTCTAGAGTCTCTAAGTCATCAGGAAACGTGAGTGTGCCGAGAACAAAAGAACGGTGTTTCCTACACATACGGACCATATCTAGTCCAACTCTTCTTCTGAAACTGATACAAAGCACTGGTCCTCTAACATCCAATGCTTGTCTGTTAAGATGAGAAACGTGTGAGCATCATGAACGATGTAGTTCGTTTGAGCAGAAAAGTGACTGCCATTACCTGAAACGAAGTCTTGCTTGGAGGAAGACTCAGAGCCTGGGATTTAACTCCATTTCTGAAGTGAAACACACAGCGTAGTTCTCATCCATGGATCACACTCTGCTTTAGAGCAAGAAGCACACTCTTGCTTTCTAGAGGCTCTAAGACAGCAGGAAATCTGAGTGTGCCCAGAATAAAAGAAAGGTGTTTCCTACACATACGGACCATATGTAGTCCAAATCTGCTTCTGAAACTGATACAAAGCACAGACACTCTAACATCCAATGCTTGTCAGTTAAGATGGGAAACGTGTGAGCTTCGTGAACGATGTAGTTCGTTTGAGCAGAAAACTGACTGCCCTTACATGAAACGAAGTCTTGCTTGTAGGAAGACTCAGAGCCTGGGATTTAACTCCATTTCTGAAGTGAAACACACAGCATTGTTTCATCCATTGATCACACTCTGCCTTAGAACACGAAGCACGCTCTTGCTTTCTAGAGTCTCTAAGACAGCAGGAAACGTGAGTGTGCTGAGAACAAAAGAACGGTGTTTCCTACACATACGGACCATATCTGGTCCAACTCTGCTTCTTAAACTGATACAAAGCACTGGTCCTCTAACATCCAATGCTTGTCAGTTAAGATGAGAAAGGTGTGAGCTCAGTGAACGAGGTAGTTCGTTTGAGCTTAAAAGTGACTGCCCTTACCCGAAAAGATGTCTTGCTTGTAGGAAGGCACAGAGCCTGGGATTTAACTCCATTTCTGAAGGGAAACACACAGCATAGTTCTCATCCATGGATCACACTCTGCTTTAGAGCGAGAAGCACGCTCTTGCTTTCTAGAGTCTATAAGACATCAGGAAACGTGAGTGTGCTGAGAACGAAAGAACGGTGTTTCCTACACATACAGACCATATCTAGTCCAACTCTTCTTCTGAAACTGATACAAAGCACTGGTCCTCTAACATCCAATGCTTGTCAATTAAGATGAGAAACGTGTGAGCTTCGTGAACGATGTAGTTCGTTTGAGGAGAAAACTGACTGCCCTTACCTGAAACGAAGTCTTGCTTGTAGGAAGACTCAGAGCCTGGGATTTAACTCCATTTCTGAAGTGAAACACACAGCAGTGTTCTCATCCATTAATCACACTCTGCTTTAGAACAAGAAGCACGCTCTTGCTTTCTAGAGGGTCTAAGACTGCAGGAAACGTGAGTTTGCAGAGAACAAAAGAACGGTGTTTCCTACAAATACAGACCATATCTAGTCCAACTCTGCTTCTGAAACTGATAGAAAGCACTGGTCCTCTTACATCCAATGCTTGTCTGTTAAGATGAGAAACGTGTGAGCTCCGTGAAAGATGTAGTTCGTTTGAGCTGAAAAGTGACTGCCCTTACCTGAAACGAAGTCTTGCTTGTTGGAAGACATAGAGCCTGGGTTTTAACTCCTTTTCTGAAGGGAAACACACAGCATAGTTTTCATCCATTGATCACACTCTGCTTTAGAGCGAGAAGCACGCTCTTGCTTTCTAAAATCTCTAAGACAGCAGGAAACCTGAGTGTGCTGAGAACAAAAGAACAGTGTTTCCTACACATATGGACCATATCTAGTCCAACTCTGCTTCTGAAACTGATACAAAGCACTGGTCCTCTAACATCCAATGCTTGTCAGTTAAGATGAGAAACGTGTGAGCTTAGTGAACGATGTAGTTCCTTTGAGCAGAAAAGTGACTACACTTACCTGAAACGAAGTCTTGCTTGTTGGGAGACACAGAGCATGGGATTTAACTCCATTTCTGAAGTGAAACACACAGCATAGTCTCATCCATGGATCACAATCTGCTTTAGAGCGAGAAGCACGTTCTTGCTTTCTAGAGTCTCTAAGACAGCAGGAAACGTGAGTGTGCCCAGAACAAAAGATCGGGGTTTCCTACACATATGGATCATATGTAGTCCAACTCTGCTTGTGAAACTGATACAAAGCACTGACCCTCTAACATCCAATGCTTGTCAGTTTTGATGAGAAACACGTGAGCTCAGTGAAGGATGTAGTTCGTTTGAGCAGAAAAGTGACTGCCCTCACCTGAAACGAAGTCTTGCTTGTAGGAAGACTCAGAGCCTGGGATTTAACTCCATTTCTGAAGTAAAATACACAGCAGTGTTTTCATCCATTGATCACACTCTGCTTTAGAACAAGAAGCACGCTCTTGCTTTCTAGAGTCTCTAAGAGAGCAGGAAACGTGATTTGCTGAGAACAAAAGAACGGTGTTTCCTACACATACGGAGTACATGTAGTCCAAAACTTCTTCTGAAACCGATTGAATGCACTGGTCCTCTAACATCTAATGCTTGTCAGTTAAGATGAGAAACGTGTGAGCTTCGTGAATGATGTAGTTCGTTTGAGCAGAAAAGTGACTGCCCTTACCTGAAACGAAGTGTTGATTGTAGGGAGACTCAGAGCATGGGATTTAACTCCATTTCTGAAGTGAAACACACAGCATTGTCTCATCCATTGATCACACTCTGCTTTAGAACAAGAAGCACGCTCTTGCTTTCTAGAGTCTCTAAGACAGCAGGAAACGTGAGTGTGCTGAGAACAAACGAACGGTGTTTCCTGCAAATACAGACCATATCTAGTCCAACTCTGCTTCTGAAACTGATACAAAGCACTGGTTCTCTAACATCCAATGCTTGTCAGTTAAGATGCGAAACGTGTGAGCTTTGTGAATGATGGTTCCTTTGAGCAGAAAAGTGACTACACTTACCTGAAACGAAGTCTTGCTTGTAGGAAGACTCAGAGCCTGGGATTTAACTCCATTTCTGAAGGGAACACACAGCATAGTTCTCATCCATAGATCACACTCTGCTTTAGAGCGAGAAGCACGCTCTTGCTTTCTAGAGTCTCTAAGTCATCAGGAAACGTGAGTGTGCTGAGAACAAAAGAACGGTGTTTCCTACACATACGGACCATATCTAGTTCAACTCTTCTTCTGAAACTGATACAAAGCACTGGTCCTCTAACATCCAATGCTTGTCTGTTAAGATGAGAAACGTGTGAGCATCATGAACGATGTAGTTCGTTTGAGCAGAAAAGTGACTGCCATTACCTGAAACGAAGTCTTGCTTGGAGGAAGACTCAGAGCCTGGGATTTAACTCCATTTCTGAAGTGAAACACACAGCGTAGTTCTCATCCAAGGATCACACTCTGCTTTAGAGCAAGAAGCACACTCTTGCTTTCTAGAGTCTCTAAGACAGCAGGAAATCTGAGTGTGCCCAGAAGAAAAGAATGGTGTTACCTACACATACGGACTATATGTAGTGCAAAAATTCTTCTAAAACTCATTGAATGCACTGTTCCTCTAACATCCAATGCTTGTCAGTTAAGATGAGAAACGTGTGAGCTCCGTGAAAGATGTAGTTCATTGAGCAGAAAAGTGACGGCCCTCACCTGAAACGAAGTCTTGCTTGTTGGAAGACATAGAGCCTGGGTTTTAACTCCTTTTCTGAAGAGAAACACACTGCATAGTTTTCATCCATGGATCACACTCTGCTTTAGAGCGAGAAGCACGCTCTTGCTTTCTAAAATCTCTAAGACAGCAGGAAACATGAGTGTGCTGAGAACAAAAGAACAGTGTTTCCTACACATACGGACCATATGTAGTCCAAATCTGCTTCTGAAACTGATACAAAGCACTGGTCCTCTAACATCCAATGCTTGTCAGTTAAGATGAGAAACGTGTGAGCTTAGTGAACGATGTAGTTCCTTTGAGCAGAAAAGTGACTACACTTACCTGAAACGAAGTCTTGCTTGTTGGGAGACACAGAGCATGGGATTTAACTCCATTTCTGAAGTGAAACACACAGCATAGTCTCATCCATGGATCACAATCTGCTTTAGAGCGAGAAGCACGTTCTTGCTTTCTAGAGTCTCTAAGACAGCAGGAAACGTGAGTGTGCCCAGAACAAAAGATCGGGGTTTCCTACACATATGGATCATATGTAGTCCAACTCTGCTTGTGAAACTGATACAAAGCACTGACACTCTAACATCCAATGCTTGTCAGTTTTGATGAGAAACACGTGAGCTCAGTGAACGATGTAGTTCGTTTGTGCAGAAAAGTGACTGCCCTCACCTGAAACGAAGTCTTGCTTGTTGGAAGACATAGAGCCTGGGTTTTAACTCCTTTTCTGAAGGGAAACACACAGCATAGTTTTCATCCATGGATCACACTCTGCTTTAGAGCGAGAAGCACGCTCTTGCTTTCTAAAATCTCTAAGACAGCAGGAAATATGAGTGTGCTGAGAACAAAAGAACGGTGTTTCCTACACATACGGACCATATGTAGTCCAAATCTGCTTCTGAAACTGATACAAAGCACTGACTCTCTAACATCCAATGCTTGTCAGTTAAGATGGGAAACGTGTGAGCTTCGTGAATGATGTTGTTCGTTTGAGCAGAAAACTGACTGACCTTACATGAAACGAAGTCTTGCTTGTAGGAAGACTCAGAGCCTGGGATTTAACTCCATTTCTGAAGTGAAACACACAGCATTGTCTCATCCATTGATCACACTCTGCTTTAGAACACGAAGCACGCTCTTGCTTTCTAGAGTCTCTAAGAAAGCAGGAAACGTGAGTGTGCTGAGAACAAAAGAACGGTGTTTCCTACACATAGGGACCATATCTAGTCCAACTCTGCTTCTTAAACTGATACAAAGCACTGGTCGTCTAACATCCAATGCTTGTCAGTTAAGATGAGAAAGGTGTGAGCTCAGTGAACGAGGTAGTTCGTTTGAGCTTAAAAGTGACTGCCCTTACCCGAAAAGAAGTCTTGCTTGTAGGAAGACTCAGAGCCTGGGATTTAACTCCATTTCTGAAGGGAAACACACAGCATAGTTCTCATCCATGGATCACACTCTGCTTTAGAGCGAGAAGCACGCTCTTGCTTTCTAGAGTCTCTAAGACATCAGGAAACGTGAGTGTGCTGAGAACGAAAGAACGGTGTTTCCTACACATATGGACCATATCTAGTCCAACTCTGCTTCTGAAACTGATACAAAGCCCTGGTCCTCTAACATCCAATGCTTGTCTGTTAAGATGAGAAACGTGTGAGCATCATGAACGATGTAGTTCGTTTGAGCAGAAAAGTGACTGCCATTACCTGAAACGAAGTCTTGCTTGGAGGAGGACTCAGAGCCTGGGATTTAACTCCATTTCTGAATTGAAACACACAGAGTAGTTCTCATCCATGGATCACACTCTGCTTTAGAGCAAGAAGCACACTCTTGCTTTCTAGAGTCTCTAAGACAGCAGGAAATCTGAGTGTGCCAAGAACAAAAGAATGGTGTTTCCTACACATACGGACTATATGTAGTGCAAAAATTCTTCTAAAACTCATTGAATGCACTGGTCCTCTAACATCCAATGCTTGTCAGTTAAGATGAGAAACGTGTGAGCTTCGTGAACGATGTAGTTCATTGAGCAGATAAGTGACTGCCCTCACCTGAAATGAAGTCTTGCTTGTAGGGAGACTCATAGCCTGGGATTTAACTCCTTTTCTGAAGTGAAACACACAGCATAGTTTTCATCCATGAAACACACTCTGCTTTAGAACCAGAAGCACGCTCTTGCTTTCTAGAGTCTCTAAGAGAGCAGGAAACGTGAGTGTGCTGAGAACAAAAGAACGGTGTTTCCTACACATATGGACCATATCTAGTCCAATTCTGCTTCTGAAACTGATACAAAGCACTGGTCCTCTAACATCCAATGCTTGTCAGTTAAGATGAGAAACGTGTGAGCTTAGTGAACGATGTAGTTCCTTTGAGCAGAAAAGTGACTACACTTACCTGAAACGAAGTCTTGCTTGTTGGGAGACACAGAGCATGGGATTTAACTCCATTTCTGAAGTGAAACACACAGCATAGTCTCATCCATGGATCACAATCTGCTTTAGAGCGAGAAGCATGTTCTTGCTTTCTAGAGTCTCTAAGACAGCAGGAAACGTGAGTGTGCCCAGAACAAAAGATCAGGGTTTCCTACACATATGGATCATATGTAGTACAACTCTGCTTCTGAAACTGATACAAAGCACTGACACTCTAACATCCAATGCTTGTCAGTTAAGATGAGAAACACGTGAGCTCAGTGAACGATGTAGTTCGTTTGAGCAGAAAAGTGACTGCCCTCACCTGAAACGAAGTCTTGCTTGGAGGAAGACTCAGAGCCTGGGATTTAACTCCATTTCTGAAGTGAAACACACAGCATAGTTCTCATCCATGGATCACACTCTGCTTTAGAGCGAGAAGCACACTCTTGCTTTCTAGAGTCTCTAATACAGCAGGAAATCTGAGTGTGCCCAGAATAAAAGAATGGTGTTTCCTACACATACGGACTATATGTAGTCCAAAACTTTTTCTGAAACTGATACAAAGCACTGACCCTCTAACATCCAATGCTTGTCAGTTAAGATGGGAAACATGTGAGCTTCGTGAATGATTTAGTTCGTTTGAGCAGAAAACTGACTGCCCTTACATGAAACGAAGTCTTGCTTGTAGGAAGACTCAGAGCCTGGGATTTAACTCCATTTCTGAAGTGAAACACACAGCATTGTCTCATCCATTGATCACACTCTGCTTTAGAACACGAAGCACGCTCTTGCTTTCTAGATTCTCTAAGACAGCAGGAAACGTGAGTGTGCTGAGAACAAAAGAACGGTGTTTCTTACACATACAGACCATATCTAGTCCAATTCTGCTTCTTAAACTGATACAAAGAACTGGTCCTCTAACATCCAATGCTTGTCAGTTAAGATGAGAAAGGTGTGAGCTCAGTGAACGAGGTAGTTCGTTTGAGCTTAAAAGTGACTGCCCTTACCCGAAAAGAAGTCTTGCTTGTAGGAAGACACAGAGCCTGGGATTTAAGTCCATTTCTGAAGGGAAACACACAGCATAGTTCTCATCCATGGATCACACTCTGCTTTAGAGCGAGAAGCACGCTCTTGCTTTCTAGAGTCTCTAAGACATCAGGAAACGTGAGTGTGCTGAGAACGAAAGAACGGTGTTTCCTACACATACAGACCATATCTAGTCCAACTATTCTTCTGAAACTGATACAAAGCACTGGTCCTCTAACATCCAATGCTTGTCAATTAAGATGAGAAACGTGTGAGCTTCGTGAATGATGTAGTTTCGTTTGAGGAGAAAACTGACTGCCCTTACCTGAAACGAAGTCTTGCTTGTAGGAAGACTCAGAGCCTGGGATTTAACTCCATTTCTGAAGTGAAACACACAGCAGTGTTCTCATCCATTAATCACACTCTGCTTTACAACAAGAAGCACGCTCTTGCTTTCTAGAGTGTCTAAGACTGCAGGAAACGTGAGTTTGCAGAGAACAAAAGAACGGTGTTTCCTACACATACGGACCATATCTAGTCCAACTCTGCTTCTGAAACTGATACAAAGCACTGGTCCTCTTACATCCAATGCTTGTCTGTTAAGATGAGAAACGTGTGAGCTCCATGAAAGATGTAGTTCGTTTGAGCTGAAAAGTGACTGCCCTTACCTGAAACGAAGTCTTGCTTGTTGGAAGACATAGAGCCTGGGTTTTAACTCCTTTTCTGAAGGGAAACACACAGCATAGTTTTCATCCATGGATCACACTCTGCTTTAGAGCGAGAAGCACGCTCTTGCTTTCTAAAATCTCTAAGACAGCAGGAAACGTGAGTGTGCTGAGAACAAAAGAACAGTGTTTCCTACACATATGGACCATATCTAGTCCAACTCTGCTTCTGAAACTGATACAAAGCACTGGTCCTCTAACATCCAATGCTTGTCAGTTAAGATGAGAAACGTGTGAGCTTAGTGAACGATGTAGTTCCTTTGAGCAGAAAAGTGACTACACTTACCTGAAACGAAGTCTTGCTTGTTGGGAGACACAGAGCATGGGATTTAACTCCATTTCTGAAGTGAAACACACAGCATAGTCTCATCCATGGATCACAATCTGCTTTAGAGCGAGAAGCACGTTCTTGCTTTCTAGAGTCTCTAAGACAGCAGGAAACGTGAGTGTGCCCAGAACAAAAGATCGGGGTTTCCTACACATATGGATCATATGTAGTCCAACTCTGCTTCTGAAACTGATACAAAGCACTGACACTCTAACATCCAATGCTTGTCAGTTAAGATGAGAAACACGTGAGCTCAGTGAACGATGTAGTTCGTTTGAGCAGAAAAGTGACTGCCCTCACCTGAAACGAAGTCTTGCTTGTAGGAAGACTCAGAGCCTGGGATTTAACTCCATTTCTGAAGTAAAACACACAGCAGTGTAATCATCCATTGATCACACTCTGCTTTAGAACAAGAAGCACGCTCTTGCTTTCTAGAGTCTCGAAGAGAGCAGGAAACATGATTTTGCTGAGAAAAAAAGAACGGTGTTTCCTACACATACGGACTACATGTAGTCCAAAACTTCTTCTGAAACCGATTGAATGCACTGGTCCTCTAACATCTAATGCTTGTCAGTTAAGATGAGAAACGTGTGAGCTTCGTGAATGATGGAGTTCGTTTGAGCAGAAAAGTGACTGCCCTTACCTGAAACGAAGTGTTGATTGTAGGGAGACTCAGAGCATGTTATTTAACTCCATTTCTGAAGTGAAACACACAGCATTGTCTCATCCATTGATCACACTCTGCTTTAGAACAAGAAGCACGCTCTTGCTTTCTAGAGTCTCTAAGACAGCAAGAAACGTGAGTGTGCTGAGAACAAACGAACGGTGTTTCCTGCAAATACAGACCATATCTAGTCCAACTCTGCTTCTGAAACTGATACAAAGCACTGGTTCTCTAACATCCAATGCTTGTCAGTTAAGATGCGAAACGTGTGAGCTTCGTGAATGATGGTTCCTTTGAGCAGAAAAGTGACTACACTTACCTGAAACGAAGTCTTGCTTGTAGGAAGACTCAGAGCCTGGGATTTAACTCCATTTCTGAAGGGAACACACAGCATAGTTCTCATCCATAGATCACACTCTGCTTTAGAGCGAGAAGCACGCTCTTGCTTTCTAGTGTCTCTAAGTCATCAGGAAACGTGAGTGTGCCAAGAACAAAAGAACGGTGTTTCCTACACATATGGACCATATCTAGTCCAACTCTTCTTCTGAAACTGATACAAAGCACTGGTCCTCTAACATCCAATGCTTGTCTGTTAAGATGAGAATCGTGTGAGCATCATGAACGATGTAGTTCGTTTGAGCAGAAAAGTGACTGCCATTACCTGAAACGAAGTCTTGCCTGGAGGAAGACTCAGAGCCTGGGATTTAACTCCATTTCTGAAGTGAAACACACAGCATAGTTCTCATCCATGGATCACACTCTGCTTTAGAGCGAGAAGCACACTCTTGCTTTCTAGAGTCTCTAATACAGCAGGAAATCTGAGTGTGCCCAGAATAAAAGAACGGTGTTTCCTACACATACGGACTATATGTAGTCCAAAACTTTTTCTGAAACTGATACAAAGCACTGACCCTCTAACATCCAATGCTTGTCAGTTAAGATGGGAAACCTGTGAGCTTCGTGAACGATGTAGTTCGTTTGAGCAGAAAACTGACTGCCCTTACATGAAACGAAGTCTTGCTTGTAGGAAGACTCAGAGCCTGGGATTTAACTCCATTTCTGAAGTGAAACACACAGCATTGTCTCATCCATTGATCACACTCTTCTTTAGAACATGAAGCACGCTCTTGCTTTCTAGATTCTCTAAGACAGCAGGAAACGTGAGTGTGCTGAGAACAAAAGAACGGTGTTTCTTACACATACGGACCATATCTAGTCCAATTCTGCTTCTTAAACTGATACAAAGAACTGGTCCTCTAACATCCAATGCTTGTCAGTTAAGATGAGAAAGGTGTGAGCTCAATGAACGAGGTAGTTCGTTTGAGCAGAAAAGTGACTGCCCTTACCCGAAAAGAAGTCTTGCTTGTAGGAAGACACAGAGCCTGGGATTTAAGTCCATTTCTGAAGGGAAACACACAGCATAGTTCTCATCCATGGATCACACTCTGCTTTAGAGCGAGAAGCACGCTCTTGCTTTCTAGAGTCTCTAAGACATCAGGAAACGTGAGTGTGCTGAGAACGAAAGAACGGTGTTTCCTACACATACAGACCATATCTAGTCCAACTATTCTTCTTAAACTGATACAAAGCACTGGTCCTCAAACATCCAATGCTTGTCAATTAAGATGAGAAACGTGTGAGCTTCGTGAATGATGTAGTTCGTTTGAGGAGAAAACTGACTGCCCTTACCTGAAACGAAGTCTTGCTTGTAGGAAGACTCAGAGCCTGGGATTTAACTCCATTTCTGAAGTGAAACACTCAGCAGTGTTCTCATCCATTAATCACACTCTGCTTTAGAACAAGAAGCACGCTCTTGCTTTCTAGAGTGTCTAAGACTGCAGGAAACGTGAGTTTGCAGAGAACAAAAGAACGGTGTTTCCTACACATACGGACCATATCTAGTCCAACTCTGCTTCTGAAACTGATACAAAGCACTGGTCCTCTTACATCCAATGCTTGTCTGTTAAGATGAGAAACGTGTGAGCTCCATGAAAGATGTAGTTCGTTTGAGCTGAAAAGTGACTGCCCTTACCTGAAACGAAGTCTTGCTTGTTGGAAGACATAGAGCCTGGGTTTTAACTCCTTTTCTGAAGGGAAACACACAGCATAGTTTTCATCCATGGATCACACTCTGCTTTAGAGCGAGAAGCACGCTCTTGCTTTCTAAAATCTCTAAGACAGCAGGAAACGTGAGTGTGCTGAGAACAAAAGAACAGTGTTTCCTACACATATGGACCATATCTAGTCCAACTCTGCTTCTGAAACTGATACAAAGCACTGGTCCTCTAACATCCAATGCTTGTCAGTTAAGATGAGAAACGTGTGAGCTTAGTGAACGATGTAGTTCCTTTGAGCAGAAAAGTGACTACACTTACCTGAAACGAAGTCTTGCTTGTTGGGAGACACAGAGCATGGGATTTAACTCCATTTCTGAAGTGAAACACACAGCATAGTCTCATCCATGGATCACAATCTGCTTTAGAGCGAGAAGCACGTTCTTGCTTTCTAGAGTCTCTAAGACAGCAGGAAACGTGAGTGTGCCCAGAACAAAAGATCGGGGTTTCCTACACATATGGAACATATGTAGTCCAACTCTGCTTCTGAAACTGATACAAAGCACTGACACTCTAACATCCAATGCTTGTCAGTTAAGATGAGAAACACGTGAGCTCAGTGAACGATGTAGTTCGTTTGAGCAGAAAAGTGACTGCCCTCACCTGAAACGAAGTCTTGCTTGTAGGAAGACTCAGAGCCTGGGATTTAACTCCATTTCTGAATTAAAACACACAGCAGTGTAATCATCCATTGATCACACTCTGCTTTAGAACAAGAAGCACGCTCTTGCTTTCTAGAGTCTCTAAGAGAGCAGGAAACGTGATTTTGCTGAGAAAAAAAGAACGGTGTTTCCTACACATACGGACTACATGTAGTCCAAAACTTCTTCTGAAACCGATTGAATGCACTGGTCCTCTAACATCTAATGCTTGTCAGTTAAGATGAGAAACGTGTGAGCTTCGTGAATGATGTAGTTCGTTTGAGCAGAAAAGTGACTGCCCTTACCTGAAACGAAGTGTTGATTGTAGGGAGACTCAGAGCATGGGATTTAACTCCATTTCTGAAGTGAAACACACAGCATTGTCTCATCCATTGATCACACTCTGCTTTAGAACAAGAAGCACGCTCTTGCTTTCTAGAGTCTCTAAGACAGCAGGAAACGTGAGTGTGCTGAGAACAAAAGAACGGTGTTTCCTGCAAATACAGACCATATCTAGTCCAACTCTGCTTCTGAAACTGATACAAAGCACTGGTTCTCTAACATCCAATGCTTGTCAGTTAAGATGCGAAACGTGTGAGCTTCGTGAATGATGGTTCCTTTGAGCAGAAAAGTGACTACACTTACCTGAAACGAAGTCTTGCTTGTAGGAAGACTCAGAGCCTGGGATTTAACTCCATTTCTGAAGGGAACACACAGCATAGTTCTCATCCATAGATCACACTCTGCTTTAGAGCGAGAAGCACGCTCTTGCTTTCTAGTGTCTCTAAGTTATCAGGAAACGTGAGTGTGCCAAGAACAAAAGAACGGTGTTTCCTACACATATGGACCATATCTAGTCCAACTCTTCTTCTGAAACTGATACAAAGCACTGGTCCTCTAACATCCAATGCTTGTCTGTTAAGATGAGAATCGTGTGAGCATCATGAACGATGTAGTTCGTTTGAGCAGAAAAGTGACTGCCATTACCTGAAACGAAGTCTTGCTTGGAGGAAGACTCAGAGCCTGGGATTTAACTCCATTTCTGAAGTGAAACACACAGCATAGTTCTCATCCATGGATCACACTCTGCTTTAGAGCGAGAAGCACACTCTTGCTTTCTAGAGTCTCTAATACAGCAGGAAATCTGAGTGTGCCCAGAATAAAAGAACGGTGTTGCCTACACATACGGACTATATGTAGTCCAAAACTTTTTCTGAAACTGATACAAAGCACTGACCCTCTAACATCCAATGCTTGTCAGTTAAGATGGGAAACGTGTGAGCTTCGTGAACGATGTAGTTCGTTTGAGCAGAAAACTGACTGCCCTTACATGAAACGAAGTCTTGCTTGTAGGAAGACTCAGAGCCTGGGATTTAACTCCATTTCTGAAGTGAAACACACAGCATTGTCTCATCCATTGATCACACTCTTCTTTAGAACATGAAGCACGCTCTTGCTTTCTAGATTCTCTAAGACAGCAGGAAACGTGAGTGTGCTGAGAACAAAAGAACGGTGTTTCTTACACATACGGACCATATCTAGTCCAATTCTGCTTCTTAAACTGATACAAAGAACTGGTCCTCTAACATCCAATGCTTGTCAGTTAAGATGAGAAAGGTGTGAGCTCAATGAACGAGGTAGTTCGTTTGAGCAGAAAAGTGACTGCCCTTACCCGAAAAGAAGTCTTGCTTGTAGGAAGACACAGAGCCTGGGATTTAAGTCCATTTCTGAAGGGAAACACACAGCATAGTTCTCATCCATGGATCACACTCTGCTTTAGAGCGAGAAGCACGCTCTTGCTTTCTAGAGTCTCTAAGACATCAGGAAACGTGAGTGTGCTGAGAACGAAAGAACGGTGTTTCCTACACATACAGACCATATCTAGTCCAACTATTCTTCTTAAACTGATACAAAGCACTGGTCCTCAAACATCCAATGCTTGTCAATTAAGATGAGAAACGTGTGAGCTTCGTGAATGATGTAGTTCGTTTGAGGAGAAAACTGACTGCCCTTACCTGAAACGAAGTCTTGCTTGTAGGAAGACTCAGAGCCTGGGATTTAACTCCATTTCTGAAGTGAAACACTCAGCAGTGTTCTCATCCATTAATCACACTCTGCTTTAGAACAAGAAGCACGCTCTTGCTTTCTAGAGTGTCTAAGACTGCAGGAAACGTGAGTTTGCAGAGAACAAAAGAACGGTGTTTCCTACACATACGGACCATATCTAGTCCAACTCTGCTTCTGAAACTGATACAAAGCACTGGTCCTCTTACATCCAATGCTTGTCTGTTAAGATGAGAAACGTGTGAGCTCCATGAAAGATGTAGTTCGTTTGAGCTGAAAAGTGACTGCCCTTACCTGAAACGAAGTCTTGCTTGTTGGAAGACATAGAGCCTGGGTTTTAACTCCTTTTCTGAAGGGAAACACACAGCATAGTTTTCATCCATGGATCACACTCTGCTTTAGAGCGAGAAGCACGCTCTTGCTTTCTAAAATCTCTAAGACAGCAGGAAACGTGAGTGTGCTGAGAACAAAAGAACAGTGTTTCCTACACATATGGACCATATCTAGTCCAACTCTGCTTCTGAAACTGATACAAAGCACTGGTCCTCTAACATCCAATGCTTGTCAGTTAAGATGAGAAACGTGTGAGCTTAGTGAACGATGTAGTTCCTTTGAGCAGAAAAGTGACTACACTTACCTGAAACGAAGTCTTGCTTGTTGGGAGACACAGAGCATGGGATTTAACTCCATTTCTGAAGTGAAACACACAGCATAGTCTCATCCATGGATCACAATCTGCTTTAGAGCGAGAAGCACGTTCTTGCTTTCTAGAGTCTCTAAGACAGCAGGAAACGTGAGTGTGCCCAGAACAAAAGATCGGGGTTTCCTACACATATGGATCATATGTAGTCCAACTCTGCTTCTGAAACTGATACAAAGCACTGACACTCTAACATCCAATGCTTGTCAGTTAAGATGAGAAACACGTGAGCTCAGTGAACGATGTAGTTCGTTTGAGCAGAAAAGTGACTGCCCTCACCTGAAACGAAGTCTTGCTTGTAGGAAGACTCAGAGCCTGGGATTTAACTCCATTTCTGAAGTAAAACACACAGCAGTGTAATCATCCATTGATCACACTCTGCTTTAGAACAAGAAGCACGCTCTTGCTTTCTAGAGTCTCGAAGAGAGCAGGAAACATGATTTTGCTGAGAAAAAAAGAACGGTGTTTCCTACACATACGGACTACATGTAGTCCAAAACTTCTTCTGAAACCGATTGAATGCACTGGTCCTCTAACATCTAATGCTTGTCAGTTAAGATGAGAAACGTGTGAGCTTCGTGAATGATGGAGTTCGTTTGAGCAGAAAAGTGACTGCCCTTACCTGAAACGAAGTGTTGATTGTAGGGAGACTCAGAGCATGTTATTTAACTCCATTTCTGAAGTGAAACACACAGCATTGTCTCATCCATTGATCACACTCTGCTTTAGAACAAGAAGCACGCTCTTGCTTTCTAGAGTCTCTAAGACAGCAAGAAACGTGAGTGTGCTGAGAACAAACGAACGGTGTTTCCTGCAAATACAGACCATATCTAGTCCAACTCTGCTTCTGAAACTGATACAAAGCACTGGTTCTCTAACATCCAATGCTTGTCAGTTAAGATGCGAAACGTGTGAGCTTCGTGAATGATGGTTCCTTTGAGCAGAAAAGTGACTACACTTACCTGAAACGAAGTCTTGCTTGTAGGAAGACTCAGAGCCTGGGATTTAACTCCATTTCTGAAGGGAACACACAGCATAGTTCTCATCCATAGATCACACTCTGCTTTAGAGCGAGAAGCACGCTCTTGCTTTCTAGTGTCTCTAAGTCATCAGGAAACGTGAGTGTGCCAAGAACAAAAGAACGGTGTTTCCTACACATATGGACCATATCTAGTCCAACTCTTCTTCTGAAACTGATACAAAGCACTGGTCCTCTAACATCCAATGCTTGTCTGTTAAGATGAGAATCGTGTGAGCATCATGAACGATGTAGTTCGTTTGAGCAGAAAAGTGACTGCCATTACCTGAAACGAAGTCTTGCCTGGAGGAAGACTCAGAGCCTGGGATTTAACTCCATTTCTGAAGTGAAACACACAGCATAGTTCTCATCCATGGATCACACTCTGCTTTAGAGCGAGAAGCACACTCTTGCTTTCTAGAGTCTCTAATACAGCAGGAAATCTGAGTGTGCCCAGAATAAAAGAACGGTGTTTCCTACACATACGGACTATATGTAGTCCAAAACTTTTTCTGAAACTGATACAAAGCACTGACCCTCTAACATCCAATGCTTGTCAGTTAAGATGGGAAACCTGTGAGCTTCGTGAACGATGTAGTTCGTTTGAGCAGAAAACTGACTGCCCTTACATGAAACGAAGTCTTGCTTGTAGGAAGACTCAGAGCCTGGGATTTAACTCCATTTCTGAAGTGAAACACACAGCATTGTCTCATCCATTGATCACACTCTTCTTTAGAACATGAAGCACGCTCTTGCTTTCTAGATTCTCTAAGACAGCAGGAAACGTGAGTGTGCTGAGAACAAAAGAACGGTGTTTCTTACACATACGGACCATATCTAGTCCAATTCTGCTTCTTAAACTGATACAAAGAACTGGTCCTCTAACATCCAATGCTTGTCAGTTAAGATGAGAAAGGTGTGAGCTCAATGAACGAGGTAGTTCGTTTGAGCAGAAAAGTGACTGCCCTTACCCGAAAAGAAGTCTTGCTTGTAGGAAGACACAGAGCCTGGGATTTAAGTCCATTTCTGAAGGGAAACACACAGCATAGTTCTCATCCATGGATCACACTCTGCTTTAGAGCGAGAAGCACGCTCTTGCTTTCTAGAGTCTCTAAGACATCAGGAAACGTGAGTGTGCTGAGAACGAAAGAACGGTGTTTCCTACACATACAGACCATATCTAGTCCAACTATTCTTCTTAAACTGATACAAAGCACTGGTCCTCAAACATCCAATGCTTGTCAATTAAGATGAGAAACGTGTGAGCTTCGTGAATGATGTAGTTCGTTTGAGGAGAAAACTGACTGCCCTTACCTGAAACGAAGTCTTGCTTGTAGGAAGACTCAGAGCCTGGGATTTAACTCCATTTCTGAAGTGAAACACTCAGCAGTGTTCTCATCCATTAATCACACTCTGCTTTAGAACAAGAAGCACGCTCTTGTTTTCTAGAGTGTCTAAGACTGCAGGAAACGTGAGTTTGCAGAGAACAAAAGAACGGTGTTTCCTACACATACGGACCATATCTAGTCCAACTCTGCTTCTGAAACTGATACAAAGCACTGGTCCTCTTACATCCAATGCTTGTCTGTTAAGATGAGAAACGTGTGAGCTCCATGAAAGATGTAGTTCGTTTGAGCTGAAAAGTGACTGCCCTTACCTGAAACGAAGTCTTGCTTGTTGGAAGACATAGAGCCTGGGTTTTAACTCCTTTTCTGAAGGGAAACACACAGCATAGTTTTCATCCATGGATCACACTCTGCTTTAGAGCGAGAAGCACGCTCTTGCTTTCTAAAATCTCTAAGACAGCAGGAAACGTGAGTGTGCTGAGAACAAAAGAACAGTGTTTCCTACACATATGGACCATATCTAGTCCAACTCTGCTTCTGAAACTGATACAAAGCACTGGTCCTCTAACATCCAATGCTTGTCAGTTAAGATGAGAAACGTGTGAGCTTAGTGAACGATGTAGTTCCTTTGAGCAGAAAAGTGACTACACTTACCTGAAACGAAGTCTTGCTTGTTGGGAGACACAGAGCATGGGATTTAACTCCATTTCTGAAGTGAAACACACAGCATAGTCTCATCCATGGATCACAATCTGCTTTAGAGCGAGAAGCACGTTCTTGCTTTCTAGAGTCTCTAAGACAGCAGGAAACGTGAGTGTGCCCAGAACAAAAGATCGGGGTTTCCTACACATATGGAACATATGTAGTCCAACTCTGCTTCTGAAACTGATACAAAGCACTGACACTCTAACATCCAATGCTTGTCAGTTAAGATGAGAAACACGTGAGCTCAGTGAACGATGTAGTTCGTTTGAGCAGAAAAGTGACTGCCCTCACCTGAAACGAAGTCTTGCTTGTAGGAAGACTCAGAGCCTGGGATTTAACTCCATTTCTGAAGTAAAACACACAGCAGTGTAATCATCCATTGATCACACTCTGCTTTAGAACAAGAAGCACGCTCTTGCTTTCTAGAGTCTCTAAGAGAGCAGGAAACATGATTTTGCTGAGAAAAAAAGAACGGTGTTTCCTACACATACGGACTACATGTAGTCCAAAACTTCTTCTGAAACCGATTGAATGCACTGGTCCTCTAACATCTAATGCTTGTCAGTTAAGATGAGAAACGTGTGAGCTTCGTGAATGATGGAGTTCGTTTGAGCAGAAAAGTGACTGCCCTTACCTGAAACGAAGTGTTGATTGTAGGGAGACTCAGAGCATGTTATTTAACTCCATTTCTGAAGTGAAACACACAGCATTGTCTCATCCATTGATCACACTCTGCTTTAGAACAAGAAGCACGCTCTTGCTTTCTAGAGTCTCTAAGACAGCAAGAAACGTGAGTGTGCTGAGAACAAACGAACGGTGTTTCCTGCAAATACAGACCATATCTAGTCCAACTCTGCTTCTGAAACTGATACAAAGCACTGGTTCTCTAACATCCAATGCTTGTCAGTTAAGATGCGAAACGTGTGAGCTTCGTGAATGATGGTTCCTTTGAGCAGAAAAGTGACTACACTTACCTGAAACGAAGTCTTGCTTGTAGGAAGACTCAGAGCCTGGGATTTAACTCCATTTCTGAAGGGAACACACAGCATAGTTCTCATCCATAGATCACACTCTGCTTTAGAGCGAGAAGCACGCTCTTGCTTTCTAGTGTCTCTAAGTCATCAGGAAACGTGAGTGTGCCAAGAACAAAAGAACGGTGTTTCCTACACATATGGACCATATCTAGTCCAACTCTTCTTCTGAAACTGATACAAAGCACTGGTCCTCTAACATCCAATGCTTGTCTGTTAAGATGAGAATCGTGTGAGCATCATGAACGATGTAGTTCGTTTGAGCAGAAAAGTGACTGCCATTACCTGAAACGAAGTCTTGCCTGGAGGAAGACTCAGAGCCTGGGATTTAACTCCATTTCTGAAGTGAAACACACAACAACATAGTTCTCATCCATGGATCACACTCTGCTTTAGAGCGAGAAGCACACTCTTGCTTTCTAGAGTCTCTAATACAGCAGGAAATCTGAGTGTGCCCAGAATAAAAGAACGGTGTTTCCTACACATACGGACTATATGTAGTCCAAAACTTTTTCTGAAACTGATACAAAGCACTGACCCTCTAACATCCAATGCTTGTCAGTTAAGATGGGAAACCTGTGAGCTTCGTGAACGATGTAGTTCGTTTGAGCAGAAAACTGACTGCCCTTACATGAAACGAAGTCTTGCTTGTAGGAAGACTCAGAGCCTGGGATTTAACTCCATTTCTGAAGTGAAACACACAGCATTGTCTCATCCATTGATCACACTCTTCTTTAGAACATGAAGCACGCTCTTGCTTTCTAGATTCTCTAAGACAGCAGGAAACGTGAGTGTGCTGAGAACAAAAGAACGGTGTTTCTTACACATACGGACCATATCTAGTCCAATTCTGCTTCTTAAACTGATACAAAGAACTGGTCCTCTAACATCCAATGCTTGTCAGTTAAGATGAGAAAGGTGTGAGCTCAATGAACGAGGTAGTTCGTTTGAGCAGAAAAGTGACTGCCCTTACCCGAAAAGAAGTCTTGCTTGTAGGAAGACACAGAGCCTGGGATTTAAGTCCATTTCTGAAGGGAAACACACAGCATAGTTCTCATCCATGGATCACACTCTGCTTTAGAGCGAGAAGCACGCTCTTGCTTTCTAGAGTCTCTAAGACATCAGGAAACGTGAGTGTGCTGAGAACGAAAGAACGGTGTTTCCTACACATACAGACCATATCTAGTCCAACTATTCTTCTTAAACTGATACAAAGCACTGGTCCTCAAACATCCAATGCTTGTCAATTAAGATGAGAAACGTGTGAGCTTCGTGAATGATGTAGTTCGTTTGAGGAGAAAACTGACTGCCCTTACCTGAAACGAAGTCTTGCTTGTAGGAAGACTCAGAGCCTGGGATTTAACTCCATTTCTGAAGTGAAACACTCAGCAGTGTTCTCATCCATTAATCACACTCTGCTTTAGAACAAGAAGCACGCTCTTGTTTTCTAGAGTGTCTAAGACTGCAGGAAACGTGAGTTTGCAGAGAACAAAAGAACGGTGTTTCCTACACATACGGACCATATCTAGTCCAACTCTGCTTCTGAAACTGATACAAAGCACTGGTCCTCTTACATCCAATGCTTGTCTGTTAAGATGAGAAACGTGTGAGCTCCATGAAAGATGTAGTTCGTTTGAGCTGAAAAGTGACTGCCCTTACCTGAAACGAAGTCTTGCTTGTTGGAAGACATAGAGCCTGGGTTTTAACTCCTTTTCTGAAGGGAAACACACAGCATAGTTTTCATCCATGGATCACACTCTGCTTTAGAGCGAGAAGCACGCTCTTGCTTTCTAAAATCTCTAAGACAGCAGGAAACGTGAGTGTGCTGAGAACAAAAGAACAGTGTTTCCTACACATATGGACCATATCTAGTCCAACTCTGCTTCTGAAACTGATACAAAGCACTGGTCCTCTAACATCCAATGCTTGTCAGTTAAGATGAGAAACGTGTGAGCTTAGTGAACGATGTAGTTCCTTTGAGCAGAAAAGTGACTACACTTACCTGAAACGAAGTCTTGCTTGTTGGGAGACACAGAGCATGGGATTTAACTCCATTTCTGAAGTGAAACACACAGCATAGTCTCATCCATGGATCACAATCTGCTTTAGAGCGAGAAGCACGTTCTTGCTTTCTAGAGTCTCTAAGACAGCAGGAAACGTGAGTGTGCCCAGAACAAAAGATCGGGGTTTCCTACACATATGGAACATATGTAGTCCAACTCTGCTTCTGAAACTGATACAAAGCACTGACACTCTAACATCCAATGCTTGTCAGTTAAGATGAGAAACACGTGAGCTCAGTGAACGATGTAGTTCGTTTGAGCAGAAAAGTGACTGCCCTCACCTGAAACGAAGTCTTGCTTGTAGGAAGACTCAGAGCCTGGGATTTAACTCCATTTCTGAAGTAAAACACACAGCAGTGTAATCATCCATTGATCACACTCTGCTTTAGAACAAGAAGCACGCTCTTGCTTTCTAGAGTCTCTAAGAGAGCAGGAAACGTGATTTTGCTGAGAAAAAAAGAACGGTGTTTCCTACACATACGGACTACATGTAGTCCAAAACTTCTTCTGAAACCGATTGAATGCACTGGTCCTCTAACATCTAATGCTTGTCAGTTAAGATGAGAAACGTGTGAGCTTCGTGAATGATGTAGTTCGTTTGAGCAGAAAAGTGACTGCCCTTACCTGAAACGAAGTGTTGATTGTAGGGAGACTCAGAGCATGGGATTTAACTCCATTTCTGAAGTGAAACACACAGCATTGTCTCATCCATTGATCACACTCTGCTTTAGAACAAGAAGCACGCTCTTGCTTTCTAGAGTCTCTAAGACAGCAGGAAACGTGAGTGTGCTGAGAACAAACGAACGGTGTTTCCTGCAAATACAGACCATATCTAGTCCAACTCTGCTTCTGAAACTGATACAAAGCACTGGTTCTCTAACATCCAATGCTTGTCAGTTAAGATGCGAAACGTGTGAGCTTCGTGAATGATTGTTCCTTTGTGCAGAAAAGTGACTACACTTACCTGAAACGAAGTCTTGCTTGTAGGAAGACTCAGAGCCTGGGATTTAACTCCATTTCTGAAGGGAACACACAGCATAGTTCTCATCCATAGATCACACTCTGCTTTAGAGCGAGAAGCACGCTCTTGCTTTCTAGAGTCTCTAAGTCATCAGGAAACGTGAGTGTGCCGAGAACAAAAGAACGGTGTTTCCTACACATACGGACCATATCTAGTTCAACTCTTCTTCTGAAACTGATACAAAGCACTGGTGCTCTAACATCCAATGCTTGTCAGTTAAGATGAGAAACGTGTGAGCTTAGTGAACGATGTAGTTCCTTTGAGCAGAAAAGTGACTACACTTACCTGAAACGAAGTCTTGCTTGTTGGGAGACACAGAGCATGGGATTTAACTCCATTTCTGAAGTGAAACACACAGCATAGTCTCATCCATGGATCACAATCTGCTTTAGAGCGAGAAGCACGTTCTTGCTTTCTAGAGTCTCTAAGACAGCAGGAAACGTGAGTGTGCCCAGAACAAAAGATCGGGGTTTCCTACACATATGGAACATATGTAGTCCAACTCTGCTTCTGAAACTGATACAAAGCACTGACACTCTAACATCCAATGCTTGTCAGTTAAGATGAGAAACACGTGAGCTCAGTGAACGATGTAGTTCGTTTGAGCAGAAAAGTGACTGCCCTCACCTGAAACGAAGTCTTGCTTGTAGGAAGACTCAGAGCCTGGGATTTAACTCCATTTCTGAAGTAAAACACACAGCAGTGTAATCATCCATTGATCACACTCTGCTTTAGAACAAGAAGCACGCTCTTGCTTTCTAGAGTCTCTAAGAGAGCAGGAAACGTGATTTTGCTGAGAAAAAAAGAACGGTGTTTCCTACACATACGGACTACATGTAGTCCAAAACTTCTTCTGAAACCGATTGAATGCACTGGTCCTCTAACATCTAATGCTTGTCAGTTAAGATGAGAAACGTGTGAGCTTCGTGAATGATGTAGTTCGTTTGAGCAGAAAAGTGACTGCCCTTACCTGAAACGAAGTGTTGATTGTAGGGAGACTCAGAGCATGGGATTTAACTCCATTTCTGAAGTGAAACACACAGCATTGTCTCATCCATTGATCACACTCTGCTTTAGAACAAGAAGCACGCTCTTGCTTTCTAGAGTCTCTAAGACAGCAGGAAACGTGAGTGTGCTGAGAACAAACGAACGGTGTTTCCTGCAAATACAGACCATATCTAGTCCAACTCTGCTTCTGAAACTGATACAAAGCACTGGTTCTCTAACATCCAATGCTTGTCAGTTAAGATGCGAAACGTGTGAGCTTCGTGAATGATTGTTCCTTTGTGCAGAAAAGTGACTACACTTACCTGAAACGAAGTCTTGCTTGTAGGAAGACTCAGAGCCTGGGATTTAACTCCATTTCTGAAGGGAACACACAGCATAGTTCTCATCCATAGATCACACTCTGCTTTAGAGCGAGAAGCACGCTCTTGCTTTCTAGAGTCTCTAAGTCATCAGGAAACGTGAGTGTGCCGAGAACAAAAGAACGGTGTTTCCTACACATACGGACCATATCTAGTTCAACTCTTCTTCTGAAACTGATACAAAGCACTGGTCCTCTAACATCCAATGCTTGTCAGTTAAGATGAGAAACGTGTGAGCTTAGTGAACGATGTAGTTCCTTTGAGCAGAAAAGTGACTACACTTACCTGAAACGAAGTCTTGCTTGTTGGGAGACACAGAGCATGGGATTTAACTCCATTTCTGAAGTGAAACACACAGCATAGTCTCATCCATGGATCACAATCTGCTTTAGAGCGAGAAGCACGTTCTTGCTTTCTAGAGTCTCTAAGACAGCAGGAAACGTGAGTGTGCCCAGAACAAAAGATCGGGGTTTCCTACACATATGGAACATATGTAGTCCAACTCTGCTTCTGAAACTGATACAAAGCACTGACACTCTAACATCCAATGCTTGTCAGTTAAGATGAGAAACACGTGAGCTCAGTGAACGATGTAGTTCGTTTGAGCAGAAAAGTGACTGCCCTCACCTGAAACGAAGTCTTGCTTGTAGGAAGACTCAGAGCCTGGGATTTAACTCCATTTCTGAAGTAAAACACACAGCAGTGTAATCATCCATTGATCACACTCTGCTTTAGAACAAGAAGCACGCTCTTGCTTTCTAGAGTCTCTAAGAGAGCAGGAAACGTGATTTTGCTGAGAAAAAAAGAACGGTGTTTCCTACACATACGGACTACATGTAGTCCAAAACTTCTTCTGAAACCGATTGAATGCACTGGTCCTCTAACATCTAATGCTTGTCAGTTAAGATGAGAAACGTGTGAGCTTCGTGAATGATGTAGTTCGTTTGAGCAGAAAAGTGACTGCCCTTACCTGAAACGAAGTGTTGATTGTAGGGAGACTCAGAGCATGGGATTTAACTCCATTTCTGAAGTGAAACACACAGCATTGTCTCATCCATTGATCACACTCTGCTTTAGAACAAGAAGCACGCTCTTGCTTTCTAGAGTCTCTAAGACAGCAGGAAACGTGAGTGTGCTGAGAACAAAAGAACGGTGTTTCCTGCAAATACAGACCATATCTAGTCCAACTCTGCTTCTGAAACTGATACAAAGCACTGGTTCTCTAACATCCAATGCTTGTCAGTTAAGATGCGAAACGTGTGAGCTTCGTGAATGATGGTTCCTTTGAGCAGAAAAGTGACTACACTTACCTGAAACGAAGTCTTGCTTGTAGGAAGACTCAGAGCCTGGGATTTAACTCCATTTCTGAAGGGAACACACAGCATAGTTCTCATCCATAGATCACACTCTGCTTTAGAGCGAGAAGCACGCTCTTGCTTTCTAGTGTCTCTAAGTCATCAGGAAACGTGAGTGTGCCAAGAACAAAAGAACGGTGTTTCCTACACATATGGACCATATCTAGTCCAACTCTTCTTCTGAAACTGATACAAAGCACTGGTCCTCTAACATCCAATGCTTGTCTGTTAAGATGAGAATCGTGTGAGCATCATGAACGATGTAGTTCGTTTGAGCAGAAAAGTGACTGCCATTACCTGAAACGAAGTCTTCCCTGTAGGAAGACTCAGAGCCTGGGATTTAACTCCATTTCTGAAGTGAAACACACAGCATAGTTCTCTTCCATGGATCACACTCTGCTTTAGAGCGAGAAGCACACTCTTGCTTTCTAGAGTCTCTAATACAGCAGGAAATCTGAGTGTGCCCAGAATAAAAGAACGGTGTTTCCTACACATACGGACTATATGTAGTCCAAAACTTTTTCTGAAACTGATACAAAGCACTGACCCTCTAACATCCAATGCTTGTCAGTTAAGATGGGAAACGTGTGAGCTTCGTGAACGATGTAGTTCGTTTGAGCAGAAAACTGACTGCCCTTACATGAAACGAAGTCTTGCTTGTAGGAAGACTCAGAGCCTGGGATTTAACTCCATTTCTGAAGTGAAACACACAGCATTGTCTCATCCATTGATCACACTCTTCTTTAGAACATGAAGCACGCTCTTGCTTTCTAGATTCTCTAAGACATCAGGAAACGTGAGTGTGCTGAGAACAAAAGAACGGTGTTTCTTACACATACGGACCATATCTAGTCCAATTCTGCTTCTTAAACTGATACAAAGAACTGGTCCTCTAACATCCAATGCTTGTCAGTTAAGATGAGAAAGGTGTGAGCTCAATGAACGAGGTAGTTCGTTTGAGCAGAAAAGTGACTGCCCTTACCCGAAAAGAAGTCTTGCTTGTAGGAAGACACAGAGCCTGGGATTTAAGTCCATTTCTGAAGGGAAACACACAGCATAGTTCTCATCCATGGATCACACTCTGCTTTAGAGCGAGAAGCACGCTCTTGCTTTCTAGAGTCTCTAAGACATCAGGAAACGTGAGTGTGCTGAGAACGAAAGAACGGTGTTTCCTACACATACAGACCATATCTAGTCCAACTATTCTTCTTAAACTGATACAAAGCACTGGTCCTCAAACATCCAATGCTTGTCAATTAAGATGAGAAACGTGTGAGCTTCGTGAATGATGTAGTTCGTTTGAGGAGAAAACTGACTGCCCTTACCTGAAACGAAGTCTTGCTTGTAGGAAGACTCAGAGCCTGGGATTTAACTCCATTTCTGAAGTGAAACACTCAGCAGTGTTCTCATCCATTAATCACACTCTGCTTTAGAACAAGAAGCACGCTCTTGCTTTCTAGAGTGTCTAAGACTGCAGGAAACGTGAGTTTGCAGAGAACAAAAGAACGGTGTTTCCTACACATACGGACCATATCTAGTCCAACTCTGCTTCTGAAACTGATACAAAGCACTGGTCCTCTTACATCCAATGCTTGTCTGTTAAGATGAGAAACGTGTGAGCTCCATGAAAGATGTAGTTCGTTTGAGCTGAAAAGTGACTGCCCTTACCTGAAACGAAGTCTTGCTTGTTGGAAGACATAGAGCCTGGGTTTTAACTCCTTTTCTGAAGGGAAACACACAGCATAGTTTTCATCCATGGATCACACTCTGCTTTAGAGCGAGAAGCACGCTCTTGCTTTCTAAAATCTCTAAGACAGCAGGAAACGTGAGTGTGCTGAGAACAAAAGAACAGTGTTTCCTACACATATGGACCATATCTAGTCCAACTCTGCTTCTGAAACTGATACAAAGCACTGGTCCTCTAACATCCAATGCTTGTCAGTTAAGATGAGAAACGTGTGAGCTTAGTGAACGATGTAGTTCCTTTGAGCAGAAAAGTGACTACACTTACCTGAAACGAAGTCTTGCTTGTTGGGAGACACAGAGCATGGGATTTAACTCCATTTCTGAAGTGAAACACACAGCATAGTCTCATCCATGGATCACAATCTGCTTTAGAGCGAGAAGCACGTTCTTGCTTTCTAGAGTCTCTAAGACAGCAGGAAACGTGAGTATGCCCAGAACAAAAGATCGGGGTTTCCTACACATATGGATCATATGTAGTCCAACTCTGCTTCTGAAACTGATACAAAGCACTGACACTCTAACATCCAATGCTTGTCAGTTAAGATGAGAAACACGTGAGCTCAGTGAACGATGTAGTTCGTTTGAGCAGAAAAGTGACTGCCCTCACCTGAAACGAAGTCTTGCTTGTAGGAAGACTCAGAGCCTGGGATTTAACTCCATTTCTGAAGTAAAACACACAGCAGTGTAATCATCCATTGATCACACTCTGCTTTAGAACAAGAAGCACGCTCTTGCTTTCTAGAGTCTCTAAGAGAGCAGGAAACGTGATTTTGCTGAGAAAAAAAGAACGGTGTTTCCTACACATACGGACTACATGTAGTCCAAAACTTCTTCTGAAACCGATTGAATGCACTGGTCCTCTAACATCTAATGCTTGTCAGTTAAGATGAGAAACGTGTGAGCTTCGTGAATGATGTAGTTCGTTTGAGCAGAAAAGTGACTGCCCTTACCTGAAACGAAGTGTTGATTGTAGGGAGACTCAGAGCATGGGATTTAACTCCATTTCTGAAGTGAAACACACAGCATTGTCTCATCCATTGATCACACTCTGCTTTAGAACAAGAAGCACGCTCTTGCTTTCTAGAGTCTCTAAGACAGCAGGAAACGTGAGTGTGCTGAGAACAAACGAACGGTGTTTCCTGCAAATACAGACCATATCTAGTCCAACTCTGCTTCTGAAACTGATACAAAGCACTGGTTCTCTAACATCCAATGCTTGTCAGTTAAGATGCGAAACGTGTGAGCTTCGTGAATGATGGTTCCTTTGAGCAGAAAAGTGACTACACTTACCTGAAACGAAGTCTTGCTTGTAGGAAGACTCAGAGCCTGGGATTTAACTCCATTTCTGAAGGGAACACACAGCATAGTTCTCATCCATAGATCACACTCTGCTTTAGAGCGAGAAGCACGCTCTTGCTTTCTAGTGTCTCTAAGTCATCAGGAAACGTGAGTGTGCCAAGAACAAAAGAACGGTGTTTCCTACACATATGGACCATATCTAGTCCAACTCTTCTTCTGAAACTGATACAAAGCACTGGTCCTCTAACATCCAATGCTTGTCTGTTAAGATGAGAATCGTGTGAGCATCATGAACGATGTAGTTCGTTTGAGCAGAAAAGTGACTGCCATTACCTGAAACGAAGTCTTGCTTGGAGGAAGACTCAGAGCCTGGGATTTAACTCCATTTCTGAAGTGAAACACACAGCATAGTTCTCATCCATGGATCACACTCTGCTTTAGAGCGAGAAGCACACTCTTGCTTTCTAGAGTCTCTAATACAGCAGGAAATCTGAGTGTGCCCAGAATAAAAGAACGGTGTTTCCTACACATACGGACTATATGTAGTCCAAAACTTTTTCTGAAACTGATACAAAGCACTGACCCTCTAACATCCAATGCTTGTCAGTTAAGATGGGAAATGTGTGAGCTTCGTGAACGATGTAGTTCGTTTGAGCAGAAAAGTGACTGCATTTACATGAAACGAAGTCTTGCTTGTAGGAAGACTCAGAGACTGGGATTTAACCCATTTCTGAAGTGAAACACACAGCATTGTCTCATCCATTGATCACACTCTTCTTTAGAACATGAAGCACGCTCTTGCTTTCTAGATTCTCTAAGACAGCAGGAAACGTGAGTGTGCTGAGAACAAAAGAACGGTGTTTCTTACACATACGGACCATATCTAGTCCAATTCTGCTTCTTAAACTGATACAAAGAACTGGTCCTCTAACATCCAATGCTTGTCAGTTAAGATGAGAAAGGTGTGAGCTCAGTGAACGAGGTAGTTCGTTTGAGCTTAAAAGTGACTGCCCTTACCCGAAAAGAAGTCTTGCTTGTAGGAAGACACAGAGCCTGGGATTTAAGTCCATTTCTGAAGGGAAACACACAGCATAGTTCTCATCCATGGATCACACTCTGCTTTAGAGCGAGAAGCACGCTCTTGCTTTCTAGAGTCTCTAAGACATCAGGAAACGTGAGTGTGCTGAGAACGAAAGAACGGTGTTTCCTACACATACAGACCATATCTAGTCCAACTATTCTTCTGAAACTGATACAAAGCACTGGTCCTCTAACATCCAATGCTTGTCAATTAAGATGAGAAACGTGTGAGCTTCGTGAATGATGTAGTTCGTTTGAGGAGAAAACTGACTGCCCTTACCTGAAACGAAGTCTTGCTTGTAGGAAGACTCAGAGCCTGGGATTTAACTCCATTTCTGAAGTGAAACACACAGCAGTGTTCTCATCCATTAATCACACTCTGCTTTAGAACAAGAAGCACGCTCTTGCTTTCTAGAGTGTCTAAGACTGCAGGAAACGTGAGTTTGCAGAGAACAAAAGAATGGTGTTTCCTACACATACGGACCATATCTAGTCCAACTCTGCTTCTGAAACTGATACAAAGCACTGGTCCTCTTACATCCAATGCTTGTCTGTTAAGATGAGAAACGTGTGAGCTCCATGAAAGATGTAGTTCGTTTGAGCTGAAAAGTGACTGCCCTTACCTGAAACGAAGTCTTGCTTTTTGGAAGACATAGAGCCTGGGTTTTAACTCCTTTTCTGAAGGGAAACACACAGCATAGTTTTCATCCATGGATCACACTCTGCTTTAGAGCGAGAAGCACGCTCTTGCTTTCTAAAATCTCTAAGACAGCAGGAAACGTGAGTGTGCTGAGAACAAAAGAACAGTGTTTCCTACACATATGGACCATATCTAGTCCAACTCTGCTTCTGAAACTGATACAAAGCACTGGTCCTCTAACATCCAATGCTTGTCAGTTAAGATGAGAAACGTGTGAGCTTAGTGAACGATGTAGTTCCTTTGAGCAGAAAAGTGACTACACTTACCTGAAACGAAGTCTTGCTTGTTGGGAGACACAGAGCATGGGATTTAACTCCATTTCTGAAGTGAAACACACAGCATAGTCTCATCCATGGATCACAATCTGCTTTAGAGCGAGAAGCACGTTCTTGCTTTCTAGAGTCTCTAAGACAGCAGGAAACGTGAGTGTGCCCAGAACAAAAGATCGGGGTTTCCTACACATATGGATCATATGTAGTCCAACTCTGCTTCTGAAACTGATACAAAGCACTGACACTCTAACATCCAATGCTTGTCAGTTAAGATGAGAAACACGTGAGCTCAGTGAACGATGTAGTTCGTTTGAGCAGAAAAGTGACTGCCCTCACCTGAAACGAAGTCTTGCTTGTAGGAAGACTCAGAGCCTGGGATTTAACTCCATTTCTGAAGTAAAACACACAGCAGTGTAATCATCCATTGATCACACTCTGCTTTAGAACAAGAAGCACGCTCTTGCTTTCTAGAGTCTCTAAGAGAGCAGGAAACGTGATTTTGCTGAGAAAAAAAGAACGGTGTTTCCTACACATACGGACTACATGTAGTCCAAAACTTCTTCTGAAACCGATTGAATGCACTGGTCCTCTAACATCTAATGCTTGTCAGTTAAGATGAGAAACGTGTGAGCTTCGTGAATGATGTAGTTCGTTTGAGCTTAAAAGTGACTGCCCTTACCTGAAACGAAGTGTTGATTGTAGGGAGACTCAGAGCATGGGATTTAACTCCATTTCTGAAGTGAAACACACAGCATTGTCTCATCCATTGATCACACTCTGCTTTAGAACAAGAAGCACGCTCTTGCTTTCTAGAGTCTCTAAGACAGCAGGAAACATGAGTGTGCTGAGAACAAACGAACGGTGTTTCCTGCAAATACAGACCATATCTAGTCCAACTCTGCTTCTGAAACTGATACAAAGCACTGGTTCTCTAACATCCAATGCTTGTCAGTTAAGATGCGAAACGTGTGAGCTTCGTGAATGATGGTTCCTTTGAGCAGAAAAGTGACTACACTTACCTGAAACGAAGTCTTGCTTGTAGGAAGACTCAGAGCCTGGGATTTAACTCCATTTCTGAAGGGAACACACAGCATAGTTCTCATCCATAGATCACACTCTGCTTTAGAGCGAGAAGCACGCTCTTGCTTTCTAGTGTCTCTAGGTCATCAGGAAACGTGAGTGTGCCAAGAACAAAAGAACGGTGTTTCCTACACATATGGACCATATCTAGTCCAACTCTTCTTCTGAAACTGATACAAAGCACTGGTCCTCTAACATCCAATGCTTGTCTGTTAAGATGAGAATCGTGTGAGCATCATGAACGATGTAGTTCGTTTGAGCAGAAAAGTGACTGCCATTACCTGAAACGAAGTCTTGCTTGGAGGAAGACTCAGAGCCTGGGATTTAACTCCATTTCTGAAGTGAAACACACAGCGTAGTTCTCATCCATGGATCACACTCTGCTTTAGAGCAAGAAGCACACTCTTGCTTTCTAGAGTCTCTAAGACAGCAGGAAATCTGAGTGTGCCCAGAACAAAAGAATGGTGTTTCCTACACATACGGAATATATGTAGTGCAAAAATTCTTCTAAAACTCATTCAATGCACTGGTCCTCTAACATCCAATGCTTGTCAGTTAAGATGAGAAACGTGTGAGCTTCGTGAACGATGTAGTTCATTGAGCAGAAAAGTGACTGCCCTCACCTGAAATGAAGTCTTGCTTGTAGGGAGACTCAGAGCCTGGGATTTAACTCCTTTTCTGAAGTGAAACACACAGCATAGTTTTCATCCATGAAACACACTCTGCTTTAGAACCAGAAGCACGCTCTTGCTTTCTAGAGTCTCTAAGAGAGCAGGAAACGTGAGTGTGCTGAGAACAAAAGAACGGTGTTTCCTACACAAACGGACCATATCTAGTCCAATTCTGCTTCTGAAACTGATACAAAGCACTGGTCCTCTAACATCCATTGCTTGTCAGTTAAGATGAGAAACGTGTGAGCTTAGTGAACGATGTAGTTCCTTTGAGCTGAAAAGTGACTACACTTACCTGAAACGAAGTCTTGCTTGTTGGGAGACAGAGAGCATGGGATTTAACTCCATTTCTGAAGTGAAACACACAGCATAATCTCATCCATGGATCACAATCTGCTTTAGAGCGAGAAGCACGTTCTTGCTTTCTAGAGTCTCTAAGACAGCAGGAAACGTGAGTGTGCCCAGAACAAAAGATCGGGGTTTCCTACACATATGGATCATATGTAGTCCAACTCTGCTTCTGAAACTGATACAAAGCACTGACACTCTAACATCCAATGCTTGTCAGTTAAGATGAGAAACACGTGAGCTCAGTGAACGAGGTACTTCGTTTGAGCAGAAAAGTGACTGCACTCACCTGAAACGAAGTCTTGCTTGTAGGAAGACTCAGAGCCTGGGATTTAACTCCATTTCTGAAGTGAAACACACAGCATAGTTCTCATCCATGGATCACACTCTGCTTTAGAGCGAGAAGCACACTCTTGCTTTCTAGAGTCTCTAATACAGCAGGAAATCTGAGTGTGCCCAGAATAAAAGAACGGTGTTTCCTACACATACGGACTATATGTAGTCCAAAACTTTTTCTGAAACTGATTGAATGCACTGGTCCTCTAACATCCAATGCTTGTCAGTTAAGATGAGAAACGTGTGAGCTTTTTGAACGATATAGTTCCTTTGAACTGAAAAGTGACTGCCCTTACCTGAAAAGAAGTCTTGCTTGTAGGAAGACACAGAGCATGGGATTTAACTCCATTTCTGAAGGGAAACACACAGCAAAGTTCTCATCCATGAATCACACTCTGCTTTAGAGCGAGAAGAACACTCTTGCTTTCCAGAGTCTCTAATACAGCAGGAAATCTGAGTGTGCCCAGAATAAAAGAAAGGTGTTTCCTACACATACGGACCATATGTAGTCCAAATCTGCTTCTGAAACTGATACAAAGCACTGACCCTCTACATTCCAATGCTTGTCAGTTAAGATGGGAAACGTGTGAGCTTCGTGAACGATGTAGTTCGTTTGAGCAGAAAAGTGACTGCCCTTACATGAAACGAAGTCTTGCTTGTAGGAAGACTCAGAGCCTGGGATTTAACTCCATTTCTGAAGTGAAACACACAGCATTGTCTCATCCATTGATCACACTCAGCTTTAGAACACGAAGCACGCTCTTGCTTTCTAGATTCTCTAAGACAGCAGGAAACGTGAGTGTGCTGAGAACAAAAGAACGGTGTTTCCTACACATACGGACCATATCTAGTCCAACTCTGCTTCTTAAACTGATACAAAGCACTGGTCCTCTAACATCCAAAGTTTGTCTGTTAAGATGAGAAAGGTGTGAGCACAGTGAATGAGGTAGTTCGTTTGAGCTTAAAAGTGACTGCCCTTACCCGAAAAGAAGTCTTGCTTGTAGGAAGACACAGAGCCTGGGATTTAACTCCATTTCTGAAGGGAAACACACAGCATAGTTCTCATCCATGGATCACACTCTGCTTTAGAGCAAGAAGCACGCTCTTGCTTTCTAGAGTCTCTAAGACATCAGGAAACGTGAGTGTGCTGAGAACAAAAGAACGGTGTTTCCTACACATACAGACCATATGTAGTCCAACTCTTCTTCTGAAACTGATACAAAGCACTGGTCCTCGAACATCCAATGCTTGTCAATTAAGATGAGAAACGTGTGAGCTTCGTGAACGATGTAGTTCGTTTGAGCAGAAAACTGACTGCCCTTACATGAAACGAAGTCTTTCTTGTAGGAAGACTCAGAGCCTGGGATTTAACTCCATTTCTGAAGTGAAACACACAGCATTGTCTCATCCATTGATCACACTCTGCTTTAGAACACGAAGCACGCTCTTGCTTTCTAGATTCTCCAAGACAGCAGGAAACGTGAGTGTGCTGAGAAAAAAAGAACGGTGTTTCCTACACATACGGACCATATCTAGTCCAACTCTGCTTCTTAAACTGATACAAAGACCTGGTCCTCTAACATCCAATGCTTGTCAGTTAAGATGAGAAAGGTGTGAGCTCAGTGAACGAGGTAGTTCGTTTGAGCTTAAAAGTGACTGCCCTTACCCGAAAAGAAGTCTTGCTTGTAGGAAGACACAGAGCCTGGGATTTAAGTCCATTTCTGAAGGGAAACACACAGCATAGTTCTCATCCATGGATCACACTCTGCTTTAGAGCGAGAAGCACGCTCTTGCTTTCTAGAGTCTCTAAGACATCAGGAAACATGAGTGTGCTGAGAACGAAAGAACGGTGTTTCCTACACATACAGACCATATCTAGTCCAACTATTCTTCTGAAACTGATACAAAGCACTGGTCCTCTAACATCCAATGCTTGTCAATTAAGATGAGAAACGTGTGAGCTTCGTGAACGATGTAGTTCGTTTGAGGAGAAAACTGACTGCCCTTACCTGAAACGAAGTCTTGCTTGTAGGAAGACTCAGAGCCTGGGATTTAACTCCATTTCTGAAGTGAAACACACAGCAGTGTTCTCATCCATTAATCACACTCTGCTTTAGAACAAGAAGCACGCTCTTGCTTTCTAGAGGGTCTAAGACTGCAGGAAACGTGAGTTTGCAGAGAACAAAAGAACGGTGTTTCCTACACATACGGACCATATCTAGTCCAACTCTGCTTCTGAAACTGATACAAAGCACTGACACTCTAACATCCAATGCTTGTCAGTTAAGATGAGAAACACGTGAGCTCAGTGAACGATGTAGTTCGTTTGAGCAGAAAAGTGACTGCCCTCACCTGAAACGAAGTCTTGCTTGTAGGAAGACTCAGAGCCTGGGATTTAACTCCATTTCTGAAGTAAAACACACAGCAGTGTAATCATCCATTGATCACACTCTGCTTTAGAACAAGAAGCACGCTCTTGCTTTCTAGAGTCTCTAAGAGAGCAGGAAACGTGATTTTGCTGAGAAAAAAAGAACGGTGTTTCCTACACATACGGACTACATGTAGTCCAAAACTTCTTCTGAAACCGATTGAATGCACTGGTCCTCTAACATCTAATGCTTGTCAGTTAAGATGAGAAACGTGTGAGCTTCGTGAATGATGTAGTTCGTTTGAGCAGAAAAGTGACTGCCCTTACCTGAAACGAAGTGTTGATTGTAGGAAGACTCAGAGCCTGGGATTTAACTCCATTTCTGAAGTGAAACACACAGCGTAGTTCTCATCCATGGATCACACTCTGCTTTAGAGCAAGAAGCACACTCTTGCTTTCTAGAGTCTCTAAGACAGCAGGAAATCTGAGTGTGCCCAGAACAAAATAATGGTGTTTCCTACACATACGGACTATATGTAGTGCAAAAATTCTTCTAAAACTCATTCAATGCACTGGTCCTCTAACATCCAATGCTTGTCAGTTAAGATGAGAATCGTGTGAGCTTCGTGAACGATGTAGTTCATTGAGCAGAAAAGTGACTGCCCTCACCTGAAATGAATTCTTGCTTGTAGGGAGACTCAGAGCCTGGGATTTAACTCCTTTTCTGAAGTGAAACACACAGCATAGTTTTCATCCATGAAACACACTCTGCTTTAGAACCAGAAGCACGCTCTTGCTTTCTAGAGTCTCTAAGAGAGCAGGAAACGTGAGTGTGCTGAGAACAAAAGAACGGTGTTTCCTACACATACGGACCATATCTAGTCCAATTCTGCTTCTGAAACTGATACAAAGCACTGGTCCTCTAACATCCAATGCTTGTCAGTTAAGATGAGAAACGTGTGAGCTTAGTGAACGATGTAGTTCCTTTGAGCTGAAAAGTGACTACACTTACCTGAAACGAAGTCTTGCTTGTTGGGAGACAGAGAGCATGGGATTTAACTCCATTTCTGAAGTGAAACACACAGCATAGTCTCATCCATGGATCACAATCTGCTTTAGAGCGAGAAGCACGTTCTTGCTTTCTAGAGTCTCTAAGACAGCAGGAAACGTGAGTGTGCCCAGAACAAAAGATCGGGGTTTCCTACACATATGGATCATATGTAGTCCAACTCTGCTTCTGAAACTGATACAAAGCACTGACACTCTAACATCCAATGCTTGTCAGTTAAGATGAGAAACACGTGAGATCAGTGAACGAGGTACTTCGTTTGAGCAGAAAAGTGACTGCACTCACCTGAAACGAAGTCTTGCTTGTAGGAAGACTCAGAGCCTGGGATTTAACTCCATTTCTGAAGTGAAACACACAGCATAGTTCTCATCCATGGATCACACTCTGCTTTAGAGCGAGAAGCATACTCTTGCTTTCTAGAGTCTCTAATACAGCAGGAAATCTGAGTGTGCCCAGAATAAAAGAACGGTGTTTCCTACACATACGGACTATATGTAGTCCAAAACTTTTTCTGAAACTGATTGAATGCACTGGTCCTCTAACATCCAATGCTTGTCAGTTAAGATGAGAAACGTGTGAGCTTTTTGAACGATATAGTTCCTTTGAACTGAAAAGTGACTGCCCTTACCTGAAAAGAAGTCTTGCTTGTAGGAAGACACAGATCATGGGATTTAACTCCATTTCTGAAGGGAAACACACAGCATAGTTCTCATCCATGGATCACACTCTGCTTTAGAGCGAGAAGAACACTCTTGCTTTCCAGAGTCTCTAATACAGCAGGAAATCTGAGTGTGCCCAGAATAAAAGAAAGGTGTTTCCTACACATACGGACCATATGTAGTCCAAATCTGCTTCTGAAACTGATACAAAGCACTGACCCTCTACATTCCAATGCTTGTCAGTTAAGATGGGAAACGTGTGAGCTTCGTGAACGATGTAGTTCGTTTGAGCAGAAAAGTGACTGCCCTTACATGAAACGAAGTCTTGCTTGTAGGAAGACTCAGAGCCTGGGATTTAACTCCATTTCTGAAGTGAAACACACAGCATTGTCTCATCCATTGATCACACTCAGCTTTAGAACACGAAGCACGCTCTTGCTTTCTAGATTCTCTAAGACAGCAGGAAACGTGAGTGTGCTGAGAACAAAAGAACGGTGTTTCCTACACATACGGACCATATCTAGTCCAACTCTGCTTCTTAAACTGATACAAAGCACTGGTCCTCTAACATCCAAAGTTTGTCTGTTAAGATGAGAAAGGTGTGAGCACAGTGAATGAGGTAGTTCGTTTGAGCTTAAAAGTGACTGCCCTTACCCGAAAAGAAGTCTTGCTTGTAGGAAGACACAGAGCCTGGGATTTAACTCCATTTCTGAAGGGAAACACACAGCATAGTTCTCATCCATGGATCACACTCTGCTTTAGAGCGAGAAGCACGCTCTTGCTTTCTAGAGTCTCTAAGACATCAGGAAACGTGAGTGTGCTGAGAACAAAAGAACGGTGTTTCCTACACATACAGACCATATGTAGTCCAACTCTTCTTCTGAAACTGATACAAAGCACTGGTCCTCGAACATCCAATGCTTGTCAATTAAGATGAGAAACGTGTGAGCTTCGTGAACGATGTAGTTCGTTTGAGCAGAAAACTGACTGCCCTTACATGAAACGAAGTCTTTCTTGTAGGAAGACTCAGAGCCTGGGATTTAACTCCATTTCTGAAGTGAAACACACAGCATTGTCTCATCCATTGATCACACTCTGCTTTAGAACACGAAGCACGCTCTTGCTTTCTAGATTCTCCAAGACAGCAGGAAACGTGAGTGTGCTGAGAACAAAAGAACGGTGTTTCCTACACATACGGACCATATCTAGTCCAACTCTGCTTCTTAAACTGATACAAAGAACTGGTCCTCTAACATCCAATGCTTGTCAGTTAAGATGAGAAAGGTGTGAGCTCAGTGAACGAGGTAGTTCGTTTGAGCTTAAAAGTGACTGCCCTTACCCGAAAAGAAGTCTTGCTTGTAGGAAGACACAGAGCCTGGGATTTAAGTCCATTTCTGAAGGGAAACACACAGCATAATTCTCATCCATGGATCACACTCTGCTTTAGAGCGAGAAGCACGCTCTTGCTTTCTAGAGTCTCTAAGACATCAGGAAACGTGAGTGTGCTGAGAACGAAAGAACGGTGTTTCCTACACATACAGACCATATCTAGTCCAACTATTCTTCTGAAACTGATACAAAGCACTGGTCCTCTAACATCCAATGCTTGTCAATTAAGATGAGAAACGTGTGAGCTTCGTGAACGATGTAGTTCGTTTGAGGAGAAAACTGACTGCCCTTACCTGAAACGAAGTCTTGCTTGTAGGAAGACTCAGAGCCTGGGATTTAACTCCATTTCTGAAGGGAAACACACAGCAGTGTTCTCATCCATTAATCACACTCTGCTTTAGAACAAGAAGCACGCTCTTGCTTTCTAGAGGGTCTAAGACTGCAGGAAACGTGAGTTTGCAGAGAACAAAAGAACGGTGTTTCCTACACATACGGACCATATCTAGTCCAACTCTGCTTCTGAAACTGATACAAAGCACTGACACTCTAACATCCAATGCTTGTCAGTTAAGATGAGAAACACGTGAGCTCAGTGAACGATGTAGTTCGTTTGAGCAGAAAAGTGACTGCCCTCACCTGAAACGAAGTCTTGCTTGTAGGAAGACTCAGAGCCTGGGATTTAACTCCATTTCTGAAGTAAAACACACAGCAGTGTAATCATCCATTGATCACACTCTGCTTTAGAACAAGAAGCACGCTCTTGCTTTCTAGAGTCTTTAAGAGAGCAGGAAACGTGATTTTGCTGAGAAAAAAAGAACGGTGTTTCGTACACATACGGACTACATGTAGTCCAAAACTTCTTCTGAAACCGATTGAATGCACTGGTCCTCTAACATCTAATGCTTGTCAGTTAAGATGAGAAACGTGTGAGCTTCGTGAATGATGTAGTTCGTTTGAGCAGAAAAGTGACTGCCCTTACCTGAAACGAAGTGTTGATTGTAGGGAGACTCAGAGCATGGGATTTAACTCCATTTCTGAAGTGAAACACACAGCATTGTCTCATCCATTGATCACACTCTGCTTTAGAACAAGAAGCACGCTCTTGCTTTCTAGAGTCTCTAAGACAGCAGGAAACGTGAGTGTGCTGAGAACAAACGAACGGTGTTTCCTGTAAATACAGACCATATCTAGTCCAACTCTGCTTCTGAAACTGATACAAAGCACTGGTTCTCTAACATCCAATGCTTGTCAGTTAAGATGCGAAACGTGTGAGCTTCGTGAATGATGGTTCCTTTGAGCAGAAAAGTGACTACACTTACCAGAAACGAAGTCTTGCTTGTAGGAAGACTCAGAGCCTGGGATTTAACTCCATTTCTGAAGTGAAACACACAGCAGTGTTCTCATCCATTAATCACACTCTGCTTTAGAACAACAAGCACGCTCTTGCTTTCTAGAGTGTATAAGACAGCAGGAAACGTGAGTTTGCTGAGAACAAAAGAACGGTGTTTCCTACACATACAGACCATATCTAGTCCAACTCTGCTTCTGAAACTGATACAAAGCACTGGTCCTCTAACATCCAATGCTTGTCTGTTAAGATGAGAAACGTGTGAGCTCTGTGAAAGATGTAGTTTGTTTGAGCTGTAAAGTGACTGCCCTTACCTGAAACGAAGTCTTGCTTGTTGGAAGACATAGAGCCTGGGTTTTAACTCCTTTTCTGAAGGGAAACACACAGCATAGTTTTCATCCATGGATCACACTCTGCTTTAGAGCGAGAAGCACGCTCTTGCTTTCTAAAATCTCTAAGACAGCAGGAAACGTGAGTGTGCTGAGAAAAAAGAACGGTGTTTCCTACACATATGGACCATATCTAGTCCAACTCTGCTTCTGAAACTGATACAAAGCACTGGTCCTCTCACATCCAATGCTTGTCAGTTAAGATGAGAAACATGTGAGCTTCGTGAACAATGTAATTCCTTTGAGCACAAAAGTGACTACACTTACCTGAAACGAAGTCTTGCTTGTTGGGAGACACAGAGCATGGGATTTAACTCCATTTCTGAAGTGAAACACACAGCATAGTCTCATCCATGGATCACAATCTGCTTGAGAGCGAGAAGCACGTTCTTGCTTTCTAGAGTCTCTAAGAGAGCAGGAAACGTCAGTGTGCTGAGAACAAAAGATCGGGGTTTCCTACACATATGGATCATATGTAGTCCAACTCTGCTTCTGAAACTGATACAAAGCACTGGTCCTCTAACATCCACTGCTTGTCTGTTAAGATGAGAAACGTGTGAGCTTTGTGAACGATATAGTTCCTTTGAACTGAAAAGTGACTGCCCTTACCTGAAAAGAAGTCTGGCTTGTAGGAAGACACAGAGCCTGGGATTTAACTCCATTTCTGAAGGGAAACACACAGCATAGTTCTCATCCATGGATCACACTCTGCTTTAGAGTGAGAAGAACACTCTTGCTTTCTAGAGTCTCTAATACAGCAGGAAATCTGAGTGTGCCCAGAACAAAAGAACGGTGTTTCCTACACATACGGACTATATGTAGTCCAAATCTTCTTTTGAAACTGATACAATGCACTGCTCCTCTAACATCCAATGCTTGTCATTTAAGATGAGAAACGTGTGAGCTTCGTGAACGATGTAGTTCCTTTGAGCAGAAAAGTGACTGCCCTTACCTGAAACGAAGTCTTGCTTGTTGGAAGACATAAAGCCTGGGATTTAACTCCTTTTCTGAAGGGAAAAACACAGCACAGTTTTCATCCATGGATCACACTCTGCTTTAGAGCGAGAAGCACGCTCTTGCTTTCTAGAGTCTCTATGACATCAGGAAACGTGAGTGTGTTGAGAACAAATGAACGGTGTTTCCCACACATACAGACCATATCTAGTCCAACTCTTCTTCTGAAACTGATACAAAGCACTGGTCCTCTAACATCCAATGCTTGTCAATTAAGATGAGAAACGTGTGAGCTTCGTGAATGATGTAGTTCGTTTGAGGAGAAAACTGACTGCCCTTACCTGAAACGAAGTCTTGCTTGTAGGAAGACTCAGAGCCTGGGATTTAACTCCATTTCTGAAGTGAAACACTCAGCAGTGTTCTCATCCATTAATCACACTCTGCTTTAGAACAAGAAGCACGCTCTTGCTTTCTAGAGTGTCTAAGACTGCAGGAAACGTGAGTTTGCAGAGAACAAAAGAACGGTGTTTCCTACACATACGGACCATATCTAGTCCAACTCTGCTTCTGAAACTGATACAAAGCACTGACCCTCTAACATCCAATGCTTGTCAGTTAAGATGGGAAACGTGTGAGCTTCGTGAACGATGTAGTTCGTTTGAGCAGAAAACTGACTGCCCTTACATGAAACGAAGTCTTGCTTGTAGGAAGACTCAGAGACTGGGATTTAACCCATTTCTGAAGTGAAACACACAGCATTGTCTCATCCATTGATCACACTCTTCTTTAGAACATGAAGCACGCTCTTGCTTTCTAGATTCTCTAAGACAGCAGGAAACGTGAGTGTGCTGAGAACAAAAGAACGGTGTTTCTTACACATACGGACCATATCTAGTCCAATTCTGCTTCTTAAACTGATACAAAGCACTGGTCCTCTAACATCCAATGCTTGTCAGTTAAGATGAGAAAGGTGTGAGCTCAGTGAACGAGGTAGTTCGTTTGAGCTTAAAAGTGACTGCCCTTACCCGAAAAGAAGTCTTGCTTGTAGGAAGACACAGAGCCTGGGATTTAAGTCCATTTCTGAAGGGAAACACACAGCATAGTTCTCATCCATGGATCACACTCTGCTTTAGAGCGAGAAGCACGCTCTTGCTTTCTAGAGTCTCTAAGACATCAGGAAACGTGAGTGTGCTGAGAACGAAAGAACGGTGTTTCCTACACATACAGACCATATCTAGTCCAACTATTCTTCTGAAACTGATACAAAGCACTGGTCCTCTAACATCCAATGCTTGTCAATTAAGATGAGAAACGTGTGAGCTTCGTGAATGATGTAGTTCGTTTGAGGAGAAAACTGACTGCCCTTACCTGAAACGAAGTCTTGCTTGTAGGAAGACTCAGAGCCTGGGATTTAACTCCATTTCTGAAGTGAAACACACAGCAGTGTTCTCATCCATTAATCACACTCTGCTTTAGAACAAGAAGCACGCTCTTGCTTTCTAGAGTGTCTAAGACTGCAGGAAACGTGAGTTTGCAGAGAACAAAAGAATGGTGTTTCCTACACATACGGACCATATCTAGTCCAACTCTGCTTCTGAAACTGATACAAAGCACTGGTCCTCTTACATCCAATGCTTGTCTGTTAAGATGAGAAACGTGTGAGCTCCATGAAAGATGTAGTTCGTTTGAGCTGAAAAGTGACTGCCCTTACCTGAAACGAAGTCTTGCTTTTTGGAAGACATAGAGCCTGGGTTTTAACTCCTTTTCTGAAGGGAAACACACAGCATAGTTTTCATCCATGGATCACACTCTGCTTTAGAGCGAGAAGCACGCTCTTGCTTTCTAAAATCTCTAAGACAGCAGGAAACGTGAGTGTGCTGAGAACAAAAGAACAGTGTTTCCTACACATATGGACCATATCTAGTCCAACTCTGCTTCTGAAACTGATACAAAGCACTGGTCCTCTAACATCCAATGCTTGTCAGTTAAGATGAGAAACGTGTGAGCTTAGTGAACGATGTAGTTCCTTTGAGCAGAAAAGTGACTACACTTACCTGAAACGAAGTCTTGCTTGTTGGGAGACACAGAGCATGGGATTTAACTCCATTTCTGAAGTGAAACACACAGCATAGTCTCATCCATGGATCACAATCTGCTTTAGAGCGAGAAGCACGTTCTTGCTTTCTAGAGTCTCTAAGACAGCAGGAAACGTGAGTGTGCCCAGAACAAAAGATCGGGGTTTCCTACACATATGGATCATACATAGTCCAACTCTGCTTCTGAAACTGATACAAAGCACTGACACTCTAACATCCAATGCTTGTCAGTTAAGATGAGAAACACGTGAGCTCAGTGAACGATGTAGTTCGTTTGAGCAGAAAAGTGACTGCCCTCACCTGAAACGAAGTCTTGCTTGTAGGAAGACTCAGAGCCTGGGATTTAACTCCATTTCTGAAGTAAAACACACAGCAGTGTAATCATCCATTGATCACACTCTGCTTTAGAACAAGAAGCACGCTCTTGCTTTCTAGAGTCTCTAAGAGAGCAGGAAACGTGATTTTGCTGAGAAAAAAAGAACGGTGTTTCCTACACATACGGACTACATGTAGTCCAAAACTTCTTCTGAAACCGATTGAATGCACTGGTCCTCTAACATCTAATGCTTGTCAGTTAAGATGAGAAACGTGTGAGCTTCGTGAATGATGTAGTTCGTTTGAGCAGAAAAGTGACTGCCCTTACCTGAAACGAAGTGTTGATTGTAGGGAGACTCAGAGCATGGGATTTAACTCCATTTCTGAAGTGAAACACACAGCATTGTCTCATCCATTGATCACACTCTGCTTTAGAACAAGAAGCACGCTCTTGCTTTCTAGAGTCTCTAAGACAGCAGGAAACGTGAGTGTGCTGAGAACAAACGAACGGTGTTTCCTGCAAATACAGACCATATCTAGTCCAACTCTGCTTCTGAAACTGATACAAAGCACTGGTTCTCTAACATCCAATGCTTGTCAGTTAAGATGCGAAACGTGTGAGCTTCGTGAATGATGGTTCCTTTGAGCAGAAAAGTGACTACACTTACCTGAAACGAAGTCTTGCTTGTAGGAAGACTCAGAGCCTGGGATTTAACTCCATTTCTGAAGGGAACACACAGCATAGTTCTCATCCATAGATCACACTCTGCTTTAGAGCGAGAAGCACGCTCTTGCTTTCTAGTGTCTCTAGGTCATCAGGAAACGTGAGTGTGCCAAGAACAAAAGAACGGTGTTTCCTACACATATGGACCATATCTAGTCCAACTCTTCTTCTGAAACTGATACAAAGCACTGGTCCTCTAACATCCAATGCTTGTCTGTTAAGATGAGAATCGTGTGAGCATCATGAACGATGTAGTTCGTTTGAGCAGAAAAGTGACTGCCATTACCTGAAACGAAGTCTTGCTTGGAGGAAGACTCAGAGCCTGGGATTTAACTCCATTTCTGAAGTGAAACACACAGCGTAGTTCTCATCCATGGATCACACTCTGCTTTAGAGCAAGAAGCACACTCTTGCTTTCTAGAGTCTCTAAGACAGCAGGAAATCTGAGTGTGCCCAGAACAAAAGAATGGTGTTTCCTACACATACGGAATATATGTAGTGCAAAAATTCTTCTAAAACTCATTCAATGCACTGGTCCTCTAACATCCAATGCTTGTCAGTTAAGATGAGAAACGTGTGAGCTTCGTGAACGATGTAGTTCATTGAGCAGAAAAGTGACTGCCCTCACCTGAAATGAAGTCTTGCTTGTAGGGAGACTCAGAGCCTGGGATTTAACTCCTTTTCTGAAGTGAAACACACAGCATAGTTTTCATCCATGAAACACACTCTGCTTTAGAACCAGAAGCACGCTCTTGCTTTCTAGAGTCTCTAAGAGAGCAGGAAACGTGAGTGTGCTGAGAACAAAAGAACGGTGTTTCCTACACAAACGGACCATATCTAGTCCAATTCTGCTTCTGAAACTGATACAAAGCACTGGTCCTCTAACATCCATTGCTTGTCAGTTAAGATGAGAAACGTGTGAGCTTAGTGAACGATGTAGTTCCTTTGAGCTGAAAAGTGACTACACTTACCTGAAACGAAGTCTTGCTTGTTGGGAGACAGAGAGCATGGGATTTAACTCCATTTCTGAAGTGAAACACACAGCATAATCTCATCCATGGATCACAATCTGCTTTAGAGCGAGAAGCACGTTCTTGCTTTCTAGAGTCTCTAAGACAGCAGGAAACGTGAGTGTGCCCAGAACAAAAGATCGGGGTTTCCTACACATATGGATCATATGTAGTCCAACTCTGCTTCTGAAACTGATACAAAGCACTGACACTCTAACATCCAATGCTTGTCAGTTAAGATGAGAAACACGTGAGCTCAGTGAACGAGGTACTTCGTTTGAGCAGAAAAGTGACTGCACTCACCTGAAACGAAGTCTTGCTTGTAGGAAGACTCAGAGCCTGGGATTTAACTCCATTTCTGAAGTGAAACACACAGCATAGTTCTCATCCATGGATCACACTCTGCTTTAGAGCGAGAAGCACACTCTTGCTTTCTAGAGTCTCTAATACAGCAGGAAATCTGAGTGTGCCCAGAATAAAAGAACGGTGTTTCCTACACATACGGACTATATGTAGTCCAAAACTTTTTCTGAAACTGATTGAATGCACTGGTCCTCTAACATCCAATGCTTGTCAGTTAAGATGAGAAACGTGTGAGCTTTTTGAACGATATAGTTCCTTTGAACTGAAAAGTGACTGCCCTTACCTGAAAAGAAGTCTTGCTTGTAGGAAGACACAGAGCATGGGATTTAACTCCATTTCTGAAGGGAAACACACAGCATTGTCTCATCCATTGATCACACTCAGCTTTAGAACACGAAGCACGCTCTTGCTTTCTAGATTCTCTAAGACAGCAGGAAACGTGAGTGTGCTGAGAACAAAAGAACGGTGTTTCCTACACATACGGACCATATCTAGTCCAACTCTGCTTCTTAAACTGATACAAAGCACTGGTCCTCTATCATCCAAAGTTTGTCTGTTAAGATGAGAAAGGTGTGAGCACAGTGAATGAGGTAGTTCGTTTGAGCTTAAAAGTGACTGCCCTTACCCGAAAAGAAGTCTTGCTTGTAGGAAGACACAGAGCCTGGGATTTAAGTCCATTTCTGAAGGGAAACACACAGCATAGTTCTCATCCATGGATCACACTCTGCTTTAGAGCGAGAAGCACGCTCTTGCTTTCTAGAGTCTCTAAGACATCAGGAAACGTGAGTGTGCTGAGAACGAAAGAACGGTGTTTCCTACACATACAGACCATATCTAGTCCAACTATTCTTCTGAAACTGATACAAAGCACTGGTCCTCTAACATCCAATGCTTGTCAATTAAGATGAGAAACGTGTGAGCTTCGTGAACGATGTAGTTCGTTTGAGGAGAAAACTGACTGCCCTTACCTGAAACGAAGTCTTGCTTGTAGGAAGACTCAGAGCCTGGGATTTAACTCCATTTCTGAAGTGAAACACACAGCAGTGTTCTCATCCATTAATCACACTCTGCTTTAGAACAAGAAGCACGCTCTTGCTTTCTAGAGGGTCTAAGACTGCAGGAAACGTGAGTTTGCAGAGAACAAAAGAACGGTGTTTCCTACACATACGGACCATATCTAGTCCAACTCTGCTTCTGAAACTGATACAAAGCACTGACACTCTAACATCCAATGCTTGTCAGTTAAGATGAGAAACACGTGAGCTCAGTGAACGATGTAGTTCGTTTGAGCAGAAAAGTGACTGCCCTCACCTGAAACGAAGTCTTGCTTGTAGGAAGACTCAGAGCCTGGGATTTAACTCCATTTCTGAAGTAAAACACACAGCAGTGTAATCATCCATTGATCACACTCTGCTTTAGAACAAGAAGCACGCTCTTGCTTTCTAGAGTCTCTAAGAGAGCAGGAAACGTGATTTTGCTGAGAAAAAAAGAACGGTGTTTCCTACACATACGGACTACATGTAGTCCAAAACTTCTTCTGAAACCGATTGAATGCACTGGTCCTCTAACATCTAATGCTTGTCAGTTAAGATGAGAAACGTGTGAGCTTCGTGAATGATGTAGTTCGTTTGAGCAGAAAAGTGACTGCCCTTACCTGAAACGAAGTGTTGATTGTAGGAAGACTCAGAGCATGGGATTTAACTCCATTTCTGAAGTGAAACACACAGCATTGTCTCATCCATTGATCACACTCTGCTTTAGAACAAGAAGCACGCTCTTGCTTTCTAGAGTCTCTAAGACAGCAGGAAACGTGAGTGTGCTGAGAACAAACGAACGGTATTCCTGTAAATACAGACCATATCTAGTCCAACTCTGCTTCTGAAACTGATACAAAGCACTGGTTCTCTAACATCCAATGCTTGTCAGTTAAGATGCGAAACGTGTGAGCTTCGTGAATGATGGTTCCTATGAGCAGAAAAGTGACTACACTTACCTGAAACGAAGTCTTGCTTGTAGGAAGACTCAGAGCCTGGGATTTAACTCCATTTCTGAAGGGAACACACAGCATAGTTCTCATCCATAGATCACACTCTGCTTTAGAGCGAGAAGCACGCTCTTGCTTTCTAGTGTCTCTAAGTCATCAGGAAACGTGAGTGTGCCAAGAACAAAAGAACGGTGTTTCCTACACATATGGACCATATCTAGTCCAACTCTTCTTCTGAAACTGATACAAAGCACTGGTCCTCTAACATCCAATGCTTGTCTGTTAAGATGAGAATCGTGTGAGCTTCGTGAACGATGTAGTTCGTTTGAGCAGAAAAGTGACTGCCCTTACATGAAACGAAGTCTTGCTTGTAGGAAGACTCAGAGCCTGGGATTTAACTCCATTTCTGAAGTGAAACACACAGCATTGTCTCATCCATTGATCACACTCAGCTTTAGAACACGAAGCACGCTCTTGCTTTCTAGATTCTCTAAGACAGCAGGAAACGTGAGTGTGCTGAGAACAAAAGAACGGTGTTTCCTACACATACAGACCATATGTAGTCCAACTCTTCTTCTGAAACTGATACAAAGCACTGGTCCTCGAACATCCAATGCTTGTCAATTAAGATGAGAAACGTGTGAGCTTCGTGAACGATGTAGTTCGTTTGAGCAGAAAACTGACTGCCCTTACATGAAACGAAGTCTTTCTTGTAGGAAGACTCAGAGCCTGGGATTTAACTCCATTTCTGAAGTGAAACACACAGCATTGTCTCATCCATTGATCACACTCTGCTTTAGAACACGAAGCACGCTCTTGCTTTCTAGATTCTCCAAGACAGCAGGAAACGTGAGTGTGCTGAGAACAAAAGAACGGTGTTTCCTACACATACGGACCATATCTAGTCCAACTCTGCTTCTTAAACTGATACAAAGAACTGGTCCTCTAACATCCAATGCTTGTCAGTTAAGATGAGAAAGGTGTGAGCTCAGTGAACGAGGTAGTTCGTTTGAGCTTAAAAGTGACTGCCCTTACCCGAAAAGAAGTCTTGCTTGTAGGAAGACACAGAGCCTGGGATTTAAGTCCATTTCTGAAGGGAAACACACAGCATAGTTCTCATCCATGGATCACACTCTGCTTTAGAGCGAGAAGCACGCTCTTGCTTTCTAGAGTCTCTAAGACATCAGGAAACGTGAGTGTGCTGAGAACGAAAGAACGGTGTTTCCTACACATACAGACCATATCTAGTCCAACTATTCTTCTGAAACTGATACAAAGCACTGGTCCTCTAACATCCAATGCTTGTCAATTAAGATGAGAAACGTGTGAGCTTCGTGAACGATGTAGTTCGTTTGAGGAGAAAACTGACTGCCCTTACCTGAAACGAAGTCTTGCTTGTAGGAAGACTCAGAGCCTGGGATTTAACTCCATTTCTGAAGGGAAACACACAGCAGTGTTCTCATCCATTAATCACACTCTGCTTTAGAACAAGAAGCACGCTCTTGCTTTCTAGAGGGTCTAAGACTGCAGGAAACGTGAGTTTGCAGAGAACAAAAGAACGGTGTTTCCTACACATACGGACCATATCTAGTCCAACTCTGCTTCTGAAACTGATACAAAGCACTGACACTCTAACATCCAATGCTTGTCAGTTAAGATGAGAAACACGTGAGCTCAGTGAACGATGTAGTTCGTTTGAGCAGAAAAGTGACTGCCCTCACCTGAAACGAAGTCTTGCTTGTAGGAAGACTCAGAGCCTGGGATTTAACTCCATTTCTGAAGTAAAACACACAGCAGTGTAATCATCCATTGATCACACTCTGCTTTAGAACAAGAAGCACGCTCTTGCTTTCTAGAGTCTCTAAGAGAGCAGGAAACGTGATTTTGCTGAGAAAAAAAGAACGGTGTTTCCTACACATACGGACTACATGTAGTCCAAAACTTCTTCTGAAACCGATTGAATGCACTGGTCCTCTAACATCTAATGCTTGTCAGTTAAGATGAGAAACGTGTGAGCTTCGTGAATGATGTAGTTCGTTTGAGCAGAAAAGTGACTGCCCTTACCTGAAACGAAGTGTTGATTGTAGGGAGACTCAGAGCATGGGATTTAACTCCATTTCTGAAGTGAAACACACAGCATTGTCTCATCCATTGATCACACTCTGCTTTAGAACAAGAAGCACGCTCTTGCTTTCTAGAGTCTCTAAGACAGCAGGAAACGTGAGTGTGCTGAGAACAAACGAACGGTGTTTCCTGTAAATACAGACCATATCTAGTCCAACTCTGCTTCTGAAACTGATACAAAGCACTGGTTCTCTAACATCCAATGCTTGTCAGTTAAGATGCGAAACGTGTGAGCTTCGTGAATGATGGTTCCTTTGAGCAGAAAAGTGACTACACTTACCAGAAACGAAGTCTTGCTTGTAGGAAGACTCAGAGCCTGGGATTTAACTCCATTTCTGAAGTGAAACACACAGCAGTGTTCTCATCCATTAATCACACTCTGCTTTAGAACAACAAGCACGCTCTTGCTTTCTAGAGTGTATAAGACAGCAGGAAACGTGAGTTTGCTGAGAACAAAAGAACGGTGTTTCCTACACATATGGACCATATCTAGTCCAACTCTGCTTCTGAAACTGATACAAAGCACTGGTCCTCTCACATCCAATGCATGTCAGTTAAGATGAGAAACATGTGAGCTTCGTGAACAATGTAGTTCCTTTGAGCACAAAAGTGACTATAATTACCTGAAACGAAGTCTTGCTTGTTGGGAGACACAGAGCATGGGATTTAACTCCATTTCTGAAGTGAAACACACAGCATAGTCTCATCCATGGATCACAATCTGCTTGAGAGCGAGAAGCACGTTCTTGCTTTCTAGAGTCTCTAAGAGAGCAGGAAACGTCAGTGTGCTGAGAACAAAAGATCGGGGTTTCCTACACATATGGATCATATGTAGTCCAACTCTGCTTCTGAAACTGATACAAAGCACTGGTCCTCTAACATCCAATGCTTGTCAGTTAAGATGAGAAACGCGGGAGCTCAGTGAACGATGTAGTTCGTTTGACCTGAAAAGTGACTGTCCTTACCTGAATCGAAGTCTTTCTTGTAGGAGGACTCAGAGCCTGGGATTTAACTCCATTTCTGAAGGGAAACACACAGCATAGTTCTCATCCATGGATCACACTCTGCTTTAGAGCGAGAAGAACAGTCTTGCTTTCTAGAGTCTCTAATACAGCAGGAAATCTGAGTGTGCCCAGAATAAAAGAACGTTGTTTCCTACACATACGGACTATATGTAGTCCAAAACTTTTTCTGAAACTGATTGAATGCACTGGTCCTCTAACATCCAATGCTTGTCAGTTAAGATGAGAAACGTGTGAGCTTTGTGAACGATATAGTTCCTTTGAACTGAAAAGTGACTGCCCTTACCTGAAAAGAAGTCTGGCTTGTAGGAAGACACAGAGCCTGGGATTTAACTCCATTTCTGAAGGGAAACACACAGCATAGTTCTCATCCATGGATCACACTCTGCTTTAGAGTGAGAAGAACACTCTTGCTTTCTAGAGTCTCTAATACAGCAGGAAATCTGAGTGTGCCCAGAACAAAAGAACGGTGTTTCCTACACATACGGACTATATGTAGTCCAAATCTTCTTTTGAAACTGATACAATGCACTGCTCCTCTAACATCCAATGCTTGTCATTTAAGATGAGAAACGTGTGAGCTTCGTGAACGATGTAGTTCCTTTGAGCAGAAAAGTGACTGCCCTTACCTGAAACGAAGTCTTGCTTGTTGGAAGACATAAAGCCTGGGATTTAACTCCTTTTCTGAAGGGAAAAACACAGCACAGTTTTCATCCATGGATCACACTCTGCTTTAGAGCGAGAAGCACGCTCTTGCTTTCTAGAGTCTCTATGACATCAGGAAACGTGAGTGTGTTGAGAACAAATGAAAGGTGTTTCCCACACATACAGACCATATCTAGTCCAACTCTTCTTCTGAAACTGATACAAAGCACTTGTCATCGACATCCAATGCTTGTCAATTAAGATGAGAAACGTGTGAGCATCATGAACGATGTAGTTCGTTTGACCAGAAAACTGACTGCCCTTACCTGAATTGAAGTCTTGCTTGTAGGAAGACTCAGAGCCTGGGATTTAACTCCATTTCTGAAGTGAAACACACAGCAGTGTTCTTATCCATTAATCACACTCTGCTTTAGAACAACAAGCACGCTCTTGCTTTCTAGAGTCTATAAGACAGCAGGAAACGTGAGTTTGCTGAGAACAAAAGAACGGTGTTTCCTACACATACAGACCCTATCTAGATCAACTCTGCTTCTGAAACTGATAGAAAGCACTGGTCCTCTAACATCCAATGCTTGTCTGTTAAGATGAGAAACGTGTGAGCTCTGTGAACGATGTAGTTCGTTTGTGCTGTAAAGTGACTGCCCTTACCTGAAACGAAGTCTTGCTTTTTGGAAGACATAGAGCCTGGGTTTTAACTCCTTTTCTGAAGGGAAACACACAGCATAGTTTTCATCCATGGATCACACTCTGCTTTAGAGCGAGAAGCACGCTCTTGCTTTCTAAAATATCTAAGACAGCAGGAAACGTGAGTGTGCTGAGAACAAAAGAACGGTGTTTCCTACACATATGGACCATATCTAGTCCAACTCTGCTTCTGAAACTGATACAAAGCACTGGTCCTCTCACATCCAATGCTTGTCAGTTAAGATGAGAAACGTGTGAGCTTCGTGAACAATGTAGTTCCTTTGAGCACAAAAGTGACTACACTTACCTGAAACGAAGTCTTGCTTGTTGGGAGACACAGAGCATGGGATTTAACTCCATTTCTGAAGTGAAACACACAGCATAGTCTCATCCATGGATCACAATCTGCTTTAGAGCGAGAAGCACATTCTTGCTTTCTAGAGTCTCTAAGACAGCAGGAAACGTCAGTGTGCTGAGAACAAAAGATCGGGGTTTCCTACACATATGGATCATATGTAGTCCTACTCTGCTTCTGAAACTGGTACAAAGCACTGACCCTCTAACATCCAATGCTTGTCAGTTAAGATAAGAAACGCATGAGCTCAGTGAACGATGTAGTTCGTTTGACCTGAAAAGTGACTGCCCTTACCTGAATCGAAGTCTTGCTTGTAGGAGGACTCAGAGCCTGGGATTTAACTCCATTTCTGAAGGGAAACACACAGCATAGTTCTCATCCATGGATCACACTCTGCTTTAGAGCGAGAAGAACACTCTTGCTTTCTAGAGTCTCTAATACAGCAGGAAATCTGAGTGTGCCCAGAATAAAAGAACGGTGTTTCCTACACATACGGACTATATGTAGTACAAAACTTTTTCTGAAACTGATTGAATGCACTGGTCCTCTAACATCCAATGCTTGTCAGTTAAGATGAGAAACGTGTGAGCTTTGTGAACGATATAGTTCCTTTGAACTGAAAAGTGACTGCCCTTACCTGAAAAGAAGTCTTGCTTGTAGGAAGACACAGAGCCTGGGATTTAACTCCATTTATGAAGGGAAACACACAGCATAGTTCTCATCCATGGATCACACTCTGCTTTAGAGCGAGAAGAACACTCTTGCTTTCTAGAGTCTCTAATACAGCAGGAAATCTGAGTGTGCCCAGAACAAAAGAACGGTGTTTCCTACACATACGGACTATATGTAGTCCAAATCTTCTTTTGAAACTGATACAATGCACTGCTCCTCTAACATCCAATGCTTGTCATTTAAGATGAGAAACGTGTGAGCTTCGTGAACGATGTAGTTCCTTTGAGCAGAAAAGTGACTGCCCTTACCTGAAACGAAGTCTTGCTTGTTGGAAGACATATAGCCTGGGATTTAACTCCTTTTCTGAAGGGAAAAACACAGCACAGTTTTCATCCATGGATCACACTCTGCTTTATAGCGAGAAGCACGCTTTTGCTTCTAAAGTCTCTAAGACAGCAGGATACGTGAGTGTGCTGAGAACAAAAGAACGGTGTTTTCTACACATACGGACCATATCTAGTCCAACTCTTCTTCTGAAACTGATACAAAGCACTGGTCCTCTAACATCCAATGCTTGTCTGTTAAGATGAGAAACGTGTGAGCTTAGTGAACGATGTAGTTCGTTTGAGCTGAAAATTGACTGCCCTTACCTGAAACGAAGTCTTGCTTGTTGGGAGACACAGAGCATGGGATTTAACTCCATTTCTGAAGTGAAACACACAGCATAGTCTCATCTATGGATCACACTCTGCTTTAGAGCGAGAAGCACGTTCTTGCTTTCTAGAGTCTAAGACAGCAGGAAACGTGAGTGTGCCCAGAACAAAAGATCGGGGTTTCCTACACATATGGATCATATGTAGTCCAACTCTGCTTCTGAAACTGATACAAAGCACTTACCCTCTAACATCCAATGCTTGTCAGTTAAGATGAGAAACGAGTGAGCTCAGTGAACGATGTAGTTCGTTTGACCTGAAAAGTGACTGCCCTTACCTGAATCGAAGTCTTGCTTGTAGGAGGACTCAGAGCCTGGGATTTAACTCCATTTCTGAAGGGAAACACACAGCATAGTTCTCATCCATGGATCACACTCTGCTTTAGAGCGAGAAGCACACTCTTGCTTTCTAGAGTCTCTAATACAGCAGGAAATCTGAGTGTGCCCAGAATTAAAGAACGGTGTTTCCTACACATACGGACTATATGTAGTCCAAAACTTTTTCTGAAACTGATTGAATGCACTGGTCCTCTAACATCCAATGCTTGTCAGTTAAGATGAGAAACGTGTGAGCTTTGTGAACGATATAGTTCCTTTGAACTGAAAAGTGACTGCCCTTACCTGAAAAGAAGTCTTGCTTGTAGGAAGACACAGAGCCTGGGATTTAACTCCATTTCTGAAGGGAAACACACAGCATAGTTCTCATCCATGGATCACACTCTGCTTTAGAGCGAGAAGAACACACTTGCTTTCTAGAGTCTCTAATACAGCAGGAAATCTGAGTGTGCCCAGAACAAAAGAACGGTGTTTCCTACACATACGGACTATATGTAGTCCAAATCTTCTTTTGAAACTGATACAATGCACTGCTCCTCTAACATCCAATGCTTGTCATTTAAGATGAGAAACGTGTGAGCTTCGTGAACGATGTAGTTCCTTTGAGCAGAAAAGTGACTGCCCTTACCTGAAACGAAGTCTTGCTTGTTGGAAGACATATAGCCTGGGATTTAACTCCTTTTCTGAAGGGAAAAACACAGCACAGTTTTCATCCATGGATCACACTCTGCTTTATAGCGAGAAGCACGCTTTTGCTTCTAAAGTCTCTAAGACAGCAGGATACGTGAGTGTGCTGAGAACAAAAGAACGGTGTTTTCTACACATACGGACCATATCTAGTCCAACTCTTCTTCTGAAACTGATACAAAGCACTGGTCCTCTAACATCCAATGCTTGTCTGTTAAGATGAGAAACGTGTGAGCTTAGTGAACGATGTAGTTCGTTTGAGCTGAAAATTGACTGCCCTTACCTGAAACGAAGTCTTGCTTGTTGGGAGACACAGAGCATGGGATTTAACTCCATTTCTGAAGTGAAACACACAGCATAGTCTCATCTATGGATCACACTCTGCTTTAGAGCGAGAAGCACGTTCTTGCTTTCTAGAGTCTAAGACAGCAGGAAACGTGAGTGTGCCCAGAACAAAAGATCGGGGTTTCCTACACATATGGATCATATGTAGTCCAACTCTGCTTCTGAAACTGATACAAAGCACTTACCCTCTAACATCCAATGCTTGTCAGTTAAGATGAGAAACGAGTGAGCTCAGTGAACGATGTAGTTCGTTTGACCTGAAAAGTGACTGCCCTTACCTGAATCGAAGTCTTGCTTGTAGGAGGACTCAGAGCCTGGGATTTAACTCCATTTCTGAAGGGAAACACACAGCATAGTTCTCATCCATGGATCACACTCTGCTTTAGAGCGAGAAGCACACTCTTGCTTTCTAGAGTCTCTAATACAGCAGGAAATCTGAGTGTGCCCAGAATTAAAGAACGGTGTTTCCTACACATACGGACTATATGTAGTCCAAAACTTTTTCTGAAACTGATTGAATGCACTGGTCCTCTAACATCCAATGCTTGTCAGTTAAGATGAGAAACGTGTGAGCTTTGTGAACGATATAGTTCCTTTGAACTGAAAAGTGACTGCCCTTACCTGAAAAGAAGTCTTGCTTGTAGGAAGACACAGAGCCTGGGATTTAACTCCATTTCTGAAGGGAAACACACAGCATAGTTCTCATCCATGGATCACACTCTGCTTTAGAGCGAGAAGAACACACTTGCTTTCTAGAGTCTCTAATACAGCAGGAAATCTGAGTGTGCCCAGAATAAAAGAACGGTGTTTCCTACACATACGGACCATATGTAGTCCAAATCTGCTTCTGAAACTGATACAAAGCACTGACCCTCTAACATCCAATGCTTGTCAGTTAAGATGGGAAACGTGTGAGCTTCGTGAACGATGTAGTTCGTTTGAGCAGAAAACTGACTGCCCTTACATGAAAAGAAGTCTTGCTTGTAGGAAGACTCAGAGTCTGGGATTTAACTCCATTTCTGAAGTGAAACACACAGCATTGTCTCATCCATTGATCACCCTCTGCTTTAGAACACGAAGTACGCTCTTGCTTTCTAGAGTCTCTAAGACAGCAGGAAACGTGAGTGTGCTGAGACCAAAAGAACGGTGTTTCCTACACATACGGACCATATCTAGTCCAACTCTGCTTCTTAAACTGATACAAAGCACTGGTCCTCTAACATCCAATGCTTGTCAGTTAAGATGAGAAAGGTGTGAGCTCAGTGAACGATGTAGTTCCTTTGAGCAGAAAAGTGACTACACTTACCTGAAACGAAGTCTTGCTTGTAGGAAGACTCAGAGCCTGGGATTTAACTCCATTTCTGAAGTAAAACACACAGCAGTGTAATCATCCATTGATCACACTCTGCTTTAGAACAAGAAGCACGCTCTTGCTTTCTAGAGTCTCTAAGAGAGCAGGAAACGTGATTTTGCTGAGAACAAAAGAACGGTGTTTCCTACACAATCGGACCATATCTAGTCCAACTCTGCTTCTTATACTGATACAAAGCACTGGTCCTCTAACATCCAATGCTTGTCAATTAAGATGAGAAACTTATGAGCTTCGTGAACGATGTAGTTCGTTTGAGCAGAAAACTGACTGCCCTTACCTGAAACGAAGTCTTGCTTGTAGGAAGACTCAGAGCCTGGGATTTAACTCCATTTCTGAAGTGAAACACACAGCAGTGTTCTCATCCATTAATCACACTCTGCTTTAGTACAAGAAGCACGCTCTTGCTTTCTAGCGTCTCTAAGACAGCAGGAAACGTGAGTGTGCTGAGAACAAAAGAACGGTGTTTCCTACACATACACACCATATCTAGTCCAACTCTTCTTCTGAAACTGATACAAAGCACTGGTCCTCGAACATCCAAATATTGTCATTTAAGATGAGAAACGTGTGAGCTTCGTGAACGATGTAGTTCGTTTGAGGAGAAAACTGACTGCCCTTACCTGAAACGAAATCTTGCTTGTAGGAAGACTCAGAGCCTGGGATTTAACTCCATTTCTGAAGTGAAACACACAGCAGTGTTCTCATCCATTAATCACACTCTGCTTTAGAACAAGAAGCACGCTCTTGCTTTCTAGAGTGTCTAAGACAGCAGGAAACGTGAGTTTGCAGAGAACAAAAGAACGGTGTTTCCTACACATACAGACCATATCTAGTCAAACTCTGCTTCTGAAACTGATACAAAGCACTGGTCCTCTAACATCCATTGCTTGTCTGTTAAGATGAGAAACGTGTGAGCTCCGTGAATGATGTAGTTCGTTTGAGCTGAAAAGTGACTGCCCTTACCTGAAACGAAGCCTTGCTTGTTGGAAGACATAGAGCCTGGGTTTTAACTCCTTTTCTGAAGGGAAACACACAGCATAGTTTTCATCCATGGATCACACACTGCTTTAGAGTGAGAAGCACGCTCTTGCTTTCTAAAATCTCTAAGACAGCAGGAAACCTGAGTGTGCTGAGAACAAAAGAACGGTGTTTCCTACACATATGGACCATATCTAGTCCAACTCTGCTTCTGCAACTGATACAAAGCACTGACCCTCTAACATCCAATGCTTGTCAGTTAAGATGGGAAACGTGTGAGCTTCGTGAACGATGTAGTTCGTTTGAGCAGAAAACTGACTGCCCTTACATGAAACGAAGTCTTGCTTGTAGGAAGACTCAGAGCCTGGGATTTAACTCCATTTCTGAAGTGAAACACACAGCATTGTCTCATCCATTGATCACACTCTTCTTTAGAACACGAAGCACGCTCTTGCTTTCTAGATTCTCTAAGACAGCAGGAAACGTGAGTGTGCTGAGAACAAAAGAACGGTGTTTCTTACACATACGGACCATATCTAGTCCAATTCTGCTTCTTAAACTGATACAAAGAACTGGTCCTCTAACATCCAATGCTTGTCAGTTAAGATGAGAAAGGTGTGAGCTCAATGAACGAGGTAGTTCGTTTGAGCTTAAAAGTGACTGCCCTTACCCGAAAAGAAGTCTTGCTTGTAGGAAGACACAGAGCCTGGGATTTAAGTCCATTTCTGAAGGGAAACACACAGCATAGTTCTCATCCATGGATCACACTCTGCTTTAGAGCGAGAAGCACGCTCTTGCTTTCTAGAGTCTCTAAGACATCAGGAAACGTGAGTGTGCTGAGAACGAAAGAACGGTGTTTCCTACACATACAGACCATATCTAGTCCAACTATTCTTCTGAAACTGATACAAAGCACTGGTCCTCTAACATCCAATGCTTGTCAATTAAGATGAGAAACGTGTGAGCTTCGTGAATGATGTAGTTCGTTTGAGGAGAAAACTGACTGCCCTTACCTGAAACGAAGTCTTGCTTGTAGGAAGACTCAGAGCCTGGGATTTAACTCCATTTCTGAAGTGAAACACTCAGCAGTGTTCTCATCCATTAATCACACTCTGCTTTAGAACAAGAAGCACGCTCTTGCTTTCTAGAGTGTCTAAGACTGCAGGAAACGTGAGTTTGCAGAGAACAAAAGAACGGTGTTTCCTACACATACGGACCATATCTAGTCCAACTCTGCTTCTGAAACTGATACAAAGCACTGGTCCTCTTACATCCAATGCTTGTCTGTTAAGATGAGAAACGTGTGAGCTCCATGAAAGATGTAGTTCGTTTGAGCTGAAAAGTGACTGCCCTTACCTGAAACGAAGTCTTGCTTGTTGGAAGACATAGAGCCTGGGTTTTAACTCCTTTTCTGAAGGGAAACACACAGCATAGTTTTCATCCATGGATCACACTCTGCTTTAGAGCGAGAAGCACGCTCTTGCTTTCTAAAATCTCTAAGACAGCAGGAAACGTGAGTGTGCTGAGAACAAAAGAACAGTGTTTCCTACACATATGGACCATATCTAGTCCAACTCTGCTTCTGAAACTGATACAAAGCACTGGTCCTCTAACATCCAATGCTTGTCAGTTAAGATGAGAAACGTGTGAGCTTAGTGAACGATGTAGTTCCTTTGAGCAGAAAAGTGACTACACTTACCTGAAACGAAGTCTTGCTTGTTGGGAGACACAGAGCATGGGATTTAACTCCATTTCTGAAGTGAAACACACAGCATAGTCTCATCCATGGATCACAATCTGCTTTAGAGCGAGAAGCACGTTCTTGCTTTCTAGAGTCTCTAAGACAGCAGGAAACGTGAGTATGCCCAGAACAAAAGATCGGGGTTTCCTACACATATGGATCATATGTAGTCCAACTCTGCTTCTGAAACTGATACAAAGCACTGACACTCTAACATCCAATGCTTGTCAGTTAAGATGAGAAACACGTGAGCTCAGTGAACGATGTAGTTCGTTTGAGCAGAAAAGTGACTGCCCTCACCTGAAACGAAGTCTTGCTTGTAGGAAGACTCAGAGCCTGGGATTTAACTCCATTTCTGAAGTAAAACACACAGCAGTGTAATCATCCATTGATCACACTCTGCTTTAGAACAAGAAGCACGCTCTTGCTTTCTAGAGTCTCTAAGAGAGCAGGAAACGTGATTTTGCTGAGAAAAAAAGAACGGTGTTTCCTACACATACGGACTACATGTAGTCCAAAACTTCTTCTGAAACCGATTGAATGCACTGGTCCTCTAACATCTAATGCTTGTCAGTTAAGATGAGAAACGTGTGAGCTTCGTGAATGATGTAGTTTGTTTGAGCAGAAAAGTGACTGCCCTTACCTGAAACGAAGTGTTGATTGTAGGGAGACTCAGAGCATGGGATTTAACTCCATTTCTGAAGTGAAACACACAGCATTGTCTCATCCATTGATCACACTCTGCTTTAGAACAAGAAGCACGCTCTTGCTTTCTAGAGTCTCTAAGACAGCAGGAAACGTGAGTGTGCTGAGAACAAACGAACGGTGTTTCCTGCAAATACAGACCATATCTAGTCCAACTCTGCTTCTGAAACTGATACAAAGCACTGGTTCTCTAACATCCAATGCTTGTCAGTTAAGATGCGAAACGTGTGAGCTTCGTGAATGATGGTTCCTTTGAGCAGAAAAGTGACTACACTTACCTGAAACGAAGTCTTGCTTGTAGGAAGACTCAGAGCCTGGGATTTAACTCCATTTCTGAAGGGAACACACAGCATAGTTCTCATCCATAGATCACACTCTGCTTTAGAGCGAGAAGCACGCTCTTGCTTTCTAGTGTCTCTAAGTCATCAGGAAACGTGAGTGTGCCAAGAACAAAAGAACGGTGTTTCCTACACATATGGACCATATCTAGTCCAACTCTTCTTCTGAAACTGATACAAAGCACTGGTCCTCTAACATCCAATGCTTGTCTGTTAAGATGAGAATCGTGTGAGCATCATGAACGATGTAGTTCGTTTGAGCAGAAAAGTGACTGCCATTACCTGAAACGAAGTCTTGCTTGGAGGAAGACTCAGAGCCTGGGATTTAACTCCATTTCTGAAGTGAAACACACAGCATAGTTCTCATCCATGGATCACACTCTGCTTTAGAGCGAGAAGCACACTCTTGCTTTCTAGAGTCTCTAATACAGCAGGAAATCTGAGTGTGCCCAGAATAAAAGAACGGTGTTTCCTACACATACGGACTATATGTAGTCCAAAACTTTTTCTGAAACTGATACAAAGCACTGACCCTCTAACATCCAATGCTTGTCAGTTAAGATGGGAAACGTGTGAGCTTCGTGAACGATGTAGTTCGTTTGAGCAGAAAACTGACTGCCCTTACATGAAACGAAGTCTTGCTTGTAGGAAGACTCAGAGACTGGGATTTAACCCATTTCTGAAGTGAAACACACAGCATTGTCTCATCCATTGATCACACTCTTCTTTAGAACATGAAGCACGCTCTTGCTTTCTAGATTCTCTAAGACAGCAGGAAACGTGAGTGTGCTGAGAACAAAAGAACGGTGTTTCTTACACATACGGACCATATCTAGTCCAATTCTGCTTCTTAAACTGATACAAAGAACTGGTCCTCTAACATCCAATGCTTGTCAGTTAAGATGAGAAAGGTGTGAGCTCAGTGAACGAGGTAGTTCGTTTGAGCTTAAAAGTGACTGCCCTTACCCGAAAAGAAGTCTTGCTTGTAGGAAGACACAGAGCCTGGGATTTAAGTCCATTTCTGAAGGGAAACACACAGCATAGTTCTCATCCATGGATCACACTCTGCTTTAGAGCGAGAAGCACGCTCTTGCTTTCTAGAGTCTCTAAGACATCAGGAAACGTGAGTGTGCTGAGAACGAAAGAACGGTGTTTCCTACACATACAGACCATATCTAGTCCAACTATTCTTCTGAAACTGATACAAAGCACTGGTCCTCTAACATCCAATGCTTGTCAATTAAGATGAGAAACGTGTGAGCTTCGTGAATGATGTAGTTCGTTTGAGGAGAAAACTGACTGCCCTTACCTGAAACGAAGTCTTGCTTGTAGGAAGACTCAGAGCCTGGGATTTAACTCCATTTCTGAAGTGAAACACACAGCAGTGTTCTCATCCATTAATCACACTCTGCTTTAGAACAAGAAGCACGCTCTTGCTTTCTAGAGTGTCTAAGACTGCAGGAAACGTGAGTTTGCAGAGAACAAAAGAATGGTGTTTCCTACACATACGGACCATATCTAGTCCAACTCTGCTTCTGAAACTGATACAAAGCACTGGTCCTCTTACATCCAATGCTTGTCTGTTAAGATGAGAAACGTGTGAGCTCCATGAAAGATGTAGTTCGTTTGAGCTGAAAAGTGACTGCCCTTACCTGAAACGAAGTCTTGCTTGTTGGAAGACATAGAGCCTGGGTTTTAACTCCTTTTCTGAAGGGAAACACACAGCATAGTTTTCATCCATGGATCACACTCTGCTTTAGAGCGAGAAGCACGCTCTTGCTTTCTAAAATCTCTAAGACAGCAGGAAACGTGAGTGTGCTGAGAACAAAAGAACAGTGTTTCCTACACATATGGACCATATCTAGTCCAACTCTGCTTCTGAAACTGATACAAAGCACTGGTCCTCTAACATCCAATGCTTGTCAGTTAAGATGAGAAACGTGTGAGCTTAGTGAACGATGTAGTTCCTTTGAGCAGAAAAGTGACTACACTTACCTGAAACGAAGTCTTGCTTGTTGGGAGACACAGAGCATGGGATTTAACTCCATTTCTGAAGTGAAACACACAGCATAGTCTCATCCATGGATCACAATCTGCTTTAGAGCGAGAAGCACGTTCTTGCTTTCTAGAGTCTCAAAGACAGCAGGAAACGTGAGTGTGCCCAGAACAAAAGATCGGGGTTTCCTACACATATGGATCATATGTAGTCCAACTCTGCTTCTGAAACTGATACAAAGCACTGACACTCTAACATCCAATGCTTGTCAGTTAAGATGAGAAACACGTGAGCTCAGTGAACGATGTAGTTCGTTTGAGCAGAAAAGTGACTGCCCTCACCTGAAACGAAGTCTTGCTTGTAGGAAGACTCAGAGCCTGGGATTTAACTCCATTTCTGAAGTAAAACACACAGCAGTGTAATCATCCATTGATCACACTCTGCTTTAGAACAAGAAGCACGCTCTTGCTTTCTAGAGTCTCTAAGAGAGCAGGAAACGTGATTTTGCTGAGAAAAAAAGAACGGTGTTTCCTACACATACGGACTACATGTAGTCCAAAACTTCTTCTGAAACCGATTGAATGCACTGGTCCTCCAACATCTAATGCTTGTCAGTTAAGATGAGAAACGTGTGAGCTTCGTGAATGATGTAGTTCGTTTGAGCAGAAAAGTGACTGCCCTTACCTGAAACGAAGTGTTGATTGTAGGGAGACTCAGAGCATGGGATTTAACTCCATTTCTGAAGTGAAACACACAGCATTGTCTCATCCATTGATCACACTCTGCTTTAGAACAAGAAGCACGCTCTTGCTTTCTAGAGTCTCTAAGACAGCAGGAAACGTGAGTGTGCTGAGAACAAACGAACGGTGTTTCCTGCAAATACAGACCATATCTAGTCCAACTCTGCTTCTGAAACTGATACAAAGCACTGGTTCTCTAACATCCAATGCTTGTCAGTTAAGATGCGAAACGTGTGAGTTTCGTGAATGATGGTTCCTTTGAGCAGAAAAGTGACTACACTTACCTGAAACGAAGTCTTGCTTGTAGGAAGACTCAGAGCCTGGGATTTAACTCCATTTCTGAAGGGAACACACAGCATAGTTCTCATCCATAGATCACACTCTGCTTTAGAGCGAGAAGCACGCTCTTGCTTTCTAGTGTCTCTAGGTCATCAGGAAACGTGAGTGTGCCAAGAACAAAAGAACGGTGTTTCCTACACATATGGACCATATCTAGTCCAACTCTTCTTCTGAAACTGATACAAAGCACTGGTCCTCTAACATCCAATGCTTGTCTGTTAAGATGAGAATCGTGTGAGCATCATGAACGATTTAGTTCGTTTGAGCAGAAAAGTGACTGCCATTACCTGAAACGAAGTCTTGCTTGGAGGAAGACTCAGAGCCTGGGATTTAACTCCATTTCTGAAGTGAAACACACAGCGTAGTTCTCATCCATGGATCACACTCTGCTTTAGAGCAAGAAGCACACTCTTGCTTTCTAGAGTCTCTAAGACAGCAGGAAATCTGAGTGTGCCCAGAACAAAAGAATGGTGTTTCCTACACATACGGAATATATGTAGTGCAAAAATTCTTCTAAAACTCATTCAATGCACTGGTCCTCTAACATCCAATGCTTGTCAGTTAAGATGAGAAACGTGTGAGCTTCGTGAACGATGTAGTTCATTGAGCAGAAAAGTGACTGCCCTCACCTGAAATGAAGTCTTGCTTGTAGGGAGACTCAGAGCCTGGGATTTAACTCCTTTTCTGAAGTGAAACACACAGCATAGTTTTCATCCATGAAACACACTCTGCTTTAGAACCAGAAGCACGCTCTTGCTTTCTAGAGTCTCTAAGAGAGCAGGAAACGTGAGTGTGCTGAGAACAAAAGAACAGTGTTTACTACACAAACGGACCATATCTAGTCCAATTCTGCTTCTGAAACTGATACAAAGCACTGGTCCTCTAACATCCATTGCTTGTCAGTTAAGATGAGAAACGTGTGAGCTTAGTGAACGATGTAGTTCCTTTGAGCTGAAAAGTGACTACACTTACCTGAAACGAAGTCTTGCTTGTTGGGAGACAGAGAGCATGGGATTTAACTCCATTTCTGAAGTGAAACACACAGCATAATCTCATCCATGGATCACAATCTGCTTTAGAGCGAGAAGCACGTTCTTGCTTTCTAGAGTCTCTAAGACAGCAGGAAACGTGAGTGTGCCCAGAACAAAAGATCGGGGTTTCCTACACATATGGATCATATGTAGTCCAACTCTGCTTTTGAAACTGATACAAAGCACTGACACTCTAACATCCAATGCTTGTCAGTTAAGATGAGAAACACGTGAGCTCAGTGAACGAGGTACTTCGTTTGAGCAGAAAAGTGACTGCCCTCACCTGAAACGAAGTCTTGCTTGTAGGAAGACTCAGAGCCTGGGATTTAACTCCATTTCTGAAGTGAAACACACAGCATAGTTCTCATCCATGGATCACACTCTGCTTTAGAGCGAGAAGCACACTCTTGCTTTCTAGAGTCTCTAATACAGCAGGAAATCTGAGTGTGCCCAGAATAAAAGAACGGTGTTTCCTACACATACGGACTATATGTAGTCCAAAACTTTTTCTGAAACTGATTGAATGCACTGGTCCTCTAACATCCAATGCTTGTCAGTTAAGATGAGAAACGTGTGAGCTTTTTGAACGATATAGTTCCTTTGAACTGAAAAGTGACTGCCCTTACCTGAAAAGAAGTCTTGCTTGTAGGAAGACACAGAGCATGGGATTTAACTCCATTTCTGAAGGGAAACACACAGCATAGTTCTCATCCATGGATCACACTCTGCTTTAGAGCGAGAAGAACACTCTTGCTTTCCAGAGTCTCTAATACAGCAGGAAATCTGAGTGTGCCCAGAATAAAAGAAAGGTGTTTCCTACACATACGGACCATATGTAGTCCAAATCTGCTTCTGAAACTGATACAAAGCACTGACCCTCTACATTCCAATGCTTGTCAGTTAAGATGAGAAACGTGTGAGCTTCGTGAACGATGTAGTTCGTTTGAGCAGAAAAGTGACTGCCCTTACATGAAACGAAGTCTTGCTTGTAGGAAGACTCAGAGCCTGGGATTTAACTCCATTTCTGAAGTGAAACACACAGCATTGTCTCATCCATTGATCACACTCAGCTTTAGAACACGAAGCACGCTCTTGCTTTCTAGATTCTCTAAGACAGCAGGAAACGTGAGTGTGCTGAGAACAAAAGAACGGTGTTTCCTACACATACGGACCATATCTAGTCCAACTCTGCTTCTTAAACTGATACAAAGCACTGGTCCTCTAACATCCAAAGTTTGTCTGTTAAGATGAGAAAGGTGTGAGCACAGTGAATGAGGTAGTTCGTTTGAGCTTAAAAGTGACTGCCCTTACCCGAAAAGAAGTATTGCTTGTAGGAAGACACAGAGCCTGGGATTTAACTCCATTTCTGAAGGGAAACACACAGCATAGTTCTCATCCATGGATCACACTCTGCTTTAGAGCGAGAAGCACGCTCTTGCTTTCTAGAGTCTCTAAGACATCAGGAAACGTGAGTGTGCTGAGAACAAAAGAACGGTGTTTCCTACACATACAGACCATATGTAGTCCAACTCTTCTTCTGAAACTGATACAAAGCACTGGTCCTCGAACATCCAATGCTTGTCAATTAAGATGAGAAACGTGTGAGCTTCGTGAACGATGTAGTTCGTTTGAGCAGAAAACTGACTGCCCTTACATGAAACGAAGTCTTTCTTGTAGGAAGACTCAGAGCCTGGGATTTAACTCCATTTCTGAAGTGAAACACACAGCATTGTCTCATCCATTGATCACACTCTGCTTTAGAACACGAAGCACGCTCTTGCTTTCTAGATTCTCCAAGACAGCAGGAAACGTGAGTGTGCTGAGAAAAAAAGAACGGTGTTTCCTACACATACGGACCATATCTAGTCCAACTCTGCTTCTTAAACTGATACAAAGAACTGGTCCTCTAACATCCAATGCTTGTCAGTTAAGATGAGAAAGGTGTGAGCTCAGTGAACGAGGTAGTTCTTTTGAGCTTAAAAGTGACTGCCCTTACCCGAAAAGAAGTCTTGCTTGTAGGAAGACACAGAGCCTGGGATTTAAGTCCATTTCTGAAGGGAAACACACAGCATAGTTCTCATCCATGGATCACACTCTGCTTTAGAGCGAGAAGCACGCTCTTGCTTTCTAGAGTCTCTAAGACATCAGGAAACGTGAGTGTGCTGAGAACGAAAGAACGGTGTTTCCTACACATACAGACCATATCTAGTCCAACTATTCTTCTGAAACTGATACAAAGCACTGGTCCTCTAACATCCAATGCTTGTCAATTAAGATGAGAAACGTGTGAGCTTCGTGAACGATGTAGTTCGTTTGAGGAGAAAACTGACAGCCCTTACCTGAAACGAAGTCTTGCTTGTAGGAAGACTCAGAGCCTGGGATTTAACTCCATTTCTGAAGTGAAACACACAGCAGTGTTCTCATCCATTAATCACACTCTGCTTTAGAACAAGAAGCACGCTCTTGCTTTCTAGAGGGTCTAAGACTGCAGGAAACGTGAGTTTGCAGAGAACAAAAGAACGGTGTTTCCTACACATACGGACCATATCTAGTCCAACTCTGCTTCTGAAACTGATACAAAGCACTGACACTCTAACATCCAATGCTTGTCAGTTAAGATGAGAAACACGTGAGCTCAGTGAACGATGTAGTTCGTTTGAGCAGAAAAGTGACTGCCCTCACCTGAAACGAAGTCTTGCTTGTAGGAAGACTCAGAGCCTGGGATTTAACTCCATTTCTGAAGTAAAACACACAGCAGTGTAATCATCCATTGATCACACTCTGCTTTAGAACAAGAAGCACGCTCTTGCTTTCTAGAGTCTCTAAGAGAGCAGGAAACGTGATTTTGCTGAGAAAAAAAGAACGGTGTTTCCTACACATACGGACTACATGTAGTCCAAAACTTCTTCTGAAACCGATTGAATGCACTGGTCCTCTAACATCTAATGCTTGTCAGTTAAGATGAGAAACGTGTGAGCTTCGTGAATGATGTAGTTCGTTTGAGCAGAAAAGTGACTGCCCTTACCTGAAACGAAGTGTTGATTGTAGGAAGACTCAGAGCATGGGATTTAACTCCATTTCTGAAGTGAAACACACAGCATTGTCTCATCCATTGATCACACTCTGCTTTAGAACAAGAAGCACGCTCTTGCTTTCTAGAGTCTCTAAGACAGCAGGAAACGTGAGTGTGCTGAGAACAAACGAACGGTGTTTCCTGTAAATACAGACCATATCTAGTCCAACTCTGCTTCTGAAACTGATACAAAGCACTGGTTCTCTAACATCCAATGCTTGTCAGTTAAGATGTGAAACGTGTGAGCTTCGTGAATGATGGTTCCTTTGAGCAGAAAAGTGACTACACTTACCTGAAACGAAGTCTTGCTTGTAGGAAGACTCAGAGCCTGGGATTTAACTCCATTTCTGAAGGGAACACACAGCATAGTTCTCATCCATAGATCACACTCTGCTTTAGAGCGAGAAGCACGCTCTTGCTTTCTAGTGTCTCTAAGTCATCAGGAAACGTGAGTGTGCCAAGAACAAAAGAACGGTGTTTCCTACACATATGGACCATATCTAGTCCAACTCTTCTTCTGAAACTGATACAAAGCACTGGTCCTCTAACATCCAATGCTTGTCTGTTAAGATGAGAATCGTGTGAGCATCATGAACGATGTAGTTCGTTTGAGCAGAAAAGTGACTGCCATTACCTGAAACGAAGTCTTGCTTGGAGGAAGACTCAGAGCCTGGGATTTAACTCCATTTCTGAAGTGAAACACACAGCGTAGTTCTCATCCATGGATCACACTCTGCTTTAGAGCAAGAAGCACACTCTTGCTTTCTAGAGTCTCTAAGACAGCAGGAAATCTGAGTGTGCCCAGAACAAAAGAATGGTGTTTCCTACACATACGGACTATATGTAGTGCAAAAATTCTTCTAAAACTCATTCAATGCACTGGTCCTCTAACATCCAATGCTTGTCAGTTAAGATGAGAAACGTGTGAGCTTCGTGAACGATGTAGTTCATTGAGCAGAAAAGTGACTGCCCTCACCTGAAATGAAGTCTTGCTTGTAGGGAGACTCAGAGCCTGGGATTTAACTCCTTTTCTGAAGTGAAACACACAGCATAGTTTTCATCCATGAAACACACTCTGCTTTAGAACCAGAAGCACGCTCTTGCTTTCTAGAGTCTCTAAGAGAGCAGGAAACGTGAGTGTGCTGAGAACAAAAGAACGGTGTTTCCTACACATACGGACCATATCTAGTCCAATTCTGCTTCTGAAACTGATACAAAGCACTGGTCCTCTAACATCCAATGCTTGTCAGTTAAGATGAGAAACGTGTGAGCTTAGTGAACGATGTAGTTCCTTTGAGCTGAAAAGTGACTACACTTACCTGAAACGAAGTCTTGCTTGTTGGGAGACAGAGAGCATGGGATTTAACTCCATTTCTGAAGTGAAACACACAGCATAGTCTCATCCATGGATCACAATCTGCTTTAGAGCGAGAAGCACGTTCTTGCTTTCTCGAGTCTCTAAGACAGCAGGAAACGTGAGTGTGCCAAGAACAAAAGATCGGGGTTTCCTACACATATGGATCATATGTAGTCCAACTCTGCTTCTGAAACTGATACAAAGCACTGACACTCTAACATCCAATGCTTGTCAGTTAAGATGAGAAACACGTGAGATCAGTGAACGAGGTACTTCGTTTGAGCAGAAAAGTGACTGCCCTCACCTGAAACGAAGTCTTGCTTGTAGGAAGACTCAGAGCCTGGGATTTAACTCCATTTCTGAAGTGAAACACACAGCATAGTTCTCATCCATGGATCACACTCTGCTTTAGAGCGAGAAGCACACTCTTGCTTTCTAGAGTCTCTAATACAGCAGGAAATCTGAGTGTGCCCAGAATAAAAGAACGGTGTTTCCTACACATACGGACTATATGTAGTCCAAAACTTTTTCTGAAACTGATTGAATGCACTGGTCCTCTAACATCCAATGCTTGTCAGTTAAGATGAGAAACGTGTGAGCTTTTTGAACGATATAGTTCCTTTGAACTGAAAAGTGACTGCCCTTACCTGAAAAGAAGTCTTGCTTGTAGGAAGACACAGAGCATGGGATTTAACTCCATTTCTGAAGGGAAACACACAGCATAGTTCTCATCCATGGATCACACTCTGCTTTAGAGCGAGAAGAACACTCTTGCTTTCCAGAGTCTCTAATACAGCAGGAAATCTGAGTGTGCCCAGAATAAAAGAAAGGTGTTTCCTACACATACGGACCATATGTAGTCCAAATCTGCTTCTGAAACTGATACAAAGCACTGACCGTCTACATTCCAATGCTTGTCAGTTAAGATGGGAAACGTGTGAGCTTCGTGAACGATGTAGTTCGTTTGAGCAGAAAAGTGACTGCCCTTACATGAAACGAAGTCTTGCTTGTAGGAAGACTCAGAGCCTGGGATTTAACTCCATTTCTGAAGTGAAACACACAGCATTGTCTCATCCATTGATCACACTCAGCTTTAGAACACGAAGCACGCTCTTGCTTTCTAGATTCTCTAAGACAGCAGGAAACGTGAGTGTGCTGAGAACAAAAGAACGGTGTTTCCTACACATACGGACCATATCTAGTCCAACTCTGCTTCTTAAACTGATACAAAGCACTGGTCCTCTAACATCCAAAGTTTGTCTGTTAAGATGAGAAAGGTGTGAGCACAGTGAATGAGGTAGTTCGTTTGAGCTTAAAAGTGACTGCCCTTACCCGAAAAGAAGTCTTGCTTGTAGGAAGACACAGAGCCTGGGATTTAACTCCATTTCTGAAGGGAAACACACAGCATAGTTCTCATCCATGGATCACACTCTGCTTTAGAGCGAGAAGCACGCTCTTGCTTTCTAGAGTCTCTAAGACATCAGGAAACGTGAGTGTGCTGAGAACAAAAGAACGGTGTTTCCTACACATACAGACCATATGTAGTCCAACTCTTCTTCTGAAACTGATACAAAGCACTGGTCCTCGAACATCCAATGCTTGTCAATTAAGATGAGAAACGTGTGAGCTTCGTGAACGATGTAGTTCGTTTGAGCAGAAAACTGACTGCCCTTACATGAAACGAAGTCTTTCTTGTAGGAAGACTCAGAGCCTGGGATTTAACTCCATTTCTGAAGTGAAACACACAGCATTGTCTCATCCATTGATCACACTCTGCTTTAGAACACGAAGCACGCTCTTGCTTTCTAGATTCTCCAAGACAGCAGGAAACGTGAGTGTGCTGAGAAAAAAAGAACGGTGTTTCCTACACATACGGACCATATCTAGTCCAACTCTGCTTCTTAAACTGATACAAAGAACTGGTCCTCTAACATCCAATGCTTGTCAGTTAAGATGAGAAAGGTGTGAGCTCAGTGAACGAGGTAGTTCGTTTGAGCTTAAAAGTGACTGCTCTTACCCGAAAAGAAGTCTTGCTTGTAGGAAGACACAGAGCCTGGGATTTAAGTCCATTTCTGAAGGGAAACACACAGCATAGTTCTCATCCATGGATCACACTCTGCTTTAGAGCGAGAAGCACGCTCTTGCTTTCTAGAGTCTCTAAGACATCAGGAAACGTGAGTGTGCTGAGAACGAAAGAACGGTGTTTCCTACACATACAGACCATATCTAGTCCAACTATTCTTCTGAAACTGATACAAAGCACTGGTCCTCTAACATCCAATGCTTGTCAATTAAGATGAGAAACGTGTGAGCTTCGTGAACGATGTAGTTCGTTTGAGGAGAAAACTGACTGCCCTTACCTGAAACGAAGTCTTGCTTGTAGGAAGACTCAGAGCCTGGGATTTAACTCCATTTCTGAAGGGAAACACACAGCAGTGTTCTCATCCATTAATCACACTCTGCTTTAGAACAAGAAGCACGCTCTTGCTTTCTAGAGGGTCTAAGACTGCAGGAAATGTGAGTTTGCAGAGAACAAAAGAACGGTGTTTCCTACACATACGGACCATATCTAGTCCAACACTGCTTCTGAAACTGATACAAAGCACTGACACTCTAACATCCAATGCTTGTCAGTTAAGATGAGAAACACGTGAGCTCAGTGAACGATGTAGTTCGTTTGAGCAGAAAAGTGACTGCCCTCACCTGAAACGAAGTCTTGCTTGTAGGAAGACTCAGAGCCTGGGATTTAACTCCATTTCTGAAGTAAAACACACAGCAGTGTAATCATCCATTGATCACACTCTGCTTTAGAACAAGAAGCACGCTCTTGCTTTCTAGAGTCTCTAAGAGAGCAGGAAACGTGATTTTGCTGAGAAAAAAAGAACGGTGTTTCGTACACATACGTACTACATGTAGTCCAAAACTTCTTCTGAAACCGATTGAATGCACTGGTCCTCTAACATCTAATGCTTGTCAGTTAAGATGAGAAACGTGTGAGCTTCGTGAATGATGTAGTTCGTTTGAGCAGAAAAGTGACTGCCCTTACCTGAAACGAAGTGTTGATTGTAGGGAGACTCAGAGCATGGGATTTAACTCCATTTCTGAAGTGAAACACACAGCATTGTCTCATCCATTGATCACACTCTGCTTTAGAACAAGAAGCACGCTCTTGCTTTCTAGAGTCTCTAAGACAGCAGGAAACGTGAGTGTGCTGAGAACAAACGAACGGTGTTTCCTGTAAATACAGACCATATCTAGTCCAACTCTGCTTCTGAAACTGATACAAAGCACTGGTTCTCTAACATCCAATGCTTGTCAGTTAAGATGCGAAACGTGTGAGCTTCGTGAATGATGGTTCCTTTGAGCAGAAAAGTGACTACACTTACCTGAAACGAAGTCTTGCTTGTAGGAAGACTCAGAGCCTGGGATTTAACTCCATTTCTGAAGGGAACACACAGCATAGTTCTCATCCATAGATCACACTCTGCTTTAGAGCGAGAAGCACGCTCTTGCTTTCTAGTGTCTCTAAGTCATCAGGAAACGTGAGTGTGCCAAGAACAAAAGAACGGTGTTTCCTACACATATGGACCATATCTAGTCCAACTCTTCTTCTGAAACTGATACAAAGCACTGGTCCTCTAACATCCAATGCTTGTCTGTTAAGATGAGAATCGTGTGAGCATCATGAACGATGTAGTTCGTTTGAGCAGAAAAGTGACTGCCATTACCTGAAACGAAGTCTTGCTTGGAGGAAGACTCAGAGCCTGGGATTTAACTCCATTTCTGAAGTGAAACACACAGCGTAGTTCTCATCCATGGATCACACTCTGCTTTAGAGCAAGAAGCACACTCTTGCTTTCTAGAGTCTCTAAGACAGCAGGAAATCTGAGTGTGCCCAGAACAAAAGAATGGTGTTTCCTACACATACGGACTATATGTAGTGCAAAAATTCTTCTAAAACTCATTCAATGCACTGGTCCTCTAACATCCAATGCTTGTCAGTTAAGATGAGAAACGTGTGAGCTTCGTGAACGATGTAGTTCATTGAGCAGAAAAGTGACTGCCCTCACCTGAAATGAAGTCTTGCTTGTAGGGAGACTCAGAGCCTGGGATTTAACTCCTTTTCTGAAGTGAAACACACAGCATAGTTTTCATCCATGAAACACACTCTGCTTTAGAACCAGAAGCACGCTCTTGCTTTCTAGAGTCTCTAAGAGAGCAGGAAACGTGAGTGTGCTGAGAACAAAAGAACGGTGTTTCCTACACATACGGACCATATCTAGTCCAACTCTGCTTCTGAAACTGATACAAAGCACTGGTCCTCTAACATCCAATGCTTGTCAGTTAAGATGAGAAACGTGTGAGCTTAGTGAACGATGTAGTTCCTTTGAGCAGAAAAGTGACTACACTTACCTGAAACGAAGTCTTGCTTGTTGGGAGACACAGAGCATGGGATTTAACTCCATTTCTGAAGTGAAACACACAGCATAGTCTCATCCATGGATCACAATCTGCTTTAGAGCGAGAAGCACGTTCTTGCTTTCTAGAGTCTCTAAGACAGCAGGAAACGTGAGTATGCCCAGAACAAAAGATCGGGGTTTCCTACACATATGGATCATATGTAGTCCAACTCTGCTTCTGAAACTGATACAAAGCACTGACACTCTAACATCCAATGCTTGTCAGTTAAGATGAGAAACACGTGAGCTCAGTGAACGATGTAGTTCGTTTGAGCATAAAAGTGACTGCCCTCACCTGAAACGAAGTCTTGCTTGTAGGAAGACTCAGAGCCTGGGATTTAACTCCATTTCTGAAGTAAAACACACAGCAGTGTAATCATCCATTGATCACACTCTGCTTTAGAACAAGAAGCACGCTCTTGCTTTCTAGAGTCTCTAAGAGAGCAGGAAACGTGATTTTGCTGAGAAAAAAAGAACGTTGTTTCCTACACATACGGACTACATGTAGTCCAAAACTTCTTCTGAAACCGATTGAATGCACTGGTCCTCTAACATCTAATTCTTGTCAGTTAAGATGAGAAACGTGTGAGCTTCGTGAATGATGTAGTTCGTTTGAGCAGAAAAGTGACTGCCCTTACCTTAAACGAAGTGTTGATTGTAGGGAGACTCAGAGCATGGGATTTAACTCCATTTCTGAAGTGAAACACACAGCATTGTCTCATCCATTGATCACACTCTGCTTTAGAACAAGAAGCACGCTCTTGCTTTCTAGAGTCTCTAAGACAGCAGGAAACGTGAGTGTGCTGAGAACAAACGAACGGTGTTTCCTGCAAATACAGACCATATCTAGTCCAACTCTGCTTCTGAAACTGATACAAAGCACTGGTTCTCTAACATCCAATGCTTGTCAGTTAAGATGCGAAACGTGTGAGCTTCGTGAATGATGGTTCCTTTGAGCAGAAAAGTGACTACACTTACCTGAAACGAAGTCTTGCTTGTAGGAAGACTCAGAGCCTGGGATTTAACTCCATTTCTGAAGGGAACACACAGCATAGTTCTCATCCATAGATCACACTCTGCTTTAGAGCGAGAAGCACGCTCTTGCTTTCTAGTGTCTCTAAGTCATCAGGAAACGTGAGTGTGCCAAGAACAAAAGAACGGTGTTTCCTACACATATGGACCATATCTAGTCCAACTCTTCTTCTGAAACTGATACAAAGCACTGGTCCTCTAACATCCAATGCTTGTCTGTTAAGATGAGAATCGTGTGAGCATCATGAACGATGTAGTTCGTTTGAGCAGAAAAGTGACTGCCATTACCTGAAACGAAGTCTTGCTTGGAGGAAGACTCAGAGCCTGGGATTTAACTCCATTTCTGAAGTGAAACACACAGCATAGTTCTCATCCATGGATCACACTCTGCTTTAGAGCGAGAAGCACACTCTTGCTTTCTAGAGTCTCTAATACAGCAGGAAATCTGAGTGTGCCCAGAATAAAAGAACGGTGTTTCCTACACATACGGACTATATGTAGTCCAAAACTTTTTCTGAAACTGATACAAAGCACTGACCCTCTAACATCCAATGCTTGTCAGTTAAGATGGGAAACGTGTGAGCTTCGTGAACGATGTAGTTCGTTTGAGCAGAAAACTGACTGCCCTTACATGAAACGAAGTCTTGCTTGTAGGAAGACTCAGAGACTGGGATTTAACCCATTTCTGAAGTGAAACACACAGCATTGTCTCATCCATTGATCACACTCTTCTTTAGAACATGAAGCACGCTCTTGCTTTCTAGATTCTCTAAGACAGCAGGAAACGTGAGTGTGCTGAGAACAAAAGAACGGTGTTTCTTACACATACGGACCATATCTAGTCCAATTCTGCTTCTTAAACTGATACAAAGAACTGGTCCTCTAACATCCAATGCTTGTCAGTTAAGATGAGAAAGGTGTGAGCTCAGTGAACGAGGTAGTTCGTTTGAGCTTAAAAGTGACTGCCCTTACCCGAAAAGAAGTCTTGCTTGTAGGAAGACACAGAGCCTGGGATTTAAGTCCATTTCTGAAGGGAAACACACAGCATAGTTCTCATCCATGGATCACACTCTGCTTTAGAGCGAGAAGCACGCTCTTGCTTTCTAGAGTCTCTAAGACATCAGGAAACGTGAGTGTGCTGAGAACGAAAGAACGGTGTTTCCTACACATACAGACCATATCTAGTCCAACTATTCTTCTGAAACTGATACAAAGCACTGGTCCTCTAACATCCAATGCTTGTCAATTAAGATGAGAAACGTGTGAGCTTCGTGAATGATGTAGTTCGTTTGAGGAGAAAACTGACTGCCCTTACCTGAAACGAAGTCTTGCTTGTAGGAAGACTCAGAGCCTGGGATTTAACTCCATTTCTGAAGTGAAACACACAGCAGTGTTCTAATCCATTAATCACACTCTGCTTTAGAACAAGAAGCAAGCTCTTGCTTTCTAGAGTGTCTAAGACTGCAGGAAACGTGAGTTTGCAGAGAACAAAAGAATGGTGTTTCCTACACATACGGACCATATCTAGTCCAACTCTGCTTCTGAAACTGATACAAAGCACTGGTCCTCTTACATCCAATGCTTGTCTGTTAAGATGAGAAACGTGTGAGCTCCATGAAAGATGTAGTTCGTTTGAGCTGAAAAGTGACTGCCCTTACCTGAAACGAAGTCTTGCTTGTTGGAAGACATAGAGCCTGGGTTTTAACTCCTTTTCTGAAGGGAAACACACAGCATAGTTTTCATCCATGGATCACACTCTGCTTTAGAGCGAGAAGCACGCTCTTGCTTTCTAAAATATCTAAGACAGCAGGAAACGTGAGTGTGCTGAGAACAAAAGAACAGTGTTTCCTACACATATGGACCATATCTAGTCCAACTCTGCTTCTGAAACTGATACAAAGCACTGGTCCTCTAACATCCAATGCTTGTCAGTTAAGATGAGAAACGTGTGAGCTTAGTGAACGATGTAGTTCCTTTGAGCAGAAAAGTGACTACACTTACCTGAAACGAAGTCTTGCTTGTTGGGAGACACAGAGCCTGGGATTTAACTCCATTTCTGAAGGGAAACACACAGCATAGTTCTCATCCATGGATCACACTCTGCTTTAGAGCGAGAAGCACGCTCTTGCTTTCTAGAGTCTCTAAGACATCAGGAAACGTGAGTGTGCTGAGAACAAAAGAACGGTGTTTCCTACACATACAGACCATATCTAGTCCAACTATTCTTCTGAAACTGATACAAAGCACTGGTCCTCGAACATCCAATGCTTGTCAATTAAGATGAGAAACGTGTGAGCTTCGTGAACGATGTAGTTCGTTTGAGCAGAAAACTGACTGCCCTTACATGAAACGAAGTCTTTCTTGTAGGAAGACTCAGAGCCTGGGATTTAACTCCATTTCTGAAGTGAAACAAACAGCATTGTCTCATCCATTGATCACACTCTGCTTTAGAACACGAAGCACGCTCTTGCTTTCTAGATTCTCCAAGACAGCAGGAAACGTGAGTGTGCTGAGAAAAAAAGAGCGGTGTTTCCTACACATACGGACCATATCTAGTCCAACTCTGCTTCTTAAACTGATACAAAGAACTGGTCCTCTAACATCCAATGCTTGTCAGTTAAGATGAGAAAGGTGTGAGCTCAGTGAACGAGGTAGTTCGTTTGAGCTTAAAAGTGACTGCCCTTACCCGAAAAGAAGTCTTGCTTGTAGGAAGACACAGAGCCTGGGATTTAAGTCCATTTCTGAAGGGAAACACACAGCATAGTTCTCATCCATGGATCACACTCTGCTTTAGAGCGAGAAGCACGCTCTTGCTTTGTAGAGTCTCTAAGACATCAGGAAACGTGAGTGTGCTGAGAACGAAAGAACGGTGTTTCCTACACATACAGACCATATCTAGTCCAACTATTCTTCTGAAACTGATACAAAGCACTGGTCCTCTAACATCCAATGCTTGTCAATTAAGATGAGAAACGTGTGAGCTTCGTGAACGATGTAGTTCGTTTGAGGAGAAAACTGACTGCCCTTACCTGAAACGAAGTCTTGCTTGTAGGAAGACTTAGAGCCTGGGATTTAACTCCATTTCTGAAGTGAAACACACAGCAGTGTTCTCATCCATTAATCACACTCTGCTTTAGAACAAGAAGCACGCTCTTGCTTTCTAGAGGGTCTAAGACTGCAGGAAACGTGAGTTTGCAGAGAACAAAAGAACGGTGTTTCCTACACATACGGACCATATCTAGTCCAACTCTGCTTCTGAAACTGATACAAAGCACTGACACTCTAACATCCAATGCTTGTCAGTTAAGATGAGAAACACGTGAGCTCAGTGAACGATGTAGTTCGTTTGAGCAGAAAAGTGACTGCCCTCACCTGAAACAAAGTCTTGCTTGTAGGAAGACTCAGAGCCTGGGATTTAACTCCATTTCTGAAGTAAAACACACAGCAGTGTAATCATCCATTGATCACACTCTGCTTTAGAACAAGAAGCACGCTCTTGCTTTCTAGAGTCTCTAAGAGAGCAGGAAACGTGATTTTGCTGAGAAAAAAAGAACGGTGTTTCCTACACATACGGACTACATGTAGTCCAAAACTTCTTCTGAAACCGATTGAATGCACTGGTCCTCTAACATCTAATGCTTGTCAGTTAAGATGAGAAACGTGTGAGCTTCGTGAATGATGTAGTTCGTTTGAGCAGAAAAGTGACTGCCCTTACCTGAAACGAAGTGTTGATTGTAGGAAGACTCAGAGCATGGGATTTAACTCCATTTCTGAAGTGAAACACACAGCATTGTCTCATCCATTGATCACACTCTGCTTTAGAACAAGAAGCACGCTCTTGCTTTCTAGAGTCTCTAAGACAGCAGGAAACGTGAGTGTGCTGAGAACAAACGAACGGTGTTTCCTGTAAATACAGACCATATCTAGTCCAACTCTGCTTCTGAAACTGATACAAAGCACTGGTTCTCTAACATCCAATGCTTGTCAGTTAAGATGCGAAACGTGTGAGCTTCGTGAATCATGGTTCCTTTGAGCAGAAAAGTGACTACACTTACCTGAAACGAAGTCTTGCTTGTAGGAAGACTCAGAGCCTGGGATTTTACTCCATTTCTGAAGGGAACACACAGCATAGTTCTCATCCATAGATCACACTCTGCTTTAGAGCGAGAAGCACGCTCTTGCTTTCCAGTGTCTCTAAGTCATCAGGAAACGTGAGTGTGCCAAGAACAAAAGAACGGTGTTTCCTACACATATGGACCATATCTAGTCCAACTCTTCTTCTGAAACTGATACAAAGCACTGGTCCTCTAACATCCAATGCTTGTCTGTTAAGATGAGAATCGTGTGAGCATCATGAACGATGTAGTTCGTTTGAGCAGAAAAGTGACTGCCATTACCTGAAACGAAGTCTTGCTTGGAGGAAGACTCAGAGCCTGGGATTTAACTCCATTTCTGAAGTGAAACACACAGCGTAGTTCTCATCCATGGATCACACTCTGCTTTAGAGCAAGAAGCACACTCTTGCTTTCTAGAGTCTCTAAGACAGCAGGAAATCTGAGTGTGCCCAGAACAAAAGAATGGTGTTTCCTACACATACAGACTATATGTAGTGCAAAAATTCTTCTAAAACTCATTCAATGCACTGGTCCTCTAACATCCAATGCTTGTCAGTTAAGATGAGAAACGTGTGAGCTTCGTGAACGATGTAGTTCATTGAGCAGAAAAGTGACTGCCCTCACCTGAAATGAAGTCTTGCTTGTAGGGAGACTCAGAGCCTGGGATTTAACTCCTTTTCTGAAGTGAAACACACAGCATAGTTTTCATCCATGAAACACACTCTGCTTTAGAACCAGAAGCACGCTCTTGCTTTCTAGAGTCTCTAAGAGAGCAGGAAACGTGAGTGTGCTGAGAACAAAAGAACGGTGTTTCCTACACATACGGACCATATCTAGTCCAATTCTGCTTCTGAAACTGATACAAAGCACTGGTCCTCTAACATCCAATGCTTGTCAGTTAAGATGAGAAACGTGTGAGCTTAGTGAACGATGTAGTTCCTTTGAGCTGAAAAGTGACTACACTTACCTGAAACGAAGTCTTGCTTGTTGGGAGACAGAGAGCATGGGATTTAACTCCATTTCTGAAGTGAAACACACAGCATAGTCTCATCCATGGATCACAATCTGCTTTAGAGCGAGAAGCACGTTCTTGCTTTCTAGAGTCTCTAAGACAGCAGGAAACGTGAGTGTGCCCAGAACAAAAGATCGGGGTTTCCTACACATATGGATCATATGTAGTCCAACTCTGCTTCTGAAACTGATACAAAGCACTGACACTCTAACATCCAATGCTTGTCAGTTAAGATGAGAAACACGTGAGATCAGTGAACGAGGTACTTCGTTTGAGCAGAAAAGTGACTGCCCTCACCTGAAACGAAGTCTTGCTTGTAGGAAGACTCAGAGCCTGGGATTTAACTCCATTTCTGAAGTGAAACACACAGCATAGTTCTCATCCATGGATCACACTCTGCTTTAGAGCGAGAAGCACACTCTTGCTTTCTAGAGTCTCTAATACAGCAGGAAATCTGAGTGTGCCCAGAATAAAAGAACGGTGTTTCCTACACATACGGACTATATGTAGTCCAAAACTTTTTCTGAAACTGATTGAATGCACTGGACCTCTAACATCCAATGCTTGTCAGTTAAGATGAGAAACGTGTGAGCTTTTTGAACGATATAGTTCCTTTGAACTGAAAAGTGACTGCCCTTACCTGAAAAGAAGTCTTGCTTGTAGGAAGACACAGAGCATGGGATTTAACTCCATTTCTGAAGTGAAACACACAGCATAGTTCTCATCCATGGATCACACTCTGCTTTAGAGCGAGAAGAACACTCTTGCTTTCCAGAGTCTCTAATACAGCAGGAAATCTGAGTGTGCCCAGAATAAAAGAAAGGTGTTTCCTACACATACGGACCATATGTAGTCCAAATCTGCTTCTGAAACTGATACAAAGCACTGACCCTCTACATTCCAATGCTTGTCAGTTAAGATGGGAAACGTGTGAGCTTCGTGAACGATGTAGTTCGTTTGAGCAGAAAAGTGACTGCCCTTACATGAAACGAAGTCTTGCTTGTAGGAAGACTCAGAGCCTGGGATTTAACTCCATTTCTGAAGTGAAACACACAGCATTGTCTCATCCATTGATCACACTCAGCTTTAGAACACGAAGCACGCTCTTGCTTTCTAGATTCTCTAAGACAGCAGGAAACGTGAGTGTGCTGAGAACAAAAGAACGGTGTTTCCTACACATACGGACCATATCTAGTCCAACTCTGCTTCTTAAACTGATACAAAGCACTGGTCCTCTAACATCCAAAGTTTGTCTGTTAAGATGAGAAAGGTGTGAGCACAGTGAATGAGGTAGTTCGTTTGAGCTTAAAAGTGACTGCCCTTACCCGAAAAGAAGTCTTGCTTGTAGGAAGACACAGAGCCTGGGATTTAACTCCATTTCTGAAGGGAAACACACAGCATAGTTCTCATCCATGGATCACACTCTGCTTTAGAGCGAGAAGCACGCTCTTGCTTTCTAGAGTCTCTAAGACATCAGGAAACGTGAGTGTGCTGAGAACAAAAGAACGGTGTTTCCTACACATACAGACCATATGTAGTCCAACTCTTCTTCTGAAACTGATACAAAGCACTGGTCCTCGAACATCCAATGCTTGTCAATTAAGATGAGAAACGTGTGAGCTTCGTGAACGATGTAGTTCGTTTGAGCAGAAAACTGACTGCCCTTACATGAAACGAAGTCTTTCTTGTAGGAAGACTCAGAGCCTGGGATTTAACTCCATTTCTGAAGTGAAACACACAGCATTGTCTCATCCATTGATCACACTCTGCTTTAGAACACGAAGCACGCTCTTGCTTTCTAGATTCTCCAAGACAGCAGGAAACGTGAGTGTGCTGAGAACAAAAGAACGGTGTTTCCTACACATACGGACCATATCTAGTCCAACTCTGCTTCTTAAACTGATACAAAGAACTGGTCCTCTAACATCCAATGCTTGTCAGTTAAGATGAGAAAGGTGTGAGCTCAGTGAACGAGGTAGTTCGTTTGAGCTTAAAAGTGACTGCCCTTACCCGAAAAGAAGTCTTGCTTGTAGGAAGACACAGAGCCTGGGATTTAAGTCCATTTCTGAAGGGAAACACACAGCATAGTTCTCATCCATGGATCACACTCTGCTTTAGAGCGAGAAGCACGCTCTTGCTTTCTAGAGTCTCTAAGACATCAGGAAACGTGAGTGTGCTGAGAACGAAAGAACGGTGTTTCCTACTCATACAGACCATATCTAGTCCAACTATTCTTCTGAAACTGATACAAAGCACTGGTCCTCTAACATCCAATGCTTGTCAATTAAGATGAGAAACGTGTGAGCTTCGTGAACGATGTAGTTCGTTTGAGGAGAAAACTGACTGCCCTTACCTGAAACGAAGTCTTGCTTGTAGGAAGACTCAGAGCCTGGGATTTAACTCCATTTCTGAAGGGAAACACACAGCAGTGTTCTCATCCATTAATCACACTCTGCTTTAGAACAAGAAGCACGCTCTTGCTTTCTAGAGGGTCTAAGACTGCAGGAAACGTGAGTTTGCAGAGAACAAAAGAACGGTGTTTCCTACACATACGGACCATATCTAGTCCAACTCTGCTTCTGAAACTGATACAAAGCACTGACACTCTAACATCCAATGCTTGTCAGTTAAGATGAGAAACATGTGAGCTCAGTGAACGATGTAGTTCGTTTGAGCAGAAAAGTGACTGCCCTCACCTGAAACGAAGTCTTGCTTGTAGGAAGACTCAGAGCCTGGGATTTAACTCCATTTCTGAAGTAAAACACACAGCAGTGTAATCATCCATTGATCACACTCTGCTTTAGAACAAGAAGCACGCTCTTGCTTTCTAGAGTCTCTAAGAGAGCAGGAAACGTGATTTTGCTGAGAAAAAAAGAACGGTGTTTCCTACACATACGGACTACATGTAGTCCAAAACTTCTTCTGAAACCGATTGAATGCACTGGTCCTCTAACATCTAATGCTTGTCAGTTAAGATGAGAAACGTGTGAGCTTCGTGAATGATGTAGTTCGTTTGAGCAGAAAAGTGACTGCCCTTACCTGAAACGAAGTGTTGATTGCAGGGAGACTCAGAGCATGGGATTTAACTCCATTTCTGAAGTGAAACACACAGCATTGTCTCATCCATTGATCACACTCTGCTTTAGAACAAGAAGCACGCTCTTGCTTTCTAGAGTCTCTAAGACAGGAGGAAACGTGAGTGTGCTGAGAACAAATGAACGGTGTTTCCTGTAAATACAGACCATATCTAGTCCAACTCTGCTTCTGAAACTGATACAAAGCACTGGTTCTCTAACATCCAATGCTTGTCAGTTAAGATGCGAAACGTGTGAGCTTCGTGAATGATGGTTCCTTTGAGCAGAAAAGTGACTACACTTACCAGAAACGAAGTCTTGCTTGTAGGAAGACTCAGAGCCTGGGATTTAACTCCATTTCTGAAGTGAAACACACAGCAGTGTTCTCATCCATTAATCACACTCTGCTTTAGAACAACAAGCACGCTCTTGCTTTCTAGAGTGTATAAGACAGCAGGAAACGTGAGTTTGCTGAGAACAAAAGAACGGTGTTTCCTACACATACAGACCATATCTAGTCCAACTCTGCTTCTGAAACTGATACAAAGCACTGGTCCTCTAACATCCAATGCTTGTCTGTTAAGATGAGAAACGTGTGAGCTCTGTGAAAGATGTAGTTTGTTTGAGCTGTAAAGTGACTGCCCTTACCTGAAACGAAGTCTTGCTTGTTGGAAGACATAGAGCCTGGTTTTTAACTCCTTTTCTGAAGGGAAACACACAGCATAGTTTTCATCCATGGATCACACTCTGCTTTAGAGCGAGAAGCACGCTCTTGCTTTCTAAAATCTCTAAGACAGCAGGAAACGTGAGTGTGCTGAGAAAAAAGAACGGTGTTTCCTACACATATGGACCATATCTAGTCCAACTCTGCTTCTGAAACTGATACAAAGCACTGGTCCTCTCACATCCAATGCTTGTCAGTTAAGATGAGAAACATGTGAGCTTCGTGAACAATGTAGTTCCTTTGAGCACAAAAGTGACTACACTTACCTTAAACGAAGTCTTGCTTGTTGGGAGACACAGAGCATGGGATTTAACTCCATTTCTGAAGTGAAACACACAGCATAGTCTCATCCATGGATCACAATCTGCTTGAGAGCGAGAAGCACGCTCTTGCTTTCTAGAGTCTCTATGACATCAGGAAACGTGAGTGTGTTGAGAACAAATGAACGGTGTTTCCCACACATACAGACCATATCTAGTCCAACTCTTCTTCTGAAACTGATACAAAGCACTTGTCATCGACATCCAATGCTTGTCAATTAAGATGAGAAACGTGTGAGCATCATGAACGATGTAGTTCGTTTGACCAGAAAACTGACTGCCCTTACCTGAATTGAAGTCTTGCTTGTAGGAAGACTCAGAGCCTGGGATTTAACTCCATTTCTGAAGTGAAACACACAGCAGTGTTCTTATCCATTAATCACACTCTGCTTTAGAACAACAAGCACGCTCTTGCTTTCTAGAGTCTATAAGACAGCAGGAAACGTGAGTTTGCTGAGAACAAAAGAACGGTGTTTCCTACACATACAGACCCTATCTAGATCAACTCTGCTTCTGAAACTGATACAAAGCACTGGTCCTCTAACATCCAATGCTTGTCTGTTAAGATGAGAAACGTGTGAGCTCTGTGAACGATGTAGTTCGTTTGTGCTGTAAAGTGACTGCCCTTACCTGAAACGAAGTCTTGCTTTTTGGAAGACATAGAGCCTGGGTTTTAACTCCTTTTCTGAAGGGAAACACACAGCATAGTTTTCATCCATGGATCACACTCTGCTTTAGAGCGAGAAGCACGCTCTTGCTTTCTAAAATATCTAAGACAGCAGGAAACGTGAGTGTGCTGAGAACAAAAGAACGGTGTTTCCTACACATATGGACCATATCTAGTCCAACTCTGCTTCTGAAACTGATACAAAGCACTGGTCCTCTCACATCCAATGCTTGTCAGTTAAGATGAGAAACGTGTGAGCTTCGTGAACAATGTAGTTCCTTTGAGCACAAAAGTGACTACACTTACCTGAAACGAAGTCTTGCTTGTTGGGAGACACAGAGCATGGGATTTAACTCCATTTCTGAAGTGAAACACACAGCATAGTCTCATCCATGGATCACAATCTGCTTTAGAGCGAGAAGCACATTCTTGCTTTCTAGAGTCTCTAAGACAGCAGGAAACGTCAGTGTGCTGAGAACAAAAGATCGGGGTTTCCTACACATATGGATCATATGTAGTCCTACTCTGCTTCTGAAACTGATACAAAGCACTGACCCTCTAACATCCAATGCTTGTCAGTTAAGATAAGAAACGCATGAGCTCAGTGAACGATGTAGTTCGTTTGACCTGAAAAGTGACTGCCCGTACCTGAATCGAAGTCTTGCTTGTAGGAGGACTCAGAGCCTGGGATTTAACTCCATTTCTGAAGGGAAACACACAGCATAGTTCTCATCCATGGATCACACTCTGCTTTAGAGCGAGAAGAACACTCTTGCTTTCTAGAGTCTCTAATACAGGAGGAAATCTGAGTGTGCCCAGAATAAAAGAACGGTGTTTCCTACACATACGGACTATATGTAGTACAAAACTTTTTCTGAAACTGATTGAATGCACTGGTCCTCTAACATCCAATGCTTGTCAGTTAAGATGAGAAACGTGTGAGCTTTGTGAACGATATAGTTCCTTTGAACTGAAAAGTGACTGCCCTTACCTGAAAAGAAGTCTTGCTTGTAGGAAGACACAGAGCCTGGGATTTAACTCCATTTCTGAAGGGAAACACACAGCATAGTTCTCATCCATGGATCACACTCTGCTTTAGAGCGAGAAGAACACTCTTGCTTTCTAGAGTCTCTAATACAGCAGGAAATCTGAGTGTGCCCAGAACAAAAGAACGGTGTTTCCTACACATACGGACTATATGTAGTCCAAATCTTCTTTTGAAACTGATACAATGCACTGCTCCTCTAACATCCAATGCTTGTCATTTAAGATGAGAAACGTGTGAGCTTCGTGAACGATGTAGTTCCTTTGAGCAGAAAAGTGACTGCCCTTACCTGAAACGAAGTCTTGCTTGTTGGAAGACATATAGCCTGGGATTTAACTCCTTTTCTGAAGGGAAAAACACAGCATAGTTTTCATCCATGGATCACACTCTGCTTTATAGCGAGAAGCACGCTTTTGCTTCGAAAGTCTCTAAGACAGCAGGATACGTGAGTGTGCTGAGAACAAAAGAACGGTGTTTTCTACACATACGGACCATATCTAGTCCAACTCTTCTTCTGAAACTGATACAAAGCACTGTTCCTCTAACATCCAATGCTTGTCTGTTAAGATGAGAAACGTGTGAGCTTAGTGAACGATGTAGTTCGTTTGAGCTGAAAATTGACTGCCCTTACCTGAAACGAAGTCTTGCTTGTTGGGAGACATAGAGCATGGGATTTAACTCCATTTCTGAAGTGAAACACACAGCATAGTCTCATCTATGGATCACACTCTGCTTTAGAGCGAGAAGCACGTTCTTGCTTTCTAGAGTCTAAGACAGCAGGAAACGTGAGTGTGCCCAGAACAAAAGATCGGGGTTTCCTACACATATGGATCATATGTAGTCCAACTCTGCTTCTGAAACTGATACAAAGCACTTACCCTCTAACATCCAATGCTTGTCAGTTAAGATGAGAAACGAGTGAGCTCAGTGAACGATGTAGTTCGTTTGACCTGAAAAGTGACTGCCCTTACCTGAATCGAAGTCTTGCTTGTAGGAGGACTCAGAGCCTGGGATTTAACTCCATTTCTGAAGGGAAACACACAGCATAGTTCTCATCCATGGATCACACTCTGCTTTAGAGCGAGAAGCACACTCTTGCTTTCTAGAGTCTCTAATACAGCAGGAAATCTGAGTGTGCCCAGAATTAAAGAACGGTGTTTCCTACACATACGGACTATATGTAGTCCAAAACTTTTTCTGAAACTGATTGAATGCACTGGTCCTCTAACATCCAATGCTTGTCAGTTAAGATGGGAAACGTGTGAGCTTTGTGAACGATATAGTTCCTTTGAACTGAAAAGTGACTGCCCTTACCTGAAAAGAAGTCTTGCTTGTAGGAAGACACAGAGCCTGGGATTTAACTCCATTTCTGAAGGGAAACACACAGCATAGTTCTCATCCATGGATCACACTCTGCTTTAGAGCGAGAAGAACACTCTTGCTTTCTAGAGTCTCTAATACAGCAGGAAATCTGAGTGTGCCCAGAATAAAAGAACGGTGTTTCCTACACATACGGACCATATGTAGTCCAAATCTGCTTCTGAAACTGATACAAAGCACTGACCCTCTAACATCCAATGCTTGTCAGTTAAGATGGGAAACGTGTGAGCTTCGTGAACGATGTAGTTCGTTTGAGCAGAAAACTGACTGCCCTTACATGAAAAGAAGTCTTGCTTGTAGGAAGACTCAGAGCCTGGGATTTAACTCCATTTCTGAAGTGAAACACACAGCATTGTCTCATCCATTGATCACCCTCTGCTTTAGAACACGAAGTACGCTCTTGCTTTCTAGAGTCTCTAAGACAGCAGGAAACGTGAGTGTGCTGAGACCAAAAGAACGGTGTTTCCTACACATACGGACCATATCTAGTCCAACTCTGCTTCTTAAACTGATACAAAGCACTGGTCCTCTAACATCCAATGCTTGTCAGTTAAGATGAGAAAGGTGTGAGCTCAGTGAACGATGTAGTTCCTTTGAGCAGAAAAGTGACTACACTTACCTGAAACGAAGTCTTGCTTGTAGGAAGACTCAGAGCCTGGGATTTAACTCCATTTCTGAAGTAAAACACACAGCAGTGTAATCATCCATTGATCACACTCTGCTTTAGAACAAGAAGCACGCTCTTGCTTTCTAGAGTCTCTAAGAGAGCAGGAAACGTGATTTTGCTGAGAACAAAAGAACGGTGTTTCCTACACAATCGGACCATATCTAGTCCAACTCTGCTTCTTATACTGATACAAAGCACTGGTCCTCTAACATCCAATGCTTGTCAATTAAGATGAGAAAGTTATGAGCTTCGTGAACGATGTAGTTCGTTTGAGCAGAAAAGTGACTACACTTACCTGAAACGAAGTCTTGCTTGTAGGAAGACTCAGAGCCTGGGATTTAACTCCATTTCTGAAGTGAAACACACAGCAGTGTTCTCATCCATTAATCACACTCTGCTTTAGTACAAGAAGCACGCTCTTGCTTTCTAGCGTCTCTAAGACAGCAGGAAACGTGAGTGTGCTGAGAACAAAAGAACGGTGTTTCCTACACATACACACCATATCTAGTCCAACTCTTCTTCTGAAACTGATACAAAGCACTGGTCCTCGAACATCCAAATATTGTCATTTAAGATGAGAAACGTGTGAGCTTCGTGAACGATGTAGTTCGTTTGAGGAGAAAACTGACTGCCCTTACCTGAAACGAAATCTTGCTTGTAGGAAGACTCAGAGCCTGGGATTTAACTCCATTTCTGAAGTGAAACACACAGCAGTGTTCTCATCCATTAATCACACTCTGCTTTAGAATAAGAAGCACGCTCTTGCTTTCTAGAGTGTCTAAGACAGCAGGAAACGTGAGTTTGCAGAGAACAAAAGAACGGTGTTTCCTACACATACAGACCATATCTAGTCAAACTCTGCTTCTGAAACTGATACAAAGCACTGGTCCTCTAACATCCATTGCTTGTCTGTTAAGATGAGAAACGTGTGAGCTCCGTGAATGATGTAGTTCGTTTGAGCTGAAAAGTGACTGCCCTTACCTGAAACGAAGCCTTGCTTGTTGGAAGACATAGAGCCTGGGTTTTAACTCCTTTTCTGAAGGGAAACACACAGCATAGTTTTCATCCATGGATCACACACTGCTTTAGAGTGAGAAGCACGCTCTTGCTTTCTAAAATCTCTAAGACAGCAGGAAACGTGAGTGTGCTGAGAACAAAAGAACGGTGTTTCCTACACATATGGACCATATCTAGTCCAACTCTGCTTCTGCAACTGATACAAAGCACTGGTCCTCTAACATCCAATGCTTGTCAGTTAAGATGAGAAACGTGTGAGCTTAGTGAACGATGTAGTTCCTTTGAGCAGAAAAGTGACTACACTTACCTGAAACAAAGTCTTGCTTGTTGGGAGACACAGAGCATGGGATTAAACTCCATTTCTGAAGTGAAACACACAGCATAGTCTCATCCATGGATCACAATCTGCTTTAGAGCGAGAAGCACGTTCTTGCTTTCTAGAGTCTAAGACAGCAGGAAACGTGAGTGTGCCCAGAACAAAAGATCGGGGTTTCCTACACATATGGATCATATGTAGTCCAACTCTGCTTCTGAAACTGATACAAAGCACTTACCCTCTAACATCCAATGCTTGTCAGTTAAGATGAGAAACGAGTGAGCTCAGTGAACGATGTAGTTCGTTTGACCTGAAAAGTGACTGCCCTTACCTGAATCGAAGTCTTGCTTGTAGGAGGACTCAGAGCCTGGGATTTAACTCCATTTCTGAAGGGAAACACACAGCATAGTTCTCATCCATGGATCACACTCTGCTTTAGAGCGAGAAGCACACTCTTGCTTTCTAGAGTCTCTAATACAGCAGGAAATCTGAGTGTGCCCAGAATTAAAGAACGGTGTTTCCTACACATAGGGACTATATGTAGTACAAAACTTTTTCTGAAACTGATTGAATGCACTGGTCCTCTAACATCCAATGCTTGTCAGTTAAGATGAGAAACGTGTGAGCTTTGTGAACGATATAGTTCCTTTGAACTGAAAAGTGACTGCCCTTACCTGAAAAGAAGTCTTGCTTGTAGGAAGACACAGAGCCTGGGATTTAACTCCATTTCTGAAGGGAAACACACAGCATAGTTCTCATCCATGGATCACACTCTGCTTTAGAGCGAGAAGAACACTCTTGCTTTCTAGAGTCTCTAATACAGCAGGAAATCTGAGTGTGCCCAGAATAAAAGAACTGTGTTTCCTACACATACGGACCATATGTAGTCCAAATCTGCTTCTGAAACTGATACAAAGCACTGACCCTCTAACATCCAATGCTTGTCAGTTAAGATGGGAAACGTGTGAGCTTCGTGAACGATGTAGTTCGTTTGAGCAGAAAACTGACTGCCCTTACATGAAACGAAGTCTTGCTTATAGGAAGACTCAGAGCCTGGGATTTAACTCCATTTCTGAAGTGAAACATACAGCATTGTCTCATCCATTGATCACCCTCTGCTTTAGAACACGAAGTACGCTCTTGCTTTCTAGAGTCTCTAAGACAGCAGGAAACGTGAGTGTGCTGAGACCAAAAGAACGGTGTTTCCTAAACATACGGACCATATCTAGTCCAACTCTGCTTCTTAAACTGATACAAAGCACTGGTCCTCTAACATCCAATGCTTGTCAGTTAAGATGAGAAAGGTGTGAGCTCAGTGAACGATGTAGTTCCTTTGAGCAGAAAAGTGACTACACTTACCTGAAACGAAGTCTTGCTTGTAGGAAGACTCAGAGCCTGGGATTTAACTCCATTTCTGAAGTAAAACACACAGCAGTGTAATCATCCATTGATCACACTCTGCTTTAGAACAAGAAGCACGCTCTTGCTTTCTAGAGTCTCTAAGAGAGCAGGAAACGTGATTTTGCTGAGAACAAAAGAACGGTGTTTCCTACACATACGGACCATATCTAGTCCAACTCTGCTTCTTATACTGATACAAAGCACTGGTCGTCGAACATCCAAATATTGTCATTTAAGATGAGAAACGTGTGAGCTTCGTGAACGATGTAGTTCGTTTGAGCAGAAAACTGACTGCCCTTACCTGAAACGAAGTCTTGCTTGTAGGAAGACTCAGAGCCTGGGATTTAACTCCATTTCTGAAGTGAAACACACAGCAGTGTTCTCATCCATTAATCACACTCTGCTTTAGTACAAGAAGCACGCTCTTGCTTTCTAGAGTCTCTAAGACAGCAGGAAACGTGAGTGTGCTGAGAACAAAAGAACGGTGTTTCCTACACATACACACCATATCTAGTCCAACTCTTCTTCTGAAACTGATACAAAGCACTGGTCGTCGAACATCCAAATATTGTCATTTAAGATGAGAAACGTGTGAGCTTCGTGAACGATGTAGTTCGTTTGAGGAGAAAACTGACTGCCCTTACCTGAAACGAAATCTTGCTTGTAGGAAGACTCAGAGCCTGGGATTTAACTCCATTTCTGAAGTGAAACACACAGCAGTGTTCTCATCCATTAATCACACTCTGCTTTAGAACAAGAAGCACGCTCTTGCTTTCTAGAGTGTCTAAGACAGCAGGAAACGTGAGTTTGCAGAGAACAAAAGAACGGTGTTTCCTACACATACAGACCATATCTAGTCAAACTCTGCTTCTGAAACTGATACAAAGCACTGGTCCTCTAACATCCATTGCTTGTCTGTTAAGATGAGAAACGTGTGAGCTCCGTGAATGATGTAGTTCGTTTGAGCTGAAAAGTGACTGCCCTTACCTGAAACGAAGCCTTGCTTGTTGGAAGACATAGAACCTGGGTTTTAACTCCTTTTCTGAAGGGAAACACACAGCATAGTTTTCATCCATGGATCACACACTGCTTTAGAGTGAGAAGCACGCTCTTGCTTTCTAAAATCTCTAAGACAGCAGGAAACGTGAGTGTGCTGAGAACAAAAGAACGGTGTTTCCTACACATATGGACCATATCTAGTCCAACTCTGCTTCTGCAACTGATACAAAGCACTGGTCCTCTAACATCCAATGCTTGTCAGTTAAGATGAGAAACGTGTGAGCTTAGTGAACGATGTAGTTCCTTTGAGCAGAAAAGTGACTACACTTACCTGAAACAAAGTCTTGCTTGTTGGGAGACACAGAGCATGGGATTAAACTCCATTTCTGAAGTGAAACACACAGCATAGTTTCATCCATGGATCACAATCTGCTTTTGAGCGAGAAGCACGTTCTTGCTTTCTAGATTCTCTAAGACAGCAGGAAACGTGAGTGTGCCTAGAACAAAAGATCGGGGTTTCCTACACATATAGATCATATGTAGTCCAACTCTGCTTCTGAAACTGATACAAAGCACTGACACTCTAACATCCAATGCTTGCCAGTTAAGATGAGAAACACGTGAGCTCAGTGAACGATGTAGTCTTTTGAGCAGAAAATTGACTGCCCTCTCCTGAAACGAAGTCTTGCTTGTAGGAAGACTCAGAGCCTGTGATTTAACTCCATTTCTGAAATAAAACACACAGCAGTGTAATCATCCATTGATCACACTCTGCTTTAGAACAAGAAGCACGCTCTTGCTTTCTAGAGTCTCTAAGAGAGCAGGAAACGTGAGTGTGCTGAGAACAAACGAACGGTGTTTCCTGCAAATACAGACCATATCTAGTCCAACTCTGCTTCTGAAACTGATACAAAGCACTGGTCCTCTAACATCCAATGCTTGTCAGTTAAGATGCGAAACGTGTGAGCTTTGTGAACGATGGTTCCTCTGAGCAGAAAAGTGACTACACTTACCTGAAACGAAGTCTTGCTTGTAGGAAGACTCAGAGCCTGGGATTTAACTCCATTTCTGAAGGGAACACACAGCATAGTTCTCATCCATGGATCACACTCTGCTATAGAGCGAGAAGCACGCTCTTGCTTTCTAGAGTCTCTAAGTCATCAGGAAACGTGAGTGTGCTGAGAACAAAAGAACGGTGTTTCCTACACATACGGACCATATCTAGTCCAACTCTTCTTCTGAAACTGATACAAAGCACTGGTCCTCTAATATCCAATGCTTGTCAGTTAAGATGAGAAACGAGTGAGCTCAGTGAACGATGTAGTTCGTTTGACCTGAAAAGTGACTGCCCTTACCTGAATCGAAGTCTTGCTTGTAGGAGGACTCAGAGCCTGGGATTTAACTCCATTTCTGAAGGGAAACACACAGCATAGTTCTCATCCATGGATCACACTCTGCTTTAGAGCGAGAAGCACACTCTTGCTTTCTAGAGTCTCTAATACAGCAGGAAATCTGAGTGTGCCCAGAATTAAAGAACGGTGTTTCCTACACATACGGACTATATGTAGTCCAAAACTTTTTCTGAAACTGATTGAATGCACTGGTCCTCTAACATCCAATGCTTGTCAGTTAAGATGAGAAACGTGTGAGCTTTGTGAATGATATAGATCCTTTGAACTGAAAAGTGACTGCCCTTACCTGAAAAGAAGTCTTGCTTGTAGGAAGACACAGAGCCTGGGATTTAACTCCATTTCTGAAGGGAAACACACAGCATAGTTCTCATCCATGGATCACACTCTGCTTTAGAGCGAGAAGAACACTCTTGCTTTCTAGAGTCTCTAATACAGCAGGAAATCTGAGTGTGCCCAGAATAAAAGAACGGTGTTTCCTACACATACGGACCATATGTAGTCCAAATCTGCTTCTTAAACTGATACAAAGCACTGGTCCTCTAACATCCAATGCTTGTCAGTTTAGATGAGAAAGGTGTGACCTCAGTGAACGATGTAGTTCCTTTGAGCAGAAAAGTGACTACACTTACCTGAATCGAAGTCTTGCTTGTAGGAAGACTCAGAGCCTGGGATTTAACTCCATTTCTGAAGTAAAACACACAGCAGTGTAATCATCCATTGATCACACTCTGCTTTAGAACAAGAAGCACGCTCTTGCTTTCTAGAGTCTCTAAGAGAGCAGGAAACGTGAGTGTGCTGAGAACAAAAGAACGGTGTTTCCTACACATACGGACCATATCTAGTCCAACTCTGCTTCTTATACTGATACAAAGCACTGGTCCTCTAACATCCAATGCTTGTCAATTAAGATGAGAAACTTATGAGCTTCGTGAACGATGTAGTTCGTTTGAGCAGAAAACTGACTGCCCTTACCTGAAACGAAGTCTTGCTTGTAGGAAGACTCAGAGCCTGGGATTTAACTCCATTTCTGAAGTGAAACACACAGCAGTGTTCTCATCCATTAATCACACTCTGCTTTAGTACAAGAAGCACGCTCTTGCTTTCTAGAGTCTCTAAGACAGCAGGAAACGTGAGTGTGCTGAGAACAAAAGAACGGTGTTTCCTACACATACACACCATATCTAGTCCAACTCTGCTTCTGAAACTGATACAAAGCACTGGTCCTCGAACATCCAAATATTGTCATTTAACATGAGAAACGTGTGAGCTTCGTGAACGATGTAGTTCATTTGAGGAGAAAACTGACTGCCCTTACCTGAAACGAAATCTTGCTTGTAGGAAGACTCAGAGCCTGGGATTTAACTCCATTTCTGAAGTGAAACACACAGCAGTGTTCTCATCCATTAATCACACTCTGCTTTAGAACAAGAAGCACGCTCTTGCTTTCTAGAGTGTCTAAGACAGCAGGAAACGTGAGTTTGCAGAGAACAAAAGAACGGTGTTTCCTACACATACAGACCATATCTAGTCAAACTCTGCTTCTGAAACTGATACAAAGCACTGGTCCTCTAACATCCACTGCTTGTCTGTTAAGATGAGAAACGTGTGAGCTCCGTGAATGATGTAGTTCGTTTGAGCTGAAAAGTGACTGCCCTTACCTGAAACGAAGCCTTGCTTGTTGGAAGACATAGAGCCTGGGTTTTAACTCCTTTTCTGAAGGGAAACACACAGCATAGTTTTCATCCATGGATCACACACTGCTTTAGAGTGAGAAGCACGCTCTTGCTTTCTAAAATCTCTAAGACAGCAGGAAACGTGAGTGTGCTGAGAACAAAAGAACGGTGTTTCCTACACATATGGACCATATCTAGTCCAACTCTGCTTCTGCAACTGATACAAAGCACTGGTCCTCTAACATCCAATGCTTGTCAGTTAAGATGAGAAACGTGTGAGCTTAGTGAACGATGTAGATCCTTTGAGCAGAAAAGTGACTACACTTACCTGAAACAAAGTCTTGCTTGTTGGGAGACACAGAGCATGGGATTAAACTCCATTTCTGAAGTGAAACACACAGCATAGTTTCATCCATGGATCACAATCTGCTTTAGAGCGAGAAGCACGTTCTTGCTTTCTAGAGTCTCTAAGACAGCAGGAAACGTGAGTGTGCCTAGAACAAAAGATCGGGGTTTCCTACACATATAGATCATATGTAGTCCAACTCTGCTTCTGAAACTGATACAAAGCACTGACACTCTAACATCCAATGCTTGCCAGTTAAGATGAGAAACACGTGAGCTCAGTGAACGATGTAGTCTTTTGAGCAGAAAATTGACTGCCCTCTCCTGAAACGAAGTCTTGCTTGTAGGAAGACTCAGAGCCTGTGATTTAACTCCATTTCTGAAGTAAAACACACAGCAGTGTAATCATCCATTGATCACACTCTGCTTTAGAACAAGAAGCACGCTCTTGCTTTCTAGAGTCTCTAAGAGAGCAGGAAACGTGAGTGTGCTGAGAACAAACGAACGGTGTTTCCTGCAAATACAGACCATATCTAGTCCAACTCTGCTTCTGAAACTGATACAAAGCACTGGTCCTCTAACATCCAATGCTTGTCAGTTAAGATGCGAAACGTGTGAGCTTTGTGAACGATGGTTCCTCTGAGCAGAAAAGTGACTACACTTACCTGAAACAAAGTCTTGCTTGTAGGAAGACTCAGAGCCTGGGATTTAACTCCATTTCTGAAGGGAACACACAGCATAGTTCTCATCCATGGATCACACTCTGCTATAGAGCGAGAAGCACGCTCTTGCTTTCTAGAGTCTCTAAGTCATCAGGAAACGTGAGTGTGCTGAGAACAAAAGAACGGTGTTTCCTACACATACGGACCATATCTAGTCCAACTCTTCTTCTGAAACTGATACAAAGCACTGGTCCTCTAATATCCAATGCTTGTCTGTTAAGATGAGAAACGTGTGAGCATCATGAACGATGTAGTTCATTTGAGCAGAAAAGTGACTGCCATTACCTGAAACGAAGTCTTGCTTGGAGGAAGACTCAGAGCCTGGGATTTAACTCCATTTCTGAAGTGAAACACACAGCGTAGTTCTCATCCATGGATCACACTCTGCTTTAGAGCAAGAAGCACGCTCTTGCTTTCTAGATTCTCTAATACAGCAGGAAATCTGAGTGTGCCCAGAAAAAAAGAATGGTGTTACCTACACATACGGACTATATGTAGTCCAAATCTTCTTTTGAAACTGATACAGTGCACAGGTCCTCTAAAATCCAATGCTTGTCAGTTAAGATGGGAAACGTGTGTGCTTTGTGAACGATGTAGTTCCTTTGAGCAGAAAAGTGACTGCCCTTACCTGAAACGAAGTCTTGCTTGTAGGGAGACTCAGAGCATGGGATTTAACTCCATTTCTGAAGTGAAACACACAGCATTGTCTCATCCATTGATCACACTCTGCTTTAGAACAAGAAGGACGCTCTTGCTTTCTAGAGTCTCTAAGACAGCAGGAAACATGAGTGTGCTGAGAACAAAAGAACGGTGTTTCCTACACATACGGACCATATGTAGTCCAAATCTGCTTCTAAAACTGATACAAAGCACTGACCCTCTAACATCCAATGCTTGTCAGTTTACATGGGAAACGTCTGAGCTTCATGAACGATGTAGTTCGTTTGAGGAGAAAAGTGACTGCCGTTACCTGAATTGCAGTCTTGCTTGTAGGAAGACTCAGAGCCTGGGATTTAACTCCATTTCTGAAGTAAAACACACAGCAGTGTAATCATCCATTGATCACACTCTGCTTTAGAACAAGAAGCACGCTCTTGCTTTCTAGAGTCTCTAAGAGAGCAGGAAACGTGATTTTGCTGAGAACAAAAGAACGATGTTTCCTACACATACAGACATTATATAGTCCAACTCTGTTTCTGAAACTGATACAAAGCACTCATCCTCTAACATCCAATGCTTGTCTGTTAAGGTGAGAAACGTGTGAGCATCGTGAACGATGTAGTTCGTTTGAGCAGAAAAGTGACTGCCATTACCTGAAACGAAGTCTTGCTTGGAGGAAGTCTCAGAGACTGGGATTTAACTCTATTTCTGAATTTAAACACACAGCGTAGTTCTCATCCATGGATCACACTCTGCTTTAGAGCAAGAAGCACACTCTTGCTTTCTAGAGTCTCTAAGACAGCAGGAAATCTGAGTTTGCCCAGAACAAAAGAATGGTGTTTGCTACACATAAGGACTATATGTAGTCCAAAACTTCTTCTAAAACTGATTGAATGCACTGGTCCTCTAACATCCAATGCTTGTCAGTTAAGATGAGAAACATGTGAGCTTCGTGAAAGATGTAGTTCATTGAGCATAAAACTGACTGCCCTTACCTGAAACGAAGTCTTGCTTGTACGAAGACACAGAGCCTGGGATTTAACTCCATTTCTGAAGGGAAACACACAGCATAGTTCTCATCCATGGATCACACTCTGCTTTAGAGTGAGAATCATACTCTTGCTTTCTAGATTCTCTAATACAGCAGGAAATCTGAGTGTGCCCAGAAAAAAAGAATGGTGTTACCTTCACATACGGACTATATGTACTCCAAATCTTCTTTTGAAACTGATACAGTGCACTGGTCCTCTAAAATCCAATGCTTGTCAGTTAAGATGATAAATGTGTGTGCTTCGTGAACGATGTAGTTCCTTTGAGCAGAAAAGTGACTGCCCTTACCTGAAACGAAGTCTTCCTTGTAGGGAGACTCAGAGCATGGGATTTAACTCCATTTCTGAGGTGAAACACACAGCATAGTCTCATCTATGGTTCACAATCTGCTTTAGCGGGAGAAGCACGTTCTTGCTTTCTAGAGTCTCTAAGTTAGCAGGAAACGTGAGTGTGCCCAGAACAAAAGATCGGGGTTTCCTACACATATGGATCATATGTAGTCCAACTCTGCTTCTGAAACTGATACAAAGCACTGACCCTCTAACATCCAATGCTTGTCAGTTAAGATGAGAAACGCGTGAGCTCAGTGAACGATGTAGTTCATTTGAGCTGAAAAGTGACTGCCCTTACCTGAATCAAAGTCTTGCTTGTAGGAAGACTCAGAGCCTGGGATTTAACTCCATTTCTGAAGGGAAACACACAGCATAGTTCTCATCCATGGATCACACTCTGCTTTAGAGCGAGAAGCACACTCTTGCTTTCTAGAGTCTCTAATACAGCAGGAAATCTGAGTGTGCCCAGAATAAAAGAACGGTGTTTCCTACACATACGGACCATATCTAGTCCAACTCTGCTTCTTAAACTGATACAAAGAACTGGTCCTCTAACATCCAATGCTTGTCAATTAAGATGAGAAACGTGTGAGCTTCGTGAACGATGCAGTTCATTTGAGCAGAAAACTGACTGCCCTTACCTGAAAAAAAGTCTTGCTTTTAGGAAGACTCAGAGCCTGGGATTTAACTCCATTTCTGAAGTGAAACACACAGCAGTGTTCTCATCCATTAAGCACACTCTGCTTTAGAACAAGAAGCACGCTCTTGCTTTCTAGAGTCTCTAAGACAGCAGGAAACGTGAGTGTGCTGAGAACAAAAGAACGGTGTTTCCTACACATACGGACCATATCTAGTCCAACTCTTCTTCTGAAACTGATACAAAGCACTGGTCCTCTAACATCCAATGCTTGTCAGTTAAGATGAGAAACGTGTGAGCTTCGTGAACGATGTAGTTCGTTTGAGCAGAAAAGTGACTGCCCTTACCTGAAACGAAGTCTTGCTTGTAGGAAGTCTCAGAGCCTGGGATTTAACTCCATTTCTGAAGTGAAACACACAGCATAGTTCTCATCCATGGGACATACTCTGCTTTAGAGCAAGAAGCACACTCTTTCTTTCTAGAGTCTCTAAGATAGCAGGAAATCTGAGTGTGCCCAAAACAAAAGAATGGTGTTTCCTACACATACTGACTATATGTAGTCCAAATCTTCTTTTGAAACTGATACAATGCAGTGGTCCTCTAACATCCAATACTTGTCAGTTAAGATGAGAAACGTGTGAGCTTCATGAACGATGTAGTTCCTTTGAGCAGAAATGTGACTGCCCTTACCTGAAACGAAGTCTTGCTTGTAGGGAGACTCAGAGCCTGGGATTTAACTCCATTTCTGAAGTGAAACACACAGCATTGTCTCATCCATGGATCACACTCTGCTTTAGAACAAGAAGCACGCTCTTGCTTTCTAGATTCTCTAAGACAGCAGGAAACGTGAGTTTGCTGAGAAAAAAAGTACAGTGTTTCCTACACATAAAGACGCTATCTAGATCAACTCTGCTTCTGAAACTGATACAAAGCACTGGTCCTCTAACATCCAATGCTTGTCATTTAAGATGAGAAACGTGTGAGCTCCTTGAAAGATGTAGTTCGTTTGAGCTGAAAAGTGACTGCCCTTACCTGAAACGAAGTCTTGCTTGTTGGAAGACACAGAGCCTGGGATTTAACTCCTTTTCTGAAGGGAAACACACAGCATAGTTTTCATCCATGGATCACACTCTGCTTTAGAGCGAGTAGCACGCTCTTGCTTTCTAAAGTCTCTAAGACAGCAGGAAACGTGAGTGTGCTGAGAACAAAAGAACGGTGTTTCCTACACATACGGACCATATCTAGTCCAACTCTGCTTCTGAAACTGATACAAAGCACTGGTCCTCTAACATCCAATGCTTGTCAGTTAAGATGAGAAACGTGTGAGCTTCGTGAACGATGTAGTTCGTTTGAGCAGAAAACTGACTGCCCTTACCAGAAACGAAGTCTTGCTTGTAGGAAGACTCAGAGCCTGGGATTTAACTCCATTTCTGAAGTGAAACACACAGCAGTGTTCTCATCCATTAATCACACTCTGCTTTAGAACAACAAGCACGCTCTTGCTTTCTAGAGTCTATAAGACAGCAGGAAACGTGAGTTTGCTGAGAACAAAAGAACGGTGTTTCCTACACATACAGACCATATCTAGTCCAACTCTGCTTCTGAAACTGATACAAAGCACTGGTCCTCTAACATCCAATGCTTGTCTGTTAAGATGAGAAACGTGTGAGCTCTGTGAAAGATGTAGTTTGTTTGAGCTGTAAAGTGACTGCCCTTACCTGAAACGAAGTCTTGCTTGTTGGAAGACATAGAGCCTGGGTTTTAACTCCTTTTCTGAAGGGAAACACACAGCATAGTTTTCATCCATGGATCACACTCTGCTTTAGAGCGAGAAGCATGCTCTTTATTTCTAAAATCTCTAAGACAGCAGGAAACGTGAGTGTGCTGAGAAAAAAGAACGGTGTTTCCTACACATATGGACCATATCTAGTCCAACTCTGCTTCTGAAACTGATACAAAGCACTGGTCCTCTCACATCCAATGCTTGTCAGTTAAGATGAGAAACATGTGAGCTTCGTGAACAATGTAGTTTCTTTGAGCACAAACGTGACTACACTTACCTGAAACGAAGTCTTGCTTGTTGGGAGACACAGAGCATGGGATTTAACTCCATTTCTGAAGTGAAACACACAGCATAGTCTCATCCATGGATCACAATCTGCTTTAGAGCGAGAAGCACGTTCTTGCTTTCTAGAGTCTCTAAGAGAGCAGGAAACGTCAGTGTGCTGAGAACAAAAGATCGGGGTTTCCTACACATATGGATCATATGTAGTCCAACTCTGCTTCTGAAACTGATACAAAGCACTGACCCTCTAACATCCAATGCTTGTCAGTTAAGATGAGAAACGCGGGAGCTCAGTGAACGATGTAGTTCGTTTGACCTGAAAAGTGACTGTCCTTACCTGAATCGAAGTCTTGCTTGTAGGAGGACTCAGAGCCTGGGATTTAACTCCATTTCTGAAGGGAAACACACAGCATAGTTCTCATCCATGGATCACACTCTGCTTTAGAGCGAGAAGAACACTCTTGCTTTCTAGAGTCTCTAATACAGCAGCAAATCTGAGTGTGCCCAGAATAAAAGAACGTTGTTTCCTACACATACGGACTATATGTAGTCCAAAACTTTTTCTGAAACTGATTGAATGCACTGGTCCTCTAACATCCAATGCTTGTCAGTTAAGATGAGAAACGTGTGAGCTTTGTGAACGATATAGTTCCTTTGAACTGAAAAGTGACTGCCCTTACCTGAAAAGAAGTCTTGCTTGTAGGAAGACACAGAGCCTGGGATTTAACTCCATTTCTGAAGGGAAACACACAGCATAGTTCTCATCCATGGATCACACTCTGCTTTAGAGCGAGAAGAACACTCTTGCTTTCTAGAGACTCTAATACAGCAGGAAATCTGAGTGTGCCCAGAACAAAAGAACGGTGTTTCCTACACATACGGACCATATGTAGTCCAAATCTGCTTCTGAAACTGATACAAAGCACTGACCCTCTAACATCCAATGCTTGTCAGTTAAGATGGGAAACGTGTGAGCTTCGTGAACGATGTAGTTCGTTTGAGCAGAAAACTGACTGCCCTTACATGAAACGAAGTCTTGCTTGTAGGAAGACTCAGAGCCTGGGATTTAACTCCATTTCTGAAGTGAAACACACAGCATTGTCTCATCCATTGATCACCCTCTGCTTTAGAACACGAAGTACGCTCTTGCTTTCTAGAGTCTCTAAGACAGCAGGAAACGTGAGTGTGCTGAGACCAAAAGAACGGTGTTTCCTACACATACGGACCATATCTAGTCCAACTCTGCTTCTTAAACTGATACAAAGCACTGGTCCTCTAACATCCAATGCTTGTCAGTTAAGATGAGAAAGGTGTGACCTCAGTGAACGATGTAGTTCCTTTGAGCAGAAAAGTGACTACACTTACCTGAATCGAAGTCTTGCTTGTAGGAAGACTCAGAGCCTGGGATTTAACTCCATTTCTGAAGTAAAACACACAGCAGTGTAATCATCCATTGATCACACTCTGCTTTAGAACAAGAAGCACGCTCTTGCTTTCTAGAGTCTCTAAGAGAGCAGGAAACGTGAGTGTGCTGAGAACAAAAGAACGGTGTTTCCTACACATACGGACCATATCTAGTCCAACTCTGCTTCTTATACTGATACAAAGCACTGGTCCTCTAACATCCAATGCTTGTCAATTAAGATGAGAAACTTATGAGCTTCGTGAACGATGTAGTTCGTTTGAGCAGAAAACTGACTGCCCTTACCTGAAACGAAGTCTTGCTTGTAGGAAGACTCAGAGCCTGGGATTTAACTCCATTTCTGAAGTGAAACACACAGCAGTGTTCTCATCCATTAATCACACTCTGCTTTAGTACAAGAAGCACGCTCTTGCTTTCTAGAGTCTCTAAGACAGCAGGAAACGTGAGTGTGCTGAGAACAAAAGAACGGTGTTTCCTACACATACACACCATATCTAGTCCAACTCTGCTTCTGAAACTGATACAAAGCACTGGTCCTCGAACATCCAAATATTGTCATTTAACATGAGAAACGTGTGAGCTTCGTGAACGATGTAGTTCGTTTGAGGAGAAAACTGACTGCCCTTACCTGAAACGAAATCTTGCTTGTAGGAAGACTCAGAGCCTGGGATTTAACTCCATTTCTGAAGTGAAACACACAGCAGTGTTCTCATCCATTAATCACACTCTGCTTTAGAACAAGAAGCACGCTCTTGCTTTCTAGAGTGTCTAAGACAGCAGGAAACGTGAGTTTGCAGAGAACAAAAGAACGGTGTTTCCTACACATACAGACCATATCTAGTCAAACTCTGCTTCTGAAACTGATACAAAGCACTGGTCCTCTAACATCCACTGCTTGTCTGTTAAGATGAGAAACGTGTGAGCTCCGTGAATGATGTAGTTCGTTTGAGCTGAAAAGTGACTGCCCTTACCTGAAACGAAGCCTTGCTTGTTGGAAGACATAGAGCCTGGGTTTTAACTCCTTTTCTGAAGGGAAACACACAGCATAGTTTTCATCCATGGATCACACACTGCTTTAGAGTGAGAAGCACGCTCTTGCTTTCTAAAATCTCTAAGACAGCAGGAAACGTGAGTGTGCTGAGAACAAAAGAACGGTGTTTCCTACACATATGGACCATATCTAGTCCAACTCTGCTTCTGCAACTGATACAAAGCACTGGTCCTCTAACATCCAATGCTTGTCAGTTAAGATGAGAAACGTGTGAGCTTAGTGAACGATGTAGATCCTTTGAGCAGAAAAGTGACTACACTTACCTGAAACAAAGTCTTGCTTGTTGGGAGACACAGAGCATGGGATTAAACTCCATTTCTGAAGTGAAACACACAGCATAGTTTCATCCATGGATCACAATCTGCTTTAGAGCGAGAAGCACGTTCTTGCTTTCTAGAGTCTCTAAGACAGCAGGAAACGTGAGTGTGCCTAGAACAAAAGATCGGGGTTTCCTACACATATAGATCATATGTAGTCCAACTCTGCTTCTGAAACTGATACAAAGCACTGACACTCTAACATCCAATGCTTGCCAGTTAAGATGAGAAACACGTGAGCTCAGTGAACGATGTAGTCTTTTGAGCAGAAAATTGACTGCCCTCTCCTGAAACGAAGTCTTGCTTGTAGGAAGACTCAGAGCCTGTGATTTAACTCCATTTCTGAAGTAAAACACACAGCAGTGTAATCATCCATTGATCACACTCTGCTTTAGAACAAGAAGCACGCTCTTGCTTTCTAGAGTCTCTAAGAGAGCAGGAAACGTGAGTGTGCTGAGAACAAACGAACGGTGTTTCCTGCAAATACAGACCATATCTAGTCCAACTCTGCTTCTGAAACTGATACAAAGCACTGGTCCTCTAACATCCAATGCTTGTCAGTTAAGATGCGAAACGTGTGAGCTTTGTGAACGATGGTTCCTCTGAGCAGAAAAGTGACTACACTTACCTGAAACGAAGTCTTGCTTGTAGGAAGACTCAGAGCCTGGGATTTAACTCCATTTCTGAAGGGAACACACAGCATAGTTCTCATCCATGGATCACACTCTGCTATAGAGCGAGAAGCACGCTCTTGCTTTCTAGAGTCTCTAAGTCATCAGGAAACGTGAGTGTGCTGAGAACAAAAGAACGGTGTTTCCTACACATACGGACCATATCTAGTCCAACTCTTCTTCTGAAACTGATACAAAGCACTGGTCCTCTAATATCCAATGCTTGTCTGTTAAGATGAGAAACGTGTGAGCATCATGAACGATGTAGTTCATTTGAGCAGAAAAGTGACTGCCATTACCTGAAACGAAGTCTTGCTTGGAGGAAGACTCAGAGCCTGGGATTTAACTCCATTTCTGAAGTGAAACACACAGCGTAGTTCTCATCCATGGATCACACTCTGCTTTAGAGCAAGAAGCACGCTCTTGCTTTCTAGATTCTCTAATACAGCAGGAAATCTGAGTGTGCCCAGAAAAAAAGAATGGTGTTACCTACACATACGGACTATATGTAGTCCAAATCTTCTTTTGAAACTGATACAGTGCACAGGTCCTCTAAAATCCAATGCTTGTCAGTTAAGATGGGAAACGTGTGTGCTTTGTGAACGATGTAGTTCCTTTGAGCAGAAAAGTGACTGCCCTTACCTGAAACGAAGTCTTGCTTGTAGGGAGACTCAGAGCATGGGATTTAACTCCATTTCTGAAGTGAAACACACAGCATTGTCTCATCCATTGATCACACTCTGCTTTAGAACAAGAAGGACGCTCTTGCTTTCTAGAGTCTCTAAGACAGCAGGAAACATGAGTGTGCTGAGAACAAAAGAACGGTGTTTCCTACACATACGGACCATATGTAGTCCAAATCTGCTTCTAAAACTGATACAAAGCACTGACCCTCTAACATCCAATGCTTGTCAGTTTACATGGGAAACGTCTGAGCTTCATGAACGATGTAGTTCGTTTGAGGAGAAAAGTGACTGCCGTTACCTGAATTGCAGTCTTGCTTGTAGGAAGACTCAGAGCCTGGGATTTAACTCCATTTCTGAAGTAAAACACACAGCAGTGTAATCATCCATTGATCACACTCTGCTTTAGAACAAGAAGCACGCTCTTGCTTTCTAGAGTCTCTAAGAGAGCAGGAAACGTGATTTTGCTGAGAACAAAAGAACGATGTTTCCTACACATACAGACATTATATAGTCCAACTCTGTTTCTGAAACTGATACAAAGCACTCATCCTCTAACATCCAATGCTTGTCTGTTAAGGTGAGAAACGTGTGAGCATCGTGAACGATGTAGTTCGTTTGAGCAGAAAAGTGACTGCCATTACCTGAAACGAAGTCTTGCTTGGAGGAAGTCTCAGAGACTGGGATTTAACTCTATTTCTGAATTTAAACACACAGCGTAGTTCTCATCCATGGATCACACTCTGCTTTAGAGCAAGAAGCACACTCTTGCTTTCTAGAGTCTCTAAGACAGCAGGAAATCTGAGTTTGCCCAGAACAAAAGAATGGTGTTTGCTACACATAAGGACTATATGTAGTCCAAAACTTCTTCTAAAACTGATTGAATGCACTGGTCCTCTAACATCCAATGCTTGTCAGTTAAGATGAGAAACATGTGAGCTTCGTGAAAGATGTAGTTCATTGAGCATAAAACTGACTGCCCTTACCTGAAACGAAGTCTTGCTTGTACGAAGACACAGAGCCTGGGATTTAACTCCATTTCTGAAGGGAAACACACAGCATAGTTCTCATCCATGGATCACACTCTGCTTTAGAGTGAGAATCATACTCTTGCTTTCTAGATTCTCTAATACAGCAGGAAATCTGAGTGTGCCCAGAAAAAAAGAATGGTGTTACCTTCACATACGGACTATATGTACTCCAAATCTTCTTTTGAAACTGATACAGTGCACTGGTCCTCTAAAATCCAATGCTTGTCAGTTAAGATGATAAATGTGTGTGCTTCGTGAACGATGTAGTTCCTTTGAGCAGAAAAGTGACTGCCCTTACCTGAAACGAAGTCTTCCTTGTAGGGAGACTCAGAGCATGGGATTTAACTCCATTTCTGAGGTGAAACACACAGCATAGTCTCATCTATGGTTCACAATCTGCTTTAGCGGGAGAAGCACGTTCTTGCTTTCTAGAGTCTCTAAGTTAGCAGGAAACGTGAGTGTGCCCAGAACAAAAGATCGGGGTTTCCTACACATATGGATCATATGTAGTCCAACTCTGCTTCTGAAACTGATACAAAGCACTGACCCTCTAACATCCAATGCTTGTCAGTTAAGATGAGAAACGCGTGAGCTCAGTGAACGATGTAGTTCATTTGAGCTGAAAAGTGACTGCCCTTACCTGAATCAAAGTCTTGCTTGTAGGAAGACTCAGAGCCTGGGATTTAACTCCATTTCTGAAGGGAAACACACAGCATAGTTCTCATCCATGGATCACACTCTGCTTTAGAGCGAGAAGCACACTCTTGCTTTCTAGAGTCTCTAATACAGCAGGAAATCTGAGTGTGCCCAGAATAAAAGAACGGTGTTTCCTACACATACGGACCATATCTAGTCCAACTCTGCTTCTTAAACTGATACAAAGAACTGGTCCTCTAACATCCAATGCTTGTCAATTAAGATGAGAAACGTGTGAGCTTCGTGAACGATGCAGTTCATTTGAGCAGAAAACTGACTGCCCTTACCTGAAAAAAAGTCTTGCTTTTAGGAAGACTCAGAGCCTGGGATTTAACTCCATTTCTGAAGTGAAACACACAGCAGTGTTCTCATCCATTAAGCACACTCTGCTTTAGAACAAGAAGCACGCTCTTGCTTTCTAGAGTCTCTAAGACAGCAGGAAACGTGAGTGTGCTGAGAACAAAAGAACGGTGTTTCCTACACATACGGACCATATCTAGTCCAACTCTTCTTCTGAAACTGATACAAAGCACTGGTCCTCTAACATCCAATGCTTGTCAGTTAAGATGAGAAACGTGTGAGCTTCGTGAACGATGTAGTTCGTTTGAGCAGAAAAGTGACTGCCCTTACCTGAAACGAAGTCTTGCTTGTAGGAAGTCTCAGAGCCTGGGATTTAACTCCATTTCTGAAGTGAAACACACAGCATAGTTCTCATCCATGGGACATACTCTGCTTTAGAGCAAGAAGCACACTCTTTCTTTCTAGAGTCTCTAAGATAGCAGGAAATCTGAGTGTGCCCAAAACAAAAGAATGGTGTTTCCTACACATACTGACTATATGTAGTCCAAATCTTCTTTTGAAACTGATACAATGCAGTGGTCCTCTAACATCCAATACTTGTCAGTTAAGATGAGAAACGTGTGAGCTTCATGAACGATGTAGATCCTTTGAGCAGAAATGTGACTGCCCTTACCTGAAACGAAGTCTTGCTTGTAGGGAGACTCAGAGCCTGGGATTTAACTCCATTTCTGAAGTGAAACACACAGCATTGTCTCATCCATGGATCACACTCTGCTTTAGAACAAGAAGCACGCTCTTGCTTTCTAGATTCTCTAAGACAGCAGGAAACGTGAGTTTGCTGAGAAAAAAAGTACAGTGTTTCCTACACATAAAGACGCTATCTAGATCAACTCTGCTTCTGAAACTGATACAAAGCACTGGTCCTCTAACATCCAATGCTTGTCATTTAAGATGAGAAACGTGTGAGCTCCTTGAAAGATGTAGTTCGTTTGAGCTGAAAAGTGACTGCCCTTACCTGAAACGAAGTCTTGCTTGTTGGAAGACACAGAGCCTGGGATTTAACTCCTTTTCTGAAGGGAAACACACAGCATAGTTTTCATCCATGGATCACACTCTGCTTTAGAGCGAGTAGCACGCTCTTGCTTTCTAAAGTCTCTAAGACAGCAGGAAACGTGAGTGTGCTGAGAACAAAAGAACGGTGTTTCCTACACATACGGACCATATCTAGTCCAACTCTGCTTCTGAAACTGATACAAAGCACTGGTCCTCTAACATCCAATGCTTGTCAGTTAAGATGAGAAACGTGTGAGCTTCGTGAACGATGTAGTTCGTTTGAGCAGAAAACTGACTGCCCTTACCAGAAACGAAGTCTTGCTTGTAGGAAGACTCAGAGCCTGGGATTTAACTCCATTTCTGAAGTGAAACACACAGCAGTGTTCTCATCCATTAATCACACTCTGCTTTAGAACAACAAGCACGCTCTTGCTTTCTAGAGTCTATAAGACAGCAGGAAACGTGAGTTTGCTGAGAACAAAAGAACGGTGTTTCCTACACATACAGACCATATCTAGTCCAACTCTGCTTCTGAAACTGATACAAAGCACTGGTCCTCTAACATCCAATGCTTGTCTGTTAAGATGAGAAACGTGTGAGCTCTGTGAAAGATGTAGTTTGTTTGAGCTGTAAAGTGACTGCCCTTACCTGAAACGAAGTCTTGCTTGTTGGAAGACATAGAGCCTGGGTTTTAACTCCTTTTCTGAAGGGAAACACACAGCATAGTTTTCATCCATGGATCACACTCTGCTTTAGAGCGAGAAGCATGCTCTTTATTTCTAAAATCTCTAAGACAGCAGGAAACGTGAGTGTGCTGAGAAAAAAGAACGGTGTTTCCTACACATATGGACCATATCTAGTCCAACTCTGCTTCTGAAACTGATACAAAGCACTGGTCCTCTCACATCCAATGCTTGTCAGTTAAGATGAGAAACATGTGAGCTTCGTGAACAATGTAGTTTCTTTGAGCACAAACGTGACTACACTTACCTGAAACGAAGTCTTGCTTGTTGGGAGACACAGAGCATGGGATTTAACTCCATTTCTGAAGTGAAACACACAGCATAGTCTCATCCATGGATCACAATCTGCTTTAGAGCGAGAAGCACGTTCTTGCTTTCTAGAGTCTCTAAGAGAGCAGGAAACGTCAGTGTGCTGAGAACAAAAGATCGGGGTTTCCTACACATATGGATCATATGTAGTCCAACTCTGCTTCTGAAACTGATACAAAGCACTGACCCTCTAACATCCAATGCTTGTCAGTTAAGATGAGAAACGCGGGAGCTCAGTGAACGATGTAGTTCGTTTGACCTGAAAAGTGACTGTCCTTACCTGAATCGAAGTCTTGCTTGTAGGAGGACTCAGAGCCTGGGATTTAACTCCATTTCTGAAGGGAAACACACAGCATAGTTCTCATCCATGGATCACACTCTGCTTTAGAGCGAGAAGAACACTCTTGCTTTCTAGAGTCTCTAATACAGCAGGAAATCTGAGTGTGCCCAGAATAAAAGAACGTTGTTTCCTACACATACGGACTATATGTAGTCCAAAACTTTTTCTGAAACTGATTGAATGCACTGGTCCTCTAACATCCAATGCTTGTCAGTTAAGATGAGAAACGTGTGAGCTTTGTGAACGATATAGTTCCTTTGAACTGAAAAGTGACTGCCCTTACCTGAAAAGAAGTCTTGCTTGTAGGAAGACACAGAGCCTGGGATTTAACTCCATTTCTGAAGGGAAACACACAGCATAGTTCTCATCCATGGATCACACTCTGCTTTAGAGCGAGAAGAACACTCTTGCTTTCTAGAGACTCTAATACAGCAGGAAATCTGAGTGTGCCCAGAACAAAAGAACGGTGTTTCCTACACATACGGACTATATGTAGTCCAAATCTTCTTTTGAAACTGATACAATGCACTGCTCCTCTAACATCCAATGCTTGTCATTTAAGATGAGAAACGTGTGAGCTTCGTGAACGATGTAGTTCCTTTGAGCAGACAAGTGACTGCCCTTACCTGAAACGAAGTCTTGCTTGTTGGAAGACATATAGCCTGGGATTTAACTCCTTTTCTGAAGGGAAAAACACAGCATAGTTTTCATCCATGGATCACACTCTGCTTTAGAGCGAGTAGCACGCTCTTGCTTTCTAGAGTCTCTATGACATCAGGAAACGAGAGTGTGTTGAGAACAAATGAACGGTGTTTCCCACACATACAGACCATATGTAGTCCAACTCTTCTTCTGAAACTGATACAAAGCACTGGTCCTCGAACATCCAATGCTTGTCAATTAAGATGAGAAACGTGTGAGCTTCGTGAACGATGTAGTTCGTTTGAGCAGAAAACTGACTGCCCTTACCTGAATTGAAGTCTTGCTTGTAGGAAGACTCAGAGCCTGGGATTTAACTCCATTTCTGAAGTGAAACACACAGCAGTGTTCTCATCCATTAATCACACTCTGCTTTAGAACAACAAGCACGCTCTTGCTTTCTAGAGTCTATAAGACAGCAGGAAACGTGAGTTTGCTGAGAACAAAAGAACGGTGTTTCCTACACATACAGACTCTATCTAGATCAACTCTGCTTCTGAAACTGATACAAAGCACTGGTCCTCTAACATCCAATGCTTGTCTGTTAAGATGAGAAACGTGTGAGCTCTGTGAACGATGTAGTTCGTTTGTGCTGTAAAGTGACTGCCCTTACCTGAAACGAAGTCTTGCTTGTTGGAAGACATAGAGCCTGGGTTTTAACTCCTTTTCTGAAGGGAAACACACAGCATAGTTTTCATAAATGGATCACAGTCTGCTTTAGAGCGAGAAGCACGCTCTTGCTTTCTAAAATATCTAAGACAGCAGGAAACGTGAGTGTGCTGAGAACAAAAGAACGGTGTTTCCTACACATATGGACCATATCTAGTCCAACTCTGCTTCTGAAACTGATACAAAGCACTGGTCCTCTCACATCCAATGCTTGTCAGTTAAGATTAGAAACGTGTGAGCTTCGTGAACAATGTAGTTCCTTTGAGCACAAAAGTGACTACACTTACCTGAAACGAAGTCTTGCTTGTTGGGAGACACAGAGCATGGGATTTAACTCCATTTCTGAAGTGAAACACACAGCATAGTCTCATCCATGGATCACAATCTGCTTTAGAGCGAGAAGCACATTCTTGCTTTCTAGAGTCTCTAAGACAGCAGGAAACGTCAGTGTGCTGAGAACAAAAGATCGGGGTTTCCTACACATATGGATCATATGTAGTCCAACTCTGCTTCTGAAACTGATACAAAGCACTGACCCTCTAACATCCAATGCTTGTCAGTTAAGATAAGAAACGCATGAGCTCAGTGAACGATGTAGTTCGTTTGACCTGAAAAGTGACTGCCCTTACCTGAATCGAAGTCTTGCTTGTAGGAGGACTCAGAGCCTGGGATTTAACTCCATTTCTGAAGGCAAACACACAGCATAGTTCTCATCCATGGATCACACTCTGCTTTAGAGCGAGAAGAACACTCTTGCTTTCTAGTGTCTCTAATACAGCAGGAAATCTGAGTGTGCCCAGAATAAAAGAACGGTGTTTCCTACACATACGGACTATATGTAGTCCAAAACTTTTTCTGAAACTGATTGAATGCACTGGTCCTCTAACATCCAATGCTTGTCAGTTAAGATGAGAAACGTGTGAGCTTTGTGAACGATATATTTCCTTTGAACTGAAAAGTGACTGCCCTTACCTGAAAAGAAGTCTTGCTTGTAGGAAGACACAGAGCCTGGGATTTAACTCCATTTCTGAAGGGAAACACACAGCATAGTTCTCATCCATGGATCACACTCTGCTTTAGAGCAAGAAGAACACTCTTGCTTTCTAGAGTCTCTAATACAGCAGGAAATCTGAGTGTGCCCAGAACAAAAGAACGGTGTTTCCTACACATACGGACTATATGTAGTCCAAATCTTCTTTTGAAACTGATACAATGCACTGCTCCTCTAACATCCAATGCTTGTCATTTAAGATGAGAAACGTGTGAGCTTCGTGAACGATGTAGTTCCTTTGAGCAGAAAAGTGACTGCCCTTACCTGAAACGAAGTCTTGCTTGTTGGAAGACATATAGCCTGGGATTTAACTCCTTTTCTGAAGGGAAAAACACAGCATAGTTTTCATCCATGGATCACACTCTGCTTTATAGCGAGAAGCACGCTTTTGCTTCTAAAGTCTCTAAGACAGCAGGATACGTGAGTGTGCTGAGAACAAAAGAACGGTGTTTTCTACACATACGGACCATATCTAGTCCAACTCTTCTTCTGCAACTGATACAAAGCACTGGTCCTCTAACATCCAATGCTTGTCTGTTAAGATGAGAAACGTGTGAGCTTAGTGAACGATGTAGTTCGTTTGAGCTGAAAATTGACTGCCCTTACCTGAAACGAAGTCTTGCTTGTTTGGAGACACAGAGCATGGGATTTAACTCCATTTCTGAAGTGAAACACACAGCATAGTCTCATCTATGGATCACACTCTGCTTTAGAGCGAGAAGCACGTTCTTGCTTTCTAGAGTCTAAGACAGCAGGAAACGTGAGTGTGCCCAGAACAAAAGATCGTGGTTTCCTACACATATGGATCATATGTAGTCCAACTCTGATTCTGAAACTGATACAAAGCACTTACCCTCTAACATCCAATGCTTGTCAGTTAAGATGAGAAACGAGTGAGCTCAGTGAACGATGTAGTTCGTTTGACCTGAAAAGTGACTGCCCTTACCTGAATCGAAGTCTTGCTTGTAGGAGGACTCAGAGCATGGGATTTAACTCCATTTCTGAAGGGAAACACACAGCATAGTTCTCATCCATGGATCACACTCTGCTTTAGAGCGAGAAGCACACTCTTGCTTTCTAGAGTCTCTAATACAGCAGGAAATCTGAGTGTGCCCAGAATTAAAGAACGGTGTTTCCTACACATACGGACTATATGTAGTCCAAAACTTTTTCTGAAACTGATTGAATGCACTGGTCCTCTAACATCCAATGCTTGTCAGTTAAGATGAGAAACGTGTGAGCTTTGTGAACGATATATTTCCTTTGAACTGAAAAGTGACTGCCCTTACCTGAAAAGAAGTCTTGCTTGTAGGAAGACACAGAGCCTGGGATTTAACTCCATTTCTGAAGGGAAACACACAGCATAGTTCTCATCCATGGATCACACTCTGCTTTAGAGCAAGAAGAACACTCTTGCTTTCTAGAGTCTCTAATACAGCAGGAAATCTGAGTGTGCCCAGAACAAAAGAACGGTGTTTCCTACACATACGGACTATATGTAGTCCAAATCTTCTTTTGAAACTGATACAATGCACTGCTCCTCTAACATCCAATGCTTGTCATTTAAGATGAGAAACGTGTGAGCTTCGTGAACGATGTAGTTCCTTTGAGCAGAAAAGTGACTGCCCTTACCTGAAACGAAGTCTTGCTTGTTGGAAGACATATAGCCTGGGATTTAACTCCTTTTCTGAAGGGAAAAACACAGCATAGTTTTCATCCATGGATCACACTCTGCTTTATAGCGAGAAGCACGCTTTTGCTTCTAAAGTCTCTAAGACAGCAGGATACGTGAGTGTGCTGAGAACAAAAGAACGGTGTTTTCTACACATACGGACCATATCTAGTCCAACTCTTCTTCTGCAACTGATACAAAGCACTGGTCCTCTAACATCCAATGCTTGTCTGTTAAGATGAGAAACGTGTGAGCTTAGTGAACGATGTATTTCGTTTGAGCTGAAAATTGACTGCCCTTACCTGAAACGAAGTCTTGCTTGTTTGGAGACACAGAGCATGGGATTTAACTCCATTTCTGAAGTGAAACACACAGCATAGTCTCATCTATGGATCACACTCTGCTTTAGAGCGAGAAGCACGTTCTTGCTTTCTAGAGTCTAAGACAGCAGGAAACGTGAGTGTGCCCAGAACAAAAGATCGTGGTTTCCTACACATATGGATCATATGTAGTCCAACTCTGATTCTGAAACTGATACAAAGCACTTACCCTCTAACATCCAATGCTTGTCAGTTAAGATGAGAAACGAGTGAGCTCAGTGAACGATGTAGTTCGTTTGACCTGAAAAGTGACTGCCCTTACCTGAATCGAAGTCTTGCTTGTAGGAGGACTCAGAGCATGGGATTTAACTCCATTTCTGAAGGGAAACACACAGCATAGTTCTCATCCATGGATCACACTCTGCTTTAGAGCGAGAAGCACACTCTTGCTTTCTAGAGTCTCTAATACAGCAGGAAATCTGAGTGTGCCCAGAATTAAAGAACGGTGTTTCCTACACATACGGACTATATGTAGTCCAAAACTTTTTCTGAAACTGATTGAATGCACTGGTCCTCTAACATCCAATGCTTGTCAGTTAAGATGAGAAACGTGTGAGCTTTGTGAACGATATAGTTCCTTTGAACTGAAAAGTGACTGCCCTTACCTGAAAAGAAGTCTTGCTTGTAGGAAGACACAGAGCCTGGGATTTAACTCCATTTCTGAAGGGAAACACACAGCATAGTTCTCATCCATGGATCACACTCTGCTTTAGAGCGAGAAGAACACTCTTGCTTTCTAGAGTCTCTAATACAGCAGGAAATCTGAGTGTGCCCAGAATAAAAGAACTGTGTTTCCTACACATACGGACCATATGTAGTCCAAATCTGCTTCTGAAACTGATACAAAGCACTGACCCTCTAACATCCAATGCTTGTCAGTTAAGATGGGAAACGTGTGAGCTTCGTGAACGATGTAGTTCGTTTGAGCAGAAAACTGACTGCCCTTACATGAAACGAAGTCTTGCTTGTAGGAAGACTCAGAGCCTGGGATTTAACTCCATTTCTGAAGTGAAAAACACAGCATTGTCTCATCCATTGATCACACTCTGCTTTAGAACACGAAGTACGCTCTTGCTTTCTAGAGTCTCTAAGACAGCAGGAAACGTGAGTGTGCTGAGACCAAAAGAACGGTGTTTCCTAAACATACGGACCATATCTAGTCCAACTCTGCTTCTTAAACTGATACAAAGCACTGGTCCTCTAACATCCAATGCTTGTCAGTTAAGATGAGAAAGGTGTGAGCTCAGTGAACGATGTAGTTCCTTTGAGCAGAAAAGTGACTACACTTACCTGAAACGAAGTCTTGCTTGTAGGAAGACTCAGAGCCTGGGATTTAACTCCATTTCTGAAGTAAAACTCACAGCAGTGTAATCATCCATTGATCACACTCTGCTTTAGAACAAGAAGCACGCTCTTGCTTTCTAGAGTCTCTAAGAGAGCAGGAAACGTGATTTTGCTGAGAACAAAAGAACGGTGTTTAATACACATACGGACCATATCTAGTCCAACTCTGCTTCATATACTGATACAAAGCACTGGTCCTCTAACATCCATTGCTTGTCAATTAAGATGAGAAACTTATGAGCTTCGTGAACGATGTAGTTCGTTTGAGCAGAAAACTGACTGCCCTTACCTGAAACGAAGTCTTGCTTGTAGGAAGACTCAGAGCCTGGGATTTAACTCCATTTCTGAAGTGAAACACACAGCAGTGTTCTCATCCATTAATCACACTCTGCTTTAGTACAAGAAGCACGCTCTTGCTTTCTAGAGTCTCTAAGACAGCAGGAAACGTGAGTGTGCTGAGAACAAAAGAACGGTGTTTCCTACACATACACACCATATCTAGTCCAACTCTTCTTCTGAAACTGATACAAAGCACTGGTCCTCGAACATCCAAATATTGTCATTTAAGATGAGAAACGTGTGAGCTTCGTGAACGATGTAGTTCGTTTGAGGAGAAAACTGACTGCCCTTACCTGAAAGGAAGTCTTGCTTGTAGGAAGACTCAGAGCCTGGGATTTAACTCCATTTCTGAAGTGAAACACACAGCAGTGTTCTCATCCATTAATCACACTCTGCTTTAGAACAAGAAGCACGCTCTTGCTTTCTAGAGTTTCTAAGACAGCAGGAAACGTGATTTTGCTGAGAAAAATGAACGGTGTTTCCTACACATACAGACATTATATAGTCCAACTCTGCTTCTGAAACTGATACAAAGCACTGGTCCTCTAACATCCAATGCTTGTCAATTAAGATGAGAAATGTGTGAGCTTTGTGAACGATGTAGTTCGTTTGAGCAGAAAACTGACTGCCCTTACCTGAAACGAAATCTTGCTTATAGGAAGACTCAGAGCCTGGGATTTAACTCCAATTGTGAAGTGAAACACACAGCAGTGTTCTCATCCATTAATCACACTCTGCTTTAGAACAAGAAGCAGGCTCTTGCTTTCTAGAGTCTCTAAGACAGCAGGAAACGTGAGTTTGCTGAGAAAAAAAGTACGGTGCTTGCTACACATAAAGACCCTATCTAGATCAACTCTACTTCTGAAACTGATACAAAGCACTGGTCCTCTAACATCCAATGCTTGTCTGTTAAGATGAGAAACGTGTGAGCTCCTTGAAAGATGTAGTTCGTTTGAGCTGAAAAGTGACTGCCCTTACCTGAAATGAAGTCTTGCTTGTTGGAAGACACAGAGCCTGGGATTCAACTCCTTTTCTGAAGGGAAACACACAGCATAGTTTTCATCCATGGATCACACTCTGCTTTAGAGCGAGAAGCACGCTCTTGCTTTCTAAAATCTCTAAGACAGCAGGAAACGTGAGTGTGCTGAGAACAAAAGAACGGTGTTTCCTACACATACGGACCATATCTAGTCCAACTCTGCTTCTGAAACTGATACAAAGCACTGGTCCTCTAACATCCAATGCTCGTCAGTTAAGATGAGAAACGTGTGAGCTCAGTGAACGATGTAGTTCGTTTGAGCAGAAAACTGACTGCCCTTACCAGAAACGAAGTCTTGCTTGTTGGAAGATTCAGAGCCTGGGATTTAACTCCATTTCTGAAGGGAAACAAACAGCAGTGTTCTCATCCATTAATCACACTCTGCTTTAGAACAAGAAGCACGCTCTTGCTTTCTAGAGTCTCTAAGACAGCAGGAAACGTGAGTTTGTTGAGAAAAAAAGAACGGTGTTTCCTACACATAAAGACCCTATCTAGTCCAACTCTGCTTCTGAAACTGATACAAAGCACTGGTCCTCTAACATCCAATGCTTGTCTGTTAAGATGAGAAACGTGTGAGCTCCGTGAAAGGTGTAGTACGTTTGAGCTGAAAAGTGACTGCCCTTACCTGAAACGAAGTCTTGCTTGTTGGAAGACACAGAGCCTGGGATTTAACTCCTTTTCTGAAGGGAAACACACAGCATAGTTTTCATCCATGGATCACACTCTGCTTTAGATCAAGAAGCACGCTCTTGCTTTCTAGAGTCTCTAAGACAGCAGGAAACGTGAGTGTTCTGAGAACAAAAGAACGGAGTTTTCTACACATACGGACCATATCTAGTCCAACTCTGCTTCTTAAACTGATACAAAGAACTGGTCCTCTAACATCCAATGCTTGTCAATTAAGATGAGAAACGTGTGAGCTTCATGAACGATGTAGTTCCTTTGAGCAGAAATGTGACTGCCCTTACCTGAAACGAAGTCTTGCTTGTAGGGAGACTCAGAGCCTGGGATTTAACACCATTTCTGAAGTGAAACACACAGCATTGTCTCATCCATTGATCACACTCTGCTTTAGAACAAGAAGCACGCTCTTGCTTTCTAGAGTCTCTAAGACAGCAGGAAACTTGAGTGTGCTGAGAACAAAAGAACGGTGTTTCCTACACATACGGACCATATCTAGTCCAACTCTTCTTCTGAAACTGATACAAAGCACTGGTCCTCTAACATCCAATGCTTGTCAGTTAAGATGAGAAACGTGTGAGCTATGTGAACGATGTAGTTCGTTGGAGCAGAAAAGTGACTGCCCTTACCTGAAACGAAGTCTTGCTTGTAGGAAGACTCAGAGCCTGGGATTTAACTCCATTTCTGAAGTGAAACACACAGCATAGTTCTCATCCATGGGACATACTCTGCTTTAGAGCAAGAAGCACACTCTTTCTTTCTAGAGTCTCTAAGATAGCAGGAAATCTGAGTGTGCCCAGAACAAAAGAATGGTGTTTCCTACACATACTGACTATATGTAGTCCAAATCTTCTTTTGAAACTGATACAATGCAGTGGTCCTCTAACATCCAATACTTGTCAGTTAAGATGAGAAACGTGTGAGCTTCATGAACGATGTAGTTCCTTTGAGCAGAAATGTGACTGCCCTTACCTGAAACGAAGTCTTGCTTGTAGGGAGACTCAGAGCCTGGGATTTAACACCATTTCTGAAGTGAAACACACAGCATTGTCTCATCCATTGATCACACTCTGCTTTAGAACAAGAAGCACGCTCTTGCTTTCTAGATTCTCTAAGACAGCAGGAAACGTGAGTTTGCTGAGAAAAAAAGTACAGTGTTTCCTACACATAAAGACCCTATCTAGATCAACTCTGCTTCTGAAACTGATACAAAGCACTGGTCCTCTAACATCCAATGCTTGTCTGTTAAGATGAGAAACGTGTGAGCTCCTTGAAAGATGTAGTTCGTTTGAGCTGAAAAGTGACTGCCCTTACCTGAAACGAAGTCTTGCTTGTTGGAAAACACAGAGCCTGGGATTTAACTCCTTTTCTGAAGGGAAACACACAGCATAGTTTTCATCCATGGATCACACTCTGCTTTAGAGTGAGAAGCACGCTCTTGCTTTCTAAAATCTCTAAGACAGCAGGAAACGTGAGTGTGCTGAGAACAAAAGAACGGTGTTTCCTACACATACGGACCATATCTAGTCCAACTCTGCTTCTGAAACTGATACAAAGCACTGGTCCTCTAACATCCAATGCTTGTCAGTTAAGATGAGAAACGTGTGAGCTCAGTGAACGATGTAGTTCGTTTGAGCTGAAAAGTGACTGCCCTTACCTGAAACGAAGTCTTGCTTGTAGGGAGACTCAGAGCATGGGATTTAACTCCATTTCTGAAGAGAAACACACAGCATAGTTCTCATCCATGGATCACACTCTGCTTTAGAGCGAGTAGCACGCTCTTGCTTTCTAAAGTCTCTAAGACAGCAGGAAACGTGAGTGTGCTGAGAACAAAAGAACGGTGTTTCCTACACATACGGACCATATCTAGTCCAACTCTGCTTCTGAAACTGATACAAAGCACTGGTCCTCTAACATCCAATGCTTGTCAGTTAAGATGAGAAACGTGTGAGCTTCGTGAACGATGTAGTTCGTTTGAGCAGAAAACTGACTGCCCTTACCAGAAACGAAGTCTTGCTTGTAGGAAGACTCAGAGCCTGGGATTTAACTCCATTTCTGAAGGGAAACAAACAGCAGTGTTCTCATCCATTAATCACACTCTGCTTTAGAACAAGAAGCACGCTCTTGCTTTCTAGAGTCTCTAAGACAGCAGGAAACGTGAGTTTGTTGAGAAAAAAAGAACGGTGTTTCCTACACATAAAGACCCTATCTAGTCCAACTCTGCTTCTGAAACTGATACAAAGCACTGGTGCTCTAACATCCAATGCTTGTCTGTTAAGATGAGAAACGTGTGAGCTCCGTGAAAGGTGTAGTACGTTTGAGCTGAAAAGTGACTGCCCTTACCTGAAACGAAGTCTTGCTTGTTGGAAGACACAGAGCCTGGGATTTAACTCCTTTTCTGAAGGGAAACACACAGCATAGTTTTCATCCATGGATCACACTCTGCTTTAGATCAAGAAGCACGCTCTTGCTTTCTAGAGTCTCTAAGACAGCAGGAAACGTGAGTGTTCTGAGAACAAAAGAACGGAGTTTTCTACACATACGGACCATATCTAGTCCAACTCTGCTTCTTAAACTGATACAAAGAACTGGTCCTCTAACATCCAATGCTTGTCAATTAAGATGAGAAACGTGTGAGCTTCATGAACGATGTAGTTCCTTTGAGCAGAAATGTGACTGCCCTTACCTGAAACGAAGTCTTGCTTGTAGGGAGACTCAGAGCCTGGGATTTAACACCATTTCTGAAGTGAAACACACAGCATTGTCTCATCCATTGATCACACTCTGCTTTAGAACAAGAAGCACGCTCTTGCTTTCTAGAGTCTCTAAGACAGCAGGAAACTTGAGTGTGCTGAGAACAAAAGAACGGTGTTTCCTACACATACGGACCATATCTAGTCCAACTCTTCTTCTGAAACTGATACAAAGCACTGGTCCTCTAACATCCAATGCTTGTCAGTTAAGATGAGAAACGTGTGAGCTATGTGAACGATGTAGTTCGTTGGAGCAGAAAAGTGACTGCCCTTACCTGAAACGAAGTCTTGCTTGTAGGAAGACTCAGAGCCTGGGATTTAACTCCATTTCTGAAGTGAAACACACAGCATAGTTCTCATCCATGGGACATACTCTGCTTTAGAGCAAGAAGCACACTCTTTCTTTCTAGAGTCTCTAAGATAGCAGGAAATCTGAGTGTGCCCAGAACAAAAGAATGGTGTTTCCTACACATACTGACTATATGTAGTCCAAATCTTCTTTTGAAACTGATACAATGCAGTGGTCCTCTAACATCCAATACTTGTCAGTTAAGATGAGAAACGTGTGAGCTTCATGAACGATGTAGTTCCTTTGAGCAGAAATGTGACTGCCCTTACCTGAAACGAAGTCTTGCTTGTAGGGAGACTCAGAGCCTGGGATTTAACACCATTTCTGAAGTGAAACACACAGCATTGTCTCATCCATTGATCACACTCTGCTTTAGAACAAGAAGCACGCTCTTGCTTTCTAGATTCTCTAAGACAGCAGGAAACGTGAGTTTGCTGAGAAAAAAAGTACAGTGTTTCCTACACATAAAGACCCTATCTAGATCAACTCTGCTTCTGAAACTGATACAAAGCACTGGTCCTCTAACATCCAATGCTTGTCTGTTAAGATGAGAAACGTGTGAGCTCCTTGAAAGATGTAGTTCGTTTGAGCTGAAAAGTGACTGCCCTTACCTGAAACGAAGTCTTGCTTGTTGGAAAACACAGAGCCTGGGATTTAACTCCTTTTCTGAAGGGAAACACACAGCATAGTTTTCATCCATGGATCACACTCTGCTTTAGAGTGAGAAGCACGCTCTTGCTTTCTAAAATCTCTAAGACAGCAGGAAACGTGAGTGTGCTGAGAACAAAAGAACGGTGTTTCCTACACATACGGACCATATCTAGTCCAACTCTGCTTCTGAAACTGATACAAAGCACTGGTCCTCTAACATCCAATGCTTGTCAGTTAAGATGAGAAACGTGTGAGCTCAGTGAACGATGTAGTTCGTTTGAGCTGAAAAGTGACTGCCCTTACCTGAAACGAAGTCTTGCTTGTAGGGAGACTCAGAGCATGGGATTTAACTCCATTTCTGAAGAGAAACACACAGCATAGTTCTCATCCATGGATCACACTCTGCTTTAGAGCGAGTAGCACGCTCTTGCTTTCTAAAGTCTCTAAGACAGCAGGAAACGTGAGTGTGCTGAGAACAAAAGAACGGTGTTTCCTACACATACGGACCATATCTAGTCCAACTCTGCTTCTGAAACTGATACAAAGCACTGGTCCTCTAACATCCAATGCTTGTCAGTTAAGATGAGAAACGTGTGAGCTTCGTGAACGATGTAGTTCGTTTGAGCAGAAAACTGACTGCCCTTACCAGAAACGAAGTCTTGCTTGTAGGAAGACTCAGAGCCTGGGATTTAACTCCATTTCTGAAGGGAAACAAACAGCAGTGTTCTCATCCATTAATCACACTCTGCTTTAGAACAAGAAGCACGCTCTTGCTTTCTAGAGTCTCTAAGACAGCAGGAAACGTGAGTTTGTTGAGAAAAAAAGAACGGTGTTTCCTACACATAAAGACCCTATCTAGTCCAACTCTGCTTCTGAAACTGATACAAAGCACTGGTGCTCTAACATCCAATGCTTGTCTGTTAAGATGAGAAACGTGTGAGCTCCGTGAAAGGTGTAGTACGTTTGAGCTGAAAAGTGACTGCCCTTACTTGAAACGAAGTCTTGCTTGTTGGAAGACACAGAGCCTGGGATTTAACTCCTTTTCTGAAGGGAAACACACAGCATAGTTTTCATCCATGGATCACACTCTGCTTTAGAACAAGAAGCACGCTCTTGCTTTCTAGAGTCTCTAAGACAGCAGGAAACGTGAGTGTTCTGAGAACAAAAGAACGGAGTTTTCTACACATACGGACCATATCTAGTCCAACTCTGCTTCTTAAACTGATACAAAGAACTGGTCCTCTAACATCCAATGCTTGTCAATTAAGATGAGAAACGTGTGAGCTTCGTGAACGATGTAGTTCATTTGAGCAGAAAACTGACTGCCCTTACCTGAAAGGAAGTCTTGCTTGTAGGAAGACTCAGAGCCTGGGATTTAACTCCATTTCTGAAGTGAAACACACAGCAGTGTTCTCATCCATTAATCACACTCTGCTTTAGAACAAGAAGCACGCTCTTGCTTTCTAGAGTTTCTAAGACAGCAGGAAACGTGATTTTGCTGAGAAAAATGAACGGTGTTTCCTACACATACAGACATTATATAGTCCAACTCTGCTTCTGAAACTGATACAAAGCACTGGTCCTCTAACATCCAATGCTAGTCAATTAAGATGAGAAATGTGTGAGCTTTGTGAACGATGTAGTTCGTTTGAGCAGAAAACTGACTGCCCTTACCTGAAACGAAATCTTGCTTATAGGAAGACTCAGAGCCTGGGATTTAACTCCAATTGTGAAGTGAAACACACAGCAGTGTTCTCATCCATTAATCACACTCTGCTTTAGAACAAGAAGCAGGCTCTTGCTTTCTAGAGTCTCTAAGACAGCAGGAAACGTGAGTTTGCTGAGAAAAAAAGAACGGTGTTTCCTACACATACGGACCATATCTAGTCCAACTCTGCTTCTGAAACTGATACAAAGCACTGGTCCTCTAACATCCAATGCTCGTCAGTTAAGATGAGAAACGTGTGAGCTCAGTGAACGATGTAGTTCGTTTGAGCAGAAAACTGACTGCCCTTACCAGAAACGAAGTCTTGCTTGTAGGAAGACTCAGAGCCTGGGATTTAACTCCATTTCTGACGGGAAACAAACAGCAGTGTTCTCATCCATTAATCACACTCTGCTTTAGAACAAGAAGCACGCTCTTGCTTTCTAGAGTCTCTAAGGCAGCAGTAAACGTGAGTTTGTTGAGAAAAAAAGAACGGTGTTTCCTACACATAAAGACCCTATCTAGTCCAACTCTGCTTCTGAAACTGATACAAAGCACTGGTCCTCTAACATCCAAAGCTTGTCTGTTAAGATGAGAAACGTGTGAGCTCCGTGAAAGGTGTAGTACGTTTGAGCTGAAAAGTGACTGCCCTTACCTGAAACGAAGTCTTGCTTGTTGGAAGACACAGAGCCTGGGATTTAACTCCTTTTCTGAAGGGAAACACACAGCATAGTTTTCATCCATGGATCACACTCTGCTTTAGAACAAGAAGCACGCTCTTGCTTTCTAGAGTCTCTAAGACAGCAGGAAACGTGAGGGTTCTGAGAACAAAAGAACGGAGTTTTCTACACATACGGACCATATCTAGTCCAACTCTGCTTCTTAAACTGATACAAAGAACTGGTCCTCTAACATCCAATGCTTGTCAATTAAGATGAGAAACGTGTGAGCTTCGTGAACGATGTAGTTCATTTGAGCAGAAAACTGACTGCCCTTACCTGAAAGGAAGTCTTGCTTGTAGGAAGACTCAGAGCATGGGATTTAACTCCATTTCTGAAGTGAAACACACAGCAGTGTTCTCATCCATTAATCACACTCTGCTTTAGAACAAGAAGCACGCTCTTGCTTTCTAGAGTTTCTAAGACAGCAGGAAACGTGATTTTGCTGAGAAAAATGAACGGTGTTTCCTACACATACAGACATTATATAGTCCAACTCTGCTTCTGAAACTGATACAAAGCACTGGTCCTCTAACATCCAATGCTTGTCAATTAAGATGAGAAATGTGTGAGCTTTGTGAACGATGTAGTTCGTTTGAGCAGAAAACTGACTGCCCATACCTGAAACGAAATCTTGCTTATAGGAAGACTCAGAGCCTGGGATTTAACTCCAATTGTGAAGTGAAACACACAGCAGTGTTCTCATCCATTAATCACACTCTGCTTTAGAACAAGAAGCAGGCTCTTGCTTTCTAGAGTCTCTAAGACAGCAGGAAACGTGAGTTTGCTGAGAAAAAAAGTACGGTGCTTGCTACACATAAAGACCCTATCTAGATCAACTCTACTTCTGAAACTGATACAAAGCACTGGTCCTCTAACATCCAATGCTTGTCTGTTAAGATGAGAAACGTGTGAGCTCCTTGAAAGATGTAGTTCGTTTGAGCTGAAAAGTGACTGCCCTTACCTGAAATGAAGTCTTGCTTGTTGGAAGACACAGAGCCTGGGATTCAACTCCTTTTCTGAAGGGAAACACACAGCATAGTTTTCATCCATGGATCACACTCTGCTTTAGAGCGAGAAGCACGCTCTTGCTTTCTAAAATCTCTAAGACAGCAGGAAACGTGAGTGTGCTGAGAACAAAAGAACGGTGTTTCCTACACATACGGACCATATCTAGTCCAACTCTGCTTCTGAAACTGATACAAAGCACTGGTCCTCTAACATCCAATGCTCGTCAGTTAAGATGAGAAACGTGTGAGCTCAGTGAACGATGTAGTTCGTTTGAGCAGAAAACTGACTGCCCTTACCAGAAACGAAGTCTTGCTTGTAGGAAGACTCAGAGCCTGGGATTTAACTCCATTTCTGAAGGGAAACAAACAGCAGTGTTCTCATCCATTAATCACACTCTGCTTTAGAACAAGAAGCACGCTCTTGCTTTCTAGAGTCTCTAAGACAGCAGGAAACGTGAGTGTGCTGAGAACAAAAGAACGGAGTTTTCTACACATACGGACCATATCTAGTCCAACTCTGCTTCTTAAACTGATATAAAGAACTGGTCCTCTAACATCCAATGCTTGTCAATTAAGATGAGAAACGTGTGAGCTTCGTGAACGATGTAGTTCATTTGAGCAGAAAACTGACTGCCCTTACCTGAAAGGAAGTCTTGCTTGTAGGAAGACTCAGAGCCTGGGATTTAACTCCATTTCTGAAGGGAAACAAACAGCAGTGTTCTCATCCATTAATCACACTCTGCTTTAGAACAAGAAGCACGCTCTTGCTTTCTAGAGTCTCTAAGACAGCAGGAAACGTGAGATTGTTGAGAAAAAAAGAACGGTGTTTCCTACACATAAAGACCCTATCTAGTCCAACTCTGCTTCTGAAACTGATACAAAGCACTGGTCCTCTAACATCCAAAGCTTGTCTGTTAAGATGAGAAACGTGTGAGCTCCGTGAAAGGTGTAGTACGTTTGAGCTGAAAAGTGACTGCCCTTACCTGAAACGAAGTCTTGCTTGTTGGAAGACACAGAGCCTGGGATTTAACTCCTTTTCTGAAGGGAAACACACAGCATAGTTTTCATCCATGGATCACACTCTGCTTTAGAACAAGAAGCACGCTCTTGCTTTCTAGAGTCTCTAAGACAGCAGGAAACGTGAGTGTTCTGAGAACAAAAGAACGGAGTTTTCTACACATACGGACCATATCTAGTCCAACTCTGCTTCTTAAACTGATACAAAGAACTGGTCCTCTAACATCCAATGCTTGTCAATTAAGATGAGAAACGTGTGAGCTTCGTGAACGATGTAGTTCATTTGAGCAGAAAACTGACTGCCCTTACCTGAAAGGAAGTCTTGCTTGTAGGAAGACTCAGAGCATGGGATTTAACTCCATTTCTGAAGTGAAACACACAGCAGTGTTCTCATCCATTAATCACACTCTGCTTTAGAACAAGAAGCACGCTCTTGCTTTCTAGAGTTTCTAAGACAGCAGGAAACGTGATTTTGCTGAGAAAAATGAACGGTGTTTCCTACACATACAGACATTATATAGTCCAACTCTGCTTCTGAAACTGATACAAAGCACTGGTCCTCTAACATCCAATGCTTGTCAATTAAGATGAGAAATGTGTGAGCTTTGTGAACGATGTAGTTCGTTTGAGCAGAAAACTGACTGCCCTTACCTGAAACGAAATCTTGCTTATAGGAAGACTCAGAGCCTGGGATTTAACTCCAATTGTGAAGTGAAACACACAGCAGTGTTCTCATCCATTAATCACACTCTGCTTTAGAACAAGAAGCAGGCTCTTGCTTTCTAGAGTCTCTAAGACAGCAGGAAACGTGAGTTTGCTGAGAAAAAAAGTACGGTGCTTGCTACACATAAAGACCCTATCTAGATCAACTCTACTTCTGAAACTGATACAAAGCACTGGTCCTCTAACATCCAATGCTTGTCTGTTAAGATGAGAAACGTGTGAGCTCCTTGAAAGATGTAGTTCGTTTGAGCTGAAAAGTGACTGCCCTTACCTGAAATGAAGTCTTGCTTGTTGGAAGACACAGAGCCTGGGATTCAACTCCTTTTCTGAAGGGAAACACACAGCATAGTTTTCATCCATGGATCACACTCTGCTTTAGAGCGAGAAGCACGCTCTTGCTTTCTAAAATCTCTAAGACAGCAGGAAACGTGAGTGTGCTGAGAACAAAAGAACGGTGTTTCCTACACATACGGACCATATCTAGTCCAACTCTGCTTCTGAAACTGATACAAAGCACTGGTCCTCTAACATCCAATGCTCGTCAGTTAAGATGAGAAACGTGTGAGCTCAGTGAACGATGTAGTTCGTTTGAGCAGAAAACTGACTGCCCTTACCAGAAACGAAGTCTTGCTTGTAGGAAGACTCAGAGCCTGGGATTTAACTCCATTTCTGAAGGGAAACAAACAGCAGTGTTCTCATCCATTAATCACACTCTGCTTTAGAACAAGAAGCACGCTCTTGCTTTCTAGAGTCTCTAAGACAGCAGGAAACGTGAGATTGTTGAGAAAAAAAGAACGGTGTTTCCTACACATAAAGACCCTATCTAGTCCAACTCTGCTTCTGAAACTGATACAAAGCACTGGTCCTCTAACATCCAAAGCTTGTCTGTTAAGATGAGAAACGTGTGAGCTCCGTGAAAGGTGTAGTACGTTTGAGCTGAAAAGTGACTGCCCTTACCTGAAACGAAGTCTTGCTTGTTGGAAGACACAGAGCCTGGGATTTAACTCCTTTTCTGAAGGGAAACACACAGCATAGTTTTCATCCATGGATCACACTCTGCTTTAGAACAAGAAGCACGCTCTTGCTTTCTAGAGTCTCTAAGACAGCAGGAAACGTGAGTGTTCTGAGAACAAAAGAACGGAGTTTTCTACACATACGGACCATATCTAGTCCAACTCTGCTTCTTAAACTGATACAAAGAACTGGTCCTCTAACATCCAATGCTTGTCAATTAAGATGAGAAACGTGTGAGCTTCGTGAACGATGTAGTTCATTTGAGCAGAAAACTGACTGCCCTTACCTGAAAGGAAGTCTTGCTTGTAGGAAGACTCAGAGCATGGGATTTAACTCCATTTCTGAAGTGAAACACACAGCAGTGTTCTCATCCATTAATCACACTCTGCTTTAGAACAAGAAGCACGCTCTTGCTTTCTAGAGTTTCTAAGACAGCAGGAAACGTGATTTTGCTGAGAAAAATGAACGGTGTTTCCTACACATACAGACATTATATAGTCCAACTCTGCTTCTGAAACTGATACAAAGCACTGGTCCTCTAACATCCAATGCTTGTCAATTAAGATGAGAAATGTGTGAGCTTTGTGAACGATGTAGTTCGTTTGAGCAGAAAACTGACTGCCCTTACCTGAAACGAAATCTTGCTTATAGGAAGACTCAGAGCCTGGGATTTAACTCCAATTGTGAAGTGAAACACACAGCAGTGTTCTCATCCATTAATCACACTCTGCTTTAGAACAAGAAGCAGGCTCTTGCTTTCTAGAGTCTCTAAGACAGCAGGAAACGTGAGTTTGCTGAGAAAAAAAGTACGGTGCTTGCTACACATAAAGACCCTATCTAGATCAACTCTACTTCTGAAACTGATACAAAGCACTGGTCCTCTAACATCCAATGCTTGTCTGTTAAGATGAGAAACGTGTGAGCTCCTTGAAAGATGTAGTTCGTTTGAGCTGAAAAGTGACTGCCCTTACCTGAAATGAAGTCTTGCTTGTTGGAAGACACAGAGCCTGGGATTCAACTCCTTTTCTGAAGGGAAACACACAGCATAGTTTTCATCCATGGATCACACTCTGCTTTAGAGCGAGAAGCACGCTCTTGCTTTCTAAAATCTCTAAGACAGCAGGAAACGTGAGTGTGCTGAGAACAAAAGAACGGTGTTTCCTACACATACGGACCATATCTAGTCCAACTCTGCTTCTGAAACTGATACAAAGCACTGGTCCTCTAACATCCAATGCTCGTCAGTTAAGATGAGAAACGTGTGAGCTCAGTGAACGATGTAGTTCGTTTGAGCAGAAAACTGACTGCCCTTACCAGAAACGAAGTCTTGCTTGTAGGAAGACTCAGAGCCTGGGATTTAACTCCATTTCTGAAGGGAAACAAACAGCAGTGTTCTCATCCATTAATCACACTCTGCTTTAGAACAAGAAGCACGCTCTTGCTTTCTAGAGTCTCTAAGACAGCAGGAAACGTGAGTGTGCTGAGAACAAAAGAACGGAGTTTTCTACACATACGGACCATATCTAGTCCAACTCTGCTTCTTAAACTGATACAAAGAACTGGTCCTCTAACATCCAATGCTTGTCAATTAAGATGAGAAACGTGTGAGCTTCGTGAACGATGTAGTTCATTTGAGCAGAAAACTGACTGCCCTTACCTGAAAGGAAGTCTTGCTTGTAGGAAGACTCAGAGCATGGGATTTAACTCCATTTCTGAAGTGAAACACACAGCAGTGTTCTCATCCATTAATCACACTCTGCTTTAGAACAAGAAGCACGCTCTTGCTTTCTAGAGTTTCTAAGACAGCAGGAAACGTGATTTTGCTGAGAAAAATGAACGGTGTTTCCTACACATACAGACATTATATAGTCCAACTCTGCTTCTGAAACTGATACAAAGCACTGGTCCTCTAACATCCAATGCTTGTCAATTAAGATGAGAAATGTGTGAGCTTTGTGAACGATGTAGTTCGTTTGAGCAGAAAACTGACTGCCCTTACCTGAAACGAAATCTTGCTTATAGGAAGACTCAGAGCCTGGGATTTAACTCCAATTGTGAAGTGAAACACACAGCAGTGTTCTCATCCATTAATCACACTCTGCTTTAGAACAAGAAGCAGGCTCTTGCTTTCTAGAGTCTCTAAGACAGCAGGAAACGTGAGTTTGCTGAGAAAAAAAGTACGGTGCTTGCTACACATAAAGACCCTATCTAGATCAACTCTACTTCTGAAACTGATACAAAGCACTGGTCCTCTAACATCCAATGCTTGTCTGTTAAGATGAGAAACGTGTGAGCTCCTTGAAAGATGTAGTTCGTTTGAGCTGAAAAGTGACTGCCCTTACCTGAAATGAAGTCTTGCTTGTTGGAAGACACAGAGCCTGGGATTCAACTCCTTTTCTGAAGGGAAACACACAGCATAGTTTTCATCCATGGATCACACTCTGCTTTAGAGCGAGAAGCACGCTCTTGCTTTCTAAAATCTCTAAGACAGCAGGAAACGTGAGTGTGCTGAGAACAAAAGAACGGTGTTTCCTACACATACGGACCATATCTAGTCCAACTCTGCTTCTGAAACTGATACAAAGCACTGGTCCTCTAACATCCAATGCTCGTCAGTTAAGATGAGAAACGTGTGAGCTCAGTGAACGATGTAGTTCGTTTGAGCAGAAAACTGACTGCCCTTACCAGAAACGAAGTCTTGCTTGTAGGAAGACTCAGAGCCTGGGATTTAACTCCATTTCTGAAGGGAAACAAACAGCAGTGTTCTCATCCATTAATCACACTCTGCTTTAGAACAAGAAGCACGCTCTTGCTTTCTAGAGTCTCTAAGACAGCAGGAAACGTGAGTGTGCTGAGAACAAAAGAACGGAGTTTTCTACACATACGGACCATATCTAGTCCAACTCTGCTTCTTAAACTGATACAAAGAACTGGTCCTCTAACATCCAATGCTTGTCAATTAAGATGAGAAACGTGTGAGCTTCGTGAACGATGTAGTTCATTTGAGCAGAAAACTGACTGCCCTTACCTGAAAGGAAGTCTTGCTTGTAGGAAGACTCAGAGCCTGGGATTTAACTCCATTTCTGAAGTGAAACACACAGCAGTGTTCTCATCCATTAATCACACTCTGCTTTAGAACAAGAAGCACGCTCTTGCTTTCTAGACTTTCTAAGACAGCAGGAAACGTGATTTGGCTGAGAAAAATGAACGGTGTTTCCTACACATACAGACATTATATAGTCCAACTCTGCTTCTGAAACTGATACAAAGCACTGGTCCTCTAACATCCAATGCTTGTCAATTAAGATGAGAAATGTGTGAGCTTTGTGAACGATGTAGTTCGTTTGAGCAGAAAACTGACTGCCCTTACCTGAAACGAAATCTTGCTTATAGGAAGACTCAGAGCCTGGGATTTAACTCCAATTGTGAAGTGAAACACACAGCAGTGTTCTCATCCATTAATCACACTCTGCTTTAGAACAAGAAGCAGGCTCTTGCTTTCTAGAGTCTCTAAGACAGCAGGAAACATGAGTTTGCTGAGAAAAAAAGTACGGTGCTTGCTACACATAAAGACCCTATCTAGATCAACTCTACTTCTGAAACTGATACAAAGCACTGGTCCTCTAACATCCAATGCTTGTCTGTTAAGATGAGAAACGTGTGAGCTCCTTGAAAGATGTAGTTCGTTTGAGCTGAAAAGTGACTGCCCTTACCTGAAATGAAGTCTTGCTTGTTGGAAGACACAGAGCCTGGGATTCAACTCCTTTTCTGAAGGGAAACACACAGCATAGTTTTCATCCATGGATCACACTCTGCTTTAGAGCGAGAAGCACGCTCTTGCTTTCTAAAATCTCTAAGACAGCAGGAAACGTGAGTGTGCTGAGAACAAAAGAACGGTGTTTCCTACACATACGGACCATATCTAGTCCAACTCTGCTTCTGAAACTGATACAAAGCACTGGTCCTCTAACATCCAATGCTCGTCAGTTAAGATGAGAAACGTGTGAGCTCAGTGAACGATGTAGTTCGTTTGAGCAGAAAACTGACTGCCCTTACCAGAAACGAAGTCTTGCTTGTAGGAAGACTCAGAGCCTGGGATTTAACTCCATTTCTGAAGGGAAACAAACAGCAGTGTTCTCATCCATTAATCACACTCTGCTTTAGAACAAGAAGCACGCTCTTGCTTTCTAGAGTCTCTAAGACAGCAGGAAACGTGAGTGTGCTGAGAACAAAAGAACGGAGTTTTCTACACATACGGACCATATCTAGTCCAACTCTGCTTCTTAAACTGATATAAAGAACTGGTCCTCTAACATCCAATGCTTGTCAATTAAGATGAGAAACGTGTGAGCTTCGTGAACAATGTAGTTCATTTGAGCAGAAAACTGACTGCCCTTACCTGAAAGGAAGTCTTGCTTGTAGGAAGACTCAGAGCCTGGGATTTAACTCCATTTCTGAAGTGAAACACACAGCAGTGTTCTCATCCATTAATCACACTCTGCTTTAGAACAAGAAGCACGCTCTTGCTTTCTAGAGTTTCTAAGACAGCAGGAAACGTGATTTTGCTGAAAAAAATGAACGGTGTTTCCTACACATACAGACATTATATAGTCCAACTCTGCTTCTGAAGTTGATACAAAGCACTGGTCCTCTAACATCCAATGCTTGTCAATTAAGATGAGAAATGTGTGAGCTTTGTGAACGATGTAGTTCGTTTGAGCAGAAAACTGACTGCCCTTACCTGAAACGAAATCTTGCTTATAGGAAGACTCAGAGCCTGGGATTTAACTCCAATTGTGAAGTGAAACACACAGCAGTGTTCTCATCCATTAATCACACTCTGCTTTAGAACAAGAAGCAGGCTCTTGCTTTCTAGAGTCTCTAAGACAGCAGGAAACGTGAGTTTGCTGAGAAAAAAAGTACGGTGCTTGCTACACATAAAGACCCTATCTAGATCAACTCTACTTCTGAAACTGATACAAAGCACTGGTCCTCTAACATCCAATGCTTGTCTGTTAAGATGAGAAACGTGTGAGCTCCTTGAAAGATGTAGTTCGTTTGAGCTGAAAAGTGACTGCCCTTACCTGAAATGAAGTCTTGCTGTTGGAAGACACAGAGCCTGGGATTCAACTCCTTTTCTGAAGGGAAACACACAGCATAGTTTTCATCCATGGATCACACTCTGCTTTAGAGCGAGAAGCACGCTCTTGCTTTCTAAAATCTCTAAGACAGCAGGAAACGTGAGTGTGCTGAGAACAAAAGAACGGTGTTTCCTACACATACGGACCATATCTAGTCCAACTCTGCTTCTGAAACTGATACAAAGCACTGGTCCTCTAACATCCAATGCTCGTCAGTTAAGATGAGAAACGTGTGAGCTCAGTGAACGATGTAGTTCGTTTGAGCAGAAAACTGACTGCCCTTACCAGAAACGAAGTCTTGCTTGTAGGAAGACTCAGAGCCTGGGATTTAACTCCATTTCTGAAGGGAAACAAACAGCAGTGTTCTCATCCATTAATCACACTCTGCTTTAGAACAAGAAGCACGCTCTTGCTTTCTAGAGTCTCTAAGACAGCAGGAAACGTGAGTTTGTTGAGAAAAAAAGAACGGTGTTTCCTACACATAAAGACCCTATCTAGTCCAACTCTGCTTCTGAAACTGATACAAAGCACTGGTCCTCTAACATCCAAAGCTTGTCTGTTAAGATGAGAAACGTGTGAGCTGCGTGAAAGGTGTAGTACGTTTGAGCTGAAAAGTGACTGCCCTTACCTGAAATGAAGTCTTGCTTGTTGGAAGACACAGAGCCTGGGATTCAACTCCTTTTCTGAAGGGAAACACACAGCATAGTTTTCATCCATGGATCACACTCTGCTTTAGAGCGAGAAGCACGCTCTTGCTTTCTAAAATCTCTAAGACAGCAGGAAACGTGAGTGTGCTGAGAACAAAAGAACGGTGTTTCCTACACATACGGACCATATCTAGTCCAACTCTGCTTCTGAAACTGATACAAAGCACTGGTCCTCTAACATCCAATGCTCGTCAGTTAAGATGAGAAACGTGTGAGCTCAGTGAACGATGTAGTTCGTTTGAGCAGAAAACTGACTGCCCTTACCAGAAACGAAGTCTTGCTTGTAGGAAGACTCAGAGCCTGGGATTTAACTCCATTTCTGAAGGGAAACAAACAGCAGTGTTCTCATCCATTAATCACACTCTGCTTTAGAACAAGAAGCACGCTCTTGCTTTCTAGAGTCTCTAAGACAGCAGGAAACATGAGTGTGCTGAGAACAAAAGAACGGAGTTTTCTACACATACGGACCATATCTAGTCCAACTCTGCTTCTTAAACTGATACAAAGAACTGGTCCTCTAACATCCAATGCTTGTCAATTAAGATGAGAAACGTGTGAGCTTCGTGAACGATGTAGTTCATTTGAGCAGAAAACTGACTGCCCTTACCTGAAAGGAAGTCTTGCTTGTAGGAAGACTCAGAGCCTGGGATTTAACTCCATTTCTGAAGTGAAACACACAGCAGTGTTCTCATCCATTAATCACACTCTGCTTTAGAACAAGAAGCACGCTCTTGCTTTCTAGAGTTTCTAAGACAGCAGGAAACGTGATTTTGCTGAGAAAAATGAACGGTGTTTCCTACACATACAGACATTATATAGTCCAACTCTGCTTCTGAAACTGATACAAAGCACTGGTCCTCTAACATCCAATGCTTGTCAATTAAGATGAGAAATGTGTGAGCTTTGTGAACGATGTAGTTCGTTTGAGCAGAAAACTGACTGCCCTTACCTGAAACGAAATCTTGCTTATAGGAAGACTCAGAGCCTGGGATTTAACTCCAATTGTGAAGTGAAACACACAGCAGTGTTCTCATCCATTAATCACACTCTGCTTTAGAACAAGAAGCAGGCTCTTGCTTTCTAGAGTCTCTAAGACAGCAGGAAACGTGAGTTTGCTGAGAAAAAATGTACGGTGCTTGCTACACATAAAGACCCTATCTAGATCAACTCTACTTCTGAAACTGATACAAAGCACTGGTCCTCTAACATCCAATGCTTGTCTGTTAAGATGAGAAACGTGTGAGCTCCTTGAAAGATGTAGTTCGTTTGAGCTGAAAAGTGACTGCCCTTACCAGAAACGAAGTCTTGCTTGTAGGAAGACTCAGAGCCTGGGATTTAACTCCATTTCTGAAGGGAAACAAACAGCAGTGTTCTCATCCATTAATCACACTCTGCTTTAGAACAAGAAGCACGCTCTTGCTTTCTAGAGTCTCTAAGACAGCAGGAAACGTGAGTGTGCTGAGAACAAAAGAACGGAGTTTTCTACACATACAGACCATATCTAGTCCAACTCTGCTTCTTAAACTGATACAAAGAACTGGTCCTCTAACATCCAATGCTTGTCAATTAAGATGAGAAACGTGTGAGCTTCGTGAACGATGTAGTTCATTTGAGCAGAAAACTGACTGCCCTTACCTGAAACGAAATCTTGCTTATAGGAAGACTCAGAGCCTGGGATTTAACTCCAATTGTGAAGTGAAACACACAGCAGTGTTCTCATCCATTAATCACACTCTGCTTTAGAACAAGAAGCAGGCTCTTGCTTTCTAGAGTCTCTAAGACAGCAGGAAACGTGAGTTTGCTGAGAAAAAAAGTACGGTGCTTGCTACACATAAAGACCCTATCTAGATCAACTCTACTTCTGAAACTGATACAAAGCACTGGTCCTCTAACATCCAATGCTTGTCTGTTAAGATGAGAAACGTGTGAGCTCCTTGAAAGATGTAGTTCGTTTGAGCTGAAAAGTGACTGCCCTTACCTGAAATGAAGTCTTGCTGTTGGAAGACACAGAGCCTGGGATTCAACTCCTTTTCTGAAGGGAAACACACAGCATAGTTTTCATCCATGGATCACACTCTGCTTTAGAGCGAGAAGCACGCTCTTGCTTTCTAAAATCTCTAAGACAGCAGGAAACGTGAGTGTGCTGAGAACAAAAGAACGGTGTTTCCTACACATACGGACCATATCTAGTCCAACTCTGCTTCTGAAACTGATACAAAGCACTGGTCCTCTAACATCCAATGCTCGTCAGTTAAGATGAGAAACGTGTGAGCTCAGTGAACGATGTAGTTCGTTTGAGCAGAAAACTGACTGCCTTTACCAGAAACGAAGTCTTGCTTGTAGGAAGACTCAGAGCCTGGGATTTAACTCCATTTCTGAAGGGAAACAAACAGCAGTGTTCTCATCCATTAATCACACTCTGCTTTAGAACAAGAAGCACGCTCTTGCTTTCTAGAGTCTCTAAGACAGCAGGAAACGTGAGTGTGCTGAGAACAAAAGAACGGAGTTTTCTACACATACGGACCATATCTAGTCCAACTCTGCTTCTTAAACTGATACAAAGAACTGGTCCTCTAACATCCAATGCTTGTCAATTAAGATGAGAAACGTGTGAGCTTCGTGAACGATGTAGTTCATTTGAGCAGAAAACTGACTGCCCTTACCTGAAAGGAAGTCTTGCTTGTAGGAAGACTCAGAGCCTGGGATTTAACTCCATTTCTGAAGTGAAACACACAGCAGTGTTCTCATCCATTAATCACACTCTGCTTTAGAACAAGAAGCACGCTCTTGCTTTCTAGACTTTCTAAGACAGCAGGAAACGTGATTTTGCTGAGAAAAATGAACGGTGTTTCCTACACATACAGACATTATATAGTCCAACTCTGCTTCTGAAACTGATACAAAGCACTGGTCCTCTAACATCCAATGCTTGTCAATTAAGATGAGAAATGTGTGAGCTTTGTGAACGATGTAGTTCGTTTGAGCAGAAAACTGACTGCCCTTACCTGAAACGAAATCTTGCTTATAGGAAGACTCAGAGCCTGGGATTTAACTCCAATTGTGAAGTGAAACACACAGCAGTGTTCTCATCCATTAATCACACTCTGCTTTAGAACAAGAAGCAGGCTCTTGCTTTCTAGACTCTCTAAGACAGCAGGAAACGTGAGTTTGCTGAGAAAAAAAGTACGGTGCTTGCTACACATAAAGACCCTATCTAGATCAACTCTACTTCTGAAACTGATACAAAGCACTGGTCCTCTAACATCCAATGCTTGTCTGTTAAGATGAGAAACGTGTGAGCTCCTTGAAAGATGTAGTTCGTTTGAGCTGAAAAGTGACTGCCCTTACCTGAAATGAAGTCTTGCTTGTTGGAAGACACAGAGCCTGGGATTCAACTCCTTTTCTGAAGGGAAACACACAGCATAGTTTTCATCCATGGATCACACTCTGCTTTAGAGCGAGAAGCACGCTCTTGCTTTCTAAAATCTCTATGACAGCAGGAAACGTGAGTGTGCTGAGAACAAAAGAACGGTGTTTCCTACACATACGGACCATACCTAGTCCAACTCTGCTTCTGAAACTGATACAAAGCACTGGTCCTCTAACATCCAATGCTCGTCATTTAAGATGAGAAACGTGTGAGCTCAGTGAACGATGTAGTTCGTTTGAACTGAAAAGTGACTGCCCTTACCTGAAACGAAGTCTTGCTTGTAGGGAGACTCAGAGCATGGGATTTAACTCCATTTCTGAAGTGAAACACACAGCAGTGTTCTCATCCATTAATCACACTCTGCTTTAGAAGAAGAAGCACGCTCCTGCTTTCTAGAGTCTCTAAGACAGCAGGAAACGTTTGTTTGCTGAGAACAAAAGAACGGTGTTTTCTACACATACGGAACATATCTAGTCCACCTCTGCTTCTAAAACTGATACAAAGCACTGACCCTCTAACATCCAATGGTGGTCAGTTAAGATGGGAAACGTGTGAGCTTCATGAACGATGTAGTTCGTTTGAGGAGAAAAGTGACTGCCCTTACCGGAATTGAAGTCTTGCTTGTAGGAAGACTCAGAGCCTGGGATTTAACTCCATTTCAGAAGGCAAACACACAGCATAGTTCTCATCCATGGATCACACTCTGCTTTAGAGCGAGAAGCACGCTCTTGTTTTCAAGAGTCTCTAAGACAGCAGGAAACGTGATTTTGCTGAGAAAAATGAACGGTGTTTCCTACACATACGGACATTATATAGTCCATCTCTGCTTCTGAAACTGATATAAAGCACTTTTCCTCTAACATCCAATGCTTGTCTGTTAAGATGAGAAACGTATGAGCTTCGTGAACGATGTAGTTCGTTTGAGCTGAAAAGTGACTGCCCTTACCTGATATGAAATCTTGCCTGTAGGAAGACTCAGAGCCTGGGATTTAACTCCATTTCTGAAGTGAAACACACAGCAGTGTTCTCATCCATTAATCATACTCTGCTTTAGAACAAGAAGCACGCTCTTGCTTTCTAGAGTTTCTAAGACAGCAGGAAACGTGATTTTGCTGAGAAAAATGAACGGTGTTTCCTACACATACGGACATTATATAGTCCAACTCTGCTTCTGAAACTGATACAAAGCACTGGTCCTCTAACATCCAATGCTTGTCAATTAAGATGAGAAACATGTGAGCTTTGTGAACGATGTAGTTCGTTTGAGCAGAAAACTGACTGCCATTACCAGAAACGAAGTCTTGCTTGTAGGAAGACTCAGAGCCTGGGATTTAACTCCATTTCTGAAGTGAAACACACAGCAGTGTTCTCATCCATTAATCACACTCTGCTTTAGAACAAGAAGCACGCTCTTGCTTTCTAGAGTCTCTAAGACAGCAGAAAACGTGAGTTTGCTGAGAAAAAAAGTACGGTGCTTGCTACACATAAAGACCCTATCTAGATCAACTCTGCTTCTGAAACTGATACAAAGCACTGGTCCTCTAACATCCAATGCTTGTCTGTTAAGATGAGAAACGTGTGAGCTCCTTGAAAGGTGTAGTTCGTTTGAGCTGAAAAGTGACTGCCCTTACCTGAAACGAAGTCTTGCTTGTAGGGAGACTCAGAGCATGGGATTTAACTCCATTTCTGAAGGGAAACACACAGCATAGTTCTCATCCATGGATCACACTCTGCTTTAGAGCGAGTAGCACGCTCTTGCTTTCTAAAGTCTCTAAGACAGCAGGAAACGTGAGTGTGCTGAGAACAAAAGAACGGTGTTTCCTACACATACGGACCATATCTAGTCCAACTCTGCTTCTTAAACTGATACAAAGAACTGGTCCTCTAACATCCAATGCTTGTCAATTAAGATGAGAAACGTGTGAGCTTCGTGAACGATGTAGTTCATTTGAGCAGAAAACTGACTGCCCTTACCTGAAAGGAAGTCTTGCTTGTAGGAAGACTCAGAGCCTGGGATTTAACTCCATTTCTGAAGTGAAACACACAGCAGTGTTCTCATCCATTAATCACACTCTGCTTTAGAACAAGAAGCACGCTCTTGCTTTCTAGACTTTCTAAGACAGCAGGAAACGTGATTTTGCTGAGAAAAATGAACGGTGTTTCCTACACATACAGACATTATATAGTCCAACTCTGCTTCTGAAACTGATACAAAGCACTGGTCCTCTAACATCCAATGCTTGTCAATTAAGATGAGAAATGTGTGAGCTTTGTGAACGATGTAGTTCGTTTGAGCAGAAAACTGACTGCCCTTACCTGAAACGAAATCTTGCTTATAGGAAGACTCAGAGCCTGGGATTTAACTCCAATTGTGATGTGAAACACACAGCAGTGTTCTCATCCATTAATCACACTCTGCTTTAGAACAAGAAGCAGGCTCTTGCTTTCTAGAGTCTCTAAGACAGCAGGAAACGTGAGTTTGCTGAGAAAAAAAGTACGGTGCTTGCTACACATAAAGACCCTATCTAGATCAACTCTACTTCTGAAACTGATACAAAGCACTGGTCCTCTAACATCCAATGCTTGTCTGTTAAGATGAGAAACGTGTGAGCTCCTTGAAAGATGTAGTTCGTTTGAGCTGAAAAGTGACTGCCCTTACCTGAAATGAAGTCTTGCTTGTTGGAAGACACAGAGCCTGGGATTCAACTCCTTTTCTGAAGGGAAACACACAGCATAGTTTTCATCCATGGATCACACTCTGCTTTAGAGCGAGAAGCACGCTCTTGCTTTCTAAAATCTCTAAGACAGCAGGAAACGTGAGTGTGCTGAGAACAAAAGAACGGTGTTTCCTACACATACGGACCATATCTAGTCCAACTCTGCTTCTGAAACTGATACAAAGCACTGGTCCTCTAACATCCAATGCTCGTCATTTAAGATGAGAAACGTGTGAGCTCAGTGAACGATGTAGTTCGTTTGAGCTGAAAAGTGACTGCCCTTACCTGAAACGAAGTCTTGCTTGTAGGGAGACTCAGAGCATGGGATTTAACTCCATTTCTGAAGTGAAACACACAGCAGTGTTCTCATCCATTAATCACACTCTGCTTTAGAAGAAGAAGCACGCTCCTGCTTTCTAGAGTCTCTAAGACAGCAGGAAACGTGAGTTTGCTGAGAACAAAAGAACGGTGTTTTCTACACATACGGAACATATCTAGTCCACCTCTGCTTCTAAAACTGATACAAAGCACTGACCCTCTAACATCCAATGGTGGTCAGTTAAGATGGGAAACGTGTGAGCTTCATGAACGATGTAGTTCGTTTGAGCAGAAAAGTGACTGCCCTTACCGGAATTGAAGTCTTGCTTGTAGGAAGACTCAGAGCCTGGGATTTAACGCCATTTCAGAAGGCAAACACACAGCATAGTTCTCATCCATGGATGACACTCTGCTTTAGAGCGAGAAGCACGCTCTTGTTTTCAAGAGTCTCTAAGACAGCAGGAAACGTGATTTTGCTGAGAAAAATGAACGGTGTTTCCTACACATATGGACATTATATAGTCCATCTCTGCTTCTGAAACTGATATAAAGCACTGTTCCTCTAACATCCAATGCTTGTCTGTTAAGATGAGAAACGTATGAGCTTCGTGAACGATGTAGTTCGTTTGAGCTGAAAAGTGACTGCCCTTACCGGAATTGAAGTCTTGCTTGTATGAAGACTCAGAGCCTGGGATTTAACTCCATTTCTGAAGTGAAACACACAGCAGTGTTCTCATTCATTAATCACACTCTGCTTTAGAACAAGAAGCAGGCTCTTGCTTTCTAGAGTCTCTACGACAGCAGGAAACGTGAGTTTGCTGAGAAAAAAAGTACGGTGCTTGCTACACATAAAGACCCTATCTAGATCAACTCTGCTTCTGAAAGTGATACAAAGCACTGGTCCTCTAACATCCAATGCTTGTCTGTTAAGATGAGAAACGTGTGAGCTCCTAGAAAGATGTAGTTCGTTTGAGCTGAAAAGTGACTGCCCTTACCTGAAACGAAGTCTTGCTTGTTGGAAGACACAGAGCCTGGGATTCAACTCCTTTTCTGAAGGGAAACACACAGCATAGTTTTCATCCATGGATCACACTCTGCTTTAGAGCGAGAAGCACGCTCTTGCTTTCTAGAGTCTCTAAGACAGCAGGAAACGTGATTTTGCTGAGAAAAATGAACGGTGTTTCCTACACATACAGACATTATATAGTCCAACTCTGCTTCTGAAACTGATACAAAGCACTGGTCCTCTAACATCCAATGCTTGTCAATTAAGATGAGAAACGTGTGAGCTTTGTGAACGATGTAGTTCGTTTGAGCAGAAAACTGACTGCCCTTACCAGAAACGAAGTCTTGCTTGTAGGAAGACTCAGAGCCTGGGATTTAACTCCATTTCTGAAGTGAAACACACAGCAGTGTTCTCATCCATTAATCACACTCTGCTTTAGAACAAGAAGCAGGCTCTTGCTTTCTAGAGTCTCTAAGCCAGCAGGAAACGTGAGTTTGCTGAGAAAAAAAGTACGGTGCTTGCTACACATAAAGACCCTATCTAGATCAACTCTGCTTCTGAAACTGATACAAAGCACTGGTCCTCTAACATCCAATGCTTGTCTGTTAAGAAGTGAAACGTGTGAGCTCCTTGAAAGATGTAGTTCGTTTGAGCTGAAAAGTGACTGCCCTTACCTGAAACGAAGTCTTGCTTGTTGGAAGACACAGAGCCTGGGATTCAACTCCTTTTCTGAAGGGAAACACACAGCATTGTCTCATCTATTGATCACACTCTGCTTTAGAACAAGAAGCACGCTCTTGCTTTCTAGAGTCTCTAAGACAGCAGGAAAAGTGAGTGTGCTGAGAACAAAAGAACGGTGTTTTCTACACATAAGGACCATATCTAGTCCAACTCTGCTTCTTAAACTGATACAAGGAACTGGTCCTCTAACATCCAATGCTTGTCAATTAAGATGAGAAACGTGTGAGCTTCGTGAACGATGTAGTTCATTTGAGCAGAAAACTGACTGCCCTTACCTGAAACGAAGTCTTGCTTGTAGGAAGACTCAGAGCCTGGGATTTAACTCCATTTCTGAAGTGAAACACACAGCAGTGTTCTCATCCATTAATCACACTCTGCTTTAGAAGAAGAAGCACGCTCTTGCTTTCTAGAGTCTCTAAGACAGCAGGAAACGTGAGTTTGCTGAGAACAAAAGAACGGTGTTTTCTACACATACGGAACATATCTAGTCCACCTCTGCTTCTAAAACTGATACAAAGCACTGACCCTCTAACATCCAATGGTGGTCAGTTAAGATGGGAAACGTGTGAGCTTCATGAACGATGTAGTTCGTTTGAGCAGAAAAGTGACTGCCCTTACCGGAATTGAAGTCTTCCTTGTAGGAAGACTCAGAGCCTGGGATTTAACTCCATTTCAGAAGGCAAACACACAGCATAGTTCTCATCCATGGATCACACTCTGCTTTAGAGCGAGAAGCACGCTCTTGTTTTCAAGAGTCTCTAAGACAGCAGGAAACGTGATTTTGCTGAAAAAAAATGAAAGGTGTTTCCTACACATACGGACATTATATAGTCCATCTCTGCTTCTGAAACTGATATAAAGCACTGTTCCTCTAACATCCAATGCTTGTCTGTTAAGATGAGAAACGTATGAGCTTTGTGAACGATGTAGTTCGTTTGAGCTGAAAAGTGACTGCCCTTACCTGAAATGAAGTCTTGCCTGTAGGAAGACTCAGAGCCTGGGATTTAACTCCATTTCTGAAGTGAAACACACAGCAGTGTTCTCATCCATTAATCACACTCTGCTTTAGAACAAGAAGCACGCTCTTGCTTTCTAGAGTTTCTAAGACAGCAGGAAACGTGATTTTGCTGCGAAAAATGAACGGTGTTTCCTTCACATACGGACATTATATAGTCCAACTCTGCTTCTGAAACTGATACAAAGCACTGGTCCTCTAACATCCAATGCTTGTCAATTAAGATGAGAATCGTGTGAGCTTTGTGAACGATGTATTTCGTTTGAGCAGAAAACTGACTGCCCTTACCAGAAACGAAGTCTTGCTTGTAGGAAGACTCAGAGCCTGGGATTTAACTCCATTTGTGAAGTGAAACACACAGCAGTGTTCTCATTCATTAATCACACTCTGCTTTAGAACAAGAAGCAGGCTCTTGCTTTCTAGAGTCTCTAAGACAGCAGGAAACGTGAGTTTGCTGAGAAAAAAAGTACGGTGCTTGCTACACATAAAGACCCTATCTAGATCAACTCTACTTCTGAAACTGATACAAAGCACTGGTCCTCTAACATCCAATGCTTGTCTGTTAAGATGAGAAACGTGTGAGCTCCTTGAAAGATGTAGTTCGTTTGAGCTGAAAAGTGACTGCCCTTACCTGAAAAGAAGTCTTGCTTGTTGGAAGACACAGAGCCTGGGATTCAACTCCTTTTCTGAAGGGAAACACACAGCATAGTTTTCATCCATGGATCACACTCTGCTTTAGAGCGAGAAGCACGCTCTTGCTTTCTAAAGTCTCTAAGACAGCAGGAAACGTGAGTGTGCTGAGAAAAATGAACGGTGTTTCCTATACATACGGACATTATATAGTCCAACTCTGCTTCTGAAACTGATACAAAGCACTGGTCCTCTAACATCCAATGCTTGTCAATTAAGATGAGAAACGTGTGAGCTTTGTGAACGATGTAGTTCGTTTGAGCAGAAAACTGACTGCCCTTACCAGAAACGAAGTCTTGCTTGTAGGAAGACTCAGAGCCTGGGATTTAACTCCATTTCTGAAGTGAAACACACAGCAGTGTTCTCATCCATTAATCACACTCTGCTTTAGAACAAGAAGCAGGCTCTTGCTTTCTAGAGTCTCTAAGACAGCAGGAAACGTGAGTTTGCTGAGAAAAAAAGTACGGTGCTTGCTACACATAAAGACCCTATCTAGATCAACTCTGCTTCTGAAACTGATACAAAGCACTGGTCCTCTAACATCCAATGCTTGTCTGTTAAGATGAGAAACGTGTGAGCTCCTTGAAAGATGTAGTTCGTTTGAGCTGAAAAGTGACTGCCCTTACCTGAAACGAAGTCTTGCTTGTTGGAAGACACAGAGCCTGGGATTCAACTCCTTTTCTGAAGGGAAACACACAGCATAGTTTTCATCCATGGATCACACTCTGCTTTAGAGCGAGAAGCACGCTCTTGCTTTCTAAAATCTCTAAGACAGCAGGAAACGTGAGTGTGCTGAGAACAAAAGAAAGGTGTTTCCTACACATACGGACCATATCTAGTCCAACTCTGCTTCTGAAACTGATACAAAGCACTGGTCCTCTAACATCCAATGCTCGTCAGTTAAGATGAGAAACGTGTGAGCTCAGTGAACGATGTAGTTCGTTTGAGCTGAAAAGTGACTGCCCTTACCTGAAACGAAGTCTTGCTTGTAGGGAGACTCAGAGCATGGGATTTAACTCCATTTCTGAAGTGAAACACACAGCATTGTCTCATCTATTGATCACACTCTGCTTTAGAACAAAAAGCACGCTCTTGCTTTCTAGAGTCTCTAAGACAGTAGGAAAAGTGAGTGTGCTGAGAACAAAAGAACGGTGTTTTCTACACATACGGACCATATCTAGTCCAACTCTGCTTCTTAAACTGATACAAGGAACTGGTCCTCTAACATCCAATGCTTGTCAATTAAGATGAGAAACGTGTGAGCTTCGTGCACGATGTAGTTCATTTGAGCAGAAAACTGACTGCCCTTACCTGAAACGAAGTCTTGCTTGTAGGAAGACTCAGAGCCTGGGATTTAACTCCATTTCTGAAGTGAAACATACAGCAGTGTTCTCATCCATTAATCACACTCTGCTTTAGAACAAGAAGCACGCTCTTTCTTTCTAAAGTCTCTAAGACAGCAGGAAACGTGAGTGTGCTGAGAACAAAAGAACGGTGTTTCCTACACATACGGACCATATCTAGTCCAACTCTGCTTCTGAAACTGATACAAAGCACTGGTCCTCGAACATCCAATGCTTGTCAGTTAAGATGAGAAACGTGTGAGCTTCGTGAACGATGTAGTTCGTTTGAGCAGAAAACTGACTGCCCTTACCAGAAACGAAGTCTTGCTTGTAGGAAGACTCAGAGCCTGGGATTTAACTCCATTTCCGAAGGGAAACAAACAGCAGTGTTCTCATCCATTAAACACACTCTGCTTTAGAACAAGAAGCAGGCTCTTGCTTTCTAGAGTCTCTAAGATAGCAGGAAACGTGAGTTTGCTGAGAAAAAAAGTACGGTGCTTGCTACACATAAAGACCCTATCTAGATCAACTCTGCTTCTGAAACTGATACAAAGCACTGGTCCTCTAACATCCAATGCTTGTCTGTTAAGATGAGAAACGTGTGAGCTCCTTGAAAGATGTAGTTCGTTTGAGCTGAAAATTGACTGCCCTTACCTGAAACGAACTCTTGCTTGTTGGAAGACACAGAGCCTGGGATTCAACTCCTTTTCTGAAGGGAAACACACAGCATAGTTTTCATCCATGGATCACACTCTGCTTTAGAGCGAGAAGCACGCTCTAGCTTTCTAAAATCTCTAAGACAGCAGGAAACGTGAGTGTGCTGAGAACAAAAGAAAGGTGTTTCCTACACATACGGACCATATCTAGTCCAACTCTGCTTCTGAAACTGATACAAAGCACTGGTCCTCTAACATCCAATGCTCGTCAGTTAAGATGAGAAACGTGTGAGCTCAGTGAACGATGTAGTTCCTTGGAGCAGAAATGTGACTGCCAGTACCTGAAACGAAGTCTTGCTTGTAGGGAGACTCAGAGCCTGGGATTTAACTCCTTTTCTGAAGTGAAACACAAAGCATAGTTTTCATCCATTGATCACACTCTGCTTTAGAACAAGAAGCACGCTCTTGTGTTCTAGAGTCTCTAAGACAGCAGGAAACGTGATTTTGCTGAGAAAAATGAACGGTGTTTCCTACACATACGGACATTATATAGTCCAACTCTGCTTCTGAAACTGATATAAAGCACTGGTCCTCTAACATCCAATGCTTGTCTGTTAAGATGAGAAACGTATGAGCTTCGTGAACGATGTAGTTCATTTGAGCAGAAAACTGACTGCCCTTACCTGAAACGAAGTCTTGCTTGTAGGAAGACTCAGAGCCTGGGATTTAACACCATTTCTGAAGCGAAACACACAGCAGTGTTCTCATCCATTAATCACACTCTGCTTTAGAACAAGAAGCACGCTCTTGCTTTCTAGAGTCTCTAAGACAGCAGGAAACATGAGTGTGCTGAGAACAAAAGAACTGTGTTTCCTACACATACAGACCATATCTAGTAAACTCTGCTTCTGAAACTGATACAAAGCACCGGTCCTCTAACATTCAATGCTTGTCAGTTAAGATGAGAAACGTGTGAGCTCCATGAAAGGTGTAGTTCGTTAGAGCTGAAAAGTGACTGCCCTTACCGGAATTGAAGTCTTGCTTGTAGGAAGACTCAGAGCCTGGGATTTAACTCCATTTCTGAAGTGAAACACACAGCATAGTTTTCATCCATTGATCACACTCTGCTTTAGAACAAGAAGCAGGCTCTTGTGTTCTAGAGTCTCTAAGACAGCAGGAAACGTGATTTTGCTGAGAAAAATGAACGGTGTTTCCTACACATACGGACATTATATAGTCCAACTCTGCTTCTGAAACTGATATAAAGCACTGGTCCTCTAACATCCAATGCTTGTCTGTTAAGATGAGAAACGTATGAGCTTCGTGAACGATGTAGTTCGTTTGAGCAGAAAACTGACTGCCCTTACCTGAAACGAAGTCTTGCTTGTAGGAAGACTCAGAGCCTGGGATTTAACACCATTTCTGAAGTGAAACACACAGCAGTGTTCTCATCCATTAATCACACTCTGCTTTAGAACAAGAAGCACGCTCTTGCTTTCTAGAGTCTCTAAGACAGCAGGAAACGTGAGTGTGCTGAGAACAAAAGAACGGTGTTTCCTACACATACGGACCATATGTAGTCCAAATCTTCTTTTGAAACTGATACAATGCACTGGTCCTCTAACATCCAATGCTTGTCAGTTAAGATGAGAAACGTGTGAGCTTCGTGAACGATGTAGTTCCTTTGAGCAGAAATGTGACTGCCAGTACCTGAAACGATGTCTTGCTTGTAGGGAGACTCAGAGCCTGGGATTTAACTCCTTTTCTGAAGTGAAACACACAGCATAGTTTTCATCCATGGATCACACTGTGCTTTAGAATGAGAAGCAAGCTCTTGCTTTCTAGAATCTCTAAGACAGCAGGAAACGTGAGTGTGCTGAGAACAAAAGAACGGTGTTTCCTACACATACGGACCATATGTAGTCCAAATCTGCTTCTGAAACTGATACAAAGCACTGACCCTCTAACATCCAATGCATGTCAGTTAAGATGGGAAACTTGTGAGCTTCATGAACGATGTAGTTCGTTTGAGCAGAAAAGTGACTGCCATTACCTGATTTGAAGTCCTGCTGGTAGGATGACTCAGAACCTGGGATTTAACTCCATTTCTGAAGTAAAACACACAGCAGTGTAATCATCCATTGATCACACGCTGCTTTAGAACAAGAAGAACGCTCTTGCTTTCTAGAGTCTCTAAGACAGCAGGAAACGTGACTGTGCTGAGAACAAAATAACGGTGTTTCCTACCCATACAGACCATATCTAGTCCAACTCTGCTTCTGAAACTGATACAAAGCACTGGTCCTCTAACATTCAATGCTTGTCTGTTAACATGAGAAACGTGTGAGCTCCGTGAAAGGTGTAGTTTGTTTGAGCTGAAAAGTGACTGCCCTTACCGGAATTGAAGTCTTGCTTGTAGGAAGCCTCAGAGCCTGGGATTTAACTCCATTTCTGAAGTAAAACACACAGCAGTGTAATCATCCATTGATCACACTCTGCTTTAATACAAGAAGCACGCTCTTGCTTTCTAGAGTCTCTAAGACAGCAGGAAACGTGATTTTGCTGAGAACAAAAGAACGGGGTTTCCTACACATATGGACATTATATAGTCCAACTCTGCTTCTGGAACTGATACAAAGCACTAGTGCTAAACATCCAATGCTTGTCTGTTAAGGTGAGAAACATGTGAGCTTCGTGAATGATGTAGTTCATTTGAGCTGAAAAGTGACTGCCCTTACCTGAAACGAAGTCTTGATTGTAGGAAGACTCAGAGCCTGGGATTTAACTCCATTTCAGAAGGGAAACACACAGCATAGTTCTCATCCATGGATCACACTCTGCTTTAGAGCAAGAAGCACACTCTTGATTTCTAGAGTCTCTAAGACAGCAGGAAATCTGAGTGTGCCCAGAACAAAAGAACGGTGTTTCCTACACATACTGACTATATGTAGGCCAAATCTTCTTTTGAAACTGATACAATGCACTGGTCCTCTAACATCCAATGCTTGTCAGTTAAGATGAGAAACGTGTGAGCTTCGTGAACGATGTAGTTCCTTTGAGCCTAAATGTGACTGCCAGTACCTGAAACGAAGTCTTGCTTGTAGGGAGACTCAGAGCATGGGATTTAACTCCATTTCTGAAGATAAACACACAGCATAGTTCTCATCCATGGATCACACTCTGCTTTAGAGCGAGAAGCACGCTCTTGCTTTCTAGAGTCTCTAAGACAGCAGGAAACGTGAGTGTTCTGAGAACAAAAGAACGGTGTTTCCTACACATACTGACTATATGTAGGCCAAATCTTCTTTTAAAACTGATACAAAGCACTGGTCCTCTAACATCCAATGCTTGTCAATTAAGATGAGAAAGTGTGAGCTTCGTGAACGATGTAGTTAGTTTGAGCAGAAAACTGATTGCCCTTACCTGAATTGAAGTCTTGCTTGTAGGAAGACTCAGAGCCTGGGATTTAACTCCATTTCTGAAGTGAAACACACAGCAGTGTTCTCATCCATTAATCACACTCTGCTTTAGAACAAGAAGCACGCTCTTGCTTTCTAGAGTCTCTAAGACAGAAGGAAACGTGATTTTCCTGAGAACAAAAGAACGGTGTTTCCTACATATACAGACCATATCTAGTCCAACTCTGCTTCTGAAACTGATACAAAGCACTGGTCCTCTAACGTCCAATGCTTGTCTGTTAAGATGAAAATCATGTGAGCTCCGTGAAAGATGTAGTTCGTTTGAGCTGAAAAGTGACTGCCCTTACCTGAAACGAAGTCTTGCTTGTTGGAAGACATAGAGCCTGGGATTTAACTCCTTTTCTGAAGGGAAACACACAGCATAGTTTTCATCCATGGATCACACTCTGCTTTAGAGCGAGAAGCACGCTCTTGCTTTCTAAAATCTCTAAGAGAGCAGGAAACGTGAGTGTGCTGACAACAAAAGAACTGTGTTTCCTACACATACGGACCATATCTAGTCCAACTCTGCTTCTGAAACTGATACAAAGCACTGGTCCTCTAACATCCAATACTTGTCAGTTAAGATGAGAAACGTGTGAGCTTCGTGAACGATGTAGTTCCTTTGAGCAGAAATGTGACTGCCAGTACCTGAAACGAAGTCTTGCTTGTAGGGAGACTCAGAGCCTGGGATTTAACTCCTTTTCTGAAGTGAAACACACAGCATAGTTTTCATCCATGGATCACACTGTGCTTTAGAACGAGAAGCAAGCTCTTGCTTTCTAGAATCTCTAAGACAGCAGGAAACGTGAGTGTGCTGAGAACAAAAGAACGGTGTTTCCTACACATACGGACCATATGTAGTCCAAATCTGCTTCTGAAACTGATACAAAGCACTGACCCTCTAACATCCAATGCATGTCAGTTAAGATGGGAAACTTGTGAGCTTCATGAACGATGTAGTTCGTTTGAGCAGAAAAGTGACTGCCATTACCTGATTTGAAGTCCTGCTGGTAGGATGACTCAGAACCTGGGATTTAACTCCATTTCTGAAGTAAAACACACAGCAGTGTAATCATCCATTGATCACACGCTGCTTTAGAACAAGAAGAAAGCTCTTGCTTTCTAGAGTCTCTAAGACAGCAGGAAACGTGACTGTGCTGAGAACAAAATAACGGTGTTTCCTACACATACAGACCATATCTAGTCCAACTCTGCTTCTGAAACTGATACAAAGCACTGGTCCTCTAACATTCAATGCTTGTCTGTTAAGGTGAGAAACGTGTGAGCTTCGTGAATGATGTAGTTCGTTTGAGCTGAAAAGTGACTGCCCTTACCTGAAACGAAGTCTTGATTGTAGGAAGACTCAGAGCCTGGGATTTAACTCCATTTCAGAAGGGAAACACACAGCATAGTTCTCGTCCATGGATCACACTCTGCTTTAGAGCAAGAAGCACACTCTTGATTTCTAGAGTCTCTAAGACAGCAGGAAATCTGAGTGTGCCCAGAACAAAAGAACGGTGTTTCCTACACATACTGACTATATGTAGGCCAAATCTTCTTTTGAAACTGATACAATGCACTGGTCCTCTAACATCCAATGCTTGTCAGTTAAGATGAGAAACGTGTGAGCTTCGTGAACGATGTAGTTCCTTTGAGCCTAAATGTGACTGCCAGTACCTGAAACGAAGTCTTGCTTGTAGGGAGACTCAGAGCATGGGATTTAACTCCATTTCTGAAGGTAAACACACAGCATAGTTCTCATCCATGGATCACACTCTGCTTTAGAGCGAGAAGCACGCTCTTGCTTTCTAGAGTCTCTAAGACAACAGGAAACGTGAGTGTGCTGAGAACAAAAGAACGGTGTTTCCTACACATACTGACTATATGTAGGCCAAATCTTCTTTTAAAACTGATACAAAGCACTGGTCCTCTAACATCCAATGCTTGTCAATTAAGATGAGAAAGTGTGAGCTTCGTGAACGATGTAGTTAGTTTGAGCAGAAAACTGATTGCCCTTACCTGAATTGAAGTCTTGCTTGTAGGAAGACTCAGAGCCCGGGATTTAACTCCATTTCTGAAGTGAAACACACAGCAGTGTTCTCATCCATTAATCACACTCTGCTTTAGAACAAGAAGCACGCTCTTGCTTTCTAGAGTCTCTAAGACAGAAGGAAACGTGATTTTCCTGAGAACAAAAGAAAGGTGTTTCCTACACATACAGACCATATCTAGTCCAACTCTGCTTCTGAAACTGATACAAAGCACTGGTCCTCTAACGTCCAATGCTTGTCTGTTAAGATGAGAAACATGTGAGCTCCGTGAAAGATGTAGTTCGTTTGAGCTGAAAAGTGACTGCCCTTACCTGAAACGAAGTCTTGCTTGTTGGAAGACATAGAGCCTGGGATTTAACTCCTTTTCTGAAGGGAAACACACAGCATAGTTTTCATCCATGGATCACACTCTGCTTTAGAGCGAGAAGCACGCTCTTGCTTTCTAAAATCTCTAAGAGAGCAGGAAACGTGAGTGTGCTGACAACAAAAGAACTGTGTTTCCTACAAATACGGACCATATCTAGTCCAACTCTGCTTCTGAAACTGATACAAAGCACTGGTCCTCTAACATCCAATACTTGTCAGTTAAGATGAGAAATGTGTGAGCTTCGTGAACGATGTAGTTCCTTTGAGCAGAAAAGTGATTGCACTTACCTGAAACGAAGTCTTGCTTGTTGGTAGACACAGAGCATGGGATTTAACTCCAATTCGGAAGTGAAACACACAGCATATTCTCATCCATGGATCACACTCTGCTTTAGAGCGAGAAGCACGCTCTTGCTTTCTAGAGTCTCTAAGACAGCAGGAAACGTGAGTGTGCCCAGAACAAAAGATCGGGGTTTCCTACACATATGGATCATATGTAGTCCAACTCTGCTTCTGAAACTGATACAAAGCACTGACCCTCTAACATCCAGTGCTTGTCAGTTAAGATGAGAAACGCGTGAGCTCAGTGAATGATGTAGTTCGTTTCAGCTGAAAAGTGACTGCCCTTACCTGAATCGAAGTCTTGCTTGTAGGAAGACTCAGAGCCTGTGATTTAACTCCATTTCTGAAGGGAAACACACAGCATAGTTCTCATCCATGGATCACACTCTGCTTTAGAGCGAGAATCACACTCTTGCTTTCTAGAGTCTCTAATACAGCAGGAAATCTGAGTGTGCCCAAAAAAAAAGAACGGTGTTTCCTCCACATACAGACTATATGTAGTCCAAAATTTCTTCTGAAACTGATAGAATGCACTGGTCCTCTAACATCCAATGCTTGTCAATTAAGATGAGTAACGTGTGAGCTTCGTCAAAGATGTAGTTTGTTTGAGCAGAAAAGTGACTGCCCTTACCTGAAACGAAGTCTTGCTTGTAGGGAGACTCAGAGCCTGGGATTTAACTCCTTTTCTGAAGTGAAACACACAGCATAGCTCTCATCCATGGATCACACTCTGCTTTAGAAGGAGAAGCACGCTCTTGCTTTCTAGAGTCTCTAAGACAGCAGGAAACGTGAGTGTGCTGAGAAAAAAAAAAGGTGTTTCCTACACAGACGGACCATATCTAGTCCTAATCTGCTTCTTAAACTGATACAAAGCACTGGTCCTCTAACATCCAATGCTTGTCTGTTAAGATGAGAAACGTGTGAGCTTCATGAACGACGTAGTTCGTTTGAGCAGAAAAGTGACTGCCCTTACCTGAATTGAAGTCTTGCTTGTAGGAAGACTCAGAGCCTGGGATTTAACTCCATTTCTGAAGGCAAACACACAGCAGTGTTCTCATCCATTGATGACACTCTTCTTTAGAACAAGAAGCACGCTGTTGCTTTCTAGAGTCTCTATCAGAGCAGGAAACGTGAGTGTGCTGAGAACAAAAGAACGGTGTTTCCTACACATACAGACCATATCTAGTCCAACTCTGCTTCTTAAACTGATACAAAGAACTGGTCCTCTAACATCCAATGCTTGTCAATTAAGATGAGAAACGTGTGAGCTTCGTGAACGATGTAGTTCATTTGAGCAGAAAACTGACTGCCCTTACCTGAAACGAAGTCTTGCTTGTAGGAAGACTCAGAGCCTGGGATTTAACTCCATTTCTGAAGTGAAACACACAGCAGTGTTCTCATCCATTAATCACACTCTGCTTTAGAACAAGAAGCACGCTCTTGCTTTCTAGAGTTTCTAAGACAGCAGGAAACGTGATTTTGCTGAGAAAAATGAACGGTGTTTCCTACACATACGGACATTATATAGTCCAACTCTGCTTCTGAAACTGATACAAAGCATTGGTCCTCTAACATCCAATGCTTGTCAATTAAGATGAGAAACGTGTGAGCATTGTGAACGATGTAGTTCGTTTGAGCAGAAAACTGACTGCCCTTACCAGAAACGAAGTCTTGCTTGTAGGAAGACTCAGAGCCTGGGATTTAACTCCATTTCTGAAGTGAAACACACAGCAGTGTTCTCATCCATTAATCACACTCTGCTTTAGAACAAGAAGCAGGCTCTTGCTTTCTAGAGTCTCTAAGACAGCAGGAAACGTGAGTTTGCTGAGAAAAAAAGTACGGTGCTTGCTACACATAAAGACCCTATCTAGATCAACTCTGCTTCTGAAACTGATACAAAGCACTGGTCCTCTAACATCCAATGCTTGTCTGTTAAGATGAGAAACGTGTGAGCTCATTGAAAGATGTAGTTCGTTTGAGCTGAAAAGTGACTGCCCTTACCTGAAACGAAGTCTTGCTTGTTGGAAGACACAGAGCCTGGGATTCAACTCCTTTTCTGAAGGGAAACACACAGCATAGTTTTCATCCATGGATCACACTCTGCTTTAGAGCGAGAGGCACGCTCTTGCTTTCTAAAATCTCTAAGACAGCAGGAAACGTGAGTGTGCTGAGAACAAAAGAAAGGTGATTCCTACACATACGGACCATATCTAGTCCAACTCTGCTTCTGAAACTGATACAAAGCACTGGTCCTCTAACATCCAATGCTCGTCAGTTAAGATGAGAAACGTGTGAGCTCAGTGAACGATGTAGTTCGTTTGAGCTGAAAAGTGACTGCCCTTACCTGAAACGAATTCTTGCTTGTAGGGAGAATCAGAGCATGGGATTTAACTCCATTTCTGAAGTGAAACACACAGCATTGTCTCATCCATTGATCACACTCTGCTTTAGAACAAGAAGCACGCTCTTGCTTTCTAGAGTCTCTAAGACAGCAGGAAACGTGAGTGTGCTGAGAACAAAAGAACGGTGTTTTCTACACATACGGAACATATCTAGTCCACCTCTGCTTCTAAAACTGATACAAAGCACTGACCCTCTAACATCCAATGGTGGTCAGTTAAGATGGGAAACGTGTGAGCTTCATGAACGATGTAGTTCGTTTGAGCAGAAAAGTGACTGCCCTTACCGGAATTGAAGTCTTGCTTGTAGGAAGACTCAGAGCCTGGGATTTAACTCCATTTCAGAAGGCAAACACACAGCATAGTTCTCATCCATGGATCACACTCTGCTTTAGAGCGAGAAGCACGCTCTTGTTTTCAAGAGTTTCTAAGACAGCAGGAAACGTGATTTTGCTGAGAAAAATGAACGGTGTTTCCTACACATACGGACATTATATAGTCCATCTCTGCTTCTGAAACTGATATAAAGCACTGTTCCTCTAACATCCAATGCTTGTCTGTTAAGATGAGAATCGTATGAGCTTCGTGAACGATGTAGTTCGTTTGAGCTGAAAAGTGACTGCCCTAACCTGAAATGAAGTCTTGCCTGTAGGAAGACTCAGAGCCTGGGATTTAACTCCATTTCTGAAGTGAAACACACAGCAGTGTTCTCATACATTAATCACACTCTGCTTTAGAACAAGAAGCACGCTCTTGCTTTCTAGAGTTTCTAAGACAGCAGGAAACGTGATTTTGCTGAGAAAAATGAACGGTGTTTCCTACACATACGGACATTATATAGTCCAACTCTGCTTCTGAAACTGATACAAAGCACTGGTCCTCTAACATCCAATGCTTGTCAATTAAGATGAGAAACGTGTGAGCTTTGTGAACGATGTAGTTCGTTTGAGCAGAAAACTGACTGCCCTTACCAGAAACGAAGTCTTGCTTGTAGGAAGACTCAGAGCCTGGGATTTAACTCCATTTCTGAAGTGAAACACACAGCAGTGTTCTCATCCATTAATCACACTCTGCTTTAGAACAAGAAGCAGGCTCTTGCTTTCTAGAGTCTCTAAGACAGCAGGAAACGTGAGTTTGCTGAGAAAAAAAGTACGGTGCTTGCTACACATAAAGACCCTATCTACATCAACTCTGCTTCTGAAACTGATACAAAGCACTGGTCCTCTAACATCCAATGCTTGTCTGTTAAGATGAGAAACGTGTGAGCTCCTAGAAAGATGTAGTTCGTTTGAGCTGAAAAGTGACTGCCCTTACCTGAAACGAAGTCTTGCTTGTTGGAAGACACAGAGCCTGGGATTCAACTCCTTTTCTGAAGGGAAACACACAGCATAGTTTTCATCCATGGATCACACTCTGCTTTAGAGCGAGAAGCACGCTCTTGCTTTCTAAAATCTCTAAGACAGCAGGAAACGTGAGTGTGCTGAGAACAAAAGAAAGGTGATTCCTACATATACGGACCATATCTAGTCCAACTCTGCTTCTGAAACTGATACAAAGCACTGGTCCTCTAACATCCAATGCTCGTCAGTTAAGATGAGAAACGTGTGAGCTCAGTGAACGATGTAGTTCGTTTGAGCTGAAAAGTGACTGCCCTTACCTAAAACGAAGTCTTGCTTGTAGGGAGAATCAGAGCATGGGATTTAACTCCATTTCTGAAGTGAAACACACAGCATTGTCTCATCCATTGATCACACTCTGCTTTAGAACAAGAAGCACGCTCTTGCTTTCTAGAGTCTCTAAGACAGCAGGAAACGTGAGTGTGCTGAGAACAAAAGAACGGTGTTTTCTACACATACGGAACATATCTAGTCCACCTCTGCTTCTAAAACTGATACAAAGCACTGACCCTCTAACATCCAATGGTGGTCAGTTAAGATGGGAAACGTGTGAGCTTCATGAACGATGTAGTTCGTTTGAGCAGAAAAGTGACTGCCCTTACCGGAATTGAAGTCTTGCTTGTAGGAAGACTCAGAGCCTGGGATTTAACTCCATTTCAGAAGGCAAACACACAGCATAGTTCTCATCCATGGATCACACTCTGCTTTAGAGCGAGAAGCACGCTCTTGTTTTCAAGAGTTTCTAAGACAGCAGGAAACGTGATTTTGCTGAGAAAAATGAACGGTGTTTCCTACACATACGGACATTATATAGTCCATCTCTGCTTCTGAAACTGATATAAAGCACTGTTCCTCTAACATCCAATGCTTGTCTGTTAAGATGAGAATCGTATGAGCTTCGTGAACGATGTAGTTCGTTTGAGCTGAAAAGTGACTGCCCTAACCTGAAATGAAGTCTTGCCTGTAGGAAGACTCAGAGCCTGGGATTTAACTCCATTTCTGAAGTGAAACACACAGCAGTGTTCTCATACATTAATCACACTCTGCTTTAGAACAAGAAGCACGCTCTTGCTTTCTAGAGTTTCTAAGACAGCAGGAAACGTGATTTTGCTGAGAAAAATGAACGGTGTTTCCTACACATACGGACATTATATAGTCCAACTCTGCTTCTGAAACTGATACAAAGCACTGGTCCTCTAACATCCAATGCTTGTCAATTAAGATGAGAAACGTGTGAGCTTTGTGAACGATGTAGTTCGTTTGAGCAGAAAACTGACTGCCCTTACCAGAAACGAAGTCTTGCTTGTAGGAAGACTCAGAGCCTGGGATTTAACTCCATTTCTGAAGTGAAACACACAGCAGTGTTCTCATCCATTAATCACACTCTGCTTTAGAACAAGAAGCAGGCTCTTGCTTTCTAGAGTCTCTAAGACAGCAGGAAACGTGAGTTTGTTGAGAATAAAAGAACGGTGTTTCCTACACATAAAGACCCTATCTAGTCCAACTCTGCTTCTGAAACTGATACAAAGCACTGGTCCTCTAACATCCAATGCTTGTCTGTTAAGATGAGAAACGTGTGAGCTCAGTGAAAGATGTAGTTCGTTTGAGCTGAAAAGTGACTGCCCTTACCAGAAATGAAGTCTTGCTTGTAGGAAGACTCAGAGCCTGGGATTTAACTCCATTTCTGAAGTGAAACACACAGCAGTGTTCTCATCCATTAATCACACTCTGCTTTAGAACAAGAAGCAGGCTCTTGCTTTCTAGAGTCTCTAAGACAGCAGGAAACGTGAGTTTGCTGAGAAAAAAAGTACGGTGCTTGCTACACATAAAGACCCTATCTAGATCAACTCTGCTTCTGAAACTGATACAAAGCACTGGTCCTCTAACATCCAATGCTTGTCTGTTAAGATGAGAAACGTGTGAGCTCCTTGAAAGATGTAGTTCGTTTGAGCTGAAAAGTGACTGCCCTTACCTGAAACGAAGTCTTGCTTGTTGGAAGACACAGAGCCTGGGATTCAACTCCTTTTCTGAAGGGAAACACACAGCATAGTTTTCATCCATGGATCACACTCTGCTTTAGAGCGAGAAGCACGCTCTTGCTTTCTAAAATCTCTAAGACAGCAGGAAACGTGAGTGTGCTGACAACAAAAGAACGGTGTTTCCTACACATACGGACCATATCTAGTCCAACGCTGCTTCTGAAACTGATACAAAGCACTGGTCCTCTAACATCCAATGCTTGTCAGTTAAGATGAGAAACGTGTGAGCTCAGTGAACGATGTAGTTCGTTTGAGCTGAAAAGTGACTGCCCTTACCTGAAACGAAGTCTTGCTTGTAGGAAGACACAGAGCAAGGGATTTAACTCCATTTCTGAAGGGAAACACACAGCATAGTTCTCATCCATGGATCACACTCTGCTTTAGAGCGAGAAGCACGCTCTTGCTTTCTAAAGTCTCTAAGACAGCAGGAAACGTGAGTGTGCTGAGAACAAAAGAACGGTGTTTCCTACACATACGGACCATATCTAGTCCAACTCTGCTTCTGAAACTGATACAAAGCACTGGTCCTCTAACATCCAATGCATGTCAGTTAAGATGAGAAACGTGTGAGCTTCGTGAACGATGTAGTTCGTTTGAGCAGAAAACTGACTGCCCTTACCAGAAACGAAGTCTTGCTTGTAGGAAGACTCAGAGCCTGGGATTTAACTCCATTTCTGAAGGGAAACAAACAGCAGTGTTCTCATCCATTAAACACACTCTGCTTTAGAACAAGAAGCACGCTCTTGCTTTCTAGAGTCTCTAAGACAGCAGGAAACGTGAGTGTGCTGAGAACAAAAGAACGGAGTTTTCTACACATACGGACCATATCTAGTCCAACTCTGCTTCTTAAACTGATACAAAGAACTGGTCCTCTAACATCCAATGCTTGTCAGATAAGATGAGAAACGTGCGAGCTTCGTGAAATATGTAGTTCGTTTGAGCAGAAAAGTGACTGCCCTTACCTGAAACGAATTCTTGCTTGTGGGAAGACTCAGAGCCTGGGATTTACTCCATTTCTGAAGTGAAACACACAGCATAGTTCTCATCCATGGATCACACTCTGCTTTAGAGCAAGAAGCACACTCTTGCTTTCTAGAGTCTCTAAGACAGCAGGAAATCTGAGTGTGCCCAGAACAAAAGAACGGTGTTTCCTTCACATACTGACTATATATAGTCCAAATCTTCTTTTGAAACTGATACAATGCACTGGTCCTCTAACATCCAATGCTTGTCAGTTAAGATGAGAAACGTGTAAGCTTCGTGAACGATGTAGTTCCTTGGAGCAGAAATGTGACTGCCAGTACCTGAAACGAAGTCTTGCTTGTAGGGAGACTCAGAGCCTGGGATTTAACTCCTTTTCTGAAGTGAAACACACAGCATAGTTTTCATCCATTGATCACACTCTGCTTTAGAACGAGAAGCAAGCTCTTGCTTTCTAGAATCTCTAATACAGCAGGAAACATGAGTGTGCTGAGAACAAAAGAACGGTGTTTCCTACACATACGGACCATATGTAGTCCAAATCTGCTTCTGAAACTGATACAAAGCACTGTTCCTCTAACATCCAATGCATGTCAGTTAAGATGGGAAACGTGTGAGCTTCATGAACGATGTAGTTCATTTGAGCAGAAAAGTGACTGCTCTTACCTGATTTGAAGTCTTGCTTGTAGGATGACTCAGAGCCTGGGATTTAACTCCATTTCTGAGTTAAAACACACAGCAGTGTAATCATCCATTGATCACACTCTGCTTTAGAACAAGAAGCATGCTCTTGTGTTCTAGAGTCTCTAAGACAGCAGGAAACGTGATTTTGCTGAGAAAAATGAACGGTGTTTCCTACACATACGGACATTATAGAGTCCAACTCTGCTTCTGAAACTGATATAAAGCACTGGTCCTCTAACATCCAATGCTTGTCTGTTAAGATGAGAAACGTATGAGCTTCGTGAACGATGTAGTTCATTTGAGCAGAAAACTGACTGCCCTTACCTGAAACGAAGTCTTGCTTGTAGGAAGACTCAGAGCCTGGGATTTAACACCATTTCTGAAGTGAAACACACAGCAGTGTTCTCATCCATTAATCACACTCTGCTTTAGAACAAGAAGCACGCTCTTGCTTTCTAGAGTCTCTAAGACAGCAGGAAACATGAGTGTGCTGAGAAAAAAAAGAACGGTGTTTCCTACACATACAGACCATATCTAGTAAACTCTGCTTCTGAAACTGATACAAAGCACTGGTCCTCTAACATTCAATGCTTGTCTGTTAAGATGAGAAACGTGTGAGCTCCATGAAAGATGTAGTTCGTTTGAGCTGAAAAGTGACTGCCCTTACCGGAATTGAAGTCTTGCTTGTAGGAAGACTCAGAGCCTGGGATTTAACTCCATTTCTGAAGTAAAACACACAGCAGTGTAATCATCCATTGATCACACTGTGCTTTAGAACAAGAAGCACGCTCTTGCTTTCTAGAGTCTCTAACACAGCAGGAAACGTGATTTTGCTGAGAACAAAAGAACGGGGTTTCCTACACATACGGACCATATCTAGTCCAACTCTTCTTCTGAAACTGATATAAAGCACTGGTCCTCTAACATCCAATGATTGTCGGTTAAGATGAGAATCGTGTGAGCTTCGTGAAAGATGTAGTTTGTTTGAGCAGAAAAGTGACTGCCCTTACCTGAAATGAAGTCTTGCTTGTAGGGAGACTCAGAGCATGGGATTTAACTCCATTTCTGAAGTGAAACACACAGCATTGTCTCATCCATTGATCACACTCTGCTTTAGAACAAGAAGCACGCTCTTGCTTTCTAGAGTCTCTAAGACAGCAGGAAACGTGAGTGTGCTGAGAACAAAAGAACGGTGTTTTCTACACAAACGGAACATATCTAGTCCACCTCTGCTTCTAAAACTGATACAAAGCACTGACCCTCTAACATCCAATGGTGGTCAGTTAAGATGGGAAACGTGTGAGCTTCATGAACGATGTAGTTCGTTTGAGCAGAAAAGTGACTGCCCTTACCGGAATTGAAGTCTTGCTTGTAGGAAGACTCAGAGCCTGGGATTTAACTCCATTTCAGAAGGCAAACACACAGCATAGTTCTCATCCATGGATCACACTCTGCTTTAGAGCGAGAAGCATGCTCTTGTTTTCAAGAGTCTCTAAGACAGCAGGAAACGTGATTTTGCTGAGAAAAATGAACGGTGTTTCCTACACATACGGACATTATATAGTCCAACTCTGCTTCTGAAACTGATACAAAGCACTGGTCCTCTAACATCCAATGCTTGTCAATTAAGATGAGAAACGTGTGAGCTTTGTGAACGATGTAGTTCGTTTGAGCAGAAAACTGACTGCCCTTACCAGAAACGAAGTCTTGCTTGTAGGAAGACTCAGAGCCTGGGATTTAACTCCATTTCTGAAGTGAAACACACAGCAGTGTTCTCATCCATTAATCACACTCTGCTTTAGAACAAGAAGCAGGCTCTTGCTTTCTAGAGTCTCTAAGACAGCAGGAAACGTGAGTTTGCCGAGAAAAAAAGTACGGTGCTTGCTACACATAAAGACCCTATCTAGATCAACTCTGCTTCTGAAACTGATACAAAGCACTGGTCCTCTAACATCCAATGCTTGTCTGTTAAGATGAGAAACGTGTGAGCTCCGTGAAAAGTGTAGTACGTTTGAGCTGAAAAGTGACTGCCCTTACCTGAAACGAAGTCTTGCTTGTTGGAAGACACAGAGCCTGGGATTTAACTCCTTTTCTGAAGGGAAACACACAGCATAGTTTTCATCCATGGATCACACTCTGCTTTAGAACAAGAAGCACGCTCTTGCTTTCTAGAGTCTCTAAGACAGCAGGAAACGTGAGTGTGCTGAGAACAAAAGAACGGAGTTTTCTACACATACGGACCATATCTAGTCCAACTCTGCTTCTTAAACTGATACAAAGAACTGGTCCTCTAACATCCAATGCTTGTCAGATAAGATGAGAAACGTGCGAGCTTCGTGAAATATGTAGTTCGTTTGAGCAGAAAAGTGACTGCCCTTACCTGAAACGAATTCTTGCTTGTGGGAAGACTCAGAGCCTGGGATTTACTCCATTTCTGAAGTGAAACACACAGCATAGTTCTCATCCATGGATCACACTCTGCTTTAGAGCAAGAAGCACACTCTTGATTTCTAGAGTCTCTAAGACAGCAGGAAATCTGAGTGTGCCCAGAACAAAAGAACGGTGTTTCCTTCACATACTGACTATATATAGTCCAAATCTTCTTTTGAAACTGATACAATGCACTGGTCCTCTAACATCCAATGCTCGTCAGTTAAGATGAGAAATGTGTAAGCTTCGTGAACGATGTAGTTCCTTGGAGCAGAAATGTGACTGCCAGTACCTGAAACGAAGTCTTGCTTGTAGGGAGACTCAGAGCCTGGGATTTAACTCCTTTTCTGAAGTGAAACACACAGCATAGTTTTCATCCATTGATCACACTCTGCTTTAGAACGAGAAGCAAGCTCTTGCTTTCTAGAATCTCTAATACAGCAGGAAACATGAGTGTGCTGAGAACAAAAGAACGGTGTTTCCTACACATACGGACATTATATAGTCCAACTCTGCTTCTGAAACTGATATAAAGCACTGGTCCTCTAACATCCAATGCTTGTCTGTTAAGATGAGAAACGTATGAGCTTCGTGAACGATGTAGTTCATTTGAGCAGAAAACTGACTGCCCTTACCTGAAACGAAGTCTTGCTTGTAGGAAGACTCAGAGCCTGGGATTTAACACCATTTCTGAAGTGAAACACACAGCAGTGTTCTCATCCATTAATCACACTCTGCTTTAGAACAAGAAGCACGCTCTTGCTTTCTAGAGTCTCTAAGACAGCAGGAAACATGAGTGTGCTGAGAAAAAAAAGAACGGTGTTTCCTACACATACAGACCATATCTAGTAAACTCTGCTTCTGAAACTGATACAAAGCACTGGTCCTCTAACATTCAATGCTTGTCTGTTAAGATGAGAAACGTGTGAGCTCCATGAAAGATGTAGTTCGTTTGAGCTGAAAAGTGACTGCCCTTACCGGAATTGAAGTCTTGCTTGTAGGAAGACTCAGAGCCTGGGATTTAACTCCATTTCTGAAGTAAAACACACAGCAGTGTAATCATCCATTGATCACACTGTGCTTTAGAACAAGAAGCACGCTCTTGCTTTCTAGAGTCTCTAACACAGCAGGAAACGTGATTTTGCTGAGAACAAAAGAACGGGGTTTCCTACACATACGGACCATATCTAGTCCAACTCTTCTTCTGAAACTGATATAAAGCACTGGTCCTCTAACATCCAATGCTTGTCGGTTAAGATGAGAAACGTGTGAGCTTCGTGAAAGATGTAGTTTGTTTGAGCAGAAAAGTGACTGCCCTTACCTGAAACGAAGTCTTGCTTGTAGGGAGACTCAGAGCATGGGATTTAACTCCATTTCTGAAGTGAAACACACAGCATTGTCTCATCCATTGATCACACTCTGCTTTAGAACAAGAAGCACGCTCTTGCTTTCTAGAGTCTCTAAGACAGCAGGAAACGTGAGTGTGCTGAGAACAAAAGAACGGTGTTTTCTACACATACGGAACATATCTAGTCCACCTCTGCTTCTAAAACTGATACAAAGCACTGACCCTCTAACATCCAATGGTGGTCAGTTAAGATGGGAAACGTGTGAGCTTCATGAACGATGTAGTTCGTTTGAGCAGAAAAGTGACTGCCCTTACCGGAATTGAAGTCTTGCTTGTAGGAAGACTCAGAGCCTGGGATTTAACTCCATTTCAGAAGGCAAACACACAGCATAGTTCTCATCCATGGATCACACTCTGCTTTAGAGCGAGAAGCACGCTCTTGTTTTCAAGAGTCTCTAAGACAGCAGGAAACGTGAGTTTGCTGAGAAAAAAAGTACGGTGCTTGCTACACATAAAGACCCTATCTAGATCAACTCTGCTTCTGAAACTGATACAAAGCACTGGTCCTCTAACATCCAATGCTTGTCTGTTAAGATGAGAAACGTGTGAGCTCCTAGAAAGATGTAGTTCGTTTGAGCTGAAAAGTGACTGCCCTTACCTGAAACGAAGTCTTGCTTGTTGGAAGACACAGAGCCTGGGATTCAAATCCTTTTCTGAAGGGAAACACACAGCATAGTTTTCATCCATGGATCACACTCTGCTTTAGAGCGAGAAGCACGCTGTTGCTTTCTAAAATCTCTAAGAAAGCAGGAAATGTGAGTGTGCTGAGAAAAAAAGAACGGTGTTTCCTACACATACGGACCATATCTAGTCCAACTCTGCTTCTGAAACTGATACAAAGCACTGGTCCTCTAACATCCAATGCTCGTCAGTTAAGATGAGAAACGTGTGAGCTCAGTGAACGATGTAGTTCGTTTGAGCTGAAAAGTGACTGCCCTTACCTGAAACGAAGTCTTGCTTGTAGGAAGACTCAGAGCCTGGGATTTAACACCATTTCTGAAGTGAAACACACAGCAGTGTAATCATCCATTGATCACACTCTGCTTTTGAAAAAGAAGCACGCTCTTGTGTTCTAGAGTCTCTAAGACAGCAGGAAACGTGATTTTGCTGAGAAAAATGAACGGTGTTTCCTACACATACGGACATTATATAGTCCAACTCTGCTTCTGAAACTGATATAAAGCACTGGTCCTCTAACATCCAATGCTTGTCTGTTAAGATGAGAAACGTATGAGCTTCGTGAACGATGTAGTTCATTTGAGCAGAAAACTGACTGCCCTTACCTGAAACGAAGTCTTGCTTGTAGGAAGACTCAGAGCCTGGGATTTAACACCATTTCTGAAGTGAAACACACAGCAGTGTTCTCATCCATTAATCACACTCTGCTTTAGAACAAGAAGCACGCTCTTGCTTTCTAGAGTCTCTAAGACAGCAGGAAACATGAGTGTGCTGAGAACAAAAGAACGGTGTTTCCTACACATACAGACCATATCTAGTAAACTCTGCTTCTGAAACTGATACAAAGCACTGGTCCTCTAACATTCAATGCTTGTCTGTTAAGATGAGAAACGTGTGAGCTCCATGAAAGATGTAGTTCGTTTGAGCTGAAAAGTGACTGCACTTACCGGAATTGAAGTCTTGCTTGTAGGAAGACTCAGAGCCTGGGATTTAACTCCATTTCTGAAGTAAAACACACAGCAGTGTAATCATCCATTGATCACACTGTGCTTTAGAACAAGAAGCACGCTCTTGCTTTCTAGAGTCTCTAACACAGCAGGAAACGTGATTTTGCTGAGAACAAAAGAACGGGGTTTCCTACACATACGGACCATATCTAGTCCAACTCTTCTTCTGAAACTGATATAAAGCACTGGTCCTCTAACATCCAATGCTTGTCGGTTAAGATGAGAAACGTGTGAGCTTCGTGAAAGATGTAGTTTGTTTGAGCAGAAAAGTGACTGCCCTTACCTGAAACGAAGTCTTGCTTGTACGGAGACTCAGAGCCTGGGATTTAACTCCTTTTCTGAAGTGAAACACACAGCATAGTTTTCATCCATGGATCACACTCTGCTTTAGAACGAGAAGAAAGCTCTTGCTTTCTAGAATCTCTAAGAGAGCAGGAAACGTGAGTGTGCTGAGAACAAAAGAACGGTGTTACCTACACATACGGACCATATGTAGTGCAAATCTGCTTCTGAAACTGATACAAAGCACTGACCCTCTAACAACCAATGCATGTCAGTTAAGATGGGAAACGTGTGAGCTTCATGAACGATGTAGTTCGTTTGAGCAGAAAAGTGACTGCCCTTAGCTGATTTGAAGCCTTGCTTGTAGGATGACTCAGAGCCTGGGATTCAACTCCATTTCTGAAATAAAACACACAGCAGTGTAATCATACATTGATCACACTCTGCTTTAGAAAAAAATGGACGCTCTTGTTTTCTAGAGTCTCTATGACAGCAGGAAACGTGATTTTGCTGAGAAAAAAAGAACGGTGTTTCCTACACATACGGACATTATATAGTCCAACTATGCTTCTGAAACTGATACAAAGCACTGGTCCTCTAACATCCAATGCTTGTCAGTTAAGATGAGAAACGTGTGAGCTTCGTGAACGATGTAGTTCCTTTGAGCCAAAATGTGACTGCCAGTACCTGTAACGAAGTCTTGCTTGTAGGAAGACTCAGAGCCTGGGATTTAACTCCATTTCTGAAGGCAAACACACAGAATATTTCTCATCCATGGATCACAATCTGCTTTAGAGCGAGAAGCATGCTCTTGCTTTCTAGAGTCTCTAAGACAGCAGGAAACTTGAGTGTGCTGAGAACAAAACAACGGTGTTTCCTACACATACGGACCATATCTAGTCCAACTCTTCTTCTGAAACTGATACAAAGGACTACTCCTCTAACATCCAATGCTTGTCAGTTAAGATGAGAAACGTGTGAGGTTCATGAACGATGTAGTTCGTTTGAGCAGAAAAGTGACCGCCCTTACCTGATTTGAATTCTTGCTTGTAGGATGACTCAGAGCCTGGGATTAAACTCCATTTCTGAAGTAAAACACACAGCAGTGTAATCATCCATTAATCACACTCTGCTTTAGAACAAGAAGCACGCTCTTGCTTTCTAGAGTCTCTAAGACAGCAGGAAACGTGAGTTTGCTGAGAAAAAAAGAACGGTGTTTCCTACACATAAAGACCCTATCTAGTAAAACTCTGCTTCTGAAACTGATACAAAGCACTGGTCCTCTAACATCCAATGCTTGTCTGTTAAGATGAGAAACGTGTGAGCTCCGTGAAATATGGAGTTTGTTTGAGCTGAAATGTAACTGCCCTTACCTGAAACGAAGTCTTGCTTGTAGGAAGACTCAGAGCCTGGGATTTAACTCCATTTCAGAAGGCAAACACACAGCATAGTTCTCATCCGTGGATCACTCTCTGCTTTAGAGCGAGAAGCACGCTCTTGCTTTCTAGAGTCTCTAAGACAGCAGGAAACCTGAGTGTGCCCAGAACAAAAGAACGGTGTTTTCTACACATACGGACTATATTTAGTCCAAAACTTATTCTGAAAGTGATTGAATGCACTGGTCCTCTAACATCCAATGCTTGTCAGTTAAGATGAGAAATGTGTGAGCTTCATGAACGATGTAGTTCGTTTGAGCTGAAAAGTGACTGCCCTTACCTGAAACGAAGTCTTGCTTGTTGGAAGACATAGAGCCTGGGATTTAACTCCTTTTCTGAAGGGAAACACACAGCATAGTTTTCATCCATGGAACACACTCTGCTTTAGAGCGAGAAGCACGCTCTTGCTTTCTAAAATCTCTAAGAGAGCCGGAAACGTGAGTGTGCTGAGAACAAAAGAACTGTGTTTCCTACACATACGGACCATATCTAGTCCAACTCTGCTTCTGAAACTGATACAAAGCACTGGTCCTCTAACATCCAATACTTGTCAGTTAAGATGAGAAACGTGTGAGCTTCGTGAACGATGTAGTTCCTTTGAGCAGAAAAGTGATTGCACTTACCTGAAACGAAGTCTTGCTTGTTGGGAGACACAGAGCATGGGATTTAACTCCAATTCGGAAGTGAAACACACAGCATAGTCTCATCCATGGATCACAATCTGCTTTAGAGCGAGAAGCACGTTCTTGCTTTCTAGAGTCTCTAAGACAGCAGGAAACGTGAGTGTGCCCAGAACAAAAGATCGGGGTTTCCTACACATATGGATCATATGTAGTCCAACTCTGCTTCTGAAACTGATACAAAGCACTGACCCTCTAACATCCAATGCTTGTCAGTTAAGATGAGAATCGTGAGAGCTCAGTGAACGATGTAGTTCGTTTGAGCTGAAAAGTGACTGCCCTTACCTGAATCGAAGTCTTGCTTGTAGGAAGACTCAGAGCCTGGGATTTAACTCCATTTCTGAAGGCAAACACACAGAATAGTTCTCATCCATGGATCACACTCTGCTTTAGAGCGAGAAGCATGCTCTTGCTTTCTAGAGTCTCTAAGACAGCAGGAAACTTGAGTGTGCTGAGAACAAAAGAACGGTGTTTCCTACACATACGGACCATATCTAGTCCAACTCTTCTTCTGAAACTGATACAAAGGACTGCTCCTCTAACATCCAATGCTTGTCAGATAAGATGAGAAACGTGCGAGCTTCGTGAAAGATGTAGTTCGTTTGAGCAGAAAAGTGACTGCCATTACCTGAAAGGAAGTCTTGCTTGGAGGAAGACTCAGAGCCTGGGATTTAACTCCATTTCTGAAGTGAAACACAAAGCGTAGTTCTCATCCATTGATCACACTCTGCTTTAGAGCAAGAAGCACACTCTTGCTTTCTAGAGTCTCTAAGACAGCAGGATATCTGAGTGTGCCCAGAACAAAAGAACGGGGTTTCCCACACATACGGACTATATGTAGTCCAAAACTTCTTCTGAAACTGATTGAATGCACTGGTCCTCTAACATCCAATGCTTGTCAGTTAAGATGAGAAACGTGTGAGCTTCGTGAAAGATGTAATTCGTTTGAGCAGAAAAGTGACTGCCCACACCTGAAACGAACTCTTGCTTGTACGAAACCTAGAGCCTGGGATTTAACTCCATTTCTGATTTGAAACACACAGCAGTGTTCTCATCCATTGATCACACTCTGCTTTAGAATGAGAAGCACGCTCCTACTTTTTAGAGTCTCTAAGACAGGAGGAAACGTGATTTTGCTGAGAACTAAAGAACGGTGTTTCCTACACAGACGGACCATATCTAGTCCAAATCTGCTTCTTAAACTGATACAAAGCACTGGTCCTCTAACATCCAATGCTTGCCTGTTAAGATGAAAAATGTGTGAGCTCAGTGAACGATGTAGGTCATTTGAGCTGAAAAGTGACTGCCCTTACCTGAAACGAAGTCTTGCTTGTAGGAAGACACAGAGATTGGGATTTAACTCCATTTCTGAAGGGAAACACACAGCATAGTTCTCATCCATAGATCACAATCTGCTTTAGAGCGAGAAGCACACTCTTGCTTTCTAGATTCTCTAAGACAGCAGGAAACGTGAGTGTGCTGAGAACAAAAGAACGGTGTTTCCTACACATACGGACCATATCTAGTCCAACTCTGCTTCTGAAACTGATAGAAAGCACTGGTCCTCTAACATCCAATGCTTGTCAGTTAAGATGAGAAACGCGAGAGCTCAGTGAACGATGTAGTTCATTTGAGCTGAAAAGTGACTGCCCTTACCTGAATCGAAGTCTTGCTTGTAGGAAGACTCAGAGCCTGGGATTTAACTCCATTTCTGAAGGGAAACACACAGCATAGTTCTCATCCATGGATCACACTCTGCTTTAGAGCGAGAAGCACACTCTTGCTTTCTAGAGTCTCTAATATAGCAGGAAATCTGAGTGTGCCCAGAATAAAAGAACGGTTTCCTACACATAAGGACCATATGTAGTCCAAATCTCCTTCTAAAAGTGATACAAAGCACTGACCCTCTAACATCCAATAATGGTCAGTTAAGATGGGAAACGTGTGAGCTTCATGAATGATGTAGTTCGTTTGAGCAGAAAAGTGACTGCCCTTACCTGAGTCGAAGTCTTGCTTGTAGGAAGACTCAGAGCCTGGGATTTAACTACATTTCTGAATTAAAACACACAGCAGTGTAATCATCCATTGATCACACTCTGCTTTAGAACAAGAAGCACGCTCTTGCTTTCTAGAGTCTCTAAGACAGCAGGAAACGTGATTTTGCTGAGAACAAAAGAACGGTGTTTCCTACACATACGGACATTATAAAGTCCAACTCTGCTTCTGAAACTGATACAAAGCACTCACCCTCTAACATCCAATGCTTGCCAGTTAAGATGAGAAACGCGTGAGCTTCGTGAATGATGTAGTTTGTTTGAGCTGAAAAGTGACTGCCCTTACCTGAAACGAAGTCTTGCTTGTAGGAAGACTCAGAGCCTGGGATTTAACTCCTTTTCTGAAGTGAAACACACAGCATAGTTTTCATCCATGGATCACACTCTGCTTTAGAACGAGAAGAAAGCTCTTGCTTTCTAGAATCTCTAAGAGAGCAGGAAACGTGAGTGTGCTGAGAACAAAAGAACGGTGTTACCTACACATACGGACCATATGTAGTGCAAATCTGCTTCTGAAACTGATACAAAGCACTGACCCTCTAACAACCAATGCATGTCAGTTAAGATGGGAAACGTGTGAGCTTCATGAACGATGTAGTTCGTTTGAGCAGAAAAGTGACTGCCCTTAGCTGATTTGAAGCCTTGCTTGTAGGATGACTCAGAGCCTGGGATTCAACTCCATTTCTGAAATAAAACACACAGCAGTGTAATCATACATTGATCACACTCTGCTTTAGAAAAAAATGGACGCTCTTGTTTTCTAGAGTCTCTATGACAGCAGGAAACGTGATTTTGCTGAGAAAAAAAGAACGGTGTTTCCTACACATACGGACATTATATAGTCCAACTATGCTTCTGAAACTGATACAAAGCACTGGTCCTCTAACATCCAATGCTTGTCAGTTAAGATGAGAAACGTGTGAGCTTCGTGAACGATGTAGTTCCTTTGAGCCAAAATGTGACTGCCAGTACCTGTAACGAAGTCTTGCTTGTAGGAAGACTCAGAGCCTGGGATTTAACTCCATTTCTGAAGGCAAACACACAGAATATTTCTCATCCATGGATCACAATCTGCTTTAGAGCGAGAAGCATGCTCTTGCTTTCTAGAGTCTCTAAGACAGCAGGAAACTTGAGTGTGCTGAGAACAAAACAACGGTGTTTCCTACACATACGGACCATATCTAGTCCAACTCTTCTTCTGAAACTGATACAAAGGACTACTCCTCTAACATCCAATGCTTGTCAGTTAAGATGAGAAACGTGTGAGGTTCATGAACGATGTAGTTCGTTTGAGCAGAAAAGTGACCGCCCTTACCTGATTTGAATTCTTGCTTGTAGGATGACTCAGAGCCTGGGATTAAACTCCATTTCTGAAGTAAAACACACAGCAGTGTAATCATCCATTAATCACACTCTGCTTTAGAACAAGAAGCACGCTCTTGCTTTCTAGAGTCTCTAAGACAGCAGGAAACGTGAGTTTGCTGAGAAAAAAAGAACGGTGTTTCCTACACATAAAGACCCTATCTAGTAAAACTCTGCTTCTGAAACTGATACAAAGCACTGGTCCTCTAACATCCAATGCTTGTCTGTTAAGATGAGAAACGTGTGAGCTCCGTGAAATATGGAGTTTGTTTGAGCTGAAATGTAACTGCCCTTACCTGAAACGAAGTCTTGCTTGTAGGAAGACTCAGAGCCTGGGATTTAACTCCATTTCAGAAGGCAAACACACAGCATAGTTCTCATCCGTGGATCACTCTCTGCTTTAGAGCGAGAAGCACGCTCTTGCTTTCTAGAGTCTCTAAGACAGCAGGAAACCTGAGTGTGCCCAGAACAAAAGAACGGTGTTTTCTACACATACGGACTATATTTAGTCCAAAACTTATTCTGAAAGTGATTGAATGCACTGGTCCTCTAACATCCAATGCTTGTCAGTTAAGATGAGAAATGTGTGAGCTTCATGAACGATGTAGTTCGTTTGAGCTGAAAAGTGACTGCCCTTACCTGAAACGAAGTCTTGCTTGTTGGAAGACATAGAGCCTGGGATTTAACTCCTTTTCTGAAGGGAAACACACAGCATAGTTTTCATCCATGGAACACACTCTGCTTTAGAGCGAGAAGCACGCTCTTGCTTTCTAAAATCTCTAAGAGAGCCGGAAACGTGAGTGTGCTGAGAACAAAAGAACTGTGTTTCCTACACATACGGACCATATCTAGTCCAACTCTGCTTCTGAAACTGATACAAAGCACTGGTCCTCTAACATCCAATACTTGTCAGTTAAGATGAGAAACGTGTGAGCTTCGTGAACGATGTAGTTCCTTTGAGCAGAAAAGTGATTGCACTTACCTGAAACGAAGTCTTGCTTGTTGGGAGACACAGAGCATGGGATTTAACTCCAATTCGGAAGTGAAACACACAGCATAGTCTCATCCATGGATCACAATCTGCTTTAGAGCGAGAAGCACGTTCTTGCTTTCTAGAGTCTCTAAGACAGCAGGAAACGTGAGTGTGCCCAGAACAAAAGATCGGGGTTTCCTACACATATGGATCATATGTAGTCCAACTCTGCTTCTGAAACTGATACAAAGCACTGACCCTCTAACATCCAATGCTTGTCAGTTAAGATGAGAATCGTGAGAGCTCAGTGAACGATGTAGTTCGTTTGAGCTGAAAAGTGACTGCCCTTACCTGAATCGAAGTCTTGCTTGTAGGAAGACTCAGAGCCTGGGATTTAACTCCATTTCTGAAGGCAAACACACAGAATAGTTCTCATCCATGGATCACACTCTGCTTTAGAGCGAGAAGCATGCTCTTGCTTTCTAGAGTCTCTAAGACAGCAGGAAACTTGAGTGTGCTGAGAACAAAAGAACGGTGTTTCCTACACATACGGACCATATCTAGTCCAACTCTTCTTCTGAAACTGATACAAAGGACTGCTCCTCTAACATCCAATGCTTGTCAGATAAGATGAGAAACGTGCGAGCTTCGTGAAAGATGTAGTTCGTTTGAGCAGAAAAGTGACTGCCATTACCTGAAAGGAAGTCTTGCTTGGAGGAAGACTCAGAGCCTGGGATTTAACTCCATTTCTGAAGTGAAACACAAAGCGTAGTTCTCATCCATTGATCACACTCTGCTTTAGAGCAAGAAGCACACTCTTGCTTTCTAGAGTCTCTAAGACAGCAGGATATCTGAGTGTGCCCAGAACAAAAGAACGGGGTTTCCCACACATACGGACTATATGTAGTCCAAAACTTCTTCTGAAACTGATTGAATGCACTGGTCCTCTAACATCCAATGCTTGTCAGTTAAGATGAGAAACGTGTGAGCTTCGTGAAAGATGTAATTCGTTTGAGCAGAAAAGTGACTGCCCACACCTGAAACGAACTCTTGCTTGTACGAAACCTAGAGCCTGGGATTTAACTCCATTTCTGATTTGAAACACACAGCAGTGTTCTCATCCATTGATCACACTCTGCTTTAGAATGAGAAGCACGCTCCTACTTTTTAGAGTCTCTAAGACAGGAGGAAACGTGATTTTGCTGAGAACTAAAGAACGGTGTTTCCTACACAGACGGACCATATCTAGTCCAAATCTGCTTCTTAAACTGATACAAAGCACTGGTCCTCTAACATCCAATGCTTGCCTGTTAAGATGAAAAATGTGTGAGCTCAGTGAACGATGTAGGTCATTTGAGCTGAAAAGTGACTGCCCTTACCTGAAACGAAGTCTTGCTTGTAGGAAGACACAGAGATTGGGATTTAACTCCATTTCTGAAGGGAAACACACAGCATAGTTCTCATCCATAGATCACAATCTGCTTTAGAGCGAGAAGCACACTCTTGCTTTCTAGATTCTCTAAGACAGCAGGAAACGTGAGTGTGCTGAGAACAAAAGAACGGTGTTTCCTACACATACGGACCATATCTAGTCCAACTCTGCTTCTGAAACTGATAGAAAGCACTGGTCCTCTAACATCCAATGCTTGTCAGTTAAGATGAGAAACGCGAGAGCTCAGTGAACGATGTAGTTCATTTGAGCTGAAAAGTGACTGCCCTTACCTGAATCGAAGTCTTGCTTGTAGGAAGACTCAGAGCCTGGGATTTAACTCCATTTCTGAAGGGAAACACACAGCATAGTTCTCATCCATGGATCACACTCTGCTTTAGAGCGAGAAGCACACTCTTGCTTTCTAGAGTCTCTAATATAGCAGGAAATCTGAGTGTGCCCAGAATAAAAGAACGGTTTCCTACACATAAGGACCATATGTAGTCCAAATCTCCTTCTAAAAGTGATACAAAGCACTGACCCTCTAACATCCAATAATGGTCAGTTAAGATGGGAAACGTGTGAGCTTCATGAATGATGTAGTTCGTTTGAGCAGAAAAGTGACTGCCCTTACCTGAGTCGAAGTCTTGCTTGTAGGAAGACTCAGAGCCTGGGATTTAACTACATTTCTGAATTAAAACACACAGCAGTGTAATCATCCATTGATCACACTCTGCTTTAGAACAAGAAGCACGCTCTTGCTTTCTAGAGTCTCTAAGACAGCAGGAAACGTGATTTTGCTGAGAACAAAAGAACGGTGTTTCCTACACATACGGACATTATAAAGTCCAACTCTGCTTCTGAAACTGATACAAAGCACTCACCCTCTAACATCCAATGCTTGCCAGTTAAGATGAGAAACGCGTGAGCTTCGTGAATGATGTAGTTTGTTTGAGCTGAAAAGTGACTGCCCTTACCTGAAACGAAGTCTTGCTTGTAGGAAGACTCAGAGCCTGGGATTTAACTCCATTTCAGAAGGCAAACACACAGCATAGTTCTCATCCATGGATCACACTCTGCTTTAGAGCAAGAAGCACGCTCTTGCTTTCTAGAGTCTCTAAGACAGCAGGAAACGTGAGTGTGCTGAGAACAAAAGAACGGTGTTTCCTACACATACGGACCATATCTAGTCCAACTCTTCTTCTGAAACTGATACAAAGCACTGGTCCTCTAACATCCAATGCTTGCCTGTTAAGATGATAAATGTGTGAGCTCAGTGAACGATGTAGGTCATTTGAGCTGAAAAGTGACTGCTCTTACCTGAAACGAAGTCTTGCTTGTAGGAAGACACAGAGATTGGGATTTAACTCCATTTCTGAAGGGAAACACACAGGATAGTTCTCATCCATAGATCACAATCTGCTTTAGAGCGAGAAGCATGCTCTTGCTTTCTAGAGTCTCTAAGACAGCAGGAAACGTGAGTGTGCTGAGAACAAAAGAACGGTGTTTCCTACACATAGGGACCATATCTAGTCCAACTCTTCTTATGAAACTGATACAAAGCACTGGTCCTATAACATCCAATGCTTGTCAGTTAAGATGAGAAACGTGTGAGCTTCGTGAACGATGTAGTTCGTTTGAGCAGAAAAGTGACTGCCTTAACTGAATTGAAGTCTTGCTTGTAGGAAGACTCTGAGCCTGGGATTTAACTCCATTTCTGAAGGCAAACACACTGCATAGTTCTCATCCATGGATCACACTCTGCTTTAGAGCGAGAAGCACGCTCTTGCTTTCTAGAGTCTCTAAGACAGCAGGAAACGTGAGTTTGCCCAGAACAAAAGAACGGTGTTTCCTACACATACGGACTATATGTAGTCCAAAACTTCTTCTGAAACAGATAGAATGCACTGGTCCTCTAACATCCAATGCTTGTCAATTAAGATGATAAACGTGTGAGCTTCTTGAACGATGTAGTTCGTTTGAGCGGAAAACAGATTGCCGTTACCTGAAAGGAAGTCTTGCTTGTAGGAAGACTCAGAGCCTGGGATTTAACTCCATTTCTGAAGTGAAACACACAGCAGTGTTCTCATCCATTAATCACACTCTGCTTTAGAACAAGAAGCACGCTATTGCTTTGTAGAATCTCTAAGACAGCAGGAAATCTGAGTTTGCCCAGAATAAAAGAACGGTGTTTCCTAAACATACGGACCATATCTAGTCCAAATCTGCTTCTTAAACTGATACAAAGCACTGGTCCTCTAACATCCAATGCTTGTCAATTAAGATGAGAAACGTGTGAGCTTCGTGAACGATGTAGTTCATTTGAGCAGAAAACTGACTGCCCTTACCTGAAACGAAGTCTTGCTTGTAGGAAGACTCAGAGACTGGGATTTACTCCATTTCTGAAGGGAAACACACAGCATAGTTTTCAACCATGGATCACACTCTGCTTTAGAGCAAGGAGCACACTCTTGCTTTCTAGAGTCTCTAAGACAGCAGGAAATCTGAGTGTGCCCAGAACAAAAGAACGGTGTTTCCTACACATACGGACCATATCTAGTCCAAAACTTATTCTGAAACTGATTGAATGCACTGGTCCTCTAACATCCAATGCTTGTCAGTTAAGATGGGAAACGTGTGAGCTTCATGAACGATGTAGTTCGTTTGAGCAGAAAAGTGACTGCCTTACCTGAATTGAAGTCTTGCTTGTAGGAAGACTCTGAGCCTGGGATTTAACTCCATTTCTGAAGGGAAACACACTGCATAGTTCTCATCCATGGATCACACTCTGCTTTAGAGCGAGAAGCACGCTCTTGCTTTCTAGAGTCTCTAAGACAGCAGGAAACGTGAGTGTGCCCAGAACAAAAGAACGGTGTTTCCTACACATACGGACTATATGTAGTCCAAAACTTCTTCTGATACAGATAGAATGCACTGGTCCTCTAACATCCAATGCTTGTCAGTTAAGATGAGAAAAGTGTGTGCTTCGTGAAAGATGTAGTTCGTTTGAGCAGAAAAGTGACTGCCCTTACCTGAAACGAAGTCTTGCTTGTAGGGAGACTCACAGCCTGGGATTTAACTCCATTTCTGAAGTGAAACACACAGCAGTGTTCTCATCCATTAATCACACTCTGCTTTAGAACAAGAAGCACGCTCTTGCTTTCTAAAATCTCTAAGACAGCAGGAAACGTGAGTGTGCTGAGAACAAAAGAACGGTGTTTCCTACACATACGGACCATATCTAGTCCAACTCTGCTTCTTAAACTGATACAAAGCACTGGTCCTCTAACATCCCATGCTTGCCTGTTAAGATGATAAATGTGTGAGCTCAGTGAACGATGTAGTTCCTTTGAGCACAAAAGTGACTGCCCTTACCTGAAACGAAGTCTTGCTTGTTGGGAGACGCAGAGCATGGGATTTAACTCCATTTCTGAAGTGAAACACACAGCATAGTCTCTTCCATGGATCACACTCTGCTTTAGAGCGAGAAGCACGCTCTTGCTTTCTAGAGTCTCTACGACGGCAGGAAACGTGAGTGTGCCCAGAACAAAAGATCGGGGTTTCCTACACATACGGACCATATCTAGTCCAACTCTTTTCTGAAACTGATAGAAAGCACTGGTCCTCTAACATCCAATGCTTGTCAATTAAGATGAGAAACATGTGAGCTTCGTGAACGATGTAGTTCGTTTGAGCAGAAAAGTGACTGCCATTACCTGAAACGAAGTCTTGCTTGTAGGAAGACTCAGAGCCTGGGATTTAACTCCATTTCTGAAGTGAAACACATAGCGTAGTTCTCATCCATGGATCACACTCTGCTTTAGAGCAAGGAGCACACTCTTGCTTTCTAGAGTCTCTAAGACAGCAGGAAATCTGAGTGTGCCCAGAACAAAAGAACGGTGTTTCCTACACATACGGACTATATGTAGTCCAAAACTTATTCTGAAACTGATTGAATGCACTGGTCCTCTATCATCCAATGCTTGTCAGTTAAGATGAGAAACGTGTGAGCTTCGTGAAAGATGTTGTTCGTTTGAGCAGAAAAGTGACTGCCCTTACCTGAAATGAAGTCTTGCTTGTAGGAAGACACAGAGCCTGGGATTTAACTCCATTTCTGAAGTAAAACACACAGCAGTGTAATCATCCATTGATCACACTCTGCTTTATAACAAGAAGCACACTCTTGTTTTCTAGAGTCTCTAAGACAGCAGGAAATCTGAGTGTGCCCAGAATAAAAGAACGGTGTTTCCTAAACATACGGACCATATCTAGTCCAAATCTGCTTCTTAAACTGATACAAAGCACTGGTCCTCTAACATCCAATGCTTGTCAATAAAGATGAGAAACGTGTGAGCTTCGTGAACGATGTAGTTCCTTTGAGCAGAGACCTGACTGCCCTTACCTGAAACGAAGTCTTGTTGTAGGAAGACTCAGAGCCTGGGATTTACTCCATTTCTGAAGGCAAACACACAGCATAGTTCTCATCCATGGATCACACTCTGCTTTAGAGCGAGAAGCACGCTCTTGCTTTCTAGAGTCTCTAAGACAGCAGGAAACGTGAGTGTGCCCAGAACAAATGATCGGGGTTTCCTACACATATGGATCATATGAAGTCCCACTCTGCTTCTGAAAATGATACAAAGCACTGACCCTCTAAAATCCAATGCTTGTCAGTTAAGATGAGAAACGTGTGAGCTCAGTGAAGGATGTAGATTGTTTGAGCTGAAAAGTGACTGCACTTACCTGAATCGAAGTCTTGCTTGTAGGAAGACTCAGAGCCTGGGATTTAACTCCATTTCTGAAGGGAAACACACAGCATTGTTCTCATCCATGGATCACACTCTGCTTTAGAGCGAGAAGCACACTCTTGCTTTCTAGAGTCTCTAATACAGCAGGAAATCTGAGTGTGCCCAGAATAAAAGAATGGTGTTTCCTAAACATACGGACCATATCTAGTCCAAATCTGCTTCTTAAACTGATACAAAGCACTGGTCCTCTAACATCCAATGCTTGTCAGTTAAGATGGGAAACGTGTGAGCTTCATGAACGATATAGTTCCTTTGAGCAGAAAAGTGACTTCCCTTACCTGAATTGAAGTCTTGCTTGTAGGAAGACTCAGAGACTGGGTTTTAACTCCATTTCTGAAGTAAAACACACAGCAGTGTAATCATCCATTGATCACACTCTGCTTTAGAATAAGAAGCACGCTATTGCTTTCTAGACTCTCTAAGACAGCAGGAAACGTGATTTTGCTGAGAACAAAAGAACGGTGTTTCCTCCACATACGGACCTTATATAGTCCAACACTGCTTCTGAAACTGATACAAAGCACTGGTCCTCTAACATCCAATGCTTGTCTGTTAAGGTGAGAAACGTGTGAGCTTCGTGAACGATGTAGTTCGTTTGAGCTGAAAAGTGACTGCCCTTACCTGAAACGAAGTCTTGCTTGTAGGAAGACTCAGAGCCTGGGATTTAACTCCATTTCTGAAGGCAAACACACAGAATAGTTCTCATCCATGGATCACACTCTGCTTTAGAGCGAGAAGCATGCTCTTGCTTTCTAGAGTCTCTAAGACAGCAGGAAACTTGAGTGTGCTGAGACCAAAAGAACGGTGTTTCCTACACATACGGACCATATCTAGTCCAACTCTTCTTCTGAAACTGATACAAAGGACTGGTCCTCTAACATCCAATGCTTGTCAGTTAAGATGAGAAATGTGTGAGCTTCGTGAATGATGTAGTTCCTTTGAGCAGAGAACTGACTGCCCTTACCTGAAACGAAGTCTTGTTGTAGGAAGACTCAGAGCCTGGGATTTACTCCATTTCTGAAGGCAAACACACAGCATAGTTCTCATCCATGGATCACACTCTGCTTTAGAGCGAGAAGCACGCTCTTGCTTTCTAGAGTCTCTAAGACAGCAGGAAACGTGAGTGTGCCCAGAACAAATGATCGGGGTTTCCTACACATATGGATCATATGAAGTCCCACTCTGCTTCTGAAAATGATACAAAGCACTGACCCTCTAAAATCCAATGCTTGTCAGTTAAGATGAGAAACGTGTGAGCTCAGTGAAGGATGTAGATTGTTTGAGCTGAAAAGTGACTGCACTTACCTGAATCGAAGTCTTGCTTGTAGGAAGACTCAGAGCCTGGGATTTAACTCCATTTCTGAAGGGAAACACACAGCATTGTTCTCATCCATGGATCACACTCTGCTTTAGAGCGAGAAGCACACTCTTGCTTTCTAGAGTCTCTAATACAGCAGGAAATCTGAGTGTGCCCAGAATAAAAGAATGGTGTTTCCTAAACATACGGACCATATCTAGTCCAAATCTGCTTCTTAAACTGATACAAAGCACTGGTCCTCTAACATCCAATGCTTGTCAGTTAAGATGGGAAACGTGTGAGCTTCATGAACGATATAGTTCCTTTGAGCAGAAAAGTGACTTCCCTTACCTGAATTGAAGTCTTGCTTGTAGGAAGACTCAGAGACTGGGTTTTAACTCCATTTCTGAAGTAAAACACACAGCAGTGTAATCATCCATTGATCACACTCTGCTTTAGAATAAGAAGCACGCTATTGCTTTCTAGACTCTCTAAGACAGCAGGAAACGTGATTTTGCTGAGAACAAAAGAACGGTGTTTCCTCCACATACGGACCTTATATAGTCCAACACTGCTTCTGAAACTGATACAAAGCACTGGTCCTCTAACATCCAATGCTTGTCTGTTAAGGTGAGAAACGTGTGAGCTTCGTGAACGATGTAGTTCGTTTGAGCTGAAAAGTGACTGCCCTTACCTGAAACGAAGTCTTGCTTGTAGGAAGACTCAGAGCCTGGGATTTAACTCCATTTCTGAAGGCAAACACACAGAATAGTTCTCATCCATGGATCACACTCTGCTTTAGAGCGAGAAGCATGCTCTTGCTTTCTAGAGTCTCTAAGACAGCAGGAAACTTGAGTGTGCTGAGACCAAAAGAACGGTGTTTCCTACACATACGGACCATATCTAGTCCAACTCTTCTTCTGAAACTGATACAAAGGACTGGTCCTCTAACATCCAATGCTTGTCAGTTAAGATGAGAAATGTGTGAGCTTCGTGAACGATGTAGTTCCTTTGAGCAGAGAACTGACTGCCCTTACCTGAAACGAAGTCTTGTTGTAGGAAGACTCAGAGCCTGGGATTTACTCCATTTCTGAAGGCAAACACACAGAATAGTTCTCATCCATGGATCACACTCTGCTTTAGAGCGAGAAGCACGCTCTTGCTTTCTAGAGTCTCTAAGACAGCAGGAAACGTGAGTGTGCCCAGAACAAAAGAACGGTTTTTCCTACACATACGGACTATATGTAGTCCAAAACTTCTTCTGAAACAGATAGAATGCACTGGTCCTCTAACATCCAATGCTTGTCAGTTAAGATGAGAAACGTGTGTGCTTTGTGAAAGATGTAGTTCGTTTGAGCAGAAAAGTGACTGCCCTTACCTGAAACGAAGTCTTGCTTGTAGGGAGACTCAGAGCCTGGGATTTAACTCCTTTTCTGAAGTGAAACACACAGCATAGTTTTCATCCATGGATCACACTCTGCTTTAGAACAAGAAGCACGCTCTTGCTTTCTAGAGTCTCTAAGAAAGCAGGGAACGTGAGTGTGCTGAGAACAAAAGAACGGTGTTTCCTACACAGACGGACCATATCTAGTCCAAATCTGCTTCTTAAACTGATACAAAGCACTGACACTCTAACATCCAATGCTTGTCAGTTAGGATGAGAAACACGTGAGCTCAGTGAACGATGTAGTTCGTTTGAGCAGAAAAGTGACTGCCCTCACCTGAAACGAAGTCTTGCTTGTAGGAAGACTCAGAGCCTGGGATTTAACTCCACTTCTGAAGGGAAACACACAGCATAGTTTTCAACCATGGATCACACTCTGCTTTAGAGCCAGAAGCACGCTCTTGCTTTCTATCATCTCTAAGACAGCAGGAAACGTGAGTGTGCTGAGAAAAAAAGAACGGTGTTTCCTACACATACGGACCATATCTAGTCCAACTCTTTTCTGAAACTGATAGAAAGCACTGGTCCTCTAACATCCAATGCTTGTCAATTAAGATGAGAAACGTGTGAGCTTCGTGAACGATGTAGTTCGTTTGAGCAGAAAAGTGACTGCCATTACCTGAAACGAAGTCTTGCTTGTAGGAAGACTCAGAGCCTGGGATTTAACTCCATTTCTGAAGTGAAACACATAGCGTAGTTCTCATCCATGGATCACACTCTGCTTTAGAGCAAGGAGCACACTCTTGCTTTCTAGAGTCTCTAAGACAGCAGGAAATCTGAGTGTGCCCAGAACAAAAGAACGGTGTTTCCTACACATACGGACTATATGTAGTCCAAAACTTATTCTGAAACTGATTGAATGCACTGGTCCTCTATCATCCAATGCTTGTCAGTTAAGATGAGAAACGTGTGAGCTTCGTGAAAGATGTTGTTCGTTTGAGCAGAAAAGTGACTGCCCTTACCTGAAATGAAGTCTTGCTTGTAGGAAGACACAGAGCCTGGGATTTAACTCCATTTCTGAAGTAAAACACACAGCAGTGTAATCATCCATTGATCACACTCTGCTTTATAACAAGAAGCACGCTCTTGTTTTCTAGAGTCTCTAAGACAGCAGGAAATCTGAGTGTGCCCAGAATAAAAGAACGGTGTTTCCTAAACATACGGACCATATCTAGTCCAAATCTGCTTCTTAAACTGATACAAAGCACTGGTCCTCTAACATCCAATGCTTGTCAATAAAGATGAGAAACGTGTGAGCTTCGTGAACGATGTAGTTCCTTTGAGCAGAGACATGACTGCCCTTACCTGAAACGAAGTCTTGTTGTAGGAAGACTCAGAGCCTGGGATTTACTCCATTTCTGAAGGCAAACACACAGCATAGTTCTCATCCATGGATCACACTCTGCTTTAGAGCGAGAAGCACGCTCTTGCTTTCTAGAGTCTCTAAGACAGCAGGAAACGTGAGTGTGCCCAGAACAAATGATCGGGGTTTCCTACACATATGGATCATATGAAGTCCCACTCTGCTTCTGAAAATGATACAAAGCACTGACCCTCTAAAATCCAATGCTTGTCAGTTAAGATGAGAAACGTGTGAGCTCAGTGAAGGATGTAGATTGTTTGAGCTGAAAAGTGACTGCACTTACCTGAATCGAAGTCTTGCTTGTAGGAAGACTCAGAGCCTGGGATTTAACTCCATTTCTGAAGGGAAACACACAGCATTGTTCTCATCCATGGATCACACTCTGCTTTAGAGCGAGAAGCACACTCTTGCTTTCTAGAGTCTCTAATACAGCAGGAAATCTGAGTGTGCCCAGAATAAAAGAATGGTGTTTCCTAAACATACGGACCATATCTAGTCCAAATCTGCTTCTTAAACTGATACAAAGCACTGGTCCTCTAACATCCAATGCTTGTCAGTTAAGATGGGAAACGTGTGAGCTTCATGAACGATATAGTTCCTTTGAGCAGAAAAGTGACTTCCCTTACCTGAATTGAAGTCTTGCTTGTAGGAAGACTCAGAGACTGGGTTTTAACTCCATTTCTGAAGTAAAACACACAGCAGTGTAATCATCCATTGATCACACTCTGCTTTAGAATAAGAAGCACGCTATTGCTTTCTAGACTCTCTAAGACAGCAGGAAACGTGATTTTGCTGAGAACAAAAGAACGGTGTTTCCTCCACATACGGACCTTATATAGTCCAACACTGCTTCTGAAACTGATACAAAGCACTGGTCCTCTAACATCCAATGCTTGTCTGTTAAGGTGAGAAACGTGTGAGCTTCGTGAACGATGTAGTTCGTTTGAGCTGAAAAGTGACTGCCCTTACCTGAAACGAAGTCTTGCTTGTAGGAAGACTCAGAGCCTGGGATTTAACTCCATTTCTGAAGGCAAACACACAGAATAGTTCTCATCCATGGATCACACTCTGCTTTAGAGCGAGAAGCATGCTCTTGCTTTCTAGAGTCTCTAAGACAGCAGGAAACTTGAGTGTGCTGAGACCAAAAGAACGGTGTTTCCTACACATACGGACCATATCTAGTCCAACTCTTCTTCTGAAACTGATACAAAGGACTGGTCCTCTAACATCCAATGCTTGTCAGTTAAGATGAGAAATGTGTGAGCTTCGTGAATGATGTAGTTCCTTTGAGCAGAGAACTGACTGCCCTTACCTGAAACGAAGTCTTGTTGTAGGAAGACTCAGAGCCTGGGATTTACTCCATTTCTGAAGGCAAACACACAGCATAGTTCTCATCCATGGATCACACTCTGCTTTAGAGCGAGAAGCACGCTCTTGCTTTCTAGAGTCTCTAAGACAGCAGGAAACGTGAGTGTGCCCAGAACAAATGATCGGGGTTTCCTACACATATGGATCATATGAAGTCCCACTCTGCTTCTGAAAATGATACAAAGCACTGACCCTCTAAAATCCAATGCTTGTCAGTTAAGATGAGAAACGTGTGAGCTCAGTGAAGGATGTAGATTGTTTGAGCTGAAAAGTGACTGCACTTACCTGAATCGAAGTCTTGCTTGTAGGAAGACTCAGAGCCTGGGATTTAACTCCATTTCTGAAGGGAAACACACAGCATTGTTCTCATCCATGGATCACACTCTGCTTTAGAGCGAGAAGCACACTCTTGCTTTCTAGAGTCTCTAATACAGCAGGAAATCTGAGTGTGCCCAGAATAAAAGAATGGTGTTTCCTAAACATACGGACCATATCTAGTCCAAATCTGCTTCTTAAACTGATACAAAGCACTGGTCCTCTAACATCCAATGCTTGTCAGTTAAGATGGGAAACGTGTGAGCTTCATGAACGATATAGTTCCTTTGAGCAGAAAAGTGACTTCCCTTACCTGAATTGAAGTCTTGCTTGTAGGAAGACTCAGAGACTGGGTTTTAACTCCATTTCTGAAGTAAAACACACAGCAGTGTAATCATCCATTGATCACACTCTGCTTTAGAATAAGAAGCACGCTATTGCTTTCTAGACTCTCTAAGACAGCAGGAAACGTGATTTTGCTGAGAACAAAAGAACGGTGTTTCCTCCACATACGGACCTTATATAGTCCAACACTGCTTCTGAAACTGATACAAAGCACTGGTCCTCTAACATCCAATGCTTGTCTGTTAAGGTGAGAAACGTGTGAGCTTCGTGAACGATGTAGTTCGTTTGAGCTGAAAAGTGACTGCCCTTACCTGAAACGAAGTCTTGCTTGTAGGAAGACTCAGAGCCTGGGATTTAACTCCATTTCTGAAGGCAAACACACAGAATAGTTCTCATCCATGGATCACACTCTGCTTTAGAGCGAGAAGCATGCTCTTGCTTTCTAGAGTCTCTAAGACAGCAGGAAACTTGAGTGTGCTGAGACCAAAAGAACGGTGTTTCCTACACATACGGACCATATCTAGTCCAACTCTTCTTCTGAAACTGATACAAAGGACTGGTCCTCTAACATCCAATGCTTGTCAGTTAAGATGAGAAATGTGTGAGCTTCGTGAACGATGTAGTTCCTTTGAGCAGAGAACTGACTGCCCTTACCTGAAACGAAGTCTTGTTGTAGGAAGACTCAGAGCCTGGGATTTACTCCATTTCTGAAGGCAAACACACAGAATAGTTCTCATCCATGGATCACACTCTGCTTTAGAGCGAGAAGCACGCTCTTGCTTTCTAGAGTCTCTAAGACAGCAGGAAACGTGAGTGTGCCCAGAACAAAAGAACGGTTTTTCCTACACATACGGACTATATGTAGTCCAAAACTTCTTCTGAAACAGATAGAATGCACTGGTCCTCTAACATCCAATGCTTGTCAGTTAAGATGAGAAACGTGTGTGCTTTGTGAAAGATGTAGTTCGTTTGAGCAGAAAAGTGACTGCCCTTACCTGAAACGAAGTCTTGCTTGTAGGGAGACTCAGAGCCTGGGATTTAACTCCTTTTCTGAAGTGAAACACACAGCATAGTTTTCATCCATGGATCACACTCTGCTTTAGAACGAGAAGCACGCTCTTGCTTTCTAGAGTCTCTAAGAAAGCAGGGAACGTGAGTGTGCTGAGAACAAAAGAACGGTGTTTCCTACACAGACGGACCATATCTAGTCCAAATCTGCTTCTTAAACTGATACAAAGCACTGACACTCTAACATCCAATGCTTGTCAGTTAGGATGAGAAACACGTGAGCTCAGTGAACGATGTAGTTCGTTTGAGCAGAAAAGTGACTGCCCTCACCTGAAACGAAGTCTTGCTTGTAGGAAGACTCAGAGCCTGGGATTTAACTCCACTTCTGAAGGGAAACACACAGCATAGTTTTCAACCATGGATCACACTCTGCTTTAGAGCCAGAAGCACGCTCTTGCTTTCTATCATCTCTAAGACAGCAGGAAACGTGAGTGTGCTGAGAAAAAAAGAACGGTGTTTCCTACACATACGGACCATATCTAGTCCAACTCTGCTTCTTAAACTGATACAAAGCACTGGTCCTCTAACATCCAATGCTTGCCTGTTAAGATGATAAATGTGTGAGCTCAGTGAACGATGTAGTTCCTTTGAGCAGAAAAGTGACTGCCCTTACCTGAAACGAAGTCTTGCTTGTTGGGAGACACAGAGCATGGGATTTAACTCCATTTCTGAAGTGAAACACACAGCATAGTCTCTTCCATGTATCACACTCTGCTTTAGAGCGAGAAGCATGCTCTTGCTTTCTGGAGTCTCTAAGACAGCAGGAAACGTGAGTGTGCCCAGAACAAAAGATCGGGGTTTCCTACACATATGGATCATATGTAGTCCCACTCTGCTTCTGAAACTGATACAAAGCACTGGTCCTCTAACATCCAATGCTTGTCAGTTAAGATGGGAAACGTGTGAGCTTCATGAACGATGTAGTTCGTTTGAGCAGAAAAGTGACTTCCCTTACCTGAATTGAAGTCTTGCTTGTGGGAAGACTCAGAGACTGGGTTTTAACTCCATTTCTGAAGTAAAACACACAGCAGTGTAATCATCCATTGATCACACTCTGCTTTAGAATAAGAAGCACGCTATTGCTTTCTAGACTCTCTAAGACAGCAGGAAACGTGATTTTGCTGAGAACAAAAGAACGGTGTTTCCTCCACATACGGACCATATCTAGTCCAACTCTTCTTCTGAAACTGATACAAAGGACTGGTCCTCTAACATCCAATGCTTGTCAGTTAAGATGAGAAATGTGTGAGCTTCGTGAAAGATGTAGTTCGTTTGAGCAGAAAAGTGACTGCCTATACCTGAAACGAAGTCTTGCTTGGAGGAAGACTCAGAGCCTGGGATTTAACTCCATTTCTGAAGTGAAACACACAGCGTAGTTCTCATCCATTGATCACACACTGCTTTAGAGCAAGAAGCACACTCTTACTTTCTAGAGTCTCTAAGACAGCAGGAAATCTGAGTGTGCCCAGAATAAAAGAACGGTGTTTCCTAAACATACGGACCATATCTAGTCCAAATCTGCTTCTGAAACTGATACAAAGCAATGGTCCTCTAACATCCAATGCTTGTCAGTTAAGATGAGAAACGTGTGTGCTTCGTGAAAGATGTAGTTCTTTTGAGCAGAAAAGTGACTGCCCTTACCTGAAACGAAGTCTTGCTTGTAGGGAGACTCAGAGCCTGGGATTTAACTCCTTTTCTGAAGTGAAACACACAGCATAGTTTTCATCGATGGATCACACTCTGCTTTAGAACGAGAAGCACGCTCTTGCTTTCTAGAGTCTCTAAGACAGCAGGAAACGTGAGTGTGCTGAGAACAAAAGAACGGTGTTTCCTACACAGACGGACCACATCTAGTCCAAATCTGCTTCTTAAACTGATACAAAGCACTGACACTCTAACATCCAATGCTTGTCAGTTTAGATGAGAAACACGTGAGCTCAGTGAACGATGTAGTTCGTTTGAGCAGAAAAGTGACTGCCCTCACCTGAAACGAAGTCTTGCTTGTAGGAAGACTCAGAGCCTGGGATTTAACTCCATTTCTGAAGTGAAACACACAGCAGTGTTCTCTTCCATTAATCACACTCTGCTTTAGAACAAGAAGCACGCTATTGCTTTCTAGAGTCTCTAAGTCAGCAGGAAATCTGAGTGTGCCCAGAATAAAAGAACGGTGTTTCCTAAACATACGGACCATATCTAGTCCAAATCTGCTTCTTAAACTGATACAAAGCACTGGTCCTCTAACATCCAATGCTTGTCAATTAAGATGAGAAACGTGTGAGCTTCGTGAACGATGTAGTTCATTTGAGCAGAAAACTGACTGCCCTTACCTGAAATGAAGTCTTGCTTGTAGGAAGACTCAGAGCCTGGGATTTACTCCATTTCTGAAGGGAAACACACAGCATAGTTTTCAACCATGGATCACACTCTGCTTTAGAGCCAGAAGCACGCTCTTGCTTTCTATCATCTCTAAGACAGCAGGAAACGTGAGTGTGCTGAGAAAAAAAGAACGGTGTTTCCTACACATACGGACCATATCTAGTCCAACTCTGCTTCTTAAACTGATACAAAGCACTGGTTCTCTAACATCCAATGCTTGCCTGTTAAGATGATAAATGTGTGAGCTCAGTGAACGATGTAGTTCCTTTGAGCAGAAAAGTGACTGCCCTTACCTGAAACGAAGTCTTGCTTGTTGGGAGACGCAGAGCATGGGATTTAACTCCATTTCTGAAGTGAAACACACAGCATAGTCTCTTCCATGTATCACACTCTGCTTTAGAGCGAGAAGCACGCTCTTGCTTTCTAGAGGCTCTAAGACAGCAGGAAACGTGAGTGTGCCCAGAACAAAAGATCGGGGTTTCCTACACATATGGATCATATGTAGTCCCACTCTGCTTCTGAAACTGATACAAAGCACTGGTCCTCTAACATCCAATGCTTGTCAGTTAAGATGGGAAACGTGTGAGCTTCATGAACGATGTAGTTCGTTTGAGCAGAAAAGTGACTTCCCTTACCTGAATTGAAGTCTTGCTTGTAGGAAGACTCAGAGACTGGGTTTTAACTCCATTTCTGAAGTAAAACACACAGCAGTGTAATCATCCATTGATCACACTCTGCTTTAGAATAAGAAGCACGCTATTGCTTTCTAGACTCTCTAAGACAGCAGGAAACGTGATTTTGCTGAGAACAAAAGAACGGTGTTTCCTCCACATACGGACCATATCTAGTCCAAGTCTTCTTCTGAAACTGATACAAAGGACTGGTCCTCTAACATCCAATGCTTGTCAGTTAAGATGAGAAATGTGTGAGCTTCGTGAAAGATGTAGTTCGTTTGAGCAGAAAAGTGACTGCCTATACCTGAAACGAAGTCTTGCTTGGAGGAAGACTCAGAGCCTGGGATTTAACTCCATTTCTGAAGTGAAACACACAGCGTAGTCCTCATCCATTGATCACACACTGCTTTAGAGCAAGAAGCACACTCTTGCTTTCTAGAGTCTCTAATACAGCAGGAAATCTGAGTGTGCAAAGAATAAAAGAATGGTGTTTCCTAAACATACGGACCATATCTAGTCCAAATCTGCTTCTTAAACTGATACAAAGCACTGGTCCTCTAACATCCAATGCTTGTCAGTTAAGATGGGAAACGTGTGAGCTTCATGAACGATATAGTTCCTTTGAGCAGAAAAGTGACTTCCCTTACCTGAATTGAAGTCTTGCTTGTAGGAAGACTCAGAGACTGGGTTTTAACTCCATTTCTGAAGTAAAACACACAGCAGTGTAATCATCCATTGATCACACTCTGCTTTAGAATAAGAAGCACGCTATTGCTTTCTAGACTCTCTAAGACAGCAGGAAACGTGATTTTGCTGAGAACAAAAGAACGGTGTTTCCTCCACATACGGACCTTATATAGTCCAACACTGCTTCTGAAACTGATACAAAGCACTGGTCCTCTAACATCCAATGCTTGTCTGTTAAGGTGAGAAACGTGTGAGCTTCGTGAACGATGTAGTTCGTTTGAGCTGAAAAGTGACTGCCCTTACCTGAAACGAAGTCTTGCTTGTAGGAAGACTCAGAGCCTGGGATTTAACTCCATTTCTGAAGGCAAACACACAGAATAGTTCTCATCCATGGATCACACTCTGCTTTAGAGCGAGAAGCATGCTCTTGCTTTCTAGAGTCTCTAAGACAGCAGGAAACTTGAGTGTGCTGAGACCAAAAGAACGGTGTTTCCTACACATACGGACCATATCTAGTCCAACTCTTCTTCTGAAACTGATACAAAGGACTGGTCCTCTAACATCCAATGCTTGTCAGTTAAGATGAGAAATGTGTGAGCTTCGTGAACGATGTAGTTCCTTTGAGCAGAGAACTGACTGCCCTTACCTGAAACGAAGTCTTGTTGTAGGAAGACTCAGAGCCTGGGATTTACTCCATTTCTGAAGGCAAACACACAGCATAGTTCTCATCCATGGATCACACTCTGCTTTAGAGCGAGAAGCACGCTCTTGCTTTCTAGAGTCTCTAAGACAGCAGGAAACGTGAGTGTGCCCAGAACAAAAGAACGGTTTTTCCTACACATACGGACTATATGTAGTCCAAAACTTCTTATGAAACAGATAGAATGCACTGGTCCTCTAACATCCAATGCTTGTCAGTTAAGATGAGAAACGTGTGTGCTTTGTGAAAGATGTAGTTCGTTTGAGCAGAAAAGTGACTGCCCTTACCTGAAACGAAGTCTTGCTTGTAGGGAGACTCAGAGCCTGGGATTTAACTCCTTTTCTGAAGTGAAACACACAGCATAGTTTTCATCCATGGATCACACTCTGCTTTAGAACGAGAAGCACGCTCTTGCTTTCTAGAGTCTCTAAGACAGCAGGAAACGTGAGTGTGCTGAGAACAAAAGAACGGTGTTTCCTACACAGACGGACCATATCTAGTCCAAATCTGCTTCTTAAACTGATACAAAGCACTGACACTCTAACATCCAATGCTTGTCAGTTAGGATGAGAAACACGTGAGCGCAGTGAACGATGTAGTTCGTTTGAGCAGAAAAGTGACTTCCCTCACCTGAAACGATGTCTTGCTTGTAGGAAGACTCAGAGCCTGGGATTTAACTCCACTTCTGAAGGGAAACACACAGCATAGTTTTCAACCATGGATCACACTCTGCTTTAGAGCCAGAAGCACGCTCTTGCTTTCTATCATCTCTAAGACAGCAGGAAACGTGAGTGTGCTGAGAAAAAAAGAACGGTGTTTCCTACACATACGGACCATATCTAGTCCAACTCTGCTTCTTAAACTGATACAAAGCACTGGTCCTCTAACATCCAATGCTTGCCTGTTAAGATGATAAATGTGTGAGCTCAGTGAACGATGTAGTTCCTTTGAGCAGAAAAGTGACTGCCCTTACCTGAAACGAAGTCTTGCTTGTTGGGAGACACAGAGCATGGGATTTAACTCCATTTCTGAAGTGAAACACACAGCATAGTCTCTTCCATGTATCACACTCTGCTTTAGAGCGAGAAGCATGCTCTTGCTTTCTGGAGTCTCTAAGACAGCAGGAAACGTGAGTGTGCCCAGAACAAAAGATCGGGGTTTCCTACACATATGGATCATATGTAGTCCCACTCTGCTTCTGAAACTGATACAAAGCACTGGTCCTCTAACATCCAATGCTTGTCAGTTAAGATGGGAAACGTGTGAGCTTCATGAACGATGTAGTTCGTTTGAGCAGAAAAGTGACTTCCCTTACCTGAATTGAAGTCTTGCTTGTGGGAAGACTCAGAGACTGGGTTTTAACTCCATTTCTGAAGTAAAACACACAGCAGTGTAATCATCCATTGATCACACTCTGCTTTAGAATAAGAAGCACGCTATTGCTTTCTAGACTCTCTAAGACAGCAGGAAACGTGATTTTGCTGAGAACAAAAGAACGGTGTTTCCTCCACATACGGACCATATCTAGTCCAACTCTTCTTCTGAAACTGATACAAAGGACTGGTCCTCTAACATCCAATGCTTGTCAGTTAAGATGAGAAATGTGTGAGCTTCGTGAAAGATGTAGTTCGTTTGAGCAGAAAAGTGACTGCCTATACCTGAAACGAAGTCTTGCTTGGAGGAAGACTCAGAGCCTGGGATTTAACTCCATTTCTGAAGTGAAACACACAGCGTAGTTCTCATCCATTGATCACACACTGCTTTAGAGCAAGAAGCACACTCTTACTTTCTAGAGTCTCTAAGACAGCAGGAAATCTGAGTGTGCCCAGAATAAAAGAACGGTGTTTCCTAAACATACGGACCATATCTAGTCCAAATCTGCTTCTGAAACTGATACAAAGCAATGGTCCTCTAACATCCAATGCTTGTCAGTTAAGATGAGAAACGTGTGTGCTTCGTGAAAGATGTAGTTCGTTTGAGCAGAAAAGTGACTGCCCTTACCTGAAACGAAGTCTTGCTTGTAGGGAGACTCAGAGCCTGGGATTTAACTCCTTTTCTGAAGTGAAACACACAGCATAGTTTTCATCGATGGATCACACTCTGCTTTAGAACGAGAAGCACGCTCTTGCTTTCTAGAGTCTCTAAGACAGCAGGAAACGTGAGTGTGCTGAGAACAAAAGAACGGTGTTTCCTACACAGACGGACCACATCTAGTCCAAATCTGCTTCTTAAACTGATACAAAGCACTGACACTCTAACATCCAATGCTTGTCAGTTTAGATGAGAAACACGTGAGCTCAGTGAACGATGTAGTTCGTTTGAGCAGAAAAGTGACTGCCCTCACCTGAAACGAAGTCTTGCTTGTAGGAAGACTCAGAGCCTGGGATTGAACTCCATTTCTGAAGTGAAACACACAGCAGTGTTCTCTTCCATTAATCACACTCTGCTTTAGAACAAGAAGCACGCTATTGCTTTCTAGAGTCTCTAAGACAGCAGGAAATCTGAGTGTGCCCAGAATAAAAGAACGGTGTTTCCTAAACATACGGACCATATCTAGTCCAAATCTGCTTCTTAAACTGATACAAAGCACTGGTCCTCTAACATCCAATGCTTGTCAATTAAGAGGAGGAACGTGTGAGCTTCGTCAAAGATGTAGTTCTTTTGAGCAGAAAAGTGACTGCCCTTACCTGAAACGAAGTCTTGCTTGTAGGGAGACTCAGAGTCTGGGATTTAATTCCTTTTCTGAAGTGAAACACACAGCATAGTTTTCATCCATGGATCACACTCTGCTTTAGAGCGAGAATCACGCTCATGCTTTCTAAAGTCTCTAAGACAGCAGGAAGCGTGAGTGTGCCCAGAACAAAAGATCGGTGTTTCCTACACATATAGATCATATGTAGTCCAACACTGCTTCTGAAACTGATACAAAGCACTGACCCTCTAACATCCAATGCTTGTCAGTTAAGATGAGAAACGTGTGAGTTCAGTGAAGGATGTAGTTCCTTTGAGCTGAAAAGTGACTGCCCTTACCTGAATCGAAATCTTGCTTGTAGGAAGACTCAGAGCCTGGGATTTAACTCCATTTCTGAAGGGAAACACACAGCATAGTTCTCATCCATGGATCACACTCTGCTTTAGAGCGAGAAGCACACTCTTGCTTTCTAGAGTCTCTAATACAGCAGGAAATCTGAGTGTGCCCAGAATAAAAGAACGGTGTTTCCTACACATAAGGACCATATGTAGTCCAAATCTGCTTCTAAAACTGATACAAAGCACTGACCCTCTAACATCCAATGGTGTTCAGTTAAGATGGGAAACGTGTGAGCTTCATGAACGATGTAGTTCGTTTGAGCAGAAAAGTGACTGCCCTTACCGGAATTGAAGTCTTGCTTGTAGGAAGACTCAGAGCCTGGGATTTAACTCCATTTCTGAAGTAAAACACACAGCAGTGTAATCATCCATTGATCACACTCTGCTTTAGAACAAGAAGCAGGCTCTTGCTTTCTAGAGTCTCTAAGACTGCAGGAAACGTGATTTTGCTGAGAACAAAAGAACAGTGTTTCCTACACATACGGACCATATCTAGTCCAACTCTTCTTCTGAAACTGATACAAAGCACTGTTCCTCTAACCTCCAATGCTTGTCAGTTAAGATGAGAAACGTGTGAGCTTCGTGAACGAGGTAGTTCCTTTGAGCAGAAAAGTGACTGCCATTACCTGAAACGAAGTCTTGCTTGGAGGAAGATTCAGAGCCTGGGATTTAACTCCATTTCTGAAGTGAAACACACAGCGTAGTTCTCATCCATGGACCACACTCTGCTTTAGAGCAAGGTGCACACACTTGCTTTCTAGAGTCTATAAGACAGCAGGAAATCTGAGTGTGGCCAGAACAAGAGAACGGTGTTTCCTACACATACGGACTATATGTAGTCCAAAACATATTCTGAAACTGATTGAATGCACTGGTCCTCTAACATGCAATGCTTGTCAGTTAAGATGTGAAACGTGTGAGCTTCGTGAAAGATGTAGTTCGTTTGAGCAGAAAAGTGACTGCCCTTACCTGAAACGAAGTCTTGCTTGTAGGGAGACTCAGAGCCTTGGATTTAACTCCTTTTCTGAAGTGAAACACACAGCATAGTTTTCATCCATGGATCACACTCTGCTTTAGAACGAGAAGCAAGCTCTTGCTTTCTAGAATCTCTAAGACAGCAGGAAACGTGAGTGTGCTGAGAAAAAAAGAATGGTGTTTCCTACACATAAAGACCATATGTAGTCCAAACCTGCTTCTGAAACTGATACAAAGCACTGACCCTCTAACATCCAATGCATGTCAGTTCAGATGATGAAACGTGTGAGCTTCATGAACGATGCATTTGTTTGAGCAGAAAAGTGACTGCCCTTACCTGAAACGAAGTCTTGCTTGTAGGAAGACTCAGAGCCTGGGATTTACTCCATTGCTGAAGTGAAACACACAGCATAGTTCTCATCCATGGATCACACTCTGCTTTAGAGCAAGAAGCACACTCTTGATTTCTAGAGTCTCTAAGACAGCAGGAAATCTGAGTGTGCCCAGAACAAAAGAACGGTGTTTCCTACACATACTGACTATATGTAGTCCAAATCTTCTTTTGAAACTGATACAATGCACTGGTCCTCTAACATCCAATGCTTGTCAGTTAAGATGAGAAACGTGTGAGCTTCGTGAACGATGTAGTTCCTTTGAGCAGAAATGTGACTGCCCTTACCTGAAACGAAGTCTTGCTTGTAGGGAGACTCAGAGCATTGGATTTAACTCCATTTCTGATAGTAAACACACAGCATAGTTCTCACCCATGGATCACACTCTGCTTTAGAGCGAGAAGCACGCTCTTGCTTTCTAGAATCTCTAAGAGAGCAGGAAACGTGAGTGTGCTGAGAACAAAAGAACGGTGTTTCCTACACATACATACCATATCTAGTCCAACTCTGCTTCTGAAACTGATACAAAGCACTGGTCCTCTAACATCCAATGCTTGTCTGTTAAGATGAGAAACGTGTGAGCTCCGTGAAAGATGTAGTTCGTTTGAGCAGAAAAGTGACTGCCCTTACCTGAAACGAAGTCTTGCTTGTTGGAAGACATAGAGACTGGGATTTAACTCCTTTTCTGAAGGGAAACACACAGCATAGTTCTCATCCATGGATCACACTCTGCTTTAGAGCGAGAAGCACACTCTTGCTTTCTAGAGTCTCTAATACAGCAGGAAATCTGAGTGTGCCCAGAATAAAAGAACGGTGTTTCCTACACATAAGGACCATATGTAGTCCAAATCTGCTTCTAAAACTGATACAAAGCACTGACCCTCTAACATCCAATGGTGTTCAGTTAAGATGGGAAACGTGTGAGCTTCATGAACGATGTAGTTCGTTTGAGCAGAAAAGTGACTGCCCTTACCTGAATTGAAGTCTTGCTTGTAGGAAGACTCAGAGCCTGGGATTTAACTCTATTTCTGAAGTAAAACACACAGCAGTGTAATCATCCATTGATCACACTCTGCTTTAGAACAAGAAGCAGGCTCTTGCTTTCTAGAGTCTCTAAAACTGCAGGAAACGTGATTTTGCTGAGAACAAAAGAACAGTGTTTCCTACACATACGGACCATATCTAGTCCAACTCTTCTTCTGAAACTGATACAAAGCACTGTTCCTCTAACATCCAATGCTTGTCAGTTAAGATGAGAAACGTGTGAGCTTCGTGAAAGATGTAGTTCGTTTGAGCAGAAAAGTGACTGCCCTTACCTGAAACGAAGTCTTGCTTGTAGGGAGACTCAGAGCCTTGGATTTAACTCCTTTTCTGAAGTGAAACACACAGCATAGTTTTCATCCATGGATCACACTCTGCTTTAGAACGAGAAGCAAGCTCTTGCTTTCTAGAATCTCTAAGACAGCAGGAAACGTGAGTGTGCTGAGAAAAAAAGAATGGTGTTTCCTACACATAAAGACCATATGTAGTCCAAATCTGCTTCTGAAACTGATACAAAGCACTGACCCTCTAACATCCAATGCATGTCAGTTCAGATGATGAAACGTGTGAGCTTCATGAACGATGCATTTGTTTGAGCAGAAAAGTGACTGCCCTTACCTGAAACGAAGTCTTGCTTGTAGGAAGACTCAGAGCCTGGGATTTAACTCCATTTCTGAAGGGAAACACACAGCATAGTTCACATCCATGGATCACACTCTGCTTTAGAGCGAGAAGCACCCTCTTGCTTTCTAAAGTCTCTAAGACAGCAGGAAACGTGAGTGTGCTGAGAACAAAAGAACGGTGTTTCCTACACATACGGACCATATCTAGTCCAACTCTGCTTCTGAAACTGATAGAAAGCACTGGTCCTCTAACATCCAATGCTTGTCAGTTAAGATGAGAAACATGTGAGCTTCGTGAACGATGTAGTTCGTTTGAGCAGAAAAGTGACTGCCCTTACCTGAAACGAAGTCTTGCTTGTAGAAAGACTCAGAGCCTGGGATTTACTCCATTGCTGAAGTGAAACACACAGCATAGTTCTCATCCATGGATCACACTCTGCTTTAGAGCAAGAAGCACACTCTTGATTTCTAGAGTCTCTAAGACAGCAGGAAATCTGAGTGTGCCCAGAACAAAAGAACGGTGTTTCCTACACATTCTGACTATATGTAGTCCAAATCTTCTTTTGAAACTGATACAATGCACTGGTCCTCTAACATCCAATGCTTGTCAGTTAAGATGAGAAACGTGTGAGCTTCGTGAACGATGTAGTTCGTTTGAGCAGAAAACTGACTGCCCTTACCAGAAACGAAGTCTTGCTTGTAGGGAGACTCAGAGCATTGGATTTAACTCCATTTCTGATAGTAAACACACAGCATAGTTCTCACCCATGGATCACACTCTGCTTTAGAGCAAGAAGCACGCTCTTGCTTTCTAGAATCTCTAAGAGAGCAGGAAACGTGAGTGTGCTGAGAACAAAAGAACGGTGTTTCCTGCACATACATACCATATCTAGTCCAACTCTGCTTCTGAAACTGATACAAAGCACTGGTCCTCTAACATCCAATGCTTGTCTGTTAAGATGAGAAACGTGTGAGCTCCGTGAAAGATGTAGTTCGTTTGAGCTGAAAAGTGACTGCCCTTACCTGAAACGAAGTCTTGCTTGTTGGAAGACATAGAGCCTGGGATTTAACTCCTTTTCTGAAGGGAAACACACAGCATAGTTTTCATCCATGGATCACACTCTGCTTTAGAACGAGAAACTCGCTCTTGCTTTCTAGAGTCTCTAAGACAGCAGGAAACGTGAGTGTGCTGAGAACAAAAGAACAGTGTTTCCTACACATACGGACCATATCTAGTCCAAATCTGCTTCTTAAACTGATACAAAGCACTGGTCCTCTAACATCCAATGCTTGTCTGTTAAGATGAGAATCGTGTGAGCTTTGTGAACGATATAGTTCCTTTGAACTGAAAAGTGACTGCTCTTACCTGAAAAGAAGTCTTGCTTGTAGGAAGACACAGAGCCTGGGATTTAAGTCCATTTCTGAAGGGAAACACACAGCATAGTTCTCATCCATGGATCACACTCTGCTTTAGAGCGAGAAGCACACTCTTGCTTTCTAGAGTCTCTAATACAGCAGGAAATCTGAGTGTGCCCAGAATAAAAGAACAGTGTTTCCTACACATAAGGACCATATGTAGTCCAAATCTGCTTCTAAAACTGATACAAAGCACTGACCCTCTAACATCCAATGGTGTTCAGTTAAGATGGGAAACGTGTGAGCTTCATGAACGATGTAGTTCGTTTGAGCAGAAAAGTGACTGCCCTTACCTGAATTGAAGTCTTGCTTGTAGGAAGACTCAGAGCCTGGGATTTAACTCTATTTCTGAAGTAAAACACACAGCAGTGTAATCATCCATTGATCACACTCTGCTTTAGAACAAGAAGCAGGCTCTTGCTTTCTAGAGTCTCTAAAACTGCAGGAAACGTGATTTTGCTGAGAACAAATGAACAGTGTTTCCTACACATACGGACCATATCTAGTCCAACTCTTCTTCTGAAACTGATACAAAGCACTGTTCCTCTAACATCCAATGCTTGTCAGTTAAGATGAGAAACGTGTGAGCTTCGTGAACGAGGTAGTTCCTTTGAGCAGAAAAGTGACTGCCATTACCTGAAACGAAGTCTTGCTTGGAGGAAGATTCAGAGCCTGGGATTTAACTCCATTTCTGAAGTGAAACACACAGCGTAGTTCTCATCCATGGACCACACTCTGCTTTAGAGCAAGGTGCACACACTTGCTTTCTAGATTCTATAAGACAGCAGGAAATCTGAGTGTGGCCAGAACAAAAGAACGGTGTTTCCTACACATATGGACTATATGTAGTCCAAAACTTATTCTGAAACTGATTGAATGCACTGGTCCTCTAACATGCAATGCTTGTCAGTTAAGATGTGAAACGTGTGAGCTTCGTGAAAGATGTAGTTCGTTTGAGCAGAAAAGTGACTGCCCTTACCTGAAACGAAGTCTTGCTTGTAGGTAGACTCAGAGCCTTGGATTTAACTCCTTTTCAGAAGTGAAACACACAGCATAGTTTTCATCCATGGATCACACTCTGCTTTAGAACGAGAAGCAAGCTCTTGCTTTCTAGAATCTCTAAGACAGCAGGAAACGTGAGTGTGCTGAGAAAAAAAGAATGGTGTTTCCTACACATAAAGACCATATGTAGTCCTAATCTGCTTCTGAAACTGATACAAAGCACTGACCCTCTAACATCCAATGCATGTCAGTTCAGATGATGAAACGTGTGAGCTTCATGAACGATGCGTTTGTTTGAGCAGAAAAGTAACTGCCCTTACCTGAAACGAAGTCTTGCTTGTAGGAAGACTCAGAGCCTGGGATTTAACTCCATTTCTGAAGGGAAACACAGAGCATAGTTCACATCCATGGATCACACTCTGCTTTAGAGCGAGAAGCACCCTCTTGCTTTCTAAAGTCTCTAAGACAGCAAGAAACGTGAGTGTGCTGAGAACAAAAGAACGGTGTTTCCTACACATACGGACCATATCTAGTCCAACTCTGCTTCTGAAACTGATAGAAAGCACTGGTCCTCTAACATCCAATGCTTGTCAGTTAAGATGAGAAACATGTGAGCTTCGTGAACGATGTAGTTCGTTTGAGCAGAAAAGTGACTGCCCTTACCTGAAACGAAGTCTTGCTTGTAGGAAGACTCAGAGCCTGGGATTTACTCCATTTCTGAAGTGAAACACACAGCATAGTTCTCATCCATGGATCACACTCTGCTTTAGAGCAAGAAGCACACTCTTGATTTCTAGAGTCTCTAAGACAGCAGGAAATCTGAGTGTGCCCAGAACAAAAGAACGGTGTTTCCTACACATACTGACTATATGTAGTCCAAATCTTCTTTTGAAACTGATACAATGCACTGGTCCTCTAACATCCAATGCTTGTCAGTTAAGATGAGAAACGTGTGAGCTTCATGAACGATGTAGTTCCTTTGAGCAGAAATGTGACTGCCCTTACCTGAAACGAAGTCTTGCTTGTAGGGAGACTCAGAGCATTGGATTTAACTCCATTTCTGAAGGTAAACACACAGCATAGTTCTCACCCATGGATCACACTCTGCTTTAGAGCGAGAAGCACGCTCTTGCTTTCTAGAATCTCTAAGACAGCAGGAAACGTGAGTGTGCTGAGAACAAAAGAACGGTGTTTCCTACACATACATACCATATCTAGTCCAACTCTGCTTCTGAAACTGATACAAAGCACTGGTCCTCTAACATCCAATGCTTGTCTGTTAAGATGAGAAACGTGTGAGCTTTGTGAACGATATAGTTCCTTTGAACTGAAAAGTGACTGCTCTTACCTGAAAAGAAGTCTTGCTTGTAGGAAGACACAGAGCCTGGGATTTAAGTCCATTTCTGAAGGGAAACACACAGCATAGTTCTCATCGATGGATCACACTCTGCTTTAGAGCAAGAAGCACACTCTTGCTTTCTAGAGTCTCTAAGACAGCAGGAAATCTGAGTGTGCAAAGAACAAAAGAACGGTGTTTCCTACACATTCGGACTATATGTAGTCCAAAATTTCTTCTGAAACTGATAGAATGCACTGGTCCTCTAACATCAAATGCTTGTCAGTTAAGATGGGAAACGTGTGAGCTTCGTGAACGATGTAGTTCATTTGAGCAGAAAAGTGACTGCCCTCACCTGAAACGAAGTCTTGCTTGTAGGAAGACTCAGAGCCTGGGATTTACTCCATTTCTGAAGGGAAACACACAGCATAGTTTTCAACCATGGACCACACTCTGCTTTAGAGCCAGAAGCACGCTCTTGCTTTCTAAAATCTCTAAGACAGCAGGAAACGTGAGTGTGCTGAGAACAAAAGAACGGTGTTTCCTACACATACAGACCATATCTAGTCCAACTCTGCTTCTGAAACTGATACAAAGCACTGGTCCTCTAACATCCAATGCTTGTCAGTTTAGATGAGAAACCTGTGAGCTTCGTGAACGATGTAGTTCCTTTGAGCAGAAAAGTGACTGCACTTACCTGAAACGAAGTCTTGCTTGTTGGGAGACACAGAGCATGGGATTTAACTCCATTTCTGAAGTGAAACACACAGCATAGTCTCTTCCATGGATCACACTCTGCTTTAGAACAAGAAGAACGCTCTTGCTTTCTAGAGTCTCTAAGACAGCAGGAAACGTGAGTGTGCCCAGAACAAATGATCGGGGTTTCCTACACATATGGATAATATGTAGTCCCACTCTGCTTCTGAAACTGATACAAAGCACTGACCCTCTAAAATCCAATGCTTGTCAGTTAAGATGAGAAACGCGTGAGCTCAGTGAACGATGTAGATCGTTTGAGCTGAAAAGTGACTGATCTTACCTGAATCGGAGTCTTGCTTGTAGGAAGACTCAGAGCCTGGGATTTAACTCCATTTCTGAAGGGCAACACACAGCATAGTTCTCATCCATGGATCACACTCTGCTTTAGAGCGAGAAGCACACTCTTGCTTTCTAGAGTCTCTAATACAGCAGGAAATCTGAGTGTGCCCAGAATAAAAGAACGGTGTTTCCTACACATACGGACCATATGTAGTCCAAATCTGCTTCTAAAACTGATACAAAGCACTGACCCTCTAACATCCAATGCTTGTCAGTTAAGATGGGAAACGTGTGAGCTTCATGAATGATGTAGTTCGTTTGAGCAGAAAAGTGACTGCCCTTACCGGAATTGAAGTCTTGCTTGTAGGAAGACTCAGAGCCTGGGATTTAACTCCATTTCTGAAGTAAAACACACAGCAGTGTAATCATCCATTGATCACACTCTGCTTTAGAACAAGAAGCAGGCTCTTGCTTTCTAGAGTCTCTAAGACTGCAGGAAACGTGATTTTGCTGAGAACAAAAGAACAGTGTTTCCTACACATACGGACCATATCTAGTCCAACTCTTCTTCTGAAACTGATACAAAGCACTGTTCCTCTAACATCCAATGCTTGTCAGTTAAGATGAGAAACGTGTGAGCTTCGTGAACGAGGTAGTTCCTTTGAGCAGAAAAGTGACTGCCATTACCTGAAACGAAGTCTTGCTTGGAGGAAGATTCAGAGCCTGGGATTTAACTCCATTTCTGAAGTGAAACACACAGCGTAGTTCTCATCCATGGACCACACTCTGCTTTAGAGCAAGGTGCACACACTTGCTTTCTAGAGTCTATAAGACAGCAGGAAATCTGAGTGTGGCCAGAACAAAAGAACGGTGTTTCCTACACATACGGACTATATGTAGTCCAAAACATATTCTGAAACTGATTGAATGCACTGGTCCTCTAACATGCAATGCTTGTCAGTTAAGATGTGAAACGTGTGAGCTTCGTGAAAGATGTAGTTCGTTTGAGCAGAAAAGTGACTGCCCTTACCTGAAACGAAGTCTTGCTTGTAGGGAGACTCAGAGCCTTGGATTTAACTCCTTTTCTGAAGTGAAACACACAGCATAGTTTTCATCCATGGATCACACTCTGCTTTAGAACGAGAAGCAAGCTCTTGCTTTCTAGAATCTCTAAGACAGCAGGAAACGTGAGTGTGCTGAGAAAAAAAGAATGGTGTTTCCTACACATAAAGACCATATGTAGTCCAAATCTGCTTCTGAAACTGATACAAAGCACTGACCCTCTAACATCCAATGCATGTCAGTTCAGATGATGAAACGTGTGAGCTTCATGAACGATGCGTTTGTTTGAGCAGAAAAGTGACTGCCCTTACCTGAAACGAAGTCTTGCTTGTAGGAAGACTCAGAGCCTGGGATTTAACTCCATTTCTGAAGGGAAACACACAGCATAGTTCACATCCATGGATCACACTCTGCTTTAGAGCGAGAATCACGCTCTTGCTTTCTAAAGTCTCTAAGACAGCAGGAAACGTGAGTGTGCTGAGAACAAAAGAACGGTGTTTCCTACACATACGGACCATATCTAGTCCAACTCTGCTTCTGAAACTGATAGAAAGCACTGGTCCTCTAACATCCAATGCTTGTCAGTTAAGATGAGAAACATGTGAGCTTCGTGAACGATGTAGTTCGTTTGAGCAGAAAAGTGACTGCCCTTACCTGAAACGAAGTCTTGCTTGTAGGAAGACTCAGAGCCTGGGATTTACTCCATTGCTGAAGTGAAACACACAGCATAGTTCTCATCCATGGATCACACTCTGCTTTAGAGCAAGAAGCACACTCTTGATTTCTAGAGTCTCTAAGACAGCAGGAAATCTGAGTGTGCCCAGAACAAAAGAACGGTGTTTCCTACACATACTGACTATATGTAGTCCAAATCTTCTTTTGAAACTGATACAATGCACTGGTCCTCTAACATCCAATGCTTGTCAGTTAAGATGAGAAACGTGTGAGCTTCGTGAACGATGTAGTTCCTTTGAGCAGAAATGTGACTGCCCTTACCTGAAACGAAGTCTTGCTTGTAGGGAGACTCAGAGCATTGGATTTAACTCCATTTCTGATAGTAAACACACAGCATAGTTCTCACCCATGGATCACACTCTGCTTTAGAGCAAGAAGCACGCTCTTGCTTTCTAGAATCTCTAAGAGAGCAGGAAACGTGAGTGTGCTGAGAACAAAGGAACGGTGTTTCCTACACATACATACCATATCTAGTCCAACTCTGCTTCTGAAACTGATACAAAGCACTGGTCCTCTAACATCCAATGCTTGTCTGTTAAGATGAGAAACGTGTGAGCTCCGTGAAAGATGTAGTTCGTTTGAGCTGAAAAGTGACTGCCCTTACCTGAAACGAAGTCTTGCTTGTTGGAAGACATAGAGCCTGGGATTTAACTCCTTTTCTGAAGGGAAACACACAGCATAGTTTTCATCCATGGATCACACTCTGCTTTAGAACGAGAAACTCGCTCTTGCTTTCTAGAGTCTCTAAGACAGCAGGAAACGTGAGTGTGCTGAGAACAAAAGAACAGTGTTTCCTACACATACGGACCATATCTAGTCCAAATCTGCTTCTTAAACTGATACAAAGCACTGGTCCTCTAACATCCAATGCTTGTCTGTTAAGATGAGAATCGTGTGAGCTTTGTGAACGATATAGTTCCTTTGAACTGAAAAGTGACTGCTCTTACCTGAAAAGAAGTCTTGCTTGTAGGAAGACACAGAGCCTGGGATTTAAGTCCATTTCTGAAGGGAAACACACAGCATAGTTCTCATCCATGGATCACACTCTGCTTTAGAGCGAGAAGCACACTCTTGCTTTCTAGAGTCTCTAATACAGCAGGAAATCTGAGTGTGCCCAGAATAAAAGAACGGTGTTTCCTACACATAAGGACCATATGTAGTCCAAATCTGCTTCTAAAACTGATACAAAGCACTGACCCTCTAACATCCAATGGTGTTCAGTTAAGATGGGAAACGTGTGAGCTTCATGAACGATGTAGTTCGTTTCAGCAGAAAAGTGACTGCCCTTACCTGAATTGAAGTCTTTCTTGTAGGAAGACTCAGAGCCTGGGATTTAACTCTATTTCTGAAGTAAAACACACAGCAGTGTAATCATCCATTGATCACACTCTGCTTTAGAACAAGAAGCAGGCTCTTGCTTTCTAGAGTCTCTAAAACTGCAGGAAACGTGATTTTGCTGAGAACAAAAGAACAGTGTTTCCTACACATACGGACCATATCTAGTCCAACTCTTCTTCTGAAACTGATACAAAGCACTGTTCCTCTAACATCCAATGCTTGTCAGTTAAGATGAGAAACGTGTGAGCTTCGTGAACGAGGTAGTTCCTTTGAGCAGAAAAGTGACTGCCATTACCTGAAACGAAGTCTTGCTTGGAGGAAGATTCAGAGCCTGGGATTTAACTCCATTTCTGAAGTGAAACACACAGCGTAGTTCTCATCCATGGACCACACTCTGCTTTAGAGCAAGGTGCACACACTTGCTTTCTAGAGTCTATAAGACAGCAGGAAATCGGAGTGTGGCCAGAACAAAAGAACGGTGTTTCCTACACATATGGACTATATGTAGTCCAAAACTTATTCTGAAACTGATTGAATGCACTGGTCCTCTAACATGCAATGCTTGTCAGTTAAGATGTGAAACGTGTGAGCTTCGTGAAAGATGTAGTTCGTTTGAGCAGAAAAGTGACTGCCCTTACCTGAAACGAAGTCTTGCTTGTAGGGAGACTCAGAGCCTTGGATTTAATTCCTTTTCTGAAGTGAAACACACAGCATAGTTTTCATCCATGGATCACACTCTGCTTTAGAACGAGAAGCAAGCTCTTGCTTTCTAGAATCTCTAAGACAGCAGGAAACGTGAGTGTGCTGAGAAAAAAAGAATGGTGTTTCCTACACATAAAGACCATATGTAGTCCAAATCTGCTTCTGAAACTGATACAAAGCACTGACCCTCTAACATCCAATGCATGTCAGTTCAGATGATGAAACGTGTGAGCTTCATGAACGATGCGTTTGTTTGAGCAGAAAAGTAACTGCCCTTACCTGAAACGAAGTCTTGCTTGTAGGAAGACTCAGAGCCTGGGATTTAACTCCATTTCTGAAGGGAAACACACAGCATAGTTCACATCCATGGATCACACTCTGCTTTAGAGCGAGAAGCACCCTCTTGCTTTCTAAAGTCTCTAAGACAGCAGGAAACGTGAGTGTGCTGAGAACAAAAGAACGGTGTTTCCTACACATACGGACCATATCTAGTCCAACTCTGCTTCTGAAACTGATAGAAAGCACTGGTCCTCTAACATCCAATGCTTGTCAGTTAAGATGAGAAACATGTGAGCTTCGTGAACGATGTAGTTCGTTTGAGCAGAAAAGTGACTGCCCTTACCTGAAACGAAGTCTTGCTTGTAGGAAGACTCAGAGCCTGGGATTTACTCCATTTCTGAAGTGAAACACACAGCATAGTTCTCATCCATGGATCACACTCTGCTTTAGAGCAAGAAGCACACTCTTGATTTCTAGAGTCTCTAAGACAGCAGGAAATCTGAGTGTGCCCAGAACAAAAGAACGGTGTTTCCTACACATACTGACTATATGTAGTCCAAATCTTCTTTTGAAACTGATACAATGCACTGGTCCTCTAACATCCAATGCTTGTCAGTTAAGATGAGAAACGTGTGAGCTTCATGAACGATGTAGTTCCTTTGAGCAGAAATGTGACTGCCCTTACCTGAAACGAAGTCTTGCTTGTAGGGAGACTCAGAGCATTGGATTTAACTCCATTTCTGAAGGTAAACACACAGCATAGTTCTCACCCATGGATCACACTCTGCTTTAGAGCGAGAAGCACGCTCTTGCTTTCTAGAATCTCTAAGACAGCAGGAAACGTGAGTGTGCTGAGAACAAAAGAACGGTGTTTCCTACACATACATACCATATCTAGTCCAACTCTGCTTCTGAAACTGATACAAAGCACTGGTCCTCTAACATCCAATGCTTGTCTGTTAAGATGAGAAACGTGTGAGCTTTGTGAACGATATAGTTCCTTTGAACTGAAAAGTGACTGCTCTTACCTGAAAAGAAGTCTTGCTTGTAGGAAGACACAGAGCCTGGGATTTAAGTCCATTTCTGAAGGGAAACACACAGCATAGTTCTCATCGATGGATCACACTCTGCTTTAGAGCAAGAAGCACACTCTTGCTTTCTAGAGTCTCTAAGACAGCAGGAAATCTGAGTGTGCAAAGAACAAAAGAACGGTGTTTCCTACACATTCGGACTATATGTAGTCCAAAATTTCTTCTGAAACTGATAGAATGCACTGGTCCTCTAACATCAAATGCTTGTCAGTTAAGATGGGAAACGTGTGAGCTTCGTGAACGATGTAGTTCATTTGAGCAGAAAAGTGACTGCCCTCACCTGAAACGAAGTCTTGCTTGTAGGAAGACTCAGAGCCTGGGATTTACTCCATTTCTGAAGGGAAACACACAGCATAGTTTTCAACCATGGACCACACTCTGCTTTAGAGCCAGAAGCACGCTCTTGCTTTCTAAAATCTCTAAGACAGCAGGAAACGTGAGTGTGCTGAGAACAAAAGAACGGTGTTTCCTACACATACAGACCATATCTAGTCCAACTCTGCTTCTGAAACTGATACAAAGCACTGGTCCTCTAACATCCAATGCTTGTCAGTTTAGATGAGAAACCTGTGAGCTTCGTGAACGATGTAGTTCCTTTGAGCAGAAAAGTGACTGCACTTACCTGAAACGAAGTCTTGCTTGTTGGGAGACACAGAGCATGGGATTTAACTCCATTTCTGAAGTGAAACACACAGCATAGTCTCTTCCATGGATCACACTCTGCTTTAGAACAAGAAGAACGCTCTTGCTTTCTAGAGTCTCTAAGACAGCAGGAAACGTGAGTGTGCCCAGAACAAATGATCGGGGTTTCCTACACATATGGATAATATGTAGTCCCACTCTGCTTCTGAAACTGATACAAAGCACTGACCCTCTAAAATCCAATGCTTGTCAGTTAAGATGAGAAACGCGTGAGCTCAGTGAACGATGTAGATCGTTTGAGCTGAAAAGTGACTGATCTTACCTGAATCGGAGTCTTGCTTGTAGGAAGACTCAGAGCCTGGGATTTAACTCCATTTCTGAAGGGCAACACACAGCATAGTTCTCATCCATGGATCACACTCTGCTTTAGAGCGAGAAGCACACTCTTGCTTTCTAGAGTCTCTAATACAGCAGGAAATCTGAGTGTGCCCAGAATAAAAGAACGGTGTTTCCTACACATACGGACCATATGTAGTCCAAATCTGCTTCTAAAACTGATACAAAGCACTGACCCTCTAACATCCAATGCTTGTCAGTTAAGATGGGAAACGTGTGAGCTTCATGAATGATGTAGTTCGTTTGAGCAGAAAAGTGACTGCCCTTACCGGAATTGAAGTCTTGCTTGTAGGAAGACTCAGAGCCTGGGATTTAACTCCATTTCTGAAGTAAAACACACAGCAGTGTAATCATCCATTGATCACACTCTGCTTTAGAACAAGAAGCAGGCTCTTGCTTTCTAGAGTCTCTAAGACTGCAGGAAACGTGATTTTGCTGAGAACAAAAGAACAGTGTTTCCTACACATACGGACCATATCTAGTCCAACTCTTCTTCTGAAACTGATACAAAGCACTGTTCCTCTAACATCCAATGCTTGTCAGTTAAGATGAGAAACGTGTGAGCTTCGTGAACGAGGTAGTTCCTTTGAGCAGAAAAGTGACTGCCATTACCTGAAACGAAGTCTTGCTTGGAGGAAGATTCAGAGCCTGGGATTTAACTCCATTTCTGAAGTGAAACACACAGCGTAGTTCTCATCCATGGACCACACTCTGCTTTAGAGCAAGGTGCACACACTTGCTTTCTAGAGTCTATAAGACAGCAGGAAATCTGAGTGTGGCCAGAACAAAAGAACGGTGTTTCCTACACATACGGACTATATGTAGTCCAAAACATATTCTGAAACTGATTGAATGCACTGGTCCTCTAACATGCAATGCTTGTCAGTTAAGATGTGAAACGTGTGAGCTTCGTGAAAGATGTAGTTCGTTTGAGCAGAAAAGTGACTGCCCTTACCTGAAACGAAGTCTTGCTTGTAGGGAGACTCAGAGCCTTGGATTTAACTCCTTTTCTGAAGTGAAACACACAGCATAGTTTTCATCCATGGATCACACTCTGCTTTAGAACGAGAAGCAAGCTCTTGCTTTCTAGAATCTCTAAGACAGCAGGAAACGTGAGTGTGCTGAGAAAAAAAGAATGGTGTTTCCTACACATAAAGACCATATGTAGTCCAAATCTGCTTCTGAAACTGATACAAAGCACTGACCCTCTAACATCCAATGCATGTCAGTTCAGATGATGAAACGTGTGAGCTTCATGAACGATGCGTTTGTTTGAGCAGAAAAGTAACTGCCCTTACCTGAAACGAAGTCTTGCTTGTAGGAAGACTCAGAGCCTGGGATTTAACTCCATTTCTGAAGGGAAACACACAGCATAGTTCACATCCATGGATCACACTCTGCTTTAGAGCGAGAAGCACCCTCTTGCTTTCTAAAGTCTCTAAGACAGCAGGAAACGTGAGTGTGCTGAGAACAAAAGAACGGTGTTTCCTACACATACGGACCATATCTAGTCCAACTCTGCTTCTGAAACTGATAGAAAGCACTGGTCCTCTAACATCCAATGCTTGTCAGTTAAGATGAGAAACATGTGAGCTTCGTGAACGATGTAGTTCGTTTGAGCAGAAAAGTGACTGCCCTTACCTGAAACGAAGTCTTGCTTGTAGGAAGACTCAGAGCCTGGGATTTACTCCATTGCTGAAGTGAAACACACAGCATAGTTCTCATCCATGGATCACACTCTGCTTTAGAGCAAGAAGCACACTCTTGATTTCTAGAGTCTCTAAGACAGCAGGAAATCTGAGTGTGCCCAGAACAAAAGAACGGTGTTTCCTACACATACTGACTATATGTAGTCCAAATCTTCTTTTGAAACTGATACAATGCACTGGTCCTCTAACATCCAATGCTTGTCAGTTAAGATGAGAAACGTGTGAGCTTCATGAACGATGTAGTTCCTTTGAGCAGAAATGTGACTGCCCTTACCTGAAACGAAGTCTTGCTTGTAGGGAGACTCAGAGCATTGGATTTAACTCCATTTCTGAAGGTAAACACACAGCATAGTTCTCACCCATGGATCACACTCTGCTTTAGAGCGAGAAGCACGCTCTTGCTTTCTAGAATCTCTAAGACAGCAGGAAACGTGAGTGTGCTGAGAACAAAAGAACGGTGTTTCCTACACATACATACCATATCTAGTCCAACTCTGCTTCTGAAACTGATACAAAGCACTGGTCCTCTAACATCCAATGCTTGTCTGTTAAGATGAGAAACGTGTGAGCTCCGTGAAAGATGTAGTTCGTTTGAGCTGAAAAGTGACTGCCCTTACCTGAAACGAAGTCTTGCTTGTTGGAAGACATAGAGCCTGGGATTTAACTCCTTTTCTGAAGGGAAACACACAGTATAGTTTTCATCCATGGATCACACTCTGCTTTAGAGCGAGAGGCACGCTCTTGCTTTCTAAAATCTCTAAGACAGCAGGAAACGTGAGTGTGCTGAGAACATTAGAACAGTTTTTCCTACATATACGGACCATATCTAGTCCAACTCTGCTTCTGAAACTGATACAAAGCACTGGTCCTCTAACATCCAATGCTTGTCAGTTAAGATGGGAAACGTGTGAGCTTCATGAACGATGTAGTTCGTTTGAGCAGAAAAGTGACTGCCCTTACCTGAATTGAAGTCTTGCTTGTAGGAAGACTCAGAGCCTGGGATTTAACTCCATTTCTGAAGTAAAACACACAGCAGTGTACGCATCCATTGATCACACTCTGCTTTAGAACAAGAAGCACGCTATTGCTTTCTAGAGTCTCTAAGACAGCAGGAAACGTTAGTGTGCTGAGAAAAAAAGAACGGTGTTTCCTACACATACGGACCATATCTATTCCAACTCTTCTTCTGAAACTGATACAAAGCACTGGTCCTCAAACATCCAATGCTTGTCTGTTAAGATGAGAAACGCTTGAGCTTCGCGAAAGATGTAGTTCCTTTGAGCAGAAAAGTGACTGCCATTACCTGAAACGAAGTCTTGCTTGTAGGAAGACTCAGAGCCTGGGATTTAACTCCATTTCTGAAGTGAACCACACTGCGTAGTTCTCATCCATTGATCACACTCTGCTTTAGAGCAAGAAGCACAATCTTGCTTTCTAGAGTCACTAAGACAGCAGGATATCTGTGTGTGCCCAGAACTAAAGAACGGTGTTTCCTAAACATACGGACAATATGTAGTCCAAAACTTCTTCTGAAACTGATTGAATGCACTGGTCCTCTAACATCCAATGCTTGTCAGTTAAGATGAGAAACGTGTGAGCTTCGTGAACGATGTAGTTCATTTGAGCAGAAAAGTGACTGCCCTCACCTGAAACGAAGTCTTGCTTGTAGGGAGACTCAGTGACTGGGATTTAACTCCTTTTCTGAAGTGAAACACACAGCATAGTTTTCATCCATCGATCACACTCTGCTTTAGAACGAGAAGCTCGCTCTTGCTTTCTAGAGTCTCTAAGACAGCAGGAAACGTGAGTGTGCTGAGAACAAAAGAACAGTGTTTCCTACACATACGGACCATATCTAGTCCAAATCTGTTTCTTAAACTGATACAAAGCACTGGTCCTCTAACATCCAATGCTTGTCTGTTAAGATGAGAAACGTGTGAGCTTTGTGAACAATATAGTTCCTTTGAACTGAAAAGTGACTGCTCTTACCTGAAAAGAAGTCTTGCTTGTAGGAAGACACAGAGCCTGGGATTTAAGTCCATTTCTGAAGGGAAACACACAGCATAGTTCTCATCGATGGATCACACTCTGCTTTAGAGCAAGAAGCACACTCTTGCTTTCTAGAGTCTCTAAGACAGCAGGAAATCTGAGTGTGCAAAGAACAAAAGAACGGTGTTTCCTACACATTCGGACTATATGTAGTCCAAAATTTCTTCTGAAACTGATAGAATGCACTGGTCCTCTAACATCCAATGCTTGTCAGTTAAGATGGGAAACGTGTGAGCTTCGTGAACGATGTAGTTCATTTGAGCAGAAAAGTGACTGCCCTCACCTGAAACGAAGTCTTGCTTGTAGGAAGACTCAGAGCCTGGGATTTACTCCATTTCTGAAGGGAAACACACAGCATAGTTTTCAACCATGGACCACACTCTGCTTTAGAGCCAGAAGCACGCTCTTGCTTTCTAAAATCTCTAAGACAGCAGGAAACGTGAGTGTGCTGAGAACAAAAGAACGGTGTTTCCTACACATACGGACCATATCTAGTCCAACTCTGCTTCTGAAACTGATACAAAGCACTGGTCCTCTAACATCCAATGCTTGTCAGTTTAGATGAGAAACCTGTGAGCTTCGTGAACGATGTAGTTCCTTTGAGCAGAAAAGTGACTGCACTTACCTGAAACGAAGTCTTGCTTGTTGGGAGACACAGAGCATGGGATTTAAGTCCATTTCTGAAGTGAAACACACAGCATAGTCTCTTCCATGGATCACACTCTGCTTTAGAGCGAGAAGCACGCTCTTGCTTTCTAGAGTCTCTAAGACAGCAGGAAACGTGAGTGTGCCCAGAACAAATGATCGGGGTTTCCTACACATATGGATAATATGTAGTCCCACTCTGCTTCTGAAACTGATACAAAGCACTGACCCTCTAAAATCCAATGCTTGTCAGTTAAGATGAGAAACGCGTGAGCTCAGTGAACGATGTAGATCGTTTGAGCTGAAAAGTGACTGATCTTACCTGAATCGGAGTCTTGCTTGTAGGAAGACTCAGAGCCTGGGATTTAACTCCATTTCTGAAGGGCAACACACAGCATAGTTCTCATCCATGGATCACACTCTGCTTTAGAGCGAGAAGCACACTCTTGCTTTCTAGAGTCTCTAATACAGCAGGAAATCTGAGTGTGCCCAGAATAAAAGAACGGTGTTTCCTACACATACGGACCATATCTAGTCCAAATCTGCTTCTAAAACTGATACAAAGCACTGACCCTCTAACATCCAATGCTTGTCAGTTAAGATGGGAAACGTGTGAGCTTCATGAATGATGTAGTTCGTTTGAGCAGAAAAGTGACTGCCCTTACCTGAATTGATGTCTTGCTTGTAGGAAGACTCAGAGCCTGGGATTTAACTCCATTTCTGAAGTAAAACACACAGCAGTGTAATCATCCATTGATCACACTCTGCTTTATAACAAGAAGCACGCTCTTGTTTTCTAGAGTCTCTAAGACATCAGGAAACATGATTTTGCTGAGAACAAAAGAACAGAGTTTCCTACACATACGGACCATATCTAGTCCAAATCTGCTTCTGAAACTGATACAAAGCACTGACCCTCTAACATCCAATGCTTGTCAGTTAAGATGGGAAACGTGTGAGCTTCATGAACGATGTAGTTCGTTTGAGCAGAAAAGTGACTGCCTTACCTGAATTGAAGTCTTGCTTGTAGGAAGACTCTGAGCCTGGGATTTAACTCCATTTCTGAAGGCAAACACACTGCATAGTTCTCATCCATGGATCACACTCTGCTTTAGAGCGAGAAGCACGCTCTTGCTTTCTAAAGTCTCTAAGACAGCAGGAAACGTGAGTGTGCTGAGAACAAAAGAACGGTGTTTCCTACACATACGGACCATATCTAGTCCAACTCTGCTTCTGAAACTGATACAAAGCACTGGTCCTCTAACATCCAATGCTTGTCAGTTAAGATGAGAAACCTGTGAGCTTCGTGAACGATGTAGTTCCTTTGAGCAGAAAAGTGACTGCACTTACCTGAAACGAAGTCTTGCTTGTTGGGAGACACAGAGCATGGGATTTAAGTCCATTTCTGAAGGGAAACACACAGCATAGTCTCTTCCATGGATCACACTCTGCTTTAGAGCGAGAAGCACGCTCTTGCTTTCTAGAGTCTCTAAGACAGCAGGAAACGTGAGTGTGCCCAGAACAAGAGATCGGGGTTTCCTACAAATATGGATCATATGTAGTCCCACTCTGCTTCTGAAACTGATACAAAGCACTGACCCTCTAAAATCCAATGCTTGTCAGTTAAGATGAGAAACGCGTCAGCTCAGTGAAAGATGTAGATCGTTTGAGCTGAAAAGTGACTGATCTTACCTGAATCGAAGTCTTGCTTGTAGGAAGACTCAGAGCCTGGGATTTAACTCCATTTCTGAAGGGCAACACACAGCATAGTTCTCATCCATGGATCACACTCTGCTTTAGAGCGAGAAGCACACTCTTGCTTTCTAGAGTCTCTAATACAGCAGGAAATCTGAGTGTGCCCAGAATAAAAGAACGGTGTTTCCTACACATACGGACCATATCTAGTCCAAATCTGCTTCTAAAACTGATACAAAGCACTGACCCTCTAACATCCAATGCTTGTCAGTTAAGATGGGAAACGTGTGAGCTTCATGAACGATGTAGTTCGTTTGAGCAGAAAAGTGACTGCCCTTACCTGAATTGAAGTCTTGCTTGTAGGAAGACTCAGAGCCTGGGATTTAACTCCTTTTCTGAAGTGAAACACACAGCATAGTTTTCATCCATGGATCACACTCTGCTTTAGAACGAGAAGCACGCTCTTGCTTTCTAGAGTCTCTAAGTCAGCAGGAAACGTGAGTGTGCTGAGAACAAAAGAACAGTGTTTCCTACACATACGGACCATATCTAGTCCAAATCTGCTTCTGAAACTGATACAAAGCACTGGTCCTCTAACATCCAATGCTTGTCTGTTAAGATGAGAAACGTGTGAGCTTTGAGAATGATATAGTTCCTTTGAACTGAAAAGTGACTGCTCTTACCTGAAAAGAAGTCTTGCTTGTAGGAAGACACAGAGCCTGGGATTTAAGTCCATTTCTGAAGGGAAACACACAGCATAGTTCTCATCCTTGGATCACACTCTGCTTTAGAGCAAGAAGCACACTCTTTCTTTCTAGAGTCTCTAAGACAGCAGGAAATCTGAGTGTGCCCAGAACAAAAGAACAGTGTTTCCTACACATACGGACTATATGTAGTCCAAAATTTCTTCTGAAACTGATAGATTGCACTGGTCCTCTAACATCCAATGCTTGTCAGTTAAGATGAGGAACGTGTGAGCTTCGTCAAAGATGTAGTTCGTTTGAGCAGAAAAGTTACTGCCCTTACCTGAAACGAAGTCTTGCTTGTAGGGAGACTCAGAGCCTGGGATTTAACTCCTTTTCTGAAGTGAAACACACAGCATAGTTTTCATCCATGGATCACACTCTGCTTTAGAGCGAGAAGCACGCTCTTGCTTTCTAAAATCTCTAAGACAGCAGGAAACGTGAGTGTGCTGAGAACATTAGAACAGTGTTTCCTACATATACGGACCATATCTACTCCAACTCTGCTTCTGAAACTGATACAAAGCACTGGTCCTCTAACATCCAATGCTTGTCAGTTAAGATGAGAAACGTGTGAGCTTCGTGAAAGATGTTGTTCGTTTGAGCAGAAAAGTGACTGCCCTTACCTGAAACGAAGTCTTGCTTGTAGGAAGACACAGAGCCTGGGATTTAACTCCATTTCTGAAGTAAAACACACAGCAGTGTAATCATCCATTGATCACACTCTGCTTTATAACAAGAAGCACGCTCTTGTTTTCTAGAGTCTCTAAGACATCAGGAAACATGATTTTGCTGAGAACAAAAGAACAGAGTTTCCTACACATACGGACCATATCTAGTCCAAATCTGCTTCTGAAACTGATACAAAGCACTGACCCTCTAACATCCAATGCTGTCAGTTAAGATGGGAAACGTGTGAGCTTCATGAACGATGTAGTTCGTTTGAGCAGAAAAGTGACTGCCTTACCTGAATTGAAGTCTTGCTTGTAGGAAGACTCTGAGCCTGGGATTTAACTCCATTTCTGAAGGCAAACACACTGCATAGTTCTCATCCATGGATCACACTCTGCTTTAGAGCGAGAAGCATGCTCTTGCTTTCTAAAGTCTCTAAGACAGCAGGAAACCTGAGTGTGCTGAGAAAAAAAGAACGGTGTTTCCTACACATACGGACCATATCTAGTCGAACTCTGCTTCTGAAACTGATAGAAAGCACTGGTCCTCTAACATCCAATGTTTGTCAGTTAAGATGAGAAACGTGTGAGCTTCATGAACGATGTAGTTCGTTTGAGCAGAAAAGTGACTGCCCTTACCTGAAACGAAGTCTTGCTTGTAGGAAGACTCAGAGCCTGGGATTTACTCCATTTCTGAAGTGAAACACACAGCATAGTTCTCATCCATGGATCACACTCTGCTTTAGAGCAAGAAGCACACTCTTGCTTTCTAGAGTCTCTAAGATAGCAGGAAATCTGAGTGTGCAAAGAACAAAAGAACGGTGTTTCCTACACATTCGGACTATATGTAGTCCAAAATTTCTTCTGAAACTGATAGAATGCACTGGTCCTCTAACATCCAATGCTTGTCAGTTAAGATGGGAAACGTGTGAGCTTCGTGAACGATGTAGTTCATTTGAGCAGAAAAGTGACTGCCCTCACCTGAAACGAAGTCTTGCTTGTAGGAAGGCTCAGAGCCTGGGATTTACTCCATTTCTGAAGGGAAACACACAGCATAGTTTTCAACCATGGACCACACTCTGCTTTAGAGCCAGAAGCACGCTCTTGCTTTCTAAAATCTCTAAGACAGCAGGAAACGTGAGTGTGCTGAGAACAAAAGAACGGTGTTTCCTACACATACAGACCATATCTAGTCCAACTCTGCTTCTGAAACTGATACAAAGCACTGGTCCTCTAACATCCAATGCTTGTCAGTTTAGATGAGAAACCTGTGAGCTTCGTGAACGATGTAGTTCCTTTGAGCAGAAAAGTGACTGCACTTACCTGAAACGAAGTCTTGCTTGTTGGGAGACACAGAGCATGGGATTTAACTCCATTTCTGAAGTGAAACACACAGCATAGTCTCTTCCATGGATCACACTCTGCTTTAGAACAAGAAGAACGCTCTTGCTTTCTAGAGTCTCTAAGACAGCAGGAAACGTGAGTGTGCCCAGAACAAATGATCGGGGTTTCCTACACATATGGATAATATGTAGTCCCACTCTGCTTCTGAAACTGATACAAAGCACTGACCCTCTAAAATCCAATGCTTGTCAGTTAAGATGAGAAACGCGTGAGCTCAGTGAACGATGTAGATCGTTTGAGCTGAAAAGTGACTGATCTTACCTGAATCGGAGTCTTGCTTGTAGGAAGACTCAGAGCCTGGGATTTAACTCCATTTCTGAAGGGCAACACACAGCATAGTTCTCATCCATGGATCACACTCTGCTTTAGAGCGAGAAGCACACTCTTGCTTTCTAGAGTCTCTAATACAGCAGGAAATCTGAGTGTGCCCAGAATAAAAGAACGGTGTTTCCTACACATACGGACCATATGTAGTCCAAATCTGCTTCTAAAACTGATACAAAGCACTGACCCTCTAACATCCAATGCTTGTCAGTTAAGATGGGAAACGTGTGAGCTTCATGAATGATGTAGTTCGTTTGAGCAGAAAAGTGACTGCCCTTACCGGAATTGAAGTCTTGCTTGTAGGAAGACTCAGAGCCTGGGATTTAACTCCATTTCTGAAGTAAAACACACAGCAGTGTAATCATCCATTGATCACACTCTGCTTTAGAACAAGAAGCAGGCTCTTGCTTTCTAGAGTCTCTAAGACTGCAGGAAACGTGATTTTGCTGAGAACAAAAGAACAGTGTTTCCTACACATACGGACCATATCTAGTCCAACTCTTCTTCTGAAACTGATACAAAGCACTGTTCCTCTAACATCCAATGCTTGTCAGTTAAGATGAGAAACGTGTGAGCTTCGTGAACGAGGTAGTTCCTTTGAGCAGAAAAGTGACTGCCATTACCTGAAACGAAGTCTTGCTTGGAGGAAGATTCAGAGCCTGGGATTTAACTCCATTTCTGAAGTGAAACACACAGCGTAGTTCTCATCTATGGACCACACTCTGCTTTAGAGCAAGGTGCACACACTTGCTTTCTAGAGTCTTTAAGACAGCAGGAAATCTGAGTGTGGCCAGAACAAAAGAACGGTGTTTCCTACACATACGGACTATATGTAGTCCAAAACATATTCTGAAACTGATTGAATGCACTGGTCCTCTAACATGCAATGCTTGTCAGTTAAGATGTGAAACGTGTGAGCTTCGTGAAAGATGTAGTTCGTTTGAGCAGAAAAGTGACTGCCCTTACCTGAAACGAAGTCTTGCTTGTAGGGAGACTCAGAGCCTTGGATTTAACTCCTTTTCTGAAGTGAAACACACAGCATAGTTTTCATCCATGGATCACACTCTGCTTTAGAACGAGAAGCAAGCTCTTGCTTTCTAGAATCTCTAAGACAGCAGGAAACGTGAGTGTGCTGAGAAAAAAAGAATGGTGTTTCCTACACATAAAGACCATATGTAGTCCAAATCTGCTTCTGAAACTGATACAAAGCACTGACCCTCTAACATCCAATGCATGTCAGTTCAGATGATGAAACGTGTGAGCTTCATGAACGATGCGTTTGTTTGAGCAGAAAAGTGACTGCCCTTACCTGAAACGAAGTCTTGCTTGTAGGAAGACTCAGAGCCTGGGATTTAACTCCATTTCTGAAGGGAAACACACAGCATAGTTCACATCCATGGATCACACTCTGCTTTAGAGCAAGAATCACGCTCTTGCTTTCTAAAGTCTCTAAGACAGCAGGAAACGTGAGTGTGCTGAGAACAAAAGAACGGTGTTTCCTACACATACGGACCATATCTAGTCCAACTCTGCTTCTGAAACTGATAGAAAGCACTGGTCCTCTAACATCCAATGCTTGTCAGTTAAGATGAGAAACATGTGAGCTTCGTGAACGATGTAGTTCGTTTGAGCAGAAAAGTGACTGCCCTTACCTGAAACGAAGTCTTGCTTGTAGGAAGACTCAGAGCCTGGGATTTACTCCATTGCTGAAGTGAAACACACAGCATAGTTCTCATCCATGGATCACACTCTGCTTTAGAGCAAGAAGCACACTCTTGATTTCTAGAGTCTCTAAGACAGCAGGAAATCTGAGTGTGCCCAGAACAAAAGAACGGTGTTTCCTACACATACTGACTATATGTAGTCCAAATCTTCTTTTGAAACTGATACAATGCACTGGTCCTCTAACATCCAATGCTTGTCAGTTAAGATGAGAAACGTGTGAGCTTCGTGAACGATGTAGTTCCTTTGAGCAGAAATGTGACTGCCCTTACCTGAAACGAAGTCTTGCTTGTAGGGAGACTCAGAGCATTGGATTTAACTCCATTTCTGATAGTAAACACACAGCATAGTTCTCACCCATGGATCACACTCTGCTTTAGAGCAAGAAGCACGCTCTTGCTTTCTAGAATCTCTAAGAGAGCAGGAAACGTGAGTGTGCTGAGAACAAAGGAACGGTGTTTCCTACACATACATACCATATCTAGTCCAACTCTGCTTCTGAAACTGATACAAAGCACTGGTCCTCTAACATCCAATGCTTGTCTGTTAAGATGAGAAACGTGTGAGCTCCGTGAAAGATGTAGTTCGTTTGAGCTGAAAAGTGACTGCCCTTACCTGAAACGAAGTCTTGCTTGTTGGAAGACATAGAGCCTGGGATTTAACTCCTTTTCTGAAGGGAAACACACAGCATAGTTTTCATCCATGGATCACACTCTGCTTTAGAACGAGAAACTCGCTCTTGCTTTCTAGAGTCTCTAAGACAGCAGGAAACGTGAGTGTGCTGAGAACAAAAGAACAGTGTTTACTACACATACGGACCATATCTAGTCCAAATCTGCTTCTTAAACTGATACAAAGCACTGGTCCTCTAACATCCAATGCTTGTCTGTTAAGATGAGAATCGTGTGAGCTTTGTGAACGATATAGTTCCTTTGAACTGAAAAGTGACTGCTCTTACCTGAAAAGAAGTCTTGCTTGTAGGAAGACACAGAGCCTGGGATTTAAGTCCATTTCTGAAGGGAAACACACAGCATAGTTCTCATCCATGGATCACACTCTGCTTTAGAGCGAGAAGCACACTCTTGCTTTCTAGAGTCTCTAATACAGCAGGAAATCTGAGTGTGCCCAGAATAAAAGAACGGTGTTTCCTACACATAAGGACCATATGTAGTCCAAATCTGCTTCTAAAACTGATACAAAGCACTGACCCTCTAACATCCAATGGTGTTCAGTTAAGATGGGAAACGTGTGAGCTTCATGAACGATGTAGTTCGTTTCAGCAGAAAAGTGACTGCCCTTACCTGAATTGAAGTCTTTCTTGTAGGAAGACTCAGAGCCTGGGATTTAACTCTATTTCTGAAGTAAAACACACAGCAGTGTAATCATCCATTGATCACACTCTGCTTTAGAACAAGAAGCAGGCTCTTGCTTTCTAGAGTCTCTAAAACTGCAGGAAACGTGATTTTGCTGAGAACAAAAGAACAGTGTTTCCTACACATACGGACCATATCTAGTCCAACTCTTCTTCTGAAACTGATACAAAGCACTGTTCCTCTAACATCCAATGCTTGTCAGTTAAGATGAGAAACATGTGAGCTTCGTGAACGAGGTAGTTCCTTTGAGCAGAAAAGTGACTGCCATTACCTGAAACGAAGTCTTGCTTGGAGGAAGATTCAGAGCCTGGGATTTAACTCCATTTCTGAAGTGAAACACACAGCGTAGTTCTCATCCATGGACCACACTCTGCTTTAGAGCAAGGTGCACACACTTGCTTTCTAGAGTCTATAAGACAGCAGGAAATCGGAGTGTGGCCAGAACAAAAGAACGGTGTTTCCTACACATATGGACTATATGTAGTCCAAAACTTATTCTGAAACTGATTGAATGCACTGGTCCTCTAACATGCAATGCTTGTCAGTTAAGATGTGAAACGTGTGAGCTTCGTGAAAGATGTAGTTCGTTTGAGCAGAAAAGTGACTGCCCTTACCTGAAACGAAGTCTTGCTTGTAGGGAGACTCAGAGCCTTGGATTTAATTCCTTTTCTGAAGTGAAACACACAGCATAGTTTTCATCCATGGATCACACTCTGCTTTAGAACGAGAAGCAAGCTCTTGCTTTCTAGAATCTCTAAGACAGCAGGAAACGTGAGTGTGCTGAGAAAAAAAGAATGGTGTTTCCTACACATAAAGACCATATGTAGTCCAAATCTGCTTCTGAAACTGATACAAAGCACTGACCCTCTAACATCCAATGCATGTCAGTTCAGATGATGAAACGTGTGAGCTTCATGAACGATGCGTTTGTTTGAGCAGAAAAGTAACTGCCCTTACCTGAAACGAAGTCTTGCTTGTAGGAAGACTCAGAGCCTGGGATTTAACTCCATTTCTGAAGGGAAACACACAGCATAGTTCACATCCATGGATCACACTCTGCTTTAGAGCGAGAAGCACCCTCTTGCTTTCTAAAGTCTCTAAGACAGCAGGAAACGTGAGTGTGCTGAGAACAAAAGAACGGTGTTTCCTACACATACGGACCATATCTAGTCCAACTCTGCTTCTGAAACTGATAGAAAGCACTGGTCCTCTAACATCCAATGCTTGTCAGTTAAGATGAGAAACATGTGAGCTTCGTGAACGATGTAGTTCGTTTGAGCAGAAAAGTGACTGCCCTTACCTGAAACGAAGTCTTGCTTGTAGGAAGACTCAGAGCCTGGGATTTACTCCATTGCTGAAGTGAAACACACAGCATAGTTCTCATCCATGGATCACACTCTGCTTTAGAGCAAGAAGCACACTCTTGATTTCTAGAGTCTCTAAGACAGCAGGAAATCTGAGTGTGCCCAGAACAAAAGAACGGTGTTTCCTACACATACTGACTATATGTAGTCCAAATCTTCTTTTGAAACTGATACAATGCACTGGTCCTCTAACATCCAATGCTTGTCAGTTAAGATGAGAAACGTGTGAGCTTCATGAACGATGTAGTTCCTTTGAGCAGAAATGTGACTGCCCTTACCTGAAACGAAGTCTTGCTTGTAGGGAGACTCAGAGCATTGGATTTAACTCCATTTCTGAAGGTAAACACACAGCATAGTTCTCACCCATGGATCACACTCTGCTTTAGAGCGAGAAGCACGCTCTTGCTTTCTAGAATCTCTAAGACAGCAGGAAACGTGAGTGTGCTGAGAACAAAAGAACGGTGTTTCCTACACATACATACCATATCTATTCCAACTCTGCTTCTGAAACTGATACAAAGCACTGGTCCTCTAACATCCAATGCTTGTCTGTTAAGATGAGAAACGTGTGAGCTCCGTGAAAGATGTAGTTCGTTTGAGCTGAAAAGTGACTGCCCTTACCTGAAACGAAGTCTTGCTTGTTGGAAGAGATAGAGCCTGGGATTTAACTCCTTTTCTGAAGGGAAACACACAGTATAGTTTTCATCCATGGATCACACTCTGCTTTAGAGCGAGAAGCACGCTCTTGCTTTCTAAAATCTCTAAGACAGCAGGAAACGTGAGTGTGCTGAGAACATTAGAACAGTTTTTCCTACATATACGGACCATATCTAGTCCAACTCTGCTTCTGAAACTGATACAAAGCACTGGTCCTCTAACATCCAATGCTTGTCAGTTAAGATGGGAAACGTGTGAGCTTCATGAACGATGTAGTTCGTTTGAGCAGAAAAGTGACTGCCCTTACCTGAATTGAAGTCTTGCTTGTAGGAAGACTCAGAGCCTGGGATTTAACTCCATTTCTGAAGTAAAACACACAGCAGTGTACGCATCCATTGATCACACTCTGCTTTAGAACAAGAAGCACGCTATTGCTTTCTAGAGTCTCTAAGACAGCAGGAAACGTAAGTGTGCTGAGAAAAAAAGAACGGTGTTTCCTACACATACGGACCATATCTATTCCAACTCTTCTTCTGAAACTGATACAAAGCACTGGTCCTCAAACATCCAATGCTTGTCTGTTAAGATGAGAAACGCTTGAGCTTCGCGAAAGATGTAGTTCCTTTGAGCAGAAAAGTGACTGCCATTACCTGAAACGAAGTCTTGCTTGTAGGAAGACTCAGAGCCTGGGATTTAACTCCATTTCTGAAGTGAACCACACTGCGTAGTTCTCATCCATTGATCACACTCTGCTTTAGAGCAAGAAGCACAATCTTGCTTTCTAGAGTCACTAAGACAGCAGGATATCTGTGTGTGCCCAGAACTAAAGAACGGTGTTTCCTAAATATACGGACAATATGTAGTCCAAAACTTCTTCTGAAACTGATTGAATGCACTGGTCCTCTAACATCCAATGCTTGTCAGTTAAGATGAGAAACGTGTGAGCTTCGTGAACGATGTAGTTCATTTGAGCAGAAAAGTGACTGCCCTCACCTGAAACGAAGTCTTGCTTGTAGGGAGACTCAGTGACTGGGATTTAACTCCTTTTCTGAAGTGAAACACACAGCATAGTTTTCATCCATCGATCACACTCTGCTTTAGAACGAGAAGCTCGCTCTTGCTTTCTAGAGTCTCTAAGACAGCAGGAAACGTGAGTGTGCTGAGAACAAAAGAACAGTGTTTCCTACACATACGGACCATATCTAGTCCAAATCTGTTTCTTAAACTGATACAAAGCACTGGTCCTCTAACATCCAATGCTTGTCTGTTAAGATGAGAAACGTGTGAGCTTTGTGAACAATATAGTTCCTTTGAACTGAAAAGTGACTGCTCTTACCTGAAAAGAAGTCTTGCTTGTAGGAAGACACAGAGCCTGGGATTTAAGTCCATTTCTGAAGGGAAACACACAGCATAGTTCTCATCGATGGATCACACTCTGCTTTAGAGCAAGAAGCACACTCTTGCTTTCTAGAGTCTCTAAGACAGCAGGAAATCTGAGTGTGCAAAGAACAAAAGAACGGTGTTTCCTACACATTCGGACTATATGTAGTCCAAAATTTCTTCTGAAACTGATAGAATGCACTGGTCCTCTAACATCCAATGCTTGTCAGTTAAGATGGGAAACGTGTGAGCTTCGTGAACGATGTAGTTCATTTGAGCAGAAAAGTGACTGCCCTCACCTGAAACGAAGTCTTGCTTGTAGGAAGACTCAGAGCCTGGGATTTACTCCATTTCTGAAGGGAAACACACAGCATAGTTTTCAACCATGGACCACACTCTGCTTTAGAGCCAGAAGCACGCTCTTGCTTTCTAAAATCTCTAAGACAGCAGGAAACGTGAGTGTGCTGAGAACAAAAGAACGGTGTTTCCTACACATACGGACCATATCTAGTCCAACTCTGCTTCTGAAACTGATACAAAGCACTGGTCCTCTAACATCCAATGCTTGTCAGTTTAGATGAGAAACCTGTGAGCTTCGTGAACGATGTAGTTCCTTTGAGCAGAAAAGTGACTGCACTTACCTGAAACGAAGTCTTGCTTGTTGGGAGACACAGAGCATGGGATTTAAGTCCATTTCTGAAGTGAAACACACAGCATAGTCTCTTCCATGGATCACACTCTGCTTTAGAGCGAGAAGCACGCTCTTGCTTTCTAGAGTCTCTAAGACAGCAGGAAACGTGAGTGTGCCCAGAACAAATGATCGGGGTTTCCTACACATATGGATAATATGTAGTCCCACTCTGCTTCTGAAACTGATACAAAGCACTGACCCTCTAAAATCCAATGCTTGTCAGTTAAGATGAGAAACGCGTGAGCTCAGTGAACGATGTAGATCGTTTGAGCTGAAAAGTGACTGATCTTACCTGAATCGGAGTCTTGCTTGTAGGAAGACTCAGAGCCTGGGATTTAACTCCATTTCTGAAGGGCAACACACAGCATAGTTCTCATCCATGGATCACACTCTGCTTTAGAGCGAGAAGCACACTCTTGCTTTCTAGAGTCTCTAATACAGCAGGAAATCTGAGTGTGCCCAGAATAAAAGAACGGTGTTTCCTACACATACGGACCATATCTAGTCCAAATCTGCTTCTAAAACTGATACAAAGCACTGACCCTCTAACATCCAATGCTTGTCAGTTAAGATGGGAAACGTGTGAGCTTCATGAATGATGTAGTTCGTTTGAGCAGAAAAGTGACTGCCCTTACCTGAATTGATGTCTTGCTTGTAGGAAGACTCAGAGCCTGGGATTTAACTCCATTTCTGAAGTAAAACACACAGCAGTGTAATCATCCATTGATCACACTCTGCTTTATAACAAGAAGCACGCTCTTGTTTTCTAGAGTCTCTAAGACATCAGGAAACATGATTTTGCTGAGAACAAAAGAACAGAGTTTCCTACACATACGGACCATATCTAGTCCAAATCTGCTTCTGAAACTGATACAAAGCACTGACCCTCTAACATCCAATGCTTGTCAGTTAAGATGGGAAACGTGTGAGCTTCATGAACGATGTAGTTCGTTTGAGCAGAAAAGTGACTGCCTTACCTGAATTGAAGTCTTGCTTGTAGGAAGACTCTGAGCCTGGGATTTAACTCCATTTCTGAAGGCAAACACACTGCATAGTTCTCATCCATGGATCACACTCTGCTTTAGAGCGAGAAGCACGCTCTTGCTTTCTAAAGTCTCTAAGACAGCAGGAAACGTGAGTGTGCTGAGAACAAAAGAACGGTGTTTCCTACACATACGGACCATATCTAGTCCAACTCTGCTTCTGAAACTGATACAAAGCACTGGTCCTCTAACATCCAATGCTTGTCAGTTAAGATGAGAAACCTGTGAGCTTCGTGAACGATGTAGTTCCTTTGAGCAGAAAAGTGACTGCACTTACCTGAAACGAAGTCTTGCTTGTTGGGAGACACAGAGCATGGGATTTAAGTCCATTTCTGAAGGGAAACACACAGCATAGTCTCTTCCATGGATCACACTCTGCTTTAGAGCGAGAAGCACGCTCTTGCTTTCTAGAGTCTCTAAGACAGCAGGAAACGTGAGTGTGCCCAGAACAAGAGATCGGGGTTTCCTACAAATATGGATCATATGTAGTCCCACTCTGCTTCTGAAACTGATACAAAGCACTGACCCTCTAAAATCCAATGCTTGTCAGTTAAGATGAGAAACGCGTCAGCTCAGTGAAAGATGTAGATCGTTTGAGCTGAAAAGTGACTGATCTTACCTGAATCGAAGTCTTGCTTGTAGGAAGACTCAGAGCCTGGGATTTAACTCCATTTCTGAAGGGCAACACACAGCATAGTTCTCATCCATGGATCACACTCTGCTTTAGAGCGAGAAGCACACTCTTGCTTTCTAGAGTCTCTAATACAGCAGGAAATCTGAGTGTGCCCAGAATAAAAGAACGGTGTTTCCTACACATACGGACCATATCTAGTCCAAATCTGCTTCTAAAACTGATACAAAGCACTGACCCTCTAACATCCAATGCTTGTCAGTTAAGATGGGAAACGTGTGAGCTTCATGAACGATGTAGTTCGTTTGAGCAGAAAAGTGACTGCCCTTACCTGAATTGAAGTCTTGCTTGTAGGAAGACTCAGAGCCTGGGATTTAACTCCTTTTCTGAAGTGAAACACACAGCATAGTTTTCATCCATGGATCACACTCTGCTTTAGAACGAGAAGCACGCTCTTGCTTTCTAGAGTCTCTAAGTCAGCAGGAAACGTGAGTGTGCTGAGAACAAAAGAACAGTGTTTCCTACACATACGGACCATATCTAGTCCAAATCTGCTTCTGAAACTGATACAAAGCACTGGTCCTCTAACATCCAATGCTTGTCTGTTAAGATGAGAAACGTGTGAGCTTTGAGAATGATATAGTTCCTTTGAACTGAAAAGTGACTGCTCTTACCTGAAAAGAAGTCTTGCTTGTAGGAAGACACAGAGCCTGGGATTTAAGTCCATTTCTGAAGGGAAACACACAGCATAGTTCTCATCCTTGGATCACACTCTGCTTTAGAGCAAGAAGCACACTCTTTCTTTCTAGAGTCTCTAAGACAGCAGGAAATCTGAGTGTGCCCAGAACAAAAGAACAGTGTTTCCTACACATACGGACTATATGTAGTCCAAAATTTCTTCTGAAACTGATAGATTGCACTGGTCCTCTAACATCCAATGCTTGTCAGTTAAGATGAGGAACGTGTGAGCTTCGTCAAAGATGTAGTTCGTTTGAGCAGAAATGTGACTGCCCTTACCTGAAACGAAGTCTTGCTTGTAGGGAGACTCAGAGCATTGGATTTAACTCCATTTCTGAAGGTAAACACACAGCATAGTTCTCACCCATGGATCACACTCTGCTTTAGAGCGAGAAGCACGCTCTTGCTTTCTAGAATCTCTAAGACAGCAGGAAACGTGAGTGTGCTGAGAACAAAAGAACGGTGTTTCCTACACATACATACCATATCTAGTCCAACTCTGCTTCTGAAACTGATACAAAGCACTGGTCCTCTAACATCCAATGCTTGTCTGTTAAGATGAGAAACGTGTGAGCTCCGTGAAAGATGTAGTTCGTTTGAGCTGAAAAGTGACTGCCCTTACCTGAAACGAAGTCTTGCTTGTTGGAAGACATAGAGCCTGGGATTTAACTCCTTTTCTGAAGGGAAACACACAGTATAGTTTTCATCCATGGATCACACTCTGCTTTAGAGCGAGAAGCACGCTCTTGCTTTCTAAAATCTCTAAGACAGCAGGAAACGTGAGTGTGCTGAGAACATTAGAACAGTTTTTCCTACATATACGGACCATATCTAGTCCAACTCTGCTTCTGAAACTGATACAAAGCACTGGTCCTCTAACATCCAATGCTTGTCAGTTAAGATGGGAAACGTGTGAGCTTCATGAACGATGTAGTTCGTTTGAGCAGAAAAGTGACTGCCCTTACCTGAATTGAAGTCTTGCTTGTAGGAAGACTCAGAGCCTGGGATTTAACTCCATTTCTGAAGTAAAACACACAGCAGTGTACGCATCCATTGATCACACTCTGCTTTAGAACAAGAAGCACGCTATTGCTTTCTAGAGTCTCTAAGACAGCAGGAAACGTAAGTGTGCTGAGAAAAAAAGAACGGTGTTTCCTACACATACGGACCATATCTATTCCAACTCTTCTTCTGAAACTGATACAAAGCACTGGTCCTCAAACATCCAATGCTTGTCTGTTAAGATGAGAAACGCTTGAGCTTCGCGAAAGATGTAGTTCCTTTGAGCAGAAAAGTGACTGCCATTACCTGAAACGAAGTCTTGCTTGTAGGAAGACTCAGAGCCTGGGATTTAACTCCATTTCTGAAGTGAACCACACTGCGTAGTTCTCATCCATTGATCACACTCTGCTTTAGAGCAAGAAGCACAATCTTGCTTTCTAGAGTCACTAAGACAGCAGGATATCTGTGTGTGCCCAGAACTAAAGAACGGTGTTTCCTAAATATACGGACAATATGTAGTCCAAAACTTCTTCTGAAACTGATTGAATGCACTGGTCCTCTAACATCCAATGCTTGTCAGTTAAGATGAGAAACGTGTGAGCTTCGTGAACGATGTAGTTCATTTGAGCAGAAAAGTGACTGCCCTCACCTGAAACGAAGTCTTGCTTGTAGGGAGACTCAGTGACTGGGATTTAACTCCTTTTCTGAAGTGAAACACACAGCATAGTTTTCATCCATCGATCACACTCTGCTTTAGAACGAGAAGCTCGCTCTTGCTTTCTAGAGTCTCTAAGACAGCAGGAAACGTGAGTGTGCTGAGAACAAAAGAACAGTGTTTCCTACACATACGGACCATATCTAGTCCAAATCTGTTTCTTAAACTGATACAAAGCACTGGTCCTCTAACATCCAATGCTTGTCTGTTAAGATGAGAAACGTGTGAGCTTTGTGAACAATATAGTTCCTTTGAACTGAAAAGTGACTGCTCTTACCTGAAAAGAAGTCTTGCTTGTAGGAAGACACAGAGCCTGGGATTTAAGTCCATTTCTGAAGGGAAACACACAGCATAGTTCTCATCGATGGATCACACTCTGCTTTAGAGCAAGAAGCACACTCTTGCTTTCTAGAGTCTCTAAGACAGCAGGAAATCTGAGTGTGCAAAGAACAAAAGAACGGTGTTTCCTACACATTCGGACTATATGTAGTCCAAAATTTCTTCTGAAACTGATAGAATGCACTGGTCCTCTAACATCCAATGCTTGTCAGTTAAGATGGGAAACGTGTGAGCTTCGTGAACGATGTAGTTCATTTGAGCAGAAAAGTGACTGCCCTCACCTGAAACGAAGTCTTGCTTGTAGGAAGACTCAGAGCCTGGGATTTACTCCATTTCTGAAGGGAAACACACAGCATAGTTTTCAACCATGGACCACACTCTGCTTTAGAGCCAGAAGCACGCTCTTGCTTTCTAAAATCTCTAAGACAGCAGGAAACGTGAGTGTGCTGAGAACAAAAGAACGGTGTTTCCTACACATACGGACCATATCTAGTCCAACTCTGCTTCTGAAACTGATACAAAGCACTGGTCCTCTAACATCCAATGCTTGTCAGTTTAGATGAGAAACCTGTGAGCTTCGTGAACGATGTAGTTCCTTTGAGCAGAAAAGTGACTGCACTTACCTGAAACGAAGTCTTGCTTGTTGGGAGACACAGAGCATGGGATTTAAGTCCATTTCTGAAGTGAAACACACAGCATAGTCTCTTCCATGGATCACACTCTGCTTTAGAGCGAGAAGCACGCTCTTGCTTTCTAGAGTCTCTAAGACAGCAGGAAACGTGAGTGTGCCCAGAACAAATGATCGGGGTTTCCTACACATATGGATAATATGTAGTCCCACTCTGCTTCTGAAACTGATACAAAGCACTGACCCTCTAAAATCCAATGCTTGTCAGTTAAGATGAGAAACGCGTGAGCTCAGTGAACGATGTAGATCGTTTGAGCTGAAAAGTGACTGATCTTACCTGAATCGGAGTCTTGCTTGTAGGAAGACTCAGAGCCTGGGATTTAACTCCATTTCTGAAGGGCAACACACAGCATAGTTCTCATCCATGGATCACACTCTGCTTTAGAGCGAGAAGCACACTCTTGCTTTCTAGAGTCTCTAATACAGCAGGAAATCTGAGTGTGCCCAGAATAAAAGAACGGTGTTTCCTACACATACGGACCATATCTAGTCCAAATCTGCTTCTAAAACTGATACAAAGCACTGACCCTCTAACATCCAATGCTTGTCAGTTAAGATGGGAAACGTGTGAGCTTCATGAATGATGTAGTTCGTTTGAGCAGAAAAGTGACTGCCCTTACCTGAATTGATGTCTTGCTTGTAGGAAGACTCAGAGCCTGGGATTTAACTCCATTTCTGAAGTAAAACACACAGCAGTGTAATCATCCATTGATCACACTCTGCTTTATAACAAGAAGCACGCTCTTGTTTTCTAGAGTCTCTAAGACATCAGGAAACATGATTTTGCTGAGAACAAAAGAACAGAGTTTCCTACACATACGGACCATATCTAGTCCAAATCTGCTTCTGAAACTGATACAAAGCACTGACCCTCTAACATCCAATGCTTGTCAGTTAAGATGGGAAACGTGTGAGCTTCATGAACGATGTAGTTCGTTTGAGCAGAAAAGTGACTGCCTTACCTGAATTGAAGTCTTGCTTGTAGGAAGACTCTGAGCCTGGGATTTAACTCCATTTCTGAAGGCAAACACACTGCATAGTTCTCATCCATGGATCACACTCTGCTTTAGAGCGAGAAGCACGCTCTTGCTTTCTAAAGTCTCTAAGACAGCAGGAAACGTGAGTGTGCTGAGAACAAAAGAACGGTGTTTCCTACACATACGGACCATATCTAGTCCAACTCTGCTTCTGAAACTGATACAAAGCACTGGTCCTCTAACATCCAATGCTTGTCAGTTAAGATGAGAAACCTGTGAGCTTCGTGAACGATGTAGTTCCTTTGAGCAGAAAAGTGACTGCACTTACCTGAAACGAAGTCTTGCTTGTTGGGAGACACAGAGCATGGGATTTAAGTCCATTTCTGAAGGGAAACACACAGCATAGTCTCTTCCATGGATCACACTCTGCTTTAGAGCGAGAAGCACGCTCTTGCTTTCTAGAGTCTCTAAGACAGCAGGAAACGTGAGTGTGCCCAGAACAAGAGATCGGGGTTTCCTACAAATATGGATCATATGTAGTCCCACTCTGCTTCTGAAACTGATACAAAGCACTGACCCTCTAAAATCCAATGCTTGTCAGTTAAGATGAGAAACGCGTCAGCTCAGTGAAAGATGTAGATCGTTTGAGCTGAAAAGTGACTGATCTTACCTGAATCGAAGTCTTGCTTGTAGGAAGACTCAGAGCCTGGGATTTAACTCCATTTCTGAAGGGCAACACACAGCATAGTTCTCATCCATGGATCACACTCTGCTTTAGAGCGAGAAGCACACTCTTGCTTTCTAGAGTCTCTAATACAGCAGGAAATCTGAGTGTGCCCAGAATAAAAGAACGGTGTTTCCTACACATACGGACCATATCTAGTCCAAATCTGCTTCTAAAACTGATACAAAGCACTGACCCTCTAACATCCAATGCTTGTCAGTTAAGATGGGAAACGTGTGAGCTTCATGAACGATGTAGTTCGTTTGAGCAGAAAAGTGACTGCCCTTACCTGAATTGAAGTCTTGCTTGTAGGAAGACTCAGAGCCTGGGATTTAACTCCTTTTCTGAAGTGAAACACACAGCATAGTTTTCATCCATGGATCACACTCTGCTTTAGAACGAGAAGCACGCTCTTGCTTTCTAGAGTCTCTAAGTCAGCAGGAAACGTGAGTGTGCTGAGAACAAAAGAACAGTGTTTCCTACACATACGGACCATATCTAGTCCAAATCTGCTTCTGAAACTGATACAAAGCACTGGTCCTCTAACATCCAATGCTTGTCTGTTAAGATGAGAAACGTGTGAGCTTTGAGAATGATATAGTTCCTTTGAACTGAAAAGTGACTGCTCTTACCTGAAAAGAAGTCTTGCTTGTAGGAAGACACAGAGCCTGGGATTTAAGTCCATTTCTGAAGGGAAACACACAGCATAGTTCTCATCCTTGGATCACACTCTGCTTTAGAGCAAGAAGCACACTCTTTCTTTCTAGAGTCTCTAAGACAGCAGGAAATCTGAGTGTGCCCAGAACAAAAGAACAGTGTTTCCTACACATACGGACTATATGTAGTCCAAAATTTCTTCTGAAACTGATAGATTGCACTGGTCCTCTAACATCCAATGCTTGTCAGTTAAGATGAGGAACGTGTGAGCTTCGTCAAAGATGTAGTTCCTTTGAGCAGAAAAGTTACTGCCCTTACCTGAAACGAAGTCTTGCTTGTAGGGAGACTCAGAGCCTGGGATTTAACTCCTTTTCTGAAGTGAAACACACAGCATAGTTTTCATCCATGGATCACACTCTGCTTTAGAGCGAGAAGCACGCTCTTGCTTTCTAAAATCTCTAAGACAGCAGGAAACGTGAGTGTGCTGAGAACATTAGAACAGTGTTTCCTACATATACGGACCATATCTACTCCAACTCTGCTTCTGAAACTGATACAAAGCACTGGTCCTCTAACATCCAATGCTTGTCAGTTAAGATGAGAAACGTGTGAGCTTTGTGAAAGATGTTGTTCGTTTGAGCAGAAAAGTGACTGCCCTTACCTGAAACGAAGTCTTGCTTGTAGGAAGACACAGAGCCTGGGATTTAACTCCATTTCTGAAGTAAAACACACAGCAGTGTAATCATCCATTGATCACACTCTGCTTTATAACAAGAAGCACGCTCTTGTTTTCTAGAGTCTCTAAGACATCAGGAAACATGATTTTGCTGAGAACAAAAGAACAGAGTTTCCTACACATACGGACCATATCTAGTCCAAATCTGCTTCTGAAACTGATACAAAGCACTGACCCTCTAACATCCAATGCTGTCAGTTAAGATGGGAAACGTGTGAGCTTCATGAACGATGTAGTTCGTTTGAGCAGAAAAGTGACTGCCTTACCTGAATTGAAGTCTTGCTTGTAGGAAGACTCTGAGCCTGGGATTTAACTCCATTTCTGAAGGCAAACACACTGCATAGTTCTCATCCATGGATCACACTCTGCTTTAGAGCGAGAAGCATGCTCTTGCTTTCTAAAGTCTCTAAGACAGCAGGAAAACTGAGTGTGCTGAGAAAAAAAGAACGGTGTTTCCTACACATACGGACCATATCTAGTCGAACTCTGCTTCTGAAACTGATAGAAAGCACTGGTCCTCTAACATCCAATGTTTGTCAGTTAAGATGAGAAACGTGTGAGCTTCATGAACGATGTAGTTCGTTTGAGCAGAAAAGTGACTGCCCTTACCTGAAACGAAGTCTTGCTTGTAGGAAGACTCAGAGCCTGGGATTTACTCCATTTCTGAAGTGAAACACACAGCATAGTTCTCATCCATGGATCACACTCTGCTTTAGAGCAAGAAGCACACTCTTGCTTTCTAGAGTCTCTAAGATAGCAGGAAATCTGAGTGTGCAAAGAACAAAAGAACGGTGTTTCCTACACATTCGGACTATATGTAGTCCAAAATTTCTTCTGAAACTGATAGAATGCACTGGTCCTCTAACATCCAATGCTTGTCAGTTAAGATGGGAAACGTGTGAGCTTCGTGAACGATGTAGTTCATTTGAGCAGAAAAGTGACTGCCCTCACCTGAAACGAAGTCTTGCTTGTAGGAAGGCTCAGAGCCTGGGATTTACTCCATTTCTGAAGGGAAACACACAGCATAGTTTTCAACCATGGACCACACTCTGCTTTAGAGCCAGAAGCACGCTCTTGCTTTCTAAAATCTCTAAGACAGCAGGAAACGTGAGTGTGCTGAGAACAAAAGAACGGTGTTTCCTACACATACAGACCATATCTAGTCCAACTCTGCTTCTGAAACTGATACAAAGCACTGGTCCTCTAACATCCAATGCTTGTCAGTTTAGATGAGAAACCTGTGAGCTTCGTGAATGATGTAGTTCCTTTGAGCAGAAAAGTGACTGCACTTACCTGAAACGAAGTCTTGCTTGTTGGGAGACACAGAGCATGGGATTTAACTCCATTTCTGAAGTGAAACACACAGCATAGTCTCTTCCATGGATCACACTCTGCTTTAGAACAAGAAGAACGCTCTTGCTTTCTAGAGTCTCTAAGACAGCAGGAAACGTGAGTGTGCCCAGAACAAATGATCGGGGTTTCCTACACATATGGATAATATGTAGTCCCACTCTGCTTCTGAAACTGATACAAAGCACTGACCCTCTAAAATCCAATGCTTGTCAGTTAAGATGAGAAACGCGTGAGCTCAGTGAACGATGTAGATCGTTTGAGCTGAAAAGTGACTGATCTTACCTGAATCGGAGTCTTGCTTGTAGGAAGACTCAGAGCCTGGGATTTAACTCCATTTCTGAAGGGCAACACACAGCATAGTTCTCATCCATGGATCACACTCTGCTTTAGAGCGAGAAGCACACTCTTGCTTTCTAGAGTCTCTAATACAGCAGGAAATCTGAGTGTGCCCAGAATAAAAGAACGGTGTTTCCTACACATACGGACCATATGTAGTCCAAATCTGCTTCTAAAACTGATACAAAGCACTGACCCTCTAACATCCAATGCTTGTCAGTTAAGATGGGAAACGTGTGAGCTTCATGAATGATGTAGTTCGTTTGAGCAGAAAAGTGACTGCCCTTACCGGAATTGAAGTCTTGCTTGTAGGAAGACTCAGAGCCTGGGATTTAACTCCATTTCTGAAGTAAAACACACAGCAGTGTAATCATCCATTGATCACACTCTGCTTTAGAACAAGAAGCAGGCTCTTGCTTTCTAGAGTCTCTAAGACTGCAGGAAACGTGATTTTGCTGAGAACAAAAGAACAGTGTTTCCTACACATACGGACCATATCTAGTCCAACTCTTCTTCTGAAACTGATACAAAGCACTGTTCCTCTAACATCCAATGCTTGTCAGTTAAGATGAGAAACGTGTGAGCTTCGTGAACGAGGTAGTTCCTTTGAGCAGAAAAGTGACTGCCATTACCTGAAACGAAGTCTTGCTTGGAGGAAGATTCAGAGCCTGGGATTTAACTCCATTTCTGAAGTGAAACACACAGCGTAGTTCTCATCTATGGACCACACTCTGCTTTAGAGCAAGGTGCACACACTTGCTTTCTAGAGTCTATAAGACAGCAGGAAATCTGAGTGTGGCCAGAACAAAAGAACGGTGTTTCCTACACATACGGACTATATGTAGTCCAAAACATATTCTGAAACTGATTGAATGCACTGGTCCTCTAACATGCAATGCTTGTCAGTTAAGATGTGAAACGTGTGAGCTTCGTGAAAGATGTAGTTCGTTTGAGCAGAAAAGTGACTGCCCTTACCTGAAACGAAGTCTTGCTTGTAGGGAGACTCAGAGCCTTGGATTTAACTCCTTTTCTGAAGTGAAACACACAGCATAGTTTTCATCCATGGATCACACTCTGCTTTAGAACGAGAAGCAAGCTCTTGCTTTCTAGAATCTCTAAGACAGCAGGAAACGTGAGTGTGCTGAGAAAAAAAGAATGGTGTTTCCTACACATAAAGACCATATGTAGTCCAAATCTGCTTCTGAAACTGATACAAAGCACTGACCCTCTAACATCCAATGCATGTCAGTTCAGATGATGAAACGTGTGAGCTTCATGAACGATGCGTTTGTATGAGCAGAAAAGTGACTGCCCTTACCTGAAACGAAGTCTTGCTTGTAGGAAGACTCAGAGCCTGGGATTTAACTCCATTTCTGAAGGGAAACACACAGCATAGTTCACATCCATGGATCACACTCTGCTTTAGAGCGAGAATCACGCTCTTGCTTTCTAAAGTCTCTAAGACAGCAGGAAACGTGAGTGTGCTGAGAACAAAAGAACGGTGTTTCCTACACATACGGACCATATCTAGTCCAACTCTGCTTCTGAAACTGATAGAAAGCACTGGTCCTCTAACATCCAATGCTTGTCAGTTAAGATGAGAAACATGTGAGCTTCGTGAACGATGTAGTTCGTTTGAGCAGAAAAGTGACTGCCCTTACCTGAAACGAAGTCTTGCTTGTAGGAAGACTCAGAGCCTGGGATTTACTCCATTGCTGAAGTGAAACACACAGCATAGTTCTCATCCATGGATCACACTCTGCTTTAGAGCAAGAAGCACACTCTTGATTTCTAGAGTCTCTAAGACAGCAGGAAATCTGAGTGTGCCCAGAACAAAAGAACGGTGTTTCCTACACATACTGACTATATGTAGTCCAAATCTTCTTTTGAAACTGATACAATGCACTGGTCCTCTAACATCCAATGCTTGTCAGTTAAGATGAGAAACGTGTGAGCTTCGTGAACGATGTAGTTCCTTTGAGCAGAAATGTGACTGCCCTTACCTGAAACGAAGTCTTGCTTGTAGGGAGACTCAGAGCATTGGATTTAACTCCATTTCTGATAGTAAACACACAGCATAGTTCTCACCCATGGATCACACTCTGCTTTAGAGCAAGAAGCACGCTCTTGCTTTCTAGAATCTCTAAGAGAGCAGGAAACGTGAGTGTGCTGAGAACAAAGGAACGGTGTTTCCTACACATACATACCATATCTAGTCCAACTCTGCTTCTGAAACTGATACAAAGCACTGGTCCTCTAACATCCAATGCTTGTCTGTTAAGATGAGAAACGTGTGAGCTCCGTGAAAGATGTAGTTCGTTTGAGCTGAAAAGTGACTGCCCTTACCTGAAACGAAGTCTTGCTTGTTGGAAGACATAGAGCCTGGGATTTAACTCCTTTTCTGAAGGGAAACACACAGCATAGTTTTCATCCATGGATCACACTCTGCTTTAGAACGAGAAACTCGCTCTTGCTTTCTAGAGTCTCTAAGACAGCAGGAAACGTGAGTGTGCTGAGAACAAAAGAACAGTGTTTCCTACACATACGGACCATATCTAGTCCAAATCTGCTTCTTAAACTGATACAAAGCACTGGTCCTCTAACATCCAATGCTTGTCTGTTAAGATGAGAATCGTGTGAGCTTTGTGAACGATATAGTTCCTTTGAACTGAAAAGTGACTGCTCTTACCTGAAAAGAAGTCTTGCTTGTAGGAAGACACAGAGCCTGGGATTTAAGTCCATTTCTGAAGGGAAACACACAGCATAGTTCTCATCCATGGATCACACTCTGCTTTAGAGCGAGAAGCACACTCTTGCTTTCTAGAGTCTCTAATACAGCAGGAAATCTGAGTGTGCCCAGAATAAAAGAACGGTGTTTCCTACACATAAGGACCATATGTAGTCCAAATCTGCTTCTAAAACTGATACAAAGCACTGACCCTCTAACATCCAATGGTGTTCAGTTAAGATGGGAAACGTGTGAGCTTCATGAACGATGTAGTTCGTTTCAGCAGAAAAGTGACTGCCCTTACCTGAATTGAAGTCTTTCTTGTAGGAAGACTCAGAGCCTGGGATTTAACTCTATTTCTGAAGTAAAACACACAGCAGTGTAATCATCCATTGATCACACTCTGCTTTAGAACAAGAAGCAGGCTCTTGCTTTCTAGAGTCTCTAAAAGTGCAGGAAACGTGATTTTGCTGAGAACAAAAGAACAGTGTTTCCTACACATACGGACCATATCTAGTCCAACTCTTCTTCTGAAACTGATACAAAGCACTGTTCCTCTAACATCCAATGCTTGTCAGTTAAGATGAGAAACGTGTGAGCTTCGTGAACGAGGTAGTTCCTTTGAGCAGAAAAGTGACTGCCATTACCTGAAACGAAGTCTTGCTTGGAGGAAGATTCAGAGCCTGGGATTTAACTCCATTTCTGAAGTGAAACACACAGCGTAGTTCTCATCCATGGACCACACTCTGCTTTAGAGCAAGGTGCACACACTTGCTTTCTAGAGTCTATAAGACAGCAGGAAATCGGAGTGTGGCCAGAACAAAAGAACGGTGTTTCCTACACATATGGACTATATGTAGTCCAAAACTTATTCTGAAACTGATTGAATGCACTGGTCCTCTAACATGCAATGCTTGTCAGTTAAGATGTGAAACGTGTGAGCTTCGTGAAAGATGTAGTTCGTTTGAGCAGAAAAGTGACTGCCCTTACCTGAAACGAAGTCTTGCTTGTAGGGAGACTCAGAGCCTTGGATTTAATTCCTTTTCTGAAGTGAAACACACAGCATAGTTTTCATCCATGGATCACACTCTGCTTTAGAACGAGAAGCAAGCTCTTGCTTTCTAGAATCTCTAAGACAGCAGGAAACGTGAGTGTGCTGAGAAAAAAAGAATGGTGTTTCCTACACATAAAGACCATATGTAGTCCAAATCTGCTTCTGAAACTGATACAAAGCACTGACCCTCTAACATCCAATGCATGTCAGTTCAGATGATGAAACGTGTGAGCTTCATGAACGATGCGTTTGTTTGAGCAGAAAAGTAACTGCCCTTACCTGAAACGAAGTCTTGCTTGTAGGAAGACTCAGAGCCTGGGATTTAACTCCATTTCTGAAGGGAAACACACAGCATAGTTCACATCCATGGATCACACTCTGCTTTAGAGCGAGAAGCACCCTCTTGCTTTCTAAAGTCTCTAAGACAGCAGGAAACGTGAGTGTGCTGAGAACAAAAGAACGGTGTTTCCTACACATACGGACCATATCTAGTCCAACTCTGCTTCTGAAACTGATAGAAAGCACTGGTCCTCTAACATCCAATGCTTGTCAGTTAAGATGAGAAACATGTGAGCTTCGTGAACGATGTAGTTCGTTTGAGCAGAAAAGTGACTGCCCTTACCTGAAACGAAGTCTTGCTTGTAGGAAGACTCAGAGCCTGGGATTTACTCCATTGCTGAAGTGAAACACACAGCATAGTTCTCATCCATGGATCACACTCTGCTTTAGAGCAAGAAGCACACTCTTGATTTCTAGAGTCTCTAAGACAGCAGGAAATCTGAGTGTGCCCAGAACAAAAGAACGGTGTTTCCTACACATACTGACTATATGTAGTCCAAATCTTCTTTTGAAACTGATACAATGCACTGGTCCTCTAACATCCAATGCTTGTCAGTTAAGATGAGAAACGTGTGAGCTTCATGAACGATGTAGTTCCTTTGAGCAGAAATGTGACTGCCCTTACCTGAAACGAAGTCTTGCTTGTAGGGAGACTCAGAGCATTGGATTTAACTCCATTTCTGAAGGTAAACACACAGCATAGTTCTCACCCATGGATCACACTCTGCTTTAGAGCGAGAAGCACGCTCTTGCTTTCTAGAATCTCTAAGACAGCAGGAAACGTGAGTGTGCTGAGAACAAAAGAACGGTGTTTCCTACACATACATACCATATCTAGTCCAACTCTGCTTCTGAAACTGATACAAAGCACTGGTCCTCTAACATCCAATGCTTGTCTGTTAAGATGAGAAACGTGTGAGCTCCGTGAAAGATGTAGTTCGTTTGAGCTGAAAAGTGACTGCCCTTACCTGAAACGAAGTCTTGCTTGTTGGAAGACATAGAGCCTGGGTGTTAACTCCTTTTCTGAAGGGAAACACACAGTATAGTTTTCATCCATGGATCACACTCTGCTTTAGAGCGAGAAGCACGCTCTTGCTTTCTAAAATCTCTAAGACAGCAGGAAACGTGAGTGTGCTGAGAACATTAGAACAGTTTTTCCTACATATACGGACCATATCTAGTCCAACTCTGCTTCTGAAACTGATACAAAGCACTGGTCCTCTAACATCCAATGCTTGTCAGTTAAGATGGGAAACGTGTGAGCTTCATGAACGATGTAGTTCGTTTGAGCAGAAAAGTGACTGCCCTTACCTGAATTGAAGTCTTGCTTGTAGGAAGACTCAGAGCCTGGGATTTAACTCCATTTCTGAAGTAAAACACACAGCAGTGTACGCATCCATTGATCACACTCTGCTTTAGAACAAGAAGCACGCTATTGCTTTCTAGAGTCTCTAAGACAGCAGGAAACGTTAGTGTGCTGAGAAAAAAAGAACGGTGTTTCCTACACATACGGACCATATCTATTCCAACTCTTCTTCTGAAACTGATACAAAGCACTGGTCCTCAAACATCCAATGCTTGTCTGTTAAGATGAGAAACGCTTGAGCTTCGCGAAAGATGTAGTTCCTTTGAGCAGAAAAGTGACTGCCATTACCTGAAACGAAGTCTTGCTTGTAGGAAGACTCAGAGCCTGGGATTTAACTCCATTTCTGAAGTGAACCACACTGCGTAGTTCTCATCCATTGATCACACTCTGCTTTAGAGCAAGAAGCACAATCTTGCTTTCTAGAGTCACTAAGACAGCAGGATATCTGTGTGTGCCCAGAACTAAAGAACGGTGTTTCCTAAACATACGGACAATATGTAGTCCAAAACTTCTTCTGAAACTGATTGAATGCACTGGTCCTCTAACATCCAATGCTTGTCAGTTAAGATGAGAAACGTGTGAGCTTCGTGAACGATGTAGTTCATTTGAGCAGAAAAGTGACTGCCCTCACCTGAAACGAAGTCTTGCTTGTAGGGAGACTCAGTGACTGGGATTTAACTCCTTTTCTGAAGTGAAACACACAGCATAGTTTTCATCCATCGATCACACTCTGCTTTAGAACGAGAAGCTCGCTCTTGCTTTCTAGAGTCTCTAAGACAGCAGGAAACGTGAGTGTGCTGAGAACAAAAGAACAGTGTTTCCTACACATACGGACCATATCTAGTCCAAATCTGTTTCTTAAACTGATACAAAGCACTGGTCCTCTAACATCCAATGCTTGTCTGTTAAGATGAGAAACGTGTGAGCTTTGTGAACAATATAGTTCCTTTGAACTGAAAAGTGACTGCTCTTACCTGAAAAGAAGTCTTGCTTGTAGGAAGACACAGAGCCTGGGATTTAAGTCCATTTCTGAAGGGAAACACACAGCATAGTTCTCATCGATGGATCACACTCTGCTTTAGAGCAAGAAGCACACTCTTGCTTTCTAGAGTCTCTAAGACAGCAGGAAATCTGAGTGTGCAAAGAACAAAAGAACGGTGTTTCCTACACATTCGGACTATATGTAGTCCAAAATTTCTTCTGAAACTGATAGAATGCACTGGTCCTCTAACATCCAATGCTTGTCAGTTAAGATGGGAAACGTGTGAGCTTCGTGAACGATGTAGTTCATTTGAGCAGAAAAGTGACTGCCCTCACCTGAAACGAAGTCTTGCTTGTAGGAAGACTCAGAGCCTGGGATTTACTCCATTTCTGAAGGGAAACACACAGCATAGTTTTCAACCATGGACCACACTCTGCTTTAGAGCCAGAAGCACGCTCTTGCTTTCTAAAATCTCTAAGACAGCAGGAAACGTGAGTGTGCTGAGAACAAAAGAACGGTGTTTCCTACACATACGGACCATATCTAGTCCAACTCTGCTTCTGAAACTGATACAAAGCACTGGTCCTCTAACATCCAATGCTTGTCAGTTTAGATGAGAAACCTGTGAGCTTCGTGAACGATGTAGTTCCTTTGAGCAGAAAAGTGACTGCACTTACCTGAAACGAAGTCTTGCTTGTTGGGAGACACAGAGCATGGGATTTAAATCCATTTCTGAAGTGAAACACACAGCATAGTCTCTTCCATGGATCACACTCTGCTTTAGAGCGAGAAGCACGCTCTTGCTTTCTAGAGTCTCTAAGACAGCAGGAAACGTGAGTGTGCCCAGAACAAATGATCGGGGTTTCCTACACATATGGATAATATGTAGTCCCACTCTGCTTCTGAAACTGATACAAAGCACTGACCCTCTAAAATCCAATGCTTGTCAGTTAAGATGAGAAACGCGTGAGCTCAGTGAACGATGTAGATCGTTTGAGCTGAAAAGTGACTGATCTTACCTGAATCGGAGTCTTGCTTGTAGGAAGACTCAGAGCCTGGGATTTAACTCCATTTCTGAAGGGCAACACACAGCATAGTTCTCATCCATGGATCACACTCTGCTTTAGAGCGAGAAGCACACTCTTGCTTTCTAGAGTCTCTAATACAGCAGGAAATCTGAGTGTGCCCAGAATAAAAGAACGGTGTTTCCTACACATACGGACCATATCTAGTCCAAATCTGCTTCTAAAACTGATACAAAGCACTGACCCTCTAACATCCAATGCTTGTCAGTTAAGATGGGAAACGTGTGAGCTTCATGAATGATGTAGTTCGTTTGAGCAGAAAAGTGACTGCCCTTACCTGAATTGATGTCTTGCTTGTAGGAAGACTCAGAGCCTGGGATTTAACTCCATTTCTGAAGTAAAACACACAGCAGTGTAATCATCCATTGATCACACTCTGCTTTATAACAAGAAGCACGCTCTTGTTTTCTAGAGTCTCTAAGACATCAGGAAACATGATTTTGCTGAGAACAAAAGAACAGAGTTTCCTACACATACGGACCATATCTAGTCCAAATCTGCTTCTGAAACTGATACAAAGCACTGACCCTCTAACATCCAATGCTTGTCAGTTAAGATGGGAAACGTGTGAGCTTCATGAACGATGTAGTTCGTTTGAGCAGAAAAGTGACTGCCTTACCTGAATTGAAGTCTTGCTTGTAGGAAGACTCTGAGCCTGGGATTTAACTCCATTTCTGAAGGCAAACACACTGCATAGTTCTCATCCATGGATCACACTCTGCTTTAGAGCGAGAAGCACGCTCTTGCTTTCTAAAGTCTCTAAGACAGCAGGAAACGTGAGTGTGCTGAGAACAAAAGAACGGTGTTTCCTACACATACGGACCATATCTAGTCCAACTCTGCTTCTGAAACTGATACAAAGCACTGGTCCTCTAACATCCAATGCTTGTCAGTTAAGATGAGAAACCTGTGAGCTTCGTGAACGATGTAGTTCCTTTGAGCAGAAAAGTGACTGCACTTACCTGAAACGAAGTCTTGCTTGTTGGGAGACACAGAGCATGGGATTTAAGTCCATTTCTGAAGGGAAACACACAGCATAGTCTCTTCCATGGATCACACTCTGCTTTAGAGCGAGAAGCACGCTCTTGCTTTCTAGAGTCTCTAAGACAGCAGGAAACGTGAGTGTGCCCAGAACAAGAGATCGGGGTTTCCTACAAATATGGATCATATGTAGTCCCACTCTGCTTCTGAAACTGATACAAAGCACTGACCCTCTAAAATCCAATGCTTGTCAGTTAAGATGAGAAACGCGTCAGCTCAGTGAAAGATGTAGATCGTTTGAGCTGAAAAGTGACTGATCTTACCTGAATCGAAGTCTTGCTTGTAGGAAGACTCAGAGCCTGGGATTTAACTCCATTTCTGAAGGGCAACACACAGCATAGTTCTCATCCATGGATCACACTCTGCTTTAGAGCGAGAAGCACACTCTTGCTTTCTAGAGTCTCTAATACAGCAGGAAATCTGAGTGTGCCCAGAATAAAAGAACGGTGTTTCCTACACATACGGACCATATCTAGTCCAAATCTGCTTCTAAAACTGATACAAAGCACTGACCCTCTAACATCCAATGCTTGTCAGTTAAGATGGGAAACGTGTGAGCTTCATGAACGATGTAGTTCGTTTGAGCAGAAAAGTGACTGCCCTTACCTGAATTGAAGTCTTGCTTGTAGGAAGACTCAGAGCCTGGGATTTAACTCCTTTTCTGAAGTGAAACACACAGCATAGTTTTCATCCATGGATCACACTCTGCTTTAGAACGAGAAGCACGCTCTTGCTTTCTAGAGTCTCTAAGTCAGCAGGAAACGTGAGTGTGCTGAGAACAAAAGAACAGTGTTTCCTACACATACGGACCATATCTAGTCCAAATCTGCTTCTGAAACTGATACAAAGCACTGGTCCTCTAACATCCAATGCTTGTCTGTTAAGATGAGAAACGTGTGAGCTTTGAGAATGATATAGTTCCTTTGAACTGAAAAGTGACTGCTCTTACCTGAAAAGAAGTCTTGCTTGTAGGAAGACACAGAGCCTGGGATTTAAGTCCATTTCTGAAGGGAAACACACAGCATAGTTCTCATCCTTGGATCACACTCTGCTTTAGAGCAAGAAGCACACTCTTTCTTTCTAGAGTCTCTAAGACAGCAGGAAATCTGAGTGTGCCCAGAACAAAAGAACAGTGTTTCCTACACATACGGACTATATGTAGTCCAAAATTTCTTCTGAAACTGATAGATTGCACTGGTCCTCTAACATCCAATGCTTGTCAGTTAAGATGAGGAACGTGTGAGCTTCGTCAAAGATGTAGTTCGTTTGAGCAGAAAAGTTACTGCCCTTACCTGAAACGAAGTCTTGCTTGTAGGGAGACTCAGAGCCTGGGATTTAACTCCTTTTCTGAAGTGAAACACACAGCATAGTTTTCATCCATGGATCACACTCTGCTTTAGAGCGAGAAGCACGCTCTTGCTTTCTAAAATCTCTAAGACAGCAGGAAACGTGAGTGTGCTGAGAACATTAGAACAGTGTTTCCTACATATACGGACCATATCTACTCCAACTCTGCTTCTGAAACTGATACAAAGCACTGGTCCTCTAACATCCAATGCTTGTCAGTTAAGATGAGAAACGTGTGAGCTTCGTGAAAGATGTTGTTCGTTTGAGCAGAAAAGTGACTGCCCTTACCTGAAACGAAGTCTTGCTTGTAGGAAGACACAGAGCCTGGGATTTAACTCCATTTCTGAAGTAAAACACACAGCAGTGTAATCATCCATTGATCACACTCTGCTTTATAACAAGAAGCACGCTCTTGTTTTCTAGAGTCTCTAAGACATCAGGAAACATGATTTTGCTGAGAACAAAAGAACAGAGTTTCCTACACATACGGACCATATCTAGTCCAAATCTGCTTCTGAAACTGATACAAAGCACTGACCCTCTAACATCCAATGCTGTCAGTTAAGATGGGAAACGTGTGAGCTTCATGAACGATGTAGTTCGTTTGAGCAGAAAAGTGACTGCCTTACCTGAATTGAAGTCTTGCTTGTAGGAAGACTCTGAGCCTGGGATTTAACTCCATTTCTGAAGGCAAACACACTGCATAGTTCTCATCCATGGATCACACTCTGCTTTAGAGCGAGAAGCATGCTCTTGCTTTCTAAAGTCTCTAAGACAGCAGGAAACCTGAGTGTGCTGAGAAAAAAAGAACGGTGTTTCCTACACATACGGACCATATCTAGTCGAACTCTGCTTCTGAAACTGATAGAAAGCACTGGTCCTCTAACATCCAATGTTTGTCAGTTAAGATGAGAAACGTGTGAGCTTCATGAACGATGTAGTTCGTTTGAGCAGAAAAGTGACTGCCCTTACCTGAAACGAAGTCTTGCTTGTAGGAAGACTCAGAGCCTGGGATTTACTCCATTTCTGAAGTGAAACACACAGCATAGTTCTCATCCATGGATCACACTCTGCTTTAGAGCAAGAAGCACACTCTTGCTTTCTAGAGTCTCTAAGATAGCAGGAAATCTGAGTGTGCAAAGAACAAAAGAACGGTGTTTCCTACACATTCGGACTATATGTAGTCCAAAATTTCTTCTGAAACTGATAGAATGCACTGGTCCTCTAACATCCAATGCTTGTCAGTTAAGATGGGAAACGTGTGAGCTTCGTGAACGATGTAGTTCATTTGAGCAGAAAAGTGACTGCCCTCACCTGAAACGAAGTCTTGCTTGTAGGAAGGCCCAGAGCCTGGGATTTACTCCATTTCTGAAGGGAAACACACAGCATAGTTTTCAACCATGGACCACACTCTGCTTTAGAGCCAGAAGCACGCTCTTGCTTTCTAAAATCTCTAAGACAGCAGGAAACGTGAGTGTGCTGAGAACAAAAGAACGGTGTTTCCTACACATACGGACCATATCTAGTCCAACTCTGCTTCTGAAACTGATACAAAGCACTGGTCCTCTAACATCCAATGCTTGTCAGTTTAGATGAGAAACCTGTGAGCTTCGTGAACGATGTAGTTCCTTTGAGCAGAAAAGTGACTGCACTTACCTGAAACGAAGTCTTGCTTGTTGGGAGACACAGAGCATGGGATTTAACTCCATTTCTGAAGGGAAACACACAGCATAGTCTCTTCCATGGATCACACTCTGCTTTAGAGCGAGAAGCACGCTCTTGCTTTCTAGAGTCTCTAAGACAGCAGGAAACGTGAGTGTGCCCAGAACAAATGATCGGGGTTTCCTACACATATGGATAATATGTAGTCCCACTCTGCTTCTGAAACTGATACAAAGCACTGACCCTCTAAAATCCAATGCTTGTCAGTTAAGATGAGAAACGCGTGAGCTCAGTGAACGATGTAGATCGTTTGAGCTGAAAAGTGACTGATCTTACCTGAATCGGAGTCTTGCTTGTAGGAAGACTCAGAGCCTGGGATTTAACTCCATTTCTGAAGGGCAACACACAGCATAGTTCTCATCCATGGATCACACTCTGCTTTAGAGCGAGAAGCACACTCTTGCTTTCTAGAGTCTCTAATACAGCAGGAAATCTGAGTGTGCCCAGAATAAAAGAACGGTGTTTCCTACACATACGGACCATATCTAGTCCAAATCTGCTTCTAAAACTGATACAAAGCACTGACCCTCTAACATCCAATGCTTGTCAGTTAAGATGGGAAACGTGTGAGCTTCATGAATGATGTAGTTCGTTTGAGCAGAAAAGTGACTGCCCTTACCTGAATTGATGTCTTGCTTGTAGGAAGACTCAGAGCCTGGGATTTAACTCCATTTCTGAAGTAAAACACACAGCAGTGTAATCATCCATTGATCACACTCTGCTTTATAACAAGAAGCACGCTCTTGTTTTCTAGAGTCTCTAAGACATCAGGAAACATGATTTTGCTGAGAACAAAAGAACAGAGTTTCCTACACATAAGGACCATATCTAGTCCAAATCTGCTTCTGAAACTGATACAAAGCACTGACCCTCTAACATCCAATGCTTGTCAGTTAAGATGGGAAACGTGTGAGCTTCATGAACGATGTAGTTTTTTGAGCAGAAAAGTGACTGCCTTACCTGAATTGAAGTCTTGCTTGTAGGAAGACTCTGAGGCTGGGATTTAACTCCATTTCTGAAGGCAAACACACTGCATAGTTCTCATCCATGGATCACACTCTGCTTTAGAGCGAGAAGCACGCTCTTGCTTTCTAAAGTCTCTAAGACAGCAGGAAACGTGAGTGTGCTGAGAACAAAAGAACGGTGTTTCCTACACATACGGACCATATCTAGTCCAACTCTGCTTCTGAAACTGATACAAAGCACTGGTCCTCTAACATCCAATGCTTGTCAGTTAAGATGAGAAACCTGTGAGCTTCGTGAACGATGTAGTTCCTTTGAGCAGAAAAGTGACTGCACTTACCTGAAACGAAGTCTTGCTTGTTGGGAGACACAGAGCATGGGATTTAAGTCCATTTCTGAAGGGAAACACACAGCATAGTCTCTTCCATGGATCACACTCTGCTTTAGAGCGAGAAGCACGCTCTTGCTTTCTAGAGTCTCTAAGACAGCAGGAAACGTGAGTGTGCCCAGAACAAGAGATCGGGGTTTCCTACACATATGGATCATATGTAGTCCCACTCTGCTTCTGAAACTGATACAAATCACTGACCCTCTAAAATCCAATGCTTGTCAGTTAAGATGAGAAACGCGTGAGCTCAGTGAACGATGTAGATCGTTTGAGCTGAAAAGTGACTGATCTTACCTGAATCGAAGTCTTGCTTGTAGGGAGACTCAGAGCATTGGATTTAACTCCATTTCTGAAGGTAAACACACAGCATAGTTCTCACCCATGGATCACACTCTGCTTTAGAGCGAGAAGCACGCTCTTGCTTTCTAGAATCTCTAAGACAGCAGGAAACGTGAGTGTGCTGAGAACAAAAGAACGGTGTTTCCTACACATACATACCATATCTAGTCCAACTCTGCTTCTGAAACTGATACAAAGCACTGGTCCTCTAACATCCAATGCTTGTCTGTTAAGATGAGAAACGTGTGAGCTCCGTGAAAGATGTAGTTCGTTTGAGCAGAAAAGTGACTGCCCTTACCTGAAACGAAGTCTTGCTTGTTGGAAGACATAGAGCCTGGGATTTAACTCCTTTTCTGAAGGGAAACACACAGTATAGTTTTCATCCATGGATCACACTCTGCTTTAGAGGGAGAAGCACGCTCTTGCTTTCTAAAATCTCTAAGACAGCAGGAAACGTGAGTGTGCTGAGAACATTAGAACAGTTTTTCCTACATATACGGACCATATCTAGTCCAACTCTGCTTCTGAAACTGATACAAAGCACTGGTCCTCTAACATCCAATGCTTGTCAGTTAAGATGGGAAACGTGTGAGCTTCATGAACGATGTAGTTCGTTTGAGCAGAAAAGTGACTGCCCTTACCTGAATTGAAGTCTTGCTTGTAGGAAGACTCAGAGCCTGGGATTTAACTCCATTTCTGAAGTAAAACACACAGCAGTGTACGCATCCATTGATCACACTCTGCTTTAGAACAAGAAGCACGCTATTGCTTTCTAGAGTCTCTAAGACAGCAGGAAACGTTAGTGTGCTGAGAAAAAAAGAACGGTGTTTCCTACACATACGGACCATATCTATTCCAACTCTTCTTCTGAAACTGATACAAAGCACTGGTCCTCAAACATCCAATGCTTGTCTGTTAAGATGAGAAACGCTTGAGCTTCGCGAAAGATGTAGTTCCTTTGAGCAGAAAAGTGACTGCCATTACCTGAAACGAAGTCTTGCTTGTAGGAAGACTCAGAGCCTGGGATTTAACTCCATTTCTGAAGTGAACCACACTGCGTAGTTCTCATCCATTGATCACACTCTGCTTTAGAGCAAGAAGCACAATCTTGCTTTCTAGAGTCACTAAGACGCAGGATATCTGTGTGTGCCCAGAACTAAAGAACGGTGTTTCCTAAACATACGGACAATATGTAGTCCAAAACTTCTTCTGAAACTGATTGAATGCACTGGTCCTCTAACATCCAATGCTTGTCAGTTAAGATGAGAAACGTGTGAGCTTCGTGAACGATGTAGTTCATTTGAGCAGAAAAGTGACTGCCCTCACCTGAAACGAAGTCTTGCTTGTAGGGAGACTCAGTGACTGGGATTTAACTCCTTTTCTGAAGTGAAACACACAGCATAGTTTTCATCCATCGATCACACTCTGCTTTAGAACGAGAAGCTCGCTCTTGCTTTCTAGAGTCTCTAAGACAGCAGGAAACGTGAGTGTGCTGAGAACAAAAGAACAGTGTTTCCTACACATACGGACCATATCTAGTCCAAATCTGTTTCTTAAACTGATACAAAGCACTGGTCCTCTAACATCCAATGCTTGTCTGTTAAGATGAGAAACGTGTGAGCTTTGTGAACAATATAGTTCCTTTGAACTGAAAAGTGACTGCTCTTACCTGAAAAGAAGTCTTGCTTGTAGGAAGACACAGAGCCTGGGATTTAAGTCCATTTCTGAAGGGAAACACACAGCATAGTTCTCATCGATGGATCACACTCTGCTTTAGAGCAAGAAGCACACTCTTGCTTTCTAGAGTCTCTAAGACAGCAGGAAATCTGAGTGTGCAAAGAACAAAAGAACGGTGTTTCCTACACATTCGGACTATATGTAGTCCAAAATTTCTTCTGAAACTGATAGAATGCACTGGTCCTCTAACATCCAATGCTTGTCAGTTAAGATGGGAAACGTGTGAGCTTCGTGAACGATGTAGTTCATTTGAGCAGAAAAGTGACTGCCCTCACCTGAAACGAAGTCTTGCTTGTAGGAAGACTCAGAGCCTGGGATTTACTCCATTTCTGAAGGGAAACACACAGCATAGTTTTCAACCATGGACCACACTCTGCTTTAGAGCCAGAAGCACGCTCTTGCTTTCTAAAATCTCTAAGACAGCAGGAAACGTGAGTGTGCTGAGAACAAAAGAACGGTGTTTCCTACACATACGGACCATATCTAGTCCAACTCTGCTTCTGAAACTGATACAAAGCACTGGTCCTCTAACATCCAATGCTTGTCAGTTTAGATGAGAAACCTGTGAGCTTCGTGAACGATGTAGTTCCTTTGAGCAGAAAAGTGACTGCACTTACCTGAAACGAAGTCTTGCTTGTTGGGAGACACAGAGCATGGGATTTAAGTCCATTTCTGAAGTGAAACACACAGCATAGTCTCTTCCATGGATCACACTCTGCTTTAGAGCGAGAAGCACGCTCTTGCTTTCTAGAGTCTCTAAGACAGCAGGAAACGTGAGTGTGCCCAGAACAAATGATCGGGGTTTCCTACACATATGGATAATATGTAGTCCCACTCTGCTTCTGAAACTGATACAAAGCACTGACCCTCTAAAATCCAATGCTTGTCAGTTAAGATGAGAAACGCGTGAGCTCAGTGAACGATGTAGATCGTTTGAGCTGAAAAGTGACTGATCTTACCTGAATCGGAGTCTTGCTTGTAGGAAGACTCAGAGCCTGGGATTTAACTCCATTTCTGAAGGGCAACACACAGCATAGTTCTCATCCATGGATCACACTCTGCTTTAGAGCGAGAAGCACACTCTTGCTTTCTAGAGTCTCTAATACAGCAGGAAATCTGAGTGTGCCCAGAATAAAAGAACGGTGTTTCCTACACATACGGACCATATCTAGTCCAAATCTGCTTCTAAAACTGATACAAAGCACTGACCCTCTAACATCCAATGCTTGTCAGTTAAGATGGGAAACGTGTGAGCTTCATGAATGATGTAGTTCGTTTGAGCAGAAAAGTGACTGCCCTTACCTGAATTGATGTCTTGCTTGTAGGAAGACTCAGAGCCTGGGATTTAACTCCATTTCTGAAGTAAAACACACAGCAGTGTAATCATCCATTGATCACACTCTGCTTTATAACAAGAAGCACGCTCTTGTTTTCTAGAGTCTCTAAGACATCAGGAAACATGATTTTGCTGAGAACAAAAGAACAGAGTTTCCTACACATACGGACCATATCTAGTCCAAATCTGCTTCTGAAACTGATACAAAGCACTGACCCTCTAACATCCAATGCTTGTCAGTTAAGATGGGAAACGTGTGAGCTTCATGAACGATGTAGTTCGTTTGAGCAGAAAAGTGACTGCCTTACCTGAATTGAAGTCTTGCTTGTAGGAAGACTCTGAGCCTGGGATTTAACTCCATTTCTGAAGGCAAACACACTGCATAGTTCTCATCCATGGATCACACTCTGCTTTAGAGCGAGAAGCACGCTCTTGCTTTCTAAAGTCTCTAAGACAGCAGGAAACGTGAGTGTGCTGAGAACAAAAGAACGGTGTTTCCTACACATACGGACCATATCTAGTCCAACTCTGCTTCTGAAACTGATACAAAGCACTGGTCCTCTAACATCCAATGCTTGTCAGTTAAGATGAGAAACCTGTGAGCTTCGTGAACGATGTAGTTCCTTTGAGCAGAAAAGTGACTGCACTTACCTGAAACGAAGTCTTGCTTGTTGGGAGACACAGAGCATGGGATTTAAGTCCATTTCTGAAGGGAAACACACAGCATAGTCTCTTCCATGGATCACACTCTGCTTTAGAGCGAGAAGCACGCTCTTGCTTTCTAGAGTCTCTAAGACAGCAGGAAACGTGAGTGTGCCCAGAACAAGAGATCGGGGTTTCCTACAAATATGGATCATATGTAGTCCCACTCTGCTTCTGAAACTGATACAAAGCACTGACCCTCTAAAATCCAATGCTTGTCAGTTAAGATGAGAAACGCGTCAGCTCAGTGAAAGATGTAGATCGTTTGAGCTGAAAAGTGACTGATCTTACCTGAATCGAAGTCTTGCTTGTAGGAAGACTCAGCGCCTGGGATTTAACTCCATTTCTGAAGGGCAACACACAGCATAGTTCTCATCCATGGATCACACTCTGCTTTAGAGCGAGAAGCACACTCTTGCTTTCTAGAGTCTCTAATACAGCAGGAAATCTGAGTGTGCCCAGAATAAAAGAACGGTGTTTCCTACACATACGGACCATATCTAGTCCAAATCTGCTTCTAAAACTGATACAAAGCACTGACCCTCTAACATCCAATGCTTGTCAGTTAAGATGGGAAACGTGTGAGCTTCATGAACGATGTAGTTCGTTTGAGCAGAAAAGTGACTGCCCTTACCTGAATTGAAGTCTTGCTTGTAGGAAGACTCAGAGCCTGGGATTTAACTCCTTTTCTGAAGTGAAACACACAGCATAGTTTTCATCCATGGATCACACTCTGCTTTAGAACGAGAAGCACGCTCTTGCTTTCTAGAGTCTCTAAGTCAGCAGGAAACGTGAGTGTGCTGAGAACAAAAGAACAGTGTTTCCTACACATACGGACCATATCTAGTCCAAATCTGCTTCTGAAACTGATATAAAGCACTGGTCCTCTAACATCCAATGCTTGTCTGTTAAGATGAGAAACGTGTGAGCTTTGAGAATGATATAGTTCCTTTGAACTGAAAAGTGACTGCTCTTACCTGAAAAGAAGTCTTGCTTGTAGGAAGACACAGAGCCTGGGATTTAAGTCCATTTCTGAAGGGAAACACACAGCATAGTTCTCATCCTTGGATCACACTCTGCTTTAGAGCAAGAAGCACACTCTTTCTTTCTAGAGTCTCTAAGACAGCAGGAAATCTGAGTGTGCCCAGAACAAAAGAACAGTGTTTCCTACACATACGGACTATATGTAGTCCAAAATTTCTTCTGAAACTGATAGATTGCACTGGTCCTCTAAAATCCAATGCTTGTCAGTTAAGATGAGGAACGTGTGAGCTTCGTCAAAGATGTAGTTCGTTTGAGCAGAAAAGTTACTGCCCTTACCTGAAACGAAGTCTTGCTTGTAGGGAGACTCAGAGCCTGGGATTTAACTCCTTTTCTGAAGTGAAACACACAGCATAGTTTTCATCCATGGATCACACTCTGCTTTAGAGCGAGAAGCACGCTCTTGCTTTCTAAAATCTCTAAGACAGCAGGAAACGTGAGTGTGCTGAGAACATTAGAACAGTGTTTCCTACATATACGGACCATATCTACTCCAACTCTGCTTCTGAAACTGATACAAAGCACTGGTCCTCTAACATCCAATGCTTGTCAGTTAAGATGAGAAACGTGTGAGCTTCGTGAAAGATGTTGTTCGTTTGAGCAGAAAAGTGACTGCCCTTACCTGAAACGAAGTCTTGCTTGTAGGAAGACACAGAGCCTGGGATTTAACTCCATTTCTGAAGTAAAACACACAGCAGTGTAATCATCCATTGATCACACTCTGCTTTATAACAAGAAGCACGCTCTTGTTTTCTAGAGTCTCTAAGACATCAGGAAACATGATTTTGCTGAGAACAAAAGAACAGAGTTTCCTACACATACGGACCATATCTAGTCCAAATCTGCTTCTGAAACTGATACAAAGCACTGACCCTCTAACATCCAATGCTGTCAGTTAAGATGGGAAACGTGTGAGCTTCATGAACGATGTAGTTCGTTTGAGCAGAAAAGTGACTGCCTTACCTGAATTGAAGTCTTGCTTGTAGGAAGACTCTGAGCCTGGGATTTAACTCCATTTCTGAAGGCAAACACACTGCATAGTTCTCATCCATGGATCACACTCTGCTTTAGAGCGAGAAGCATGCTCTTGCTTTCTAAAGTCTCTAAGACAGCAGCAAACCTGAGTGTGCTGAGAAAAAAAGAACGGTGTTTCCTACACATACGGACCATATCTAGTCGAACTCTGCTTCTGAAACTGATAGAAAGCACTGGTCCTCTAACATCCAATGTTTGTCAGTTAAGATGAGAAACGTGTGAGCATCATGAACGATGTAGTTCGTTTGAGCAGAAAAGTGACTGCCCTTACCTGAAACGACGTCTTGCTTGTAGGAAGACTCAGAGCCTGGGATTTACTCCATTTCTGAAGTGAAACACACAGCATAGTTCTCATCCATGGATCACACTCTGCTTTAGAGCAAGAAGCACACTCTTGCTTTCTAGAGTCTCTAAGATAGCAGGAAATCTGAGTGTGCAAAGAACAAAAGAACGGTGTTTCCTACACATTCGGACTATATGTAGTCCAAAATTTCTTCTGAAACTGATAGAATGCACTGGTCCTCTAACATCCAATGCTTGTCAGTTAAGATGGGAAACGTGTGAGCTTCGTGAACGATGTAGTTCATTTGAGCAGAAAAGTGACTGCCCTCACCTGAAACGAAGTCTTGCTTGTAGGAAGGCTCAGAGCCTGGGATTTACTCCATTTCTGAAGGGAAACACACAGCATAGTTTTCAACCATGGACCACACTCTGCTTTAGAGCCAGAAGCACGCTCTTGCTTTCTAAAATCTCTAAGACAGCAGGAAACGTGAGTGTGCTGAGAACAAAAGAACGGTGTTTCCTACACATACGGACCATATCTAGTCCAACTCTGCTTCTGAAACTGATACAAAGCACTGGTCCTCTAACATCCAATGCTTGTCAGTTTAGATGAGAAACCTGTGAGCTTCGTGAACGATGTAGTTCCTTTGAGCAGAAAAGTGACTGCACTTACCTGAAACGAAGTCTTGCTTGTTGGGAGACACAGAGCATGGGATTTAACTCCATTTCTGAAGGGAAACACACAGCATTGTCTCTTCCATGGATCACACTCTGCTTTAGAGCGAGAAGCACGCTCTTGCTTTCTAGAGTCTCTAAGACAGCAGGAAACGTGAGTGTGCCCAGAACAAATGATCGGGGTTTCCTACACATATGGATAATATGTAGTCCCACTCTGCTTCTGAAACTGATACAAAGCACTGACCCTCTAAAATCCAATGCTTGTCAGTTAAGATGAGAAACGCGTGAGCTCAGTGAACGATGTAGATCGTTTGAGCTGAAAAGTGACTGATCTTACCTGAATCGGAGTCTTGCTTGTAGGAAGACTCAGAGCCTGGGATTTAACTCCATTTCTGAAGGGCAACACACAGCATAGTTCTCATCCATGGATCACACTCTGCTTTAGAGCGAGAAGCACACTCTTGCTTTCTAGAGTCTCTAATACAGCAGGAAATCTGAGTGTGCCCAGAATAAAAGAACGGTGTTTCCTACACATACAGACCATATCTAGTCCAAATCTGCTTCTAAAACTGATACAAAGCACTGACCCTCTAACATCCAATGCTTGTCAGTTAAGATGGGAAACGTGTGAGCTTCATGAATGATGTAGTTCGTTTGAGCAGAAAAGTGACTGCCCTTACCTGAATTGATGTCTTGCTTGTAGGAAGACTCAGAGCCTGGGATTTAACTCCATTTCTGAAGTAAAACACACAGCAGTGTAATCATCCATTGATCACACTCTGCTTTATAACAAGAAGCACGCTCTTGTTTTCTAGAGTCTCTAAGACATCAGGAAACATGATTTTGCTGAGAACAAAAGAACAGAGTTTCCTACACATAAGGACCATATCTAGTCCAAATCTGCTTCTGAAACTGATACAAAGCACTGACCCTCTAACATCCAATGCTTGTCAGTTAAGATGGGAAACGTGTGAGCTTCATGAACGATGTAGTTTTTTGAGCAGAAAAGTGACTGCCTTACCTGAATTGAAGTCTTGCTTGTAGGAAGACTCTGAGCCTGGGATTTAACTCCATTTCTGAAGGCAAACACACTGCATAGTTCTCATCCATGGATCACACTCTGCTTTAGAGCGAGAAGCACGCTCTTGCTTTCTAAAGTCTCTAAGACAGCAGGAAACGTGAGTGTGCTGAGAACAAAAGAACGGTGTTTCCTACACATACGGACCATATCTAGTCCAACTCTGCTTCTGAAACTGATACAAAGCACTGGTCCTCTAACATCCAATGCTTGTCAGTTAAGATGAGAAACCTGTGAGCTTCGTGAACGATGTAGTTCCTTTGAGCAGAAAAGTGACTGCACTTACCTGAAACGAAGTCTTGCTTGTTGGGAGACACAGAGCATGGGATTTAAGTCCATTTCTGAAGGGAAACACACAGCATAGTCTCTTCCATGGATCACACTCTGCTTTAGAGCGAGAAGCACGCTCTTGCTTTCTAGAGTCTCTAAGACAGCAGGAAACGTGAGTGTGCCCAGAACAAGAGATCGGGGTTTCCTACACATATGGATCATATGTAGTCCCACTCTGCTTCTGAAACTGATACAAATCACTGACCCTCTAAAATCCAATGCTTGTCAGTTAAGATGAGAAACGCGTGAGCTCAGTGAACGATGTAGATCGTTTGAGCTGAAAAGTGACTGATCTTACCTGAATCGAAGTCTTGCTTGTAGGAAGACTCAGAGCCTGGGATTTAACTCCATTTCTGAAGGGCAACACACAGCATAGTTCTCATCCATGGATCACACTCTGCTTTAGAGCGAGAAGCACACTCTTGCTTTCTAGAGTCTCTAATACAGCAGGAAATCTGAGTGTGCCCAGAATAAAAGAACGGTGTTTCCTACACATACGGACCATATCTAGTCCAAATCTGCTTCTAAAACTGATACAAAGCACTGACCATCTAACATCCAATGCTTGTCAGTTAAGATGGGAAACGTGTGAGCTTCATGAACGATGTAGTTCCTTTGAGCAGAAAAGTGACTGCCCTTACCTGAATTGAAGTCTTGCTTGTAGGAAGACTCAGAGCCTGGCATTTAACTCCTTTTCTGAAGTGAAACACACAGCATAGTTTTCATCCATGGATCACACTCTGCTTTAGAACGAGAAGCACGCTCTTGCTTTCTAGAGTCTCTAAGTCAGCAGGAAACGTGAGTGTGCTGAGAACAAAAGAACAGTGTTTCCTACACATACGGACCATATCTAGTCCAAATCTGCTTCTGAAACTGATACAAAGCACTGGTCCTCTAACATCCAATGCTTGTCTGTTAAGATGAGAAACGTGTGAGCTTTGAGAATGATATAGTTCCTTTGAACTGAAAAGTGACTGCTCTTACCTGAAAAGAAGTCTTGCTTGTAGGAAGACACAGAGCCTGGGATTTAAGTCCATATCTGAAGGGAAACACACAGCATAGTTCTCATCCTTGGATCACACTCTGCTTTAGAGCAAGAAGCACACTCTTGCTTTCTAGAGTCTCTAAGACAGCAGGAAATCTGAGTGTGCCCAGAACAAAAGAACAGTGTTTCCTACACATACGGACTATATGTAGTCCAAAATTTCTTCTGAAACTGATAGATTGCACTGGTCCTCTAACATCCAATGCTTGTCAGTTAAGATGAGGAACGTGTGAGCTTCGTCAAAGATGTAGTTCGTTTGAGCAGAAAAGTTACTGCCCTTAACTGAAACGAAGTCTTGCTTGTAGGGAGACTCAGAGCCTGGGATTTAACTCCTTTTCTGAAGTGAAACACACAGCATAGTTTTCATCCATGGATCACACTCTGCTTTAGAGCGAGAAGCACGCTCTTGCTTTCTAAAATCTCTAAGACAGCAGGAAACGTGAGTGTGCTGAGAACATTAGAACAGTGTTTCCTACATATACGGACCATATCTACTCCAACTCTGCTTCTGAAACTGATACAAAGCACTGGTCCTCTAACATCCAATGCTTGTCAGTTAAGATGAGAAACGTGTGAGCTTCGTGAAAGATGTTGTTCGTTTGAGCAGAAAAGTGACTGCCCTTACCTGAAATGAAGTCTTGCTTGTAGGAAGACACAGAGCCTGGGATTTAACTTCATTTCTGAAGTAAAACACACAGCAGTGTAATCATCCATTGATCACACTCTGCTTTATAACAAGAAGCACGCTCTTGTTTTCTAGAGTCTCTAAGACATCAGGAAACATGATTTTGCTGAGAACAAAAGAACAGAGTTTCCTACACATACGGACCATATCTAGTCCAAATCTGCTTCTGAAACTGATACAAAGCACTGACCCTCTAACATCCAATGCTTGTCAGTTAAGATGGGAAACGTGTGAGCTTCATGAACGATGTAGTTCGTTTGAGCAGAAAAGTGACTGCCTTACCTGAATTGAAGTCTTGCTTGTAGGAAGACTCTGAGCCTGGGATTTAACTCCATTTCTGAAGGCAAACACACTGCATAGTTCTCATCCATGGATCACACTCTGCTTTAGAGCGAGAAGCATGCTCTTGCTTTCTAAATTCTCTAAGACAGCAGGAAACCTGAGTGTGCTGAGAAAAAAAGAACGGTGTTTCCTACACATACGGACCATATCTAGTCGAACTCTGCTTCTGAAACTGATAGAAAGCACTGGTCCTCTAACATCCAATGTTTGTCAGTTAAGATGAGAAACGTGTGAGCTTCGTGAACGATGTAGTTCGTTTGAGCAGAAAAGTGACTGCCCTTACCTGAAACGAAGTCTTGCTTGTAGGAAGACTCAGAGCCTGGGATTTACTCCATTTCTGAAGTGAAACACACAGCATAGTTCTCATCCATGGATCACACTCTGCTTTAGAGCGAGAAGCACGCTCTTGCTTTCTAGAGTCTCTAAGACAGCGGGAAACGTGAGTGTGCCCAGAACAAGAGATCGGGGTTTCCTACACATATGGATCATATGTAGTCCCACTCTGCTTCTGAAACTGATACAAAGCACTGACCCTCTAAAATCCAATGCTTGTCAGTTAAGATGAGAAACGCGTGAGCTCAGTGAACGATGTAGATCGTTTGAGCTGAAAAGTGACTGATCTTACCTGAATCGAAGTCTTGCTTGTAGGAAGACTCAGAGCCTGGGATTTAACTCCATTTCTGAAGGGCAACACACAGCATAGTTCTCATCCATGGATCACACTCTGCTTTAGAGCGAGAAGCACACTCTTGCTTTCTAGAGTCTCTAATACAGCAGGAAATCTGAGTGTGCCCAGAATAAAAGAACGGTGTTTCCTACACATACGGACCATATCTAGTCCAAATCTGCTTCTAAAACTGATACAAAGCACTGACCCTCTAACATCCAATGCTTGTCATTTAAGATGGGAAACGTGTGAGCTTCATGAACGATGTAGTTCGTTTGAGCAGAAAAGTGACTGCCCTTACCTGAATTGAAGTCTTGCTTGTAGGAAGACTCAGAGCCTGGGATTTAACTCCTTTTCTGAAGTGAAACACACAGCATAGTTTTCATCCATGGATCACACTCTGCTTTAGAACGAGAAGCACGCTCTTGCTTTCTAGAGTCTCTAAGTCAGCAGGAAACGTGAGTGTGCTGAGAACAAAAGAACAGTGTTTCCTACACATACGGACCATATCTAGTCCAAATCTGCTTCTGAAACTGATACAAAGCACTGGTCCTCTAACATCCAATGCTTGTCAGTTAAGATGAGAAACGTGTGAGCTTCGTGAAAGATGTTGTTCGTTTGAGCAGAAAAGTGACTGCCCTTACCTGAAATGAAGTCTTGCTTGTAGGAAGACACAGAGCCTGGGATTTAACTCCATTTCTGAAGTAAAACACACAGCAGTGTAATCATCCATTGATCACACTCTGCTTTATAACAAGAAGCACGCTCTTGTTTTCTAGAGTCTCTAAGACATCAGGAAACATGATTTTGCTGAGAACAAAAGAACAGAGTTTCCTACACATACGGACCATATCTAGTCCAAATCTGCTTCTGAAACTGATACAAAGCACTGACCCTCTAACATCCAATGCTTGTCAGTTAAGATGGGAAACGTGTGAGCTTCATGAACGATGTAGTTCGTTTGAGCAGAAAAGTGACTGCCTTACCTGAATTGAAGTCTTGCTTGTAGGAAGACTCTGAGCCTGGGATTTAACTCCATTTCTGAAGGCAAACACACTGCATAGTTCTCATCCATGGATCACACTCTGCTTTAGAGCGAGAAGCATGCTCTTGCTTTCTAAAGTCTCTAAGACAGCAGGAAACCTGAGTGTGCTGAGAAAAAAAGAACGGTGTTTCCTACACATACGGACCATATCTAGGCGAACTCTGCTTCTGAAACTGATAGAAAGCACTGGTCCTCTAACATCCAATGTTTGTCAGTTAAGATGAGAAACGTGTGAGCTTCGTGAACGATGTAGTTCGTTTGAGCAGAAAAGTGACTGCCCTTACCTGAAACGAAGTCTTGCTTGTAGGAAGACTCAGAGCCTGGGATTTACTCCATTTCTGAAGTGAAACACACAGCATAGTTCTCATCCATGGATCACACTCTGCTTTAGAGCAAGAAGCACACTCTTGATTTCTAGAGTCTCTAAGAGAGCAGGAAATCTGAGTGTGCCCAGAACAAAAGAACGGTGTTTCCTACACATACTGACTATATGTAGTCCAAATCTTCTTTTGAAACTGATACAATGCACTGGTCCTCTATCATCCAATGCTTGTCAGTTAAGATGAGAAACCTGTGAGCTTCGTGAACGATGTAGTTCCTTTGAGCAGAAAAGTGACTGCACTTACCTGAAACGAAGTCTTGCTTGTTGGGAGACACAGAGCATGGGATTTAACTCCATTTCTGAAGTGAAACACACAGCATAGTCTATTCCATGGATCACAATCTGCTTTAGAGCAAGAAGCACGCTCTTGCTTTCTAGAGTCTCTTAGACAGCAGGAAACGTGAGTGTGCCCAGAACAAAAGATCGGGGTTTCCTACACATATGGATCATATGTAGTCCCACTCTGCTTCTGAAACGGATACAAAGCACTGACCCTCTAAAATCCAATGCTTGACAGTTAAGATGAGAAACGCGTGAGCTCAGTGATCGATGTAGATCATTTGAGCTGAAAAGTGACTGCCCTTACCTGAATCGAAGTCTTGCTTGTAGGAAGACTCAGAGCCTGGGATTTAACTCCATTTCTGAAGGGCAACACACAGCATAGTTCTAATCCATGGATCACACTCTGCTTTAGAGCGAGAAGCACACTCTTGCTTTCCAGAGTCTCTAATACAGCAGGAAATCTGAGTGTGCCCAGAATAAAAGAACGGTGTTTCCTACACATACGGACCATATCTAGTCCAAATCTGCTTCTAAAACTGATACAAAGCACTGACCCTCTAACATCCAATGCTTGTCAGGTAAGATGGGAAACGTGTGAGTTTCATGAACGATGTAGTTCGTTTGAGCAGAAACGTGACTGCCCTTACCTGAATTGAAGTCTTGCTTGTAGGAAGACTCAGAGCCTGGGATTTAACTCCATTTCTGAAGTAAAACACACAGCAGTGTAATCATCCATTGATCACACTCTGCTTTAGAACAAAAAGCACGCTATTGCTTTCTAGACTCTCTAAGACAGCAGGAAACGTGATTTTGCTGAGAACAAAAGAACGGTGTTTCCTCCACATACGGACATTATATAGTCCAACTCTGCTTCTGAAACTGATACAAAGCACTGGTCCTCTAACATCCAATGCTTGTCTGTTAAGGTGAGAAACGTGTGAGCTTTGTGAACGATGTAGTTCGTTTGAGCTGAAAAGTGACTGCCCTTACCTGAAACGAAGTCTTGCTTGTAGGAAGACTCAGAGCCTGGGATTTAACTCCATTTCTGAAGGCAAACACACAGCATAGTTCTCATCCATGGATCACACTCTGCTTTAGAGCGAGAAGCATGCTCTTGCTTTCTAGAGTCTCTAACACAGCAGGAAACTTGAGTGTGATGAGACCAAAAGAACGGTGTTTCCTACACATACGGACCATATCTAGTCCAACTCTTCTTCTGAAACTGATACAAAGGACTGGTCCTCTAACATCCAATGCTTGTCAGTTAAGATGAGAATTGTGTGAGCTTCGTGAAAGATGTAGTTCGTTTGAGCTGAAAAGTGACTGCCCTTACCTGAAACGAAGTCTTGCTTGTAGGAAGACTCAGAGCCTGGGATTTAACTCCATTTCTGAAGTGAAACACACAGCAGTGTTCTCATCCATTAGCACACCCTGCTTTAGAACAAGAAGCACGCTCTTGCTTTCTAGAGTCTCTAAGACAGCAGGAAACGTGAGTTTGCTGAGAACAAAAGAACGGTGTTTCCTACACATACAGACCATATCTAGTCCAACTCTGCTTCTGAAACTGATACAAAGCACTGGTCCTCTAACATCCAATGCTTGTCTGTTAAGATGAGAAATGTGTGAGCTCCGTGAATGATGTATTTCGTTTGAGCTGAAAAGTGAATGCCCTTAGCTGAAACGAAGTCTTGCTTGTTGGAAGACATAGAGCCTGGGATTTAACTCCATTTATGAAGGGAAACACAAAGCATAGTTCTCATCCATGGATCACACTCTGCTTTAGAGCGAGAAGCACACTCTTGCTTTCTAGATTCTCTAATACTGCAGGAAATCTGAGTGTGCCCAGAATAAAAGAACGGTGTTTCCTACACATACTGACTATATGTAGTCCAAATCTTCTTTTGAAACTGATACAATGCACTGGTCCTCTAACATCCAATGCTTGTCAGTTAAGATGAGAAACGTGTGAGCTTCATGAACGATGTAGTTCCTTTGAGCAGAAATGTGACTGTCCTTACCTGAAACGAAGTCTTGCTTGTTGGAAGACATAGAGCCTGGGATTTAACTCCTTTTCTGAAGTGAAACACAAAGCATAGTCTCATCCATGGATCACACTCTGCTTTAGAGCAAGAAGCACGCTCTTGCTTTCTAGAGTCTCTAAGACAGCAGGAAACGTTAGTGCGCTGAGAACAAAAGAACGGTGTTTCCTACACATACAGACCATATCTATTCCAACTCTTCTTCTGAAACTGATACTAAGCACTGGTCCTCTAACATCCAATGCTTGTTAGTTAAGATGAGAAACGTGTGAGCTTCGCGAAAGATGTAGTTCGTTTGAGCAGAAAAGTGACTGCCATTACCTGAAACGAAGTCTTGCTTGTAGGAAGACTCAGAGCCTGGGATTTAACTCCATTTCTGAAGTGAACCACACAGCGTACTTCTCATCCATTGATCACACTCTGCTTTAGAGCAAGAAGCACAATCTTGCTTTCTAGAGTCTCTAAGACAGAAGGATATCTGAGTGTGCCCAGAACAAAAGAACGGTGTTTCCTAAACATACGGACTATATGTAGTCCAAAACTTCTTCTGAAACTGATTGAATGCACTGGTCCTCTAACATCCAATGCTTGTCAGTTAAGATGAGAAACGTGTGAGCTTCGTGAACGATGTAGTTCATTTGAGCAGAAAAGTGACTGCCCTCACCTGAAACGAAGTCTTGCTTGTAGGGAGACTCAGAGCCTGGGATTTAACTCCTTTTCTGAAGTGAAACACACAGCATAGTTTTCATCCATGGATCACACTCTGCTTTAGAACGAGAAGCACGCTCTTGCTTTCTAGAGTCTCTAAGACAGCAGGAAACGTGAGTGTGCTGAGAACAAAAGAACAGTGTTTCCTACAAATACGGACCATATCTAGTCCAAATCTGCTTCTTAAACTGATACAAAGCACTGGTCCTCTAACATCCAATGCTTGTCTGTTAAGATGAGAAACGTGTGTGCTTTGTGAACGATATAGTTCCTTTGAACAGAAAAGTGACTGCTCTTACCTGAAAAGAAGTCTTGCTTGTAGGAAGACACAGAGCCTGGGATTTAAGTCCATTTCTGAAGGGAAACACACAGCATAGTTCTCATCGATGGATCACACTCTGCTTTAGAGCAAGAAGCACACTCTTCCTTTCTAGATTCTCTAAGACAGCAGGAAATCTGAGTGTGCCCAGAACAAAAGAACGGGGTTTCCTACACATATGGATCATATGTAGTCCAACTCTGCTTCTGAAACTGATACAAAGCACTGACCCTCTAACATCCAATGCTTGTCAGTTAAGATGAGAAACGCGTGAGCTCAGTGAACGATGTAGTTCGTTTGAGCTGAAAAGTGACTGCCCTTACCTGAATCGAAGTCTTGCTTGTAGGAAGACTCAGAGCCTGGGATTTAACTCCATTTCTGAAGGGAAACACACAGCATAGTTCTCATCGATGGATCACACTCTGTTTTAGAGCGAGAAGCACACTCTTGCTTTCTAGAGTCTCTAATACAGCAGGAAATCTGAGTGTGCCCAGAATAAAAGAATGGTGTTTCCTACACATACGGACCATATGTAGTCCAAATCTGCTTCTAAAACTGATACAAAGCACTGACCCTCTAACATCCAATGCTTGTCAGTTAAGATGGGAAATGTGTGAGCTTCATGAACGATGTAGTTCGTTTGAGCAGAAAAGTGACTGCCCTTACCTGAATTGAAGTCTTGCTTGTAGGAAGACTCAGAGCCTGGGATTTAACTCCATTTCTGAAGTAAAACACACAGCAGTGTAATCATCCATTGATCACACTCTGCTTTAGAACAAGAAGCACGCTATTGCTTTCTAGAGTCTCTAAGACAGCAGGAAACGTTAGTGTGCTGAGAACAAAAGAACGGTGTTTCATACACATACGGACCATATCTATTCCAACTCTTCTTCTGAAACTGATACAAAGCACTGGTCCTCTAACATCCAATGCTTGTCAGTTAAGATGAGAAACGTGTGAGCTTCGCGAAAGATGTAGTTCGTTTGAGCAGAAAAGTGACTGCCCTTACCTGAAACGAAGTCTTCCTTGTAGGAAGACTCAGAGCCTGGGATTTAACTCCATTTCTGAAGTGAGCCACACAGCGTAGTTCTCATCCATTGATCACACTCTCCTTTAGAGCAAGAAGCACAATCTTGCTTTCTAGAGTCTCTAAGACAGCAGGATATCTGAGTGTGCCCAGAACAAAAGAACGGTGTTTCCTAAACATACGGACTATATGTAGTCCAAAACTTCTTCTGAAAGTGATTGAATGCACTGGTCCTCTAACATCCAATGCTTGTCAGTTAAGATGAGAAACGTGTGAGCTTTGTGAACGATGTAGTTCATTTGAGCAGAAAAGTGACTGCCCTCACCTAGAACGAAGTCTTGCTTGTAGGGAGACTCAGAGCCTGGGATTTAACTCCTTTTCTCAAGTGAAACACACAGCATAGTTTTCATCCATGGATCACACTCTGCTTTAGAACGAGAAGCACGCTCTTGCTTTCTAGAGTCTCTAAGACAGCAGGAAACGTGAGTGTGCTGAGAACAAAAGAACAGTGTTTCCTACACATACGGACCATAGCTAGTCCAAATCTGCTTCTTAAACTGATACAAAGCACTGGTCCTCTAACATCCAATGCTTGTCTGTTAAGATGAGAAACGTGTGAGCTTTGTGAACGATATAGTTCGTTTGAGCAGAAAAGTGACTGCCATTACCTGAAACGAAGTCTTGCTTGTAGGAAGACACAGAGCCTGGGATTTAAGTCCGTTTCTGAAGGGAAACACACAGCATAGTTCTCATCGATGGATCACACTCTGCTTTAGAGCAAAAAGCACACTCTTACTTTCCAGAGTCTCTAAGACAGCAGGAAATCTGTGTGGGCCCAGAACAAAAGAACGGTGTTTCCTACACATACGGACTATATGTAGTCCAAAATTTCGTCTGAAACTGATAGAATGCACTGGTCCTCTAAAATCCAATGCTTGTCAGTTAAGATGATAAACGTGTGAGCTTCGTGAACGATGTAGTTCGTTTGAGCAGAAAAGTGACTGCCCTTACCTGAAACAAAGTCTTGCTTGTAGGAAGACTCAGAGCCTGGGATTTACTTCATTGCTGAAGTGAAACACACAGCATAGTTCTCATCCATGGATCACACTCTGCTTTAGAGCAAGAAGCACACTCTTGGTTTCTAGATTCTCTAAGACAGCAGGAAATCTGAGTGTGCCCAGAACAAAAGAACGGTGTTTCCTACACATACTGACTATATGTAGACCAAATCTTCTTTTGAAACTGATACAATGCACTGGTCCTCTAACATCCAATGCTTGTCAGTTAAGATGAGAAATGTGTGAACTTCATGAACGATGTAGTTCCTTTGAGCAAAAATGTGACTGCCCTTACCTGAAACGAAGTCTTGCTTGTAGGGAGACTCAGAGCATGGGATTTAACTCCATTTCTGAAGGTAAACACACAGCATAGTTCTCATCCATGGATCACACTCTGCTTTAGAGCGAGAAGCACACTCTTGCTTTCTAGAATCTCTAAGACAGCAGGAAATGTGAGTGTGCTGAGAACAAAAGAACGGTGTTTCATACACATACATACCATATCTAGTCCAACTCTGCTTCTGAAACTGATACAAAGCACTGGTCCTCTAACATCCAATGCTTGTCTGTTAAGATGAGAAACGTGTGAGCTCCGTGAAAGATGTAGTTCGTTTGAGCTGAAAAGTGACTGCCCTTACCTGAAACGAAGTCTTGCTTGTTGGAAGACATAGAGCCTGGGATTTAACTCCTTTTCTGAAGGGAAACACACAGCATAGTTTTCATCCATGGATCACACTCTGCTTTAGAGCGAGAAGCACGCTCTTGCTTTCTAAAATCTCTAAGACAGCAGGAAACGTGAGTGTGCTGAGAACATTAGAACAGTGTTTCCTACATATACGGACCATATCTAGTCCAACTCTGCTTCTGAAACTGATACAAAGCACTGGTCCTCTAACATCCAATGCTTGTCAGATAAGATGAGAAACCTGTGAGCGTCGTGAACGATGTAGTTCCTTTGAGCAGACAAGTGACTAGACTTACCTGAAACGAAGTCTTGCTTGTTGGGAGACACAGAGCATGGGATTTAACGCCCTTTCTGAAGTGAAACACAAAGCAGAGTCTCATCCATGGATCACACTCTGCTTTAGAGCAAGAAGCACGCTCTTGCTTTCTAGAGTCTCTAAGACAGCAGGAAACGTGAGTGTGCCCAGAACAAAAGATCGAGGTTTCCTACACATATGGATCATATGTAGTCCAAACCTGCTTCTGAAACTGATACAAAGCACTGACCCTCTAACATCCAATGCTTGTCAGTTAAGATAAGAAACGCGTGAGCTCAGTGAACAATGTAGTTCGTTTGAGCTGAAAAGTGACTTCCCTTACCTGAATCGAAGTCTTGCTTGTATGGAGACTCAGAGCCTGGCATTTAACTCCTTTTCTGAAGTGAAACACACAGCATAGTTTTCATCCATGAATCACACTCTGCTTTAGAAGGAGAAGCACACTCTTGCTTTCTAGAGTCTCTAAGACAGCAGGAAACGTGAGTGTGCTGAGAAAAAAAAACGGTGTTTCCTACAAAGACGGACCATATCTAGTCCAAATCTGCTTCTTAAAATGATACAAAGCACTGGTCCTCTAACATCCAATTCTTGTCTGTTAAGATGAGAAACGTGTGAGCTTCCTGAAGGATGTAGTTTGTTTGAGCTGAAAAGTGACTGCCCTTACCTGAAACGAAGTCTTTCTTGTAGGAAGACTCAGAGCCTGGGATTTACTCCATTGCTGAAGTGAAACACACAGCATAGTTCTCATCCATGGATCACACTCTGCTTTAGAGCAAGAAGCACACTCTTGATTTCTAGAGTCTCTAAGACAGCAGGATATCTGAGTGTGCCCAGAACAATAGAACGGTGTTTCCTAAACATACGGACTATATGTAATCCAAAACTTCTTCTGAAAGTGATTGAATGCACTGGTCCTCTAACATCCAATGCTTGTCTGTTAAGATGAGAAACGTGTGAGCTCCGTGAAAGATGTAGTTCGTTTGAGCTGAAAAGTGACTGCCCTTACCTGAAACGAAGTCTTGCTTGTTGGAAGACATAGAGCCTGGGATTTAACTCCTTTTCTGAAGGGAAACACACAGCATAGTTTTCATCCATGGATCACACTCTGCTTTAGAAGGAGAAGCACGCTCTTGCTTTCTAGAGTCTCTAAGACAGCAGGAAAGGTGAGTGTGCTGAGAACAAAAGAGCAGTGTTTCCTACACATACAGACCATATCTAGTCCAAATCTGCTTCTTAAACTGATACAAAGCACTGGTCCTCTAACATCCAATGCTTGTCTGTTAAGATGAGAAACGTGTGAGCTTTGTGAACGATATAGTTCCTTTGAACAGAAAAGTGACTGCTCTTACCTAAAAAGAAGTCTTGCTTGTAGGAAGACACAGAGCCTGGGATTTAAGTCCATTTCTGAAGGGAAACACACAGCATAGTTCTCATCGATGGAACACACTCTGCTTTAGAGCAAGAAGCACACTCTTGCTTTCTAGAATCTCTAAGACAGCAGGAAATCTGAGTGTGCCCAGAACAAAAGAACGGGGTTTCCTACACATACGGACTAAATGTACTCCAAAATTTCTTCTGAATCTGATAGAATGCACTGGTCCTCTAACATCCAATGCTTGTCAGTTAAGATGAGAAACGTGTGAGCTTCGTGAAAGATGTAGTTCGTTTGAGCAGAAAAGTGACTGCCCTTACCTGAAACGAAGTCTTGCTTGTATGGAGACTCAGAGCCTGGCATTTAACTCCTTTTCTGAAGTGAAACACACAGCATAGTTTTCATCCATGAATCACACTCTGCTTTAGAAGGAGAAGCACACTCTTGCTTTCTAGAGTCTCTAAGACAGCAGGAAACGTGAGTGTGCTGAGAAAAAAAAACGGTGTTTCCTACACAGACGGACCATATCTAGTCCAAATCTGCTTCTTAAAATGATACAAAGCACTGGTCCTCTAACATCCAATTCTTGTCTGTAAAGATGAGAAACGTGTGAGCTTCCTGAAGGATGTAGTTTGTTTGAGCTGAAAAGTGACTGCCCTTACCTGAACCGAAGTCTTGCTTGTAGGAAGACTCAGAGCCTGGGATTTAACTCCATTTCTGAAGGGAAACACACAGCATAGTTCTCATCGATGGATCACACTCTGTTTTAGAGCGAGAAGCACACTCTTGCTTTCTAGAGTCTCTAATACAGCAGGAAATCTGAGTGTGCCCAGAATAAAAGAATGGTGTTTCCTACACATACGGACCATATGTAGTCCAAATCTGCTTCTAAAACTGATACAAAGCACTGACCCTCTAACATCCAATGCTTGTCAGTTAAGATGGGAAATGTGTGAGCTTCATGAACGATGTAGTTCGTTTGAGCAGAAAAGTGACTGCCCTTACCTGAATTGAAGTCTTGCTTGTAGGAAGACTCAGAGCCTGGGATTTAACTCCATTTCTGAAGTAAAACACACAGCAGTGTAATCATCCATTGATCACACTCTGCTTTAGAACAAGAAGCACGCTATTGCTTTCTAGAGTCTCTAAGACAGCAGGAAACGTTAGTGTGCTGAGAACAAAAGAACGGTGTTTCATACACATACGGACCATATCTATTCCAACTCTTCTTCTGAAACTGATACAAAGCACTGGTCCTCTAACATCCAATGCTTGTCAGTTAAGATGAGAAACGTGTGAGCTTCGCGAAAGATGTAGTTCGTTTGAGCAGAAAAGTGACTGCCATTACCTGAAACGAAGTCTTCCTTGTAGGAAGACTCAGAGCCTGGGATTTAACTCCATTTCTGAAGTGAACCACACAGCGTAGTTCTCATCCATTGATCACACTCTCCTTTAGAGCAAGAAGCACAATCTTGCTTTCTAGAGTCTCTAAGACAGCAGGATATCTGAGTGTGCCCAGAACAAAAGAACGGTGTTTCCTAAACATACGGACTATATGTAATCCAAAACTTCTTCTGAAAGTGATTGAATGCACTGGTCCTCTAACATCCAATGCTTGTCTGTTAAGATGAGAAACGTGTGAGCTCCGTGAAAGATGTAGTTCGTTTGAGCTGAAAAGTGACTGCCCTTACCTGAAACGAAGTCTTGCTTGTTGGAAGACATAGAGCCTGGGATTTAACTCCTTTTCTGAAGGGAAACACACAGCATAGTTTTCATCCATGGATCACACTCTGCTTTAGAGCGAGAAGCACGCTCTTGCTTTCTAAAATCTCTAAGACAGCAGGAAACGTGAGTGTGCTGAGAACATTAGAACAGTGTTTCCTACATATACGGACCATATCTAGTCCAAATCTGCTTCTGAAACTGATACAAAGCACTGGTCCTCTAACATCCAATGCTTGTCAGTTAAGATGAGAAACCTGTGAGCTTCGTGAACGATGTAGTTCCTTTGAGCAGAAAAGTGACTACACTTACCTGAAACAAAGTCTTGCTTGTTGGGAGACACAGAGCATGGGATTTTACTCCATTTCTGAAGTGAAACACAAAGCATAGTCTCATCCATGGATCACACTCTGCTTTAGAGCAAGAAGCACGCTCTTGCTTTCTAGAGTCTCTAAGACAGCAGGAAACATGAGTGTGCCCAGAACAAAAGATCGAGGTTTCCTACACATATGGATCATATGTAGTCCAACTCTGCTTCTGAAACTGATACAAAGCACTGACCCTCTAACATCCAATGCTTGTCAGTTAAGAAGAGAAACGCGTGAGCTCAGTGAACGATGTAGTTTGTTTGAGCTGAAAAGTGACTGCCCTTACCTGACACGAAGTCTTGTCTGCAGGAAGACACAGAGAAAGGATTTAACTGCATTTCTGAAGGGAGACACACAGCATAGTTCTCATCCATGGATCACACTCTGCTTTAGAGCGAGAAGCATGCTCTGGCTTTCTAAAATCTCTAAGACAGCAGGAAACGTGAGTGTGCTGAGAACAAAAGAACGGTGTTTCCTACACATACGGACCATATCTAGTCCAACTCTGCTCTTGAAACTGATAGAAAGCACTGGTCCTCTAACATCCAATGCTTGTCAGTTAAGATGAGAAACGTGTGAGCTTCGTGAACGATGTAGTTCGTTCGAGCAGAAAAGTGACTGCCCTTACCTGAAACGAAGTCTTGCTTGTAGGAAGACTCAGAGCCTGGGATTTACTCCATTGCTGAAGTGAAACACACAGCATAGTTCTCATCCATGGATCACACTCTGCTTTAGAGCAAGAAGCACACTCTTGATTTCTAGAGTCTCTAAGACAGCAGGAAATCTGAGTGTGCCCAGAACAAAAGAACGGTGTTTCCTACACATACTGACTATATGTAGTCCAAATCTTCTTTTGAAACTGATACAATGCACTGGTCCTCTAACATCCAATGCATGTCAGTTAAGATGAGAAACGTGTGAGCTCCATGAACGATGTAGTTCCTTTGAGCAGAAATGTGACTGCCCTTACCTGAAACGAAGTCTTGCTTGTAGGGAGACTCAGAGCATGGGATTTAACTCCATTTCTGAAGGTAAACACACAGCATAGTTCTCATCCATGGATCACACTCTGCTTTAGAGCAAGAAGCACACTCTTGATTTCTAGAGTCTCTAAGACAGCAGGAAATCTGAGTGTGCCCAGAACAAAAGAACGGTGTTTCCTACACATACTGACTATATGTAGTCCAAATCTTCTTTTGAAACTGATACAATGCACTGGTCCTCTAACATCCAATGCATGTCAGTTAAGATGAGAAACGTGTGAGCTCCATGAACGATGTAGTTCCTTTGAGCAGAAAAGTGACTGCACTTACCTGAAACGAAGTCTTGCTTGTAGGGAGACTCAGAGCATGGGATTTAACTCCATTTCTGAAGGTAAACACACAGCATAGTTCTCATCCATGGATCACACTCTGCTTTAGAGCGAGAAGCACGCTCTTGCTTTCTAGAATCTCTAAGACAGCAGGAAACGTGAGTGTGCTGAGAACATTAGAACAGTGTTTCCTACATATACGGACCATATCTAGTCCAAATCTGTTTCTGAAACTGATACAAAGCACTGGTCCTCTAACATCCAATGCTTGTCAGTTAAGATGAGAAACCTGTGAGCTTCGTGAACGATGTAGTTCCTTTGAGCAGAAAAGTGACTACACTTACCTGAAACGAAGTCTTGCTTGTTGGGAGACACAGAGCATGGGATTTTACTCCATTTCTGAAGTGAAACACAAAGCATAGTCTCATCCATGGATCACACTCTGCTTTAGAGCAAGAAGCACGCTCTTGCTTTCTAGAGTCTCTAAGACAGCAGGAAACGTGAGTGTGCCTAGAACAAAAGATCGAGGTTTCCTACACATATGGATCATATGTAGTCCAACTCTGCTTCTGAAACTGATACAAAGCACTGACCCTCTAACATCCAATGCTTGTCAGTTAAGATGAGAAACGCGTGAGCTCAGTGAACGATGTAGTTCGTTTGAGCTGAAAAGTGACTGCCCTTACATGAATCGAAGTCTTGCTTGTAGGAAGACTCAGAGCCTGGGATTTAACTCTATTTCTGAAGGGAAACACACAGCATAGTTCTCATCCATGGATCACACTCTGCTTTAGAGCAAGAAGCACGCTCTTACTTTCTAGAGTCTCTAAGACAGCAGGAAACGTGAGTGTGCCCAGAACAAAAGATCGAGGTTTCCTACACATATGGATCATATGTAGTCCAACTCTGCTTCTGAAACTGATACAAAGCACTGACCCTCTAACATCCAATGCTTGTCAGTTAAGATGAGAAACGCGTGAGCTCAGTGAACGATGTAGTTCATTTGAGCTGAAAAGTGACTGCCCTTACCTGAATCGAAGTCTTGCTTGTAGGAAGACTCAGAGCCTGGGATTTAACTCCATTTCTGAAGGGAAACACACAGCATAGTTCTCATCGATGGATCACACTCTGTTTTAGAGCGAGAAGCACACTCTTGCTTTCTAGAGTCTCTAATACAGCAGGAAATCTGAGTGTGCCCAGAATAAAAGAATGGTGTTTCCTACACATACGGACCATATGTAGTCCAAATCTGCTTCTAAAACTGATACAAAGCAGTGACCCTCTAACATCCAATGCTTGTCAGTTAAGATGGGAAATGTGTGAGCTTCATGAACGATGTAGTTCGTTTGAGCAGAAAAGTGACTGCCCTTACCTGAATTGAAGTCTTGCTTGTAGGAAGACTCAGAGCCTGGGATTTAACTCCATTTCTGAAGTAAAACACACAGCAGTGTAATCATCCATTGATCACACTCTGCTTTAGAACAAGAAGCACGCTATTGCTTTCTAGAGTCTCTAAGACAGCAGGAAACGTTAGTGTGCTGAGAACAAAAGAACGGTGTTTCATACATATACGGACCATATCTATTCCAACTCTTCTTCTGAAACTGATACAAAGCACTGGTCCTCTAACATCCAATGCTTGTCAGTTAAGATGAGAAACGTGTGAGCTTCGCGAAAGATGTAGTTCGTTTGAGCAGAAAAGTGACTGCCCTTACCTGAAACGAAGTCTTCCTTGTAGGAAGACTCAGAGCCTGGGATTTAACTCCATTTCTGAAGTGAGCCACACAGCGTAGTTCTCATCCATTGATCACACTCTCCTTTAGAGCAAGAAGCACAATCTTGCTTTCTAGAGTCTCTAAAACAGCAGGATATCTGAGTGTGCCCAGAACAAAAGAACGGTGTTTCCTAAACATACGGACTATATGTAGTCCAAAACTTCTTCTGAAAGTGATTGAATGCACTGGTCCTCTAACATCCAATGCTTGTCAGTTAAGATGAGAAACGTGTGAGCTTTGTGAACGATGTAGTTCATTTGAGCAGAAAAGTGACTGCCCTCACCTAGAACGAAGTCTTGCTTGTAGGGAGACTCAGAGCCTGGGATTTAACTCCTTTTCTCAAGTGAAACACACAGCATAGTTTTCATCCATGGATCACACTCTGCTTTAGAACGAGAAGCACGCTCTTGCTTTCTAGAGTCTCTAAGACAGCAGGAAACGTGAGTGTGCTGAGAACAAAAGAACAGTGTTTCCTACACATACGGACCATAGCTAGTCCAAATCTGCTTCTTAAACTGATACAAAGCACTGGTCCTCTAACATCCAATGCTTGTCTGTTAAGATGAGAAACGTGTGAGCTTTGTGAACGATATAGTTCGTTTGAGCAGAAAAGTGACTGCCATTACCTGAAACGAAGTCTTGCTTGTAGGAAGACAGAGCCTGGGATTTAAGTCCATTTCTGAAGGGAAACACACAGCATAGTTCTCATCGATGGATCACACTCTGCTTTAGAGCAAAAAGCACACTCTTACTTTCCAGAGTCTCTAAGACAGCAGGAAATCTGAGTGGGCCCAGAACAAAAGAACAGTGTTTCCTACACATACGGACTATATGTAGTCCAAAATTTCGTCTGAAACTGATAGAATGCACTGGTCCTCTAAAATCCAATGCTTGTCAGTTAAGATGATAAACGTGTGAGCTTCGTGAACGATGTAGTTCGTTTGAGCAGAAAAGTGACTGCCCTTACCTGAAACAAAGTCTTGCTTGTAGGAAGACTCAGAGCCTGGGATTTACTTCATTGCTGAAGTGAAACACACAGCATAGTTCTCATCCATGGATCACACTCTGCTTTAGAGCAAGAAGCACACTCTTGGTTTCTAGATTCTCTAAGACAGCAGGAAATCTGAGTGTGCCCAGAACAAAAGAACGGTGTTTCCTACACATACTGACTATATGTAGACCAAATCTTCTTTTGAAACTGATACAATGCACTGGTCCTCTAACATCCAATGCTTGTCAGTTAAGATGAGAAATGTGTGAACTTCATGAACGATGTAGTTCCTTTGAGCAGAAATGTGACTGCCCTTACCTGAAACGAAGTCTTGCTTGTAGGGAGACACAGAGCATGGGATTTAACTCCATTTCTGAAGGTAAACACACAGCATAGTTCTCATCCATGGATCACACTCTGCTTTAGAGCGAGAAGCACACTCTTGCTTTCTAGAATCTCTAAGACAGCAGGAAATGTGAGTGTGCTGAGAACAAAAGAACGGTGTTTCATACACATACATACCATATCTAGTCCAACTCTGCTTCTGAAACTGATACAAAGCACTGGTCCTCTAACATCCAATGCTTGTCTGTTAAGATGAGAAACGTGTGAGCTCCGTGAAAGATGTAGTTCGTTTGAGCTGAAAAGTGACTGCCCTTACCTGAAACGAAGTCTTGCTTGTTGGAAGACATAGAGCCTGGGATTTAACTCCTTTTCTGAAGGGAAACACACAGCATAGTTTTCATCCATGGATCACACTCTGCTTTAGAGCGAGAAGCACGCTCTTGCTTTCTAAAATCTCTAAGACAGCAGGAAACGTGAGTGTGCTGAGAACATTAGAACAGTGTTTCCTACATATACGGACCATATCTAGTCCAACTCTGCTTCTGAAACTGATACAAAGCACTGGTCCTCTAACATCCAATGCTTGTCAGATAAGATGAGAAACCTGTGAGCGTCGTGAACGATGTAGTTCCTTTGAGCAGACAAGTGACTAGACTTACCTGAAACGAAGTCTTGCTTGTTGGGAGACACAGAGCATGGGATTTAACGCCCTTTCTGAAGTGAAACACAAAGCAGAGTCTCATCCATGGATCACACTCTGCTTTAGAGCAAGAAGCACGCTCTTGCTTTATAGAGTCTCTAAGACAGCAGGAAACGTGATTTTGCCTAGAACAAAAGATCGAGGTTTCCTACACATATGAATCATATGTAGTCCAACTCTGCTTCTGAAACTGATACAAAGCACTGACTCTCTAACATCCAATGCTTGTCAGTTAAGATGAGAAACGTGTGAGCTTCGTGAACGATGTAGTTCATTTGAGCAGAAAAGTGACTGCCCTCACCTGAAATGAAGTCTTGCTTGTAGGGAGACTCAGAGCCTGGGATTTAACTCCATTGCTGAAGTGAAACTCACAACATAGTTCTCAGCCATGGATCACACTCTGCTTTAGAGCAAGAAGCACGCTCTTGCTTTCTAGAGTCTCTAAGACAGCAGGAAACGTGAGTGTGCCCAGAACAAAAGATCGAGGTTTCCTACACATATGGATCATATGTAGTCCAAACCTGCTTCTGAAACTGATACAAAGCACTGACCCTCTAACATCCAATGCTTGTCAGTTAAGATAAGAAACGCGTGAGCTCAGTGAACAATGTAGTTCGTTTGAGCTGAAAAGTGACTTCCCTTACCTGAATCGAAGTCTTGCTTGTATGGAGACTCAGAGCCTGGCATTTAACTCCTTTTCTGAAGTGAAACACACAGCATAGTTTTCATCCATGAATCACACTCTGCTTTAGAAGGAGAAGCACACTCTTGCTTTCTAGAGTCTCTAAGACAGCAGGAAACGTGAGTGTGCTGAGAAAAAAAAAACGGTGTTTCCTACAAAGACGGACCATATCTAGTCCAAATCTGCTTCTTAAAATGATACAAAGCACTGGTCCTCTAACATCCAATTCTTGTCTGTTAAGATGAGAAACGTGTGAGCTTCCTGAAGGATGTAGTTTGTTTGAGCTGAAAAGTGACTGCCCTTACCTGAAACGAAGTCTTTTTGTAGGAAGACTCAGAGCCTGGGATTTACTCCATTGCTGAAGTGAAACACACAGCATAGTTCTCATCCATGGATCACACTCTGCTTTAGAGCAAGAAGCACACTCTTGATTTCTAGAGTCTCTAAGACAGCAGGATATCTGAGTGTGCCCAGAACAAAAGAACGGTGTTTCCTAAACATACGGACTATATGTAATCCAAAACTTCTTCTGAAAGTGATTGAATGCACTGGTCCTCTAACATCCAATGCTTGTCTGTTAAGATGAGAAACGTGTGAGCTCCGTGAAAGATGTAGTTCGTTTGAGCTGAAAAGTGACTGCCCTTACCTGAAACGAAGTCTTGCTTGTTGGAAGACATAGAGCCTGGGATTTAACTCCTTTTCTGAAGGGAAACACACAGCATAGTTTTCATCCATGGATCACACTCTGCTTTAGAAGGAGAAGCACGCTCTTGCTTTCTAGAGTCTCTAAGACAGCAGGAAACGTGAGTGTGCTGAGAACAAAAGAGCAGTGTTTCCTACACATACAGACCATATCTAGTCCAAATCTGCTTCTTAAACTGATACAAAGCACTGGTCCTCTAACATCCAATGCTTGTCTGTTAAGATGAGAAACGTGTGAGCTTTGTGAACGATATAGTTCCTTTGAACAGAAAAGTGACTGCTCTTACCTGAAAAGAAGTCTTGCTTGTAGGAAGACACAGAGCCTGGGATTTAAGTCCATTTCTGAAGGGAAACACACAGCATAGTTCTCATCGATGGAACACACTCTGCTTTAGAGCAAGAAGCACACTCTTGCTTTCTAGAATCTCTAATACAGCAGGAAATCTGAGTGTGCCCAGAACAAAAGAACGGGGTTTCCTACACATACGGACTATATGTACTCCAAAATTTCTTCTGAAACTGATAGAATGCACTGGTCCTCTAACATCCAATGCTTGTCAGTTAAGATGAGAAACGTGTGAGCTTCGTGAAAGATGTAGTTCGTTTGAGCAGAAAAGTGACTGCCCTTACCTGAAACGAAGTCTTGCTTGTATGGAGACTCAGAGCCTGGCATTTAACTCCTTTTCTGAAGTGAAACACACAGCATAGTTTTCATCCATGAATCACACTCTGCTTTAGAAGGAGAAGCACACTCTTGCTTTCTAGAGTCTCTAAGACAGCAGGAAACGTGAGTGTGCTGAGAAAAAAAAACGGTGTTTCCTACACAGACGGACCATATCTAGTCCAAATCTGCTTCTTAAAATGATACAAAGCACTGGTCCTCTAACATCCAATTCTTGTCTGTTAAGATGAGAAACGTGTGAGCTTCCTGAAGGATGTAGTTTGTTTGAGCTGAAAAGTGACTGCCCTTACCTGAAACGAAGTCTTGCTTGTCGGAAGACTCAGAGCCTGGGATTTACTCCATTGCTGAAGTGAAACACACAGCATAGTTCTCATCCATGGATCACACTCTGCTTTAGAGCAAGAAGCACACTCTTGATTTCTAGAGTCTCTAAGACAGCAGGAAACGTGAGTGTGCTGAGAACAAAAGAACGGTGTTTCCTACACATACATACCATATCTAGTCCAACTCTGCTTCTGAATCTGATACAAAGCACTGGTCCTCTAACATCCAATGCTTGTCTGTTAAGATGAGAAACGTGTGAGCTCCGTGAAAGATGTAGTTCGTTTGAGCTGAAAAGTGACTGCCCTTACCTGAAACGAAGTCTTGCTTGTTGGAAGACATAGAGCCTGGGATTTAACTCCTTTTCTGAATGGAAACACACAGCATAGTTTTCATCCATGGATCACACTCTGCTTTAGAGCGAGAAGCACGCTCTTGCTTTCTAAAATCTCTAAGACAGCAGGAAACGTGAGTGTGCTGAGAACATTAGAACAGTGTTTCCTACATATACGGACCATATCTAGTCCAAATCTGCTTCTGAAACTGATACAAAGCACTGGTCCTCTAACATCCAATGCTTGTCAGTTAAGATGAGAAACCTGTGAGCTTCGTGAACGATGTAGTTCCTTTGAGCAGAAAAGTGACTACACTTACCTGAAACGAAGTCTTGCTTGTTGGGAGACACAGAGCATGGGATTTTACTCCATTTCTGAAGTGAAACACAAAGCATAGTCTCATCCATGGATCACACTCTGCTTTAGAGCAAGAAGCACGCTCTTGCTTTCTAGAGTCTCTAAGACAGCAGGAAACATGAGTGTGCCCAGAACAAAAGATCGAGGTTTCCTACACATATGGATCATATGTAGTCCAACTCTGCTTCTGAAACTGATACAAAGCACTGACCCTCTAACATCCAATGATTGTCAGTTAAGATGAGAAACGCGTGAGCTCAGTGAACGATGTAGTTCGTTTGAGCTGAAAAGTGACTGCCCTTACCTGAATCGAAGTCTTGCTTGTAGGAAGACTCAGAGCCTGGGATTTAACTCCATTTCTGAAGGGAAACACACAGCATAGTTCTCATCGATGGATCACACTCTGTTTTAGAGCGAGAAGCACACTCTTGCATTCTAGAGTCTCTAATACAGCAGGAAATCTGAGTGTGCCCAGAATAAAAGAATGGTGTTTCCTACACATATGGACCATATGTAGTCCAAATCTGCTTCTAAAACTGATACAAAGCACTGACCCTCTAACATCCAATGCTTGTCAGTTAAGATGGGAAACGTGTGAGCTTCATGAACGATGTAGTTCGTTTGAGCAGAAAAGTGACTGCCCTTACCTGAATTGAAGTCTTGCTTGTAGGAAGACTCAGAGCCTAGGATTTAACTCCATTTCTGAAGTAAAACACACAGCAGTGTAATCATCCATTGATCACACTCTGCTTTAGAACAAGAAGCACGCTATTGCTTTCTAGATTCTCTAAGACAGCAAGAAACGTTAGTGTGCTGAGAACAAAAGAACGGTGTTTCATACACATACGGACCATATCTATTCCAACTCTTCTTCTGAAACTGATACAAAGCACTGGTCCTCTAACATCCAATGCTTGTCAGTTAAGATGAGAAACGTGTGAGCTTCGCGAAAGATGTAGTTCGTTTGAGCAGAAAAGTGACTGCCATTACCTGAAACGAAGTCTTCCTTGTAGGAAGACTCAGAGCCTGGGATTTAACTCCATTTCTGAAGTGAACCACACAGCGTAGTTCTCATCCATTGATCACACTCTCCTTTAGAGCAAGAAGCACAATCTTGCTTTCTAGAGTCTCTAAGACAGCAGGATATCTGAGTGTGCCCAGAACAAAAGAACGGTGTTTCCTAAACATACGGACTATATGTAGTCCAAAACTTCTTCTGAAACTGATTGAATTCACTGGTCCTCTAACATCCAATGCTTGTCAGTTAAGATGAGAAACGTGTGAGCTTTGTGAACGATGTAGTTCATTTGAGCAGAAAAGTGACTGCCTCACCTAGAACGAAGTCTTGCTTGTAGGGAGACTCAGAGCATGGGATTTAACTCCATTTCTGAAGGTAAACACACAGCATAGTTCTCATCCATGGATCACACTCTGCTTTAGAGCGATAAGCACACTCTTGCTTTCTAGAATCTCTAAGACAGCAGGAAATGTGAGTGTGCTGAGAACAAAAGAACGGTGTTTCATTCACATACATACCATATCTAGTCCAACTCTGCTTCTGAAACTGATACAAAGCACTGGTCCTCTAACATCCAATGCTTGTCTGTTAAGATGAGAAACGTGTGAGCTCCGTGAAAGATGTAGTTCGTTTGAGCAGAAAAGTGACTGCCCTTACCTGAAACGAAGTCTTGCTTGTTGGAAGACATAGAGCCTGGGATTTAACTCCTTTTCTGAAGGGAAACACACAGCATAGTTTTCATCCATGGATCACACTCTGCTTTAGAGCGAGAAGCACGCTCTTGCTTTCTAAAATCTCTAAGACAGCAGGAAACGTGAGTGTGCTGAGAACATTAGAACAGTGTTTCCTACATATACGGACCATATCTAGTCCAACTCTGCTTCTGAAACTGATACAAAGCACTGGTCCTCTAACATCCAATGCTTGTCAGATAAGATGAGAAACCTGTGAGCGTCGTGAACGATGTAGTTCCTTTGAGCAAACAAGTGACTAGACTTACCTGAAACGAAGTCTTGCTTGTTGGGAGACACAGAGCATGGGATTTAACTCCCTTTCTGAAGTGAAACACAAAGCATAGTCTCATCCATGGATCACACGCTGCTTTAGAGCAGGAAGCACGCTCTTGCTTTCTAGAGTGTCTAAGACAGCAGGAAACGTGTTTGTGCCTAGAACAAAAGATCGAGGTTTCCTACACATATGAATCATATGTAGTCCAACTCTGCTTCTGAAACTGATACAAAGCACTGACCCTCTAACATCCAATGCTTGTCAGTTAAGATGAGAAACGTGTGAGCTTCGTGAACGATGTAGTTCATTTGAGCAGAAAAGTGACTGCCCTCACCTGAAATGAAGTCTTGCTTGTAGGGAGACTCAGAGCCTGGGATTTAACTCAATTGCTGAAGTGAAACTCACAACATAGTTCTCAGCCATGGATCACACTCTGCTTTAGAGCAAGAAGCACGCTCTTGCTTTCTAGAGTCTCTAAGACAGCAGGAAACGTGAGTGTGCCCAGAACAAAAGATCGAGGTTTCCTACACATATGGATCATATGTAGTCCAACCCTGCTTCTGAAACTGATACAAAGCACTGACCCTCTAACATCCAATACTTGTCAGTTAAGATAAGAAACGCGTGAGCTCAGTGAACAATGTAGTTCGTTTGAGCTGAAAAGTGACTTCCCTTACCTGAATCGAAGTCTTGCTTGTAGGAAGACTCAGAGCCTGGGATTTAACTCCATTTCTGAAGGGAAACACACAGCATAGTTCTCATCCATGGATCACACTCTGCTTTAGAAGGAGAAGCACGCTCTTGCTTTCTAGAGTCTCTAAGACAGCAGGAAACGTGAGTGTGCTGAGAACAAAAGAGCAGTGTTTCCTACACATACAGACCATATCTAGTCCAAATCTGCTTCTTAAACTGATACAAAGCACTGGTCCTCTAACATCCAATGCTTGTCTGTTAAGATGAGAAACGTGTGAGCTTTGTGAACGATATAGTTCCTTTGAACAGAAAAGTGACTGCTCTTACCTGAAAAGAAGTCTTGCTTGTAGGAAGACACAGAGCCTGGGATTTAAGTCCATTTCTGAAGGGAAACACACAGCATAGTTCTCATCGATGGAACACACTCTGCTTTAGAGCAAGAAGCACACTCTTGCTTTCTAGAATCTCTAAGACAGCAGGAAATCTGAGTGTGCCCAGAACAAAAGAACGGGGTTTCCTACACATACGGACTATATGTACTCCAAAATTTCTTCTGAAACTGATAGAATGCACTGGTCCTCTAACATCCAATGCTTGTCAGTTAAGATGAGAAACGTGTGAGCTTCGTGAAAGATGTAGTTCGTTTGAGCAGAAAAGTGACTGCCCTTACCTGAAACGAAGTCTTGCTTGTATGGAGACTCAGAGCCTGGCATTTAACTCCTTTTCTGAAGTGAAACACACAGCATAGTTTTCATCCATGAATCACACTCTGCTTTAGAAGGAGAAGCACACTCTTGCTTTCTAGAGTCTCTAAGACAGCAGGAAACGTGAGTGTGCTGAGAAAAAAAAAACGGTGTTTCCTACACAGACGGACCATATCTAGTCCAAATCTGCTTCTTAAAATGATACAAAGCACTGGTCCTCTAACATCCAATTCTTGTCTGTTAAGATGAGAAACGTGTGAGCTTCCTGAAGGATGTAGTTTGTTTGAGCTGAAAAGTGACAGCCCTTACCTGAAACGAAGTCTTGCTTGTCGGAAGACTCAGAGCCTGGGATTTACTCCATTGCTGAAGTGAAACACACAGCATAGTTCTCATCCATGGATCACACTCTGCTTTAGAGCAAGAAGCACACTCTTGATTTCTAGAGTCTCTAAGACAGCAGGAAACGTGAGTGTGCTGAGAACAAAAGAACGGTGTTTCCTACACATACATACCATATCTAGTCCAACTCTGCTTCTGAATCTGATACAAAGCACTGGTCCTCTAACATCCAATGCTTGTCTGTTAAGATGAGAAACGTGTGAGCTCCGTGAAAGATGTAGTTCGTTTGAGCTGAAAAGTGACTGCCCTTACCTGAAACGAAGTCTTGCTTGTTGGAAGACATAGAGCCTGGGATTTAACTCCTTTTCTGAATGGAAACACACAGCATAGTTTTCATCCATGGATCACACTCTGCTTTAGAGCGAGAAGCACGCTCTTGCTTTCTAAAATCTCTAAGACAGCAGGAAACGTGAGTGTGCTGAGAACATTAGAACAGTGTTTCCTACATATACGGACCATATCTAGTCCAAATCATGCTTCTGAAACTGATACAAAGCACTGGTCCTCTAACATCCAATGCTTGTCAGTTAAGATGAGAAACCTGTGAGCTTCGTGAACGATGTAGTTCCTTTGAGCAGAAAAGTGACTACACTTACCTGAAACGAAGTCTTGCTTGTTGGGAGACACAGAGCATGGGATTTTACTCCATTTCTGAAGTGAAACACAAAGCATAGTCTCATCCATGGATCACACTCTGCTTTAGAGCAAGAAGCACGCTCTTGCTTTCTAGAGTCTCTAAGACAGCAGGAAACATGAGTGTGCCCAGAACAAAAGATCGAGGTTTCCTACACATATGGATCATATGTAGTCCAACTCTGCTTCTGAAACTGATACAAAGCACTGACCCTCTAACATCCAATGATTGTCAGTTAAGATGAGAAACGCGTGAGCTCAGTAAACGATGTAGTTCGTTTGAGCTGAAAAGTGACTGCCCTTACCTGAATCGAAGTCTTGCTTGTAGGAAGACTCAGAGCCTGGGATTTAACTCCATTTCTGAAGGGAAACACACAGCATAGTTCTCATCGATGGATCACACTCTGCTTTAGAGCAAGAAGCACGCTCTTACTTTCTAGAGTCTCTAAGACAGCAGGAAACGTGAGTGTGCCCAGAACAAAAGATCGAGGTTTCCTACACATATGGATCATATGTAATCCAATTCTGCTTCTGAAACTGATACAAAGCACTGACCCTCTAACATCCAATGCTTGTCAGTTAAGATGAGAAACGCGTGAGCTCAGTGAACGATGTAGTTCGTTTGAGCTGAAAAGTGACTGCCCTTACCTGAATCGAAGTCTTGCTTGTAGGAAGACTCAGAGCCTGGGATTTAACTCCATTTCTGAAGGGAAACACACAGCATAGTTCTCATCGATGGATCACACTCTGTTTTAGAGCGAGAAGCACACTCTTGCATTCTAGAGTCTCTAATACAGCAGGAAATCTGAGTGTGCCCAGAATAAAAGAATGGTGTTTCCTACACATATGGACCATATGTAGTCCAAATCTGCTTCTAAAACTGATACAAAGCACTGACCCTCTAACATCCAATGCTTGTCAGTTAAGATGGGAAACGTGTGAGCTTCATGAACGATGTAGTTCGTTTGAGCAGAAAAGTGACTGCCCTTACCTGAATTGAAGTCTTGCTTGTAGGAAGACTCAGAGCCTAGGATTTAACTCCATTTCTGAAGTAAAACACACAGCAGTGTAATCATCCATTGATCACACTCTGCTTTAGAACAAGAAGCACGCTATTGCTTTCTAGATTCTCTAAGACAGCAAGAAACGTTAGTGTGCTGAGAACAAAAGAACGGTGTTTCATACACATACGGACCATATCTATTCCAACTCTTCTTCTGAAACTGATACAAAGCACTGGTCCTCTAACATCCAATGCTTGTCAGTTAAGATGAGAAACGTGTGAGCTTCGCGAAAGATGTAGTTCGTTTGAGCAGAAAAGTGACTGCCATTACCTGAAACGAAGTCTTCCTTGTAGGAAGACTCAGAGCCTGGGATTTAACTCCATTTCTGAAGTGAACCACACAGCGTAGTTCTCATCCATTGATCACACTCTCCTTTAGAGCAAGAAGCACAATCTTGCTTTCTAGAGTCTCTAAGACAGCAGGATATCTGAGTGTGCCCAGAACAAAAGAACGGTGTTTCCTAAACATACGGACTATATGTAGTCCAAAACTTCTTCTGAAACTGATTGAATTCACTGGTCCTCTAACATCCAATGCTTGTCAGTTAAGATGAGAAACGTGTGAGCTTTGTGAACGATGTAGTTCATTTGAGCAGAAAAGTGACTGCCTCACCTAGAACGAAGTCTTGCTTGTAGGGAGACTCAGAGCATGGGATTTAACTCCATTTCTGAAGGTAAACACACAGCATAGTTCTCATCCATGGATCACACTCTGCTTTAGAGCGATAAGCACACTCTTGCTTTCTAGAATCTCTAAGACAGCAGGAAATGTGAGTGTGCTGAGAACAAAAGAACGGTGTTTCATTCACATACATACCATATCTAGTCCAACTCTGCTTCTGAAACTGATACAAAGCACTGGTCCTCTAACATGCAATGCTTGTCTGTTAAGATGAGAAACGTGTGAGCTCCGTGAAAGATGTAGTTCGTTTGAGCTGAAAAGTGACTGCCCTTACCTGAAACGAAGTCTTGCTTGTTGGAAGACATAGAGCCTGGGATTTAACTCCTTTTCTGAAGGGAAACACACAGCATAGTTTTCATCCATGGATCACACTCTGCTTTAGAGCGAGAAGCACGCTCTTGCTTTCTAAAATCTCTAAGACAGCAGGAAACGTGAGTGTGCTGAGAACATTAGAACAGTGTTTCCTACATATACGGACCATATCTAGTCCAACTCTGCTTCTGAAACTGATACAAAGCACTGGTCCTCTAACATCCAATGCTTGTCAGATAAGATGAGAAACCTGTGAGCGTCGTGAACGATGTAGTTCCTTTGAGCAAACAAGTGACTAGACTTACCTGAAACGAAGTCTTGCTTGTTGGGAGACACAGAGCATGGGATTTAACTCCCTTTCTGAAGTGAAACACAAAGCATAGTCTCATCCATGGATCACACGCTGCTTTAGAGCAAGAAGCACGCTCTTGCTTTCTAGAGTGTCTAAGACAGCAGGAAACGTGATTGTGCCTAGAACAAAAGATCGAGGTTTCCTACACATATGAATCATATGTAGTCCAACTCTGCTTCTGAAACTGATACAAAGCACTGACCCTCTAACATCCAATGCTTGTCAGTTAAGATGAGAAACGTGTGAGCTTCGTGAACGATGTAGTTCATTTGAGCAGAAAAGTGACTGCCCTCACCTGAAATGAAGTCTTGCTTGTAGGGAGACTCAGAGCCTGGGATTTAACTCAATTGCTGAAGTGAAACTCACAACATAGTTCTCAGCCATGGATCACACTCTGCTTTAGAGCAAGAAGCACGCTCTTGCTTTCTAGAGTCTCTAAGACAGCAGGAAACGTGAGTGTGTCCAGAACAAAAGATCGAGGTTTCCTACACATATGGATCATATGTAGTCCAACCCTGCTTCTGAAACTGATACAAAGCACTGACCCTCTAACATCCAATACTTGTCAGTTAAGATAAGAAACGCGTGAGCTCAGTGAACAATGTAGTTCGTTTGAGCTGAAAAGTGACTTCCCTTACCTGAATCGAAGTCTTGCTTGTAGGAAGACTCAGAGCCTGGGATTTAACTCCATTTCTGAAGGGAAACACACAGCATAGTTCTCATCCATGGATCACACTCTGCTTTAGAAGGAGAAGCACGCTCTTGCTTTCTAGAGTCTCTAAGACAGCAGGAAACGTGAGTGTGCTGAGAACAAAAGAGCAGTGTTTCCTACACATACAGACCATATCTAGTCCAAATCTGCTTCTTAAACTGATACAAAGCACTGGTCCTCTAACATCCAATGCTTGTCTGTTAAGATGAGAAATGTGTGAGCTTTGTGAACGATATAGTTCCTTTGAACAGAAAAGTGACTGCTCTTACCTGAAAAGAAGTCTTGCTTGTAGGAAGACACAGAGCCTGGGATTTAAGTCCATTTCTGAAGGGAAACACACAGCATAGTTCTCATCGATGGAACACACTCTGCTTTAGAGCAAGAAGCACACTCTTGCTTTCTAGAATCTCTAAGACAGCAGGAAATCTGAGTGTGCCCAGAACAAAAGAACGGGGTTTCCTACACATACGGACTATATGTACTCCAAAATTTCTTCTGAAACTGATAGAATGCACTGGTCCTCTAACATCCAATGCTTGTCAGTTAAGATGAGAAACGTGTGAGCTTCGTGAAAGATGTAGTTCGTTTGAGCAGAAAAGTGACTGCCCTTACCTGAAACGAAGTCTTGCTTGTATGGAGACTCAGAGCCTGGCATTTAACTCCTTTTCTGAAGTGAAACACACAGCATAGTTTTCATCCATGAATCACACTCTGCTTTAGAAGGAGAAGCACACTCTTGCTTTCTAGAGTCTCTAAGACAGCAGGAAACGTGAGTGTGCTGAGAAAAAAAAACGGTGTTTCCTACACAGACGGACCCTATCTAGTCCAAATCTGCTTCTTAAAATGATACAAAGCACTGGTCCTCTAACATCCAATTCTTGTCCGTTAAGATGAGAAACGTGTGAGCTTCCTGAAGGATGTAGTTTGTTTGAGCTGAAAAGTGACTGCCCTTACCTGAAACGAAGTCTTGCTTGTCGGAAGACTCAGAGCCTGGGATTTACTCCATTGCTGAAGTGAAACACACAGCATAGTTCTCATCCATGGATCACACTCTGCTTTAGAGCAAGAAGCACACTCTTGATTTCTAGAGTCTCTAAGACAGCAGGAAACGTGAGTGTGCTGAGAACAAAAGAACGGTGTTTCCTACACATACATACCATATCTAGTCCAACTCTGCTTCTGAATCTGATACAAAGCACTGGTCCTCTAACATCCAATGCTTGTCTGTTAAGATGAGAAACGTGTGAGCTCCGTGAAAGATGTAGTTCGTTTGAGCTGAAAAGTGACTGCCCTTACCTGAAACGAAGTCTTGCTTGTTGGAAGACATAGAGCCTGGGATTTAACTCCTTTTCTGAATGGAAACACACAGCATAGTTTTCATCCATGGATCACACTCTGCTTTAGAGCGAGAAGCACGCTCTTGCTTTCTAAAATCTCTAAGACAGCAGGAAACGTGAGTGTGCTGAGAACATTAGAACAGTGTTTCCTACATATACGGACCATATCTAGTCCAAATCTGCTTCTGAAACTGATACAAAGCACTGGTCCTCTAACATCCAAAGCTTGTCAGTTAAGATGAGAAACCTGTGAGCTTCGTGAACGATGTAGTTCCTTTGAGCAGAAAAGTGACTACACTTACCTGAAACGAAGTCTTGCTTGTTGGGAGACACAGAGCATGGGATTTTACTCCATTTCTGAAGTGAAACACAAAGCATAGTCTCATCCATGGATCACACTCTGCTTTAGAGCAAGAAGCACGCTCTTGCTTTCTAGAGTCTCTAAGACAGCAGGAAACATGAGTGTGCCCAGAACAAAAGATCGAGGTTTCCTACACATATGGATCATATGTAGTCCAACTCTGCTTCTGAAACTGATACAAAGCACTGACCCTCTAACATCCAATGATTGTCAGTTAAGATGAGAAACGCGTGAGCTCAGTGAACGATGTAGTTCGTTTGAGCTGAAAAGTGACTGCCCTTACCTGAATCGAAGTCTTGCTTGTAGGAAGACTCAGAGCCTGGGATTTAACTCCATTTCTGAAGGGAAACACACAGCATAGTTCTCATCCATGGATCACACTCTGCTTTAGAGCAAGAAGCACGCTCTTACTTTCTAGAGTCTCTAAGACAGCAGGAAACGTGAGTGTGCCCAGAACAAAAGATCGAGGTTTCCTACACATATGGATCATATGTAATCCAATTCTGCTTCTGAAACTGATACAAAGCACTGACCCTCTAACATCCAATGCTTGTCAGTTAAGATGAGAAACATGTGATCTTCATGAACGATGTAGTTCCTTTGAGCAGAAATGTGACTGCCCTTACCTGAAACGAAGTCTTGCTTGTAGGAAGACTCAGAGCCTGGGATTTAACTCCATTTCTGAAGGGAAACGCACAGCATAGTTATCATCCATGGATAACACTCTTATTTAGAGCGAGAAGCACACTCTTGCTTTCTTGAGTCTCTAATACAGCAGGAAATCTGAGTGTGCCCAGAATAAAGGAATGGTGTTTCCTACACATACGGACGATATGTAGTCCAAATCTTCTTCTAAAACTGATACAAAGCACTGACCCTCTAACATCCAATGCTTGTCAATTAAGATGGGAAACGTGTGAGCTTCATGAAAGATGTAGTTCGTTTGAGCAGAAAAGTGACTGCCCTTACCTGAATTGAAGTCTTGCTTTTAGGAAGATACAGAGCCTGGGATTTAACTCCATTTCTGAAGTAAAACACACAGCAGTGTAATCATCCATTGATCCCACTCTGCTTTAGAACAAGAAGCACGCTATTGCTTTCTTGAGTCTCTAAGACAGCAGGAAACGTTAGTGTGCTGAGAACAAAAGAACGGTGTTTCCTACACATACGGACCATATCTATTCCAACTCTTCTTCTGAAACTGATACAAAGCACTGGTCCTCTAACATCCAATGCTTGTCAGTTAAGATGAGAAACGTGTGAGCCTCGTGAAAGATGTAGTTCGTTTGAGCAGAAAAGTGACTGCCACTAACTGAAACGAAGTCTTGCTTGGAGGAAGACTCAGAGCCTGGGATTTAACTCCATTTCTGAAGTGAACAACACAGCGTACTTCTCATCCATTGATCACACTCTGCTTTAGAGCAAGAAGCACAATCTTGCTTTCTAGAGTCTCTAAGACAGCAGGATATCTGAGTGTGCCCAGAACAAAAGAACGGTATTTCCTAAACATACGGACTATATGTAGTCCAAAACTTCTTCTGAAACTGATTGAATGCACAGGTCCTCTAACATCCAATGCTTGTCAGTTAAGATGAGAAACGTGTGAGCTTCGTGAACGATGTAGTTCATTTGAGCATAAAAGTGACTGCCCTCACCTGAAACGAAGTCTTGCTTGTAGGGAGACTCAGAGCCTGGGATTTAATTCCTTTTCTGAAGTGAAACACACAGCATAGTTTTCATCCATGGATCACACTCTGCTTTAGAGCAAAAAGCACGCTCTTGCTTTCTAGAGTCTCTAAGACAGCAGGAAACATGAGTGTGCTGAGAACAAAAGAACAGTGTTTCCTACACATACGGACCATATCTAGTCCAAATCTGCTTCTTAAACTGATACAAAGCACTGGTCCTCTAACATCCAATGCTTGTCTGTTAAGATGAGAAACGTGTGAGCTTTGTGAACGATATAGTTCGTTTGAGCAGAAAAGTGACTGCCATTACCTGAAACGAAGTCTTGCTTGTAGGAAGACACAGAGCCTGGGATTTAAGTCCATTTCTGAAGGGAAACACACAGCATAGTTCTCATCGATGGATCACACTCTGCTTTAGAGCAAAAAGCACACTCTTGCTTTCCAGAGTCTCTAAGACAGCAGGAAATCTGAGTGTGCCCAGAACAAAAGAATGGTGTTTCCTACACATACGGACTATATGTAGTCCAAAATTTCGTCTGAAACTGATAGAATGCACTGGTCCTATAACATCCAATGCTTGTCAGTTAAGATGAGAAACGTGTGAGCTTCGTGAACGATGTAGTTCGTTTGAGCAGAAAAGTGACTGCCCTTACCTGAAACGAAGTCTTGCTTATAGGAAGACTCAGAGCCTGGGATTTACTTCATTGCTGAAGTGAAACACACAGCATAGTTCTCATCCATGGATCACACTCTGCTTTAGAGCAAGAAGCACACTCTTGGTTTCTAGATTCTCTAAGACAGCAGGAAATCTGAGTGTGCCCAGAACAAAAGAACGGAGTTTCCTACACATACTGACTATATGTAGTCCAAATCTTCTTTTGAAACTGATACAATGCACTGGTCCTCTAACATCCAATGATTGTCAGTTAAGATGAGAAACGCGTGAGCTCAGTGAACGATGTAGTTCGTTTGAGCTGAAAAGTGACTGCCCTTACCTGAATCGAAGTCTTGCTTGTAGGAAGACTCAGAGGCTGGGATTTAACTCCATTTCTGAAGGGAAACACACAGCATAGTTCTCATCCATGGATCACACTCTGCTTTAGAGCAAGAAGCACGCTCTTACTTTCTAGAGTCTCTAAGACAGCAGGAAACGTGAGTGTGCCCAGAACAAAAGATCGAGGTTTCCTACACATATGGATCATATGTAATCCAACTCTGCTTCTGAAACTGATACAAAGCACTGACCCTCTAACATCCAATGCTTGTCAGTTAAGATGAGAAACGCGTGAGCTCAGTGAACGATGTAGTTCGTTTGAGCTGAAAAGTGACTGCCCTTACCTGAATCGAAGTCTTGCTTGTAGGAAGACTCAGAGCCTGGGGTTTAACTCCATTTCTGAAGGGAAACACACAGCATAGTTCTCATCGATGGATCACACTCTGTTTTAGAGCGAGAAGCACACTCTTGCTTTCTAGAGTCTCTAATACAGCAGTAAATCTGAGTGTGCCCAGAATAAAAGAATGGTGTTTCCTACACATATGGACCATATGTAGTCCAAATCTGCTTCTAAAACTGATACAAAGCACTGACCCTCTAACATCCAATGCTTGTCAGTTAAGATGGGAAACGTGTGAGCTTCATGAACGATGTAGTTCGTTTGAGCAGAAAAGTGACTGCCCTTACCTGAATTGAAGTCTTGCTTGTAGGAAGACTCAGAGCCTAGGATTTAACTCCATTTCTGAAGTAAAACACACAGCAGTGTAATCATCCATTGATCACACTCTGCTTTAGAACAAGAAGCACGCTATTGCTTTCTAGAGTCTCTAAGATAGCAAGAAACGTTAGTGTGCTGAGAACAAAAGAACGGTGTTTCATACACATACGGACCATATCTAATCCAACTCTTCTTCTGAAACTGATACAAAGCACTGGTCCTCTAACATCCAATGCTTGTCAGTTAAGATGGGAAACGTGTGAGCTTCGCGAAAGATGTAGTTCGTTTGAGCAGAAAAGTGACTGCCATTACCTGAAACGAAGTCTTCCTTGTAGGAAGACTCAGAGCCTGGGATTTAACTCCATTTCTGAAGTGAACCACACAGCGTAGTTCTCATCCATTGATCACACTCTCCTTTAGAGCAAGAAGCACAATCTTGCTTTCTAGAATCTCTAAGACAGCAGGATATCTGAGTGTGCCCAGAACAAAAGAACGGTGTTTCCTAAACATACGGACTATATGTAGTCCAAAACTTCTTCTGAAAGTGATTGAATTCACTGGTCCTCTAACATCCAATGCTTGTCAGTTAAGATGAGAAACGTGTGAGCTTTGTGAACGATGTAGTTCATTTGAGCAGAAAAGTGACTGCCCTCACCTAGAACGAAGTCTTGCTTGTAGGGAGACTCAGAGCCTGGGATTTAACTCCTTTTCTGAAGGGAAACACACAGCATAGTTTTCATCCATGGATCACACTCTGCTTTAGAGCGAGAAGCACGCTCTTGCTTTCTAAAATCTCTAAGACAGCAGGAAACGTGAGTGTGCTGAGAACATTAGAACAGTGTTTCCTACATATACGGACCATATCTAGTCCAACTCTGCTTCTGAAACTGATACAAAGCACTGGTCCTCTAACATCCAATGCTTGTCAGATAAGATGAGAAACCTGTGAGCGTCGTGAACGATGTAGATCCTTTGAGCAGACAAGTGACTAGACTTACCTGAAACGAAGTCTTGCTTGTTGGGAGACACAGAGCATGGGATTTAACTCCATTTCTGAAGTGAAACACACAGCATAGTCTCATCCATGGATCACACTCTGCTTTAGAGCAAGAAGCATGCTCTTGCTTTCTAGAGTGTCTAAGACAGCAGGAAACGTGATTGTGCCTAGAACAAAAGATCGAGGTTTCCTACACATATGAATCATATGTAGTCCAATTCTGCTTCTGAAACTGATACAAAGCACTGACCCTCTAACATCCAATGCTTGTCAGTTAAGATGAGAAACGTGTGAGCTTCGTGAACGATGTAGTTCATTTGAGCAGAAAAGTGACTGCCCTCACCTGAAATGAAGTCTTGCTTGTAGGGAGACTCAGAGCCTGGGATTTAACTCCATTGCTGAAGTGAAACTCACAACATAGTTCTCAGCCATGGATCACACTCTGCTTTAGAGCAAGAAGCACACTCTTGATTTCTAGAGTCTCTAAGACAGCAGGAAATCTGAGTGTGCCCAGAACAAAAGAACGGTGTTTCCTACACATACTGACTATATGTAGTCCAAATCTTCTTTTGAAAATGATACAATGCACTGGTCCTCTAACATCCAATGCTTGTCAGTTAAGATGAGAAACATGTGATCTTCATGAACGATGTAGTTCCTTTGAGCAGAAATGTGACTGCCCTTACCTGAATTGAAGTCTTGCTTGTAGGAAGACTCAGAGCCTAGGATTTAACTCCATTTCTGAAGTAAAACACACAGCAGTGTAATCATCCATTGATCACACTCTGCTTTAGAACAAGAAGCACGCTATTGCTTTCTAGAGTCTCTAAGACAGCAGGAAACGTTAGTGTGCTGAGAACAAAAGAACGGTGTTTCCTACACATACGGACCATATCTATTACAACTCTTCTTCTGAAACTGATACAAAGCACTGGTCCTCTAACATCCAATGCTTGTCAGTTAAGATGAGAAACGTGTGAGCCTCGTGAAAGATGTAGTTCGTTTGAGCAGAAAAGTGACTGCCATTAACTGAAACGAAGTCTTGCTTGGAGGAAGACTCAGAGCCTGGGATTTAACTCCATTTCTGAAGTGAACAACACAGCGTACTTCTCATCCATTGATCACACTCTGCTTTAGAGCAAGAAGCACAATCTTGCTTTCTAGAGTCTCTAAGACAGCAGGATATCTGAGTGTGCCCAGAACAAAAGAACGGTGTTTCCTAAACATACGGACTATATGTAGTCCAAAACTTCTTCTGAAACTGATTGAATGCACAGGTCCTCTAACATCCAATGCTTGTCAGTTAAGATGAGAAACGTGTGAGCTTCGTGAACGATGTAGTTCATTTGAGCATAAAAGTGACTGCCCTCACCTGAAACGAAGTCTTGCTTGTAGGGAGACTCAGAGCCTGGGATTTAATTCCTTTTCTGAAGTGAAACACACAGCATAGTTTTCATCCATGGATCACACTCTGCTTTAGAACGAGAAGCACGCTCTTGCTTTCTAGAGTCTCTAAGACAGCAGGAAACATGAGTGTGCTGAGAACAAAAGAACAGTGTTTCCTACACATACGGACCATATCTAGTCCAAATCTGCTTCTTAAACTGATACAAAGCACTGGTCCTCTAACATCCAATGCTTGTCTGTTAAGATGAGAAACGTGTGAGCTTTGTGAACGATATAGTTCGTTTGAGCAGAAAAGTGACTGCCATTACCTGAAACGAAGTCTTGCTTGTAGGAAGACACAGAGCCTGGGATTTAAGTCCATTTCTGAAGGGAAACACACAGCATAGTTCTCATCGATGGATCACACTCTGCTTTAGAGCAAAAAGCACACTCTTGCTTTCCAGAGTCTCTAAGACAGCAGGAAATCTGAGTGTGCCCAGAACAAAAGAATGGTGTTTCCTACACATACGGACTATATGTAGTCCAAAATTTCGTCTGAAACTGATAGAATGCACTGGTCCTCTAACATCCAATGCTTGTCAGTTAAGATGAGAAACGTGTGAGCTTCGTGAACGATGTAGTTCGTTTGAGCAGAAAAGTGACTGCCCTTACCTGAAACGAAGTCTTGCTTATAGGAAGACTCAGAGCCTGGGATTTACTTCATTGCTGAAGTGAAACACACAGCATAGTTCTCATCCATGGATCACACTCTGCTTTAGAGCAAGAAGCACACTCTTGGTTTCTAGATTCTCTAAGACAGCAGGAAATCTGAGTGTGCCCAGAACAAAAGAACGGTGTTTCCTACACATACTGACTATATGTAGTCCAAATCTTCTTTTGAAAATGATACAATGCACTGGTCCTCTAACATCCAATGCTTGTCAGTTAAGATGAGAAATGTGTGAACTTCATGAACGATGTAGTTCCTTTGAGCAGAAATGTGACTGCCCTTACCTGAAACGACGTCTTGCTTGTAGGGAGACTCAGAGCATGGGATTTAACTCCATTTCTGAAGGTAAACACACAGCATAGTTCTCATCCATGGATCACACTCTGCTTTAGAGCGAGAAGCACGCTCTTGCTTTCTAAAATCTCTAAGACAGCAGGAAACGTGAGTGTGCTCAGAACATTAGAACAGTGTTTCCTACATATACGGACCATATCTAGTCCAACTCTGCTTCTGAAACTGATACAAAGCACTGGTCCTCTAACATCCAATGCTTGTCAGATAAGATGAGAAACCTGTGAGCGTCGTGAACGATGTAGTTCCTTTGAGCAGACAAGTGACTAGACTTACCTGAAACGAAGTCTTGCTTGTTGGGAGACACAGAGCATGGGATTTAACTCCATTTCTGAAGTGAAACACAAAGCATAGTCTCATCCATGGATCACACTCTGCTTTAGAGCAAGAAGCACGCTCTTGCTTTCTAGAGTGTCTAAGACAGCAGGAAACGTGATTGTGAATAGAACAAAAGATCGAGGTTTCCTACACATATGAATCATATGTAGTCCAACTCTGCTTCTGAAACTGATACAAAGCACTGACCCTCTAACATCCAATGCTTGTCAGTTAAGATGAGAAACGTGTGAGCTTCGTGAACGATGTAGTTCATTTGAGCAGAAAAGTGACTGCCCTCACCTGAAATGAAGTCTTGCTTGTAGGGAGACTCAGAGCCTGGGATTTAACTCCAAGGCTGAAGTGAAACTCACAACATAGTTCTCAGCCATGGATCACACTCTGCTTTAGAGCAAGAAGCACACTCTTGATTTCTAGAGTCTCAAAGACAGCAGGAAATCTGAGTGTGCCCAGAACAAAAGAACGGTGTTTCCTACACATACTGACTATATGTAGTCCAAATCTTCTTTTGAAAATGATACAATGCACTGGTCCTCTAACATCCAATGCTTGTCAGTTAAGATGAGAAATGTGTGAACTTCATGAACGATGTAGTTCCTTTGAGCAGAAATATGACTGCCCTTACCTGAAACGAAGTCTTGCTTGTAGGGAGACTCAGAGCATGGGATTTAACTCCATTTCTGAAGGTAAACACACAGCATAGTTCTCATCCATGGATCACACTCTGCTTTAGAGCGAGAAGCACGCTCTTGCTTTCTAAAATCTCTAAGACAGCAGGAAACGTGAGTGTGCTGAGAACATTAGAACAGTGTTTCCTACATATACGGACCATATCTAGTCCAACTCTGCTTCTGAAACTGATACAAAGCACTGGTCCTCTAACATCCAATGCTTGTCAGATAAGATGAGAAACCTGTGAGCGTCGTGAACGATGCAGTTCCTTTTAGCAGACAAGTGACTAGACTTACCTGAAACGAAGTCTTGCTTGTTGGGAGACACAGAGCATGGGATTTAACTCCATTTCTGAAGTGAAACACAAAGCATAGTCTCATCCATGGATCACACTCTGCTTTAGAGCAAGAAGCACGCTCTTGCTTTCTAGAGTGTCTAAGACAGCAGGAAACGTGATTGTGAATAGAACAAAAGATCGAGGTTTCCTACACATATGAATCATATGTAGTCCAACTCTGCTTCTGAAACTGATACAAAGCACTGACCCTCTAACATCCAATGCTTGTCAGTTAAGATGAGAAACGTGTGATCTTCATGAACGATGTAGTTCCTTTGAGCAGAAATGTGACTGCCCTTACCTGAAACGAAGTCTTGCTTGTAGGAAGACTCAGAGCCTGGGATTTAACTCCATTTCTGAAGGGAAACACACAGCATAGTTCTCATCCATGGATAACACTCTGATTTAGAGCGAGAAGCACACTCTTGCTTTCTAGAGTCTCTAATACAGCAGGAAATCTGAGTGTGCCCAGAATAAAAGAATGGTGTTTCCTACACATACAGACGATATGTAGTCCAAATCTTCTTCTAAAACTGATACAAAGCACTGACCCTCTAACATCCAATGCTTGTCAGTTAAGATGGGAAACGTGTCAGCTTCATGAAAGATGTAGTTCGTTTGAGCAGAAAAGTGACTGCCCTTACCTGAATTGAAGTCTTGCTTGTAGGAAGACTCAGAGCCTGGTATTTAACTCCATTTCTGAAGTAAAACACACAGCAGTGTAATCATCCATTGATCCCACTCTGCTTTAGAACAAGAAGCACGCTATTGCTTTCTAGAGTCTCTAAGACAGCAGGAAACGTTAGTGTGCTGAGAACAAAAGAACGGTGTTTCCTACACATACTGACTATATGTAGTCCAAATCTTCTTTTGAAAATGATACAAAGCACTGGTCCTCTAACATCCAATGCTTGTCTGTTAAGATGAGAAACGTGTGAGCTTTGTGAACGATATAGTTCGTTTGAGCAGAAAAGTGACTGCCATTACCTGAAACGAAGTCTTGCTTGTAGGAAGACACAGAGCCTGGGATTTAAGTCCATTTCTGAAGGGAAACACACAGCATAGTTCTCATCGATGGATCACACTCTGCTTTAGAGCAAAAAGCACACTCTTGCTTTCCAGAGTCTCTAAGACAGCAGGAAATCTGAGTGTGCCCAGAACAAAAGAATGGTGTTTCCTACACATACGGACTATATGTAGTCCAAAATTTCATCTGAAACTGATAGAATGCACTGGTCCTCTAACATCCAATGCTTGTCAGTTAAGATGAGAAACGTGTGAGCTTCGTGAACGATGTAGTTCGTTTGAGCAGAAAAGTGACTGCCCTTACCTGAAACGAAGTCTTGCTTATAGGAAGACTCAGAGCCTGGGATTTACTTCATTGCTGAAGTGAAACACACAGCATAGTTCTCATCCATGGATCACACTCTGCTTTAGAGCAAGAAGCACACTCTTGGTTTCTAGATTCTCTAAGACAGCAGGAAATCTGAGTGTGCCCAGAACAAAAGAACGGTGTTTCCTACACATACTGACTATATGTAGTCCAAATCTTCTTTTGAAAATGATACAATGCACTGGTCCTCTAACATCCAATGCTTGTCAGTTAAGATGAGAAATGTGTGAACTTCATGAACGATGTAGTTCCTTTGAGCAGAAATGTGACTGCCCTTACCTGAAACGAAGTCTTGCTTGTAGGGAGACTCAGAGCATGGGATTTAACTCCATTTCTGAAGGTAAACACACAGCATAGTTCTCATCCATGGATCACACTCTGCTTTAGAGCGAGAAGCACGCTCTTGCTTTCTAAAATCTCTAAGACAGCAGGAAACGTGAGTGTGCTGAGAACATTAGAACAGTGTTTCCTACATATACGGACCATATCTAGTCCAACTCTGCTTCTGAAACTGATACAAAGCACTGGTCCTCTAACATCCAATGCTTGTCAGATAAGATGAGAAACCTGTGAGCGTCGTGAACGATGTAGTTCCTTTGAGCAGACAAGTGACTAGACTTACCTGAAACGAAGTCTTGCTTGTTGGGAGACACAGAGCATGGGATTTAACTCCATTTCTGAAGTGAAACACAAAGCATAGTCTCATCCATGGATCACACTCTGCTTTAGAGCAAGAAGCACGCTCTTGCTTTCTAGAGTGTCTAAGACAGCAGGAAACGTGATTGTGAATAGAACAAAAGATCGAGGTTTCCTACACATATGAATCATATGTAGTCCAACTCTGCTTCTGAAACTGATACAAAGCACTGACCCTCTAACATCCAATGCTTGTCAGTTAAGATGAGAAACGTGTGAGCTTCGTGAACGATGTAGTTCATTTGAGCAGAAAAGTGACTGCCCTCACCTGAAATGAAGTCTTGCTTGTAGGGAGACTCAGAGCCTGGGATTTAACTCCAAGGCTGAAGTGAAACTCACAACATAGTTCTCAGCCATGGATCACACTCTGCTTTAGAGCAAGAAGCACACTCTTGATTTCTAGAGTCTCAAAGACAGCAGGAAATCTGAGTGAGCCCAGAACAAAAGAACGGTGTTTCCTACACATACTGACTATATGTAGTCCAAATCTTCTTTTGAAAATGATACAATGCACTGGTCCTCTAACATCCAATGCTTGTCAGTTAAGATGAGAAATGTGTGAACTTCATGAACGATGTAGATCCTTTGAGCAGAAATGTGACTGCCCTTACCTGAAACGAAGTCTTGCTTGTAGGGAGACTCAGAGCATGGGATTTAACTCCATTTCTGAAGGTAAACACACAGCATAGTTCTCATCCATGGATCACACTCTGCTTTAGAGCGAGAAGCACGCTCTTGCTTTCTAAAATCTCTAAGACAGCAGGAAACGTGAGTGTGCTGAGAACATTAGAACAGTGTTTCCTACATATACGGACCATATCTAGTCCAACTCTGCTTCTGAAACTGATACAAAGCACTGGTCCTCTAACATCCAATGCTTGTCAGATAAGATGAGAAACCTGTGAGCGTCGTGAACGATGCAGTTCCTTTTAGCAGACAAGTGACTAGACTTACCTGAAACGAAGTCTTGCTTGTTGGGAGACACAGAGCATGGGATTTAACTCCATTTCTGAAGTGAAACACAAAGCATAGTCTCATCCATGGATCACACTGTGCTTTAGAGCAAGAAGCACGCTCTTGCTTTCTAGAGTGTCTAAGACAGCAGGAAACGTGATTGTGAATAGAACAAAAGATCGAGGTTTCCTACACATATGAATCATATGTAGTCCAACTCTGCTTCTGAAACTGATACAAAGCACTGACCCTCTAACATCCAATGCTTGTCAGTTAAGATGAGAAACGTGTGATCTTCATGAACGATGTAGTTCCTTTGAGCAGAAATGTGACTGCCCTTACCTGAAACGAAGTCTTGCTTGTAGGAAGACTCAGAGCCTGGGATTTAACTCCATTTCTGAAGGGAAACACACAGCATAGTTCTCATCCATGGATAACACTCTGATTTAGAGCGAGAAGCACACTCTTGCTTTCTAGAGTCTCTAATACAGCAGGAAATCTGAGTGTGCCCAGAATAAAAGAATGGTGTTTCCTACACATACAGACGATATGTAGTCCAAATCTTCTTCTAAAACTGATACAAAGCACTGACCCTCTAACATCCAATGCTTGTCAGTTAAGATGGGAAACGTGTCAGCTTCATGAAAGATGTAGTTCGTTTGAGCAGAAAAGTGACTGCCCTTACCTGAATTGAAGTCTTGCTTGTAGGAAGACTCAGAGCCTGGTATTTAACTCCATTTCTGAAGTAAAACACACAGCAGTGTAATCATCCATTGATCCCACTCTGCTTTAGAACAAGAAGCACGCTATTGCTTTCTAGAGTCTCTAAGACAGCAGGAAACGTTAGTGTGCTGAGAACAAAAGAACGGTGTTTCCTACACATACGGACCATATCTAGTCCAAATCTGCTTCTGAAACTGATACAAAGCACTGACCCTCTAACATCCAATGCTTGTCAGTTAAGATGGGAAACGTGTGAGCTTCATGAACGATGTAGTTCCTTTGAGCAGAAAAGTGACTGCCTTACCTGAATTGAAGTCTTGCTTGTAGGAAGACTCAGAGCCTGGGATTTAACTCCATTTCTGAAGGCAAACACAGAGCATAGTTCTCATCCATGGATCACAATCTGCTTTAGAGCGAGAAGCACGCTCTTGCTTTCTAGAGTCTCTAAAACAGCAGGAAACGTGAGTGTGCCTAGAACAAAAGAACGGTGTTTCCTACACATACGGACTATATGTAGTCCAAAACTTCTTCTGAAACAGATAGAATGCACTGGTCCTCTAACATCCAATGCTTGTCAGTTAAGATGAGAAACGTGTGTGCTTCGTGAAAGATGTAGATCGTTTGAGCAGAAAAGTGACTGCCCTTACCTGAAACGAAGTCTTGCTTGTAGGAAGCCTCAGAGCCTGGGATTTAACTCCATTTCTGAAGTAAAACACGCAGCAGTGTAATCATCCTTTGATCACACTCTGCTTTAGAACAAGAAGCACACTCTTGCTTTCTAGAGTCTCTAAGACAGCAGGAAACGTGTTTTTGCAGAGAACAAAAGAACGGTGTTTCCTACACATATGGACCATATCTAGTCCAACTCTGCTTCTGAAACTCATACAAAGCACTGGTCCTCTAACATCCAATGCTTGTCAGTTAAGATGGGAAACGTGTGAGCTTCATGAACGATGTAGTTCGTTTGAGCAGAAAATTGACTGCCGTTACCTGAAATGAAATCTTGCTTGTAGGAAGACACAGAGCCTGGGATTTAAGTCCATTTCTGAAGGGAAACACACAGCATTGTTCTCATCGATGGATCACACTCTGCTTTAGAGCAGAAGCACACTCTTGCTTTCTAGGGTCTCTAAGACAGCAGGAAATCTGAGTGTGCCCAGAACAAAAGAACGGGGTTTCCTACACATACGGACTATATGTAGTCCAAAATTTCTTCTGAAACTGATAGAATGCACTCTTCCTCTAACATCCAATGCTTGTCAGTTAAGATGAGAAACGTGTGAGCTTCGTGAAAGATGTAGTTCGTTTGAGCAGAAAAGTGACTGCCCTTACCTGAATTGAAGTCTTGCTTGTAGGAAGACTCAGAGCCTGGTATTTAACTCCATTTCTGAAGTAAAACACACAGCAGTGTAATCATCCATTGATCCCACTCTGCTTTAGAACAAGAAGCACGCTATTGCTTTCTAGAGTCTCTAAGACAGCAGGAAACGTTAGTGTGCTGAGAACAAAAGAACGGTGTTTCCTACACATACTGACTATATGTAGTCCAAATCTTCTTTTGAAAATGATACAAAGCACTGGTCCTCTAACATCCAATGCTTGTCTGTTAAGATGAGAAACGTGTGAGCTTTGTGAACGATATAGTTCGTTTGAGCAGAAAAGTGACTGCCATTACCTGAAACGAAGTCTTGCTTGTAGGAAGACACAGAGCCTGGGATTTAAGTCCATTTCTGAAGGGAAACACACAGCATAGTTCTCATCGATGGATCACACTCTGCTTTAGAGCAAAAAGCACACTCTTGCTTTCCAGAGTCTCTAAGACAGCAGGAAATCTGAGTGTGCCCAGAACAAAAGAATGGTGTTTCCTACACATACGGACTATATGTAGTCCAAAATTTCATCTGAAACTGATAGAATGCACTGGTCCTCTAACATCCAATGCTTGTCAGTTAAGATGAGAAACGTGTGAGCTTCGTGAACGATGTAGTTCGTTTGAGCAGAAAAGTGACTGCCCTTACCTGAAACGAAGTCTTGCTTATAGGAAGACTCAGAGCCTGGGATTTACTTCATTGCTGAAGTGAAACACACAGCATAGTTCTCATCCATGGATCACACTCTGCTTTAGAGCAAGAAGCACACTCTTGGTTTCTAGATTCTCTAAGACAGCAGGAAATCTGAGTGTGCCCAGAACAAAAGAACGGTGTTTCCTACACATACTGACTATATGTAGTCCAAATCTTCTTTTGAAAATGATACAATGCACTGGTCCTCTAACATCCAATGCTTGTCAGTTAAGATGAGAAATGTGTGAACTTCATGAACGATGTAGTTCCTTTGAGCAGAAATGTGACTGCCCTTACCTGAAACGAAGTCTTGCTTGTAGGGAGACTCAGAGCATGGGATTTAACTCCATTTCTGAAGGTAAACACACAGCATAGTTCTCATCCATGGATCACACTCTGCTTTAGAGCGAGAAGCACGCTCTTGCTTTCTAAAATCTCTAAGACAGCAGGAAACGTGAGTGTGCTGAGAACATTAGAACAGTGTTTCCTACATATACGGACCATATCTAGTCCAACTCTGCTTCTGAAACTGATACAAAGCACTGGTCCTCTAACATCCAATGCTTGTCAGATAAGATGAGAAACCTGTGAGTGTCGTGAACGATGTAGTTCCTTTGAGCAGACAAGTGACTAGACTTACCTGAAACGAAGTCTTGCTTGTTGGGAGACACAGAGCATGGGATTTAACTCCATTTCTGAAGTGAAACACAAAGCATAGTCTCATCCATGGATCACACTCTGCTTTAGAGCAAGAAGCACGCTCTTGCTTTCTAGAGTGTCTAAGACAGCAGGAAACGTGATTGAGAATAGAACAAAAGATCGAGGTTTCCTACACATATGAATCATATGTAGTCCAACTCTGCTTCTGAAACTGATACAAAGCACTGACCCTCTAACATCCAATGCTTGTCAGTTAAGATGAGAAACGTGTGAGCTTCGTGAACGATGTAGTTCATTTGAGCAGAAAAGTGACTGCCCTCACCTGAAATGAAGTCTTGCTTGTAGGGAGACTCAGAGCCTGGGATTTAACTCCAAGGCTGAAGTGAAACTCACAACATAGTTCTCAGCCATGGATCACACTCTGCTTTAGAGCAAGAAGCACACTCTTGATTTCTAGAGTCTCAAAGACAGCAGGAAATCTGAGTGAGCCCAGAACAAAAGAACGGTGTTTCCTACACATACTGACTATATGTAGTCCAAATCTTCTTTTGAAAATGATACAATGCACTGGTCCTCTAACATCCAATGCTTGTCAGTTAAGATGAGAAATGTGTGAACTTCATGAACGATGTAGATCCTTTGAGCAGAAATGTGACTGCCCTTACCTGAAACGAAGTCTTGCTTGTAGGGAGACTCAGAGCATGGGATTTAACTCCATTTCTGAAGGTAAACACACAGCATAGTTCTCATCCATGGATCACACTCTGCTTTAGAGCGAGAAGCACGCTCTTGCTTTCTAAAATCTCTAAGACAGCAGGAAACGTGAGTGTGCTGAGAACATTAGAACAGTGTTTCCTACATATACGGACCATATCTAGTCCAACTCTGCTTCTGAAACTGATACAAAGCACTGGTCCTCTAACATCCAATGCTTGTCAGATAAGATGAGAAACCTGTGAGCGTCGTGAACGATGCAGTTCCTTTTAGCAGACAAGTGACTAGACTTACCTGAAACGAAGTCTTGCTTGTTGGGAGACACAGAGCATGGGATTTAACTCCATTTCTGAAGTGAAACACAAAGCATAGTCTCATCCATGGATCACACTGTGCTTTAGAGCAAGAAGCACGCTCTTGCTTTCTAGAGTGTCTAAGACAGCAGGAAACGTGATTGTGAATAGAACAAAAGATCGAGGTTTCCTACACATATGAATCATATGTAGTCCAACTCTGCTTCTGAAACTGATACAAAGCACTGACCCTCTAACATCCAATGCTTGTCAGTTAAGATGAGAAACGTGTGATCTTCATGAACGATGTAGTTCCTTTGAGCAGAAATGTGACTGCCCTTACCTGAAACGAAGTCTTGCTTGTAGGAAGACTCAGAGCCTGGGATTTAACTCCATTTCTGAAGGGAAACACACAGCATAGTTCTCATCCATGGATAACACTCTGATTTAGAGCGAGAAGCACACTCTTGCTTTCTAGAGTCTCTAATACAGCAGGAAATCTGAGTGTGCCCAGAATAAAAGAATGGTGTTTCCTACACATACAGACGATATGTAGTCCAAATCTTCTTCTAAAACTGATACAAAGCACTGACCCTCTAACATCCAATGCTTGTCAGTTAAGATGGGAAACGTGTCAGCTTCATGAAAGATGTAGTTCGTTTGAGCAGAAAAGTGACTGCCCTTACCTGAATTGAAGTCTTGCTTGTAGGAAGACTCAGAGCCTGGTATTTAACTCCATTTCTGAAGTAAAACACACAGCAGTGTAATCATCCATTGATCCCACTCTGCTTTAGAACAAGAAGCACGCTATTGCTTTCTAGAGTCTCTAAGACAGCAGGAAACGTTAGTGTGCTGAGAACAAAAGAACGGTGTTTCCTACACATACGGACCATATCTAGTCCAAATCTGCTTCTGAAACTGATACAAAGCACTGACCCTCTAACATCCAATGCTTGTCAGTTAAGATGGGAAACGTGTGAGCTTCATGAACGATGTAGTTCCTTTGAGCAGAAAAGTGACTGCCTTACCTGAATTGAAGTCTTGCTTGTAGGAAGACTCAGAGCCTGGGATTTAACTCCATTTCTGAAGGCAAACACAGAGCATAGTTCTCATCCATGGATCACAATCTGCTTTAGAGCGAGAAGCACGCTCTTGCTTTCTAGAGTCTCTAAAACAGCAGGAAACGTGAGTGTGCCTAGAACAAAAGAACGGTGTTTCCTACACATACGGACTATATGTAGTCCAAAACTTCTTCTGAAACAGATAGAATGCACTGGTCCTCTAACATCCAATGCTTGTCAGTTAAGATGAGAAACGTGTGTGCTTCGTGAAAGATGTAGATCGTTTGAGCAGAAAAGTGACTGCCCTTACCTGAAACGAAGTCTTGCTTGTAGGAAGCCTCAGACCCTGGGATTTAACTCCATTTCTGAAGTAAAACACGCAGCAGTGTAATCATCCATTGATCACACTCTGCTTTAGAACAAGAAGCACACTCTTGCTTTCTAGAGTCTCTAAGACAGCAGGAAACGTGTTTTTGCAGAGAACAAAAGAACGGTGTTTCCTACACATATGGACCATATCTAGTCCAACTCTGCTTCTGAAACTCATACAAAGCACTGGTCCTCTAACATCCAATGCTTGTCAGTTAAGATGGGAAACGTGTGAGCTTCATGAACGATGTAGTTCGTTTGAGCAGAAAATTGACTGCCGTTACCTGAAATGAAATCTTGCTTGTAGGAAGACACAGAGCCTGGGATTTAAGTCCATTTCTGAAGGGAAACACACAGCATTGTTCTCATCGATGGATCACACTCTGCTTTAGAGCAGAAGCACACTCTTGCTTTCTAGGGTCTCTAAGACAGCAGGAAATCTGAGTGTGCACAGAACAAAAGAACGGTGTTTCCTACACATACGGACTATATGTAGTCCAAAATTTCTTCTGAAACTGATAGAATGCACTGGTCCTCTAACATCCAATGCTTGTCAGTTAAGATGAGAAACGTGTGAGCTTCGTGAAAGATGTAGTTCGTTTGAGCAGAAAAGTGACTGCCCTTACCTGAAAGGAAGTCTTGCCTGTAGGGAGACTCAGAGCCTGGGATTTAACTCCTTTTCTGAAGTGAAACACACAGCATTGTTTTCCTCCATGGATCACACTCTGCTTTAGAAGGAGAAGCACGCTCTTGCTTTCTAGAGTCTCTAAGACAGCAGGAAACGTGAGTGTGCTGAGAAAAAAAAACGGTGTTTCCTACACAGACGGACCATATCTAGTCCAAATCTGCTTCTTAAAATGATACAAAGCACTGGTCCTCTAACATCCAATGCTTGTCTGTTAAGATGAGAAACGTGTGACCTTCCTGAACGATGTAGTACGTTTGAGCTGAAAAGTGACTGCCCTTACCTGAAACGAAGTCTTGCCTGCAGGAAGACACATAGAAAGGATTTAACTCCATTTCTGAAGGGAAACACACCACAGCATAGTTCTCATCCATGGATCACACTCTGCTTCAGAGCGAGAAGCACGCTCTTGCTTTCTAAAATCTCTAAGACAGCAGGAAATCTGAGTGTGCCCAGAACAAAAGATCGGTGTTTCCTACACATACTGACTATATGTAGTCCAAATCTTCTTTTGAAACTGATACAATGCACTGGTCCTCTAACATCCAATGCTTGTCAGTTAAGATGATAATCCTGTGACCTTTGTTAACGATGTAGTTTGTTTGAGCAGAAAAGTGACTGCCCTTACCTGAAATGAAGTCTTGCTTGTAGGAAGACTCAGAGCCTGGGATTAAACTCCATTTCTGAAGTGAAACACACAGCAGTGTTCTCATCCATTGATGACCCTCTGCTTTAGAACAAGAAGCACGCTCTTGCTTTCTAGACTCTCTAAGACAGCAGGAAACGTGAGTGTGCTGAGAACAAAAGAACGGTGTTTCCTACACATAAGGACCATATCTAGTCCAACTCTGCTTCTGAAACTGATACAAAGCACTGACCCACTAACATCCAATGCTTGTCAGTTAAGATGAGAAACGTGTGAGCTTCCTAAACGATGTAGTTCGTTTGAGCTGAAAAGTGACTGCCCTTACCTGAAACGAAGTCTTGCCTGTAGGAAGACACAGAGCAAGGGATTTAACTCCATTGCTGAAGGGAAACACACAGCATAGTTCTCATCCATGGATCACACTCTGCTTTAGAGCGAGAAGCATGCTCTTGCTTTCTAAAGTCTCTAAGACAGCAGGAAATCTGAGTGTGCCCAGAAAAAAAGAACGGTGTTTCCTACACATACGGACTATATGTAGTCCAAAACTTCTTCTGAAACTGATACAATGCACAGGTCCTCTAACATCCAATGCTTGTCAGTTAAGATGATAATCGTGTGATCTTCGTTAACAATGTAGTTCCTTTGAGCAGAAAAGTGACAGCCCTTACCTGAAATGAAGTCTTGCTTGTAGGAAGACTCAGAGCCTGGGATTTAACTCCATTTCTGTAGTGAAACACACAGCAGTGTTCTCATCCATTGATGACCCTCTGCTTTAGAAGAAGAAGCACGCTCTTGCTTTCTAGAGTCTCTAAGACAGCAGGAAACGTGAGTGTGCTGAGAACAAAAGAACCGTGTTTCGTACACATACGGACCATATCTAGTCCAACTCTGCTTCTTAAAATAATTCAAAGCACTGGTCCTCTAACATCCAATGCTTGTCTGTTAAGATGAGAAATGTGTGAGCTCAGTGAACGATGTAGTTCGTTTGACCTGAAAAGTGACTGCCCTTACCTGAAACGAAGTCTTGCTATAGGAAGACACAGAGATTGGGATTTAACTCCATTTCTGAAGGGAAACACACAGCATAGTTCTCTTCCATGGATCACAATCTGCTTTAGAGCCAGAAGCACGCTCTTGCTTTCTAGAGTCTCTAACACAGCAGGAAACGTGAGTATGCTGAGAACAAAAGAACGGTGTTTCCTACACATACGGACCATATCTAGTCCAACTCTGCTTCTTAAACTAATACAAAGGACTGGTCCTCTAACATCCAATGCTTGTGTGTTAAGATGAGAAATGTGTGAGCTCAGTGAACGATGTAGTTCGTTTGACCTGAAAAGTGACTGCCCTTACCTGAAACGAAGTCTTGCTGTAGGAAGACACAGAGATTGGGATTTAACTCCATTTCTGAAGGGAAACACACAGCATAGTTCTCATCCATGGATCACACTCTGCTTTAGAGCGAGAAGCATGCTCTTGCTTTATAAAGTCTCTAAGACAGCAGGAAATCTGAGTGTGCCCAGAAAAAAAGTACGGTGTTTCCTACACATACGGACTATATGTAGTCCAAAACTTCTTCTGAAACTGATACAATGCACAGGTCCTCTAACATCCAATGCTTGTCAGTTAAGATGATAATCGTGTGATCTTCGTTAACGATGTAGTTCCTTTGAGCAGAAAAGTGACAGCCCTTACCTGAAATGAAGTCTTGCTTGTAGGAAGACTCAGAGCCTGGGATTTAACTCCATTCCTGAAGTGAAACACACAGCAGTGTTCTCATCCATTGATGACCCTCTGCTTTAGAAGAAGAAGCACGCTCTTGCTTTCTAGAGTCTCTAAGTCAGCAGGAAACGTGAGTGTGCTGAGAACAAAAGAACGGTGTTTCCTACACATACGGACCATATCTAGTCCAACTCTGCTTCTGAAACTCATACAAAGCACTGGTCCTCTAACATCCAATGCTTGTCAGTTAAGATGGGAAACGTGTGAGCTTCATGAACGATGTACTTCTTTTGAACTGAAAAGTGACTACCATTACCTGAAACGAAGTCTTGCTTGTAGGAAGACACAGAGCCTGGGATTTAACTCCATTTCTGAAGGGAAACACACAGCATAGTATTCATCCATGGATCACACTGTGGTTAGAGCGAGAAGCACACTCTTGCTTTCTAGAGACTCTAAGACAGCAGGAAATTTGAGTGTGCCCAGGACAATAGAACGGTGTTTCCTACACTTATGGACCATATCCAGTCCAAATCTGCTTCTGAAACTGATATAAAGCATTGACCCTCTAACATCCAATGCTTGTCATTTAAGATGAGAAACGTGTGAGCTCTGTGAACGATGTAGTTCGTTTGAGCAGAAAAACGACTGTCCTTACCTGAAACGAAGTCTTGCTTGTAGGAAGACTCAGAGCCTGGGATTTAACTCCATTTCTGAAGGCAAACACACAACATAGTTCTCATCCATGGATCACACTCTGCTTTAGAGCCAGATGCACGCTCTTGCTTTCTAGAGTGTCTAAGACAGCAGGAAACGTGAGTGTGCTGAGAACAAAAGAACGGTGTTTCCTACACATACGGACCATATCAAGTCCAACTCATCTTCTGAAACTGATACAAAGCACTGGTCCTCTAACATCCAATGCTTGTCAGTTAAGATGGGAAACGTGTGAGCTTCATGAACGATGTAGTTCGTTTGAGCAAAAAAGTGACTGCCCTTACCTGAATTGAAGTCTTGCTTGTAGGAAGACTCAGAGCCTGGGATTTAACTCCATTTCTGAATTGAAACACACAGCAGTGTTCTCATCCATTGATCACACTCTACATTAGAATAAGAAGCATGCTCTTGCTTTTTAGAGTCTCTAAGACAGGAGGAAATGTGATTTTGCTGAGAACAAAAGAACGGAGTTTCCTACACATACGGACCATATCTAGTCCAAATCTGCTTCTGAAACTCATACAAAGCACTGGTCCTCTAACATCCAATGCTTGTCAGTTAAGATGGGAAACGTGTGAGCTTCATGAACGATGTAGTTCTTTTGAACTGAAAAGTGACTACCATTACCTGAAACGAAGTCTTGCTTGTAGGAAGACACAGAGCCTGGGATTTAACTCCATTTCTGAAGGGAAACACACAGCATAGTTCTCATACATGGATCACACTCTGCTTTAGAGCGAGAAGCACGCTCTTGCTTTCTAGAGTCTCTAAGACAGCAGGAAACGTGAGTGTTCTGAGAACAAAAGAACGGTGTTTCCTACACATATGGACCATATCTAGTCCAACTCATCTTCTGAAACTGATACAAAGCACTGGTCCTCTAACATCCAATGCTTGTCAGTTAAGATGAGAAACGTGTGTGCTTCGTGAAAGATGTAGATCGTTTGAGCAGAAAAGTGACTGCCCTTACCTGAAATGAAGTCTTGCTTGTAGGAAGCCTCAGAGCCTAGGATTTAACTCCATTTCTGAAGTAAAACACGCAGCAGTGTAATCATCCATTGATCACACTCTGCTTTAGAACAAGAAGCACACTCTTGCTTTCTAGATTCTCTAAGACAGCAGGAAACGTGTTTTTGCTGAGAACAAAAGAACCGTGTTTCCTACACATACGGACCATATCTAGTCCAACTCTGCTTCTGAAACTGATTCAAAGCACTGGTCCTCTAACATCCAATGCTTGTCTGTTATGATGAGAAATGTGTGAGCTCCGTGAACGATGTAGTTCGTTTGAGCTGAAAAGTGACTGCGCTTACCTGAAACGAAGTCTTGGTTGTAGGAAGACACAGAGATTGGGATTTAACTCCATTTCTGAAGGGAAACACACAGCATAATTCTCATCCATTGATCACAATCTGCTTTAGAGCGAGAAGCACGCTCTTGCTTTCTAGAGTCTCTAACACACCAGGAAACGTGTGTGTGCTGAGAACAAAAGAACGGTGTTTCCTACACATATGGACCATATCTAGTCCAACTCTGCTTCTGAAACTCATACAAAGCACTGATCCTCTAACATCCAATGCTTGTCAGTTAAGATGGGAAACGTGTGAGCTTCATGAACGATGTAGTTCGTTTGAGCAGAAAAGTGACTGCCCTTACCTGAAAGGAAGTCTTGCCTGTAGGGAGACTCAGAACCTGGGATTTAACTCCTTTTCTGAAGTGAAACACACAGCATTGTTTTCCTCCATGGATCACATTCTGATTTAGAAGGAGAAGCACACTCTTGCTTTCTAGAGTCTCTAAGACAGCAGGAAACGTGAGTGTGCTGAGAAAAAAAAAACGGTGTTTCCTACACAGACGGACCATATCTAATCCAAATCTGCTTCTTAAAATGATACAAAGCACTGGTCCTCTAACATCCAATGCTTGTCTGTTAAGATGAGAAACGTGTGACCTTCCTGAACGATGTAGTACGTTTGAGCTGAAAAGTGACTGCCCTTACCTGAAACGAAGTCTTGCCTGCAGGAAGACACATAGAAAGGATTTAACTCCATTTCTGAAGGGAAACACATAACAGCATAGTTCTCATCCATGGATCACACTCTGCTTCAGAGCGAGAAGCACGCTCTTGCTTTCTAAAATCTCTAAGACAGCAGGAAATCTGAGTGTGCCCAGAACAAAAGAACGGTGTTTCCTACACATACTGACTATATGTAGTCCAAATCTTCTTTTGAAACTGATACAATGCACTGGTCCTCTAACATCCAATGCTTGTCAGTTAAGATGATAATCCTGTGATCTTTGTTAACGATGTAGTTCGTTTGAGCAGAAAAGTGACTGCCCTTACCTGAAATGAAGTCTTGCTTGTAGGAAGACTCAGAGCCTGGGATTAAACTCCATTTCTGAAGTGAAACACACAGCAGTGTTCTCATCCATTGATGACCCTCTGCTTTAGAACAAGAAGCACGCTCTTGCTTTCTAGAGTCTCTAAGACAGCAGGAAACGTGAGTGTGCTGAGAACAAAAGAACGGTGTTTCCTACACATAAGGACCATATCTAGTCCAACTCTGCTTCTGAAACTGATACAAAGCACTGACCCACTAACATCCAATGCTTGTCAGTTAAGATGAGAAACGTGTGAGCTTCCTGAACGATGTAGTTCGTTTGAGCTGAAAAGTGACTGCCCTTACCTGAAACGAAGTCTTGCCTGTAGGAAGACACAGAGCAAGGGATTTAACTCCATTTCTGAAGGGAAACACACAGCATAGTTCTCATCCATGGATCACACTCTGCTTTAGAGCGAGAAGCATGCTCTTGCTTTCTAAAGTCTCTAAGACAGCAGGAAATCTGAGTGTGCCCAGAAAAAAAGAACGGTGTTTCCTACACATACGGACTATATGTAGTCCAAAACTTCTTCTGAAACTGATACAATGCACAGGTCCTCTAACATCCAATGCTTGTCAGTTAAGATGATAATCGTGTGATCTTCGTTAACGATGTAGTTCCTTTGACCAGAAAAGTGACAGCCCTTACCTGAAATGAATTCTTGCTTGTAGGAAGACTCAGAGCCTGGGATTTAACTCCATTTCTGAAGTGAAACACACAGCAGTGTTCTCATCCATTGATGACGCTCTGCTTTAGAAGAAGAAGCACGCTCTTGCTTTCTAGAGTCTCTAAGACAGCAGGAAACGTGAGTGTGCTGAGAACAAAAGAACCATGTTTCGTACACATACGGACCATATCTAGTCCAACTCTGCTTCTTAAACTAATACAAAGCACTGGTCCTCTAACATCCAATGCTTGTCTGTTAAGATGAGAAATGTGTGAGCTCAGTGAACGATGTAGTTCGTTTGACCTGAAAAGTGACTGCCCTTACCTGAAACGAAGTCTTGCTGTAGGAAGACACAGAGATTGGGATTTAACTCCATTTCTGAAGGGAAACACACAGCATAGTTCTCATCCATGGATCACAATCTGCTTTAGAGCGAGAAGCACGCTCTTGCTTTCTAGAGTCTCTAACACAGCAGGAAACGTGAGTGTGCTGAGAACAAAAGAACGGTGTTTCCTACACATACGGACCATATCTAGTCCAACTCTGCTTCTGAAACTCATACAAAGCACTGGTCCTCTAACATCCAATGCTTGTCAGTTAAGATGGGAAACGTGTGAGCTTCATGAACGATGTAGTTCTTTTGAACTGAAAAGTGACTACCATTACCTGAAACGAAGTCTTGCTTGTAGGAAGACACAGAGCCTGGGATTTAACTCCATTTCTGAAGGGAAACACACAGCATAGTATTCATCCATGGATCACACTGTGGTTAGAGCGAGAAGCACACTCTTGCTTTCTAGAGTCTCTAAGACAGCAGGAAATTTGAGTGTGCCCACAACAATAGAACGGTGTTTCCTACACATATGGACCATATCCAGTCCAAATCTGCTTCTGAAACTGATATAAAGCATTGACCCTCTAACATCCAATGCTTGTCATTTAAGATGAGAAACGTGTGAGCTCTGTGAACGATGTAGTTCGTTTGAGCAGAAAAGCGACTGTCCTTACCTGAAACGAAGTCTTGCTTGTAGGAAGACTCAGAGCCTGGGATTTAACTCCATTTCTGAAGGAAACACACAACATAGTTCTCATCCATGGATCACACTCTGCTTTAGAGCGAGAAGCATGCTCTTGCTTTCTAGAGTGTCTAAGACAGCAGGAAACGTGAGTGTGCTGAGAACAAAAGAACGGTGTTTCCTACACATACGGACCATATCTAGTCCAACTCATCTTCTGAAACTGATACAAAGCACTGGTCCTCTAACATCCAATGCTTGTCAGTTAAGATGGGAAACGTGTGAGCTTCATGAACGATGTAGTTCGTTTGAGCAAAAAAGTGACTGCCCTTACCTGAATTGAAGTCTTGCTTGTAGGAAGACTCAGAGCCTGGGATTTAACTCCATTTCTGAATTGAAACACACAGCATAGTTCTCATCCATGGGTCACACTCTGCTTTAGAGCAAGAAGCACACTCTTGCTTTCTAGAATCTCTAAGACAGCAGGAAATGTGAGTGTGCTGAGAACAAAAGAACGGTGTTTCATTCACATACATACCATATCTAGTCCAACTCTGCTTCTGAAACTGATACAAAGCACTGGTCCTCTAACATCCAATGCTTGTCTGTTAAGATGAGAAACGTGTGAGCTCCGTGAAAGATGTAGTTCGTTTGAGCTGAAAAGTGACTGCCCTTACCTGAAACGAAGTCTTGCTTGTTGGAAGACATAGAGCCTGGGATTTAACTCCTTTTCTGAAGGGAAACACACAGCATAGTTTTCATCCATGGATCACACTCTGCTTTAGAGCGAGAAGCACGCTCTTGCTTTCTAAAATCTCTAAGACAGCAGGAAACGTGAGTGTGCTGAGAACATTAGAACAGTGTTTCCTACATATACGGACCATATCTAGTCCAACTCTGCTTCTGAAACTGATACAAAGCACTGGTCCTCTAACATCCAATGCTTGTCAGATAAGATGAGAAACCTGTGAGCGTCGTGAACGATGTAGTTCCTTTGAGCAGACAAGTGACTAGACTTACCTGAAACGAAGTCTTGCTTGTTGGGAGACACAGAGCATGGGATTTAACTCCCTTTCTGAAGTGAAACACAAAGCATAGTCTCATCCATGGATCACACTCTGCTTTAGAGCAAGAAGCACGCTCTTGCTTTCTAGAGTCTCTAAGACAGCAGGAAACGTGATTGTGCCTAGAACAAAAGATCGAGGTTTCCTACACATATGAATCATATGTAGTCCAACTCTGCTTCTGAAACTGATACAAAGCACTGACCCTCTAACATCCAATGCTTGTCACTTAAGATGAGAAACGTGTGAGCTTCGTGAATGATGTAGTTCATTTGAGCAGAAAAGTGACTGCCCTCACCTGAAATGAAGTCTTGCTTGTAGGGAGACTCAGAGCCTGGGATTTAACTCAATTGCTGAAGTGAAACTCACAACATAGTTCTCAGCCATGGATCACACTCTGCTTTAGAGCAAGAAGCACGCTCTTGCTTTCTAGAGTCTCTAAGACAGCAGGAAACGTGAGTGTGCCCAGAACAAAAGATCGAGGTTTCCTACACATATGAATCATATGTAGTCCAACCCTGCTTCTGAAACTGATACAAAGCACTGACCCTCTAACATCCAATACTTGTCAGTTAAGATAAGAAACGCGTGAGCTCAGTGAACAATGTAGTTCGTTTGAGCTGAAAAGTGACTTCCCTTACCTGAATCGAAGTCTTGCTTGTAGGAAGACTCAGAGCTTGGGATTTAACTCCATTTCTGAAGGGAAACACACAGCATAGTTCTCATCCATGGATCACACTCTGCTTTAGAAGGAGAAGCACGCTCTTGCTTTCTAGAGTCTCTAAGACAGCAGGAAACGTGAGTGTGCTGAGAACAAAAGAGCAGTGTTTCCTACACATACAGACCATATCTAGTCCAAATCTGCTTCTTAAACTGATACAAAGCACTGGTCCTCTAACATCCAATGCTTGTCTGTTAAGATGAGAAACGTGTGAGCTTTGTGAACGATATAGTTCCTTTGAACAGAAAAGTGACTGCTCTTACCTGAAAAGAAGTCTTGCTTGTAGGAAGACACAGAGCCTGGGATTTAAGTCCATTTCTGAAGGGAAACACACAGCATAGTTCTCATCGATGGAACACACTCTGCTTTAGAGCAAGAAGCACACTCTTGCTTTCTAGAATCTCTAAGACAGCAGGAAATCTGAGTGTGCCCAGAACAAAAGAACGGGGTTTCCTACACATACGGACTATATGTACTCCAAAATTTCTTCTGAAACTGATAGAATGCACTGGTCCTCTAACATCCAATGTTTGTCAGTTAAGATGAGAAACGTGTGAGCTTCGTGAAAGATGTAGTTCGTTTGAGCAGAAAAGTGACTGCCCTTACCTGAAACGAAGTCTTGCTTGTATGGAGACTCAGAGCCTGGCATTTAACTCCTTTTCTGAAGTGAAACACACAGCATAGTTTTCATCCATGAATCACACTCTGCTTTAGAAGGAGAAGCACACTCTTGCTTTCTAGAGTCTCTAAGACAGCAGGAAACATGAGTGTGCTGAGAAAAAAAAAACGGTGTTTCCTACACAGACGGACCATATCTAGTCCAAATCTGCTTCTTAAAATGATACAAAGCACTGGTCCTCTAACATCCAATTCTTGTCTGTTAAGATGAGAAACGTGTGAGCTTCCTGAAGGATGTAGTTTGTTTGAGCTGAAAAGTGACTGCCCTTACCTGAAACGAAGTCTTGCTTGTAGGAAGACTCAGAGCCTGGGATTTACTCCATTGCTGAAGTGAAACACACAGCATAGTTCTCATCCATGGATCACACTCTGCTTTAGAGCAAGAAGCACACTCTTGATTTCTAGAGTCTCTAAGACAGCAGGAAACGTGAGTGTGCTGAGAACAAAAGAACGGTGTTTCCTACACATACATACCATATCTAGTCCAACTCTGCTTCTGAATCTGATACAAAGCACTGGTCCTCTAACATCCAATGCTTGTCTGTTAAGATGAGAAACGTGTGAGCTCCGTGAAAGATGTAGTTCGTTTGAGCTGAAAAGTGACTGCCCTTACCAGAAACGAAGTCTTGCTTGTTGGAAGACATAGAGCCTGGGATTTAACTCCTTTTCTGAATGGAAACACACAGCATAGTTTTCATCCATGGATCACACTCTGCTTTAGAGCGAGAAGCACGCTCTTGCTTTTTAAAATCTCTAAGACAGCAGGAAACGTGAGTGTGCTGAGAACATTAGAACAGTGTTTCCTACATATACGGACCATATCTAGTCCAAATCTGCTTCTGAAACTGATACAAAGCACTGGTCCTCTAACATCCAATGCTTGTCAGTTAAGATGAGAAACCTGTGAGCTTCGTGAACGATGTAGTTCCTTTGAGCAGAAAAGTGACTACACATACCTGAAACGAAGTCTTGCTTGTTGGGAGACACAGAGCATGGGATTTTACTCCATTTCTGAAGTGAAACACAAAGCATAGTCTCATCCATGGATCACACTCTGCTTTAGAGCAAGAAGCACGCTCTTGCTTTCTAGAGTCTCTAAGACAGCAGGAAACATGAGTGTGCCCAGAACAAAAGATCGAGGTTTCCTACACATATGGATCATATGTAGTCCAACTCTGCTTCTGAAACTGATACAAAGCACTGACCCTCTAACATCCAATGATTGTCAGTTAAGATGAGAAACGCGTGAGCTCAGTGAACGATGTAGTTCGTTTGAGCTGAAAAGTGACTGCCCTTACCTGAATCGAAGTCTTGCTTGTAGGAAGACTCAGAGCCTGGGATTTAACTCCATTTCTGAAGGGAAACACACAGCATAGTTCTCATCGATGGATCACACTCTGTTTTAGAGCGAGAAGCACACTCTTGCTTTCTAGAGTCTCTAATACAGCAGGAAATCTGAGTGTGCCCAGAATAAAAGAATGGTGTTTCCTACACATATGGACCATATGTAGTCCAAATCTGCTTCTAAAACTGATACAAAGCACTGACCCTCTAACATCCAATGCTTGTCAGTTAAGATGGGAACCATGTGAGCTTCATGAACGATGTAGTTCGTTTGAGCAGAAAAGTGACTGCCCTTACCTGAATTGAAGTCTTGCTTGTAGGAAGACTCAGAGCCTAGGATTTAACTCCATTTCTGAAGTAAAACACACAGCAGTGCAATCATCCATTGATCACACTCTGCTTTAGAACAAGAAGCACGCTATTGCTTTCTAGAGTCTCTAAGACAGCAAGAAACGTTAGTGTGCTGAGAACAAAAGAACGGTGTTTCATACACATATGGACCATATCTATTCCAACTCTTCTTCTGAAACTGATACAATGCACTGGTCCTCTAACATCCAATGCTTGTCAGTTAAGATGAGAAACGTGTGAGCTTCGCGAAAGATGTAGTTCGTTTGAGCAGAAAAGTGACTGCCATTACCTGAAACGAAGTCTTCCTTGTAGGAAGACTCAGAGCCTGGGATTTAACTCCATTTCTGAAGTGAACCACACAGCGTAGTTCTCATCCATTAATCACACTCTCCTTTAGAGCAAGAAGCACAATCTTGCTTTCTAGAGTCTCTAAGACAGCAGGATATCTGAGTGTGCCCAGAACAAAAGAACGGTGTTTCCTAAACATACGGACTATATGTAGTCCAAAACTTCTTCTGAAACTGATTGAATTCACTGGTCCTCTAACATCCAATGCTTGTCAGTTAAGATGAGAAACGTGTGAGCTTTGTGAACGATGTAGTTCATTTGAGCAGAAAAGTGACTGCCCTCACCTAGAACGAAGTCTTGCTTGTAGGGAGACTCAGAGCCTGGGATTTAACTCCTTTTCTGAAGTGAAACACACAGCATAGTTTTCATCCATGGATCACACTCTGCTTTAGAACGAGAAGCACGCTCTTGCTTTCTAGAGTCTCTAAGACAGCAGGAAACGTGAGTGTGCTGAGAACAAAAGAACAGTGTTTCCTACACATACGGACCATAGCTAGTCCAAATCTGCTTCTTAAACTGATACAAAGCATTGGTCCTCTAACATCCAATGCTTGTCTGTTAAGATGAGAAACGTGTGAGCTTTGTGAACGATATAGTTCGTTTGAGCAGAAAAGTGACTGCCATTACCTGAAAAGAAGTCTTGCTTGTAGGAAGACACAGAGCCTGGGATTTAAGTCCATTTCTGAAGGGAAACACACAGCATAGTTCTCATCGATGGATCACACTCTGCTTTAGAGCAAAAAGCACACTCTTGCTTTCCAGAGTCTCTAAGACAGCAGGAAATCTGAGTGTGCCCAGAACAAAATAATGGTGTTTCCTACACATACGGACTATATGTAGTCCAAAATTTCGTCTGAAACTGATACAAAGCACTGGTCCTCTAACATCCAATGCTTGTCAGTTAAGATGAGAAACTTGTGAGCTTTGTGAACGATGTAGTTCGTTTGAGCAGAAAAGTGACTGCCCTTACCTGAAACGAAGTCTTGCTTATAGGAAGACTCAGAGCCTGGGATTTACTTCATTGCTGAAGTGAAACACACAGCATAGTTCTCATCCATGGATCACACTCTGCTTTAGAGCAAGAAGCACACTCTTGGTTTCTAGATTCTCTATGACAGCAGGAAATCTGAGTGTGCCCAGAACAAAAGAACGGTGTTTCCTACACATACTGACTATATGTAGTCCAAATCTTCTTTTGAAACTGATACAATGCACTGGTCCTCTAACATCCAATGCTTGTCAGTTAAGATGAGAAATGTGTGAACTTCATGAACGATGTAGTTCCTTTGAGCAGAAATGTGACTGCCCTTACCTGAAACGAAGTCTTGCTTGTAGGGAGACTCAGAGCATGGGATTTAACTCCATTTCTGAAGGTAAACACACAGCATAGTTCTCATCCATGGATCACACTCTGCTTTAGAGCGAGAAGCACACTCTTGCTTTCTAGAATCTCTAAGACAGCAGGAAACGTGAGTGTGCTGAGAACAAAAGAACGGTGTTTCATACACATACATACCATATCTAGTCCAACTCTGCTTCTGAAACTGATACAAAGCACTGGTCCTCTAACATCCAATGCTTGTCTGTTAAGATGAGAAACGTGTGAGCTCCGTGAAAGATGTAGTTCGTTTGAGCTGAAAAGTGACTGCCCTTACCTGAAACGAAGTCTTGCTTGTTGGAAGACATAGAGCCTGGGATTTAACTCCTTTTCTGAAGGGAAACACACAGCATAGTTTTCATCCATGGATCACACTCTGCTTTAGAGCGAGAAGCACGCTCTTGCTTTCTAAAATCTCTAAGACAGCAGGAAACCTGAGTGTGCTGAGAACATTAGAACAGTGTTTCCTACATATACGGACCATATCTAGTCCAACTCTGCTTCTGAAACTGATACAAAGCACTGGTCCTCTAACATCCAATGCTTGTCAGATAAGATGAGAAACCTGTGAGCGTCGTGAACGATGTAGTTCCTTTGAGCAGACAAGTGACTAGACTTACCTGAAACGAAGTCTTGCTTGTTGGGAGACACAGAGCATGGGATTTAACTCCATTTCTGAAGTGAAACACAAAGCATAGTCTCATCCATGGATCACACTCTGCTTTAGAGCAAGAAGCACGCTCTTGCTTTCTAGAGTGTCTAAGACAGCAGGAAACGTGATTGTGCCTAGAACAAAAGATCGAGGTTTCCTACACATATGAATCATATGTAGTCCAACTCTGCTTCTGAAACTGATACAAAGCACTGACCCTCTAACATCCAATGCTTGTCAGTTAAGATGAGAAACGTGTGAGCTTCGTGAACGATGTAGTTCATTTGAGCAGAAAAGTGACTGCCCTCACCTGAAATGAAGTCTTGCTTGTAGGGAGACTCAGAGCCTGGGATTTAACTCCAAGGCTGAAGTGAAACTCACAACATAGTTCTCAGCCATGGATCACACTCTGCTTTAGAGCAAGAAGCACACTCTTGATTTCTAGAGTCTCAAAGACAGCAGGAAATCTGAGTGTGCCCAGAACAAAAGAACGGTGTTTCCTACACATACTGACTATATGTAGTCCAAATCTTCTTTTGAAACTGATACAATACACTGGTCCTCTAACATCCAATGCTTGTCAGTTAAGATGAGAAACGTGTGATCTTCATGAACGATGTAGTTCCTTTGAGCAGAAATGTGACTGCCCTTACCTGAAACGAAGTCTTGCTTGTAGGAAGACTCAGAGCCTGGGATTTAACTCCATTTCTGAAGGGAAACACACAGCATAGTTCTCATCCATGGATAACACTCTGATTTAGAGCGAGAAGCACACTCTTGCTTTCTAGAGTCTCTAATACAGCAGGAAATCTGAGTGTGCCCAGAATAAAAGAATGGTGTTTCCTACACATACGGACGATATGTAGTCCAAATCTTCTTCTAAAACTGATACAAAGCACTGACCCTCTAACATCCAATGCTTGTCAGTTAAGATGGGAAACGTGTCAGCTTCATGAAAGATGTAGTTCGTTTGAGCAGAAAAGTGACTGCCCTTACCTGAATTGAAGTCTTGCTTGTAGGAAGACTCAGAGCCTGGGATTTAACTCCATTTCTGAAGTAAAACACACAGCAGTGTAATCATCCATTGATCCCACTCTGCTTTAGAACAAGAAGCACGCTATTGCTTTCTAGAGTCTCTAAGACAGCAGGAAACGTTAGTGTGCTGAGAACAAAACAACGGTGTTTCCTACACATACGGACCATATCTATTCCAACTCTTCTTCTGAAACTGATACAAAGCACTGGTCCTCTAACATCCAATGCTTGTCAGTTAAGATGAGAAACGTGTGAGCCTCGTGAAAGATGTAGTTCGTTTGAGCAGAAAAGTGACTGCCATTAACTGAAACGAAGTCTTGCTTGGAGGAAGACTCAGAGCCTGGGATTTAACTCCATTTCTGAAGTGAACAACACAGCGTACTTCTCATCCATTGTTCACACTCTGCTTTAGATCAAGAAGCACAATCTTGCTTTCTAGAGCCTCTAAGACAGCAGGATATCTGAGTGTGCCCAGAACAAAAGAACGGTGTTTCCTAAACATACGGACTATATGTAGTCCAAAACTTCTTCTGAAACTGATTGAATGCACAGGTCCTCTAACATCCAATGCTTGTCAGTTAAGATGAGAAACGTGTGAGCTTTGTGAACGATGTAGTTCATTTGAGCATAAAAGTGACTGCCCTCACCTGAAACGAAGTCTTGCTTGTAGGGAGACTCAGAGCCTGGGATTTAATTCCTTTTCTGAAGTGAAACACACAGCATAGTTTTCATCCATGGATCACACTCTGCTTTAGAACGAGAAGCACGCTCTTGCTTTCTAGAGTCTCTAAGACAGCAGGAAACGTGAGTGTGCTGAGAACAAAAGAACAGTGTTTCCTACACATACGGACCATATCTACTCCAAATCTGCTTCTTAAACTGATACAAAGCACTGGTCCTCTAACATCCAATGCTTGTCTGTTAAGATGAGAAACGTGTGAGCTTTGTGAACGATATAGTTCCTTTGAACTGGAAAGTGACTGCTCTTACCTGAAAAGAAGTCTTGCTTGTAGGAAGACACAGAGCCTGGGATTTAAGTCCATTTCTGAAGGGAAACACACAGCATAGTTCTCTTCGATGGATCACAATCTGCTTTAGAGCGAGAAGCACGCTCTTGCTTTCTAGAGTCTCTAAAACAGCAGGAAACGTGAGTGTGCCTAGAACAAAAGAACGGTGTTTCCTACACATACGGACTATATGTAGTCCAAAACTTCTTCTGAAACAGATAGAATGCACTGGTCCTCTAACATCCAATGCTTGTCAGTTAAGATGAGAAACGTGTGTGCTTCGTGAAAGATGTAGATCGTTTGAGCAGAAAAGTGACTGCCCTTACCTGAAACGAAGTCTTGCTTGTAGGGAGCCTCAGAGCCTGGGATTTAACTCCATTTCTGAAGTAAAACACGCAGCAGTGTAATCATCAATTGATCACACTCTGCTTTAGAACAAGAAGCACACTCTTGCTTTCTAGAGTCTCTAAGACAGCAGGAAACGTGTTTTTGCAGAGAACAAAAGAACGGTGTTTCCTACACATATGGACCATATCTAGTCCAACTCTGCTTCTGAAACTCATACAAAGCACTGGTCCTCTAACATCCAATGCTTGTCAGTTAAGATGGGAAACGTGTGAGCTTCATGAACGATGTAGTTCGTTTGAGCAGAAAAGTGACTGCCGTTAGCTGAAATGAAATCTTGCTTGTAGGAAGACACAGAGCCTGGGATTTAAGTCCATTTCTGAAGGGAAACACACAGCATTGTTCTCATCGATGGATCACACTCTGCTTTAGAGCAAGAAGCACACTCTTGCTTTCTAGTGTCTCTAAGACAGCAGGAAATCTGAGTGTGCCCAGAACAAAAGAACGGTGTTTCCTACACATACGGACCATATCTAGTCCAACTCTGCTTCTGAAACTGATACAAAGGACTGGTCCTCTAACATCCAATGCTTGTCTGTTAAGATGAGAAACGTGTGAACTCCTTGAACGATGTAGTTCGTTTGAGCTGAAAAGTGACTGCCCTTACCTGAAACGAAGTCTTGCTTGTAGGAAGACACAGAGCATGGGATTTAACTCCATTTCTGAAGGGAAACACACAGCATAGTTCTCATCCATGGATCACACTCTGCTTTAGAGCAAGAAGCACGCTCTTGCTTTCTAAAGTCTCTAAGACAGCAGGAAGAGTGAGTGTGCTGAGAAGAATAGAACGGTGTTTCCTACACATACGGACCATATCTAGTCCAAATCTGCTTCTGAAACTGATACAAAGCACTGGTCCTCTAACATCCAATGCTTCTCAATTAAGATCAGAAACGTGTGAGCTTCGTGAAAGATGTAGTTCTTTTGAGCAGAAAAGTGACTGCCCTTACCTGAAACGAAGTCTTGCTTGTAGGAAAAATTAGAGCCTGGGATTTATCTCCATTTCTGAATTGAAACACACAGCAGTGTTCTCATACATTGATCACACTCTGCTTTAGAACAAGAATCACGATAACGCTTTCTAGATTCTCTAAGACAGCAGGAAACGTGAATGTGCCCAGAACAAAAGATCGGTGTTTCGTACACATATGGACCATATGTAGTCCAAATCTGCTTCTGAAACTGATACAAAGCACTGACCCTCTAACATCCAATGCTTGTCAGTTAAGATGAGAAACGTGTGAGCTTAGTGAATGATGTAGTTCCTTTGAGCAGAAAAGTGACTGCCCTTACCTGAAACGAAGTCTTGCTTGTAGGGAGACACAGAGCCTGGGATTTAACTCCTTTTCGGAAGGGAAACACACAGCATAGTTCTCATCCATGGATCACAGTCTGCTTCAGAGCGAGAAGCACGCTCCTGCTTTCTAGAGTCTCCAATACAGCAGGAAATCTGAGTGTGCCCAGAACAAAAGAATGGTTTTTCCGACACATAAGGACTATATCTAGTCCAACACTGCTTCTGAAACTGATAGAATGCACTGGTCCTCTAACATCCAATGCTTGTCAGTTAAGATGAGAAACGTTTGAGCTTTGTGAAAGATGTAGTTCTTTTGAGCAGAAAAGTGACTGCCCTTCCTGAAACGAAGTCTTGCTTGTAGGAAGACTCAGAGCCTGGGATTTAACTCCATTTCTGAAGTGAAACACAAAGCACTGTTCTCATCCATTGATCACACTCTGCTTTAGAACAAGAACCACGATCATGCTTTCTAGAGTCTCGAAGACAGCAGGAAACGTGTGTTTGCTGAGATCAAAAGAACGGTGTTTCCTACACATACAGACCATATCTAGTCCAACTCTGCTTCTGAAACAGATACAATGCACTGGTCCTCTAACATCCAATGCTTGTAAGTTAAGATGAGAAACGTGTGAGTTTCGTGAACCATGTAGTTCGTTTGAGCAGAAAAGTGACTGCCCTTACCTGAAACGAAGTCTTGCTTGTAGGGAGACACAGAGCCTGGGATTTAACTCCTTTTCGGAAGGGAAACACACAGCATAGTTCTCATCCATGGATCACACTCTGCTTTAGAGCGAGAAGCACGCTCTTTCTTTCTAGAGTCTCTAAGACAGCAGGAAGAGTGAGTGTGCTGAGAAGAATAGAACGGTGTTTCCTACACATACGGACCATATCTAGTCCAAATCTGCTTCTGAAACTGATACAAAGCACTGGTCCTCTAACATCCAATGCTTCACACTTAAGATCAGAAACGTGTGAGCTTCGTGAAAGATGTAGTTCTTTTGAGCAGAGAAGTGACTGCCCTTACCTGAAACGAAGTCTTGCTTGTAGGAAGACTCAGAGCCTGGGATTTAACTCCATTTCTGAAGTGAAACACACAGCAGTGTTCTCATCCATTGATCACACTCTGCTTTAGAGCGAGAAGCACGCTCTTGCTTTCTAAAGTCTCTAAGACAGCAGGAAACGTGAGTGTGCTGAGAACAAAATAATGGTGTTTCCTACACATAGCGACCATATCTAGTCCAACTCTGCTTCTGAAACAGATACAATGCACTGGTCCTCTAACAACCAATGCTTGTAAGTTAAGATGAGAAACGTGTGAGTTTCGTGAACCATGTAGTTCCTTTGAGCAGAAAAGTGACTGCCCTTACCTGAAACGAAGTCTTGCTTGTAGGGAGACACAGAGCCTGGGATTTAACTCCTTTTCGGAAGGGAAACACACAGCAAAGTTCTCATCCATGGATCACACTCTGCTTTAGAGCGAGAAGCACGCTCTTGATTTCTAGAGTCTCTAAGACAGCAGGAAGAGTGAGTGTGCTGAGAAGAATAGAACGGTGTTTCCTACACATACGGACCATATCTAGTCCAAATCTGCTTTTGAAACTGATACAAAGCACTGGTCCTCTAACATCCAATGCTTCTCACTTAAGATCAGAAACGTGTGAGCTTCGTGAAAGATGTAGTTCTTTTGAGCAGAGAAGTGACTGCCCTTACCTGAAACAAAGTCTTGCTTGTAGGAAGACTCAGAGCCTGGGATTTAACTCCATTTCTGAAGTGAAACACACAGCAGTGTTCTCATCCATTGATCACACTCTGCTTTAGAACAAGAAGCACGCTCTTGCTTTCTAAAGTCTCTAAGACAGCAGGAAACGTGAGTGTGCTGAGAACAAAAGAACGGTGTTTCCTACACATACGGACCATATCTAGTCCAACTCTGCTTCTGAAAGTGATACAAAGCACTGGTCCTCTAACATCCAATGCTTGTCAGTTAAGATTAGAAACGTGTGAGCTTAGTGAATGATGTAGTTCCTTTGAACTGAAAAGTGACTGCCCTTACCTGAAACAAAGTCTTGCTTGTAGTAAGACACAGAGCCGGGGATTTAACTCCATTTCTGAAGGGAAACACACAGCATAGTTCTCATCCATGGATCACACTCTGCTTTAGAGCAAGAAGCACGCTCTTGCTTTCTAGATTCTCTAATATAGTAGGAAATCTGAGTGTGCCCAGAACAAAAGAACGGTGTTTCCTACACATATGTACTATATGTAGTCCACATCTTCTTCTGAAACTGATACAAACCACTGGTCCTCTAACATCCAATGCTTTTCTGTTAAGATGAGAATCGTGTGAGCTCAGTGAACGATGTAGTTCCTTTGAGCTGAAAAGTGACTACCCTTACCTGAAACGAAGTCTTGCTTGTAGGAAGACTCAGAGCCTGAGATTTAACTCTATTTCTGAAGTGAAACACACAGCATAGTTCTCATCCATGGATCACACTCTGCTTTAGAGCGAGAAGCACACTCTTGCTTTATAGAGTCTCTAATACAGCAGGAAATCTGAGTGTGCACAGAACAAAAGAACGGTGTTTCCTACACATAAGGACAATATGTAATCCAAATCTTCTTCTGAAACTGATAGAATGCACTGGTCCTCTAACATCCAATGCTTGTCAGTTAAGATGAGAAACGTGTGAGCTTCGTGAAAGATGTAGTTCGTTTGAGCAGAAAAGTGACTGCCCTTACCAGAAACGAAGTCTTGCTTGTAGGAAGACTCATAGCCTGGCATTTAACTCCATTTCTGAAGTGAAAAACACAGCAGTATTCGCATCCATTGATCACTCTCTGCTTTAGAACAAGAACCACGATCGTGCTTTCTAGAGTCTCAAAGACAGCAGGAAACTTGAGTTTGCTGAGAACAAAACAACGGTGTTTCCTACACATACGGACCATATCTAGTCCAACTCTAATTCTGAAACTAATACAAAGCACTGGTCCTCTAACATCCAATGCTTGTCTGTTAAGATGAGAAACGTGTGAACTCCGTGAACGATGTAGTTCGTTTGAGCTGAAAAGTGACTGCCCTTACCTGAAACGAAATCTTGCTTGTAGGAAGACACAGAGCATGGGATTTAACTCCATTTCTCAAGGGAAACACACAGCATAGTTCTCATCCATAGATCACACTCTGCTTTAGAGCGAGAAGCACGCTCTTGCTTTCTAAAGTCTCTAAGACAGCAGGAAACGTGAGTGTGCTGAGAACAAAATAATGGTGTTTCCTATACATAGCGACCATATCTAGTCCAACTCTGCTTCTGAAACAGATACAATGCACTGGTCCTCTAACATTCAATGCTTGTAAGTTAAGATGAGAAACGTGTGAGTTTCGTGAACCATGTAGTTCCTTTGAGCAGAAAAGTGACTGCCCTTACCTGAAACGATGTCTTGCTTGTAGGGAGACACAGAGCCTGGGATTTAACTCCTTTTCGGAAGGGAAACACACAGCATAGTTCTCATCCATGGATCACACTCTGCTTTAGAGCGAGAAGCACGCTCTTGCTTTCTAGAGTCTCTAAGACAGCAGGAAGAGTGAGTGTGCTGAGAAGAATAGAACGGTGTTTCCTACACATACGGACCATATCTAGTCCAAATCTGCTTCTGAAACTGATACAAAGCACTGGTCCTCTAACATTCAATGCTTCTCAATTAAGATCAGAAACGTGTGAGCTTCGTGAAAGATGTAGTTCTTTTGAGCAGAGAAGTGACTGCCCTTACCTGAAACGAAGTCTTGCTTGTAGGAAGACTCAGAGCCTGGGATTTAACTCCATTTCTGAAGTGAAACACACAGCAGTGTTCTCATCCATTGATCACACTCTGCTTTAGAACAAGAACCACGATCATGCTTTCTAGAGTCTCGAAGACAGCAGGAAACGTGTGTTTGCTGAGATAAAAAGAACGGTGTTTCCTACACATACAGACCATATCTAGTCCAACTATGCTTCTGAAACTGATACAAAGCACTGGTCCTCTAACACCCAATGATTGTCAGTTAAGATGAGAAACGCGTGAGCTCAGTGAACGATGTAGTTCGTTTGAGCTGAAAAGTGACTGCCCTTACCTGAATCGAAGTCTTGCTTGTAGGAAGACTCAGAGCCTGGGATTTAACTCCATTTCTGAAGGGAAACACACAGCATAGTTCTCATCCATGGATCACACTCTGCTTTAGAGCAAGAAGCACGCTCTTACTTTCTAGAGTCTCTGAGACAGCAGGAAACGTGAGTGTGCCCAGAACAAAAGATCGAGGTTTCCTACACATATGGATCATATGTAATCCAACTCTGCTTATGAAACTGATACAAAGCACTGACCCTCTAACATCCAATGCTTGTCAGTTAAGATGAGAAACGTGTGAGCTTCGCGAAAGATGTAGTTCGTTTGAGCAGAAAAGTGACTGCCATTACCTGAAACGAAGTCTTCCTTTTAGGAAGACTCAGAGCCTGGGATTTAACTCCATTTCTGAAGTGAACCACACAGCGTAGTTCTCATCCATTGATCACACTCTCCTTTAGAGCAAGAAGCACAATCTTGCTTTCTAGAGTCTCTAAGACAGCAGGAAACGTGAGTGTGCTGAGAACAAAAGAACAGTGTTTCCTACACATACGGACCATAGCTAGTCCAAATCTGCTTCTTAAACTGATACAAAGCACTGGTCCTCTAACATCCAATGCTTGTCTGTTAAGATGAGAAACGTGTGAGCTTTGTGAACGATATAGTTCGTTTGAGCAGAAAAGTGACTGCCATTACCTGAAACGAAGTCTTGCTTGTAGGAAGACACAGAGCCTGGGATTTAAGTCCATTTCTGAAGGGAAACACACAGCATAGTTCTCATCGATGGATCACACTCTGCTTTAGAGCAAAAAGCACACTCTTGCTTTCCAGAGTCTCTAAGACAGCAGGAAATCTGAGTGTGCCCAGAACAAAAGAATGGTGTTTTCTACACATACGGACTATATGTAGTCCAAAATTTCGTCTGAAACTGATAGAATGCACTGGTCCTCTAACATCCAATGCTTGTCAGTTAAGATGAGAAACGTGTGAGCTTCGTGAACGATGTAGTTCGTTTGAGCAGAAAAGTGACTGCCCTTACCTGAAACGAAGTCTTGCTTATAGGAAGACTCAGAGCCTGGGATTTACTTCATTGCTGAAGTGAAACACACAGCATAATTCTCATCCATGGATCACACTCTGCTTTAGAGCAAGAAGCACACTCTAGGTTTCTAGATTCTCTAAGACAGCAGGAAATCTGAGTGTGCCCAGAACAAAAGAACGGTGTTTCCTACACATACTGACTATATGTAGTCCAAATCTTCTTTTGAAAATGATACAATGCACTGGTCCTCTAACATCCAATGCTTGTCAGTTAAGATGAGAAATGTGTGAACTTCATGAACGATGTAGTTCCTTTGAGCAGAAATGTGACTGCCCTTACCTGAAACGAAGTCTTGCTTGTAGGGAGACTCAGAGCATGGGATTTAACTCCATTTCTGAAGGTAAACACACAGCATAGTTCTCATCCATGGATCACACTCTGCTTTAGAGCGAGAAGCACACTCTTGCTTTCTAGAATCTCTAAGACAGCAGGAAACGTGAGTGTGCTGAGAACAAAAGAACAGTGTTTCATACACATACATACCATATCTAGTCCAACTCTGCTTCTGAAACTGATACAAAGCACTGGTCCTCTAACATCCAATGCTTGTCTGTTAAGATGAGAAACGTGTGAGCTCCGTGAAAGATGTAGTTCGTTTGAGCTGAAAAGTGACTGCCCTTACCTGAAACGAAGTCTTGCTTGTTGGAAGACATAGAGCCTGGGATTTAACTCCTTTTCTGAAGGGAAACACACAGCATAGTTTTCATCCATGGATCACACTCTGCTTTAGAGCGAGAAGCACGCTCTTGCTTTCTAAAATCTCTAAGACAGCAGGAAACGTGAGTGTGCTGAGAACATTAGAACAGTGTTTCCTACATATACGGACCATATCTAGTCCAACTCTGCTTCTGAAACTGATACAAAGCACTGGTCCTCTAACATCCAATGCTTGTCAGATAAGATGAGAAACCTGTGAGCGTCGTGAACGATGTAGTTCCTTTGAGCAGACAAGTGACTAGACTTACCTGAAACGAAGTCTTGCTTGTTGGGAGACACAGAGCATGGGATTTAACTCCATTTCTGAAGTGAAACACAAAGCATAGTCTCATCCATGGATCACACTCTGCTTTAGAGCAAGAAGCACGCTCTTACTTTCTAGAGTCTCTAAGACAGCAGGAAACGTGAGTGTGCCCAGAACAAAAGATCGAGGTTTCCTACACATATGGATCATATGTAATCCAACTCTGCTTGTGAAACTGATACAAAGCACTGACCCTCTAACATCCAATGCTTGTCCGTTAAGATGAGAAACGTGTGAGCTTCGCGAAAGATGTAGTTCGTTTGAGCAGAAAAGTGACTGCCATTACCTGAAACGAAGTCTTCCTTTTAGGAAGACTCAGAGCCTGGGATTTAACTCCATTTCTGAAGTGAACCACACAGCGTAGTTCTCATCCATTGATCACACTCTCCTTTAGAGCAAGAAGCACAATCTTGCTTTCTAGAGTCTCTAAGACAGCAGGATATCTGAGTGTGCCCAGAACAAAAGAACGGTGTTTCCTAAACATACGGACTATATGTAGTCCAAAACTTCTTCTGAAACTGATTGAATTCACTGGTCCTCTAACATCCAATGCTTGTCAGTTAAGATGAGAAACGTGTGAGCTTTGTGAACGATGTAGTTCATTTGAGCAGAAAAGTGACTGCCCTCACCTAGAACGAAGTCTTGCTTGTAGGGAGACTCAGAGCCTGGGATTTAACTCCTTTTCTGAAGTGAAACACACAGCATAGTTTTCATCCATGGATCACACTCTGCTTTAGAACGAGAAGCACGCTCTTGCTTTCTAGAGTCTCTAAGACAGCAGGAAACGTGAGTGTGCTGAGAACAAAAGAACAGTGTTTCCTACACATACGGACCATAGCTAGTCCAAATCTGCTTCTTAAACTGATACAAAGCACTGGTCCTCTAACATCCAATGCTTGTCAGATAAGATGAGAAACCTGTGAGCGTCGTGAACGATGTAGTTCCTTTGAGCAGACAAGTGACTAGACTTACCTGAAACGAAGTCTTGCTTGTTGGGAGACACAGAGAATGGGATTTAACTCCATTTCTGAAGTGAAACACAAAGCATAGTCTCATCCATGGATCACACTCTGCTTTAGATCAAGAAGCACGCTCTTACTTTCTAGAGTCTCTAAGACAGCAGGAAACGTGAGTGTGCCCAGAACAAAAGATCGAGGTTTCCTACACATATGGATCATATGTAATCCAACTCTGCTTCTGAAACTGATACAAAGCACTGACCCTCTAACATCCAATGCTTGTCAGTTAAGATGAGAAACGTGTGAGCTTCGCGAAAGATGTAGTTTGTTTGAGCAGAAAAGTGACTGCCATTACCTGAAACGAAGTCTTCCTTTTAGGAAGACTCAGAGCCTGGGATTTAACTCCATTTCTGAAGTGAAGCACACAGCGTAGTTCTCATCCATTGATCACACTCTCCTTTAGAGCAAGAAGCACAATCTTGCTTTCTAGAGTCTCTAAGACAGCAGGATATCTGAGTGTGCCCAGAACAAAAGAACGGTGTTTCCTAAACATACGGACTATATGTAGTCCAAAACTTCTTCTGAAACTGATTGAATTCACTGGTCCTCTAACATCCAATGCTTGTCAGTTAAGATGAGAAACGTGTGAGCTTTGTGAACGATGTAGTTCATTTGAGCAGAAAAGTGACTGCCCTCACCTAGAACGAAGTCTTGCTTGTAGGGAGACTCAGAGCCTGGGATTTAACTCCTTTTCTGAAGTGAAACACACAGCACAGTTTTCATCCATGGATCACACTCTGCTTTAGAACGAGAAGCACGCTCTTGCTTTCTAGAGTCTCTAAGACAGCAGGAAACGTGAGTGTGCTGAGAACAAAAGAACAGTGTTTCCTACACATACGGACCATAGCTAGTCCAAATCTGCTTCTTAAACTGATACAAAGCACTGGTCCTCTAACATCCAATGCTTGTCTGTTAAGATGAGAAACGTGTGAGCTTTGTGAACGATATAGTTCGTTTGAGCAGAAAAGTGACTGCCATTACCTGAAACGAAGTCTTGCTTGTAGGAAGACACAGAGCCTGGGATTTAAGTCCATTTCTGAAGGGAAACACACAGCATAGTTCTCATCGATGGATCACACTCTGCTTTAGAGCAAAAAGCACACTCTTGCTTTCCAGAGTCTCTAAGACAGCAGGAAATCTGAGTGTGCCCAGAACAAAAGAATGGTGTTTCCTACACATACGGACTATATGTAGTCCAAAATTTCGTCTGAAACTGATAGAATGCACTGGTCCTCTAACATCCAATGCTTGTCAGTTAAGATGAGAAACGTGTGAGCTTCGTGAACGATGTAGTTCGTTTGAGCAGAAAAGTGACTGCCCTTACCTGAAACGAAGTCTTGCTTATAGGAAGACTCAGAGCCTGGGATTTACTTCATTGCTGAAGTGAAACACACAGCATAGTTCTCATCCATGGATCACACTCTGCTTTAGAGCAAGAAGCACACTCTTGGTTTCTAGATTCTCTAAGACAGCAGGAAATCTGAGTGTGCCCAGAACAAAAGAACGGTGTTTCCTACACATACTGACACTATGTAGTCCAAATCTTCTTTTGAAACTGATACAATGCACTGGTCCTCTAACATCCAATGCTTGTCAGTTAAGATGAGAAATGTGTGAACTTCATGAACGATGTAGTTCCTTTGAGCAGAAATGTGACTGCCCTTACCTGAAACGAAGTCTTGCTTGTAGGGAGACTCAGAGCATGGGATTTAACTCCATTTCTGAAGGTAAACACACAGCATAGTTCTCATCCATGGATCACACTCTGCTTTAGAGCGAGAAGCACACTCTTGCTTTCTAGAATCTCTAAGACAGCAGGAAACGTGAGTGTGCTGAGAACAAAAGAACGGTGTTTCATACACATACATACCATATCTAGTCCAACTCTGCTTCTGAAACTGATACAAAGCACTGGTCCTCTAACATCCAATGCTTGTCTGTTAAGATGAGAAACGTGTGGGCTCCGTGAAAGATGTAGTTCGTTTGAGCTGAAAAGTGACTGCCCTTACCTGAAACGAAGTCTTCCTTGTTGGAAGACATAGAGCCTGGGATTTAACTCCTTTTCTGAAAGGAAACACACAGCATAGTTTTCATCCATGGATCACACTCTGCTTTAGAGCGAGAAGCACGCTCTTGCTTTCTAAAATCTCTAAGACAGCAGGAAACGTGAGTGTGCTGAGAACATTAGAACAGTGTTTCCTACATATACGGACCATATCTAGTCCAACTCTGCTTCTGAAACTGATACAAAGCACTGGTCCTCTAACATCCAATGCTTGTCAGATAAGATGAGAAACCTGTGAGCGTCGTGAACGATGTAGTTCCTTTGAGCAGACAAGTGACTAGACTTACCTGAAACGAAGTCTTGCTTGTTGGGAGACACAGAGCATGGGATTTAACTCCATTTCTGAAGTGAAACACAAAGCATAGTCTCATCCATGGATCACACTCTGCTTTAGAGCAAGAAGCACGCTCTTGCTTTCTAGAGTGTCTAAGACAGCAGGAAACGTGATTGTGCCTAGAACAAAAGATCGAGGTTTCCTACACATATGAATCATATGTAGTCCAACTCTGCTTCTGAAACTGATACAAAGCACTGACCCTCTAACATCCAATGCTTGTCAGTTAAGATGAGAAACGTGTGAGCTTCGTGAACGATGTAGTTCATTTGAGCAGAAAAGTGACTGCCCTCACCTGAAATGAAGTCTTGCTTGTAGGGAGACTCAGAGCCTGGGATTTAACTCCAAGGCTGAAGTGAAACTCAAAACATAGTTCTCAGCCATGCATCACACTCTGCTTTAGAGCAAGAAGCACACTCTTGATTTCTAGAGTCTCAAAGACAGCAGGAAATCTGAGTGTGCCCAGAACAAAAGAACGGTGTTTCCTACACATACTGACTATATGTAGTCCAAATCTTCTTTTGAAACTGATACAATGCACTGGTCCTCTAACATCCAATGCTTGTCAGTTAAGATGAGAAACGTGTGATCTTCATGAACGATGTAGTTCCTTTGAGCAGAAATGTGACTGCCCTTACCTGAAACGAAGTCTTGCTTGTAGGAAGACTCAGAGCCTGGGATTTAACTCCATTTCTGAAGGGAAACACACAGCATAGTTCTCATCCATGGATAACACTCTGATTTAGAGCGAGAAGCACACTCTTGCTTTCGAGAGTCTCTAATACAGCAGGAAATCTGAGTGTGCCCAGAATAAAAGAATGGTGTTTCCTACACATACGGACGATATGTAGTCCAAAACTTCTTCTAAAACTGATACAAAGCACTGACACTCTAACATCCAATGCTTGTCAGTTAAGATGGGAAACGTGTCAGCTTCAAGAAAGATGTAGTTCGTTTGAGCAGAAAAGTGACTGCCCTTACCTGAATTGAAGTCTTGCTTGTAGGAAGACTCAGAGCCTAGGATTTAACTCCATTTCTGAAGTAAAACACACAGCAGTGTAATCATCCATTGATCACACTCTGCTTTAGAACAAGAAGCACGCTATTGCTTTCTAGAGTCTCTAAGACAGCAAGAAACGTTAGTGTGCTGAGAACAAAAGAACGGTGTTTCATACACATACGGACCATATCTATTCCAACTCTTCTTCTGAAACTGATACAAAGCACTGGTCCTCTAACATCCAATGCTTGTCAGTTAAGATGAGAAACGTGTGAGCTTCGCGAAAGATGTAGTTCGTTTGAGCAGAAAAGTGACTGCCATTACCTGAAACGAAGTCTTCCTTGTAGGAAGACTCAGAGCCTGGGATTTAACTCCATTTCTGAAGTGAACCACACAGCGTAGTTCTCATCCATTGATCACACTCTCCTTTAGAGCAAGAAGCACAATCTTGCTTTCTAGAGTCTCTAAGACAGCAGGATATCTGAGTGTGCCCAGAACAAAAGAACGGTGTTTCCTAAACATACGGACTATATGTAGTCCAAAACTTCTTCTGAAACTGATTGAATTCACTAGTCCTCTAACATCCAATGCTTGTCAGTTAAGATGAGAAACGTGTGAGCTTTGTGAACGATGTAGTTCATTTGAGCAGAAAAGTGACTGCCCTCACCTAGAACGAAGTCTTGCTTGTAGGGAGACTCAGAGCCTGGGATTTAACTCCTTTTCTGAAGTGAAACACACAGCATAGTTTTCATCCATGGATCACACTCTGCTTTAGAACGAGAAGCACGCTCTTGCTTTCTAGAGTCTCTAAGACAGCAGGAAACGTGAGTGTGCTGAGAACAAAAGAACAGTGTTTCCTACACATACGGACCATAGCTAGTCCAAATCTGCTTCTTAAACTGATACAAAGCACTGGTCCTCTAACATCCAATGCTTGTCTGTTAAGATGAGAAACGTGTGAGCTTTGTGAACGATATAGTTCGTTTGAGCAGAAAAGTTACTGCCATTACCTGAAACGAAGTCTTGCTTGTAGGAAGACACATAGCCTGGGATTTAAGTCCATTTCTGAAGGGAAACACACAGCATAGTTCTCATCGATGGATCACACTCTGCTTTAGAGCAAAAAGCACACTCTTGCTTTCCAGAGTCTCTAAGACAGCAGGAAATCTGAGTGTGCCCAGAACAAAAGAATGGTGTTTCCTACACATACGGACTATATGTAGTCCAAAATTTCGTCTGAAACTGATAGAATGCACTGGTCCTCTAACATCCAATGCTTGTCAGTTAAGATGAGAAACGTGTGAGCTTCGTGAACGATGTAGTTCGTTTGAGCAGAAAAGTGACTGCCCTTACCTGAAACGAAGTCTTGCTTATAGGAAGACTCAGAGCCTGGGATTTACTTCATTGCTGAAGTGAAACACACAGCATAGTTCTCATCCATGGATCACACACTGCTTTAGAGCAAGAAGCACACTCTTGGTTTCTAGATTCTCTAAGACTGCAGGAAATCTGAGTGTGCCCAGAACAAAAGAACGGTGTTTCCTACACATACTGACTATATGTAGTCCAAATCTTCTTTTGAAACTGATACAATGCACTGGTCCTCTAACATCCAATGCTTGTCAGTTAAGATGAGAAATGTGTGAACTTCATGAACGATGTAGTTCCTTTGAGCAGAAATGTGACTGCCCTTACCTGAAACGAAGTCTTGCTTGTAGGGAGACTCAGAGCATGGGATTTAACTCCATTTCTGAAGGTAAACACACAGCATAGTTCTCATCCATGGATCACACTCTGCTTTAGAGCGAGAAGCACGCTCTTGCTTTCTAAAATCTCTAAGACAGCAGGAAACGTGAGTGTGCTGAGAACATTAGAACAGTGTTTCCTACATATACGGACCATATCTAGTCCAACTCTGCTTCTGAAACTGATACAAAGCACTGGTCCTCTAACATCCAATGCTTGTCAGATAAGATGAGAAACCTGTGAGCGTCGTGAACGATGTAGTTCCTTTGAGCAGACAAGTGACTAGACTTACCTGAAACGAAGTCTTGCTTGTTGGGAGACACAGAGCATGGGATTTAACTCCATTTCTGAAGTGAAACACAAAGCATAGTCTCATCCATGGATCACACTCTGCTTTAGAGCAAGAAGCACGCTCTTGCTTTCTAGAGTGTCTAAGACAGCAGGAAACGTGATTGTGCCTAGAACAAAAGATCGAGGTTTCCTACACATATGAATCATATGTAGTCCAACTCTGCTTCTGAAACTGATACAAAGCACTGACCCTCTAACATCCAATGCTTGTCAGTTAAGATGAGAAACGTGTGAGCTTCGTGAACGATGTAGTTCATTTGAGCAGAAAAGTGACTGCCCTCACCTGAAATGAAGTCTTGCTTGTAGGGAGACTCAGAACCTGGGATTTAACTCCAAGGCTGAAGTGAAACTCACAACATAGTTCTCAGCCATGGATCACACTCTGCTTTAGAGCAAGAAGCACACTCTTGATTTCTAGAGTCTCAAAGACATCAGGAAATCTGAGTGTGCCCAGAACAAAAGAACGGTGTTTCCTACACATACTGACTATATGTAGTCCAAATCTTCTTTTGAAACTGATACAATGCACTGGTCCTCTAACATCCAATGCTTGTCAGTTAAGATGAGAAACGTGTGATCTTCATGAACGATGTAGTTCCTTTGAGCAGAAATGTGACTGCCCTTACCTGAAACGAAGTCTTGCTTGTAGGAAGACTCAGAGCCTGGGATTTAACTCCATTTCTGAAGGGAAACACACAGCATAGTTCTCATCCATGGATAACACTCTGATTTAGAGCGAGAAGCACACTCTTGCTTTCTAGAGTCTCTAATACAGCAGGAAATCTGAGTGTGCCCAGAATAAAAGAATGGTGTTTCCTACACATACGGACGATATGTAGTCCAAATCTTCTTCTAAAACTGATACAAAGCACTGACCCTCTAACATCCAATGCTTGTCAGTTAAGATGGGAAACGTGTCAGCTTCATGAAAGATGTAGTTCGTTTGAGCAGAAAAGTGACTGCCCTTACCTGAATTGAAGTCTTGCTTGTAGGAAGACTCAGAGCCTGGGATTTAACTCCATTTCTGAAGTAAAACACACAGCAGTGTAATCATCCATTGATCCCACTCTGCTTTAGAAGAAGAAGCACGCTATTGCTTTCTAGAGTCTCTAAGACAGCAGGAAACGTTAGTGTGCTGAGAACAAAACAACGGTGTTTCCTACACATACGGACCATATCTATTCCAACTCTTCTTCTGAAACTGATACAAAGCACTGGTCCTCTAACATCCAATGCTTGTCAGTTAAGATGAGAAATGTGTGAGCCTCGTGAAAGATGTAGTTCGTTTGAGCAGAAAAGTGACTGCCATTAACTGAAACGAAGTCTTGCTTGGAGGAAGACTCAGAGCCTGGGATTTAACTCCATTTCTGAAGTGAACAACACAGCGTACCTCTCATCCATTGATCACACTCTGCTTTAGAACGAGAAGCACGCTCTTGCTTTCTAGAGTCTCTAAGACAGCAGGAAACGTGAGTGTGCTGAGAACAAAAGAACAGTGTTTCCTACACATACGGACCATATCTAGTCCAAATCTGCTTCTTAAACTGATACAAAGCACTGGTCCTCTAACATCCAATGCTTGTCTGTTAAGATGAGAAACGTGTGAGCTTTGTGAACGATATAGTTCCTTTGAACTGAAAAGTGACTGCTCTTACCTGAAAAGAAGTCTTGCTTGTAGGAAGACACAGAGCCTGGGATTTAAGTCCATTTCTGAAGGGAAACACACAGCATAGTTCTCTTCGATGGATCACACTCTGCTTTAGAGCAAGAAGCACACTCTTGCTTTCTAGAGTCTCTAAGACAGCAGGAAATCTGAGTGTGCCCAGAACAAAAGAACGGTGTTTCCTACACATATGGACTATATGTATTCCAAAATTTCTTCTGAAACTGATAGAATGCACTGGTCCTCTAACATCCAATGCTTGTCAGTTAAGATGAGAAACGTGTGAGCTTCGTGAAAGATGTAGTTCGTTTGAGCAGAAAAGTGACTGCCCTTACCTGAAACGAAGTCTTGCTTGTAGGGAGACTCAGAGCCTGGGATTTAACTCCTTTTCTGAAGTGAAACACACAGCATTGTTTTCCTCCATGGATCACACTCTGCTTTAGAAGGAGAAGCACGCTCTTGCTTTCTAGAGTCTCTAAGACAGCAGGAAACGTGAGTGTGCTGAGAAAAAAAAACGGTGTTTCCTACACAGACGGACCATATCTAGTCCAAATCTGCTTCTTAAAATGATACAAAGCACTGGTCCTCTAACATCCAATGCTTGTCTGTTAAGATGAGAAACGTGTGACCTTCCTGAACGATGTAGTCCGTTTGAGCTGAAAAGTGACTGCCCTTACCTGAAACGAAGTCTTGCCTGCAGGAAGACACATAGAAAGGATTTAACTCCATTTCTGAAGGGAAACACACCACAGCATAGTTCTCATCCATGGATCACACTCTGCTTCAGAGCGAGAAGCACGCTCTTGCTTTCTAAAATCTCTAAGACAGCAGGAAATCTGAGTGTGCCCAGAACAAAAGAACGGTGTTTCCTACACATACTGACTATATGTAGTCCAAATCTTCTTTTGAAACTGATACAATGCACTGGTCCTCTAACATCCAATGCTTGTCAGTTAAGATGATAATTCTGTGATCTTTGTTAACGATGTAGTTCGTTTGAGCAGAAAAGTGACTGCCCTTACCTGAAAGGAAGTCTTGCCTGTAGGGAGACTCAGAGCCTGGGATTTAACTCCTTTTCTGAAGTGAAACACACAGCATTGTTTTCCTCCATGGATCACACTCTGCTTTAGAAGGAGAAGCACGCTCTTGCTTTCTAGAGTCTCTAAGACAGCAGGAAACGTGAGTGTGCTGAGAAAAAAAACGGTGTTTCCTACACAGACGGACCATATCTAGTCCAAATCTGCTTCTTAAAATGATACAAAGCACTGGTCCTCTAACATCCAATGCTTGTCTGTTAAGATGAGAAACGTGTGACCTTCCTGAACGATGTAGTACGTTTGAGCTGAAAAGTGACTGCCCTTACCTGAAACGAAGTCTTGCCTGCAGGAAGACACATAGAAAGCATTTAACACCATTTCTGAAGGGAAACACACCACAGCATAGTTCTCATCCTTGGATCACACTCTGCTTCAGAGCGAGAAGCACGCTCTTGCTTTCTAAAATCTCTAAGACAGCAGGAAATCTGAGTGTGCCCAGAACAAAAGAACGGTGTTTCCTACACATACTGACTATATGTAGTCCAAATCTTCTTTTGAAACTGATACAATGCACTGGTCCTCTAACATCCAATGCTTGTCAGTTAAGATGATAATCCTGTGATCTTTGTTAACGATGTAGTTCGTTTGAGCAGAAAAGTGACTGCCCTTACCTGAAATGAAGTCTTGCTTGTAGGAAGACTCAGAGCCTGGGATTAAACTCCATTTCTGAAGTGAAACACACAGCAGTGTTCTCATCCATTGATGACCCTCTGCTTTAGAACAAGAAGCACGCTCTTGCTTTCTAGAGTCTCTAAGACAGCAGGAAACGTGAGTGTGCTGAGAACAAAAGAACGGTGTTTCCTACACATAAGGACCATATCTAGTCCAACTCTGCTTCTGAAACTGATACAAAGCACTGACCCACTAACATCCAATGCTTGTCAGTTAAGATGAGAAACGTGTGAGCTTCCTGAACGATGTAGTTCGTTTGAGCTGAAAAGTGACTGCCCTTACCTGAAACGAAGTCTTGCCTGTAGGAAGACACAGAGCAAGGGATTTAACTCCATTTCTGAAGGGAAACACACAGCATAGTTCTCATCCATGGATCACACTCTGCTTTAGAGCGAGAAGCATGCTCTTGCTTTCTAAAGTCTCTAAGACAGCAGGAAATCTGAGTGTGCCCAGAAAAAAAGAACGGTGTTTCCTACACATACGGACTATATGTAGTCCAAAACTTCTTCTGAAACTGATACAATGCACAGGTCCTCTAACATCCAATGCTTGTCAGTTAAGATGATAATCGTGTGATCTTCGTTAACGATGTAGTTCCTTTGAGCAGAAAAGTGACAGCCCTTACCTGAAATGAAGTCTTGCTTGTAGGAAGACTCAGAGCCTGGGTTTTAACTCCATTTCTGTAGTGAATCACACAGCAGTGTTCTCATCCATTGATGACCCTCTGCTTTAGAACAAGAAGCACGCTCTTGCTTTCTAGAGTCTCTAAGACAGCAGGAAACGTGAGTGTGCTGAGAACAAAAGAACCGAGTTTCGTACACATACGGACCATATCTAGTCCAACTCTGCTTCTTAAACTAATACAAAGCACTGGTCCTCTAACATCCAATGCTTGTCTGTTAAGATGAGAAATGTGTGAGCTCAGTGAACGATGTAGTTCGTTTGACCTGAAAAGTGACTGCCCTTACCTGAAACGAAGTCTTGCTGTAGGAAGACACAGAGATTGGGATTTAACTCCATTTCTGAAGGGAAACACACAGCATAGTTCTCATCCATGGATCACAATCTGCTTTAGAGCCAGAAGCACGCTCTTGCTTTCTAGAGTCTCTAACACAGCAGGAAACGTGAGTATGCTGAGAACAAAAGAACGGTGTTTCCTACACATACGGACCATATCTAGTCCAACTCTGCTTCTTAAACTAATACAAAGCACTGGTCCTCTAACATCCAATGCTTGTCTGTTAAGATGAGAAATGTGTGAGCTCAGTGAACGATGTAGTTCGTTTGACCTGAAAAGTGACTGCCCTTACCTGAAACGAAGTCTTGCTGTAGGAAGACACAGAGATTGGGATTTAACTCCATTTCTGAAGGGAAACACACAGCATAGTTCTCATCCATGGATCACACTCTGCTTTAGAGCGAGAAGCATGATCTTGCTTTATAAAGTCTCTAAGACAGCAGGAAACCTGAGTGTGCCCAGAAAAAAAGTACGGTGTTTCCTAAACATACGGACTATATGTAGTCCAAAACTTCTTCTGAAACTGATAAAATGCACAGGTCCTCTAACATCCAATGCTTGTCAGTTAAGATGATAATCGTGTGATCTTCGTTAACGATGTAGTTCCTTTGAGCAGAAAAGTGACAGCCCTTACCTGAAATGAAGTCTTGCTTGTAGGAAGACTCAGAGCCTGGGATTTAACTCCATTTCTGAAGTGAAACACACAGCAGTGTTCTCATCCATTGATGACCCTCTGCTTTAGAACAAGAAGCACGCTCTTGCTTTCTAGAGTCTCTAAGAGAGCAGGAAACGTGAGTGTGCTGAGACCAAAGGAACCGTGTTTCGTACACATACGGACCATATCTAGTCCAACTCTGCTTCTTAAACTAATACAAAGCACTGGTCCTCTAACATCCAATGCTTGTCTGTTAAGATGAGAAATGTGTGAGCTCAGTGAACGATGTAGTTCGTTTGACCTGAAAAGTGACTGCCCTTACCTGAAACGAAGTCTTGCTGTAGGAAGACACAGAGATTGGGATTTAACTCCATTTCTGAAGGGAAACACACAGCATAGTTCTCATCCATGGATCACAATCTGCTTTAGAGGCAGAAGCACGCTCTTGCTTTCTAGTTTCTCTAACACAGCAGGAAACGTGAGTGTGCTGAGAACAAAAGAACGGTGTTTCCTACACATACGGACCATATCTAGTCCAACTCTGCTTCTGAAACTCATACAAAGCACTGGTCCTCTAACATCCAATGCTTGTCAGTTAAGATGGGAAACGTGTGAGCTTCATGAACGATGTACTTCTTTTGAACTGAAAAGTGACTACCATTACCTGAAACGAAGTCTTGCTTGTAGGAAGACACAGAGCCTGGGATTTAACTCCATTTCTGAAGGGAAACACACAGCATAGTATTCATCCATGGATCACACTGTGGTTAGAGCGAGAAGCACACTCTTGCTTTCTAGAGTCTCTAAGACAGCAGGAAATTTGAGTGTGCCCAGAACAATAGAACGGTGTTTCCTACACTTATGGACCATATCCAGTCCAAATCTGCTTCTGAAACTGATATAAAGCATTGACCCTCTAACATCCAATGCTTGTCATTTAAGATGAGAAACGTGTGAGCTCTGTGAACGATGTAGTTCGTTTGAGCAGAAAAGCGACTGTCCTTACCTGAAACGAAGTCCTGCTTGTAGGAAGACTCAGAGCCTGGGATTTAACTCCATTTCTGAAGGCAAACACACAACATAGTTCTCATCCATGGATCACACTCTGCTTTAGAGCGAGATGCACGCTCTTGCTTTCTAGAGTGTCTAAGACAGCAGGAAACGTGAGTGTGCTGAGAACAAAAGAACGGTGTTTCCTACACATACGGACCATATCAAGTCCAACTCATCTTCTGAAACTGATACAAAGCACTGGTCCTCTAACATCCAATGCTTGTCAGTTAAGATGGGAAACGTGTGAGCTTCATGAACGATGTAGTTCGTTTGAGCAAAAAAGTGACTGCCCTTACCTGAATTGAAGTCTTGCTTGTAGGAAGACTCAGAGCCTGGGATTTAACTCCATTTCTGAATTGAAACACACAGCAGTGTTCTCATCCATTGATCACACTCTACATTAGAATAAGAAGCACGCTCTTGCTTTTTAGAGTCTCTAAGACAGGAGGAAATGTGATTTTGCTGAGAACAAAAGAACGGAGTTTCCTACACATACGGACCATATCTAGTCCAAATCTGCTTCTGAAACTCATACAAAGCACTGGTCCTCTAACATCCAATGCTTGTCAGTTAAGATGGGAAACGTGTGAGCTTCATGAACGATGTAGTTCTTTTGAACTGAAAAGTGACTACCATTACCTGAAACGAAGTCTTGCTTGTAGGAAGACACAGAGCCTGGGATTTAACTCCATTTCTGAAGGGAAACACACAGCATAGTTCTCATCCATGGATCACACTCTGCTTTAGAGCGAGAAGCACGCTCTTGCTTTCTAGAGTCTCTAAGACAGCAGGAAACGTGAGTGTTCTGAGAACAAAAGAACGGTGTTTCCTACACATATGGACCATATCTAGTCCAACTCATCTTCTGAAACTGATACAAAGCACTGGTCCTCTAACAGCCAATGCTTGTCAGTTAAGATGGGAAACGTGTGAGCTTCATGAACGATGTAGTTCATTTGAGCAAAAAAGTGACTGCCCTTACCTGAATTGAAGTCTTGCTTGTAGGAAGACTCAGAGCCTGGGATTTAACTCCATTTCTGAATTGAAACACACAGCAGTGTTCTCATCCATTGATCACACTCTGCTTTAGAATAAGAAGCACGCTCTTGCTTTTTAGAGTCTCTAAGACAGGAGGAAACGTGATTTTGCTGAGAACAAAAGAACGGAGTTTCCTACACATACGGACCATATCTAGTCCAAATCTGCTTCTGAAACTGATACAAAGCACTGACCCTCTAACATCCAATGCTTGTCAGTTAAGATGGGAAACGTGTGAGCTTCATGAACGATGTAGTTCCTTTGAGCAGAAAAGTGACTGCCTTACCTGAATTGAAGTCTTGCTTGTAGGAAGACTCAGAGCCTGGGATTTAACTCCATTTCTGAAGGCAAACACACAGCATAGTTCTCATCCATGGATCACAATCTGCTTTAGAGCGAGAAGCACGCTCTTGCTTTCTAGAGTCTCTAAAACAGCAGGAAACGTGAGTGTGCCTAGAACAAAAGAACGGTGTTTCCTACACATACAGACTATATGTAGTCCAAAACTTCTTCTGAAACAGATAGAACGCACTGGTCCTCTAACATCCAATGCTTGTCAGTTAAGATGAGAAACGTGTGTGCTTCGTGAAAGATGTAGATCGTTTGAGCAGAAAAGTGACTGCCCTTACCTGAAATGAAGTCTTGCTTGTAGGAAGCCTCAGAGCCTGGGATTTAACTCCATTTCTGAAGTAAAACACGCAGCAGTGTAATCATCCATTGATCACACTCTGCTTTAGAACAAGAAGCACACTCTTGCTTTCTAGAGTCTCTAAGACAGCAGGAAACGTGTTTTTGCTGAGAACAAAAGAACCGTGTTTCCTACACATACGGACCATATCTAGTCCAACTCTGCTTCTGAAACTGATTCAAAGCACTGGTCCTCTAACATCCAATGCTTGTCTGTTATGATGAGAAATGTGTAAGCTCAGTGAACGATGTAGTTCGTTTGAGCTGAAAAGTGACTGCGCTTATCTGAAACGAAGTCTTGGTTGTAGGAAGACACAGAGATTGGGATTTAACTCCATTTCTGAAGGGAAACACACAGCATAGTTCTCATCCATTGATCACAATCTGCTTTAGAGCGAGAAGCACGCTCTTGCTTTCTAGAGTCTCTAACACACCAGGAAACGTGTGTGTGCTGAGAACAAAAGAACGGTGTTTCCTACACATATGGACCATATCTAGTCCAACTCTGCTTCTGAAACTCATACAAAGCACTGGTCCTCTAACATCCAATGCTTGTCAGTTAAGATGGGAAACGTGTGAGCTTCATGAACGATGTAGTTCGTTTGAGAGGAAAAGTGACTGCCGTTACCTGAAACGAAATCTTGCTTGTAGGAAGACACAGAGCCTGGGATTTAAGTCCATTTCTGAAGGGAAACACACAGCATTGTTCTCATCGATGGATCACACTCTGCTTTAGAGCAAGAAGCACACTCTTGCTTTCTAGGGTCTCTAAGACAGCAGGAAATCTGAGTGTGCCCAGAACAAAAGAACGGTGTTTCCTACACATACGGACTATATGTAGTCCAAAATTTCTTCTGAAACTGATAGAATGCACTGGTCCTCTAACATCCAATGCTTGTCAGTTAAAATGAGAAACGTGTGAGCTTCGTGAAAGATGTAGTTCGTTTGAGCAGAAAAGTGACTGCCCTTACCTGAAAGGAAGTCTTGCCTGTAGGGAGACTCAGAGCCTGGGATTTAACTCCTTTTCTGAAGTGAAACACACAGCATTGTTTTCCTCCATGGATCACATTCTGCTTTAGAAGGAGAAGCACACTCTTGCTTTCTAGAGTCTCTAAGACAGCAGGAAACGTGAGTGTGCTGAGAAAAATAAACGGTGTTTCCTACACAGACGGACCATATCTAGTCCAAATCTGCTTCTTAAAATGATACAAAGCACTGGTCCTCTAACATCCAATGCTTGTCTGTTAAGATGAGAAATGTGTGACCTTCCTGAACGATGTAGTACGTTTGAGCTGAAAAGTGACTGCCCTTACCTGAAACGAAGTCTTGCCTGCAGGAAGACACATAGAAAGGATTTAACTCCATTTCTGAAGGGAAACACACCACAGCATAGTTCTCATCCATGGATCACACTCTGCTTCAGAGCGAGAAGCACGCTCTTGCTTTCTAAAATCTCTAAGACAGCAGGAAATCTGAGTGTGCCCAGAACAAATGAACGGTGTTTCCTACACATACTGACTATATGTAGTCCAAATCTTCTTTTGAAACTGATACAATGCACTGGTCCTCTAACATCCAATGCTTGTCAGTTAAGATGATAATCCTGTGATCTTTGTTAACGATGTAGTTCGTTTGAGCAGAAAAGTGACTGCCCTTACCTGAAATGAAGTCTTGCTTGTAGGAAGACTCAGAGCCTGGGATTAAACTCCATTTCTGAAGTGAAACACACAGCAGTGTTCTCATCCATTGATGACCCTCTGCTTTAGAACAAGAAGCACGCTCTTGCTTTCTAGAGTCTCTAAGACAGCAGGAAACGTGAGTGTGCTGAGAACAAAAGAACGGTGTTTCCTACACATAAGGACCATATCTAGTCCAACTCTGCTTCTGAAACTGATACAAAGCACTGACCCACTAACATCCAATGCTTGTCAGTTAAGATGAGAAACGTGTGAGCTTCCTGAACGATGTAGTTCGTTTGAGCTGAAAAGTGACTGCCCTTACCTGAAACGAAGTCTTGCCTGTAGGAAGACACAGAGCAAGGGATTTAACTCCATTTCTGAAGGGAAACACACAGCATAGTTCTCATCCATGGATCACACTCTGCTTTAGAGCGAGAAGCATGCTCTTGCTTTCTAAAGTCTCTAAGACAGCAGGAAATCTGAGTGTGCCCAGAAAAAAAGAACGGTGTTTCCTACACATACGGACTATATGTAGTCCAAAACTTCTTCTGAAACTGATACAATGCACAGGTCCTCTAACATCCAATGCTTGTCAGTTAAGATGATAATCGTGTGATCTTCGTTAACGATGTAGTTCCTTTGAGCAGAAAAGTGACAGCCCTTACCTGAAATGAAGTCTTGCTTGTAGGAAGACTCAGAGCCTGGGATTTAACTCCATTTCTGAAGTGAAACACACAGCAGTGTTCTCATCCATTGATGACCCTCTGCTTTAGAAGAAGAAGCACGCTCTTGCTTTCTAGAGTCTCTAAGACAGCAGGAAACGTGAGTGTGCTGAGAACAAAAGAACCGTGTTTCGTACACATACGGACCATATCTAGTCCAACTCTGCTTCTTAAACTAATACAAAGCACTGGTCCTCTAACATCCAATGCTTGTCTGTTAAGATGAGAAATGTGTGAGCTCCGTGAACGATGTAGTTCGTTTGACATGAAAAGTGACTGCCCTTACCTGAAACGAAGTCTTGCTGTAGGAAGACACAGAGATTGGGATTTAACTCCATTTCTGAAGGAAACACACAACATAGTTCTCATCCATGGATCACACTCTGCTTTAGAGCGAGAAGCACGCTCTTGCTTTCTAGAGTGTCTAAGACAGCAGGAAACGTGAGTGTGCTGAGAACAAAAGAACGGTGTTTCCTACACATACGGACCATATCAAGTCCAACTCATCTTCTGAAACTGATACAAAGCACTGGTCCTCTAACATCCAATGCTTGTCAGTTAAGATGGGAAACGTGTGAGCTTCATGAACGATGTAGTTCGTTTGAGCAAAAAAGTGACTGCCCTTACCTGAATTGAAGTCTTGCTTGTAGGAAGACTCAGAGCCTGGGATTTAACTCCATTTCTGAATTGAAACACACAGCAGTGTTCTCATCCATTGATCACACTCTGCATTAGAATAAGAAGCACGCTCTTGCTTTTTAGAGTCTATAAGACAGGAGGAAATGTGATTTTGCTGAGAACAAAAGAACGGAGTTTCCTACACATACGGACCATATCTAGTCCAAATCTGCTTCTGAAACTCATACAAAGCACTGGTCCTCTAACATCCAATGCTTGTCAGTTAAGATGGGAAACGTGTGAGCTTCATGAACGATGTAGTTCTTTTGAACTGAAAAGTGACTACCATTACCTGAAACGAAGTCTTGCTTGTAGGAAGACACAGAGCCTGGGATTTAACTCCATTTCTGAAGGGAAACACACAGCATAGCTCTCATCCATGGATCACACTCTGCTTTAGAGCGAGAAGCACGCTCTTGCTTTCTAGAGTCTCTAAGACAGCAGGAAACGTGAGTGTTCTGAGAACAAAAGAACGGTTTTTCCTACACATATGGACCATATCTAGTCCAACTCATCTTCTGAAACTGATACAAAGCACTGGTCCTCTAACATCCAATGCTTGTCAGTTAAGATGATAATCGTGTGATCTTCGTTAACGATGTAGTTCCTTTGAGCAGAAAAGTGACAGCCCTTACCTGAAATGAAGTCTTGCTTGTAGGAAGACTCAGAGCTTGGGATTTAACTCCATTTCTGAAGTGAAACACACAGCAGTGTTCTCATCCATTGATGACCCTCTGCTTTAGAAGAAGAAGCACGCTCTTGCTTTCTAGAGTCTCTAAGACAGCAGGAAACGTGAGTGTGCTGAGAACAAAAGAACCGTGTTTCGTACACATACGGACCATATCTAGTCCAACTCTGCTTCTTAAACTAATACAAAGCACTGGTCCTCTAACATCCAATGCTTGTCTGTTAAGATGAGAAATGTGTGAGCTCAGTGAACGATGTAGTTCGTTTGACCTGAAAAGTGACTGCCCTTACCTGAAACGAAGTCTTGCTGTAGGAAGACACAGAGATTGGGATTTCACTCCCTTTCTGAAGGGAAACACACAGCATAGTTCTCATCCATGGATCACACTCTGCTTTAGAGCGAGAAGCATGCTCTTGCTTTATAAAGTCTCTAAGACAGCAGGAAATCTGAGTGTGCCCAGAAAAAAGAACGCTGTTTCCTACACATACGGACTATATGTAGTCCAAAACTTCTTCTGAAACTGATACAATGCACAGGTCCTCTAACATCCAATGCTTGTCAGTTAAGATGATAATCGTGGGATCTTCGTTAACGATGTAGTTCCTTTGAGCAGAAAAGTGACAGCCCTTACCTGAAATGAAGTCTTGCTTGCAGGAAGACTCAGAGCCTGGGATTTAACTCCATTTCTGAAGTGAAACACACAGCAGTGTTCTAATCCATTGATGACCCTCTGCTTTAGAAGAAGAAGCACGCTCTTGCTTTCTAGAGTCTCTAAGACAGCAGGAAACGTGAGTGTTCTGAGAACAAAAGAACGGTGTTTCCTACACATATGGACCATATCTAGTCCAACTCATCTTCTGAAACTGATACAAAGCACTGGTCCTCTAACATCCAATGCTTGTCAGTTAAGATGGGAAACGTGTGAGCTTCATGAACGATGTAGTTCGTTTGAGCAAAAAAGTGACTGCCCTTACCTGAATTGAAGTCTTGCTTGTAGGAAGACTCAGAGCCTGGGATTTAACTCCATTTCTGAATTGAAACACACAGCAGTGTTCTCATCCATTGATCACACTCTGCATTAGAATAAGAAGCACGCTCTTGCTTTTTAGAGTCTCTAAGACAGGAGGAAATGTGATTTTGCTGAGAACAAAAGAACGGAGTTTCCTACACATACGGACCATATCTAGTCCAAATCTGCTTCTGAAACTCATACAAAGCACTGGTCCTCTAACATCCAATGCTTGTCAGTTAAGATGGGAAACATGTGAGCTTCATGAACGATGTAGTTCTTTTGAACTGAAAAGTGACTACCATTACCTGAAACGAAGTCTTGCTTGTAGGAAGACACAGAGCCTGGGATTTAACTCCATTTCTGAAGGGAAACACACAGCATAGCTCTCATCCATGGATCACACTCTGCTTTAGAGCGAGAAGCACGCTCTTGCTTTCTAGAGTCTCTAAGACAGCAGGAAACGTGAGTGTTCTGAGAACAAAAGAACGGTGTTTCCTACACATATGGACCATATCTAGTCCAACTCATCTTCTGAAACTGATACAAAGCACTGGTCCTCTGACATCCAATGCTTGTCAGTTAAGATGGGAAACGTGTGAGCTTCATGAACGATGTAGTTCATTTGAGCAAAAAAGTGACTGCCCTTACCTGAATTGAAGTCTTGCTTGTAGGAAGACTCAGAGCCTGGGATTTAACTCCATTTCTGAATTGAAACACACAGCAGTGTTCTCATCCATTGATCACACTCTGCCCTAGAATAAGAAGCACGCTCTTGCTTTTTAGAGTCTCTAAGACAGGAGGAAACGTGATTTTGCTGAGAACAAAAGAACGGAGTTTCCTACACATACGGACCATATCTAGTCCAAATCTGCTTCTGAAACTGATACAAAGCACTGACCCTCTAACATCCAATGCTTGTCAGTTAAGATGGGAAACGTGTGAGCTTCATGAACGATGTAGTTCCTTTGAGCAGAAAAGTAACTGCCTTACCTGAATTGAAGTCTTGCTTGTAGGAAGACTCAGAGCCTGGGATTTAACTCCATTTCTGAAGGCAAACACACAGCATAGTTCTCATCCATGGATCACAATCTGCTTTAGAGCGAGAAGCACGCTCTTGCTTTCTAGAGTCTCTAAGACAGCAGGAAACGTGAGTGTGCTGAGAAAAACAAACGGTGTTTCCTACACAGACGGACCATATCTAGTCCAAAACTGCTTCTTAAAATGATACAAAGCACTGGTCCTCTAACATCCAATGCTTGTCTGTTAAGATGAGAAACGTGTGACCTTCCTGAACGATGTAGTACGTTTGAGCTGAAAAGTGACTGCCCTTACCTGAAACGAAGTCTTGCCTGCAGGAAGACACATAGAAAGGATTTAACTCCATTTCTGAAGGAAAACACACCACAGCATAGTTCTCATCCATTGATGACCCTCTGCTTTAGAACAAGAAGCACGCTCTTGCTTTCTAGAGTCTCTAAGACAGCAGGAAACGTGAGTGTGCTGAGAACAAAAGAACCGTGTTTCGTACACATACGGACCATATCTAGTCCAACTCTGCTTCTTAAACTAATACAAAGCACTGGTCCTCTAACATCCAATGCTTGTCTGTTAAGATGAGAAATGTGTGAGCTCCGTGAACGATGTAGTTCGTTTGACCTGAAAAGTGACTGCCCTTACCTGAAACGAAGTCTTGCTGTAGGAAGACACAGAGCCTGGGATTTAACTCCATTTCTGAAGGGAAACACACAGCATAGTATTCATCCATGGATCACACTGTGGTTAGAGCGAGAAGCACACTCTTGCTTTCTAGAGTCTCTAAGACAGCAGGAAATTTGAGTGTGCCCACAACAATAGAACGGTGTTTCCTACACATATGGACCATATCCAGTCCAAATCTGCTTCTGAAACTGATATAAAGCATTGACCCTCTAACATCCAATGCTTGTCATTTAAGATGAGAAACGTGTGAGCTCTGTGAACAATGTAGTTCGTTTGAGCAGAAAAGCGACTGTCCTTACCTGAAACGAAGTCTTGCTTGTAGGAAGACTCAGAGCCTGGGATTTAACTCCATTTCTGAAGGCAAACACACAACATAGTTCTCATCCATGGATCACACTCTGCTTTAGAGCGAGATGCACGCTCTTGCTTTCTAGAGTGTCTAAGACAGCAGGAAACGTGAGTGTGCTGAGAACAAAAGAACGGTGTTTCCTACACATACGGACCATATCAAGTCCAACTCATCTTCTGAAACTGATACAAAGCACTGGTCCTCTAACATCCAATGCTTGTCAGTTAAGATGGGAAACGTGTGAGCTTCATGAACGATGTAGTTCGTTTGAGCAAAAAAGTGACTGCCCTTACCTGAATTGAAGTCTTGCTTGTAGGAAGACTCAGAGCCTGGGATTTAACTCCATTTCTGAATTGAAACACACAGCAGTGTTCTCATCCATTGATCACACTCTGCTTTAGAATAAGAAGCACGCTCTTGCTTTTTAGAGTCTCTAAGACAGGAGGAAACGTGATTTTGCTGAGAACAAAAGACCCGAGTTTCCTACACATACAGACCATATCTAGTCCAAATCTGCTTCTGAAACTGATACAAAGCACTGACCCTCTAACATCCAATGCTTGTCAGTTAAGATGGGAAACGTGTGAGCTTCATGAACGATGTAGTTCCTTTGAGCAGAAAAGTGACTGCCTTACCTGAATTGAAGTCTTGCTTGTAGGAAGACTCAAAGCCTGGGATTTAACTCCATTTCTGAAGGGAAACACACAGCATAGTTCTCATCCATGGATCACAATCTGCTTTAGAGCGAGAAGCACGCTCTTGCTTTCTAGAGTCTCTAAAACAGCAGGAAACGTGAGTGTGCCTAGAACAAAAGAACGGTGTTTCCTACACATACGGACTATATGTAGTCCAAAACTTCTTCTGAAACAGATAGAATGCACTGGTCCTCTAACATCCAATGCTTGTCAGTTAAGATGAGAAACGTGTGTGCTTCGTGAAAGATGTAGATCGTTTGAGCAGAAAAGTGACTGCCCTTACCTGAAATGAAGTCTTGCTTGTAGGAAGCCTCAGAGCCTGGGATTTAACTCCATTTCTGAAGTAAAACACGCAGCAGTGTAATCATCCATTGATCACACTCTGCTTTAGAACAAGAAGCACACTGTTGCTTTCTAGAGTCTCTAAGACAGCAGGAAACGTGAGTGTGCTGAGAACAAAAGAACCGTGTTTCGTACACATACGGACCATATCTAGTCCAACTCTGCTTCTGAAACTGATTCAAAGCACTGGTCCTCTAACATCCAATGCTTGTCTGTTAAGATGAGAAACGTGTGACCTTCCTGAACGATGTAGTACGTTTGAGCTGAAAAGTGACTGCCCTTACCTGAAACGAAGTCTTGCCTGCAGGAAGACACATAGAAAGGATTTAACTCCATTTCTGAAGGAAAACACACCACAGCATAGTTCTCATCCATTGATGACCCTCTGCTTTAGAACAAGAAGCACGCTCTTGCTTTCTAGAGTCTCTAAGACAGCAGGAGACGTGAGTGTGCTGAGAACAAAAGAACCGTGTTTCGTACACATACGGACCATATCTAGTCCAACTCTGCTTCTTAAACTAATACAAAGCACTGGTCCTCTAACATCCAATGCTTGTCTGTTAAGATGAGAAACGTGTGACCTTCCTGAACGATGTAGTACGTTTGAGCTGAAAAGTGACTGCCCTTACCTGAAACGAAGTCTTGCCTGCAGGAAGACACATAGAAAGGATTTAACTCCATTTCTGAAGGAAAACACACCACAGCATAGTTCTCATCCATTGATGACCCTCTGCTTTAGAACAAGAAGCACGCTCTTGCTTTCTAGAGTCTCTAAGACAGCAGGAAACGTGAGTGTGCTGAGAACAAAAGAACCGTGTTTCGTACACATACGGACCATATCTAGTCCAACTCTGCTTCTTAAACTAATACAAAGCACTGGTCCTCTAACATCCAATGCTTGTCTGTTAAGATGAGAAATGTGTGAGCTCCGTGAACGATGTAGTTCGTTTGACCTGAAAAGTGACTGCCCTTACCTGAAACGAAGTCTTGCTGTAGGAAGACACAGAGCCTGGGATTTAACTCCATTTCTGAAGGGAAACACACAGCATAGTATTCATCCATGGATCACACTGTGGTTAGAGCGAGAAGCACACTCTTGCTTTCTAGAGTCTCTAAGACAGCAGGAAATTTGAGTGTGCCCACAACAATAGAACGGTGTTTCCTACACATATGGACCATATCCAGTCCAAATCCGCTTCTGAAACTGATATAAATCATTGACCCTCTAACATCCAATGCTTGTCATTTAAGATGAGAAACGTGTGAGCTCTGTGAACAATGTAGTTCGTTTGAGCAGAAAAGCGACTGTCCTTACCTGAAACGAAGTCTTGCTTGTAGGAAGACTCAGAGCCTGGGATTTAACTCCATTTCTGAATTGAAACACACAGCAGTGTTCTCATCCATTGATCACACTCTGCTTTAGAATAAGAAGCACGCTCTTGCTTTTTAGAGTCTCTAAGACAGGAGGAAACGTGATTTTGCTGAGAACAAAAGACCCGAGTTTCCTACACATACAGACCATATCTAGTCCAAATCTGCTTCTGAAACTGATACAAAGCACTGACCCTCTAACATCCAATGCTTGTCAGTTAAGATGGGAAACGTGTGAGCTTCATGAACGATGTAGTTCCTTTGAGCAGAAAAGTGACTGCCTTACCTGAATTGAAGTCTTGCTTGTAGGAAGACTCAAAGCCTGGGATTTAACTCCATTTCTGAAGTGAAACACACAGCAGTGTTCTCATCCATTGATGACCCTCTGCTTTAGAAGAAGAAGCACGCTCTTGCTTTCTAGAGTCTCTAAGACAGCAGGAAACGTGAGTGTGCTGAGAACAAAAGAACCGTGTTTGGTACACATACGGACCATATCAAGTCCAACTCTGCTTCTTAAACTAATACAAAGCACTGGTCCTCTAACATCCAATGCTTGTCTGTTAAGATGAGAAATGTGTGAGCTCAGTGAACGATGTAGTTCGTTTGACCTGAAAAGTGACTGCCCTTACCTGAAACGAAGTCTTGCTGTAGGAAGACACAGAGATTGGGATTTAACTCCATTTCTGAAGGGAAACACAAAGCATAGTTCTCATCCATGGATCACAATCTGCTTTAGAGCCAGAAGCACGCTCTAGCTTTCTAGAGTCTCTAACACAGCAGGAAACGTGAGTGTGCTGAGAACAAAAGAACGGTGTTTCCTACACATACGGACCATATCTAGTCCAACTCTGCTTCTTAAACTAATACAAAGCACTGGTCCTCTAACATCCAATGCTTGTCTGTTAAGATGAGAAATGTGTGAGCTCAGTGAACGATGTAGTTCGTTTGACCTGAAAAGTGACTGCCCTTACCTGAAACGAAGTCTTGCTGTAGGAAGACACAGAGATTGGGATTTAACTCCATTTCTGAAGGGAAACACACAGCATAGTTCTCATCCATGGATCACACTCTGCTTTAGAGCGAGAAGCATGCTCTTGCTTTATAAAGTCTCTAAGACAGCAGGAAATCTGAGTGTGCCCAGAAAAAAAGAACGGTGTTTCCTACACATACGGACTATATGTAGTCCAAAACTTCTTCTGAAACTGATGCAATGCACAGGTCCTCTAACATCGAATGCTTGTCAGTTAAGATGATAATCGTGTGATCTTCGTTAACGATGTAGTTCGTTTGAGCAGAAAAGTGACAGCCCTTACCTGAAATGAAGTCTTGCTTGTAGGAAGACTCAGAGTCTGGGATTTAACTCCATTTCTGAAGTGAAACACACAGCAGTGTTCTAATCCATTGATGACCCTCTGCTTTAGAAGAAGAAGCACGCTCTTGCTTTCTACAGTCTCTAAGACAGCAGGAAATTTGAGTGTGCCCACAACAATAGAACGGTGTTTCCTACACATATGGACCATATCCAGTCCAAATCTGCTTCTGAAACTGATATAAAGCATTGACCCTCTAACATCCAATGCATGTCATTTAAGATGAGAAACGTGTGAGCTCTGTGAACGATGTAGTTCGTTTGAGCAGAAAAGCGACTGTCCTTACCTGAAACGAAGTCTTCCTTGTAGGAAGACTCAGAGCCTGGGATTTAACTCCATTTCTGAAGGAAACACACAACATAGTTCTCATCCATGGATCACACTCTGCTTTAGAGCGAGAAGCACGCTCTTGCTTTCTAGAGTGTCTAAGACAGCAGGAAACGTGAGTGTGCTGAGAACAAAAGAACGGTGTTTCCTACACATATGGACCATATCAAGTCCAACTCATCTTCTGAAACTGATACAAAGCACTGGTCCTCTAACATCCAATGCTTGTCAGTTAAGATGGGAAACGTGTGAGCTTCATGAATGATGTAGTTCGTTTGAGCAAAAAAGTGACTGCCCTTACCTGAATTGAAGTCTTGCTTGTAGGAAGACTCAGAGCCTGGGATTTAACTCCATTTCTGAAGCCAAACACACAGCATAGTTCTCATCCATGGATCACACTCTGCTTTAGAGCGAGAAGCATGCTCTTGCTTTATAAAGTCTCTAAGACAGCAGGAAATCTGAGTGTGCCCAGAAAAAAAAAACGGTGTTTCCTACACATACGGACTATATGTAGTCCAAAACTTCTTCTGAAACTGATACAATGCACAGGTCCTCTAACATCCAATGCTTGTCAGTTAAGATGATAATCGTGTGATCTTCTTTAACGATGTAGTTCCTTTGAGCAGAAAAGTGACAGCCCTTACCTGAAATGAAGTCTTGCTTGTAGGAAGACTCAGAGCCTGGGATTTAACTCCATTTCTGAAGTGAAACACACAGCAGTGTTCTAATCCATTGATGACCCTCTGCTTTAGAAGAAGAAGCACGCTCTTGCTTTCTAGAGTCTCTAAGACAGCAGGAAATTTGAGTGTGCCCACAACAATAGAACGGTGTTTCCTACACATATGTACCATATCCAGTCCAAATCTGCTTCTGAAACTGATATAAAGCATTGACCCTCTAACATCCAATGCTTGTCATTTAAGATGAGAAACGTGTGAGCTCTGTGAACGATGTAGTTCGTTTGAGCAGAAAAGCGACTGTCCTTACCTGAAACGAAGTCTTGCTTGTAGGAAGACTCAGAGCCTGGGATTTAACTCCATTTCTGAAGGAAACACACAACATAGTTCTCATCCATGGATCACACTCTGCTTTAGAGCGAGAAGCACGCTCTTGCTTTCTAGAGTGTCTAAGACAGCAGGAAACGTGAGTGTGCTGAGAACAAAAGAACGGTGTTTCCTACACATATGGACCATATCAAGTCCAACTCATCTTCTGAAACTGATACAAAGCACTGGTCCTCTAACATCCAATGCTTGTCAGTTAAGATGGGAAACGTGTGAGCTTCATGAATGATGTAGTTCGTTTGAGCAAAAAAGTGACTGCCCTTACCTGAATTGAAGTCTTGCTTGTAGGAAGACTCAGAGCCTGGGATTTAACTCCATTTCTGAAGTGAAACACACAGCAGTGTTCTAATCCATTGATGATCCTCTGCTTTAGAAGAAGAAGCACGCTCTTGCTTTCTAGAGTCTCTAAGACAGCAGGAAATTTGAGTGTGCCCACAACAATAGAACGGTGTTTCCTACACATATGGACCATATCTAGTCCAAATCTGCTTCTGAAACTGATATAAAGCATTGACCCTCTAACATCCAATGCTTGACATTTAAGATGAGAAACTTGTGAGCTCTGTGAACGATGTAGTTCGTTTGAGCAGAAAAGCGACTGTCCTTACCTGAAACGAAGTTTTGCTTGTAGGAAGACTCAGAGCCTGGGATTTAACTCCATTTCTGAAGGAAACACACAACATAGTTCTCATCCTTGGATCACACTCTGCTTTAGAGCGAGAAGCATGCTCTTGCTTTATAAAGTCTCTAAGACAGCAGGAAATCTGAGTGTGCCCAGAAAAAAATAACGGTGTTTCCTACACATACGGACTATATGTAGTCCAAAACTTCTTCTGAAACTGATACAATGCACAGGTGGTCTAACATCCAATGCTTGTCAGTTAAGATGATAATCGTGTGATCTTCGTTAACGATGTAGTTCCTTTGAGCAGAAAAGTGACAGCCCTTACCTGAAATGAAGTCTTGCTTGTAGGAAGACTCAGAGCCTGGGATTTAACTCCATTTCTGAATTGAAACACACAGCAGTGTTCTCATCCATTGATCACACTCTGCATTAGAATAAGAAGCACGCTCTTGCTGTTTAGAGTCTCTAAGACAGGAGGAAATGTGATTTTGCTGAGAACAAAAGAACGGAGTTTCCTACACATACGGACCATATCTAGTCCAAATCTGCTTCTGAAACTCATACAAAGCACTGGTCCTCTAACATCCAATGCTTGTCAGTTAAGATGGGAAACATGTGAGCTTCATGAACGATGTAGTTCTTTTGAACTGAAAAGTGACTACCATTACCTGAAACGAAGTCTTGCTTGTAGGAAGACACAGAGCCTGGGGTTTAACTCCATTTCTGAAGGGAAACACACAGCATAGTTCTCATCCATGGATCACACTCTGCTTTAGAGCGAGAAGCACGCTCTTGCTTTCTAGAGTCTCTAAGACAGCAGGAAACGTGAGTGTTCTGAGAACAAAAGAACGGTGTTTCCTACACATATGGACCATATCTAGTCCAACTCACATTCTGAAACTGATACAAAGCACTGGTCCTCTAACATCCAATGCTTGTCAGTTAAGATGGGAAACGTGTGAGCTTCATGAACGATGTAGTTCATTTGAGCAAAAAAGTGACTGCCCTTACCTGAATTGAAGTCTTGCTTGTAGGAAGACTCAGAGCCTGGGATTTAACTCCATTTCTGAATTGAAACACACAGCAGTGTTCTCATCCATTGATCACACTCTGCTTTAGAATAAGAAGCACGCTCTTGCTTTTTAGAGTCTCTAAGACAGGAGGAAACGTGATTTTGCTGAGAACAAAAGAACGGAGTTTCCTACACATACGGACCATATCTAGTCCAAATCTGCTTCTGAAACTGATACAAAGCACTGACCCTCTAACATCCAATGTTTGTCAGTTAAGATGGGAAACGTGTGAGCTTCATGAACGATGTAGTTCCTTTGAGCAGAAAAGTAACTGCCTTACCTGAATTGAAGTCTTGCTTGTAGGAAGACTCAGAGCCTGGGATTTAACTCCATTTCTGAAGGCAAACACACAGCATAGTTCTCATCCATGGATCACAATCTGCTTTAGAGCGAGAAGCACGCTCTTGCTTTCTAGAGTCTCTAAAACAGCAGGAAACGTGAGTGTGCCTAGAACAAAAGAACGGTGTTTCCTACACATACGGACTATATGTAGTCCAAAACTTCTTCTGAAACAGATAGAATGCACTGGTCCTCTAACATCCAATGCTTGTCAGTTAAGATGAGAAACGTGTGTGCTTCGTGAAAGATGTAGATCGTTTGAGCAGAAAAGTGACTGCCCTTACCTGAAACGAAGTCTTGCTTGTAGGAAGCCTCAGAGCCTGGGATTTAACTCCATTTCCGAAGTAAAACACCAGCAGTGTAATCATCCATTGATCACACTCTGCTTTAGAACAAGAAGCACACTCTTGCTTTCTAGAGTCTCTAAGACAGCAGGAAACGTGTTTTTGCTGAGAACAAAAGAACCATGTTTCCTACACATACGGACCATATCTAGTCCAAATCTGCTTCTGAAACTGATTCAAAGCACTGGTCCTCTAACATCCAATGCTTGTCTGTTATGATGAGAAATGTGTGAGCTCAGTGAACGATGTAGTTCGTTTGAGCTGAAAAGTGACTGCCCTTACCTGAAACGAAGTCTTGCTTGTAGGAAGACACAGAGATTGGGATTTAACTCCATTTCTGAAGGGAAACACACAGCATAGTTCTCATCCATTGATCACAATCTGCTTTAGAGCGAGAAGCACGCTCTTGCTTTCTAGAGTCTCTAACACACCAGGAAACGTGTGTGTGCTGAGAACAAAAGAACGGTGTTTCCTACACATATGTACCATATCTAGTCCAACTCTGCTTCTGAAACTCATACAAAGCACTGGTCCTCTAACATCCAATGCTTGTCAGTTAAGATGGGAAACGTGTGAACTTCATGAACGATGTAGTTCGTTTGAGCAGAAAAGTGACTGCCGTTACCTGAAACGAAATCTTGCTTGTAGGAAGACACAGAGCCTGGGATTTAAGTCCATTTCTGAAGGGAAACACACAGCATTGTTCTCATCGACGGATCACACTCTGCTTTAGAGCAAGAAGCACACTCTTGCTTTCTAGGGTCTCTAAGACAGCAGGAAATCTGAGTGTGCCCAGAACAAAAGAACGGTGTTTCCTACACATACGGACTATATGTAGTCCAAAATTTCTTCTGAAACTGATAGAATGCACTGGTCCTCTAACATCCAATGCTTGTCAGTTAAGATGAGAAACGTGTGAGCTTCGTGAAAGATGTAGTTCGTTTGAGCAGAAAAGTGACTGCCCTTACCTGAAAGGAAGTCTTGCCTGTAGGGAGACTCAGAGCCTGGGATTTAACTCCTTTTCTGAAGTGAAACACACAGCATTGTTTTCCTCCATGGATCACACTCTGCTTTAGAAGGAGAAGCACGCTCTTGCTTTCTAGAGTCTCTAAGACAGCAGGAAACGTGAGTGTGCTGAGAAAAACAAACGGTGTTTCCTACACAGACAGACCATATCTAGTCCAAATCTGCTTCTTAAAATGATACAAAGCACTGGTCCTCTAACATCCAATGCTTGTCTGTTAAGATGAGAAACGTGTGACCTTCCTGAACGATGTAGTACGTTTGAGCTGAAAAGTGACTGCCCTTACCTGAAACGAAGTCTTGCCTGCAGGAAGACACATAGAAAGGATTTAACTCCATTTCTGAAGGGAAACACACCACAGCATAGTTCTCATCCATTGATGACCCTCTGCTTTAGAACAAGAAGCACGCTCTTGCTTTCTAGAGTCTCTAAGACAGCAGGAAATGTGAGTGTGCTGAGAACAAAAGAACGGTGTTTCCTACACATAGGGACCATATCTAGTCCAACTCTGCTTCTGAAACTGATACAAAGCACTGACCCACTAACATCCAATGCTTGTCAGTTAAGATGAGAAACGTGTGAGCTTCCTGAACGTTGTAGTTCGTTTGAGCTGAAAAGTGACTGCCCTTACCTGAAACGAAGTCTTGCCTGTAGGAAGACACAGAGCAAGGGATTTAACTCCATTTCTGAATTGAAACACACAGCAGTGTTCTCATCCATTGATCACACTCTGCTTTAGAATAAGAAGCACGCTCTTGCTTTTTAGAGTCTCTAAGACAGGAGGAAATGTGATTTTGCTGAGAACAAAAGAACGGAGTTTCCTACACATACGGACCATATCTAGTCCAAATCTGCTTCTGAAACTGATACAAAGCACTGACCCTCTAACATCCAATGCTTGTCAGTTAAGATGGGAAACGTGTGAGCTTCATGAACGATGTAGTTCCTTTGAGCAGAAAAGTGACTTCCTTACCTGAATTGAAGTCTTGCTTGTAGGAAGACTCAGAGCCTGGGATTTAACTCCATTTCTGAAGGCAAACACACAGCATGGTTCTCATCCATGGATCACACTCTGCTTTAGAGCGAGAAGCACGCTCTTGTTTTCTAGAGTCTCTAAGACAGCAGGAAACGTGAGTGTGCCTAGAACAAAAGAACGGTGTTTCCTACACATACGGACTATATGTAGTCCAAAACTTCTTCTGAAACAGATAGAATGCACTGGTCCTCTAACATCCAATGCTTGTCAGTTAAGATGAGAAACGTGTGTGCTTCGTGAAAGATGTAGTTCGTTTGAGCAGAAAAGTGACTGCCCTTACCTGAAACGAAGTCTTGCTTGTAGGGAGACTCATGGCCTGGAATTTAACTCCTTTTCTGAAGTGAAACACACAGCATAGTTTTCATCCATGGATCACACTCTGCTTTAGAACGAGAAGCAAGCTCTTGCTTTCTAGATTCTCTAAGACAGCAGGAAACGTGAGTGTGCTGAGCACAAAAGAACGGTGTTTCCTACACATATGGACCATATGTAGTCCAAATCTGCTTCTGAAACAGATACAAAGCACTGATCCTCTAACATCCAATGCTTGTCTGTAAAGATGAGAAACGTGTGAGCTTCATGAACGATGTAGTTCGTTTGAGCAGAAAAGTGACTGCCCTTACCTGAATTGAAGTCTTGCCTGTAGAAAGACTCAGAGCCTGGGATTTAACTCCATTTCTGAAGTAAAACACACAGCAGTGTAATCATCCATTGATCACAAACTGCTTTATTTTAAGAAGCACGCTCTTGCTTTCTAGAGTCTCTAAGACAGCAGGAAACGTGATTTTGCTGAGAACAAAAGAACAGTGTTTCCTACACATACGGACCATATCTAGTTCAACTCTGCTTCTGAAACTGATACAAAGCACTGGTCCTCTAACATCCAATGATTGTCAGTTAAGATGAGAAACGTGTGAGCTCTGTGAATGATGTAGTTCGTTTGAGCAGAAAAGCGACTGTCCTTACCTGAAACGAAGTCTTGCTTGTAGTAAGACACAGACCCTGGGATTTAACTCCATTTCTTAAGAGAAACACACAGCATAGTTCTCAGCCATGGATCACACTCTGCTTTAGAGCGAGAAGCATGCTCTTGCTTTTAGAGTCTCTAATATAGCAGGAAATCTGAGTGTGCCCAGAAGAAAAGAACGGTGTTTCCTACATATACGGACCATATGTAGTCCAAATCTGCTTCTGAAACTGATACAATGCACTGGTCCTCTAACATCCAATGATTGTCAGTTAAGATGAGAATCGTGTGATCTTCGTTAACGATGTAGTTCGTTTGAGCAGAAAAGTGACTGCCCTTACCTGAAATGAAGTCTTGCTTGTAGGAAGACTCAGAGCCTGGGATTTAACTCCATTTCTGAAGTGAAACACACAGCAGTGTTCTCATCCATTGATGACACTCTGCTTTAGAACAAGAAGCACGCTCTTGATTTCTAGAGTCTCTAACACAGCAGGAAACGTGAGTGTGCTGAGAACAAAAGAACGGTGTTTCCTACACATACGGACCATATCTAGTCCAACTCTGTGTCTGAATCTCATACAAAGCACTGGTCCTCTAACATCCAATGCTTGTCAGTTAATATGGGAAACGTGTGAGCTTCATAAACGATGTCGTTCGTTTGAGCAGAAAAGTGACTGCTGTTACCTGAAACGAAATCTTGCTTGTAGGAAGACACCGAGCCTGGGATTTAAGTCCATTTCTGAAGGGAAACACACAGCATAGTTCTCATCGATGGATCACACTCTGCTTTAGAGCAAGAAGCACACTCTTGCTTTCTAGAGTCTCTAAGACAGCAGGAAATCTGAGTGTGCCCAGAACAAAAGAACAGTGTTTCCTACACATACGGACTATATGTAGTCCAAAATTTCTTCTGAAACTGATAGAATGCACTGGTCCTCTAACATCCAATGCTTGTCAGTTAAGATGAGAAACGTGTGAGCTTCGTGAAAGATGTAGTTCGTTTGAGCAGAAAACTGACTGCCCTTACCTGAAAGGAAGTCTTGCCTGTAGGGAGACTCAGAGCCTGGGATTTAACTCCTTTTCTGAAGTGAAACACACAGTATAGTTTTCCTCCATGGATCACACTCTGCTGTAGAAGGAGAAGCACGCTCTTGCTTTCTAGAGTCTCTAAGACAGCAGGAAACGTGAGTGTGCTGAGAAAAAAAAAACGGTGTTTCCTCCACAGACGGACCATATCTAGTCCAAATCTGCTTCTTAAAATGATACAAAGCACTGGTCCTCTAACGTCCAATGCTTGTCAGTTAAGATGAGAAACGTGTGAGCTTTGTGAATGATGTAGTTCCTTTGAACTGATAAGTGACTGCCCTTACCTGAAACGAAGTCTTGCTTGTAGTAAGACACAGAGCCTGGGATTTAACTACATTTCTTAAGAGAAACACACAGCATAGTTCCCATCCATGGAACCCACTCTGCTTTAGAGCGAGAAGCACGCTCTTGCTATTAGAGTCTCTAATATAACAGGAAATCTGAGTGTGCCCAGAACAAAAGAACGGTGTTTCCTACATACACGGACCATATGTAGTCCAACTCTGCTTCTGAAACTGATACAATGCACTGGTCCTCTAACATCCAATGCTTGTCAGTTAAGATGAGAATCGTGTGATCTTCGTTAACGCTGTAGTTCGTTTGAGCAGAAAAGTGACTGCCCTTACCTTAAACGAAGCCTTGCTTGTAGGAAGCCTCAGAGCCTGGGATTTAACTCCATTTCTGAAGTAAAACACGCAGCAGTGTAATCATCCATTGATCACACTCTGCTTTAGAACAAGAAGCACACTCTTGCTTTCTAGAGTCTCTAAGACAGCAGGAAACGTGATTTTGCTGAGAACAAAAGAACGGTGTTTTCTACACATACGGACCATATCTAGTCCAACTCTGCTTCTGAAACTCATACAAAGCACTGGTCCTCTAACATCCAATGCTTGTCAGTTAAGATGGGAAACGTGTGAGCTTCATGAACGATGTAGATCTTTTGAACTGAAAAGTGACTACCATTACCTGAAACGAAGTCTTGCTTGTAGGAAGACACAGAGCCTGGGATTTAACTCCATTTCTGAAGGGAAACACACAGCATAGTATTCATCCATGGATCACACTGTGGTTACAGTGAGAAGCACACTCTTGCTTTCTAGAGTCTCTAAGACAGCAGGAAATTTGTGTGTGCCCAGAACAATAGAACGGTGTTTCCTACACATATGGACCATATCCAGTCCAAATCTGCTTCTGAAACTGATATAAAGCATTGACCCTCTAACATCCAAAGCTTGTCATTTAAGATGAGAAACGTGTGAGCTCTGTGAACGATGTAGTTCGTTTGAGCAGAAAAGCGACTGTCCTTACCTGAATTGAAGTCTTGCTTGTAGGAAGACTCAGAGCCTGGGATTTAACTCCATTTCTGAAGGCAAACACACAGCATAGTTCTCATCCATGGATCACACTCTGCTTTAGAGCGAGAAGCACGCTCTTGCTTTCGAGAGTCTCTAAGACAGCAGGAAACGTGAGTGTGCCTAGAACAAAAGAACGGTGTTTCCTACACATATGGACTATATGTAGTCCAAAACTTCTTCTGAAACAGATAGAATGCACTGGTCCTCTAACATCCAATGCTTGTCAGTTAAGATGAGAAACGTGTGTGCTTCATGAACGATGTAGTTCGTTTGAGCAGAAAAGTGACTGCCCTTACCTGAAACGAAGTCTTGCTTGTAGGGAGACTCATGGCCTGGGATTTAACTCCTTTTCTGCAGTGAAACACACAGCATAGTTTTCATCCATGGATCACACTCTGCTTTAGAACGAGAAGCAGGCTCTTGCTTTCTAGATTCTCTAAGACAGCAGGAAACGTGAGTGTGCTGAGCACAAAAGAACGGTGTTTCCTACACATATGGACCATATGTAGTCCAAATCTGCTTCTGAAACTGATACAAAGCACTGATCCTCTAACATCCAATGCTTGTCTGTTAAGATGAGAAACGTGTGAGCTTCATGAACGATGTAGTTCGTTTGAGCAGAAAAGTGACTGCCCTTACCTGAATTGAAGTCTTGCCTGTAGAAAGACTCAGAGCCTGGGATTTAACTCCATTTCTGAAGTAAAACACACAGCAGTGTAATCATCCATTGATCACACTCTGCTTTAGAACAAGAAGCACACTCTTGCTTTCTAGAGTCTCTAAGACAGCAGGAAACGTGATTTTGCTGAGAACAAAAGAACGGTGTTTCCTACACATACGGACCATATCTAGTCCAACTCTGCTTCTGAAACTCATACAAAGCACTGGTCCTCTAACATCCAATGCTTGTCAGTTAAGATGGGAAACGTGTGAGCTTCATGAACGATGTAGATCTTTTGAACTGAAAAGTGACTACCATTACCTGAAACGAAGTCTTGCTTGTAGGAAGACACAGAGCCTGGGATTTAACTCCATTTCTGAAGGGAAACACACAGCATAGTATTCATCCATGGATCACACTGTGGTTACAGCGAGAAGCACACTCTTGCTTTCTAGAGTCTCTAAGACAGCAGGAAATTTGTGTGTGCCCAGAACAATAGAACGGTGTTTCCTACACATATGGACCATATCCAGTCCAAATCTGCTTCTGAAACTGATATAAAGCATTGACCCTCTAACATCCAAAGCTTGTCATTTAAGATGAGAAACGTGTGAGCTCTGTGAACGATGTAGTTCGTTTGAGCAGAAAAGCGACTGTCCTTACCTGAATTGAAGTCTTGCTTGTAGGAAGACTCAGAGCCTGGGATTTAACTCCATTTCTGAAGGCAAACACACAGCATAGTTCTCATCCATGGATCACACTCTGCTTTAGAGCGAGAAGCACGCTCTTGCTTTCGAGAGTCTCTAAGACAGCAGGAAACGTGAGTGTGCCTAGAACAAATGAACGGTGTTTCCTACACATATGGACTATATGTAGTCCAAAACTTCTTCTGAAACAGATAGAATGCACTGGTCCTCTAACATCCAATGCTTGTCAGTTAAGATGAGAAACGTGTGTGCTTCATGAACGATGTAGTTCGTTTGAGCAGAAAAGTGACTGCCCTTACCTGAAACGAAGTCTTGCTTGTAGGGAGACTCATGGCCTGGGATTTAACTCCTTTTCTGCAGTGAAACACACAGCATAGTTTTCATCCATGGATCACACTCTGCTTTAGAACGAGAAGCAGGCTCTTGCTTTCTAGATTCTCTAAGACAGCAGGAAACGTGAGTGTGCTGAGCACAAAAGAACGGTGTTTCCTACACATATGGACCATATGTAGTCCAAATCTGCTTCTGAAACTGATACAAAGCACTGATCCTCTAACATCCAATGCTTGTCTGTTAAGATGAGAAACGTGTGAGCTTCATGAACGATGTAGTTCGTTTGAGCAGAAAAGTGACTGCCCTTACCTGAATTGAAGTCTTGCCTGTAGAAAGACTCAGAGCCTGGGATTTAACTCCATTTCTGAAGTAAAACACACAGCAGTGTAATCATCCATTGATCACACTCTGCTTTATTTTAAGAAGCATGCTCTTGCTTTCTAGAGTCTCTAAGACAGCAGGAAACGTGATTTTGCTGAGAACAAAAGAACAGTGTTTCCTACACATACGGACCATATCTAGTTCAACTCTGCTTCTGAAACTGATACAAAGCACTGGTCCTCTAACATCCAATGCTTGTCAGTTAAGATGAGAAACGTGTGAGCTTTGTGAATGATGTAGTTCCTTTGAACTGATAAGTGACTGCCCTTACCTGAAACGAAGTCTTGCTTGTAGTAAGACACAGAGCCTGGGATTTAACTACATTTCTTAAGAGAAACACACAGCATAGTTCTCATCCATGGATCACACTCTGCTTTAGAGGGAGAAGCACGCTCTTGCTATTAGAGTCTCTAATATAGCAGGAAATCTGAGTGTGCCCAGAACAAAAGAACGGTGTTTCCTACATACACGGACCATATGTAGTCCAACTCTGCTTCTGAAACTGATACAATGCACTGGTCCTCTAACATCCAATGCTTGTCAGTTAAGATGAGAATCGTGTGAGCTTCATGAACGATGTAGTTCGTTTGAGCAAAAAAGTGACCGCCCTTACCTTAAACGAAGACTTGCTTGTAGGAAGCCTCAGAGCCTGGGATTTAACTCCATTTCTGAATTGAAAAACACAGCAGTGTTCTCATCCATTGATCACACTCTGCATTAGAATAAGAAGCACGCTCTTGCTTCCTAGAGTCTCAAAGACAGGAGGAAACGTGATTTTGCTGAGAACAAAAAAACGGAGTTTCCTACACATACGGACCATATCTAGTCCAACTCTGCTTCTTAAACTGATACAAAGCACTGGTCCTCTAAAATCCAATGCTTGTCTGTTAAGATGAGAAATGTGTGAGCTCAGTGAACGATGTAGTTTGTTTGAGCTGAAAAGTGACTGCCCTTACCTGAAATGAAGTCTTGCTTGTAGGAAGACTCAGAGATTGGGATTTAATTCCATTTCTGAAGGGAAACACACAGCATAGTTCTCATCCATGGATCACACTCTGCTTTAGAGTGAGAAGCACGCTCTTGCTTTCTAGAGTCTCTAAGACAGCAGGAAACGTGAGTGTGCCTAGAACAAAAGAACGGTGTTTCCTACACATACGGACTATATGTAGTCCAAAACTTCTTCTGAAACAGATAGAATGCACTGGTCCTCTAACATCCAATGCTTGTCAGTTAAGATGAGAAACGTGTGTGCTTCGTGAAAGATGTAGTTCGTTTGATAGAAAAGTGACTGCCCTTACCTGAAACGAAGTCTTGCTTGTAGGGAGACTCATGGCCTGGGATTTAACTCCTTTTCTGAAGTGAAACACACAGCATAGTTTTCATCCATGGATCACACTCTGCTTTAGAACGAGAAGCAAGCTCTTGCTTTCTAGATTCTCTAAGACAGCAGGAAACGTGAGTGTGCTGAGCACAAAAGAACAGTGTTTCCTACACATATGGACCATATGTAGTCCAAATCTGCTTCTGAAACTGATACAAAGCACTGATCCTCTAACATCCAATGCTTGTCTGTTAAGATGAGAAACGTGTGAGCTTCATGAACGATGTAGTTTGTTTGTGCAGAAAAGTGACTGCCCTTACCTGAATTGAAGTCTAGCCTGTAGAAAGACTCAGAGCCTGGGATTTAATTCCATTTCTGAAGTAAAACACACAGCAGTGTAATCATCCATTGATCACACTCTGCTTTATTTTAAGAAGCACGCTCTTGCTTTCTAGAGTCTCTAAGACAGCAGGAAACGTGATTTTGCTGAGAACAAAAGAACAGTGTTTCCTACAAATACGGACCATATCTAGTTCAACTCTGCTTCTGAAACTGATACAAAGCACTGGCCCTTTAACATCCAATGCTTGTCAGTTAAGATGAGAAACGTGTGAGCTTTGTGAATGATGTAGTTCCTTTGAACTGATAAGTGACTGCCCTTACCTGAAACGAAGTCTTGCTTGTAGTAAGACACAGAGCCTGGGATTTAACTACATTTCTAAAGAGAAACACACAGCATAGTTCTCATCCATGCATCACACTCTGCTTTAGAGCGAGAAGCACGCTCTTGCTATTAGAGTCTCTAATATAGCAGGAAATCTGAGTGTGCCCAGAACAAAAGAACGGTGTTTCCTACATAAACGGACCATATGTAGTCCAACTCTGCTTCTGAAACTGATACAATGCACTGGTCCTCTAACATCCAATGCTTGTCAGTTAAGATGAGAATCGTGTGATCTTCGTTAACGATGTAGTTCGTTTGAGCAGAAAAGTGACTGCCCTTACCTTAAACGAAGACTTGCTTGTAGGAAGCCTCAGAGCCTGGGATTTAACTCCATTTCTGAAGTAAAACACGCAGCAGTGTAATCATCCATTGATCACACTCTGCTTTAGAACAAGAAGCACACTCTTGCTTTCTAGAGTCTCTAAGACAGCAGGAAACGTGATTTTGCTGAGAACAAAAGAACGGTGTTTCCTACACATACGGACCATATCTAGTCCAACTCTGCTTCTTAAACTGATACAAAGCACTGGTCCTCTAAACTCCAATGCTTGTCTGTTAAGATGAGAAATGTGTGATCTCAGTGAACGATGTAGTTTGTTTGAGCTGAAAAGTGACTGCCTTTACCTGAAACGAAGTCTTGCTTGTAGGAAGACTCAGAGATTGGGATTTAACTCCATTTCTGAAGGGAAACACACAGCATAGTTCTCATCCATGGATCACAATCTGCTTTAGAGCGAGAAGCATGCTCTTGCTTTCTAGAGTCGTTACACAGCAGGAAACGTGAGTGTGCTGAGAAAAAAAGAACGGTGTTTCCTACACATACGGACCATATCTAGTCCAACTCTGCTTCTGAAACTCATACAAAGCACTGGTCCTCTAACATCCAATGCTTGTCAGTTAAGATGGGAAACGTGTGAGCTTCATGAACGATGTAGTTTGTTTGAGCAGAAAAGTGACTGCCGTTACCTGAAACGAAGTCTTGCCTGTAGGATGACACAGAGCAAGGGATTTAACTCCATTTCTGAAGGGAAACACACAGCATAGTTCTCATCCATGGATCACAATCTGCTTTAGAGCGAGAAGCACGCTCTTGCTTTCTAAAGTCTCTAAGACAGCAGGAAATTTGAGTGTGCCCAGAACAATAGAACAGTGTTTCCTACACATATGGACCATATAAAGTCCAAATCTGCTTCTGAAACTGATATAAAGCATTGACCCTCTAACATCCAATGCTTGTCATTTAAGATGAGAAACGTGTGAGCTCTGTGAATGATGTAGTTCGTTTGAGCAGAAAAGCGACTGTCCTTACCTGAAACGAAGTCTTGCTTGTAGTAAGACACAGACCCTGGGATTTAACTCCATTTCTTAAGAGAAACACACAGCATAGTTCTCAGCCATGGATCACACTCTGCTTTAGAGCGAGAAGCACGCTCTTGATTTTAGAGTCTCTAATATAGCAGGAAATCTGAGTGTGCCCAGAAGAAAAGAACGGTGTTTCCTACATATATGGACCATATGTAGTCCAAATCTGCTTCTGAAACTGATACAATGCACTGGTCCTCTAACATCCAATGATTGTCAGTTAAGATGAGAATCGTGTGATCTTCGTTAACGATGTAGTTCGTTTGAGCAGAAAAGTGACTGCCCTTACCTGAAATGAGGTCTTGCTTGTAGGAAGACTCAGAGCCTGGGATTTAACTCCATTTCTGAAGTGAAACACACAGCAGTGTTCTCATCCATTGATGACGCTCTGCTTTAGAACCAGAAGCACGCTCTTGATTTCTAGAGTCTCTAACACAGCAGGAAACGTGAGTGTGCTGAGAACAAAAGAACGGTGTTTCCTACACATACGGACCATATCTAGTCCAACTCTGTGTCTGAATCTCATACAAAGCACTGGTCCTCTAACATCCAATGCTTGTCAGTTAATATGGGAAACGTGTGAGCTTCATGAACGATGTAGTTCGTTTGAGCAGAAAAGTGACTGCTGTTACCTGAAACGAAATCTTGCTTGTAGGAAGACACCGAGCCTGGGATTTAAGTCCATTTCTGAAGGGAAACACACAGCATAGTTCTCATCGATGGATCACACTCTGCTTTAGAGCAAGAAGCACACTCTTGCTTTCTAGAGTCTCTAAGACAGCAGGAAATCTGAGTGTGCCCAGAACAAAAGAACGGTGTTTCCTACACATACGGACTATATGTAGTCCAAAATTTCTTCTGAAACTGATAGAATGCACTGGTCCTCTAACATCCAATGCTTGTCAGTTAAGATGAGAAACGTGTGAGCTTCGTGAAAGATGTAGTTCGTTTGAGCAGAAAAGTGACTGCCCTTACCTGAAAGGAAGTCTTGCCTGTAGGGAGACTCAGAGCCTGGGATTTAACTCCTTTTCTGAAGTGAAACACACAGCATAGTTTTCCTCCATGGATCACACTCTGCTTTAGAAGGAGAAGCACGCTCTTGCTTTCTAGAGTCTCTAAGACAGCAGGAAACGTGAGTGTGCTGAGAAAAAAAAAACGGTGTTTCCTACACAGACGGACCATATCTAGTCCAAATCTGCTTCTTAAAATGATACAAAGCACTGGTCCTCTAACGTCCAATGCTTGTCTGTTAAGATGAGAAACGTGTGACCTTCCTGAACGATGTAGTTCGTTTGAGCTGAAAAGTGACTGCCCTTACCTGAAACGAAGTCTTGCCTGCAGGAAGACACATAGAAAGGATTTAACTCCATTTCTGAAGGGAAACACACCACAGCATAGTTCTCATCCATGGATCACACTCTGCTTCAGAGCGAGAAGCACGCTCTTGCTTTCTAAAATCTCTAAGACAGCAGGAAATCTGAGTGTGCCCAGAACAAAAGAACGGTGTTTCCTACACATACTGACTATATGTAGTCCAAATCTTCTTTTGAAACTGATACAATGCACTGGTCCTCTAACATCCAATGCTTGTCATTTAAGATGATAATCCTGTGATCTTTGTTAACGATGTAGTTCGTTTGAGCAGAAAAGTGACTGCCCTTACCTGAAATGAAGTCTTGCTTGTAGGAAGATTCAGAGCCTGGGATTAAACTCCATTTCTGAAGTGAAACACACAGCAGTGTTCTCATCCATTGATGACCCTCTGCTTTAGAACAAGAAGCACGCTCTTGCTTTCTAGAGTCTCTAAGACAGCAGGAAACGTGAGTGTGCTGAGAACAAAAGAACAGTGTTTCCTACACATAAGGACCATATCTAGTCCAACTCTGCTTCTGAAACTGATACAAAGCACTGACCCACTAACATCCAATGCTTGTCAGTTAAGATGAGAAACGTGTGAGCTTCCTGAACGATGTAGTTCGTTTGAGCTGAAAAGTGACTGCCCTTACCTGAAACGAAGTCTTGCCTGTAGGAAGACACAGAGCAAGGGATTTAACTCCATTTCTGAAGGGAAACACACAGCATAGTTCTCATCCATGGATCACACTCTGCTTTAGAGCAAGAAGCATGCTCTTGCTTTCTAAAGTCTCTAAGACAGCAGGAAATCTGAGTGTGCCCAGAAAAAAAGAACGGTGTTTCCTACACATACGGACTATATGTAGTCCAAAACTTCTTCTGAAACTGATACAATGCACAGGTCCTCTAACATCGAATGCTTGTCAGTTAAGATGATAATCGTGTGATCTTCGTTAACGATGTAGTTCGTTTGAGCAGAAAAGTGACAGCCCTTACCTGAAATGAAGTCTTGCTTGTAGGAAGACTCAGAGCCTGGGATTTAACTCCATTTCTGAAGTGAAACACACAGCAGTGTTCTCATCCATTGATGACCCTCTGCTTTAGAAGAAGAAGCACTCTCTTGCTTTCTAGAGTCTCTAATACAGCAGGAAATTTGAGTGTGCCCAGAACAATAGAACGGTGTTTCCTACACATATGGACCATATCCAGTCCAAATCTGCTTCTGAAACTGATATTAAGTATTGACCCTCTAACATCCAATGCTTGTCATTTAAGATGAGAAACGTGTGAGCTCTGTGAACGATGTAGTTCGTTTGAGCAGAAAAGCGACTGTCCTTACCTGAAACGAAGTCTTGCTTGTAGGAAGACTCAGAGCCTGGGATTTAACTCCATTTCTGAAGGCAAACACACAGCATAGTTCTCATCCATGGATCACACTCTGCTTTAGAGCGAGAAGCACGCTCTTGCTTTCTAGAGTGTCTAAGACAGCAGGAAACGTGAGTGTGCTGAGAACAAAAGAACGGTGTTTCCTACACATACGGACCATATCTAGTCCAACTCATCTTCTGAAACTGATATAAAGCACTGGTCCTCTAACATCCAATGCTTGTCAGTTAAGATGGGAAACGTGTGAGCTTCATGAACGATGTAGTTCTTTTGAACAGAAAAGTGACTGCCTTACCTGAATTGAAGTCTTGCTTGTAGGAAGACTCAGAGCCTGGGATTTAACTCCATTTCTGAAGGCAAACACACAGCATAGTTCTCATCCATGGATCACACTCTGCTTTAGAGCGAGAAGCACGCTCTTGCTTTCTAGAGTCTCTAAGACAGCAGGAAACATGAGTGTGCCTAGAACAAAAGAACGGTGTTTCCTACACATACGGACTATATGTAGTCCAAAACTTCTTCTGAAACAGATAGAATGCACTGGTCCTCTAACATCCAATGCTTGTCAGTTAAGATGAGAAACGTGTGTGCTTCGTGAAATATGTAGTTCGTTTGAGCAGAAAAGTGACTGCCCTTACCTGAAACGAAGTCTTGCTTGTAGGGAGACTCATGGCCTGGGATTTAACTCCTTTTCTGAAGTGAAACACACAGCATAGTTTTCATCCATGGATCACACTCTGCTTTAGAACGAGAAGCAAGCTCTTGCTTTCTAGATTCTCTAAGACAGCAGGAAACGTGAGTGTGCTGAGAACAAAAGAACGGTGTTTCCTACACATATGGACCATATGTAGTCCAAATCTGCTTCTGAAACTGATACAAAGCACTGATCCTCTAACATCCAATGCTTGTCTGTTAAGATGAGAAACGTGTGAGCTTCATGAACGATGTAGTTCGTTTGAGCAGAAAAGTGACTGCCCTTACCTGAATTGAAGTCTTGCCTGTAGAAAGACTCAGAGCCTGGGATTTAACTCCATTTCTGAAGTAAAACACACAGCAGTGTAATCATCCATTGATCACACTCTGCTTTATTTTAAGAAGCACGCTCTTGCTTTCTAGAGTCTCTAAGACAGCAGGAAACGTGATTTTGCTGAGAACAAAAGAACAGTGTTTCCTACACATACGGACCATATCTAGTTCAACTCTGCTTCTGAAACTGATACAAAGCACTGGTCCTCTAACATCCAATGCTTGTCAGTTAAGATGAGAAACGTGTGAGCTTTGTGAATGATGTAGTTCCTTTGAACTGATAAGTGACTGCCCTTACCTGAAACGAAGTCTTGCTTGTAGTAAGACACAGAGCCTGGGATTTAACTACATTTCTTAAGAGAAACACACAGCATAGTTCTCATCCATGGATCACACTCTGCTTTAGAGCGAGAAGCACGCTCTTGCTATTAGAGTCTCTAATATAGCAAGAAATCTGAGTGTGCCCAGAACAAAAGAACGGTGTTTCCTACATACACGGACCATATGTAGTCCAACTCTGCTTCTGAAACTGATACAATGCACTGGTCCTCTAACATCCAATGCTTGACAGTTAAGATGAGAATCGTGTGATCTTCGTTAACGATGTAGTTCGTTTGAGCAGAAAAGTGACTGCCCTTACCTTAAACGAAGACTTGCTTGTAGGAAGCCTCAGAACCTGGGATTTAACTCCATTTCTGAAGTAAAACACACAGCGGTGTAATCATCCATTGATCACACTCTGCTTTAGAACAAGAAGCACACTCTTGCTTTCTAGAGTCTCTAAGACAGCAGGAAACGTGATTTTGCTGAGAACAAAAGAACGGTGTTTCCTACACATACAGACCATATCTAGTCCAACTCTGCTTCTTAAACTGATACAAAGCACTGGTCCTCTAAAATCCAATGCTTGTCTGTTAAGATGAGAAATGTGTGAGCTCAGTGAACGATGTAGTTTGTTTGAGCTGAAAAGAGACTGCCCTTACCTGAAACGAAGTCTTGCTTGTAGGAAGACTCAGAGATTGGCATTTAACTCCATTTCTGAAGGGAAACACACAGCATAGTTCTCATCCATGGATCACAATCTGCTTTAGAGCGAGAAGCATGCTCTTGCTTTCTAGAGTCTCTAACACAGCAGGAAACGTGAGTGTGCTGAGAACAAAAGAACGGTGTTTCCTACACATACGGACCATATCTAGTCCATATCTGCTTCTGAAACTCATACAAAGCACTGGTCATCTAACATCCAATGCTTGTCAGTTAAGATGGGAAACGTGTGAGCTTCATGAACGATGTAGTTCGTTTGAGCAGAAAAGTGACTGCCGTTACCTGAAACGAAGTCTTGCCTGTAGGAAGACACAGAGCAAGGGATTTAACTCCATTTCTGAAGGGAAACACACAGCATAGTTCTCATCCATGGATCACACTCTGCTTTAGAGCGAGAAGCACGCTCTTGCTTTCTAGAGTGTCTAAGACAGCAGGAAACGTGAGTGTGCTGAGAACAAAAGAACGGTGTTTCCTACACATACGGACCATATCTAGTCCAACTCATCTTCTGAAACTGATACAAAGCACTGGTCCTCTAACATCCAATGCTTGTCAGTTAAGATGGGAAACGTGTGAGCTTCATGAACGATGTAGTTCGTTTGAGCAAAAAAGTGACTGCCCTTACCTGAATTGAAGTCTTGCTTGTAGGAAGACTCAGAGCCTGGGATTTAACTCCATTTCTGAAGGCAAACACACAGCATAGTTCTCATTAATGGATCACACTCTGCTTTAGAGCGAGAAGCACGCTCTTGCTTTCTAAAATTTCTAAGACAGCAGGAAACGTGAGTGTGCCTAGAACAAAAGAACGGTGTTTCCTACACATACGGACTATATGTAGTCCAAAACTTCTTCTGAAACAGATAGAATCCACTGACCCTCCAACATCCAATGCTTGTCAGTTAAGATGGGAAACGTGTGAGCTTCATGAACGATGTAGTTCGTTTGAGCAGAAAAGTGACTGCCCTTACCTGAATTGAAGTCTTGCCTGTAGGAAGACTCAGAGCCTGGGATTTAACTCCATTTCTGAAGTAAAACACACAGCAGTGTAATCATCCATTGATCACACTCTGCTTTATTTTAAGAAGCACGCTCTTGCTTTCTAGAGTCTCTAAGACAGCAGGAAACGTGATTTTGCTGAGAACAAAAGAACAGTGTTTCCTACACATACGGACCATATCTAGTTCAACTCTGCTTCTGAAACTGATACAAAGCACTGTCCTCTAACATCCAATGCTTGTCAGTTAAGATGAGAAACGTGTGAGCTTTGTGAATGATGTAGTTCCTTTGAACTGATAAGTGACTGCCCTTACCTGAAACGAAGTCTTGCTTGTAGTAAGACACAGAGCCTGGGATTTAACTACATTTCTTAAGAGAAACACACAGCATAGTTCTCATCCATGGATCACACTCTGCTTTAGAGCGAGAAGCACGCTCTTGCTATTAGAGTCTCTAATATAGCAAGAAATCTGAGTGTGCCCAGAACAAAAGAACGGTGTTTCCTACATACACGGACCATATGTAGTCCAACTCTGCTTCTGAAACTGATACAATGCACTGGTCCTCTAACATCCAATGCTTGACAGTTAAGATGAGAATCGTGTGATCTTCGTTAACGATGTAGTTCGTTTGAGCAGAAAAGTGACTGCCCTTACCTTAAACGAAGACTTGCTTGTAGGAAGCCTCAGAACCTGGGATTTAACTCCATTTCTGAAGTAAAACACGCAGCGGTGTAATCATCCATTGATCACACTCTGCTTTAGAACAAGAAGCACACTCTTGCTTTCTAGAGTCTCTAAGACAGCAGGAAACGTGATTTTGCTGAGAACAAAAGAACGGTGTTTCCTACACATACAGACCATATCTAGTCCAACTCTGCTTCTTAAACTGATACAAAGCACTGGTCCTCTAAAATCCAATGCTTGTCTGTTAAGATGAGAAATGTGTGAGCTCAGTGAACGATGTAGTTTGTTTGAGCTGAAAAGAGACTGCCCTTACCTGAAACGAAGTCTTGCTTGTAGGAAGACTCAGAGATTGGCATTTAACTCCATTTCTGAAGGGAAACACACAGCATAGTTCTCATCCATGGATCACAATCTGCTTTAGAGCGAGAAGCATGCTCTTGCTTTCTAGAGTCTCTAACACAGCAGGAAACGTGAGTGTGCTGAGAACAAAAGAACGGTGTTTCCTACACATACGGACCATATCTAGTCCATATCTGCTTCTGAAACTCATACAAAGCACTGGTCATCTAACATCCAATGCTTGTCAGTTAAGATGGGAAACGTGTGAGCTTCATGAACGATGTAGTTCGTTTGAGCAGAAAAGTGACTGCCGTTACCTGAAACGAAGTCTTGCCTGTAGGAAGACACAGAGCAAGGGATTTAACTCCATTTCTGAAGGGAAACACACAGCATAGTTCTCATCCATGGATCACACTCTGCTTTAGAGCGAGAAGCACGCTCTTGCTTTCTAGAGTGTCTAAGACAGCAGGAAACGTGAGTGTGCTGAGAACAAAAGAACGGTGTTTCCTACACATACGGACCATATCTAGTCCAACTCATCTTCTGAAACTGATACAAAGCACTGGTCCTCTAACATCCAATGCTTGTCAGTTAAGATGGGAAACGTGTGAGCTTCATGAACGATGTAGTTCGTTTGAGCAAAAAAGTGACTGCCCTTACCTGAATTGAAGTCTTGCTTGTAGGAAGACTCAGAGCCTGGGATTTAACTCCATTTCTGAAGGCAAATACACAGCATAGTTCTCATTAATGGATCACACTCTGCTTTAGAGCGAGAAGCACGCTCTTGCTTTCTAAAATTTCTAAGACAGCAGGAAACGTGAGTGTGCCTAGAACAAAAGAACGGTGTTTCCTACACATACGGACTATATGTAGTCCAAAACTTCTTCTGAAACAGATAGAATCCACTGACCCTCCAACATCCAATGCTTGTCAGTTAAGATGGGAAACGTGTGAGCTTCATGAACGATGTAGTTCGTTTGAGCAGAAAAGTGACTGCCCTTACCTGAATTGAAGTCTTGCCTGTAGGAAGACTCAGAGCCTGGGATTTAACTCCATTTCTGAAGTAAAACACACAGCAGTGTAATCATCCATTGATCACACTCTGCTTTATTTTAAGAAGCACGCTCTTGCTTTCTAGAGTCTCTAAGACAGCAGGAAACGTGATTTTGCTGAGAACAAAAGAACAGTGTTTCCTACACATACGTACCATATCTAGTTCAACTCTGCTTCTGAAACTGATACAAAGCACTGGTCCTCTAACATCCAATGCTTGTCAGTTAAGATCAGAAACGTGTGAGCTTTGTGAATGATGTAGTTCCTTTGAACTGATAAGTGACTGCCCTTACCTGAAACGAAGTCTTGCTTGTAGGAAGACTCAGAGATTGGGATTTAACTCCTTTTCTGAAGTGAAACACACAGCATAGTTTTCATCCATGGATCACACTCTGCTTTAGAACTAGAACACGCTCTTGCTTTCTAGAGTCTATAAGACAGCAGGAAACGTGAGTGTGCTGAGAACAAAAGAACGGTGTTTCCTACACATACGGACCATATCTAGTCCAAATCTGCTTCTTATACTGATACAAAGCACTGATCCTCTAACATCCAATGCTTGTCCGTTAAGATGAGAAACGTGTGAGCTTCATGAACGATGTAGTTCGTTTGAGCAGAAAAGTGACTGCCCTTACCTGAAATGAAGTCTTGCCTGTAGGAAGACTCAGAGCCTGGGATTTAACTCCATTTGTGAATTAAAACACACTGCAGTGTAATCATCCATTGATCACACTCTGCTTTATAACAAGAAGCACGCTCTTGCTTTCTAGAGTCTCTAAGACAGCAGGAAACGTGATTTTGCTGAGAAAAAAAGAACGGTGTTTCCTACACATACGGACCATATCTAGTTCAACTCTGCGTCTGAAACTGATACAAAGCACTGGTCCTCTAACATCCAATGCTTGTCAGTTAAGATGAGAAACGTGTGAGCTTTGTGAATGATGTAGTTCCTTTGAACTGAAAGGTGACTGACCTTACCTGAAACGAAGTCTTGCTTGTATGAAGACTCAGAGATTGGGATTTAACTCCATTTCTGAAGGGAAACACACAGATAGTTCTCAGCCATGGATCACACTCTGCTTTAGAGCGAGAAGCACGCTCTTGCTTTTAGAGTCTCTAATATAGCAGGAAATCTGAGTGTGCCCAGAAGAAAAGAACGGTGTTTCCTACATATACGGACCATATGTAGTCCAAATCTGCTTCTGAAACTGATACAATGCACTGGTCCTCTAACATCCAATGATTGTCAGTTAAGATGAGAATCGTGTGATCTTCGTTAACGATGTAGTTCGTTTGAGCAGAAAAGTGACTGCCCTTACCTGAAATGAAGTCTTGCTTGTAGGAAGACTCAGAGCCTGGGATTTAACTCCATTTCAGAAGGCAAACACACAGCATAGTTCTCATCCATGGATCACACTCTGCTTTAGAGCGAGAAGCAGGCTCTTGCTTTCTAGAGTCTCTAAGACAGCAGGAAACGTGAGTGTGCCTAGAACAAAAGAACGGTGTTTCCTACACATACGAACTATATGTAGTCCAAATCTGCTTCTGAAACTGATACAAAGCACTGATCCTCTAACATCCAATGCTTGTCTGTTAAGATGAGAAACGTGTGAGCTTCATGAACGATGTAGTTCGTTTGAGCAGAAAAGTGACTGCCCTTACCTGAATTGAAGTCTTGCCTGTAGAAAGACTCAGAGCCTGGGATTTAACTCCATTTCTGAAGTAAAACACACAGCAGTGTAATCATCCATTGATCACACTCTGCTTTATTTTAAGAAGCACGCTCTTGCTTTCTAGAGTCTCTAAGACAGCAGGAAACGTGATTTTGCTGAGAACAAAAGAACAGTGTTTCCTACACATACGGACCATATCTAGTTCAACTCTGCTTCTGAAACTGATACAATGCACTGGTCCTCTAACATCCAATGCTTGTCAGTTAAGATGAGAATCGTGTGATCTTTGTTAACGATGTAGTTCGTTTGAGCAGAAAAGTGACTGCCCTTACGTTAAACGAAGACTTGCTTGGAGGAAGCCTCAGAGCCTGGGATTTAACTCCATTTCTGAAGTAAAACACGCAGCAGTGTAATCATCCATTGATCACACTCTGCTTTAGAACAAGAAGCACACTCTTGCTTTCTAGATTCTCTAAGACAGCAGGAAACGTGATTTTGCTGAGAACAAAAGAACGGTGTTTCCTACACATACGGACCATATCTAGTCCAACTCTGCTTCTTAAACTGATACAAAGCACTGGTCCTCTAAAATCCAATGCTTGTCTGTTAAGATGAGAAATGTGTGAGCTCAGTGAACGATGTAGTTTGATTGAGCTGAAAAGTGACTGCCCTTACATGAAACGAAGTCTTGCTTGTAGGAAGACTCAGAGATTGGGATTTAACTCCATTTCTGAAGGGAAACACACAGCATAGTTCTCATCCATGGATCACAATCTGCTTTAGAGCGAGAAGCATGCTCTTGCTTTCTAGAGTCTCTAACACAGCAGGAAACGTGAGTGTGCTGAGAACAAAAGAACGGTGTTTCCTACACATACGGACCATATCTAGTCCAACTCTGCTTCTGAAACTCATACAAAGCACTGGTCCTCTAACATCCAATGCTTGTCAGTTAAGATGGGAAACGTGTGAGCTTCATGAACGATGTAGTTCGTTTGAGCAGAAAAGTGACTGCCGTTACCTGAAACGAAGTCTTGCCTGTAGGAAGACACAGAGCAAGGGATTTAAGTCCATTTCTGAAGGGAAACACACAGCATAGTTCTCATCCATGGATCACACTCTGCTTTAGAGCGAGAAATATGCTCTTGCTTTCTAAAGTCTCTAAGACAGCAGGAAATCTGAGTGTGCCCAGAACAAAAGAACGGTGTTTCCTACACATACGGACTATATGTAGTCCAAAACTTCTTCTGAAACTGATACAATGCACTGGTCCTCTAACATCGAATGCTTGTCAGTTAAGATGATAATCGTGTGATCTTCGTTAACGATGTAGTTCGTTTGAGCAGAAAAGTGACAGCCCTTACCTGAAATGAAGTCTTGCTTGTAGGAAGACTCAGAGCCTGGGATTTAACTCCATTTCTGAAGTGAAACACACAGCAGTGTTCTCTTCCATTGATGACCCTCTGCTTTAGAAAATGAAGCACGCTCTTGCTTTCTAGAGTCTCTAAGACAGCAGGAAACGTGAGTGTGCTGAGAACAAAAGAACATGTTTCCTACATATACGGACCATATCTAGTCCAACTCTGCTTCTTAAACTAATACAAAGCACTGGTCCTCTAACATCCAATGCTTGTCTGTTAAGATGAGAAATGTGTGAGCTCAGTGAACGATGTAGTTCGTTTGACCTGAAAAGTGACTGCCCTTACCTGAAACGAAGTCTTGCTGTAGGAAGACACAGAGATTGGGATTTAACTCCATTTCTGAAGGGAAACACACAGCATAGTTCTCATCCATGGATCACAATCTGCTTTAGAGCGAGAAGCACGCTCTTGCTTTCTAGAGTCTCTAACACAGCAGGAAACGTGAGTGTGCTGAGAACAAAAGAACGGTGTTTCCTACACATACGGACCATATCTAGTCCAACTCTGCTTCTGAAACTCATACAAAGCACTGGTCCTCTAACATCCAATGCTTGTCAGTTAAGATGGGAAACGTGTGAGCTTCATGAACGATGTAGTTCTTTTGAACTGAAAAGTGACTACCATTACCTGAAACGAAGTCTTGCTTGTAGGAAGACACAGAGCCTGGGATTTAACTCCATTTCTGAAGGGAAACACACAGCATAGTATTCATCCATGGATCACACTGTGGTTAGAGCGAGAATCACACTCTTGCTTTCTAGAGTCTCTAAGACAGCAGGAAATTTGAGTGTGCCCAGAACAATAGAACGGTGTTTCCTAAACATATGGACCATATAAAGTCCAAATCTGCTTCTGAAAGTGATATAAAGCATTGACCCTCTAACATCCAATGCTTGTCATTTAAGATGAGAAACGTGTGAGCTCTGTGAATGATGTAGTTCATTTGAGCAGAAAAGCGACTGTCCTTACCTGAAACGAAGTCTTGCTTGTAGGAAGACTCAGAGCCTGGGATTTAACTCCATTTCTGAAGGCAAACACACAGCATAGTTCTCATCCATGGATCACACTCTGCTTTAGAGCGAGAAGCACGCTCTTGCTTTCTAGAGTGTCTAAGACAGCAGGAAACGTGAGTGTGCTGAGAACAAAAGAACGGTGTTTCCTACACATACGGACCATATCTAGTCCAAATCTGCTTCTTATACTGATACAAAGCACTGATCCTCTAACATCCAATGCTTGTCCGTTAAGATGAGAAACGTGTGAGCTTCATGAACGATGTAGTTCGTTTGAGCAGAAAAGTGACTGCCCTTACCTGAAATGAAGTCTTGCCTGTAGGAAGACTCAGAGCCTGGGATTTAACTCCATTTGTGAATTAAAACACACTGCAGTGTAATCATCCATTGATCACACTCTGCTTTATAACAAGAAGCACGCTCTTGCTTTCTAGAGTCTCTAAGACAGCAGGAAACGTGATTTTGCTGAGAAAAAAAGAACGGTGTTTCCTACACATACGGACCATATCTAGTTCAACTCTGCGTCTGAAACTGATACAAAGCACTGGTCCTCTAACATCCAATGCTTGTCAGTTAAGATGAGAAACGTGTGAGCTTTGTGAATGATGTAGTTCCTTTGAACTGAAAGGTGACTGACCTTACCTGAAACGAAGTCTTGCTTGTATGAAGACTCAGAGATTGGGATTTAACTCCATTTCTGAAGGGAAACACACAGATAGTTCTCAGCCATGGATCACACTCTGCTTTAGAGCGAGAAGCACGCTCTTGCTTTTAGAGTCTCTAATATAGCAGGAAATCTGAGTGTGCCCAGAAGAAAAGAACGGTGTTTCCTACATATACGGACCATATGTAGTCCAAATCTGCTTCTGAAACTGATACAATGCACTGGTCCTCTAACATCCAATGATTGTCAGTTAAGATGAGAATCGTGTGATCTTCGTTAACGATGTAGTTCGTTTGAGCAGAAAAGTGACTGCCCTTACCTGAAATGAAGTCTTGCTTGTAGGAAGACTCAGAGCCTGGGATTTAACTCCATTTCAGAAGGCAAACACACAGCATAGTTCTCATCCATGGATCACACTCTGCTTTAGAGCGAGAAGCAGGCTCTTGCTTTCGAGAGTCTCTAAGACAGCAGGAAACGTGAGTGTGCCTAGAACAAAAGAACGGTGTTTCCTACACATACGAACTATATGTAGTCCAAAACTTCTTCTGAAACAGATAGAATGCACTGGTCCTCTAACATCCAATGCTTGTCAGTTAAGATGAGAAACGTGTGTGCTTCGTGAAAGATGTAGTTCGTTTGAGCAGAAAAGTGACTGCCCTTACCTGAAACGAAGTCTTGCTTGTAGGGAGACTCATGGCCTGGGATTTAACTCCTTTTCTGAAGTGAAACACACAGCATAGTTTTCATCCATGGATCACACTCTGCTTTAGAACGAGAAGCAAGCTCTTGCTTTCTAGATTCTCTAAGACAGCAGGAAACGTGAGTGTGCTGAGAACAAAAGAATGGTGTTTCCTACACATATGGACCATATGTAGTCCAAATCTGCTTCTGAAACTGATACAAAGCACTGATCCTCTAACATCCAATGCTTGTCTGTTAAGATGAGAAACGTGTGAGCTTCATGAACGATGTAGTTCGTTTGAGCAGAAAAGTGACTGCCCTTACCTGAATTGAAGTCTTGCCTGTAGAAAGACTCAGAGCCTGGGATTTAACTCCATTTCTGAAGTAAAACACACAGCAGTGTAATCATCCATTGATCACACTCTGCTTTATTTTAAGAAGCACGCTCTTGCTTTCTAGAGTCTCTAAGACAGCAGGAAACGTGATTTTGCTGAGAACAAAAGAACAGTGTTTCCTACACATACGGACCATATCTAGTTCAACTCTGCTTCTGAAACTGATACAATGCACTGGTCCTCTAACATCCAATGCTTGTCAGTTAAGATGAGAATCGTGTGATCTTTGTTAACGATGTAGTTCGTTTGAGCAGAAAAGTGACTGCCCTTACGTTAAACGAAGACTTGCTTGGAGGAAGCCTCAGAGCCTGGGATTTAACTCCATTTCTGAAGTAAAACACGCAGCAGTGTAATCATCCATTGATCACACTCTGCTTTAGAACAAGAAGCACACTCTTGCTTTCTAGATTCTCTAAGACAGCAGGAAACGTGATTTTGCTGAGAACAAAAGAACGGTGTTTCCTACACATACGGACCATATCTAGTCCAACTCTGCTTCTTAAACTGATACAAAGCACTGGTCCTCTAAAATCCAATGCTTGTCTGTTAAGATGAGAAATGTGTGAGCTCAGTGAACGATGTAGTTTGATTGAGCTGAAAAGTGACTGCCCTTACATGAAACGAAGTCTTGCTTGTAGGAAGACTCAGAGATTGGGATTTAACTCCATTTCTGAAGGGAAACACACAGCATAGTTCTCATCCATGGATCACAATCTGCTTTAGAGCGAGAAGCATGCTCTTGCTTTCTAGAGTCTCTAACACAGCAGGAAACGTGAGTGTGCTGAGAACAAAAGAACGGTGTTTCCTACACATACGGACCATATCTAGTCCAACTCTGCTTCTGAAACTCATACAAAGCACTGGTCCTCTAACATCCAATGCTTGTCAGTTAAGATGGGAAACGTGTGAGCTTCATGAACGATGTAGTTCGTTTGAGCAGAAAAGTGACTGCCGTTACCTGAAACGAAGTCTTGCCTGTAGGAAGACACAGAGCAAGGGATTTAAGTCCATTTCTGAAGGGAAACACACAGCATAGTTCTCATCCATGGATCACACTCTGCTTTAGAGCGAGAAATATGCTCTTGCTTTCTAAAGTCTCTAACACAGCAGGAAATCTGAGTGTGCCCAGAACAAAAGAACGGTGTTTCCTACACATACGGACTATATGTAGTCCAAAACTTCTTCTGAAACTGATACAATGCACTGGTCCTCTAACATCGAATGCTTGTCAGTTAAGATGATAATCGTGTGATCTTCGTTAACGATGTAGTTCGTTTGAGCAGAAAAGTGACAGCCCTTACCTGAAATGAAGTCTTGCTTGTAGGAAGACTCAGAGCCTGGGATTTAACTCCATTTCTGAAGTGAAACACACAGCAGTGTTCTCTTCCATTGATGACCCTCTGCTTTAGAAAATGAAGCACGCTCTTGCTTTCTAGAGTCTCTAAGACAGCAGGAAACGTGAGTGTGCTGAGAACAAAAGAACATGTTTCCTACATATACGGACCATATCTAGTCCAACTCTGCTTCTTAAACTAATACAAAGCACTGGTCCTCTAACATCCAATGCTTGTCTGTTAAGATGAGAAATGTGTGAGCTCAGTGAACGATGTAGTTCGTTTGACCTGAAAAGTGACTGCCCTTACCTGAAACGAAGTCTTGCTGTAGGAAGACACAGAGATTGGGATTTAACTCCATTTCTGAAGGGAAACACACAGCATAGTTCTCATCCATGGATCACAATCTGCTTTAGAGCGAGAAGCACGCTCTTGCTTTCTAGAGTCTCTAACACAGCAGGAAACGTGAGTGTGCTGAGAACAAAAGAACGGTGTTTCCTACACATACGGACCATATCTAGTCCAACTCTGCTTCTGAAACTCATACAAAGCACTGGTCCTCTAACATCCAATGCTTGTCAGTTAAGATGGGAAACGTGTGAGCTTCATGAACGATGTAGTTCTTTTGAACTGAAAAGTGACTACCATTACCTGAAACGAAGTCTTGCTTGTAGGAAGACACAGAGCCTGGGATTTAACTCCATTTCTGAAGGGAAACACACAGCATAGTATTCATCCATGGATCACACTGTGGTTAGAGCGAGAATCACACTCTTGCTTTCTAGAGTCTCTAAGACAGCAGGAAATTTGAGTGTGCCCAGAACAATAGAACGGTGTTTCCTAAACATATGGACCATATAAAGTCCAAATCTGCTTCTGAAAGTGATATAAAGCATTGACCCTCTAACATCCAATGCTTGTCATTTAAGATGAGAAACGTGTGAGCTCTGTGAATGATGTAGTTCATTTGAGCAGAAAAGCGACTGTCCTTACCTGAAACGAAGTCTTGCTTGTAGGAAGACTCAGAGCCTGGGATTTAACTCCATTTCTGAAGGCAAACACACAGCATAGTTCTCATCCATGGATCACACTCTGCTTTAGAGCGAGAAGCACGCTCTTGCTTTCTAGAGTGTCTAAGACAGCAGGAAACATGAGTGTGCTGAGAACAAAAGAACGGTGATTCCTACACATACGGACCATATCTAGTCCAACTCATCTTCTGAAACTGATACAAAGCACTGGTCCTCTAACATCCAATGCTTGTCAGTTAAGATGGGAAACGTGTGAGCTTCATGAACGATGTAGTTCTTTTGAGCAAAAAAGTGACTGCCCTTACCTGAATTGAAGTCTTGCTTGTAGGAAGACTCAGAGCCTGGGATTTAACTCCATTTCTGAATTGAAAAACACAGCAGTGTTCTCATCCATTGATCACACTCTGCTTTAGAATAAGAAGCACGCTCTTGCTTTTTAGAGTCTCTAAGACAGGAGGAAACGTGATTTTGCTGAGAACAAAAGAACGGAGTTTCCTACACATATGGACCATATCTAGTCCAAATCTGCTTCTGAAACTGATACAAAGCACTGACCCTCTAACATCCAATGCTTGTCAGTTAAGATGGGAAACATGTGAGCTTCATGAACGATGTAGTTCGTTTGAGCAGAAAAGTGACTGCCTTACCTGTATTGAAGTCTTGCTTGTAGGAAGACTCAGAGCCTGGGATTTAACTCCATTTCTGAAGGCAAACACACAGCATAGTTCTCATCCATGGATCACACTCTGCTTTAGAGCGAGAAGCACGCTCTTGCTTTCTAGAGTCTCTAAGAAAGCAGGAAACCTGAGTGTTTCTAGAACAAAAGAACGGTGTTTCCTACACATACGGACTATAAGTAGTCCAAAACTTCTTCTGAAACAGATAGAATGCACTGGTCCTCTAACATCCAATGCTTGTCAGTTAAGATGAGAAACGTGTGTGCTTCGTGAAAGATGTAGTTCGTTTGAGCAGAAAAGTGACTCCCCTTACATGAAACGAAGTCTTGCTTGTAGTAAGACACAGACCCTGGGATTTAACTCCATTTCTTAAGAGAAACACACAGCATAGTTCTCAGCCATGGATCACACTCTGCTTTAGAGGGAGAAGCACGCTCTTGCTTTTAGAGTCTCTAATATAGCAGGAAATCTGAGTGTGCCCAGAAGAAAAGAACGGTGTTTCCTACATATACGGACCATATGTAGTCCAAATCTGCTTCTGAAACTGATACAATGCACTGGTCCTCTAACATCCAATGATTGTCAGTTAAGATGAGAATCGTGTGATCTTCGTTAACGATGTAGTTCGTTTGAGCAGAAAAGTGACTGCCCTTACCTGAAATGAAGTCTTGCTTGTAGGAAGACTCAGAGCCTGGGATTTAACTCCATTTCTGAAGTGAAACACACAGCAGTGTTCTCATCCATTGATGACACTCTGCTTTAGAACAAGAAGCACGCTCTTGATTTCTAGAGCCTCTAAGACAGCAAGAAACGTGAGTGTGCTGAGAACAAATGAACGGTGTTTCCTACACATATGGACCATATCTAGTCCAACTCTGCTTCTTAAAGTGATACAAAGCACTGGTCCTCTAACATCCAATGCTTGTCTGTTAAGATGAGAAACGTGTGAGCTTCATGAACGATGTAGTTCGTTTGAGCTGAAAAGTGACTGGCCTTACCTGAATTGAAGTCTTGCCTGTAGGAAGACTCAGAGCCTGGGATTTAACTCCATTTGTGAATTAAAACACAAAGCGGTGTAATCATCCATTGATCACACTCTGCTTTATAACAAGAAGCACGCTCTTGCTTTCTAGAGTCTCTAAGACAGCAGGAAACGTGATTTTGCTGAGAACAAAAGAATGGTGTTTCCTACACATACGGACGATATCTAGTTCAACTCTGCGTCTGAAACTGATACAAAGCACTGGTCCTCTTACATCCAATGCTTGTCAGTTAAGATGAGAAAGGTGTTAGCTTTGTGAATGATGTAGTTCCTTTGAACTGAAAGGTGACTGACCTTACCTGAAACGAAGTCTTGCTTGTAGGAAGACTCAGAGATTGGGATTTAACTCCATTTCTGAAGGGAAACACACAGCATAGTTCTCATCCATGGATCACAATCCTCTTTAGAGCGAGAAGCATGCTCTTGCTTTCTAGAGTCTCTAACACAGCAGGAAACGTGAGTGTGCTGAGAACAAAAGAACGGTGTTTCCTACACATAGGGACCATATCTAGTCCAACTCTGCTTCTGAAACTCATACAAAGCACTGGTCCTCTAACATCCAATGCTTGTCAGTTAAGATGGGAAACGTGTGAGCTTCATGAACGATGTAGTTTGTTTGAGCAGAAAAGTGACTGCCGTTACCTGAAACGAAGTCTTACTTGTAGGAAGACTCAGAGCCTGGGATTTAACTCCATTTGTGAAGTAAAACACACAGCAGTGTAATCATCCATGGATCACACTCTGCTTTATAACAAGAAGCACGCTCTTGCTTTCTAGAGTCTCTAAGACAGCAGGAAACGTGATTTTGTTGAGAACAAAAGAACGGTGTTTCCTACACATACGGACCATATCTTGTTCAACTCTGCGTCTGAAACTGATACAAAGCACTGGTCCTCTAACATCCAATGCTTGTCAGTTAAGATGAGAAACGTGTGAGCTTTGTGAATGATGTAGTTCCTTTGAACTGAAAGGTGACTGACCTTACCAGAAACGAAGTCTTGCTTGTAGTAAGACACAGACCCTGGGATTTAACTCCATTTCTTAAGAGAAACGCACAGCATAGTTCTCAGCCATGGATCACACTCTGCTTTAGAGGGAGAAGCACGCTCTTGCTTTTAGAGTCTCTAATATAGCAGGAAATCTGAGTGTGCCCAGAAGAAAAGAACGGTGTTTCCTACATATACGGACCATATGTAGTCCAAATCTGCTTCTGAAACTGATACAATGCACTGGTCCTCTAACATCCAATGATTGTCAGTTAAGATGTGAATCGTGTGATCTTCGTTAACGATGTAGTTCGTTTGAGCAGAAAAGTGACTGCCCTTACCTGAAATGAAGTCTTGCTTGTAGGAAGACTCAGAGCCTGGGATTTAACTCCATTTCTGAAGTGAAACACACAGCAGTGTTCTCATCCATTGATGACGCTCTGCTTTAGAACAAGAAGCACGCTCTTGATTTCTAGAGCCTCTAAGACAGCAAGAAACGTGAGTGTGCTGAGAACAAAAGAACGGTGTTTCCTACACATATGGACCATATCTAGTCCAACTCTGCTTCTTAAAGTGATACAAAGCACTGGTCCTCTAACATCCAATGCTTGTCTGTTAAGATGAGAAATGTGTGAGCTCAGTGAACGATGTAGTTCGTTTGAGCTGAAAAGTGACTGCCCTTACGTGAAACGAAGTCTTGCTTGTAGGAAGACACAGAGCCTGGGATTTAACTCCATTTCTGAAGGGAAACACACAGCATAGTTCTCATCCATGGATCACATTCTGCTTAAGAGCGAGAAGCACGCTCTTGCTTTCTAGATTCTCTAACACAGCAGGAAACATGAGTGTGCTGAGAACAAAAGAACGGTGTTTCCTACACATACGGACCATATCTAGTCCAACTCTGCATCTGAATCTCATACAAAGCACTGGTCCTCTAACATCCAATGCTTGTCAGTTAAGATGGGAAACATGTGAGCTTTATGAACGATGTAGTTCGTTTGAACAGAAAAGTGACTGCCCTTACCTTAAACGAAGTCTTGCTTGTAGGAAGACTCAGAGCCTGGGATTTAACTCCATTTCTGAAGTGAAACACAAAGCAGTGTTCTCATCCATTGATGACACTCTGCTTTAGAGCAAGAAGCACGCTCTTGCTTTCTAGAGTCTCTAAGACAGCAGGAAACGTGAGTGTGTTGAGAACAAAAGAACGGTGTTTCCTACACATACGGACCATATCTAGTCCAACTCTGCTTCTGAAACTGATACAAAGCACTGACCCACTAACATCCAATGCTTGTCAATTAAGATGGGAAACGTGTGAGCTTCATGAACGATGTAGTTCTTTTGAGCAGAAAAATGACTGCCCTTACCTGAATTGAAGTCTTAGTTGTAGGAAGACTCAGAGCCTGGGATTTAACTCCATTTCTGAAGTAAAACACACAGCCGTGTAATCATCCATTGATCACACTCTGCTTTAGAACAAGAAGCACACTCTTGCTTTCTAGAGTCTCTAAGACAGCAGGAAACGTGATTTTGCTGAGAACAAAAGAACGGTGTTTCCTACACATAGGGACCATATCTAGTCCAACTCTGCTTCTTAAACTGATACAAAGCACTGGTCCTCTAAAATCCAATGCTTGTCTGTTAAGATGAGAAATGTGTGAGCTCAGTGAACGATGTAGTTTGTTTGAGCTGAAAAGTGACTGCCCTTACCTGAAACGTAGTCTTGCTTGTAGGAAGACTCAGAGATTGGGATTTAACTCCATTTCTGAAGGGAAACACACAGCATAGTTCTCATCCATGGATCACAATCTGCTATAGAGCGAGAAGCATGCTCTTGCTTTCTAGAGTCTCTAACACAGCAGGAAAAGTGAGTGTGCTGAGAACAAAAGAACGGTGTTTCCTACACATACAGACCATATCTAGTCCAACTCTGCTTCTGAAACTCATACAAAGCACTGGTCCTCTAACATCCAATGCTTGTCAGTTAAGATGGGAAACGTGTGAGCTTCATGAACGATGTAGTTCTTCTGAGCAGAAAATTGACTGCCGTTACCTGAAACGAAATCTTGCCTGTAGGAAGACACAGAGCAAGGGATTTAACGCCATTTCTGAAGGGAAACACACAGCATAGTTCTCATCCATGGATCACACTCTGCTTTAGAGCGAGAAGCACTCTCTTGCTTTCTAAAGTCTCTAAGACAGCAGGAAATCTGAGTGTGCCCAGAAAAAAAGAACGGTGTTTCCTACACATATGGACCATATAAAGTCCAAATCTGCTTCTGAAACTGATATAAAGCATTGACCCTCTAACATCCAAAGCTTGTCCTTTAAGATGAGAAACGTGTGAGCTCTGTGAATGATGTAGTTCGTTTGAGCAGAAAAGCGACTGTCCTTACCTGAAACGAAGTCTTGCTTGTAGGAAGACTCAGAGCCTGTGATTTAACTCCATTTCTGAAGGCAAACACACAGCATAGTTCTCATCCATGGATCACACTCTGCTTTAGAACGAGAAGCAAGCTCTTGCTTTCTAGAGTCTCTAAGACAGCAGGAAACGTGAGTGTGCTGAGAACAAAAGAACGGTGTTTCCTACACATACGGACCATATCTAGTCCAAATCTGCTTCTTAAACTGATACAAAGCACTGATCCTCTAACATCCAATGCTTGTCTGTTAAGATGAGAAATGTGTGACCTTCATGAACGATGTAGTTCGTTTGAGCAGAAAAGTGACTGCCCTTACCTGAATTGAAGTCTTGCCTGTAGGAAGACTCAGAGCCTGGGATTTAACTCCATTTCTGAAGTAAAACACACAGCAGTGTAATCATCCATTGATCACACTCTGCTTTATTTTAAGAAGCACGCTCTTGCTTTCTAGAGTCTCTAATACAGCAGGAAACGTGATTTTGCTGAGAACAAAAGAACAGTGTTTCCTACACATACGGACCATATCTAGTTCAACTCTGCTTCTGAAACTGATACAAAGCACTGGTCCTCTAACATCCAATGCTTGTCAGTTAAGATGAGAAACGTGTGAGCTTTGTGAATGATGTAGTTCCTTTGAACTGATAAGTGACTGCCCTTACCTGAAACGAAGTCTTGCTTGTAGGAAGACTCAGAGATTGGGATTTAACTCCTTTTCTGAAGTGAAACACACAGCATAGTTTCCATCCATGGATCACACTCTGCTTTAGAACGAGAAGCACGCTCTTGCTTTCTAGAGTCTATAAGACAGCAGGAAACGTGAGTGTGCTGAGAACAAAAGAACGGTGTTTCCTACACATACGGACCATATCTAGTCCAAATCTGCTTCTTATACTGATACAAAGCACTGATCCTCTAACATCCAATGCTTGTCTGTTAAGATGAGAAACGTGTGAGCTTCATGAACGATGTAGTTCGTTTGAGCAGAAAAGTGACTGCCCTTACCTGAATTGAAGTCTTGCCTGTAGGAAGACTCAGAGCCTGGGATTTAACTCCATTTGTGAATTAAAACACACAGCAGTGTAATCATCCATTGATCACACTCTGCTTTATAACAAGAAGCACGCTCTTGCTTTCTAGAGTCTCTAAGACAGCAGGAAACGTGATTTTGCTGAGAACAAAAGAACGGTGTTTCCTACACATACGGACCATATCTAGTTCAACTCTGGGTCTGAAACTGATACAAAGCACTGGTCCTCTTACATCCAATGCTTGTCAGTTCAGATGAGAAACGTGTGAGCTTTGTGAATGATGTAGTTCCTTTGAACTGAAAGGTGACTGACCTTACCTGAAACGAAGTCTTGCTTGTAGGAAGACTCAGAGATTGGGATTTAACTCCATTTCTGAAGGGAAACACACAGCATAGTTCTCATCCATGGATCACAATCCTCTTTAGAGCGAGAAGCATGCTCTTGAATTCTAGAGTCTCTAACACAGCAGGAAACGTGAGTGTGCTGAGAACAAAAGAACGGTGTTTCCTACACATACGGACCATATCTAGTCCAACTCTGCTTCTGAAACTCATACAAAGCACTGGTCCTCTAACATCCAATGCTTGTCAGTTAAGATGGGAAACGTGTGAGCTTCATGAACGATGTAGTTTGTTTGAGCAGAAAAGTGACTGCCGTTACCTGAAACGAAGTCTTACTTGTAGGAAGACTCAGAGCCTGGGATTTAACTCCATTTCTGAAGGCAAACACACAGCATAGTTCTCATCCATGGATCACACTCTGCTTTAGAGCGAGAAGCACGCTCTTACTTTCTAGAGTCTCTAAGACAGCAGGAAACGTGAGTGTGCCCAGAACAAAAGAACGGTGTTTCCTACACATACGGACTATATGTAGTCCAAAACTTCTTCTGAAACAGATAGAATGCACTGGTCCTCTAACATCCAATGCTTGTCAGTTAAGATGAGAAACGTGTGAGCTTTGTGAATGATGTAGTTCCTTTGAACTGAAAGGTGACTGACCTTACCAGAAACGAAGTCTTGCTTGTAGTAAGACACAGACCCTGGGATTTAACTCCATTTCTTAAGAGAAACACACAGCATAGTTCTCAGCCATGGATCACACTCTGCTTTAGAGCGAGAAGCACGCTCTTGCTTTTAGAGTCTCTAATATAGCAGGAAATCTGAGTGTGCCCAGAAGAAAAGAACGGTGTTTCCTACATATACGGACCATATGTAGTCCAAATCTGCTTCTGAAACTGATACAATGCACTGGTCCTCTAACATCCAATGATTGTCAGTTAAGATGAGAATCGTGTGATCTTCGTTAACGATGTAGTTCGTTTGAGCAGAAAAGTGACTGCCCTTACCTGAAATGAAGTCTTGCTTGTAGGAAGACTCAGAGCCTGGGATTTAACTCCATTTCTGAAGTGAAACACACAGCAGTGTTCTCATCCATTGATGACACTCTGCTTTAGAACAAGAAGCACGCTCTTGATTTCTAGAGTCTCTAAGACAGCAAGAAACGTGAGTGTGCTGAGAACAAAAGAACGGTGTTTCCTACACATATGGACCATATCTAGTCCAACTCTGCTTCTTAAAGTGATACAAAGCACTGGTCCTCTAACATCCAATGCTTGTCTGTTAAGATGAGAAATGTATGAGCTCAGTGAACGATGTAGTTCGTTTGAGCTGAAAAGTGACTGCCCTTACCTGAAACGAAGTCTTGCTTGTAGGAAGACACAGAGCCTGGGATTTAACTCCATTTCTGAAGGGAAACACACAGCATAGTTCTCATCCATGGATCACATTCTGCTTTAGAGCGAGAAGCACGCTCTTGCTTTCTAGATTCTCTAACACAGCAGGAAACATGAGTGTGCTGAGTACAAAAGAACGGTGTTTCCTACACATACGGACCATATCTAGTCCAACTCTGCATCTGAATCTCATACAAAGCACTGGTCCTCTAACATCCAATGCTTGTCAGTTAAGATGGGAAACATGTGAGCTTCAGGAACGATGTAGTTCGTTTGAACAGAAAAGTGACTGCCCTTACCTTAAACGAAGTCTTTCTTGTAGGAAGACTCAGAGCCTGGGATTTAACTCCATTTCTGAAGTGAAACACAAAGCAGTGTTCTCATCCATTGATGACACTCTGCTTTAGAGCAAGAAGCAGGCTCTTGCTTTCTAGAGTCTCTAAGACAGCAGGAAACGTGAGTGTGTTGAGAACAAAAGAACGGTGTTTCCTACACATACGGACCATATCTAGTCCAACTCTGCTTCTGAAACTGATACAAAGCACTGACCCACTAACATCCAATGCTTGTCAATTAAGATGGAAAACGTGTGAGCTTCATGAACGATGTAGTTCTTTTGAGCAGAAAAATGACTGCCCTTACCTGAATTGAAGTCTTAGTTGTAGGAAGACTCAGAGCCTGGGATTTAACTCCATTTCTTAAGTAAAACACACAGCCGTGTAATCATCCATTGATCACACTCTGCTTTAGAACAAGAAGCACACTCTTGCTTTCTAGAGTCTCTAAGACAGCAGGAAACGTGAGTGTGCTGAGAACAAAAGAACGGTGTTTCCTACACATAGGGACCATATCTAGTCCAACTCTGCTTCTTAAACTGATACAAAGCACTGGTCCTCTAAAATCCAATGCTTGTCTGTTAAGATGAGAAATGTGTGAGCTCAGTGAACGATGTAGTTTGTTTGAGCTGAAAAGTGACTGCCCTTACCTGAAACGTAGTCTTGCTTGTAGGAAGACTCAGAGATTGGGATTTAACTCCATTTCTGAAGGGAAACACACAGCATAGTTCTCATCCATGGATCACAATCTGCTATAGAGCGAGAAGCATGCTCTTGCTTTCTAGAGTCTCTAACACAGCAGGAAACGTGAGTGTGCTGAGAACAAAAGAACGGTGTTTCCTACACATACGGACCATATCTAGTCCAACTCTGCTTCTGAAACTCATACAAAGCACTGGTCCTCTAACATCCAATGCTTGTCAGTTAAGATGGGAAACGTGTGAGCTTCATGAACGATGTAGTTCGTTTGAGCAGAAAATTGACTGCCGTTACCTGAAACGAAGTCTTGCCTGTAGGAAGACACAGAGCAAGGGATTTAACTCCATTTCTGAAGGGAAACACACAGCATAGTTCTCATCCATGGATCACACTCTGCTTTAGAGCGAGAAGCATGCTCTTGCTTTCTAAAGTCTCTAAGACAGCAGGAAATCTGAGTGTGCCCAGAAAAAAAGAACGGTGTTTCCTACACATACGGACTATATGTAGTCCAAAACTTCTTCTGAAACTGATACAATGCACAGGTTCTCTAACATCGAATGCTTGTCAGTTAAGATGATAATTGTGTGATCTTCGTTAACGATGTAGTTCGTTTGAGCAGAAAAGTGACAGCCCTTACCTGAAATGAAGTTTTGCTTGTAGGAAGACTCAGAGCCTGGGATTTAACTCCATTTCTCAAGTGAAACACACAGCAGTGTTCTCATCCATTGATGACCCTCTGCTTTAGAAGAAGAAGCACGCTCTTGCTTTCTAGAGTCTCTAACACAGCAGGAAACGTGAGTGTGCTGAGAACAAAAGAACGGTGTTTCCTACACATACGGACCATATCTAGTCCAACTCTGCTTCTGAAACTCATACAAAGCACTGGTCCTCTAACATCCAATGCTTGTCAGTTAAGATGGGAAACGTGTGAGCTTCATGAACGATGTAGTTCTTTTGAACTGAAAAGTGAGTACCATTACCTGAAACGAAGTCTTGCTTGTAGGAAGACACAGAGCCTGGGATTTAACTCCATTTCTGAAGGGAAACACACAGCATAGTATTCATCCATGGATCACACTGTGGTTAGAGCGAGAATCACACTCTTGCTTTCTAGAGTCTCTAAGACAGCAGGAAATTTGAGTGTGCCCAGAACAATAGAACGGTGTTTCCTACACATATGGACCATATAAAGTCCAAATCTGCTTCTGAAACTGATATAAAGCATTGACCCTCTAACATCCAATGCTTGTCATTTAAGATGAGAAACGTGTGAGCTCTGTGAATGATGTAGTTCGTTTGAGCAGAAAAGCGACTGTCCTTACCTGAAACGAAGTCTTGCTTGTAGGAAGACTCAGAGCCTGTGATTTAACTCCATTTCTGAAGGCAAACACACAGCATAGTTCTCATCCATGGATCACACTCTGCTTTGGAGCGAGAAACACGCTCTTGCTTTCTAGAGTCTCTAACACAGCAGGAAACGTGAGTGTGCTGAGAACAAAAGAACGGTGTTTCCTACACATACGGACCATATCTAGTCAAACTCATCTTCTGAAACTGATACAAAGCACTGGTCCTCTAACATCCAATGCTTGTCAGTTAAGATGGGAAACATGTGAGCTTCATGAACGATGTAGATCTTTTGAGCAGAAAAATGACTGCCCTTACCTGAATTGAAGTCTTAGTTGTAGGAAGACTCAGAGCCTGGGATTTAACTCCATTTCTGAAGTAAAACACACAGCCGTGTAATCATCCATTGATCACACTCTGCTTTAGAACAAGAAGCACACTCTTGCTTTCTAGAGTCTCTAAGACAGCAGGAAACGTGAGTGTGCTGAGAACAAAAGAACGGTGTTTCCTACACATACGGACCATATCTAGTCCAACTCTGCTTCTTAAACTGATACAAAGCACTGGTCCTCTAAAATCCAATGCTTGTCTGTTAAGATGAGAAATGTGTGAGCTCACTGAACGATGTAGTTGGTTTGAGCTGAAAAGTGACTGCCCTTACCTGAAACGTAGTCTTGCTTGTAGGAAGACTCCGAGATTGGGATTTAACTCCATTTCTGAAGGGAAACACACAGCATAGTTCTCATCCATGGATCACAATCTGCTATAGAGCGAGAAGCATGCTCTTGTTTTCTAGAGTCTCTAACACAGCAGGAAACGTGAGTGTGCTGAGAACAAAAGAACGGTGTTTCCTACACATACGGACCATATCTAGTCCAACTCTGCTTCTGAAACTCATACAAAGCACTGGTCCTCTAACATCCAGTGCTTGTCAGTTAAGATGGGAAACGTGTGAGCTTCATGAACGATGTAGTTCTTTTGAGCAGAAAATTGACTGCCGTTACCTGAAACGAAGTCTTGCCTGTAGGAAGACACAGAGCAAGGGATTTAACTCCATTTCTGAAGGGAAACACACAGCATAGTTCTCATCCATGGATCACACTCTGCTTTAGAGCGAGAAGCACGCTCTTGCTTTCTAAAGTCTCTAAGACAGCAGGAAATCTGAGTGTGCCCAGAAAAAAAGAACGGTGTTTCCTACACATACGGACTATATGTAGTCCAAAACTTCTTCTGAACCTGATACAATGCACAGGTCCTCTAACATCGAATGCTTGTCAGTTAAGATGATAATCGTGTGATCTTCGTTAACGATGTAGTTCGTTTGAGCAGAAAAGTGACAGCCCTTACCTGAAATGAAGTCTTGCCTGTAGGAAGACACAGAGCAACGGATTTAACTCCATTTCTGAAGTGAAACACACAGCAGTGTTCTCATCCATTGATGACCCTCTGCTTTAGAAGAAGGAGCACGCTCTTGCTTTCTAGATTCTCTAAGACAGCAGGAAACGTGAGTGTGCTGAGAACAAAAGAACCGTGTTTCCTACACATACGGACCATATCTAGTCCAACTCTGCTTCTGAAACTCATACAAAGCACTGGTCCTCTAACATCCAATGCTTGTCAGTTAAGATGGGAAACGTGTGAGCTTCATGAACGATGTAGTTCTTTTGAACTGAAAAGTGACTACCATTACCTGAAACGAAGTCTTGCTTGTAGGAAGACACAGAGCCTGGGATTTAACTCCATTTCTGAAGGGAAACACACAGCATAGTATTCATCCATGGATCACACTGTGGTTAGAGCGAGAATCACACTCTTGCTTTCTAGAGTCTCTAAGAAAGCAGGAAATTTGAGTGTGCCCAGAACAATAGAACGGTGTTTCCTACACATATGGACCATATAAAGTCCAAATCTGCTTCTGAAACTGATATAAAGCATTGACCCTCTAACATCCAATGCTTGTCATTTAAGATGAGAAACGTGTGAGTTCTGTGAATGATGTAGTTCGTTTGAGCAGAAAAGCGACTGTCCTTACCTGAAACGAAGTCTTGCTTGTAGGAAGACTCAGAGCCTGTGATTTAACTCCATTTCTGAAGGCAAACACACAGCATAGTTCTCATCCATGGATCACACTCTGCTTTAGAGCGAGAAGCACGCTCTTGCTTTCTAGAGTCTCTAAGACAGGAGGAAACATGATTTTGCTGAGAACAAAAGAACGGAGTTTCCTACACATATGGACCATATCTAGTCCAAATCTGCTTCTGAAACTGATACAAAGCACTGACCCTCTAACATCCAATGCTTGTCAGTTAAGATGGGAAACGTGTGAGCTTCATGAACGATGTAGTTCGTTTGAGCAGAAAAGTGACTGCCTTACCTGAATTGAAGTCTTGCTTGTAGGAAGACTCAGAGCCTGGGATTTAACTCCATTTCTGAAGGCAAACACACAGCATAGTTCTCATCCATGGATCACACTCTGCTTTAGAGCGAGAAGCACGCTCTTGCTTTCTAGAGTCTCTAAGACAGCAGGAAACGTGAGTGTGCTTAGAACAAAAGAACGGTGTTTCCTACACATACGGACTATATGTAGTCCAAAACTTCTTCTGAAACATATAGAATCCACTGGTCCTCTAACATCCAATGCTTGTCAGTTAAGATGAGAAACGTGTGTGCCTCGTGAAAGATGTAGTTCGTTTGAGCAGAAAAGTGACTCCCCTTACATGAAACGAAGTCTTGCTTGTAGGGAGACTCATGGCCTGGGATTTAACTCCTTTTCTGAAGTGAAACACACAGCATAGTTTTCATCCATGGATCACACTCTGCTTTAGAATGAGAAGCAAGCTCTTGCTTTCTAGAGTCTCTAAGACAGCAGGAAACTTGAGTGTGCTGAGAACAAAAGAACGGTGTTTCCTACACATACGGACCATATCTAGTCCAAATCTGCTTCTTAAACTGATACAAAGCACTGATCCTCTAACATCCAATGCTTGTCTGTTAAGATGAGAAATGTGTGACCTTCATGAACGATGTAGTTCATTTGAGCAGAAAAGTGACTGCCCTTACCTGAATTGAAGTCTTGCCTGTAGGAAGACTCAGAGCCTGGGATTTAACTCCATTTCTGAAGTAAAACACACAGCAGTGTAATCATCCATTGATCACACTCTGCTTTATTTTAAGAAGCACGCTCTTGCTTTCTAGAGTCTCTAAGAAAGCAGGAAATGTGATTTTCCTGAGAACAAAAGAACAGTGTTTCCTACACATACGGACCATATCTAGTTCAACTCTGCTTCTGAAACTGATACAAAGCACTGGTCCTCTAACATCCAATGCTTGTCAGTTAAGATGAGAAACGTGTGAGCTTTGTGAATGATGTAGTTCCTTTGAACTGATAAGTGACTGCCCTTACCTGAAACGAAGTCTTGCTTGTAGGAAGACTCAGAGATTGGGATTTAACTCCTTTTCTGAAGTGAAACACAAAGCATAGTTTTCATCCATGGATCACACTCTGCTTTAGAACGAGAAGCACGCTCTTGCTTTCTAGAGTCTCTAAGACAGCAGGGAACGTGAGTCTGCTGAGAACAAAAGAACGGTGTTTCCTACACATACGGACCATATCTAGTCCAAATCTGCTTCTTATACTGATACAAAGCACTGATCCTCTAACATCCAATGCTTGTCTGTTAAGATGAGAACCGTGTGAGCTTCATGAACGATGTAGTTTGTTTGAGCAGAAAAGTGACTGCCCTTACCTGAATTGAAGTCTTGCCTGTAGGAATACGCAGAGCCTGGGATTTAACACCATTTGTGAATTAAAACATACAGCAGTGTAATCATCCATTGATCACACTCTGCTTTATAACAAGAAGCATGCTCTTGCTTTCTAGAGTCTCTAAGACAGCAGGAAACGTGATTTTGCTGAGAACAAAAGAACGGTGTTTCCTACACATACGGACCATATCTAGTTCAACTCTGCGTCTGAAACTGATACAAAGCACTGGTCCTCTAACATCCAATGCTTGTCAGTTAAGATGAGAAACGTGTGAGCTTTGTGAATGATGTAGTTCCTTTGAACTGAAAGGTGACTGACCTTACCAGAAACGAAGTCTTGCTTGTAGTAAGGCACAGACCCTGGGATTTAACTCCATTTCTTAAGAGAAACACACAGCATAGTTCTCAGCCATGGATCACACTCTGCTTTAGAGCGAGAAGCACGCTCTTGCTTTCTAGAGTCTCTAGACAGCAGGAAACGTGAGTGTGCCTAGAACAAAAGAACGGTGTTTCCTACACATACGGACTATATGTAGTCCAAAACTTCTTCTGAAACAGATAGAATGCACTGGTCCTCTAACATCCAATGCTTGTCAGTTAAGATGAGAAACGTGTGTGCTTCGTGAAAGATGTAGTTCGTTTGAGCAGAAAAGTGACTCCCCTTACCTGAAACGAAGTCTTGCTTGTAGGGAGACTCATGGCCTGGGATTTAACTCCTTTTCTGAAGTGAAACACACAGCATAGTTTTCATCCATGGATCACACTCTGCTTTAGAACGAGAAGCAAGCTCTTGATTTCTAGAGTCTCTAAGACAGCAGGAAACGTGAGTGTGCTGAGAACAAAAGAACGGTGTTTCCTACACATACGGACCATATCTAGTCCAACTCTGCTTCTTAAACTGATACAAAGCACTGATCCTCTAACATCCAATGCTTGTCTGTTAAGATGAGAAATGTGTGAGCTTCATGAATGATGTAGTTCGTTTGAGCAGAAAAGTGACTGCCCTTACATGAATTGAAGTCTTGCCTGTAGGAAGACTCAGAGCCTGGGATTTAACTCCATTTTGAAGTAAAACACACAGCAGTGTAATCATCCATTGATCACACTCTGCTTTATTTTAAGAAGCACGCTCTTGCTTTCTAGAGTCTCTAAGACAGCAGGAAACGTGATTTTGCTGAGAACAAAAGAACAGTGTTTCCTACACATACGGACCATATCTAGTTCAACTCTGCGTCTGAAACTGATACAAAGCACTGGTCCTCTAACATCCAATGCTTGTCAGTTAAGATGAGAAACGTGTGAGCTTTGTGAATGATGTAGTTCCTTTGAACTGAAAGGTGACTGACCTTACCAGAAACGAAGTCTTGCTTGTAGTAAGGCACAGACCCTGGGATTTAACTCCATTTCTTAAGAGAAACACACAGCATAGTTCTCAGCCATGGATCACACTCTGCTTTAGAGCGAGAAGCACGCTCTTGCTTTCTAGAGTCTCTAGACAGCAGGAAACGTGAGTGTGCCTAGAACAAAAGAACGGTGTTTCCTACACATACGGACTATATGTAGTCCAAAACTTCTTCTGAAACAGATAGAATGCACTGGTCCTCTAACATCCAATGCTTGTCAGTTAAGATGAGAAACGTGTGTGCTTCGTGAAAGATGTAGTTCGTTTGAGCAGAAAAGTGACTCCCCTTACCTGAAACGAAGTCTTGCTTGTAGGGAGACTCATGGCCTGGGATTTAACTCCGTTTCTGAAGTGAAACACACAGCATAGTTTTCATCCATGGATCACACTCTGCTTTAGAACGAGAAGCAAGCTCTTGCTTTCTAGAGTCTCTAAGACAGCAGGAAATTTGAGTGTGCTGAGAACAAAAGAACGGTATTTCCTACACATACGGACCATATCTAGTCCAAATCTGCTTCTTAAACTGATACAAAGCACTGATCCTCTAACATCCAATGCTTGTCTGTTAAGATGAGAAATGTGTGAGCTTCATGAATGATGTAGTTCGTTTGAGCAGAAAAGTGACTGCCCTTACATGAATTGAAGTCTTGCCTGTAGGAAGACTCAGAGCCTGGGATTTAACTCCATTTTGAAGTAAAACACACAGCAGTGTAATCATCCATTGATCACACTCTGCTTTATTTTAAGAAGCACGCTCTTGCTTTCTAGAGTCTCTAAGACAGCAGGAAACGTGATTTTGCTGAGAACAAAAGAACAGTGTTTCCTACACATACAGACCATATCTAGATCAACTCTGCTTCGGAAACTGATACAAAGCACTGGTCCTCTAACATCCAATGCTTGTCAGTTAAGATGAGAAACGTGTGAGCTTTGTGAATGATGTAGTTCCTTTGAACTGATAAGTGACTGCCCTTACCTGAAACGAAGTCTTGCTTGTAGGAAGACTCAGAGATTGGGATTTAACTCCATTTCTGAAGGGAAACACACAGCATAGTTCTCATCCATGGATCAAAATCCTCTTTAGAGCGAGAAGCATGCTCTTGCTTTCTAGAGTCTCTAACACAGCAGGAAACGTGAGTGTGCTGAGAACAAAAGAACGGTGTTTCCTACACATACGGACCATATCTAGTCCAACTCTGCTTCTGAAACTCATACAAAGCACTGGTCCTCTAACATCCAATGCTTGTCAGTTAAGATGGGAAACGTGTGAGCTTCATGAACGATGTATTTTGTTTGAGCAGAAAAGTGACTGCCATTACCTGAAACGAAGTCTTACATGTAGGAAGACTCAGAGCCTGGGATTTAACTCCATTTCTGAAGGCAAACACACAGCATAGTTCTCATCCATGGATCACACTCTGCTTTAGAGCGAGAAGCACGCTCTTACTTTCTAGAGTCTCTAAGACAGCAGGAAACGTGATTTTGCTGAGAACAAAAGAACGGTGTTTCCTACACATACGGACTATATGTAGTCCAAAACTTCTTCTGAAACAGATAGAATGCACTGGTCCTCTAACATCCAATGCTTGTCAGTAAAGATGAGAAACGTGTGTGCTTCGTGAAAGATGTAGTTCGTTTGAGCAGAAAAGTGACTGCCCTTACCTGAAACGAAGTCTTGCTTGTAGGGAGACTTAGAGCCTGGGATTTAACTCCTTTTCTGAAGTGAAACACACAGCATAGTTTTCATCCATGGGTCACACTCTGTTTTAGAACGAGAAGCACGCTCTTGCTTTCTAGATTCTATAAGACAGCAGGAAATGTGAGTGTGCTGAGAACAAAAGAACGGTGTTTCCTACACATACGGACCATATCTAGTCCAAATCTGCTTCTGAAACTGATACAAAGCACTGATCCTCTAACATCCAATGCTTGTCTGTTAAGATGAGAAACGTGTGAGCTTCATGAACGATGTAGTTCGTTTGAGCAGAAAAGTGACTGCCCTTACCTGAATTGAAGTCTTGCCTGTAGGAAGACTCAGAGCCTGGGATTTAACTCCATTTGTGAAGTAAAACACACAGCAGTGTAGTTATCCATTGATCACACTCTGCTTTATAACAAGAAGCACGCTCTTGCTTTCTAGAGTCTCTAAGACAGCAGGAAACGTGATTTTGCTGAGAACAAAAGAACGGTGTTTCCTACACATACGGACCATATCTTGTTCAACTCTGCGTCTGAAACTGATACAAAGCACTGGTCCTCTAACATCCAATGCTTGTCAGTTAAGATGAGAAACGTGTGAGCTTTGTGAATGATGTAGTTCCTTTGAACTGAAAGGTGACTGACCTTACCAGAAACGAAGTCTTGCTTGTAGTAAGACACAGACCCTGGGATTTAACTCCATTTCTTAAGAGAAACACACAGCATAGTTCTCAGCCATGGATCACACTCTGCTTTAGAGCGAGAAGCACGCTCTTGCTTTTAGATTCTCTAATATAGCAGGAAATCTGAGTGTGCCCAGAAGAAAAGAACGGTGTTTCCTACATATACGGACCATATGTAGTCCAAATCTGCTTCTGAAACTGATACAATGCACTGGTCCTCTAACATCCAATGATTGTCAGTTAAGATGAGAATCGTGTGATCTTCGTTAACGATGTAGTTCGTTTGAGCAGAAAAGTGACTGCCCTTACCTGAAATGAAGTCTTGCTTGTAGGAAGACTCAGAGCCTGGGATTTAACTCCATTTCTGAAGTGAAACACACAGCAGTGTTCTCATCCATTGATGACACTCTGCTTTAGAACAAGAAGCACGCTCTTGATTTCTAGAGTCTCTAAGACAGCAGGAAACGTGAGTGTGCTGAGAACAAAAGAACGGTGTTTCCTACACATATGGACCATATCTAGTCCAACTCTGCTTCTTAAAGTGATACAAAGCACTGGTCCTCTAACATCCAATGCTTGTCTGTTAAGATGAGAAATGTGTGAGCTCAGTAAACGATGTAGTTCATTTGAGCTGAAAAGTGACTGCCCTTACCTGAAACGAAGTCTTGCTTGTAGGAAGACACAGAGATTGGGATTTAACTCCATTTCTGAAGGGAAACACACAGCATAGTTCTCATCCATGGATCACATTCTGCTTTAGAGCAAGAAGCACGCTCTTGCTTTCTAGATTCTCTAACACAGCAGGAAACGTGAGTGTGCTGAGAACAAAAGAACGGTGTTTCCTACACATACGGACCATATCTAGTCCAACTCTGCGTCTGAATCTCATACAAAGCACTGGTCCTCTAACATCCAATGCTTGTCAGTTAAGATGGGAAACATATGAGCTTCATGAACGATGTAGTTCGTTTGAACAGAAAAGTGACTGCCCTAACCTTAAACGAAGTCTTGCTTGTAGGAAGACTCAGAGCCTGGGATTTAACTCCATTTCTGCAGTGAAACACAAAGCAGTGTTCTCATCCATTGATGACACTCTGCTTTAGAACAAGAAGCACGCTCTTGCTTTCTAGAGTCTCTAAGACAGCAGGAAACGTGAGTGTGTTGAGAACAAAAGAACGCTGTTTCCTACACATACGGACCATATCTAGTCCAACTCTGCTCCTGAAACTGATACAAAGCACTGACCCACTAACATCCAATGCTTGACAATTAAGATGGGAAACGTGTGAGCTTCATGAACGATGTAGTTCTTTTGAGCAGAAAAATGACTGCCCTTACCTGAGTTGATGTCTTAGTTGTAGGAAGACTCAGAGCCTGGGATTTAACTCCATTTCTGAAGTAAAACACACAGCCGTGTAATCATCCATTGATCACACTCTGCTTTAGAACAAGAAGCACACTCTTGCTTTCTAGAGTCTCTAAGACAGCAGGAAACGTGATTTTGCTGAGAACAAAAGAACAGTGTTTCCTACTCATAGGGACCATATCTAGTCCAACTCTGCTTCTTAAACTGATACAAAGCACTGGTCCTCTAAAATCCAATGCTTGTCTGTTAAGATGAGAAATGTGTGAGCTCAGTGAACGATGTAGTTTGTTTGAGCTGAAAAGTGACTGCCCTTACCTGAAATGTAGTCTTGCTTGTAGGAAGACTCAGAGATTGGGATTTAACTCCATTTCTGAAGGGAAACACACAGCATAGTTCTCATCCATGGATCACAATCTGCTTTAGAGCGAGAAGCATGCTCTTGCTTTCTAGAGTCTCTAACACAGCAGGAAACGTGAGTGTGCTGAGAACAAAAGAACGGTGTTTCCTACACATACGGACCATATCTAGTCCAACTCATCTTCTGAAACTCATACAAAGCACTGGTCCTCTAACATCCAATGCTTGTCAGTTAAGATGGGAAACGTGTGAAGTTCATGAACGATGTAGTTCGTTTGAGCAGAAAATTGACTGCCGTTACCTGAAACGAAGTCTTGCCTGTAGGAAGACACAGAGCAAGGGATTTAACTCCATTTCTGAAGGGAAACACACAGCATAGTTCTCAACCATGGATCACACTCTGCTTTAGAGCGAGAAGCACGCTCTTGCTTTCTAAAGTCTCTAAGACAGCAGGAAATCTGAGTGTGCCCAAAAAAAAAAGAACGGTGTTTCCTACAAATACGGACTATATGTAGTCCAAAACTTCTTCTGAAACTGATACAATGCACAGGTCCTCTAACATCGAATGCTTGTCAGTTAAGATGATAATCGTGTGATCTTCGTTAACGATGTAGTTCGTTTGAGCAGAAAAGTGACAGCCCTTACCTGAAATGAAGTCTTGCTTGTAGGAAGACTCAGAGCCTGGGATTTAACTCCATTTCTGAAGTGAAACACACAGCAGTGTTCTCATCCATTGATGACCCTCTGCTTTAGAAGAAGAAGCACGCTCTTGCTTTCTAGAGTCTCTAAGACAGCAGGAAACGTGAGTGTGCTGAGAACAAAAGAATGGTGTTTCCTACACGTACGGACCATATCTAGTCCAACTCTGCTTCTGAAACTCATACAAAGCACTGGTCCTCTAACATCCAATGCTTGTCAGTTAAGATGGGAAACGTGTGAGCTTCATGAACGATGTAGTTCTTTTGAACTGAAAAGTGACTACCATTACCTGAAACGAAGTCTTGCTTGTAGGAAGGCACAGAGCCTGGGATTTAACTCCATTTCTGAAGGGAAACACACAGCATAGTATTCATCCATGGATCACACTGTGGTTAGAGCGAGAATCACACTCTTGCTTTCTAGAGTCTCTAAGACAGCAGGAAATTTGAGTGTGCCCAGAACAATAGAACGGTGTTTCCTACACATATGGACAATATAAAGTCCAAATCTGCTTCTGAAACTGATATAAAGCATTGACCCTCTAACATCCAATGCTTGTCATTTAAGATGAGAAACGTGTGAGCTCTGTGAATGATGTAGTTCGTTTGAGCAGAAAAGCGACTGTCCTTACCTGAAACGAAGTCTTGCTTGTAGGAAGACTCAGAGCCTGGGATTTAACTCCATTTCTGAAGGCAAACACACAGCATAGTTCTCATCCATGGATCACACTCTGCTTTAGAGCGAGAAGCACGCTCTTGCTTTCTAGAGTCTCTAACACAGCAGGAAACATGAGTGTGCTGAGAACAAAAGAACGGTGTTTCCTACACATACGGACCATATCTAGTCCAACTCATCTTCTGAAACTGATACAAAGCACTGGTCCTCTAACATCCAATGCTTGTCAGTTAAGATGAGAAACGTGTGTGCTTCGTGAAAGATGTAGTTCGTTTGAGCAGAAAAGTGACTCCCCTTACATGAAACGAAGTCTTGCTTGTAGGGAGACTCATGGCCTGGGATTTAACTCCTTTTCTGAAGTGAAACACACAGCATAGTTTTCATCCATGGATCACACTCTGCTTTAGAACGAGAAGCAAGCTCTTGCTTTCTAGAGTCTCTAAGACAGCAGGAAACGTGAGTGTGCTGAGAACAAAAGAACGGTGTTTCCTACACATACGGACCATATCTAGTCCAAATCTGCTTCTTAAACTGATACAAAGCACTGATCCTCTTACATCCAATGCTTGTCTGTTAAGATGAGAAACGTGTGAGCTTCATGAACGATGTAGTTCGTTTGAGCAGAAAAGTGACTGCCCTTACCTGAATTGAAGTCTGGCCTGTAGGAAGACTCAGAGCCTGGGATTTAACTCCATTTGTGAAGTAAAACACACAGCCTTGTAATCATCCATTGATCACACTCTGCTTTATAACAAGAAGCACGCTCTTGCTTTCTAGAGTCTCTAAGACAGCAGGAAACGTGATTTTGCTGAGAACAAAAGAACGGTGTTTCCTACACATACGGACCATATCTAGTTCAACTCTGCGTCTGAAACTGATACAAAGCACTGGTCCTCTAACATCCAATGCTTGTCAGTTAAGATGAGAAACGTGTGAGCTTTGTGAATGATGTAGTTCCTTTGAACTGAAAGGTGACTGACCTTACCAGAAATGAAGTCTTGCTTGTAGTAAGACACAGACCTTGGGATTTAACTCCATTTCTTAAGAGAAACACACAGCATAGTTCTCATCCATGGATCACACTCTGCTTTAGAGTGAGAAGCACGCTCTTGCTTTCTAGAGTCTCTAGGCAGCAGGAAACGTGAGTGTGCCTAGAAGAAAAGAACGGTGTTTCCTACACATACGGACTATATGTAGTCCAAAACTTCTTCTGAAACAGATAGAATGCACTGGTCCTCTAACATCCAATGCTTGTCAGTTAAGATGAGAAACGTGTGTGCTTCGTGAAAGATGTAGTTCGTTTGAGCAGAAAAGTGACTCCCCTTACCTGAAACGAAGTCTTGCTTGTAGGGAGACTCATAGCCTGGGATTTAACTCCTTTTCTGAAGTGAAACACATAGCATAGTTTTCATCCATGGATCACACTCTGCTTTAGAACGAGAAGCAAGCTCTTGCTTTCTAGAGTCTCTAAGACAGCAGGAAATTTGAGTGTGCTGAGAACAAAAGAACGGTATTTCCTACACATACAGACCATATCTAGTCCAAATCTGCTTCTTAAACTGATACAAAGCACTGATCCTCTAACATCCAATGCTTGTCTGTTAAGATGAGAAATGTGTGAGCTCCATGAACGATGTAGTTCGTTTGAGCAGAAAAGTGACTGCCCTTACCTGAATTGAAGTCTTGCCTGTAGGAAGATTCAGAGCCTGGGATTTAACTCCATTTGTGAAGTAAAACACACAGCCGTGTAATCATCCATTGATCACACTCTGCTTTAGAACAAGAAGCACACTCTTGCTTTCTAGAGTCTCTAAGACAGCAGGAAACGTGATTTTGCTGAGAACAAAAGAACGGTGTTTCCTACACAAACGGACCATATCTAGTTCAACTCTGCGTCTGAAACTGATACAAAGCACTGGTCCTCTAACATCCAATGCTTGTCAGTTAAGATGAGAAACGTGTGAGCTTTGTGAATGATGTAGTTCCTTTGAACTGAAAGGTGACTGACCTTACCAGAAATGAAGTCTTGCTTGTAGTAAGACACAGACCCTGGGATTTAACTCCATTTCTTAAGAGAAACACACAGCATAGTTCTCATCCATGGATCACACTCTGCTTTAGAGTGAGAAGCACGCTCTTGCTTTCTAGAGTCTCTAGGCAGCAGGAAACGTGAGTGTGCCTAGAAGAAAAGAACGGTGTTTCCTACACATACGGACTATATGTAGTCCAAAACTTCTTCTGAAACAGATAGAATGCACTGGTCCTCTAACATCCAATGCTTGTCAGTTAAGATGAGAAACGTGTGTGCTTCGTGAAAGATGTAGTTCGTTTGAGCAGAAAAGTGACTCCCCTTACCTGAAACGAAGTCTTGCTTGTAGGGAGACTCATAGCCTGGGATTTAACTCCTTTTCTGAAGTGAAACACATAGCATAGTTTTCATCCATGGATCACACTCTGCTTTAGAACGAGAAGCAAGCTCTTGCTTTCTAGAGTCTCTAAGACAGCAGGAAATTTGAGTGTGCTGAGAACAAAAGAACGGTATTTCCTACACATACAGACCATATCTAGTCCAAATCTGCTTCTTAAACTGATACAAAGCACTGATCCTCTAACATCCAATGCTTGTCTGTTAAGATGAGAAATGTGTGAGCTCCATGAACGATGTAGTTCGTTTGAGCAGAAAAGTGACTGCCCTTACCTGAATTGAAGTCTTGCCTGTAGGAAGATTCAGAGCCTGGGATTTAACTCCATTTGTGAAGTAAAACACACAGCCGTGTAATCATCCATTGATCACACTCTGCTTTAGAACAAGAAGCACACTCTTGCTTTCTAGAGTCTCTAAGACAGCAGGAAACGTGATTTTGCTGAGAACAAAAGAACGGTGTTTCCTACACATAGGGACCATATCTAGTCCAACTCTGCTTCTTAAACTGATACAAAGCACTGGTCCTCTAAAATCCAATGCTTGTCTGTTAAGATGAGAAATGTGTGAGCTCAGTGAACGATGTAGATTGTTTGAGCTGAAAAGTGACTGCCCTTACCTGAAATGTAATCTTGCTTGTAGGAAGACTCAGAGATTGGGATTTACCTCCATTTCTGAAGGGAAACACACAGCATAGTTCTCATCCATGGATCACAATCTGCTTTAGAGCGAGAAGCATGCTCTTGCTTTCTAGAGTCTCTAACACAGCAGGAAACGTGAGTGTGCTGAGAACAAAAGAACGGTGTTTCCTACAAAAACGGACCATATCTAGTCCAACTCTGCTTCTGAAACTCATACAAAGCACTGGTCCTCTAACATCCAATGCTTGTCAATTAAGATGGGAAACGTGTGAGCTTCATGAACGATGTAGTTCGTTTGAGCAGAAAATTGACTGCCGTTACCTGAAACGAAGTCTTGCCTGTAGGAAGACACAGAGCAAGGGATTTAACTCCATTTCTGAAGGGAAACACACAGCATAGTTCTCATCCATGGATCACACTGCTTTAGAGCGAGAAGCACGCTCTTGCTTTCTAAAGTCTCTAAGACAGCAGGAAATCTGAGTGTGCCCAAAAAAAAAGAACGGTGTTTCCTACACATACGGACTATATGTAGTCCAAAACTTCTTCTGAAACTGATACAATGCACAGGTCCTCTAACATCGAATGCTTGTCAGTTAAGATGATAATCGTGTGATCTTCGTTAACGATGTAGTTCGTATGAGCAGAAAAGTGACAGCCCTTACCTGAAATGAAGTCTTGCTTGTAGGAAGACTCAGAGCCTGGGATTTAACTCCATTTCTGAAGTGAAACACACAGCAGTGTTCTCATCCATTGATGACCCTCTGCTTTAGAAGAAGAAGCACGCTCTTGCTTTCTAGAGTCTCTAAGACAGCAGGAAACGTGAGTGTGCTGAGAACAAAAGAATGGTGTTTCCTACACGTACGGACCATATCTAGTCCAACTCTGCTTCTGAAACTCATAGAAAGCACTGGTCCTCTAACATCCAATGCTTGTCAGTTAAGATGGGAAACGTGTGAGCTTCATGAACGATGTAGTTCTTTTGAACTGAAAAGTGACTACCATTACCTGAAACGAAGTCTTGCTTGTAGGAAGGCACAGAGCCTGGGATTTAACTCCATTTCTGAAGGGAAACACACAGCATAGTATTCATCCATGGATCACACTGTGGTTAGAGCGAGAATCACACTCTTGCTTTCTAGATTCTCTAAGACAGCAGGAAATTTGAGTGTGCCCAGAACAATAGAACGGTGTTTCCTACACATACGGACCATATCTAGTTCAACTCTGCTTCTGAAACTGATACAAAGCACTGGTCCTCTAACATCCAATGCTTGTCAGTTAAGATGAGAAACGTGTGAGCTTTGTGAATGATGTAGTTCCTTTGAACTGATAAGTGACTGCCCTTACCTGAAACGAAGTCTTGCTTGTAGGAAGACTCAGAGATTGGGATTTAACTCCTTTTCTGAAGTGAAACACACAGCATAGTTTGCATCCATGGATTACACTCTGCTTTAGAACGAGAAGCACGCTCTTGCTTTCTAGAGTCTATAAGACAGCAGGAAACGTGAGTGTGCTGAGAACAAAAGAACGGTGTTTCCTACACATATAGACCATATCTAGTCCAAATCTGCTTCTTAAACTGATACAAAGCACTGATCCTCTAACATCCAATGCTTGTCTGTTAAGATGAGAAACGTGTGAGCTTCATGAACGATGTAGTTCTTTTGAGCAGAAAAGTGACTGCCCTTACCTGAATTGAAGTCTTGCCTGTAGGAAGACTCAGAGCCTGGGATTTAACTCCATTTGTGAAGTAAAACACACAGCAGTGTAATCATCCATTGATCACACTCTGCTTTATAACAAGAAGCACGCTCTTGCTTTCTAGAGTCTCTAAGACAGCAGAAAATGTGATTTTGCTGAGAACAAAAGAACGGTGTTTCCTACACATACGGACCATATCTAGTTCAACTCTGCGTCTGAAACTGATACAAAGCACTGGTCCTCTAACATCCAATGCTTGTCAGTTAAGATGAGAAACGTGTGAGCTTTGTGAATGATGTAGTTCCTTTGAACTGAAAGGTGACTGACCTTACCAGAAATGAAGTCTTGCTTGTAGTAAGACACAGACCCTGGGATTTAACTCCATTTCTTAAGAGAAACACACAGCATAGTTCTCATCCATGGATCACACTCTGCTTTAGAGTGAGAAGCACGCTCTTGCTTTCAAAGTCTCTAAGACAGCAGGAAATCTGTGTGTGCCCAGAAAAAAAGAACGGTGTTTCCTACACATACGGACTATATGTAGTCCAAAAATTCTTCTGAAACTGATACAATGCACAGGTCCTCAAACATCGAAGGCTTGTCAGTTAAGATGATAATCGTGTGATCTTCGTTAACGATGTAGTTCGTTTGAGCAGAAAAGTGACAGCCCTTACCTGAAATGAAGTCTTGCTTGCAGGAAGACTCAGAGCCTGGGATTTAACTCCATTTCTGAAGTGAAACACACAGCAGTGTTCTCATCCATTGATGACCCTCTGCTTTAGAAGAAGAAGCACGCTCTTGCTTTCTAGAGTCTCTAAGACAGCAGGAAACGTGAGTGTGCTGAGAACAAAAGAACGGTGTTTCCTACACATACGGACCATATCTAGTCCAACTCTGCTTCTTAAACTAATACAAAGCACTGGTCCTCTAACATCCAATGCTTGTCTGTTAAGATGAGAAATGTGTGAGCTCAGTGAACGATGTAGTTTGTTTGACCTGAAAAGTGACTGCCCTTACCTGAAACGAAGTCTTGCTGTAGGAAGACACAGAGATTGGGATTTAACTCCATTTCTGAAGGGAAACACACAGCATAGTTCTCATCCATGGATCACAATCTGCTTTAGAGCGAGAAGCACGCTCTTGCTTTCTAGAGTCTCTAACAGCAGGAAAAGTGAGTGTGCTGAGAACAAAAGAACGGTGTTTCCTACACATACGGACCATATCTAGTCCAACTCTGCTTCTGAAACTCATACAAAGCACTGGCCCTCTAACATACAATGCTTGTCAGTTAAGATGGGAAACGTGTGAGCTTCATGAACGATGTAGTTCTTTTGAACTGAAAAGTGACTACCATTACCTGAAACGAAGTCTTGCTTGTAGGAAGACACAGAGCCTGGGATTTAACTCCATTTCTGAAGGGAAACACACAGCATAGTATTCATCCATGGATCACACTGTGGTTAGAGCGAGAATCACACTCTTGCTTTCTAGAGTCTCTAAGACAGCAGGAAATTTGAGTGTTCCCAGAACAATAGAACGGTGTTTCCTACACATATGGACCATATAAAGTCCAAATCTGCTTCTGAAACTGATATAAAGCATTGACCCTCTAACATCCAATGCTTGTCATTTAAGATGAGAAACGTGTGAGCTCTGTGAATGATGTAGTTCGTTTGAGCAGAAAAGTGACTGTCCTTACCTGAAACGAAGTCTTGCTTGTAGGAAGACTCAGAGCCTGGGATTTAACTCCATTTCTGAAGGCAAACACACAGCATAGTTTTCATCCATGGATCACACTCTGCTTTAGAGCGAGAAGCACGCTCTTGCTTTCTAGAGTGTCTAAGATAGCAGGAAACATGAGTGTGCTGAGAACAAAAGAACGGTGTTTCCTACACATACGGACCATATCTAGTCCAACTCATCTTCTGAAACTGATACAAAGCACTGGTCCTCTAACATCCAATGCGTGTCTGTTAAGATGAGAAATGTGTGACCTTCATGAACGATGTAGTTCGCTTGAGCAGAAAAGTGACTGCCCTTACCTGAATTGAAGTCTTGCCTGTAGGAAGACTCAGAGCCTGGGATTTAACTCCATTTCTGAAGTAAAACACACAGCAGTGTAATCATCCATTGATCACACTTTGCTTTATAACAAGAAGCACGCTCTTGCTTTCTAGAGTCTCTAAGACAGCAGGAAACGTGATTTTGCTGAGAACAAAAGAACGGTGTTTCCTACACATACGGACCATATCTAGTTCAACTCTGCGTCTGAAACTGATACAAAGCACTGGTCCTCTAACATCCAATGCTTGTCAGTTAAGATGAGAAACGTGTGAGCTTTGTGAATGATGTAGTTCCTTTGAACTGAAAGGTGACTGACCTTACCAGAAACGAAGTCTTGCTTGTAGTAAGACACAGACCCTGGGATTTAACTCCATTTCTTAAGAGAAACACACAGCATAGTTCTCAGCCATGGATCACACTCTGCTTTAGAGCGAGAAGCACGCTCTTGCTTTCTAGAGTCTCTAGACACCAGGAAACGTGAGTGTGCCTAGAACAAAAGAACGGTGTTTCCTACACATACGGACTATATGTAGTCCAAAACTTCTTCTGAAACAGATAGAATGCACTGGTCCTCTAACATCCAATGCTTGTCAGTTAAGATGAGAAACGTGTGTGCTTCGTGAAAGATGTAGTTCGTTTGAGCAGAAAAGTGACTCCCCTTACCTGAAACGAAGTCTTGCTTGTAGGAAGACTCATGGCCTGGGATTTAACTCCTTTTCTGAAGTGAAACACACAGCATAGTTTTCATCCATGGATCACACTCTGCTTTAGAACGAGAAGCAAGCTCTTGCTTTCTAGAGTCTCTAAGACAGCAGGAAACGTGAGTGTGCTGAGAACAAAAGAACGGTATTTCCTACACATACGGACCATATCTAGTCCAAATCTGCTTCTTAAACTGATACAAAGCACTGATCCTCTAACATCCAATGCTTGTCTGTTAAGATGAGAAATGTGTGAGCTTCATGAACGATGTAGTTCGTTTGAGCAGAAAAGTGACTGCCCTTACCTGAATTGAAGTCTTGCCTGTAGGAAGACTCAGAGCCTGGGATTTAACTCCATTTCTGAAGTAAAACACACAGCACTGTAATCATCCATTGATCACACTCTGCTTTATTTTAAGAAGCACGCTCTTGCTTTCTAGAGTCTCTAAGACAGCAGGAAACGTGATTTTGCTGAGAACAAAAGAACAGTGTTTCCTACACATACGGACCATATCTAGTTCAACTCTGCTTCTGAAACTGATACAAAGCACTGGTCCTCTAACATCCAATGCTTGTCAGTTAAGGTGAGAAACGTGTGAGCTTTGTGAATGATGTAGTTCCTTTGAACTGATAAGTGACTGCCCTTACCTGAAACGAAGTCTTGCTTGTAGGAAGACTCAGAGATTGGGATTTAACTCCTTTTCTGAAGTGAAACACACAGCATAGTTTTCATCCATGGATCACACTCTGCTTTAGAACGAGAAGCACGCTCTTGCTTTCTAGAGTCTATAAGACAGCAGGAAACGTGAGTGTGCTGAGAACAAAAGAACGGTGTTTCCTACACATATAGACCATATCTAGTCCAAATCTGCTTCTTAAACTGATACAAAGCACTGATCCTCTAACATCCAATGCTTGTCTGTTAAGATGAGAAACGTGTGAGCTTCATGAACGATGTAGTTCGTTTGAGCAGAAAAGTGACTGCCCTTACCTGAATTGAAGTCTTGCCTGTAGGAAGACTCAGAGCCTGGGATTTAACACCATTTGTGAAGTAAAACACACAGCAGTGTAATCATCCATTGATCACACTCTGCTTTATAACAAGAAGCACGCTCTTGCTTTCTAGAGTCTCTAAGACAGCAGGAAACGTGATTTTGCTGAGAACAAAAGAACGGTGTTTCCTACACATACGGACCATATCTAGTTCAACTCTGCGTCTGAAACTGATACAAAGCACTGGTCCTCTAACATCCAATGCTTGTCAGTTAAGATGAGAAACGTGTGAGCTTTGTGAATGATGTAGTTCCTTTGAACTGAAAGGTGACTGACCTTACCAGAAATGAAGTCTTGCTTGTAGTAAGACACAGACCCTGGGATTTAACTCCATTTCTTAAGAGAAACACACAGCATAGTTCTCATCCATGGATCACACTCTGCTTTAGAGTGAGAAGCACGCTCTTGCTTTCAAAGTCTCTAAGACAGCAGGAAATCTGTGTGTGCCCAGAAAAAAAGAACGGTGTTTCCTACACATACGGACTATATGTAGTCCAAAACTTCTTCTGAAACTGATACAATGCACAGGTCCTCTAACATCGAAGGCTTGTCAGTTAAGATGATAATTGTGTGATCTTCGTTAACGATGTAGTTCGTTTGAGCAGAAAAGTGACAGCCCTTACCTGAAATGAAGTCTTGCTTGTAGGAAGACTCAGAGCCTGGGATTTAACTCCATTTCTGAAGTGAAACACACAGCAGTGTTCTCATCCATTGATGACCCTCTGCTTTAGAAGAAGAAGCACGCTCTTGCTTTCTAGAGTCTCTAAGACAGCAGGAAACATGAGTGTGCTGAGAACAAAAGAACGGTGTTTCGTACACATACGGACCATATCTAGTCCAACTCTGCTTCTTAAACTAATACAAAGCACTGGTCCTCTAACATCGAATGCTTGTCTGTTAAGATGAGAAATGTGTGAGCTCAGTGAACGATGTAGTTCGTTTGACCTGAAAAGTGACTGCCCTTACCTGAAACTAAGTCTTGCTGTAGGAAGACACAGAGATTGGGATTTAACTCCATTTCTGAAGGGAAACACACAGCATAGTTCTCATCCATGGATCACAATCTGCTTTAGAGCGAGAAGCACGCTCTTGCTTTCTAGAGTCTCTAACAGCAGGAAAAGTGAGTGTGCTGAGAACAAAAGAACGGTGTTTCCTACACATACGGACCATATCTAGTCCAACTCTGCTTCTGAAACTCATACAAAGCACTGGCCCTCTAACATACAATGCTTGTCAGTTAAGATGGGAAACGTGTGAGCTTCATGAACGATGTAGTTCTTTTGAACTGAAAAGTGACTACCATTACCTGAAACGAAGTCTTGCTTGTAGGAAGACACAGAGCCTGGGATTTAACTCCATTTCTGAAGGGAAACACACAGCATAGTATTCATCCATGGATCACACTGTGGTTAGAGCGAGAATCACACTCTTGCTTTCTAGAGTCTCTAAGACAGCAGGAAATATGAGTGTGCCCAGAACAACAGAACGGTGTTTCCTACACATATGGACCATATAAAGTCCAAAACTGCTTCTGAAACTGATATAAAGCATTGACCCTCTAACATCCAATGCTTGTCATTTAAGATGAGAAACGTGTGAGCTCTGTGAATGATGTAGTTCGTTTGAGCAGAAAAGTGACTGTCCTTACCTGAAACGAAGTCTTGCTTGTAGGAAGACTCAGAGCCTGGGATTTAACTCCATTTCTGAAGGCAAACACACAGCATAGTTCTCATCCATGGATCACACTCTGCTTTAGAGCGAGAAGCACGCTGTTGCTTTCTAGAGTGTCTAAGATAGAAGGAAACGTGAGTGTGCTGAGAACAAAAGAACGGTGTTTCCTACACATACGGACCATATCTAGTCCAACTCATCTTCTGAAACTGATACAAAGCACTGGTCCTCTAACATCCAATGCTTGTCAGTTAAGATGGGAAACGTGTGAGCTTCATGAACGATGTAGTTCGTTTGAGCAGAAAAGTGACTGCCTTACCTGAATTGAAGTCTTGCTTGTAGGAAGACTCAGAGCCTGGGATTTAACTCCATTTCTGAAGGCAAACACACAGCATAGTTCTCATCCATGGATCACACTCTGCTTTAGAGCGAGAAGCACGCTCTTGCTTTCTAGAGTCTCTAAGACAGCAGGAAACGTGAGTGTGCCTAGAACAAAAGAACGGTGTTTCCTACACATACGGACTATATGTAGTCCAAAACTTCTTCTGAAACAGATAGAATCCACTGGTCCTCTATCATCCAATGCTTGTCAGTTAAGATGAGAAACGTGTGTGCTTGGTGAAAGATGTAGTTCGTTTGAGCATAAAAGTGACTCCCCTTACATAAAACGAAGTCTTGCTTGTAGGGAGACTCATGGCCTGGGATTTATCTCCTTTTCTGAAGTGAAACACACAGCATAGTTTTCATCCATGGATCACACTCTGCTTTAGAACGAGAAGCAAGCTCTTGCTTTCTAGAGTCTCTAAGACAGCAGGAAACGTGATTTTGCTGAGAACAAAAGAACGGTGTTTCCTACACATACGGATCATATCTAGTCCAAATCTGCTTCTTAAACTGATACAAAGCACTGATCCTCTAACATCCAATGCTTGTCTGTTAAGATGAGAAATGTGTGACCTTCATGAACGATGTAGTTCGCTTGAGCAGAAAAGTGACTGCCCTTACCTGAATTGAAGTCTTGCCTGTAGGAAGACTCAGAGCCTGGGATTTAACTACATTTCTGAAGTAAAACACACAGGAGTGTAATCATCCATTGATCACACTCTGCTTTATAACAAGAAGCACGCTCTTGCTTTCTAGAGTCTCTAAGACAGCAGGAAACGTGATTTTGCTGAGAAAAAAAAGAACGGTGTTTCCTACACATACGGACCATATCTAGTTCAACTCTGCGTCTGAAACTGATACAAAGCACTGGTCCTCTAACATCCAATGCTTGTCAGTTAAGATGAGAAACGTGTGAGCTTTGTGAATGATGTAGTTCCTTTGAACTGAAAGGTGACTGACCTTACCAGAAACGAAGTCTTGCTTGTAGTAAGACACAGACCCTGGGATTTAACTCCATTTCTTAAGAGAAACGCACAGCATAGTTCTCAGCCATGGATCACACTCTGCTTTAGAGCGAGAAGCACGCTCTTGCTTTCTAGAGTCTCTAGACACCAGGAAACGTGAGTGTGCCTAGAACAAAAGAACGGTGTTTCCTACACATACGGACTATATGTAGTCCAAAACTTCTTCTGAAACAGATAGAATGCACTGGTCCTCTAACATCCAATGCTTGTCAGTTAAGATGAGAAACGTGTGTGCTTCGTGAAAGATGTAGTTCGTTTGAGCAGAAAAGTGACTCCCCTTACCTGAAACGAAGTCTTGCTTGTAGGAAGACTCATGGCCTGGGATTTAACTCCTTTTCTGAAGTGAAACACACAGCATAGTTTTCATCCATGGATCACACTCTGCTTTAGAACGAGAAGCAAGCTCTTGCTTTCTAGAGTCTCTAAGACAGCAGGAAACGTGAGTGTGCTGAGAACAAAGAACGGTATTTCCTACACATACGGACCATATCTAGTCCAAATCTGCTTCTTAAACTGATACAAAGCACTGATCCTCTAACATCCAATGCTTGTCTGTTAAGATGAGAAATGTGTGAGCTTCATGAACGATGTAGTTCGTTTGAGCAGAAAAGTGACTGCCCTTACCTGAATTGAAGTCTTGCCTGTAGGAAGACTCAGAGCCTGGGATTTAACTCCATTTCTGAAGTAAAACACACAGCAGTGTAATCATCCATTGATCACACTCTGCTTTATTTTAAGAAGCACGCTCTTGCTTTCTAGAGTCTCTAAGACAGCAGGAAACGTGATTTTGCTGAGAACAAAAGAACAGTGTTTCCTACACATACGGACCATATCTAGTTCAACTCTGCTTCTGAAACTGATACAAAGCACTGGTCCTCTAACATCCAATGCTTGTCAGTTAAGATGAGAAACGTGTGAGCTTTGTGAATGATGTAGTACCTTTGAACTGATAAGTGACTGCCCTTACTTGAAACGAAGTCTTGCTTGTAGGAAGACTCAGAGATTGGGATTTAACTCCTTTTCTGAAGTGAAACACACAGCATAGTTTTCATCCATGGATCACACTCTGCTTTAGAACGAGAAGCACGCTCTTGCTTTCTAGAGTCTATAAGACAGCAGGAAACGTGAGTGTGCTGAGAACAAAAGAACGGTGTTTCCTACACATATAGACCATATCTAGTCCAAATCTGCTTCTTAAACTGACACAAAGCACTGATCCTCTAACATCCAATGCTTGTCTGTTAAGATGAGAAACGTGTGAGCTTCATGAACCATGTAGTTCTTTTGAGCAGAAAAGTGACTGCCCTTACCTGAATTGAAGTCTTGCCTGTAGGAAGACTCAGAGCCTGGGATTTAACTCCATTTGTGAAGTAAAACACACAGCAGTGTAATCATCCATTGATCACACTCTGCTTTATAACAAGAAGCACGCTCTTGCTTTCTAGAGTCTCTAAGACAGCAGGAAACGTGATTTTGCTGAGAACAAAAGAACGGTGTTTCCTACACATACGGACCATATCTAGTTCAACTCTGCGTCTGAAACTGATACAAAGCACTGGTCCTCTAACATCCAATGCTTGTCAGTTAAGATGAGAAACGTGTGAGCTTTGTGAATGATGTAGTTCCTTTGAACTGAAAGGTGACTGACCTTACCAGAAATGAAGTCTTGCTTGTAGTAAGACACAGACCCTGGGATTTAACTCCATTTCTTAAGAGAAACACACAGCATAGTTCTCATCCATGGATCACACTCTGCTTTAGAGTGAGAATTACGCTCTTGCTTTCTAGAGTCTCTAGACAGCAGGAAACGTGAGTGTGCCTAGAACAAAAGAACGGTGTTTCCTACACATACGGACTATATGTAGTCCAAAACTTCTTCTGAAACAGATAGAATGCACTGGTCCTCTAACATCCAATGCTTGTCAGTTAAGATGAGAAACGTGTGTGCTTCGTGAAAGATGTAGTTCGTTTGAGCAGAAAAGTGACTCCCCTTACCTGAAACGAAGTCTTGCTTGTAGGGAGACTCATGGCCTGGGATTTAACTCCTTTTCTGAAGTGAAACACATAGCATAGTTTTCATCCATGGATCACACTCTGCTTTAGAACGAGAAGCAAGCTCTTGCTTTCTAGAGTCTCTAAGACAGCAGGAAATTTGAGTGTGCTGAAAACAAAAGAACGGTATTTCCTACACATACGGACCATATCTAGTCCAAATCTGCTTCTAAAACTGATACAAAGCACTGATCCTCTAACATCCAATGCTTGTCTGTTAAGATGAGAAATGTGTGAGCTTCATGAACGATGTAGTTCGTTTGAGCAGAAAAGTGACTGCCCTTACCTGAATTGAAGTCTTGCCTGTAGGAAGATTCAGAGACTGGGATTTAACTCCATTTCTGAAGTAAAACACACAGCAGTGTAATCATCCATTGATCACACTCTGCTTTAGAACAAGAAGCACACTCTTGCTTTCTAGAGTCTCTAAGACAGCAGGAAACGTGATTTTGCTGAGAACAAAAGAACGGTGTTTCCTACACATAGGGACCATATCTAGTCCAACTCTGCTTCTTAAACTGATACAAAGCACTGGTCCTCTAAAATCCAATGCTTGTCTGTTAAGATGAGAAATGTGTGAGCACAATGAACGATGTAGTTTGTTTGAGCTGAAAAGTGACTGCCCTTACCTGAAATGTAGTCTTGCTTGTAGGAAGACTCAGAGATTGGGATTTAACTCCATTTCTGAAGTGAAACACACAGCAGTGTTCTCATCCATTGATGACCCTCTGCTTTAGAAGAAGAAGCACGCTCTTGCTTTCTAGAGTCTCTAAGACAGCAGGAAACGTGAGTGTGCTGAGAACAAAAGAATGGTGTTTCCTACACGTACGGACCATATCTAGTCCAACTCTGCTTCTGAAACTCATACAAAGCACTGGTCCTCTAACATCCAATGCTTGTCAGTTAAGATGGGAAACGTGTGAGCTTCATGAACGATGTAGTTCTTTTGAACTGAAAAGTGACTACCATTACCTGAAACGAAGTCTTGCTTGTAGGAAGGCACAGAGCCTGGGATTTAACTCCATTTCTGAAGGGAAACACACAGCATAGTATTCATCCATGGATCACACTGTGGTTAGAGCGAGAATCACACTCTTGCTTTCTAGAGTCTCTAAGACAGCAGGAAATTTGAGTGTGCCCAGAACAATAGAACGGTGTTTCCTACACATATGGACCATATAAAGTCCAAATCTGCTTCTGAAACTGATATAAAGCATTGACCCTCTAACATCCAATGCTTGTCATTTAAGATGAGAAACGTGTGAGCTCTGTGAATGATGTAGTTCGTTTGAGCTTAAAAGCGACTGTCCTTACCTGAAACGAAGTCTTGCTTGTAGGAAGACTCAGAGCCTGGGATTTAACTCCATTTCTGAAGGCAAACACACAGCATAGTTCTCATCCATGGATCACACTCTGCTTTAGAGCGAGAAGCACGCTCTTGCTTTCTAGAGTCTCTAACACAGCAGGAAAGGTGAGTGTGCTGAGAACAAAAGAACGGTGTTTCCTACACATACGGACCATATCTAGTCCAACTCATCTTCTGAAACTGATACAAAGCACTGGTCCTCTAACATCCAATGCTTGTCAGTTAAGATGAGAAACGTGTGTGCTTAGTGAAAGATGTAGTTCGTTTGAGCAGAAAAGTGACTCCCCTTACATGAAACGAAGTCTTGCTTGTAGGGAGACTCATGGCCTGGGATTTAACTCCTTTTCTGAAGTGAAACACACAGCATAGTTTTCATCCATGGATCACACTCTGCTTTAGAACAAGAAGCAAGCTCTTGCTTTCTAGAGACTCTAAGACAGCAGGAAACGTGAGTGTGCTGAGAACAAAAGAAAGGTGTTTCCTACACATACGGGCCATATCTAGTCCAAATCTGCTTCTTAAACTGATACAAAGCACTGATCCTCTAACATCCAATGCTTGTCTGTTAAGATGAGAAATGTGTGACTTTCATGAACGATGTAGTTCATTTGAGCAGAAAAGTGACTGCCCTTACCTGAATTGAAGTCTTGCCTGTAGGAAGACTCAGAGCCTGGGATTTAACTCCATTTGTGAAGTAAAACACACAGCAGTGTAATCATCCATTGATCACACTCTGCTTTATAACAAGAAGCACGCTCTTGCTTTCTAGAGTCTCGAAGACAGCAGGAAACGTGATTTTGCTGAGAACAAAAGAACGGTGTTTCCTACACATACGGACCATATCTAGTTCAACTCTGCGTCTGAAACTGATACAAAGCACTGGTCCTCTAACATCCAATGCTTGTCAGTTAAGATGAGAAACGTGTGAGCTTTGTGAATGATGTAGTTCCTTTGAACTGAAAGGTGACTGACCTTACCAGAAACGAAGTCTTGCTTGTAGTAAGACACAGACCCTGGGATTTAACTCCATTTCTTAAGAGAAACACACAGCATAGATCTCAGCCATGGATCACACTCTGCTTTAGAGCGAGAAGCACGCACTTGCTTTCTAGAGTCTCTAGACAGCAGGAAACGTGAGTGTGCCTAGAACAAAAGAACGGTGTTTCCTACACATACGGACTATATGTAGTCCAAAACTTCTTCTGAAACAGATAGAATGCACTGGTCCTCTAACATCCAATGCTTGTCAGTTAAGATGAGAAACGTGTGTGCTTCGTGAAAGATGTAGTTCGTTTGAGCAGAAAAGTGACTCCCCTTACATGAAACGAAGTCTTGCTTGTAGGAAGACTCATGGCCTGGGATTTAACTCCTTTTATGAAGTGAAACACACAGCATAGTTTTCATCCATGGATCACACTCTGCTTTAGAACGAGAAGCAAGCTCTTGCTTTCTAGAGTCTCTAAGACAGCAGGAAACGTGAGTGTGCTGAGAACAAAGAACGGTATTTCCTACACATACGGACCATATCTAGTCCAAATCTGCTTCTTAAACTGATAAAAAGCACTGATCCTCTAACATCCAATGCTTGTCTGTTAAGATGAGAAATGTGTGAGCTTCATGAACGATGTAGTTCGTTTGAGCAGAAAAGTGACTGCCCTTACCTGAATTGAAGTCTTGCCTGTAGGAAGACTCAGAGCCTGGGATTTAACTCCATTTCTGAAGTAAAACACACAGCAGTGTAATCATCCATTGATCACACTCTGCTTTACTTTAAGAAGCACGCTCTTGCTTTCTAGAGTCTCTAAGACAGCAGGAAACGTGATTTTGCTGAGAACAAAAGAACAGTGTTTCCTACACATACGGACCATATCTAGTTCAACTCTGCTTCTGAAACTGATACAAAGCACTGGTCTTCTAACATCCAATGCTTGTCAGTTAAGATGAGAAACGTGTGAGCTTTGTGAATGATGTAGTTCCTTTCAACTGATAAGTGACTGCCCTTACCTGAAACGAAGTCTTGCTTGTAGGAAGACTCAGAGATTGGGATTTAACTCCTTTTCTGAAGTGAAACACACAGCATAGTTTTCATCCATGGATAACACTCTGCTTTAGAAAGAGAAGCACGCTCTTGCTTTCTAGAGTCTATAAGACAGCAGGAAACGTGAGTGTGCTGAGAACAAAAGAACGGTGTTTCCTACACATATAGACCATATCTAGTCCAAATCTGCTTCTTAAACTGATACAAAGCACTGATCCTCTAACATCCAATGCTTGTCTGTTAAGATGAGAAACGTGTGAGCTTCATGAACGATGTAGTTCGTTTGAGCAGAAAAGTGACTGCCCTTACCTGAATTGAAGTCTTGCCTGTAGGAAGACTCAGAGCCTGGGATTTAACTCCATTTGTGAAGTAAAACACACAGCAGTGTAATCATCCATTGATCACACTCTGCTTTATAACAAGAAGCACGCTCTTGCTTTCTAGAGTCTCTAAGACAGCAGGAAACTTGATTTTGCTGAGAACAAAAGAACGGTGTTTCCTACACATACGGACCATATCTAGTTCAACTCTGCGTCTGAAACTGATACAAAGCACTGGTCCTCTAACATCCAATGCTTGTCAGTTAAGATGAGAAACGTGTGAGCTTTGTGAATGATGTAGTTCCTTTGAACTGAAAGGTGACTGACCTTACCAGAAATGAAGTCTTGCTTGTAGTAAGACACAGACCCTGGGATTTAACTCCATTTCTTAAGAGAAACACACTGCATAGTTCTCATCCATGGATCACACTCTGCTTTAGAGTGAGAAGCACGCTCTTGCTTTCAAAGTCTCTAAGACAGCAGGAAATCTGTGTGTGCCCAGAAAAAAAGAACGGTGTTTCCTACACATACGGACTATATGTAGTCCAAAACTTCTTCTGAAACTGATACAATGCACAGGTCCTCTAACATCGAAGGCTTGTCAGTTAAGATGATAATCGTGTGATCTTCGTTAACGATGTAGTTCGTTTGAGCAGAAAAGTGACAGCCCTTACCTGAAATGAAGTCTTGCTTGTAGGAAGACTCAGAGCCTGGGATTTAACTCCATTTCTGAAGTGAAACACACAGCAGTGTTCTCATCCATTGATGACCCTCTGCTTTAGAAGAAGAAGCACGCTCTTGCTTTCTAGAGTCTCTAAGACAGCAGGAAACGTGAGTGTGCTGAGAACAAAAGAACGGTGTTTCGTACACATACGGACCATATCTAGTCCAACTCTGCTTCTTAAACTAATACAAAGCACTGGTCCTCTAACATCCAATGCTTGTCTGTTAAGATGAGAAATGTGTGAGCTCAGTGAACGATGTAGTTCGTTTGACCTGAAAAGTGACTGCCCTTACCTGAAACGAAGTCTTGCTGTAGGAAGACACAGAGATTGGGATTTAACTCCATTTCTGAAGGGAAACACACAGCATAGTTCTCATCCATGGATCACAATCTGCTTTAGAGCGAGAAGCACGCTCTTGCTTTCTAGAGTCTCTAACAGCAGGAAAAGTGAGTGTGCTGAGAACAAAAGAACGGTGTTTCCTACACATACGGACCATATCTAGTCCAACTCTGCTTCTGAAACTCATACAAAGCACTGGTCCTCTAACATCCAATGCTTGTCAGTTAAGATGGGAAACGTGTGAGCTTCATGAACGATGTAGTTCTTTTGAACTGAAAAGTGACTACCATTACCTGAAACGAAGTCTTGCTTGTAGGAAGACACAGAGCCTGGGATTTAACTCCATTTCTGAAGGGAAACACACAGCATAGTATTCATCCATGGATCACACTGTGGTTAGAGCGAGAATCACACTCTTGCTTTCTAGAGTCTCTAAGACAGCAGGAAATTTGAGTGTGCCCAGAACAATAGAACGGTGTTTCCTACACATATGGACCATATAAAGTCCAAATCTGCTTCTGAAACTGATATAAAGCATTGACCCTCTAACATCCAATGCTTGTCATTTAAGATGAGAAACGTGTGAGCTCTGTGAATGATGTAGTTCGTTTGAGCAGAAAAGTGACTGTCCTTACCTGAAACGAAGTCTTGCTTGTAGGAAGACTCAGAGCCTGGGATTTAACTCCATTTCTGAAGGCAAACACACAGCATAGTTCTCATCCATGGATCACACTCTGCTTTAGAGCGAGAAGCACGCTCTTGCTTTCTAGAGTGTCTAAAATAGCAGGAAACATGAGTGTGCTGAGAACAAAAGAACGGTGTTTCCTACACATACGGACCATATCTAGTCCAACTCATCTTCTGAAACTGATACAAAGCACTGGTCCTCTAACATTCAATGCTTGTCAGTTAAGATGGGAAACGTGTGAGCTTCATGAACGATGTAGTTCGTTTGAGCAGAAAAGTGACTGCCTTACCTGAATTGAAGTCTTGCTTGTAGGAAGACTCAGAGCCTGGGATTTAACTCCATTTCTGAAGGCAAACACACAGCATAGTTCTCATCCATGGATCACACTCTGCTTTAGAGCGAGAAGCACGCTCTTGCTTTCTAGAGTCTCTAAGACAGCAGGAAACGTGAGTGTGCCTAGAACAAAAGAACGGTGTTTCCTACACATACGGACTATATGTAGTCCAAAACTTCTTCTGAAACAGATAGAATCCACTGGTCCTCTAACATCCAATGCTTGTCAGTTAAGATGAGAAACGTGTGTGCTTCGTGAAAGATGTAGTTCGTTTGAGCAGAAAAGTGACTCCCCTTACATAAAACGAAGTCTTGCTTGTAGGGAGACTCATGGCCTGGGATTTACCTCCTTTTCTGAAGTGAAACACACAGCATAGTTTTCATCCATGGATCACACTCTGCTTTAGAACGAGAAGCAAGCTCTTGCTTTCTAGAGTCTCTAAGACAGCAGGAAACGTGAGTGTGCTGAGAACAAAAGAACGGTGTTTCCTACACATACGGACCATATCTAGTCCAAATCTGCTTCTTAAACTGATACAAAGCACTGATCCTCTAACATCCAATGCTTGTCTGTTAAGATGAGAAATGTGTGACCTTCATGAACGATGTAGTTCGCTTGAGCAGAAAAGTGACTGCCCTTACCTGAATTGAAGTCTTGCCTGTAGGAAGACTCAGAGCCTGGGATTTAACTCCATTTCTGAAGTAAAACACACAGCAGTGTAATCATCCATTGATCACACTCTGCTTTATAACAAGAAGCACGCTCTTGCTTTCTAGAGTCTCTAAGACAGCAGGAAACGTGATTTTGCTGAGAACAAAAGAATGGTGTTTCCTACACATACGGACCATATCTAGTTCAACTCTGCGTCTGAAACTGATACAAAGCACTGGTCCTCTAACATCCAATGCTTGTCAGTTAAGATGAGAAACGTGTGAGCTTTGTGAATGATGTAGTTCCTTTGAACTGAAAGGTGACTGACCTTACCAGAAACGAAGTCTTGCTTGTAGTAAGACACAGACCCTGGGATTTAACTCCATTTCTTAAGAGAAACACACAGCATAGTTCTCAGCCATGGATCACACTCTGCTTTAGAGCGAGAAGCACGCTCTTGCTTTCTAGAGTCTCTAGACAGCAAGAAACGTGAGTGTGCCTAGAACAAAAGAACGGTGTTTCCTACACATACGGACTATATGTAGTCCAAAACTTCTTCTGAAACAGATAGAATGCACTTGTCCTCTAACATCCAATGCTTGTCAGTTAAGATGAGAAACGTGTGTGCTTCGTGAAAGATGTAGTTCGTTTGAGCAGAAAAGTGACTCCCCTTACATGAAACGAAGTCTTGCTTGTAGGAAGACTCATGGCCTGGGATTTAACTCCTTTTCTGAAGTGAAACACACAGCATAGTTTTCATCCATGGATCACACTCTGCTTTAGAGCGAGAAGCACACTCTTGCTTTCTAGAGTCTCTAGACAGCAGGAAACGTGAGTGTGCCTAGAACAAAAGAACGGTGTTTCCTACACATACGGACCATATCTAGTCCAACTCTGCTTCTGAAACTCCTAGAAAGCACTGGTCCTCTAACATCCAATGCTTGTCAGTTAAGATGGGAAACGTGTGAGCTTCATGAACGATGTAGTTTGTTTGAGCAGAAAAGTGACTGCCGTTACCTGAAACGAAGTCTTGCTTGTAGGAAGACTCAGAGCCTGGGATTTAACTCCATTTCTGAAGGCAAACACACAGCATAGTTTTCATCCATGGATCACACTCTGCTTTAGAACGAGAAGCACGCTCTTGCTTTCTAGAGTCTATAAGACAGCAGGAAACGTGAGTGTGCTGAGAACAAAAGAACGGTGTTTCCTACACATACAGAACATATCTAGTCCAAATCTGCTTCTTAAACTGATACAAAGCACTGATCCTCTAACATCCAATGCTTGTCTGTTAAGATGAGAAACGTGTGAGCTTCATGAACGATGTAGTTCGTTTGAGCAGAAAAGTGACTGCCCTTACCTGAATTGAAGTCTTGCCTGTAGGAAGACTCAGAGCCTGGGATTTAACTCCATTTGTGAAGTAAAACACACAGCAGTGTAATCATCCATTGTTGACACTCTGCTTAAACAAGAAGCACGCTCTTGCTTTCTAGAGTCTCTTAGACAGCAGGAAACGTGATTTTGCTGAGAACAAAAGAACAGTGTTTCCTACACATACGGACCATATCTAGTTCAACTCTGCGTCTGAAACTGATACAAAGCACTGGTCCTCTAACATCCAATGCTTGTCAGTTAAGATGAGAAACGTGTGAGCTTTGTGAATGATGTAGTTCCTTTGAACTGAAAGGTGACTGACCTTACCAGAAACGAAGTCTTGCTTGTAGTAAGACACAGACCCTGGGATTAACTCCATTTCTTAAGAGAAACACACAGCATAGTTCTCAGCCATGGGTCACACTCTGCTTTAGAGCAAGAAGCACGCTCTTGCTTTTAGAGTCTCTAATATAGCAGGAAATCTGAGTGTGCCCAGAAGAAAAGAACGGTGTTTCCTACATATACGGACCATATGTAGTCCAAATCTGCTTCTGAAACTGATACAATGCACTGGTCCTCTAACATCCAATGATGGTCAGTTAAGATGAGAATCGTTTGATCTTCGTTAACGATGTAGTTCGTTTGAGCAGAAAAGTGACTGCCCTTACCTGAAATGAAGTCTTGCTTGTAGGAAGACTCAGAGCCTGGGATTTAACTCCATTTCTGAAGTGAAACACACAGCAGTGTTCTCATCCATTGATGACACTCTGCTTTAGAACAAGAAGCACGGTCTTGCTTTCTAGAGTCTCTAAGACAGCAGGAAACGTGAGTGTGCTGAGAACAAAAGAACGGTGTTTCCTACACATATGGACCATATCTAGTCCATCTCTGCTTCTTAAAGTGATACAAAGCACTGGTCCTCTAACATCGAATGCTTGTCTGTTAAGATGAGAAATGTGTGAGCTCAGTGAACGATGTAGTTCGTTTGAGCTGAAAAGTGACTACCCTTACCTGAAATGAAGTCTTGCTTGTAGGAAGACACAGAGATTGGGATTTAACTCCATTTCTGAAGGGAAACACACAGCATAGTTCTCATCCATGGATCACAATCTGCTTTAGAGCGAGAAGCACGCTCTTGCTTTCTAGATTCTCTAACACAGCAGGAAACGTGAGTGTGCTGAGAACAAAAGAACGGTGTTTCCTACACATACGGACCATATCTAGTCCAACTCTGCGTCTGAATCTCATACAAAGCACTGGTCCTCTAACATCCAATGCTTGTCAGTTAAGATGGGAAACATGTGAGCTTCATGAACGATGTAGTTCGTTTGAACAGAAAAGTGACTGCCCTTACCTTAAACGAAGTCTTGCTTGTAGGAAGACTCAGAGCCTGGGATTTAACTCCATTTCTGAAGTGAAACACAAAGCAGTGTTCTCATCCATTGATGACACTCTGCTTTAGAACAAGAAGCACGATCTTGCTTTCTAGAGTCTCTAAGACAGCAGGAAACGTGAGTGTGTTGAGAACAAAAGAACGGTGTTTCCTACACATACGGACCATATCTAGTCCAACTCTGCTTCTGAAACTGATACAAAGCACTGACCCACTAACATCCAATGCTTGTCAATTAAGATGGGAAACGTGTGAGCTTCATGAACGATGTAGTTCTTTTGAGCAGAAAAATGACTGCCCTTACCTGAATTGAAGTCTTAGTTGTAGGAAGACTCAGAGCCTGGGATTTAACTCCATTTCTGAAGTAAAACACACAGCCGTGTAATCATCCATTGATCACACTCTGCTTTAGAACAAGAAGCACACTCTTGATTTCTAGAGTCTCTTAGACAGCAGGAAACGTGATTTTGCTGAGAACAAAAGAACAGTGTTTCCTACACGTACGGACCATATCTAGTTCAACTCTGCGTCTGAAACTGATACAAAGCACTGGTCCTCTAACATCCAATGCTTGTCAGTTAAGATGAGAAACGTGTGAGCTTTGTGAATGATGTAGTTCCTTTGAACTGAAAGGTGACTGACCTTACCAGAAACGAAGTCTTGCTTGTAGTAAGACACAGACCCTGGGATTTAACTCCATTTCTTAAGAGAAACACACAGCATAGTTCTCAGCCATGGATCACACTCTGCTTTAGAGCGAGAAGCACGCTCTTGCTTTCTAGAGTCTCTAGACAGCAGGAAACGTGAGTGTGCCTAGAACAAAAGAACGGTGTTTCCTACACATACGGACCATATCTAGTCCAACTCATCTTCTGAAACTGATACAAAGCACTGGTCCTCTAACATCCAATGCTTGTCAGTTAAGATGGGAAACGTGTGAGCTTCATGAACGATGTAGTTCGTTTGAGCAGAAAAGTGACTGCCTTACCTGAATTGAAGTCTTGCTTGTAGGAAGACTCAGAGCCTGGGATTTAACTCCATTTCTGAAGGCAAACACACAGCATAGTTCTCATCCATGGATCACACTCTGCTTTAGAGCGAGAAGCACGCTCTTGCTTTCTAGAGTCTCTAAGACAGCAGGAAACGTGAGTGTGCCTAGAACAAAAGAACGGTGTTTCCTACACATACGGACTATATGTAGTCCAAAACTTCTTCTGAAACAGATAGAATCCACTGGTCCTCTAACATCCAATGCTTGTCAGTTAAGATGAGAAACGTGTGTGCTTCGTGAAAGATGTAGTTCGTTTGAGCAGAAAAGTGACTCCCCTTATATAAAACGAAGTCTTGCTTGTAGGGAGACTCAGAGATTGGGATTTAACTCCTTTTCTGAAGTGAAACACACAGCATAGTTTTCATCCATGGATCACACTCTGCTTTAGAACGAGAAGCAAGCTCTTGCTTTCTAGAGTCTCTAAGACAGCAGGAAACGTGAGTGTGCTGAGAACAAAAGAACGGTGTTTCCTACACATACGGACCATATCTAGTCCTAATCTGCTTCTTAAACTGATACAAAGCACTGATCCTCTAACATCCAATGCTTGTCTGTTAAGATGAGAAATGTGTGACCTTCATGAACGATGTAGTTCGCTTGAGCAGAAAAGTGACTGCCCTTACCTGAATTGAAGTCTTGCCTGTAGGAAGACTCAGAGCCTGGGATTTAACTCCATTTCTGAAGTAAAACACACAGCAGTGTAATCATCCATTGATCACACTCTGCTTTATAACAAGAAGCACGCTCTTGCTTTCTAGAGTCTCTAAGACAGCAGGAAACGTGATTTTGCTGAGAACAAAAGAACGGTGTTTCCTACACATGCGGACCATATCTAGTTCAACTCTGCGTCTGAAACTGATACAAAGCACTGGTCCTCTAACATCCAATGCTTGTCAGTTAAGATGAGAAACGTGTGAGCTTTGTGAATGATGTAGTTCCTTTGAACTGAAAGGTGACTGACCTTACCAGAAACGAAGTCTTGCTTGTAGTAAGACACAGACCCTGGGATTTAACTCCATTTCTTAAGAGAAACACACAGCATAGTTCTCAGCCATGGATCACACTCTGCTTTAGAGCGAGAAGCACGCTCTTGCTTTCTAGAGTCTCTAGACAGCAAGAAACGTGAGTGTGCCTAGAACAAAAGAACGGTGTTTCCTACACATACGGACCATATCTAGTTCAACTCTGCGTCTGAAACTGATACAAAGCACTGGTCCTCTAACATCCAATGCTTGTCAGTTAAGATGAGAAATGTGTGAGCTTTGTGAATGATGTAGTTCCTTTGAACTGAAAGGTGACTGACCTTACCAGAAACGAAGTCTTGCTTGTAGTAAGACACAGACCCTGGGATTTAACTCCATTTCTTAAGAGAAACACACAGCATAGTTCTCAGCCATGGATCACACTCTGCTTTAGAGCGAGAAGCACGCTCTTGCTTTCTAGAGTCTCTAGACAGCAAGAAACGTGAGTGTGCCTAGAACAAAAGAACGGTGTTTCCTACACATACGGACTATATGTAGTCCAAAACTTCTTCTGAAACAGATAGAATGCACTTGTCCTCTAACATCCAATGCTTGTCAGTTAAGATGAGAAACGTGTGTGCTTCGTGAAAGATGTAGTTCGTTTGAGCAGAAAAGTGACTCCCCTTACATGAAACGAAGTCTTGCTTGTAGGAAGACTCATGGCCTGGGATTTAACTCCTTTTCTGAAGTGAAACACACAGCATAGTTTTCATCCATGGATCACACTCTGCTTTAGAACGAGAAGCAAGCTCTTGCTTTCTAGAGTCTCTAAGACAGCAGGAAACGTGAGTGTGCTGAGAACAAAAGAACGGTATTTCCTACACATACGGACCATATCTAGTCCAAATCTGCTTCTTAAACTGATACAAAGCACTGATCCTCTAACATCGAATGCTTGTCTGTTAAGATGAGAAATGTGTGAGCTTCATGAACGATGTAGTTCGTTTGAGCAGAAAAGTGACTGCCCTTACCTGAATTGAAGTCTTGCCTGTAGGAAGACTCAGAGCCTGGGATTTAACTCCATTTGTGAAGTAAAACACACAGCAGTGTAATCATCCATTGATCACACTCTGCTTAAAACAAGAAGCACGCTCTTGCTTTCTAGAGTCTCTTAGACAGCAGGAAACGTGATTTTGCTGAGAACAAAAGAACAGTGTTTCCTACACATACGGACCATATCAAGTTCAACTCTGCGTCTGAAACTGATACAAAGCACTGGTCCTCTAACATCCAATGCTTGTCAGTTAAGATGAGAAACGTGTGAGCTTTGTGAATGATGTAGTTCCTTTGAACTGAAAGGTGACTGACCTTACCAGAAACGAAGTCTTGCTTGTAGGAAGACACAGACCCTGGGATTTAACTCCATTTCTTAAGAGAAACACACAGCATAGTTCTCAGCCATGGATCACACTCTGCTTTAGAGCGAGAAGCACACTCTTGCTTTCTAGAGTCTCTAGACAGCAGGAAACGTGAGTGTGCCTAGAACAAAAGAACGGTGTTTCCTACACATACGGACCATATCTAGTCCAACTCTGCTTCTGAAACTCCTAGAAAGCACTGGTCCTCTAACATCCAATGCTTGTCAGTTAAGATGGGAAACGTGTGAGCTTCATGAACGATGTAGTTTGTTTGAGCAGAAAAGTGACTGCCGTTACATGAAACGAAGTCTTGCTTGTAGGAAGACTCAGAGCCTGGGATTTAACTCCATTTCTGAAGGCAAACACACAGCATAGTTTTCATCCATGGATCACACTCTGCTTTAGAACGAGAAGCACGCTCTTGCTTTCTAGAGTCTATAAGACAGCAGGAAACGTGAGTGTGCTGAGAACAAAAGAACGGTGTTTCCTACACATACAGAACATATCTAGTCCAAATCTGCTTCTTAAACTGATACAAAGCACTGATCCTCTAACATCCAATGCTTGTCTGTTAAGATGAGAAACGTGTGAGCTTCATGAACGATGTAGTTCGTTTGAGCAGAAAAGTGACTGCCCTTACCTGAATTGAAGTCTTGCCTGTAGGAAGACTCAGAGCCTGGGATTTAACTCCATTTGTGAAGTAAAACACACAGCAGTGTAATCATCCATTGTTGACACTCTGCTTAAACAAGAAGCACGCTCTTGCTTTCTAGAGTCTCTTAGACAGCAGGAAACGTGATTTTGCTGAGAACAAAAGAACAGTGTTTCCTACACATACGGACCATATCTAGTTCAACTCTGCGTCTGAAACTGATACAAAGCACTGGTCCTCTAACATCCAATGCTTGTCAGTTAAGATGAGAAACGTGTGAGCTTTGTGAATGATGTAGTTCCTTTGAACTGAAAGGTGACTGACCTTACCAGAAACGAAGTCTTGCTTGTAGTAAGACGCAGACCCTGGGATTAACTCCATTTCTTAAGAGAAACACACAGCATAGTTCTCAGCCATGGGTCACATTCTGCTTTAGAGCGAGAAGCACGCTCTTGCTTTTAGAGTCTCTAATATAGCAGGAAATCTGAGTGTGCCCAGAAGAAAAGAACGGTGTTTCCTACATATACGGACCATATGTAGTCCAAATCTGCTTCTGAAACTGATACAATGCACTGGTCCTCTAACATCCAATGATTGTCAGTTAAGATGAGAATCGTTTGATCTTCGTTAACGATGTAGTTCGTTTGAGCAGAAAAGTGACTGCCCTTACCTGAAATGAAGTCTTGCTTGTAGGAAGACACAGAGATTGGGATTTAACTCCATTTCTGAAGGGAAACACACAGCATAGTTCTCATCCATGGATCACAATCTGCTTTAGAGCGAGAAGCACGCTCTTGCTTTCTAGATTCTCTAACACAGCAGGAAACGTGAGTGTGCTGAGAACAAAAGAACGGTGTTTCCTACACATACGGACCATATCTAGTCCAACTCTGCGTCTGAATCTCATACAAAGCACTGGTCCTCTAACATCCAATGCTTGTCAGTTAAGATGGGAAACATGTGAGCTTCATGAACGATGTAGTTCGTTTGAACAGAAAAGTGACTGCCCTTACCTTAAACGAAGTCTTGCTTGTAGGAAGACTCAGAGCCTGGGATTTAACTCCATTTCTGAAGTGAAACACAAAGCAGTGTTCTCATCCATTGATGACACTCTGCTTTAGAACAAGAAGCACGATCTTGCTTTCTAGAGTCTCTAAGACAGCAGGAAACGTGAGTGTGTTGAGAACAAAAGAACGGTGTTTCCTACACATACGGACCATATCTAGTCCAACTCTGCTTCTGAAACTGATACAAAGCACTGACCCACTAACATCCAATGCTTGTCAATTAAGATGGGAAACGTGTGAGCTTCATGAACGATGTAGTTCTTTTGAGCAGAAAAATGACTGCCCTTACCTGAATTGAAGTCTTAGTTGTAGGAAGACTCAGAGCCTGGGATTTAACTCCATTTCTGAAGTAAAACACACAGCCGTGTAATCATCCATTGATCACACTCTGCTTTAGAACAAGAAGCACACTCTTGATTTCTAGAGTCTCTTAGACAGCAGGAAACGTGATTTTGCTGAGAACAAAAGAACAGTGTTTCCTACACATGCGGACCATATCTAGTTCAACTCTGCGTCTGAAACTGATACAAAGCACTGGTCCTCTAACATCCAATGCTTGTCAGTTAATATGAGAAACGTGTGAGCTTTGTGAATGATGTAGTTCCTTTGAACTGAAAGGTGACTGACCTTACCAGAAACGAAGTCTTGCTTGTAGTAAGACACAGACCCTGGGATTTAACTCCATTTCTTAAGAGAAACACACAGCATAGTTCTCAGCCATGGATCACACTCTGCTTTAGAGCGAGAAGCACGCTCTTGCTTTCTAGAGTCTCTAGACAGCAGGAAACGTGAGTGTGCCTAGAACAAAAGAACGGTGTTTCCTACACATACGGACCATATCTAGTCCAACTCATCTTCTGAAACTGATACAAAGCACTGGTCCTCTAACATCCAATGCTTGTCAGTTAAGATGGGAAACGTGTGAGCTTCATGAACGATGTAGTTTGTTTGAGCAGAAAAGTGACTGCCTTACCTGAATTGAAGTCTTGCTTGTAGGAAGACTCAGAGCCTGAGATTTAACTCCATTTCTGAAGGCAAACACACAGCATAGTTCTCATCCATGGATCACACTCTGCTTTAGAGCGAGAAGCACGCTCTTGCTTTCTAGAGTCTCTAAGTGCAGGAAACGTGAGTGTGCCTAGAACAAAAGAACGGTGTTTCATACACATACGGACTATATGTAGTCCAAAACTTCTTCTGAAACAGATAGAATCCACTGGTCCTCTAACATCCAATGCTTGTCAGTTAAGATGAGAAACGTGTGTGCTTCGTGAAAGATGTAGTTCGTTTGAGCAGAAAAGTGACTCCCCTTACATAAAACGAAGTCTTGCTTGTAGGGAGACTGATGGCCTGGGATTTACCTCCTTTTCTGAAGTGAAACACACAGCATAGTTTTCATCCATGGATCACACTCTGCTTTAGAACGAGAAGCAAGCTCTTGCTTTCTAGAGTCTCTAAGACAGCAGGAAACGTGAGTGTGCTGAGAACAAAAGAACGGTGTTTCCTACACATACGGACCATATCTAGTCCAAATCTGCTTCTTAAACTGATACAAAGCACTGATCCTCTAACATCCAATGCTTGTCTGTTAAGATGAGAAACGTGTGAGCTTCATGAACGATGTAGTTCGCTTGAGCAGAAAAGTGACTGCCCTTACCTGAATTGAAGTCTTGCCTGTAGGAAGACTCAGAGCCTGGGATTTAACTCCATTTCTGAAGTAAAACACACAGCAGTGTAATCATCCATTGATCACAGTCTGCTTTATAACAAGAAGCACGCTCTTGCTTTCTAGAGTCTCTAAGACAGCAGGAAACGTGATTTTGCTGAGAACAAAAGAACGGTGTTTCCTACACATGCGGACCATATCTAGTTCAACTCTGCGTCTGAAACTGATACAAAGCACTGGTCCTCTAACATCCAATGCTTGTCAGTTAAGATGAGAAACGTGTGAGCTTTGTGAATGATGTAGTTCCTTTGAACTGAAAGGTGACTGACCTTACCAGAAACGAAGTCTTGCTTGTAGTAAGACACAGACCCTGGGATTTAACTCCATTTCTTAAGAGAAACACACAGCATAGTTCTCAGCCATGGATCACACTCTGCTTTAGAGCGAGAAGCACGCTCTTGCTTTCTAGAGTCTCTAGACAGCAAGAAACGTGAGTGTGCCTAGAACAAAAGAACGGTGTTTCCTACACATACGGACTATATGTAGTCCAAAACTTCTTCTGAAACAGATAGAATGCACTTGTCCTCTAACATCCAATGCTTGTCAGTTAAGATGAGAAACGGGTGTGCTTCGTGAAAGATGTAGTTCGTTTGAGCAGAAAAGTGACTCCCCTTACATGAGACGAAGTCTTGCTTGTAGGAAGACTCATGGCCTGGGATTTAACTCCTTTTCTGAAGTGAAACACACAGCATAGTTTTCATCCATGGATCACACTCTGCTTTAGAACGAGAAGCAAGCTCTTGATTTCTAGAGTCTCTAAGACAGCAGGAAACGTGAGTGTGCTGAGAACAAAAGAACGGTGTTTCCTACACATACGGACCATATCTAGTCCAACTCTGCTTCTTAAAGTGATACAAAGCACTGGTCCTCTAACATCGAATGCTTGTCTGTTAAGATGAGAAATGTGTGAGCTCAGTGAACGATGTAGTTCGTTTGAGCTGAAAAGTGACTGCCCTTACCTGAAATGAAGTCTTGCTTGTAGGAAGACACAGAGATTGGGATTTAACTCCATTTCTGAAGGGAAACACACAGCATAGTTCTCATCCATGGATCACAATCTGCTTTAGAGCGAGAAGCACGCTCTTGCTTTCTAGATTCTCTAACACAGCAGGAAACGTGAGTGTGCTGAGAACAAAAGAACGGTGTTTCCTACACATACGGACCATATCTAGTCCAACTCTGCGTCTGAATCTCATACAAAGCACTGGTCCTCTAACATCCAATGCTTGTCAGTTAAGATGGGAAACATGTGAGCTTCATGAACGATGTAGTTCGTTTGAACAGAAAAGTGACTGCCCTTACCTTAAACGAAGTCTTGCTTGTAGGAAGACTCAGAGCCTGGGATTTAACTCCATTTCTGAAGTGAAACACAAAGCAGTGTTCTCATCCATTGATGACACTCTGCTTTAGAACAAGAAGCACGATCTTGCTTTCTAGAGTCTCTAAGACAGCAGGAAACGTGAGTGTGTTGAGAACAAAAGAACGGTGTTTCCTACACATACGGACCATATCTAGTCCAACTCTGCTTCTGAAACTGATACAAAGCACTGACCCACTAACATCCAATGCTTGTCAATTAAGATGGGAAACGTGTGAGCTTCATGAACGATGTAGTTCTTTTGAGCAGAAAAATGACTGCCCTTACCTGAATTGAAGTCTTAGTTGTAGGAAGACTCAGAGCCTGGGATTTAACTCCATTTCTGAAGTAAAACACACAGCCGTGTAATCATCCATTGATCACACTCTGCTTTAGAACAAGAAGCACACTCTTGATTTCTAGAGTCTCTTAGACAGCAGGAAACGTGATTTTGCTGAGAACAAAAGAACAGTGTTTCCTACACATGCGGACCATATCTAGTTCAACTCTGCGTCTGAAACTGATACAAAGCACTGGTCCTCTAACATCCAATGCTTGTCAGTTAAGATGAGAAACGTGTGAGCTTTGTGAATGATGTAGTTCCTTTGAACTGAAAGGTGACTGACCTTACCAGAAACGAAGTCTTGCTTGTAGGAAGACACAGACCATGGGATTTAACTCCATTTCTTAAGAGAAACACACAGCATAGTTCTCAGCCATGGATCACACTCTGCTTTAGAGCGAGAAGCACACTCTTGCTTTCTAGACTCTCTAGACAGCAGGAAACGTGAGTGTGCCTAGAACAAAAGAACGGTGTTTCCTACACATACGGACCATATCTAGTCCAACTCTGCTTCTGAAACTCGTAGAAAGCACTGGTCCTCTAACATCCAATGCTTGTCAGTTAAGATGGGAAACGTGTGAGCTTCATGAACGATGTAGTTTGTTTGAGCAGAAAAGTGACTGCCGTTACCTGAAACGAAGTCTTGCTTGTAGGAAGACTCAGAGCCTGGGATTTAACTCCATTTCTGAAGGCAAACACACAGCATAGTTTTCATCCATGGATCACACTCTGCTTTAGAACGAGAAGCACGCTCTTGCTTTCTAGAGTCTATAAGACAGCAGGAAACGTGAGTGTGCTGAGAACAAAAGAACGGTGTTTCCTACACATACAGAACATATCTAGTCCAAATCTGCTTCTTAAACTGATACAAAGCACTGGTCCTCTAACATCCAATGCTTGTCTCTTAAGATGAGAAACGTGTGAGCTTCATGAACGATGTAGTTCGTTTGAGCAGAAAAGTGACTGCCCTTACCTGAATTGAAGTCTTGCCTGTAGGAAGACTCAGAGCCTGGGATTTAACTCCATTTGTGAAGTAAAACACACAGCAGTGTAATCATCCATTGTTGACACTCTGCTTAAACAAGAAGCACGCTCTTGCTTTCTAGAGTCTCTTAGACAGCAGGAAACGTGATTTTGCTGAGAACAAAAGAACAGTGTTTCCTACACATACGGACCATATCTAGTTCAACTCTGCGTCTGAAACTGATACAAAGCACTGGTCCTCTAACATCCAATGCTTGTCAGTTAAGATGAGAAACGTGTGAGCTTTGTGAATGATGTAGTTCCTTTGAACTGAAAGGTGACTGACCTTACCAGAAACGAAGTCTTGCTTGTAGTAAGACACAGACCCTGGGATTAACTTCATTTCTTAAGAGAAACACACAGCATAGTTCTCAGCCATGGGTCACACTCTGCTTTAGAGCGAGAAGCACGCTCTTGCTTTTAGAGTCTCTAATATAGCAGGAAATCTGAGTGTGCCCAGAAGAAAAGAACGGTGTTTCCTACATATACGGACCATATGTAGTCCAAATCTGCTTCTGAAACTGATACAATGCACTGGTCCTCTAACATCCAATGATTGTCAGTTAAGATGAGAATCGTTTGATCTTCGTTAACGATGTAGTTCGTTTGAGCAGAAAAGTGACTGCCCTTACCTGAAATGAAGTCTTGCTTGTAGGAAGACTCAGAGCCTGGGATTTAACTCCATTTCTGAAGTGAAACACACAGCAGTGTTCTCATCCATTGATGACACTCTGCTTTAGAACAAGAAGCACGGTCTTGCTTTCTAGAGTCTCTAAGACAGCAGGAAACGTGAGTGTGCTGAGAACAAAAGAACGGTGTTTCCTACACATATGGACCATATCTAGTCCAACTCTGCTTCTTAAAGTGATACAAAGCACTGGTCCTCTAACATCGAATGCTTGTCTGTTAAGATGAGAAATGTGTGAGCTCAGTGAACGATGTAGTTCGATTGAGCTGAAAAGTGACTGCCCTTACCTTAAATGAAGTCTTGCTTGTAGGAAGACACAGAGATTGGGATTTAACTCCATTTCTGAAGGGAAACACACAGCATAGTTCTCATCCATGGATCACAATCTGCTTTAGAGCGAGAAGCACGCTCTTGCTTTCTAGATTCTCTAACACAGCAGGAAACGTGAGTGTGCTGAGAACAAAAGAACGGTGTTTCCTACACATACGGACCATATCTAGTCCAACTCTGCGTCTGAATCTCATACAAAGCACTGGTCCTCTAACATCCAATGCTTGTCAGTTAAGATGGGAAACATGTGAGCTTCATGAACGATGTAGTTCGTTTGAACAGAAAAGTGACTGCCCTTACCTTAAACGAAGTCTTGCTTGTAGGAAGACTCAGAGCCTGGGATTTAACTCCATTTCTGAAGTGAAACACAAAGCAGTGTTCTCATCCATTGATGACACTCTGCTTTAGAACAAGAAGCACGATCTTGCTTTCTAGAGTCTCTAAGACAGCAGGAAACGTGAGTGTGTTGAGAACAAAAGAACGGTGTTTCCTACACATACGGACCATATCTAGTCCAACTCTGCTTCTGAAACTGATACAAAGCACTGACCCACTAACATCCAATGCTTGTCAATTAAGATGGGAAACGTGTGAGCTTCATGAACGATGTAGTTCTTTTGAGCAGAAAAATGACTGCCCTTACCTGAATTGAAGTCTTAGTTGTAGGAAGACTCAGAGCCTGGGATTTAACTCCATTTCTGAAGTAAAACACACAGCCGTGTAATCATCCATTGATCACACTCTGCTTTAGAACAAGAAGCACACTCTTGATTTCTAGAGTCTCTTAGACAGCAGGAAACGTGATTTTGCTGAGAACAAAAGAACAGTGTTTCCTACACATGCGGACCATATCTAGTTCAACTCTGCGTCTGAAACTGATACAAAGCACTGGTCCTCTAACATCCAATGCTTGTCAGTTAAGATGAGAAACGTGTGAGCTTTGTGAATGATGTAGTTCCTTTGAACTGAAAGGTGACTGACCTTACCAGAAACGAAGTCTTGCTTGTAGTAAGACACAGACCCTGGGATTTAACTCCATTTCTTAAGAGAAACACACAGCATAGTTCTCAGCCATGGATCACACTCTGCTTTAGAGCGAGAAGCACGCTCTTGCTTTCTAGAGTCTCTAGACAGCAGGAAACGTGAGTGTGCCTAGAACAAAAGAACGGTGTTTCCTACACATACGGACTATATGTAGTCCAAAACTTCTTCTGAAACAGATAGAATGCACTGGTCCTCTAACATGCAATGCTTGTCAGTTAAGATGGGAAACGTGTGAGCTTCATGAACGATGTAGTTTGTTTGAGCAGAAAAGTGACTGCCGTTACCTGAAACGAAGTCTTGCTTGTAGGAAGACTCAGAGCCTGGGATTTAACTCCATTTGTGAAGGCAAACACACAGCATAGTTTTCATCCATGGATCACACTCTGCTTTAGAACGAGAAGCACGCTCTTGCTTTCTAGAGTCTATAAGACAGCAGGAAACGTGAGTGTGCTGAGAACAAAAGAACGGTGTTTCCTACACATACAGAACATATCTAGTCCAAATCTGCTTCTTAAACTGATACAAAGCACTGGTCCTCTAACATCCAATGCTTGTCTCTTAAGATGAGAAACGTGTGAGCTTCATGAACGATGTAGTTCGTTTGAGCAGAAAAGTGACTGCCCTTACCTGAATTGAAGTCTTGCCTGTAGGAAGACTCAGAGCCTGGGATTTAACTCCATTTGTGAAGTAAAACACACAGCAGTGTAATCATCCATTGTTGACACTCTGCTTAAACAAGAAGCACGCTCTTGCTTTCTAGAGTCTCTTAGACAGCAGGAAACGTGATTTTGCTGAGAACAAAAGAACAGTGTTTCCTACACATACGGACCATATCTAGTTCAACTCTGCGTCTGAAACTGATACAAAGCACTGGTCCTCTAACATCCAATGCTTGTCAGTTAAGATGAGAAACGTGTGAGCTTTGTGAATGATGTAGTTCCTTTGAACTGAAAGGTGACTGACCTTACCAGAAACGAAGTCTTGCTTGTAGTAAGACACAGACCCTGGGATTAACTTCATTTCTTAAGAGAAACACACAGCATAGTTCTCAGCCATGGGTCACACTCTGCTTTAGAGCGAGAAGCACGCTCTTGCTTTTAGAGTCTCTAATATAGCAGGAAATCTGAGTGTGCCCAGAAGAAAAGAACGGTGTTTCCTACATATACGGACCATATGTAGTCCAAATCTGCTTCTGAAACTGATACAATGCACTGGTCCTCTAACATCCAATGATTGTCAGTTAAGATGAGAATCGTTTGATCTTCGTTAACGATGTAGTTCGTTTGAGCAGAAAAGTGACTGCCCTTACCTGAAATGAAGTCTTGCTTGTAGGAAGACTCAGAGCCTGGGATTTAACTCCATTTCTGAAGTGAAACACACAGCAGTGTTCTCATCCATTGATGACACTCTGCTTTAGAACAAGAAGCACGGTCTTGCTTTCTAGAGTCTCTAAGACAGCAGGAAACGTGAGTGTGCTGAGAACAAAAGAACGGTGTTTCCTACACATATGGACCATATCTAGTCCAACTCTGCTTCTTAAAGTGATACAAAGCACTGGTCCTCTAACATCGAATGCTTGTCTGTTAAGATGAGAAATGTGTGAGCTCAGTGAACGATGTAGTTCGATTGAGCTGAAAAGTGACTGCCCTTACCTTAAATGAAGTCTTGCTTGTAGGAAGACACAGAGATTGGGATTTAACTCCATTTCTGAAGGGAAACACACAGCATAGTTCTCATCCATGGATCACAATCTGCTTTAGAGCGAGAAGCACGCTCTTGCTTTCTAGATTCTCTAACACAGCAGGAAACGTGAGTGTGCTGAGAACAAAAGAACGGTGTTTCCTACACATACGGACCATATCTAGTCCAACTCTGCGTCTGAATCTCATACAAAGCACTGGTCCTCTAACATCCAATGCTTGTCAGTTAAGATGGGAAACATGTGAGCTTCATGAACGATGTAGTTCGTTTGAACAGAAAAGTGACTGCCCTTACCTTAAACGAAGTCTTGCTTGTAGGAAGACTCAGAGCCTGGGATTTAACTCCATTTCTGAAGTGAAACACAAAGCAGTGTTCTCATCCATTGATGACACTCTGCTTTAGAACAAGAAGCACGATCTTGCTTTCTAGAGTCTCTAAGACAGCAGGAAACGTGAGTGTGTTGAGAACAAAAGAACGGTGTTTCCTACACATACGGACCATATCTAGTCCAACTCTGCTTCTGAAACTGATACAAAGCACTGACCCACTAACATCCAATGCTTGTCAATTAAGATGGGAAACGTGTGAGCTTCATGAACGATGTAGTTCTTTTGAGCAGAAAAATGACTGCCCTTACCTGAATTGAAGTCTTAGTTGTAGGAAGACTCAGAGCCTGGGATTTAACTCCATTTCTGAAGTAAAACACACAGCCGTGTAATCATCCATTGATCACACTCTGCTTTAGAACAAGAAGCACACTCTTGATTTCTAGAGTCTCTTAGACAGCAGGAAACGTGATTTTGCTGAGAACAAAAGAACAGTGTTTCCTACACATGCGGACCATATCTAGTTCAACTCTGCGTCTGAAACTGATACAAAGCACTGGTCCTCTAACATCCAATGCTTGTCAGTTAAGATGAGAAACGTGTGAGCTTTGTGAATGATGTAGTTCCTTTGAACTGAAAGGTGACTGACCTTACCAGAAACGAAGTCTTGCTTGTAGTAAGACACAGACCCTGGGATTTAACTCCATTTCTTAAGAGAAACACACAGCATAGTTCTCAGCCATGGATCACACTCTGCTTTAGAGCGAGAAGCACGCTCTTGCTTTCTAGAGTCTCTAGACAGCAGGAAACGTGAGTGTGCCTAGAACAAAAGAACGGTGTTTCCTACACATACGGACTATATGTAGTCCAAAACTTCTTCTGAAACAGATAGAATGCACTGGTCCTCTAACATGCAATGCTTGTCAGTTAAGATGGGAAACGTGTGAGCTTCATGAACGATGTAGTTTGTTTGAGCAGAAAAGTGACTGCCGTTACCTGAAACGAAGTCTTGCTTGTAGGAAGACTCAGAGCCTGGGATTTAACTCCATTTGTGAAGGCAAACACACAGCATAGTTCTCATCCATAGATCACACTCTGCTTTAGAGCGAGAAGCACGCTCTTACTTTCTAGAGTCTCTAAGACAGCATGAAACGTGAGTGTGCCCAGAACAAAAGAACGGTGTTTCCTACACATACAGACTATATGTAGTCCAAAACTTCTTCTGAAACAGATAGAATGCACTGGTCCTCTAACATCCAATGCTTGTCAGTTAAGATGAGAAACGTGTGAGCTCCGTGAAAGATGTAGTTCGTTTGAGCAGAAAAGTGACTGCCCTTACCTGAAACGAAGTCTTGCTTGTAGGGAGACTTAGAGCCTGGGATTTAACTCCTTTTCTGAAGTGAAACACACAGCATAGTTTTCATCCATGGATCACACTCTGCTTTAGAACGAGAAGCACGCTCTTGCTTTCTAGAGTCTATAAGACAGCAGGAAACGTGAGTGTGCTGAGAACAAAAGAACGGTGTTTCCTACTCATACGGACCATATCTAGTCCAAATCTGCTTCTTAAACTGATACAAAGCACTGATCCTCTAACATCCAATGCTTGTCTGTTAAGATGAGAAACGTGTGAGCTTCATGAACGATGTAGTTCGTTTGAGCAGAAAAGTGACTGCCCTTACCTGAATTGAAGTCTTGCCTGTAGGAAGACTCAGAGCCTGGGATTTAACTCCATTTCTGAAGTAAAACACACAGCAGTGTAATCATCCATTGATCACACTCTGCTTAAAACAAGAAGCACGCTCTTGCTTTCTAGAGTCTCTTAGACAGCAGGAAACGTGATTTTGCTGAGAACAAAAGAACAGTGTTTCCTACACATACGGACCATATCTTGTTCAACTCTGCGTCTGAAACTGATACAAAGCACTGGTCCTCTAACATCCAATGCTTGTCAGTTAAGATGAGAAACGTGTGAGCTTTGTGAATGATGTAGTTCCTTTGAACTGAAAGGTGACTGACCTTACCAGAAACGAAGTCTTGCTTGTAGGAAGACACAGACCTTGGGATTTAACTCCATTTCTTAAGAGAAACACACAGCATAGTTCTCAGCCATGGATCACACTCTGCTTTAGAGCGAGAAGCACGCTCTTGCTTTTAGAGTCTCTAATATAGCAGGAAATCTGAGTGTGCCCAGAAGAAAAGAACGGTGTTTCCTACATATACGGACCATATGTAGTCCAAATCTGCTTCTGAAACTGATACAATGCACTGGTCCTCTAACATCCAATGATTGTCAGTTAAGATGAGAATCATTTGATCTTCGTTAACGATGTTGTTCGTTTGAGCAGAAAAGTGACTGCCCTTACCTGAAATGAAGTCTTGCTTTTAGGAAGACTCAGAGCCTGGGATTTAACTCCATTTCTGAAGTGAAACACACAGCACTGTTCTCATCCATTGATGACACTCTGCTTTAGAACAAGAAGCACGGTCTTGCTTTCTAGAGTCTCTAAGACAGCAGGAAACGTGAGTGTGCTGAGAACAAAAGAACGGTGTTTCCTACACATATGGACCATATCTAGTCCAACTCTGCTTCTTAAAGTGATACAAAGCACTGGTCCTCTAACATCCAATGCTTGTCTGTTAAGGTGAGAAATGTGTGAGCTCAGTGAACGATGTAGTCCGTTTGAGCTGAAAAGTGACTGCCCTTACCTGAAACGAAGTCTTGCTTGTAGGAAGACACAGAGATTGGGATTTAACTCCATTTCTGAAGGGAAACACACAGCATAGTTCTCATCCATGGATCACAATCTGCTTTAGAGCGAGAAGCACGCTCTTGCTTTCTAGATTCTCTAACACAGCAGGAAACGTGAGTGTGCTGAGAACAAAAGAACGGTGTTTCCTACACATACGGACCATATCTAGTCCAACTCTGCGTCTGAATCTCATACAAAGCACTGGTCCTCTAACATCCAATGCTTGTCAGTTAAGATGGGAAACATGTGAGCTTCATGAACGATGTAGTTCGTTGGAACAGAAAAGTGACTGCCCTTACCTTAAACGAAGTCTTGCTTGTAGGAAGACTCAGAGCCTGGGATTTAACTCCATTTCTGAAGTGAAACACAAAGCAGTGTTCTCATCCATTGATGACACTCTGCTTTAGAACAAGAAGCACGATCTAGCTTTCTAGAGTCTCTAAGACAGAAGGAAACGTGAGTGTGTTGAGAACAAAAGAACGGTGTTTCCTACACATACGGACCATATCTAGTCCAACTCTGCTTCTGAAACTGATACAAAGCACTGACCCACTAACATCCAATGCTTGTCAATTAAGATGGGAAACGTGTGAGCTTCATGAACGATGTAGTTCTTTTGAGCAGAAAAATGACTGCCCTTACCTGAATTGAAGTCTTAGTTGTAGGAAGACTCAGAGCCTGGGATTTAACTCCATTTCTGAAGTAAAACACACAGCCGTGTAATCATCCATTGATCACACTCTGCTTTAGAACAAGAAGCACACTCTTGATTTCTAGAGTCTCTTAGACAGCAGGAAACGTGATTTTGCTGAGAACAAAAGAACAGTGTTTCCTACACATATGGACCATATCTAGTTCAACTCTGCGTCTGAAACTGATACAAAGCACTGGTCCTCTAACATCCAATGCTTGTCAGTTAAGATGAGAAACGTGTAAGCTTTGTGAATGATGTAGTTCCTTTGAACTTAAAGGTGACTGACCTTACCAGAAACGAAGTCTTGCTTGTAGTAAGACACAGACCCAGGGATTTAACTCCATTTCTTAAGAGAAACACACAGCATAGTTCTCAGCCATGGATCACACTCTGCTTTAGAGCGAGAAGCACGCTCTTGCTTTCTAGATTCTCTAGACAGCAGGAAACATGAGTGTGCCTAGAACAAAAGAACGGTGTTTCCTACACATACGGACTATATGTAGTCCAAAACTTCTTCTGAAACAGATAGAATGCACTGGTCCTCTAACATCCAATGCTTATCAGTTAAGATGAGAAACGTGTGTGCTTCGTGAAAGATTTAGTTCGTTTGAGCAGAAAAGTGACTCCCCTTACCTGAAACGAAGTCTTGCTTGTAGGAAGACTCATGGCCTGGGATTTAACTCCTTTTCTGAAATGAAACACACAGCATAGTTTTCATCCATGGATCACACTCTGCTTTAGAACGAGAAGCAAGCTCTTGCTTTCTAGAGTCTCTAAGACAGCAGGAAACGTGAGTGTGCTGAGAACAAAAGAACGGTATTTCCTACACATACGGACCATATCTAGTCCAAATCTGCTTCTTAAACTGATACAAAGCACTGATCCTCTAACATCCAATGCTTGTCTGTTAAGATGAGAAATGTGTGAGCTTCATGAACGATGTAGTTCGTTTGAGCAGAAAAGTGACTGCCCTTACCTGAATTGAAGTCTTGCCTGTAGGAAGACTCAGAGCCTGGGATTTAACTCCATTTCTGAAGTAAAACACACAGCAGTGTAATCATCCATTGATCACACTCTGCTTTATTTTAAGAAGCACGCTCTTGCTTTCTAGAGTCTCTAAGACAGCAGGAAATGTGATTTTGCTGAGAACAAAAGAACAGTGTTTACTACACATACGGACCATATCTAGTTGAACTCTGCTTCGGAAACTGATACAAAGCACTGGTCCTCTAACATCCAATGCTTGTCAGATAAGATGAGAAACGTGTGAGCTTTGTGAATGATGTAGTTCCTTTGAACTGATAAGTGACTGCCCTTACCTGAAACGAAGTCTTGCTTGTAGGAAGACTCAGAGATTGGGATTTAACTCCATTTCTGAAGGGAAACACACAGCATAGTTCTCATCCATGCATCACAATCCTCTTTAGAGCGAGAAGCATGCTCTTGCTTTCTAGAGTCTCTAACACAGCAGGAAACGTGAGTGTGCTGAGAACAAAAGAACGGTGTTTCCTACACATATGGACCATATCTAGTCCAACTCTGCTTCTGAAACTCATAGAAAGCACTGGTCCTCTAACATCCAATGCTTGTCAGTTAAGATGGGAAACATGTGAGCTTCATGAACGATGTAATTTGTTTGAGCAGAAAAGTGACTGCCGTTACCTGAAACGAAGTCTTGCTTGTAGGAAGACTCAGAGCCTGGGATTTAACTCCATTTCTGAAGGCAAACACACAGCATAGTTCTCATCCATGGATCACACTCTGCTTTAGAGCGAGAAGCACGCTCTTACTTTCTAGAGTCTCTAAGACAGCAGGAAACGTGAGTGTGCCCAGAACAAAAGAACGGTGTTTCCTACACATACAGACTATATGTAGTCCAAAACTTCTTCTGAAACAGATAGAATGCACTGGTCCTCTAACATCCAATGCTTGTCAGTTAAGATGAGAAACGTGTGAGCTTCGTGAAAGATGTAGTTCGTTTAAGCAGAAAAGTGACTGCCCTTCCCTGAAACGAAGTCTTGCTTGTAGGGAGACTTAGAGCCTGGGATTTAACTCCTTTTCTGAAGTGAAACACACAGCATAGTTTTCATCCATGGATCACACTCTGCTTTAGAACGAGAAGCACGCTCTTGCTTTCTAGAGTCTATAAGACAGCAGGAAACGTGAGTGTGCTGAGAACAAAAGAACGGTGTTTCCTACCCATACGGACCATATCTAGTCCAAATCTGCTTCTTAAACTGATACAAAGCACTGAACCTCTAACATCCAATGCTTGTCTGTTAAGATGAGAAACGTGTGAGCTTCATGAACGATGTAGTTCGTTTGAGCAGAAAAGTGACTGCCCTTACCTGAATTGAAGTCTTGCCTGTAGGAAGACTCAGAGCCTGGGATTTAACTCCATTTGTGAAGTAAAACACACAGCAGTGTAATCATCCATTGATCACACTCTGCTTAAAACAAGAAGCACGCTCTTGCTTTCTAGAGTCTCTTAGACAGCAGGAAACGTGATTTTGCTGAGAACAAAAGAACAGTGTTTCCTACACATACGGACCATATCTTGTTCAACTCTGCGTCTGAAACTGATACAAAGCACGGGTCCTCTAACATCCAATGCTTGTCAGTTAAGATGAGAAACGTGTGAGCTTTGTGAATGATGTAGTTCCTTTGAACTGAAAGGTGACTGACCTTACCAGAAACGAAGTCTTGCTTGTAGTAAGACACAGACCCTGGGATTTAACTCCATTTCTTAAGAGAAACACACAGCATAGTTCTCAGCCATGGGTCACACTCTGCTTTAGAGCGAGAAGCACGCTCTTGCTTTTAGAGTCTCTAATATAGCAGGAAATCTGAGTGTGCCCAGAAGAAAAGAACGGTGTTTCCTACATATACGGACCATATGTAGTCCAAATCTGCTTCTTAAAGTGATACAAAGCACTGGTCCTCTAACATCGAATGCTTGTCTGTTAAGGTGAGAAATGTGTGAGCTCAGTGAACGATGTAGTCCGTTTGAGCTGAAAAGTGACTGCCCTTACCTGAAACGAAGTCTTGCTTGTAGGAAGACACAGAGATTGTGATTTAACTCCATTTCTGAAGGGAAACACACAGCATAGTTCTCATCCATGGATCACAATCTGCTTTAGAGCGAGAAGCACGCTCTTGCTTTCTAGATTCTCTAACACAGCAGGAAACGTGAGTGTGCTGAGAACAAAAGAACGGTGTTTCCTACACATACGGACCATATCTAGTCCAACTCTGCGTCTGAATCTCATACAAAGCACTGGTCCTCTAACATCCAATGCTTGTCAGTTAAGATGGGAAACATGTGAGCTTCATGAACGATGTAGTTCGTTTGAACAGAAAAGTGACTGCCCTTACCTTAAACGAAGTCTTGCTTGTAGGAAGACTCAGAGCCTGGGATTTAACTCCATTTCTGAAGTGAAACACAAAGCAGTGTTCTCATCCATTGATGACACTCTGCTTTAGAACCAGAAGCACGATCTTGCTTTCTAGAGTCTCTAAGACAGCAGGAAACGTGAGTGTGTTGAGAACAAAAGAACGGTGTTTCCTACACATACGGACCATATCTAGTCCAACTCTGCTTCTGAAACTCATAGAAAGCACTGGTCCTCTAACATCCAATGCTTGTCAGTTAAGATGGGAAACATGTGAGCTTCATGAACGATGTAGTTTGTTTGAGCAGAAAAGTGACTGCCGTTACCTGAAACGAAGTCTTGCTTGTAGGAAGACTCAGAGCCTGGGATTTAACTCCATTTCTGAAGTAAAACACACAGCCGTGTAATCATCCATTGATCACACTCTGCTTTAGAACAAGAAGCACACTCTTGATTTCTAGAGTCTCTTAGACAGCAGGAAACGTGATTTTGCTGAGAACAAAAGAACAGTGTTTCCTACACATACGGACCATATCTAGTTCAACTCTGCGTCTGAAACTGATACAAAGCACTGGTCCTCTAACATCCAATGCTTGTCAGTTAAGATGAGAAACGTGTAAGCTTTGTGAATGATGTAGTTCCTTTGAACTGAAAGGTGACTGACCTTACCAGAAACGAAGTCTTGCTTGTAGTAAGACACAGACCCTGGGATTTAACTCCATTTCTTAAGAGAAACACACAGCATAGTTCTCAGCCATGGATCACACTCTGCTTTAGAGCGAGAAGCACGCTCTTGCTTTCTAGAGTCTCTAGACAGCAGGAAACGTGAGTGTGCCTAGAACAAAAGAACGGTGTTTCCTACACATACGGACTATATGTAGTCAAAAACTTCTTCTGAAACAGATAGAATGCACTGGTCCTCTAACATCCAATGCTTGTCATTTAAGATGAGAAACGTGTGTGCTTCGTGAAAGATTTAGTTCGTTTGAGCAGAAAGGTGACTCCCCTTACCTGAAACGAAGTCTTGCTTGTAGGAAGACTCATGGCCTGGGATTTAACTCCTTTTCTGAAGTGAAACACACAGCATAGTTTTCATCCATGGATCACACTCTGCTTTAGAACGAGAAGCACGCTCTTGCTTTCTAGAGTCTCTAAGACAGCAGGAAACGTGAGTGTGCTGAGAACAAAAGAACGGTATTTCCTACACATACGGACCATATCTAGTCCAAATCTGCTTCTTAAACTGATACAAAGCACTGATCCTCTAACATCCAATGCTTGTCTGTTAAGATGAGAAATGTGTGAGCTTCATGAACGATGTAGTTCGTTTGAGCAGAAAATTGACTGCCCTTACCTGAATTGAAGTCTTGCCTGTAGGAAGACTCAGAGCCTGGCATTTCTGAAGTAAAACACACAGCAGGGTAATCATCCATTGATCACACTCTGCTTTATTTTAAGAAGCACGCTCTTGCTTTCTAGAGTCTCTAAGACAGCAGGAAATGTGATTTTGCTGAGAACAAAAGAACAGTGTTTCCTACACATACGGACCATATCTAGTTCAACTCTGCTTCGGAAACTGATACAAAGCACTGGTCCTCTAACATCCAATGCTTGTCAGTTAAGATGAGAAACGTGTGAGCTTTGTGAATGATGTAGTTCCTTTGAACTGATAAGTGACTGCCCTTACCTGAAACGAAGTCTTGCTTGTAGGAAGACACAGAGATTGGGATTTAACTCCATTTCTGAAGGGAAACACACAGCATAGTTCTCATCCATGGATCACAATCCTCTTTAGAGCGAGAAGCATGCTCTTGCTTTCTAGAGTCTCTAACACAGCAGGAAACGTGAGTGTGCTGAGAACAAAAGAACGGTGTTTCCTACACAGACGGACCATATCTAGTCCAACTCTGCTTCTGAAACTCATAGAAAGCACTGGTCCTCTAACATCCAATGCTTGTCAGTTAAGATGGGAAACGTGTGAGCTTCATGAACGATGTAGTTTGTTTGAGCAGAAAAGTGACTGCCGTTACCTGAAACGAAGTCTTGCTTGTAGGAAGACTCAGAGCCTGGGATTTAACTCCATTTCTGAAGGCAAACACACAGCATAGTTCTCATCCATGGATCACACTCTGCTTTAGAGCGAGAAGCACGCTCTTACTTTCTAGAGTCTCTAAGACAGCAGGAAACGTGAGTGTGCCCAGAACAAAAGAACGGTGTTTCCTACACATACAGACTATATGTAGTCCAAAATTTCTTCTGAAACAGATAGAATGCACTGGTCCTCTAACATCCAATGCTTGTCAGTTAAGATGAGAAACGTGTGAGCTTCGTGAAAGATGTAGTTCGTTTGAGCAGAAAAGTGACTGCCCTTACCTGAAACGAAGTCTTGCTTGTAGGGAGACTTAGAGCCTGGGATTTAACTCCTTTTCTGAAGTGAAACACACAGCATAGTTTTCATCCATGGATCACACTCTGCTTTAGAACGAGAAGCACGCTCTTGCTTTCTAGAGTCTATAAGACAGCAGGAAACGTGAGTGTGCTGAGAACATAAGAACGGTGTTTCCTACACATACGGACCATATCTAGTCCAAATCTGCTTCTTAAACTGATACAAAGCACTGATCCTCTAACATCCAATGCTTGTCTGTTAAGATGAGAAACGTGTGAGCTCTGTGAACGATGTAGTTCGTTTGAGCAGAAAACTGACTGCCCTTACCTGAATTGAAGTCTTGCCTGTAGGAAGACTCAGAGCCTGGGATTTAACTCCATTTCTGAAGTAAAACACACAGCAGTGTAATCATCCATTGATCACACTCTGCTTTAGAACAAGAAGCACGCTCTGGCTTTCTAGAGTCTATAAGACAGCAGGAAACGTGATTTTGCTGAGGACAAAAGGACGGTGTTTCCTACACATACGGACCATATCTAGTTCAACTCTGCTTCTGAAACTGATACAAAGCACTTGTCCTCTGACATCCAATGCTTGTCAGTTAATATGAGAAACGTGTGAGCTTTGTGAATGATGTAGATCCTTTGAACTGAAAAGTGACTGCCCTTACCTGAAACGAAGTCTTGCTAGTAGGAAGACACACAGATTGGGATTTAACTCCATTTCTGAAGGGAAACACACAGCATAGTTCTCATCCATGAATCACAATCTGCTTTAGAGCGAGAAGCACGCTCTTGCTTTCTAGAGTCTCTAACACAGCAGGAAACGTGAGTGTGCTGAGAAAAAAAGAACGGTGTTTCCTACACATACGGACCATATCTAGTCCAACTCTGCTTCTGAAACTGATACAAAGCACTGGTCCTCTAACATCCAATGTTTGTCAGTTAAGATGAGAAACGTGTGTACTTTGTGAATGATGTAGTTCCTTTGAACTGAAAAGTGACTACCCTTACATGAAATGAAGTCTTGCTTGTAGGAAGACACAGAGCCTGGGATTTAACTCCATTTCTGAAGGGAAACACACAGCATAGTATTCATCCATGGATCACACTGTGGTTAGAGCGAGAAGCACACTCTTGCTTTCTAGAGTCTCTAAGACAGCAGGAAATTTGTGTGTGCCCAGAACAATAGAACGGTGTTTCCTACACATACGGACCATATCCAGTCCAACTATGCTTCTGAAACTGATATAAAGCATTGTCCCTCTAACATCCAATGCTTGTCAGTTAAGATGAGAAACGTGTGAGCTTCATGAACGATGTAGTTCGTTTGAGCAAAAAAGTGACTGCCCTTACCTGAATTGAAGTCTTGCTTGTAGGAAGACACAGAGATTGGGATTTAACTCCATTTCTGTATTGAAACACACGGCAGTGTTCTCATCCATTGATCACACTCTGCTTTAGAATAAGAAGCACGCTCTTGCTTTTTAGATTTTCTAAGACAGGAGGAAACGTGATTTTGCTGAGAACAAAAGAACGGAGTTTCCTACACATACAGACTATATCTAGTCCAAAACTGCTTCTGAAACTGATACAAAGCACTGACCCTCTAACATCCAATGCTTGTTAGTTAAGATGGGAAACGTGTGAGCTTCATGAACGATGTAGTTCATTTGAGCAGAAAAGTGACTGCCTTACCTGAATTGAAGTCTTGCATGTAGGAAGACTCAGAGCCTGGGATTTAAATCCATTTCTGAAGGCAAACACACAGCATAGTTCTCATCCATGGATCACACTCTGCTTTAGAGCGAGAAGCACGCTCTTGCTTTTTAGAGTCTCTAAGACAGCAGGAAACGTGAGTGTGCCCAGAACAAAAGAACGGTGTTTCCTACACATACGGACTATATGTAGTCCAAAACTTCTTCTGAAACAGATAGAATGCACTGGTCCTCTAACATCCAATGCTTGTCAGTTAAGATGAGAAACGTGTGTGCTTCGTGAAAGATGTAGTTCGTTTGAGCAGAACAGTGACTGCCCTTACCTGAAACGAAGTCTTGCTTGTAGGAAGACTCAGAGCCTGGGATTTAACTCCATTTCTGAAGGCAAACACACAGCATAGTTCTCATCCATGGATCACACTCTGCTTTAGAGCGAGAAGCACGCTCTTGCTATCTAGAGTCTCTAAGACAGCAGGAAACGTGAGTGTGCTGAGAACAAAAGAACGGTGTTTCCTACACATACGGACCATATCTAGTCCAACTAATCTTCTGAAACTGATACAAAGCACTGGTCCTCTAACATCCAATGCTTGTCCGTTAAGATGGGAAACGTGTGAGCTTCATGAATGATGTAGTTCGTTTGAGCAAAAAAGTGACTGCCCTTACCTTAAACGAAGTCTTGCTTGTAGGAAGACTCAGAGCCTGGGATTTAACTCCATTTCTGAATTGAAACACACAGCAGTGTTCTCATCCATTGATCACACTCTGCTTTAGAATAAGAAGCACGCTCTTGCTTTTTAGAGTCTCTAAGACAGGAGGAAACTTGAGTGTGCCCAGAACAAAAGAACGGTGTTAGCTACACATACAGACCATATCTAGTCCAAATCTGCTTCTGAAACTGATACAAATCACTGGTCCTCTAACATCCAATGCTTGTCAGTTAAGATGAGAAACGTGTGAGCTCTGTGAACGATGTAGTTCGTTTGAGCAGAAAAGTGACTGTCCTTACCTGAAACGAAGTCTTGCTTGTAGGAAGACTCAGAGCCTGGGATTTAACTCCATTTCTGAAGGCAAACACACAGCATAGTTCTCATCCATGGATCACACTCTGCTTTAGAGCGAGAAGCACGCTCTTGCTTTCTAGAGTCTCTAAGACAGCAAGAAACGTGAGTGTGCTGAGAACAAAAGAACGGTGTTTCCTACACATACGGACCATATCTAGTCCAACTCATCTTCTGAAACTGATACAAAGCACTGGTCCTCTAACATCCAATGCTTGTCAGTTAAGATGGGAAACGTGTGAGATTCATGAATGATGTAGTTCGTTTGAGCAGAAAAGTGACTGCCCTTACCTTAAATGAAGTCTTGCTTGTAGGAAGACTCACAGCCTTGGATTTAACTCCATTTCTGAAGTGAAACACACAGCAGTGTTCTCATCCATTGATGACACTCTGCTTTAGAACAAGAATCACGCTCTTGCTTTCTAGAGTCTCTAAGACAGCAGGAAACGTGAGTGTGCTGAGAACAAAAGAACGGTGTTTCCTACAGATACGGAGGATATCTAGTCCAACTCTGCTTCTGAAACTGATACAAAGCACTGACCCACTAACATCCAATGCTTGTCAATTAAGATGGGAAACATGTGAGCTTCATGAACGATGTAGTTCGTTTGAGCAGAAAAAGGACTGCCCGTACCTGAATTGAAGTCTTAGTTGTAGGAAGACTCAGAGCCTGGGATTTAACTCCATTTCTGAAGTAAAGCACACAGCCGTGTAATCATCCATTGATCACACTCTGCTTTAGAACAAGAAGCACACTCTTGATTTCTAGAGTCTCTAAGAGAGCAGGAAACGTGATTTTGCTAAGAACAAAAGAACGGTGTTTCCTACACATACGGACATTATATAGTCCAAATCTGCTTCTGAAACTGATACAAAGCACTGGTCCCCTAACATCCAATGCTTGTCTGTTAAGATGAGAAACGTGTGAGCTTTGTGAATGATATAGTTCCTTTGAACTGAAAAGTGACTGCCCTTACCCGAAAAGAAGTCTTGCTTGTAGGAAGACAGAGAGCCTGGGATTTAAGTCCCTTTCTGAAGGGAAACACATAGCATAGTTCTCATCCATGGATCACGCTCTGCTTTAGAGCGAGAAGCACACTCTTGCTTTCTATAGTCTATAATACAGCAGGAAATCTGAGTGTGCCCAGAACAAAGAACGGTGTTTCCTACACATAGGGACTATATGTAGTCCAAAACTTCTTCTGAAACTGATACAATGCACTGGTCCTCTAACATCCAATGCTAGTCAGTTAAGATGATAATCGTGTGATCTTCGTTAACGATGTAGTTCGTTTGAGCAGAACAGTGACTGCCCTTACCTGAAATGAAGTCTTGCTTGTAGGAAGACTCAGAGCCTGGGATTTAACTCCATTTCTGAAGTGAAACACAAAGCAGTGTTCTCATCCATTGATGACCCTCTGCTTTAGAACAAGAAGCACGTTCTTACTTTCTAGAGTCTCTAAGACAGCAGGAAACGTGAGTGTGCCCAGAACAAAAGAATGGTGTTTCCTACACATACGGACTATATGTAGTCCAAAACTTCTTCTGAAACAGATAGAATGCACTGGTCCTCTAACATCCAATGCTTGTCAGTTAAGATGAGAAACGTGTGTGCTTCGTGAAAGATGTAATTCGTTTGAGCAGAACAGTGACTGCCCTTACCTGAAAGGAAGTCTTGCTTGTAGGAAGACTCAGAGCCTGGGATTTAACTCCATTTCTGAAGGCAAACACACAGCATAGTTCTCATCCATGGTTCACACTCTGCTTTAGAGCGAGAAGCACGCTCTTGCTATCTAGAGTCTCTAAGACAGCAGGAAACGTGAGTGTGCTGAGAACAAAAGAACGGTGTTTCCTACACATACGGACCATATCTAGTCCAACTAATCTTCTGAAACTGATACAAAGCACTGGTCCTCTAACATCCAATGCTTGTCAGTTAAGATGGGAAACGTGTGAGCTTCATGAATGATTTAGTTCGTTTGAGCAAAAAAGTGACTGCCCTTACCTTAAACGAAGTCTTGCTTGTAGGAAGACTCAGAGCCTGGGATTTAACTACATTTCTGAATTGAAACACACAGCAGTGTTCTCATCCATTGATCACACTCTGCTTTAGAATAAGAAGCACGCTCTTGCTTTTTAGAGTCTCTAAGACAGGAGGAAACTTGAGTGTGCCCAGAACAAAAGAACGGTGTTTCCTACACATACAGACCATATCTAGTCCAAATCTGCTTCTGAAACTGATACAAATCACTGGTCCTCTAACATCCAATGCTTGTCAGTTAAGTTGAGAAACGTGTGAGCTCTGTGAACGATGTAGTTCGTTTGAGCAGAAAAGTGACTGTCCTTACCTGAAACGAAGTCTTGCTTGTAGGAAGACTCAGAGCCTGGGATTTAACTCCATTTCTGAAGGCAAACACACAGAATAGTTCTCATCCATGGATCACACTCTGCTTTAGAGCGAGAAGCACGCTCTTGCTTTCTAGAGTCTCTAAGACAGCAAGAAACGTGAGTGTGCTGAGAACAAAAGAACGGTGTTTCCTACACATACGGACCATATCTAGTCCAACTCATCTTCTGAAACTGATACAAAGCACTGGTCCTCTAACATCCAATGCTTGTCAGTTAAGATGGGAAACGTGTGAGCTTCATGAATGATGTAGTTCGTTTGAGCAGAAAAGTGACTGCCCTTACCTTAAATGAAGTCTTGCTTGTAGGAAGACTCAGAGCCTTGGATTTAACTCCATTTCTGAAGTGAAACACACAGCAGTGTTCTCATCCATTGATGACACTCTGCTTTAGAACAAGAATCACGCTCTTGCTTTCTAGAGTCTCTAAGACAGCAGGAAACGTGAGTGTGCTGAGAACAAAAGAACGGTGTTTCCTACACATACGGACGATACTAGTCCAAATCTGCTTCTGAAACTGATACAAAGCAGAGACCCACTAACATCCAATGCTTGTCAATTAAGATGGGAAACGTGTGAGCTTCATGAACGATGTAGTTCGTTTGAGCAGAAAAATGACTGCCCTTACCTGAATTGAAGTCTTAGTTGTAGGAAGACTCAGAGCCTGGGATTTAACTCCATTTCTGAAGTAAAGCACACAGCCGTGTAATCATCCATTGATCACACTCTGCTTTAGAACAAGAAGCACACTCTTGATTTCTAGAGTCTCTAAGACAGCAGGAAACGTGATTTTGCTAAGAACAAAAGAACGGTGTTTCCTACACATACGGACATTATATAGTCCAACTCTGCTTCTGAAACTGATACAAAGCACTGGTCCTCTAACATCCAATGCTTGTCTGTTAAGATGAGAAACGTGTGAGCTTTGTGAATGATATAGTTCCTTTGAACTGAAAAGTGACTGCCCTTACCCGAAAAGAAGTCTTGCTTGTAGGAAGACACAGAGCCTGGGATTTAAGTCCCTTTCTGAAGGGAAACACACAGCATAGTTCTCATCCATGGATCACGCTCTGCTTTAGAGTGAGAAGCACACTCTTGCTTTCTATAGTCTATAATACAGCAGGAAATCTGAGTGTGCCCAGAACAAAAGAACGGTGTTTCCTACACATAGGGACTATATGTAGTCCAAAACTTCTTCTGAAACTGATAGAATGCACTGGTCCTCTAACATCCAATGCTAGTCAGTTAAGATGATAATCGTGTGATCTTCGTTAACGATGTAGTTCGTTTGAGCAGAACAGTGACTGCCCTTACCTGAAATGAAGTCTTGCTTGTAGGAAGACTCAGAGCCTGGGATTTAACTCCATTTCTGAAGTGAAACACAAAGCAGTGTTCTCATCCATTGATGACCCTCTTCTTTAGAACAAGAAGCACGTTCTTGCTTTCTAGGTCTCTAAGACAGCAGGAAACGTGAGTGTGCTGAGAACAAAAGAACGGTGTGTCTTACACATACGGACCATATCTAGTCCAACTCTGCTTCTTAAACTGATACAAAGCACTGGTCCTCTAACATCCAATGCTTGTCTGTTAAGATGAGAAATGTGTGAGCTCAGTGAACGATGTAGTTCGTTTCAGCTGAAAAGTGACTGTCCTTACCTGAAACGAAGTCTTGCTTGTAGGAAGACACAGAGATTGGGATTTAACTCCATTTCTGAAGGGAAACACACAGCATAGTTCTCATCCATGAATCACAATCTGCTTTAGAGCGAGAAGCACGCTCTTGCTTTCTAGAGTCTCTAACACAGCAGGAAACGTGAGTGTGCTGAGAAAAAAAGCACGGTGTTTCCTACACATACAGACCATATCTAGTCCAACTCTGCTTCTGAAACTGACACAAAGCACTGGTCCTCTAACATCCAATGTTTGTCAGTTAAGATGAGAAACGTGTGAGCTTTGTGAATGATGTAGTTCCTTTGAACTGAAAAGTGACTACCCTTACCTGAAATGAAGTCTTGCTTGTAGGAAGACACAGAGCCTGGGATTTAACTCCATTTCTGAAGGGAAACACACAGCATAGTTTTCATACATGGATCACATTGTGGTTAGAGCGAGAAGCACACTCTTGCTTTCTAGAGTCTCTAAGACAGCAGGAAATTTGAGTGTGCCCAGTACAATAGAACGGTGTTTCCTACACATATGGACCATATCCAGTCCAAATCTGCTTCTGAAACTGATATAAAGCATTGACCCTCTAACATCCAATGCTTGTCAGTTAAGATGAGAAACGTGTGAGCTTCGAGAAAGATGTAGTACTTTTGAGCAGAAAAGTGACTGCCCTTACCTAAAACGAAGTCTGGCTTGTAGGGAGACTCAGAGCCTGGGATTTAACTCCTTTTCTGAAGTGAAACACACAGCATAGTTTTCATCCATGGATCACACTCTGCTTTAGAACGAGAAGCACGCTCTTGCTTTCTAGAGTCTCTAAGACAGCAGGAAACGTGAGTGTGCTGAGAACAAAAGTACGGTGTTTCCTACACATACGGACCATATCTAGTCCAAATCTGCTTCTTAAACTGAAACAAAGCACTGGTCCTCTAACATCCAATGCTTGTCTGTTAAGATGAGAAACGGGTGAGCTTTGTGAATGATATAGTTCTTTTGAACTGAAAAGTGACTGCCCTTACCCGAAAAGAAGTCTTGCTTGTAGGAAGACACAGAGCCTGGGATTAAGGTCCATTTCTGAAGGGAAACACACAGCCTAGTTCTCATCCATGGATCACACTCTGCTTTAGAGCGAGAAATATGCTCTTGCTTTCTAAAGTCTCTAAGACAGCAGGAAATCTGAGTGTGCCCAGAACAAAAGAACGGTGTTTCCTACACATACGGACTATATGTAGTCCAAAACTTCTTCTGAAACTGATACAATGCACTGGTCCTCTAACATCCAATGCTAGTCAGTTAAGATGATAATCGTGTGATCTTCGTTAACGATGTAGTTCGTTTGAGCAGAACAGTGACTGCCCTTACCTGAAATGAAGTCTTGCTTGTAGGAAGACTCAGAGCCTGGGATTTAACTCCATTTCTGAAGTGAAACACAAAGCAGTGTTCTCATCCATTGATGACCCTCTGCTTTAGAACAAGAAGCACGTTCTTGCTTTCTAGGGTCTCTAAGACAGCAGGAAACGTGAGTGTGCTGAGAACAAAAGAACGGTGTTTCTTACACATACGGACCATATCTAGTCCAACTCTGCTTCTTAAACTGATACAAAGCACTGGTCCTCTAACATCCAATGCTTGTCTGTTAAGATGAGAAATGTGTGAGCTCAGTGAACGATGTAGTTCGTTTGGGCAGGAAAGTGACTGCCGTTACCTGAAACGAAGTCTTGCTTGTAGGAAGACTCAGAGCCTGGGATTTAACTCCATTTCTGAAGGCAAACACACAGCATAGTTCTCATCCATGGATCACACTCTGCTTTAGAGCGAGAAGCACGCTCTTACTTTCTAGAGTCTCTAAGACAGCAGGAAACATGAGTGTGCCCCGAACAAAAGAATGGTGTTTCCTACACATACGGACTATATGTAGTCCAAAACTTCTTCTGAAACAGATAGAATGCACTGGTCCTCTAACATCCAATGCTTGTCAGTTAAGATGAGAAACGTGTGTGCTTCGTGAAAGATGTAGTTCGTTTGAGCAGAACAGTGACTGCCCTTACCTGAAACGAAGTCTTGCTTGTAGGAAGACTCAGAGCCTGGGATTTAACTCCATTTCTGAAGGCAAACACACAGCATAGTTCTCATCCATGGATCACACTCTGCTTTAGAGCGAGAAGCACGCTCTTGCTATCTAGAGTCTCTAAGACAGCAGGAAACGTGAGTGTGCTGAGAACAAAAGAACGGTGTTTCCTACACATACGGACCATATCTAGTCCAACTAATCTTCTGAAACTGATACAAAGCACTGGTCCTCTAACATCCAATGCTTGTCAGTTAAGATGGGAAACGTGTGAGCTTCATGAATGATGTAGTTCGTTTGAGCAAAAAAGTGACTGCCCTTACTTTAAACGAAGTCTTGCTTGTAGGAAGACTCAGAGCCTGGGATTTAACTCCATTTCTGAATTGAAACACACAGCAGTGTTCTCATCCATTGATCACACTCTGCTTTAGAATAAGAAGCACGCTCTTGCTTTTTAGAGTCTCTAAGACAGGAGGAAACTTGAGTGTGCCCAGAACAAAAGAACGGTGTTTCCTACACATACAGACCATATCTAGTCCAAATCTGCTTCTGAAACTGATACAAATCACTGGTCCTCTAACATCCAATGCTTGTCAGTTAAGTTGAGAAACGTGTGAGCTCTGTGAACGATGTAGTTCGTTTGAGCAGAAAAGTGACTGTCCTTACCTGAAACGAAGTCTTGCTTGTAGGAAGACTCAGAGCCTGGGATTTAACTCCATTTCTGAAGGCAAACACACAGCATAGTTCTCATCCATGGATCACACTCTGCTTTAGAGCGAGAAGCACGCTCTTGCTTTCTAGAGTCTCTAAGACAGCAAGAAACGTGAGTGTGCTGAGAACAAAAGAACGGTGTTTCCTATACATACGGACCATATCTAGTAAAATTCATCTTCTGAAACTGATACAAAGCACTGGTCCTCTAACATCCAATGCTTGTCAGTTAAGATGGGAAACGTGTGAGCTTCATGAATGATGTAGTTCGTTTGAGCAGAAAAGTGACTGCCCTTACGTTACATGAAGTCTTGCTTGTAGGAAGACTCAGAGCCTTGGATTTAACTCCATTTCTGAAGTGAAACACACAGCAGTGTTCTCATCCATTGATGACACTCTGCTTTAGAACAAGAATCACGCTCTTACTTTCTAGAGTCTCTAAGACAGCAGGAAACGTGAGTGTGCTGAGAACAAAAGAACGGTGTTTCCTACACATACGGACGATATCTAGCCCAACTCTGCTTCTGAAACTGATACAAAGCAGTGACCCACTAACATCCAATGCTTGTCAATTAAGATGGGAAACGTGTGAGCTTCATGAACGATGTAGTTCGTTTGAGCAGAAAAATGACTGCCCTTACCTGAATTGAAGTCTTAGTTGTAGGAAGACTCAGAGCCTGGGATTGAACTCCATTTCTGAAGTAAAGCACACAGCCGTGTAATCATCCATTGATCACACTCTGCTTTAGAACAAGAAGCACACTCTTGATTTCTAGAGTCTCTAAGACAGCAGGAAACGTGATTTTGCTAAGAACAAAAGAACGGTGTTTCCTACACATACGGACATTATATAGTCCAACTCTGCTTCTGAAACTGATACAAAGCACTGGTCCTCTAACATCCAATGCTTGTCAGTTAAGATGGGAAACGTGTGAGCTTTGTGAATGATATAGTTCCTTTGAACTGAAAAGTGACTGCCCTTACCCGAAAAGAAGTCTTGCTTGTAGGAAGACACAGAGCCTGGGATTTAAGTCCCTTTCTGAAGGGAAACACACAGCATAGTTCTCATCCATGGATCACGCTCTGCTTTAGAGTGAGAAGCACACTCTTGCTTTCTATAGTCTATAATACAGCAGGAAATCTGAGTGTGCCCAGAACAAAAGAACGGTGTTTCCTACACATAGGGACTATATGTAGTCCAAAACTTCTTCTGAAACTGATACAATGCACTGGTCCTCTAACATCCAATGCTAGTCAGTTAAGATGATAATCGTGTGATCTTCGTTAACGATGTAGTTCGTTTGAGCAGAACAGTGACTGCCCTTACCTGAAATGAAGTCTTGCTTGTAGGAAGACTCAGAGCCTGGGATTTAACTCCATTTCTGAAGTGAAACACAAAGCAGTGTTCTCATCCATTGATGACCCTCTGCTTTAGAACAAGAAGCACGTTCTTGCTTTCTAGGGTCTCTAAGACAGCAGGAAACGTGAGTGTGCTGAGAACAAAAGAACGGTGTTTCTTACACATACGGACCATATCTAGTCCAACTCTGCTTCTTAAACTGAAACAAAGCACTGGTCCTCTAACATCCAATGCTTGTCTGTTAAGATGAGAAACGGGTGAGCTTTGTGAATGATATAGTTCCTTTGAACTGAAAAGTGACTGCCCTTACCCGAAAAGAAGTCTTGCTTGTAGGAAGACACAGAGCCTGGGATTAAGGTCCATTTCTGAAGGGAAACACACAGCATAGTTCTCATCCATGGATCACACTCTGCTTTAGAGCGAGAAATATGCTCTTGCTTTCTAAAGTCTCTAAGACAGCAGGAAATCTGAGTGTGCCCAGAACAAAAGAACGGTGTTTCCTACACATACGGACTATATGTAGTCCAAAACTTCTTCTCAAACTGATACAATGCACTGGTCCTCTAACATCCAATGCTAGTCAGTTAAGATGATAATCGTGTGATCTTCCTTAACAATGTAGTTCGTTTGAGCAGAAAAGTGACTGCCCTTACCTGAAATGAAGTCTTGCTTGTAGGAAGACTCAGAGCCTGGGATTTAACTCCATTTCTCAAGTGAAACACACAGCAGTGTTCTCATCCATTGATGACCCTCTGCTTTAGAACAAGAAGCACGCTCTTGCTTTCTAGAGTCTCTAAGACAGCAGGAAACGTGAGTGTGCTGAGAACAAAAGAATCGTGTTTTATATACATACAGACCATATCTAGTCCAACTTTGCTTCTTAAACTGATACAAAGCACTGGTCCTCTAACATCCAATGCTTGTCTGTTAAGATGAGAAATGTGTGAGCTCAGTGAACGATGTAGTTCGTTTGAGCTGAAAAGTGACTACCCTTACATGAAATGAAGTCTTGCTTGTAGGAAGACACAGAGCCTGGGATTTAACTCCATTTCTGAAGGGAAACACACAGCATAGTATTCATCCATGGATCACACTGTGGTTAGAGCGAGAAGCACACTCTTGCTTTCTAGAGTCTCTAAGACAGCAGTAAATTTGTGTGTGCCCAGAACAATAGAACGGTGTTTCCTGCACATACGGACCATATCCAGTCCAAATATGCTTCTGAAACTGATATAAAGCATTGACCCTCTAACATCCAATGCTTGTCAGTTAAGATGAGAAACGTGTGAGCTCTGTGAACGATGTAGTTCGTTTAAGCAGAAAAGTGACTGTCCTTACCTGAAACGAAGTCTTGCTTGTGGGAAGACTCAGAGCCTGGGATTTAACTCCATTTCTGAAGGCAAACACACAGCATAGTTCTCATCCATGGATCACACTCTGCTTTAGAGCGAGAAGCACGCTCTTGCTTTCTAGAGTCTCTAAGACAGCAGGAAACGTGAGTGTGCTGTGAACAAAAGAACGGTGTTTCCTACCCATACGGACGATATCTAGTCCAACTCTTCTTCTGAAACTGATACAAAGCACTGGTCCTCTAACATCCAATGTTTGTCAATTAAGATGGGAAACGTGTGAGCTTCATGAACGATGTAGTTTGTTTGAGCAAAAAAGTGACTGCCCTTACCTTAAACGAAGTCTTGCTTGTAGGAAGACTCAGAGCCTGGGATTTAACTCCATTTCTGAACTGAAACACACAGCAGTGTTCTCATCCATTGATCACACTCTGCTTTAGAATAAGAAGCACGCTCTTGCTTTTTAGAGTCTCTAAGACAGGAGGAAACGTGATTTTGCTGAGATCAAAAGAACGGAGTTTCCTACACATCCGGACCATATCTAGTCCAAATCTGCTTCTGAAACTGATACAAAGCACTGACCATCTAACATCCAATGCTTGTCAGTAAAGAAGAGAAACGTGTGAGCTATATGAACGATGTAGTTCGTTTGAGCAGAGAAGTGACTGTCCTTACCTGAAAGGAAGTCTTGCATATAGGAAGACTCAGAGCCTGGGATTTAACTCCATTTCTAAAGGCAAACACACAGCATAGTTCTCATCCATGGATCACACTCTGTTTAGAGCGAGAAGCACGCACTTGCTTTCTAGAGTCTCTAAGACAGCAGGAAACGTGAGTGTGCTGAGAACAAAAGAACGGTGTTTCCTACACATATGGACCATATCTAGTCCAACTCATCTTCTGAAACTGATACAAAGCACTGGTCCTCTAACATCCAATGCTTGTCTGTTAAGATGAGAAATGTGTGAGCTCAGTGAACGATGTAGTTCGTTTGAGCTGAAAAGTGACTGCCCTTACCTGAAACGAAGTCTTGCTAGTAGGAAGACACAGAGATTGGGATTTAACTCCATTTCTGAAGGGAAACACACAGCATAGTTCTCATCCATGAATCACAATCTGCTTTAGAGCGAGAAGCACGCTCTTGCTTTCTAGAGTCTCTAACACAGCAGGAAACGTGAGTGTGCTGAGAAAAAAAGAACGGTGTTTCCTACACATACGGACCATATCTAGTCCAACTCTGCTTCTGAAACTGATACAAAGCACTGGTCCTCTAACATCCAATGTTTGTCAGTTAAGATGAGAAACGTGTGTGCTTTGTGAATGATGTAGTTCCTTTGAACTGAAAAGTGACTACCCTTACATGAAATGAAGTCTTGCTTGTAGGAAGACACAGAGCCTGGGATTTAACTCCATTTCTGAAGGGAAACACACAGCATAGTATTCATCCATGGATCACACTGTGGTTAGAGCGAGAAGCACACTCTTGCTTTCTAGAGTCTCTAAGACAGCAGTAAATTTGTGTGTGCCCAGAACAATAGAACGGTGTTTCCTGCACATACGGACCATATCCAGTCCAAATATGCTTCTGAAACTGATATAAAGCATTGACCCTCTAACATCCAATGCTTGTCAGTTAAGATGAGAAACGTGTGAGCTCTGTGAACGATGTAGTTCGTTTAAGCAGAAAAGTGACTGTCCTTACCTGAAACGAAGTCTTGCTTGTGGGAAGACTCAGAGCCTGGGATTTAACTCCATTTCTAAAGGCAAACACACAGCATAGTTCTCATCCATGGATCACACTCTGTTTAGAGCGAGAAGCATGCTCTTGCTTTCTAGAGTCTCTAAGACAGCAGGAAACGTGAGTGTGCTGAGAACAAAAGAACGGTGTTTCCTACACATATGGACCATATCTAGTCCAACTCATCTTCTGAAACTGATACAAAGCACTGACCCTCTAACATCCAATGCTTGTTAGTTAAGATGGGAAACATGTGAGCTTCATGAACGATGTAGTTCATTTGAGCAGAATAGTGACTGCCTTACCTGAATTGAAGTCTTGCTTGTAGGAAGACTCAGAGCCTGGGATTTAAATCCATTTCTGAAGGCAAACACACAGCATAGTTCTCATCCATGGATCACACTCTGCTTTAGAGCGAGAAGCACGCTCTTGCTTTCTAGAGTCTCTAAGACAGCAGGAAACGTGAGTGTGCCCAGAACAAAAGAACGGTGTTTCCTACACATACGGACTATATGTAGTCCAAAACTTCTTCTGAAACAGATAGAATGCACTGGTCCTCTATATCCAATGCTTGTCAGTTAAGATGAGAAACGTGTGTGCTTCGTGAAAGATGCAGTTCGTTTGAGCAGAAAAGTGACTGCCCTTACCTGAAACGAAGTCTTGCTTGTAGGGAGACTCAGAGCCTGGGATTTAACTCCTTTTCTGAAGTGAAACACACAACATAGTTTTCATCCATGGATCACACTCTGCTTTAGAACGAGAAGCACACTCTTGCTTTCTAGAGTCTCTAAGACAGCATGAAACGTGAGTGTGCTGAGAACAAAAGAACGGTGTTCCCTACACAGACGGACCATATCTAGTCCAAATCTGCTTCTTAAACTGATACAAAGCACTGATCCTCTAACATCCAATGCTTGTCTGTTAAGATGAGAAATGTGTGAGCTCATTGAACGATGTAGTTCGTTTGAGCTGAAAAGTGACTGCCCTTACCTGAATTGAAGTCTTGCTTGTAGGAAGACACAGAGATTGGGATTTAACTCCATTTCTGAAGGGAAACACACAGCATAGTTCTCATCCATGGATCACAATCTGCTTTAGAGCGAGAAGCACGCTCTTGCTTTCTAGAGTCTCTAACACAGCAGGAAACGTGAGTGTGCTGAGAACAAAAGAACGGTGTTTCCTACACATACGGACCATATCTAGTCCAACTCTGCCTCTGAATCTCATACAAAGCACTGGTCCTCTAACATCCAACGCTTGTCAGTTAAGATGAGAAACGAGTGAGCTTCATGAACGATGTAGTTCGTTTGAGCTGAAAAGTGACTGCCCTTACCTGAAACGAAGTCTTGCTTGGAGGAAGACTCAGAGCCTGGGATTTAACTCCATTTCTGAAGTGAAACACACAGCGTAGTTCTCATCCATGGATCACACTCTGCTTTAGAGCAAGAAGCTCACTCTTGCTTTCTAGAGTCTCTAAGACAGCAGGAAATCTGAGTGTGCCCAGAACAAAAGAACGGTGTTTCCTACACATACGGACTATATGTAGTCCAAAACTTCTTCTGAAACTGATAGAAAGCACTGGTCCTCTAACATCCAATGCTTGTCAGTTAAGATGAGAAACGTGTGAGCTTCGTGAAAGATGTAGTTCGTTTGAGCAGAAAAGTGACTGCCCTTACCTGAAACGAAGTCTTGCTTGTAGGAAGACACAGAGCCTGGGATTTAACTCCATTTCTGAAGGGAAACACACAGCATAGTATTCATCCATGGATCACACTGTGGTTAGAGCGAGAAGCACACCCTTGCTTTCTAGAGTCTCTAAGACAGCAGGAAATTTGAGTGTGCCCAGAACAATAGAACGGTGTTTCCTACACATATGGACCATATCCAGTCCAAATCTTCTTCTGAAACTGATATAAAGCATTGACCCTCTAACATCCAATGCTTGTCAGTTAAGATGAGAAACGTGTGACCTCTGTGAACAATGTAGTTCCTTTGAGCAGAAAAGTGACTGTCCTTACCTGAAACGAAGTCTTGCTTGTGGGAAGACTCAGAGCCTGGGATTTAACTCCATTTCTGAAGGCAAACACACAGCATAGTTCTCATCCATGGATCACACTCTGCTTTAGAGCGAGAAGCACGCTCTTGCTTTCTAGAGTCTCTAAGACAGCAGGAAACGTGAGTGTGCTGTGAACAAAAGAACGGTGTTTCCTACACATACGGACGATATCTACTCCAACTCTTCTTCTGAAATTGATACAAAGCACTGGTCCTCTAACATTCAATGCTTGTCAATAAAGATGGGAAACGTGTGATCTTCATGAACGATGTAGTTTGTTTGAGCAAAAAAGTGACTGCCCTTACCTTAAACGAAGTCTTGCTTGTACGAAGACACAGAGCCTGGGATTTAACTCCATTTCTGAATTGAAACACACAGCAGTGTTCTCATCCATTGATCACACTCTGCTTTAGAATAAGAAGCACGCTCTTGCTTTTTAGAGTCTCTAAGACAGGAGGAAACGTGATTTTGCTGAGAACAAAAGAACGGAGTTTCCTACACATACGGACCATATCTAGTCCAAATCTGCTTCTGAAACTGATACAAAGCACTGACCATCTAACATCCAACGCTTGTCAGTTAAGAAGAGAAACGTGTGAGCTATGTGAACGATGTAGTTCGTTTGAGCAGAGAAGTGACTGTCCTTACCTGAAAGGAAGTCTTGCATATAGGAAGACTCAGAGCCTGGGATTTAACTCCATTTCTAAAGGCAAACACACAGCATAGTTCTCATGCATTGATCACACTCTGCTTTAGAGCGAGAAGCACGCTCTTGCTTTCTAGAGTCTCTAAGACAGCAGGAAACGTGAGTGTGCTGAGAACAAAAGAACGGTGTTTCCTACACATACGGACCATATCTAGTCCAACTCATCTTCTGAAACTGATACAAAGCACTGGTCCTCTAACATCCAATGCTTGTAAGTTAAGATGGGAAACGTGTGAGCTTCATGAACGATGTAGTTCGTTTGAGCAAAAAAGTGACTGCCCTTACCTGAATTGAAGTCTTGCTTGTGTGAAGACTCAGAGCCTGGGATTTAACTCCATTGCTGAATTGAAACACACAGCAGTGTTCTCTTCCATTGATCACACTCTGCTTTAGAATAAGAAGCACGCTCTTGCTTTTTAGAGTCTCTAAGACAGGAGGAAACGTGATTTTGCTGAGAACAAAAGAACGGAGTTTCCTACACATACGGACTATATCTAGTCCAAATCTGCTTCTGAAACTGATACAAAGCACTGACCCTCTAACATCCAATGCGTGTTAGTTAAGATGGGAAACGTGTGAGCTTCATGAACGATGTAGTTCGTTTGAGCAGAAAAGTGACTTCCTTACCTGAATTGAAGTCTTGCTTGTAGGGAGCCTCAGAGCCTGGGATTTAACTCCATTTCTGAAGGCAAACACACAGCATAGTTCTCATCCATGGATCACACTCTGCTTTAGAGCGAGAAGCACGCTCTTGCTTTCTAGAGTCTCTAAGACAGCAGGAAACGTGAGTGTGCTGAGAACAAAAGAACGGTGTTTCCTACACAGACGGACCATATCTAGTACAAATCTGCTTCTTAAACTCATACAAAGCACTGATCCTCTAACATCCAATGCTTGTCTGTTAAGATGAGAAATGTGTGAGCTCAGTGAACGATGTAGTTCGTTTGAGCTGAAAAGTGACTGCCCTTACCTGAATTGAAGTCTTGCTTGTAGGAAGACACAGAGATTGGGATTTAACTCCATTTCTGAAGGGAAACACACAGCATAGTTCTCATCCATGGATCACAATCTGCTTTAGAGCGAGACGCACGCTCTTGCTTTCTAGAGTCTCTAACACAGCAGGAAACGTCAGTGTGCTGAGAACAAAAGAACGGTGTTTCCTAAACATACGGACCATATCTAGTCCAACTCTGCCTCTGAATCTCATACAAAGCACTGGTCCTCTAACATCCAACGCTTGTCAGTTAAGATGAGAAACGAGTGAGCTTCATGAATGATGTAGTTCGTTTGAGCTGAAAAGTGACTGCCCTTACCTGAAACGAAGTCTTGCTTGGAGGAAGACTCAGAGCCTGGGATTTAACTCCATTTCTGAAGTGAAACACACAGCGTAGTTCTCATCCATGGATCACACTCTGCTTTAGAGCAAGAAGCACACTCTTGCTTTCTAGAGTCTCTAAGACAGCAGGAAATCTGAGTGTGCCCAGAACAAAAGAACGGTGTTTCCTACACATACGGACTATATGTAGTCCAAAACTTCTTCTGAAACTGATAGAAAGCACTGGTCCTCTAACATGCAATGCTTGTCAGTTAAGATGAGAAACGTGTGAGCTTCGTGAAAGATGTAGTTCGTTTGAGCAGAAAAGTGACTGCCCTTACCTGAAACGAAGTCTTGCTTGTAGGAAGACACAGAGCCTGGGATTTAACTCCATTTCTGAAGGGAAACACACAGCATAGTATTCATCCATGGATCACACTGTGGTTAGAGCGAGAAGCACACTCTTGCTTTCTAGAGTCTCTAAGACAGCAGGAAATTTGAGTGTGCCCAGAACAATAGAACGGTGTTTCCTACACATATGGACCATATCCAGTCCAAATCTTCTTCTGAAACTGATATAAAGCATTGACCCTCTAACATCCAATGCTTGTCAGTTAAGATGAGAAACGTGTGACCTCTGTGAACAATGTAGTTCGTTTGAGCAGAAAAGTGACTGTCCTTACCTGAAACGAAGTCTTGCTTGTGGGAAGACTCAGAGCCTAGGATTTAACTCCATTTCTGAAGGCAAACACACGGCATAGTTCTCATCCATGGATCACACTCTGCTTTAGAGCGAGAAGCACGCTCTTGCTTTCTAGAGTCTCTAAGACAGCAGGAAACGTGAGTGTGCTGTGAACAAAAGAACGGTGTTTCCTACACATACGGACGATATGTAGTCCAAAACTTCTTCTCAAACTGATACAATGCACTGGTCCTCTCACATCCAATGCTAGTCAGTTAAGATGATAATCGTGTGATCTTCCTTAACGATGTAGTTCGTTTGAGCAGAAAAGTGACTGCCCTTACCTGAAATGAAGTCTTGCTTGTAGGAAGACTCAGAGCCTGGGATTTAACTCCATTTCTCAAGTGAAACACACAGCAGTGTTCTCATCCATTGATGACCCTCTGCTTTAGAACAAGAAACACGCTCTTGCTTTCTAGAGTCTCTAAGACAGCAGGAAACGTGAGTGTGCTGAGAACAAAAGAACGGTGTTTCATACACATACAGACCATATCTAGTCCAACTTTGCTTCTTAAACTGATACAAAGCACTGGTCCTCTAACATCCAATGCTTGTCTGTTAAGATGAGAAATGTGTGAGCTCAGTGAACGATGTAGTTCGTTTGAGCTGAAAAGTGACTGCCCTTACCTGAAACGAAGTCTTGCTAGTAGGAAGACACAGAGATTGGGATTTAACTCCATTTCTGAAGGGAAACACACAGCATAGTTCTCATCCATGAATCACAATCTGCTTTAGAGCGAGAAGCACGCTCTTGCTTTATAGAGTCTCTAACACAGCAGGAAACGTGAGTGTGCTGAGAAAAAAAGAACGGTGTTTCCTACACATACGGACCATATCTAGTCCAACTCTGCTTCTGAAACTGATACAAAGCACTGGTCCTCTAACATCCAATGTTTGTCAGTTAAGATGAGAAACGTGTGTGCTTTGTGAATGATGTAGTTCATTTGAGCAGAAAAGTGACTGCCTTACCTGAATTGAAGTCTTGCTTGTAGGAAGACTCAGAGCCTGGGATTTAAATCCATTTCTGAAGGCAAACACACAGCATAGTTCTCATCCATGGATCACACTCTGCTTTAGAGCGAGAAGCACGCTCTTGCTTTCTAGAGTCTCTAAGACAGCAGGAAACGTGAGTGTGCCCAGAACAAAAGAACGGTGTTTCCTACACATACGGACTATATGTAGTCCAAAACTTCTTCTGAAACAGATAGAATGCACTGGTCCTCTAATATCCAATGCTTGTCAGTTAAGATGAGAAACGTGTGTGCTTCGTGAAAGATGCAGTTCGTTTGAGCAGAAAAGTGACTGCCCTTACCTGAAACGAAGTCTTGCTTGTAGGGAGACTCAGAGCCTGGGATTTAACTCCTTTTCTGAAGTGAAACACACAACATAGTTTTCATCCATGGATCACACTCTGCTTTAGAACGAGAAGCACACTCTTGCTTTCTAGAGTCTCTAAGACAGCAGGAAACGTGAGTGTGCTGAGAACAAAAGAACGGTGTTTCCTACACAGACGGACCATATCTAGTCCAAATCTGCTTCTTAAACTGATACAAAGCACTGATCCTCTAACATCCAATGCTTGTCTGTTAAGATGAGAAATGTGTGAGCTCATTGAACGATGTAGTTCGTTTGAGCTGAAAAGTGACAGCCCTTACCTGAATTGAATTCTTGCTTGTAGGAAGACACAGAGATTGGGATTTAACTCCATTTCTGAAGGGAAACACACAGCATAGTTCTCATCCATGGATCACAATCTGCTTTAGAGCGAGAAGCACGCTCTTGCTTTCTAGAGTCTCTAACACAGCAGGAAACGTGAGTGTGCTGAGAACAAAAGAACGGTGTTTCCTACACATACGGACCATATCTAGTCCAACTCTGCCTCTGAATCTCATACAAAGCACTGGTCCTCTAACATCCAACGCTTGTCAGTTAAGATGAGAAACGAGTGAGCTTCATGAACGATGTAGTTCGTTTGAGCTGAAAAGTGACTGCCCTTACCTGAAACGAAGTCTTGCTTGGAGGAAGACTCAGAGCCTGGGATTTAACTCCATTTCTGAAGTGAAACACACAGCGTAGTTCTCATCCATGGATCACACTCTGCTTTAGAGCGAGAAGCACGCTCTTGCTTTCTAGAGTCTCTAAGACAGCAGGAAACGTGAGTGTGCCCAGAACAAAAGAACGGTGTTTCCTACACATACGGACTATATGTAGTCCAAAACTTCTTCTGAAACAGATAGAATGCACTGGTCCTCTAATATCCAATGCTTGTCAGTTAAGATGAGAAACGTGTGTGCTTCGTGAAAGATGCAGTTCGTTTGAGCAGAAAAGTGACTGCCCTTACCTGAAACGAAGTCTTGCTTGTAGGGAGACTCAGAGCCTGGGATTTAACTCCTTTTCTGAAGTGAAACACACAACATAGTTTTCATCCATGGATCACACTCTGCTTTAGAACGAGAAGCACACTCTTGCTTTCTAGAGTCTCTAAGACAGCAGGAAACGTGAGTGTGCTGAGAACAAAAGAACGGTGTTTCCTACACAGACGGACCATATCTAGTCCAAATCTGCTTCTTAAACTGATACAAAGCACTGATCCTCTAACATCCAATGCTTGTCTGTTAAGATGAGAAATGTGTGAGCTCATTGAACGATGTAGTTCGTTTGAGCTGAAAAGTGACTGCCCTTACCTGAATTGAATTCTTGCTTGTAGGAAGACACAGAGATTGGGATTTAACTCCATTTCTGAAGGGAAACACACAGCATAGTTCTCATCCATGGATCACAATCTGCTTTAGAGCGAGAAGCACGCTCTTGCTTTCTAGAGTCTCTAACACAGCAGGAAACGTGAGTGTGCTGAGAACAAAAGAACGGTGTTTCCTACACATACGGACCATATCTAGTCCAACTCTGCCTCTGAATCTCATACAAAGCACTGGTCCTCTAACATCCAACGCTTGTCAGTTAAGATGAGAAACGAGTGAGCTTCATGAACGATGTAGTTCGTTTGAGCTGAAAAGTGACTGCCCTTACCTGAAACGAAGTCTTGCTTGGAGGAAGACTCAGAGCCTGGGATTTAACTCCATTTCTGAAGTGAAACACACAGCGTAGTTCTCATCCATGGATCACACTCTGCTTTAGAGCAAGAAGCTCACTCTTGCTTTCTAGAGTCTCTAAGACAGCAGGAAATCTGAGTGTGCCCAGAACAAAAGAACGGTGTTTCCTACACATACGGACTATATGTAGTCCAAAACTTCTTCTGAAACTGATAGAAAGCACTGGTCCTCTAACATCCAATGCTTGTCAGTTAAGATGAGAAACGTGTGAGCTTCGTGAAAGATGTAGTTCGTTTGAGCAGAAAAGTGACTGCCCTTACCTGAAACGAAGTCTTGCTTGTAGGAAGACACAGAGCCTGGGATTTAACTCCATTTCTGAAGGGAAACACACAGCATAGTATTCATCCATGGATCACACTGTGGTTAGAGCGAGAAGCACACCCTTGCTTTCTAGAGTCTCTAAGACAGCAGGAAATTTGAGTGTGCCCAGAACAATAGAACGGTGTTTCCTACACATATGGACCATATCCAGTCCAAATCTTCTTCTGAAACTGATATAAAGCATTGACCCTCTAACATCCAATGCTTGTCAGTTAAGATGAGAAACGTGTGACCTCTGTGAACAATGTAGTTCCTTTGAGCAGAAAAGTGACTGTCCTTACCTGAAACGAAGTCTTGCTTGTGGGAAGACTCAGAGCCTGGGATTTAACTCCATTTCTGAAGGCAAACACACAGCATAGTTCTCATCCATGGATCACACTCTGCTTTAGAGCGAGAAGCACGCTCTTGCTTTCTAGAGTCTCTAAGACAGCAGGAAACGTGAGTGTGCTGTGAACAAAAGAACGGTGTTTCCTACACATACGGACGATATCTACTCCAACTCTTCTTCTGAAATTGATACAAAGCACTGGTCCTCTAACATTCAATGCTTGTCAATAAAGATGGGAAACGTGTGATCTTCATGAACGATGTAGTTTGTTTGAGCAAAAAAGTGACTGCCCTTACCTTAAACGAAGTCTTGCTTGTACGAAGACACAGAGCCTGGGATTTAACTCCATTTCTGAATTGAAACACACAGCAGTGTTCTCATCCATTGATCACACTCTGCTTTAGAATAAGAAGCACGCTCTTGCTTTTTAGAGTCTCTAAGACAGGAGGAAACGTGATTTTGCTGAGAACAAAAGAACGGAGTTTCCTACACATACGGACCATATCTAGTCCAAATCTGCTTCTGAAACTGATACAAAGCACTGACCATCTAACATCCAACGCTTGTCAGTTAAGAAGAGAAACGTGTGAGCTATGTGAACGATGTAGTTCGTTTGAGCAGAGAAGTGACTGTCCTTACCTGAAAGGAAGTCTTGCATATAGGAAGACTCAGAGCCTGGGATTTAACTCCATTTCTAAAGGCAAACACACAGCATAGTTCTCATGCATTGATCACACTCTGCTTTAGAGCGAGAAGCACGCTCTTGCTTTCTAGAGTCTCTAAGACAGCAGGAAACGTGAGTGTGCTGAGAACAAAAGAACGGTGTTTCCTACACATACGGACCATATCTAGTCCAACTCATCTTCTGAAACTGATACAAAGCACTGGTCCTCTAACATCCAATGCTTGTAAGTTAAGATGGGAAACGTGTGAGCTTCATGAACGATGTAGTTCGTTTGAGCAAAAAAGTGACTGCCCTTACCTGAATTGAAGTCTTGCTTGTGTGAAGACTCAGAGCCTGGGATTTAACTCCATTGCTGAATTGAAACACACAGCAGTGTTCTCTTCCATTGATCACACTCTGCTTTAGAATAAGAAGCACGCTCTTGCTTTTTAGAGTCTCTAAGACAGGAGGAAACGTGATTTTGCTGAGAACAAAAGAACGGAGTTTCCTACACATACGGACTATATCTAGTCCAAATCTGCTTCTGAAACTGATACAAAGCACTGACCCTCTAACATCCAATGCGTGTTAGTTAAGATGGGAAACGTGTGAGCTTCATGAACGATGTAGTTCGTTTGAGCAGAAAAGTGACTTCCTTACCTGAATTGAAGTCTTGCTTGTAGGGAGCCTCAGAGCCTGGGATTTAACTCCATTTCTGAAGGCAAACACACAGCATAGTTCTCATCCATGGATCACACTCTGCTTTAGAGCGAGAAGCACGCTCTTGCTTTCTAGAGTCTCTAAGACAGCAGGAAACGTGAGTGTGCTGAGAACAAAAGAACGGTGTTTCCTACACAGACGGACCATATCTAGTACAAATCTGCTTCTTAAACTCATACAAAGCACTGATCCTCTAACATCCAATGCTTGTCTGTTAAGATGAGAAATGTGTGAGCTCAGTGAACGATGTAGTTCGTTTGAGCTGAAAAGTGACTGCCCTTACCTGAATTGAAGTCTTGCTTGTAGGAAGACACAGAGATTGGGATTTAACTCCATTTCTGAAGGGAAACACACAGCATAGTTCTCATCCATGGATCACAATCTGCTTTAGAGCGAGACGCACGCTCTTGCTTTCTAGAGTCTCTAACACAGCAGGAAACGTCAGTGTGCTGAGAACAAAAGAACGGTGTTTCCTAAACATACGGACCATATCTAGTCCAACTCTGCCTCTGAATCTCATACAAAGCACTGGTCCTCTAACATCCAACGCTTGTCAGTTAAGATGAGAAACGAGTGAGCTTCATGAATGATGTAGTTCGTTTGAGCTGAAAAGTGACTGCCCTTACCTGAAACGAAGTCTTGCTTGGAGGAAGACTCAGAGCCTGGGATTTAACTCCATTTCTGAAGTGAAACACACAGCGTAGTTCTCATCCATGGATCACACTCTGCTTTAGAGCAAGAAGCACACTCTTGCTTTCTAGAGTCTCTAAGACAGCAGGAAATCTGAGTGTGCCCAGAACAAAAGAACGGTGTTTCCTACACATACGGACTATATGTAGTCCAAAACTTCTTCTGAAACTGATAGAAAGCACTGGTCCTCTAACATCCAATGCTTGTCAGTTAAGATGAGAAACGTGTGAGCTTCGTGAAAGATGTAGTTCGTTTGAGCAGAAAAGTGACTGCCCTTACCTGAAACGAAGTCTTGCTTGTAGGAAGACACAGAGCCTGGGATTTAACTCCATTTCTGAAGGGAAACACACAGCATAGTATTCATCCATGGATCACACTGTGGTTAGAGCGAGAAGCACACTCTTGCTTTCTAGAGTCTCTAAGACAGCAGGAAATTTGAGTGTGCCCAGAACAATAGAACGGTGTTTCCTACACATATGGACCATATCCAGTCCAAATCTTCTTCTGAAACTGATATAAAGCATTGACCCTCTAACATCCAATGCTTGTCAGTTAAGATGAGAAACGTGTGACCTCTGTGAACAATGTAGTTCGTTTGAGCAGAAAAGTGACTGTCCTTACCTGAAACGAAGTCTTGCTTGTGGGAAGACTCAGAGCCTAGGATTTAACTCCATTTCTGAAGGCAAACACACGGCATAGTTCTCATCCATGGATCACACTCTGCTTTAGAGCGAGAAGCACGCTCTTGCTTTCTAGAGTCTCTAAGACAGCAGGAAACGTGAGTGTGCTGTGAACAAAAGAACGGTGTTTCCTACACATACGGACGATATGTAGTCCAAAACTTCTTCTCAAACTGATACAATGCACTGGTCCTCTCACATCCAATGCTAGTCAGTTAAGATGATAATCGTGTGATCTTCCTTAACGATGTAGTTCGTTTGAGCAGAAAAGTGACTGCCCTTACCTGAAATGAAGTCTTGCTTGTAGGAAGACTCAGAGCCTGGGATTTAACTCCATTTCTCAAGTGAAACACACAGCAGTGTTCTCATCCATTGATGACCCTCTGCTTTAGAACAAGAAACACGCTCTTGCTTTCTAGAGTCTCTAAGACAGCAGGAAACGTGAGTGTGCTGAGAACAAAAGAACGGTGTTTCATACACATACAGACCATATCTAGTCCAACTTTGCTTCTTAAACTGATACAAAGCACTGGTCCTCTAACATCCAATGCTTGTCTGTTAAGATGAGAAATGTGTGAGCTCAGTGAACGATGTAGTTCGTTTGAGCTGAAAAGTGACTGCCCTTACCTGAAACGAAGTCTTGCTAGTAGGAAGACACAGAGATTGGGATTTAACTCCATTTCTGAAGGGAAACACACAGCATAGTTCTCATCCATGAATCACAATCTGCTTTAGAGCGAGAAGCACGCTCTTGCTTTATAGAGTCTCTAACACAGCAGGAAACGTGAGTGTGCTGAGAAAAAAAGAACGGTGTTTCCTACACATACGGACCATATCTAGTCCAACTCTGCTTCTGAAACTGATACAAAGCACTGGTCCTCTAACATCCAATGTTTGTCAGTTAAGATGAGAAACGTGTGTGCTTTGTGAATGATGTAGTTCATTTGAGCAGAAAAGTGACTGCCTTACCTGAATTGAAGTCTTGCTTGTAGGAAGACTCAGAGCCTGGGATTTAAATCCATTTCTGAAGGCAAACACACAGCATAGTTCTCATCCATGGATCACACTCTGCTTTAGAGCGAGAAGCACGCTCTTGCTTTCTAGAGTCTCTAAGACAGCAGGAAACGTGAGTGTGCCCAGAACAAAAGAACGGTGTTTCCTACACATACGGACTATATGTAGTCCAAAACTTCTTCTGAAACAGATAGAATGCACTGGTCCTCTAATATCCAATGCTTGTCAGTTAAGATGAGAAACGTGTGTGCTTCGTGAAAGATGCAGTTCGTTTGAGCAGAAAAGTGACTGCCCTTACCTGAAACGAAGTCTTGCTTGTAGGGAGACTCAGAGCCTGGGATTTAACTCCTTTTCTGAAGTGAAACACACAACATAGTTTTCATCCATGGATCACACTCTGCTTTAGAACGAGAAGCACACTCTTGCTTTCTAGAGTCTCTAAGACAGCAGGAAACGTGAGTGTGCTGAGAACAAAAGAACGGTGTTTCCTACACAGACGGACCATATCTAGTCCAAATCTGCTTCTTAAACTGATACAAAGCACTGATCCTCTAACATCCAATGCTTGTCTGTTAAGATGAGAAATGTGTGAGCTCATTGAACGATGTAGTTCGTTTGAGCTGAAAAGTGACTGCCCTTACCTGAATTGAATTCTTGCTTGTAGGAAGACACAGAGATTGGGATTTAACTCCATTTCTGAAGGGAAACACACAGCATAGTTCTCATCCATGGATCACAATCTGCTTTAGAGCGAGAAGCACGCTCTTGCTTTCTAGAGTCTCTAACACAGCAGGAAACGTGAGTGTGCTGAGAACAAAAGAACGGTGTTTCCTACACATACGGACCATATCTAGTCCAATTCTGCCTCTGAATCTCATACAAAGCACTGGTCCTCTAACATCCAACGCTTGTCAGTTAAGATGAGAAACGAGTGAGCTTCATGAACGATGTAGTTCGTTTGAGCTGAAAAGTGACTGCCCTTACCTGAAACGAAGTCTTGCTTGGAGGAAGACTCAGAGCCTGGGATTTAACTCCATTTCTGAAGTGAAACACACAGCGTAGTTCTCATCCATGGATCACACTCTGCTTTAGAGCAAGAAGCTCACTCTTGCTTTCTAGAGTCTCTAAGACAGCAGGAAATCTGAGTGTGCCCAGCACAAAAGAACGGTGTTTCCTACACATACGGACTATATGTAGTCCAAAACTTCTTCTGAAACTGATAGAAAGCACTGGTCCTCTAACATCCAATGCTTGTCAGTTAAGATGAGAAACGTGTGAGCTTCGTGAAAGATGTAGTTCGTTTGAGCAGAAAAGTGACTGCCCTTACCTGAAACGAAGTCTTGCTTGTAGGAAGACACAGAGCCTGGGATTTAACTCCATTTCTGAAGGGAAACACACAGCATAGTATTCATCCATGGATCACACTGTGGTTAGAGCGAGAAGCACACCCTTGCTTTCTAGAGTCTCTAAGACAGCAGGAAATTTGAGTGTGCCCAGAACAATAAAACGGTGTTTCCTACACATATGGACCATATCCAGTCCAAATCTTCTTCTGAAACTGATATAAAGCATTGACCCTCTAACATCCAATGCTTGTCAGTTAAGATGAGAAACGTGTGACCTCTGTGAACAATGTAGTTCGTTTGAGCAGAAAAGTGACTGTCCTTACCTGAAACGAAGTCTTGCTTGTGGGAAGACTCAGAGCCTGGGACTTAACTCCATTTCTGAAGGCAAACACACAGCATAGTTCTCATCCATGGATCACACTCTGCTTTACAGCGAGAAGCACGCTCTTGCTTTCTAGAGTCTCTAAGACAGCAGGAAACGTGAGTGTGCTGTGAACAAAAGAACGGTGTTTCCTACACATACGGACGATATCTACTCCAACTCTTCTTCTGAAATTGATACAAAGCACTGGTCCTCTAACATTCAATGCTTGTCAATAAAGATGGGAAACGTGTGATCTTCATGAACGATGTAGTTTGTTTGAGCAAAAAAGTGACTGCCCTTACCTTAAACGAAGTCTTGCTTGTACGAAGACACAGAGCCTGGGATTTAACTCCATTTCTGAATTGAAACACACAGCAGTGTTCTCATCCATTGATCACACTCTGCTTTAGAATAAGAAGCACGCTCTTGCTTTTTAGAGTCTCTAAGACAGGAGGAAACGTGATTTTGCTGAGAACAAAAGAACGGAGTTTCCTACACATACGGACCATATCTAGTCCAAATCTGCTTCTGAAACTGATACAAAGCACTGACCATCTAACATCCAACGCTTGTCAGTTAAGAAGAGAAACGTGTGAGCTATGTGAACGATGTAGTTCGTTTGAGCAGAGAAGTGACTGTCCTTACCTGAAAGGAAGTCTTGCATATAGGAAGACTCAGAGCCTGGGATTTAACTCCATTTCTAAAGGCAAACACACAGCATAGTTCTCATGCATTGATCACACTCTGCTTTAGAGCGAGAAGCACGCTCTTGCTTTCTAGAGTCTCTAAGACAGCAGGAAACGTGAGTGTGCTGAGAACAAAAGGACGGTGTTTCCTACACATACGGACTATATGTAGTCCAAAACTTCTTCTGAAACAGATAGAATGCACTGGTCCTCTAATATCCAATGCTTGTCAGTTAAGATGAGAAACGTGTGTGCTTCGTGAAAGATGCAGTTCGTTTGAGCAGAAAAGTGACTGCCCTTACCTGAAACGAAGTCTTGCTTGTAGGGAGACTCAGAGCCTGGGATTTAACTCCTTTTCTGAAGTGAAACACACAACATAGTTTTCATCCATGGATCACACTCTGCTTTAGAACGAGAAGCACACTCTTGCTTTCTAGAGTCTCTAAGACAGCAGGAAACGTGAGTGTGCTGAGAACAAAAGAACGGTGTTTCCTACACATACGGACCATATCTAGTCCAACTCATCTTCTGAAACTGATACAAAGCACTGGTCCTCTAACATCCAATGCTTGTCAGTTAAGATGGGAAACGTGTGAGCTTCATGAACGATGTAGTTCGTTTGAGCAAAAAAGTGACTGCCCTTACCTGAATTGAAGTCTTGCTTGTGTGAAGACTCAGAGCCTGGGATTTAACTCCATTGCTGAATTGAAACACACAGCAGTGTTCTCTTCCATTGATCACACTCTGCTTTAGAATAAGAAGCACGCTCTTGCTTTTTAGAGTCTCTAAGACAGGAGGAAACGTGATTTTGCTGAGAACAAAAGAACGGAGTTTCCTACACATACGGACTATATCTAGTCCAAATCTGCTTCTGAAACTGATACAAAGCACTGACCCTCTAACATCCAATGCGTGTTAGTTAAGATGGGAAACGTGTGAGCTTCATGAACGATGTAGTTCGTTTGAGCCGAAAAGTGACTTCCTTACCTGAATTGAAGTCTTGCTTGTAGGGAGCCTCAGAGCCTGGGATTTAACTCCATTTCTTAAGGCAAACACACAGCATAGTTCTCATCCATGGATCACACTCTGCTTTAGAGCGAGAAGCACGCTCTTGCTTTCTAGAGTCTCTAAGACAGCAGGAAACGTGAGTGTGCTGAGAACAAAAGAACGGTGTTTCCTACACAGACGGACCATATCTAGTACAAATCTGCTTCTTAAACTCATACAAAGCACTGATCCTCTAACATCCAATGCTTGTCTGTTAAGATGAAAAATGTGTGAGCTCAGTGAACGATGTAGGTCGTTTGAGCTGAAAAGTGACTGCCCTTACGTGAATTGAAGTCTTGCTTGTAGGAAGACACAGAGATTGGGATTTAACTCCATTTCTGAAGGGAAACACACAGCATAGTTCTCATCCATGGATCACAATCTGCTTTAGAGCGAGACGCACGCTCTTGCTTTCTAGAGTCTCTAACACAGCAGGAAACGTCAGTGTGCTGAGAACAAAAGAACGGTGTTTCCTAAACATACGGACCATATCTAGTCCAACTCTGCCTCTGAATCTCATACAAAGCACTGGTCCTCTAACATCCAACGCTTGTCAGTTAAGATGAGAAATGAGTGAGCTTCATGAACGATGTAGTTCGTTTGAGCTGAAAAGTGACTGCCCTTACCTGAAACGAAGTCTTGCTTGGAGGAAGACTCAGAGCCTGGGATTTAACTCCATTTCTGAAGTGAAACACACAGCGTAGTTCTCATCCATGGATCACACTCTGCTTTAGAGCAAGAAGCTCACTCTTGCTTTCTAGAGTCTCTAAGACAGCAGGAAATCTGAGTGTGCCCAGCACAAAAGAACGGTGTTTCCTACACATACGGACTATATGTAGTCCAAAACTTCTTCTGAAACAGATAGAAAGCACTGGTCCTCTAACATCCAATGCTTGTCAGTTAAGATCAGAAACGTGTGAGCTTCGTGAAAGATGTAGTTCGTTTGAGCAGAAAAGTGACTGCCCTTACCTGAAACGAAGTCTTGCTTGTAGGAAGACACAGAGCCTGGGATTTAACTCCATTTCTGAAGGGAAACACACAGCATAGTATTCATCCATGGATCACACTGTGGTTAGAGCGAGAAGAACACTCTTGCTTTCTAGAGTCTCTAAGACAGCAGGAAATTTGAGTGTGCCCAGAACAATAGAACGGTGTTTCCTACACATATGGACCATATCCAGTCCAAATCTTCTTCTGAAACTGATATAAAGCATTGACCCTCTAACATCCAATGCTTGTCAGTTAAGATGAGAAACGTGTGACCTCTGTGAACAATGTAGTTCGTTTGAGCAGAAAAGTGACTGTCCTTACCTGAAACGAAGTCTTGCTTGTGGGAAGACTCAGAGCCTGGGACTTAACTCCATTTCTGAAGGCAAACACACAGCATAGTTCTCATCCATGGATCACACTCTGCTTTACAGCGAGAAGCACGCTCTTGCTTTCTAGAGTCTCTAAGACAGCAGGAAACGTGAGTGTGCTGTGAACAAAAGAACGGTGTTTCCTACACATACGGACGATATCTACTCCAACTCTTCTTCTGAAATTGATACAAAGCACTGGTCCTCTAACATTCAATGCTTGTCAATAAAGATGGGAAACGTGTGATCTTCATGAACGATGTAGTTTGTTTGAGCAAAAAAGTGACTGCCCTTACCTTAAACGAAGTCTTGCTTGTACGAAGACACAGAGCCTGGGATTTAACTCCATTTCTGAATTGAAACACACAGCAGTGTTCTCATCCATTGATCACACTCTGCTTTAGAATAAGAAGCACGCTCTTGCTTTTTAGAGTCTCTAAGACAGGAGGAAACGTGATTTTGCTGAGAACAAAAGAACGGAGTTTCCTACACATACGGACCATATCTAGTCCAAATCTGCTTCTGAAACTGATACAAAGCACTGACCATCTAACATCCAACGCTTGTCAGTTAAGAAGAGAAACGTGTGAGCTATGTGAACGATGTAGTTCGTTTGAGCAGAGAAGTGACTGTCCTTACCTGAAAGGAAGTCTTGCATATAGGAAGACTCAGAGCCTGGGATTTAACTCCATTTCTAAAGGCAAACACACAGCATAGTTCTCATCCATGGATCAAACTCTGCTTTACAGCGAGAAGCACGCTCTTGCTTTCTAGAGTCTCTAAGACAGCAGGAAACGTGAGTGTGCTGAGAACAAAAGAACGGTGTTTCCTACACATACGGACCATATCTAGTCCAACTCATCTTCTGAAACTGATACAAAGCACTGGTCCTCTAACATCCAATGCTTGTCAGTTAAGATGGGAAACGTGTGAGCTTCATGAACGATGTAGTTCGTTTGAGCAAAAAAGTGACTGCCCTTACCTGAATTGAAGTCTTGCTTGTGTGAAGACTCAGAGCCTGGGATTTAACTCCATTGCTGAATTGAAACACACAGCAGTGTTCTCTTCCATTGATCACACTCTGCTTTAGAATAAGAAGCACGCTCTTGCTTTTTAGAGTCTCTAAGACAGGAGGAAACGTGATTTTGCTGAGAACAAAAGAACGGAGTTTCCTACACATACGGACTATATCTAGTCCAAATCTGCTTCTGAAACTGATACAAAGCACTGACCCTCTAACATCCAATGCGTGTTAGTTAAGATGGGAAACGTGTGAGCTTCATGAACGATGTAGTTCGTTTGAGCAGAAAAGTGACTTCCTTACCTGAATTGAAGTCTTGCTTGTAGGGAGCCTCAGAGCCTGGGATTTAACTCCATTTCTGAAGGCAAACACACAGCATAGTTCTCATCCATGGATCACACTCTGCTTTAGAGCGAGAAGCACGCTCTTGCTTTCTAGAGTCTCTAAGACAGCAGGAAACGTGAGTGTGCTGAGAACAAAAGAACGGTGTTTCCTACACAGACGGACCATATCTAGTACAAATCTGCTTCTTAAACTCATACAAAGCACTGATCCTCTAACATCCAATGCTTGTCTGTTAAGATGAGAAATGTGTGAGCTAAGTGAACGATGTAGGTCGTTTGAGCTGAAAAGTGACTGCCCTTACGTGAATTGAAGTCTTGCTTGTAGGAAGACACAGAGATTGGGATTTAACTCCATTTCTGAAGGGAAACACACAGCATAGTTCTCATCCATGGATCACAATCTGCTTTAGAGCGAGACGCACGCTCTTGCTTTCTAGAGTCTCTAACACAGCAGGAAACGTCAGTGTGCTGAGAACAAAAGAACGGTGTTTCCTAAACATACGGACCATATCTAGTCCAACTCTGCCTCTGAATCTCATACAAAGCACTGGTCCTCTAACATCCAACGCTTGTCAGTTAAGATGAGAAACGAGTGAGCTTCATGAATGATGTAGTTCGTTTGAGCTGAAAAGTGACTGCCCTTACCTGAAACGAAGTCTTGCTTGGAGGAAGACTCAGAGCCTGGGATTTAACTCCATTTCTGAAGTGAAACACACAGCGTAGTTCTCATCCATGGATCACACTCTGCTTTAGAGCAAGAAGCACACTCTTGCTTTCTAGAGTCTCTAAGACAGCAGGAAATCTGAGTGTGCCCAGAACAAAAGAACGGTGTTTCCTACACATACGGACTATATGTAGTCCAAAACTTCTTCTGAAACTGATAGAAAGCACTGGTCCTCTAACATCCAATGCTTGTCAGTTAAGATGAGAAACGTGTGAGCTTCGTGAAAGATGTAGTTCGTTTGAGCAGAAAAGTGACTGCCCTTACCTGAAACGAAGTCTTGCTAGTAGGAAGACACAGAGATTGGGATTTAACTCCATTTCTGAAGGGAAACACACAGCATAGTTCTCATCCATGAATCACAATCTGCTTTAGAGCGAGAAGCACGCTCTTGCTTTCTAGAGTCTCTAACACAGCAGGAAACGTGAGTGTGCTGAGAAAAAAAGATCGGTGTTTCCTACATATACGGACCATATCTAGTCCAACTCTGCTTCTGAAACTGATACAAAGCACTGGTCCTCTAACATCCAATGTTTGTCAGTTAAGATGAGAAACGTGTGTGCTTTGTGAATGATGTAGTTCCTTTGAACTGAAAAGTGACTACCCTTACATGAAAAGAAGTCTTGCCTGTAGGAAGACACAGAGCCTGGGATTTAACTCCATTTCTGAAGGGAAACACACAGCATAGTATTCATCCATGGATCACACTGTGGTTAGAGCGAGAAGCACACTCTTGCTTCCTAGAGTCTCTAAGACAGCAGGAAATTTGTGTGTGCCCAGAACAATAGAACGGTGTTTCCTACACATACGGACCATATCCAGTCCAAATATGCTTCTGAAACTGATATAAAGCATTGACCCTCTAACATCCAATGCTTGTCAGTTAAGATGAGAAACGTGTGAGCTCTGTGAACGATGTAGTTCGTTTAAGCAGAAAAGTGACTGTCCTTACCTGAAACGAAGTCTTGCTTGTGGGAAGACTCAGAGCCTGGGATTTAACTCCATTTCTGAAGGCAAACACACAGCATAGTTCTCATCCATGGATCACACTCTGCTTTAGAGCTAGAAGCACGCTCTTGCTTTCTAGAGTCTCTAAGACAGCAGGAAACGTGAGTGTGCTGTGAACAAAGGAACGGTGTTTCCTACACATACGGACGATATCTACTCCAACTCTTCTTCTGAAACTGATACAAAGCACTGGTCCTCTAACATCCAATGTTTGTCAATTAAGATGGGAAACGTGTGAGCTTCATGAACGATGTAGTTTGTTTGAGCAAAAAAGTGACTGCCCTTACCTTAAACGAAGTCTTGCTTGTAGGAAGACTCAGATCCTGGGATTTAACTCCATTTCTGAATTGAAACACACAGCATAGTTCTCATCCATGGATCACACTCTGCTTTAGAGCGAGAAGCACGCTCTTGCTTTCTAGAGTCTCTAAGACAGCATGAAACGTGAGTGTGCTGAGAACAAAAGAACGGTGTTTCCTACACATACGGACCATATCTAGTCCAACTCATCTTCTGAAACTGATACAAAACACTGGTCCTCTAACATCCAATGCTTGTCAGTTAAGATGGGAAACTTGTGAGCTTCATGAACGATGTAGTTCGTTTGAGCAAAAAAGTGACTGCCCTTACCTGAATTGAAGTCTTGCTTGTAGGAAGACTCAGAGCCTGGGATTTAACTACATTTCTGAAGGCAAACACACTGCATAGTTCTCATCCATGGATCACACTCTGCTTTAGAGTGAGAAGCAAGCTCTTGCTTTCTAGAGTCTCTACGACAGCAGGAAACGTGAGTGTGCTGAGAACAAAAGAACGGTGTTTCCTACACATACGGACTATATGTAGTCCAAAACTTCTTCTCAAACTGATACAATGCACTGGCCCTCTAACATCCAATGCTAGTCAGTTAAGATGATAATCGTGTGATCTTCGTTAACAATGTAGTTCGTTTGAGCAGAAAAGTGACTGCCCTTACCTGAAATGAAGTCTTGCTTGTAGGAAGATTCAGAGCCTGGGATTTAACTCCATTTCTGAAGTGAAACACACAGCAGTGTTCTCATCCATTGATGACACTCTGCTTTAGAACAAGAAGCACGCTCTTGCTTTCTAGAGTCTCTAAAACAGCAGGAAACGTGAGTGTGCTGAGAACAAAAGAACGGTGTTTCCTACACATACGGACCATATCTAGTCCAACTTTGCTTCTTAAACTGATACAAAGCACTGGTCCTCTAACATCCAATGCTTGTCTGTTAAGATGAGAAATGTGTGAGCTCAGTGAACGATGTAGTTCGTTTGACCTGAAAAGAGACTGCCCTTACCTGAAACGAAGTCTTGCTTGTAGGAAGACACAGAGATTGGGATTTAACTCTATTTCTGTATTGAAACACACAGCAGTGTTCTCATCCATTGATCACACTCTGCTTTAGAATAAGAAGCACGCTCTTGCTTTTTAGAGTCTCTAAGACAGGAGGAAACGTGATTTTGCTGAGAACAAAAGAACGGATTTTCCTACACATACGGACCATATCTAGTCCAAATCTGCTTCTGAAACTGATACAAAGCACTGACCCTCTAACATCCAATGCTTGTTAGTTAAGATGGGAAATGTGTGAGCTTCATGAACGATGTAGTTCATTTGAGCAGAAAAGTGACTGCCTTACCTGAATTGAAGTCTTGCTTGTAGGAAGACTCAGATCCTGGGATTTAAATCCATTTCTGAAGGCAAACACACAGCATAGTTCTCATCCATGGATCACACTCTGCTTTAGAGCGAGAAGCACGCTCTTGCTTTCTAGAGTCTCTAAGACAGCAGGAAACGTGAGTGTGCCCAGAACAAAAGAACGGTGTTTCCTACACATACGGACTATATGTAGTCCAAAACTTCTTCTGAAACAGATAGAATGCACTGGTCCTCTAATATCCAATGCTTGTCAGGTAAGATGAGAAACGTGTGTGCTTCGTGAAAGATGCAGTTCGTTTGAGCAGAAAAGTGACTGCCCTTACCTGAAACGAAGTCTTGCTTGTAGGAAGACTCAGAGCCTGGGATTTAACTCCTTTTCTGAAGTGAAACACACAGCATAGTTTTCATCCATGGATCATACTCTGCTTTAGAACGAGAAGCACGCTCTTGCTTTCTAGAGTGTCTAAGACAGCAGGAAACGTGAGTGTGCTGAGAACAAAAGAACGGTGTTTCCTACACAGACGGACCATATCTAGTCCAAATCTGCTTCTTAAACTGATACAAAGCACTGATCCTCTAACATCCAATGCTTGTCTGTTAAGATGAGAAATGTGTGAGCTCAGTGAACGATGTAGTTCGTTTGAGCTGAAAAGAGACTTCCCTTACCTGAATTGAAGTCTTGCTTGTAGGAAGACACAGAGATTGGGATTTAACTCCATTTCTGAAGGGAAACACACAGCATAGTTCTCATCCATGGATCACAATCTGCTTTAGAGCGAGAAGCACGCTCTTGCTTTCTAGAGTCTCTAACACAGCAGGAAACGTGAGTGTGCTGAGAACAAAAGAACGGTGTTTCCTACACATACGGACTATATGTAGTCCAAAACTTCTTCTGAAACAGATAGAATGCACTGGTCCTCTAACATCCAATGCTAGTCAGTTAAGATGATAATCGTGTGATCTTCCTTAACGATGTAGTTCGTTTGAGCAGAAAAGTGACTGCCCTTACCTGAAACGAAGTCTTGCTTGTAGGAAGACTCAGAGCCTGGGATTTAACTCCATTTCTGAAGTGAAACACACAGCGTAGTTCTCATCCATGGATGACAATCTGCTTTAGAGCAAGAAGCACACTCTTGCTTTCTAGATTCTCTAAGACAGCAGGAAATCTGAGTGTGCCCAGAACAAAAGAACGGTGTTTCCTACACATACGGACTATATGTAGTCCAAAACTTCTTCTGAAACTGATAGAAAGCACTGGTCCTCTAACATCCAATGCTTGTCAGTTAAGATGAGAAACGTGTGAGCTTCGTGAAAGATGTAGTTCGTTTGAGCAGAAAAGTGACTGCCCTTACCTGAAACGAAGTCTTGCTTGTAGGAAGACACAGAGCCTGGGATTTAACTCCATTTCTGAAGGGAAACACACAGCATAGTATTCATCCATGGATCACACTGTGGTTAGAGCGAGAAGAACACTCTTGCTTTCTAGAGTCTCTAAGACAGCAGGAAATTTGAGTGTGCCCAGAACAATAGAACGGTGTTTCCTACACATATGGACCATATCCAGTCCAAATCTTCTTCTGAAACTGATATAAAGCATTGACCCTCTAACATCCAATGCTTGTCAGTTAAGATGAGAAACGTGTGACCTCTGTGAACAATGTAGTTCGTTTGAGCAGAAAAGTGACTGTCCTTACCTGAAACGAAGTCTTGCTTGTGGGAAGACTCAGAGCCTAGGATTTAACTCCATTTCTGAAGGCAAACACACGGCATAGTTCTCATCCATGGATCACACTCTGCTTTAGAGCGAGAAGCACGCTCTTGCTTTCTAGAGTCTCTAAGACAGCGGGAAACGTGAGTGTGCTGTGAACAAAAGAACGGTGTTTCCTACACATACGGACGATATGTAGTCCAAAACTTCTTCTCAAACTGATACAATGCACTGGTCCTCTAACATCCAATGCTAGTCAGTTAAGATGATAATCGTGTGATCTTCCTTAACGATGTAGTTCGTTTGAGCAGAAAAGTGACTGCCCTTACCTGAAATGAAGTCTTGCTTGTAGGAAGACTCAGAGCCTGGGATTTAACTCCATTTCTCAAGTGAAACACACAGCAGTGTTCTCATCCATTGATGACCCTCTGCTTTAGAACAAGAAGCACGCTCTTGCTTTCTAGAGTCTCTAAGACAGCAGGAAACGTGAGTGTGCTGAGAACAAAAGAACGGTGTTTCATACACATACAGACCATATCTAGTCCAACTTTGCTTCTTAAACTGATACAAAGCACTGGTCCTCTAACATCCAATGCTTGTCTGTTAAGATGAGAAATGTGTGAGCTCAGTGAACGATGTAGTTCGTTTGAGCTGAAAAGTGACTGCCCTTACCTGAAACGAAGTCTTGCTAGTAGGAAGACACAGAGATTGGGATTTAACTCCATTTCTGAAGGGAAACACACAGCATAGTTCTCATCCATGAATCACAATCTGCTTTAGAGCGAGAAGCACGCTCTTGCTTTCTAGAGTCTCTAACACAGCAGGAAACGTGAGTGTGCTGAGAAAAAAAGAACGGTGTTTCCTACACATACGGACCATATCTAGTCCAACTCTGCTTCTGAAACTGATACAAAGCACTGGTCCTCTAACATCCAATGTTTGTCAGTTAAGATGAGAAACGTGTGTGCTTTGTGAATGATGTAGTTCCTTTGAACTGAAAAGTGACTACCCTTACATGAAATGAAGTCTTGCTTGTAGGAAGACACAGAGCCTGGGATTTAACTCCATTTCTGAAGGGAAACACACAGCATAGTATTCATCCATGGATCACACTGTGGTTAGAGCGAGAAGCACACTCTTGCTTTCTAGAGTCTCTAAGACAGCAGGAAATTTGTGTGTGCCCAGAACAATAGAACGGTGTTTCCTACACATACGGACCATATCCAGTCCAAATATGCTTCTGAAACTGATATAAAGCATTGACCCTCTAACATCCAATGCTTGTCAGTTAAGATGAGAAACGTGTGAGCTCTGTGAACGATGTAGTTCGTTTAAGCAGAAAAGTGACTGTCCTTACCTGAATCGAAGTCTTGCTTGTGGGAAGACTCAGAGCCTGGGATTTAACTCCATTTCTGAAGGCAAACACACAGCATAGTTCTCATCCATGGATCACACTCTGCTTTAGAGCGAGAAGCACGCTCTTGCTTTCTAGAGTCTCTAAGACAGCAGGAAACGTGAGTGTGCTGTGAACAAAGGAACGGTGTTTCCTACACATACGGACGATATCTAGTCAAACTCTTCTTCTGAAACTGATACAAAGCACTGGTCCTCTAACATCCAATGTTTGTCAATTAAGATGGGAAACGTGTGAGCTTCATGAACGATGTAGTTTGTTTGAGCAAAAAAGTGACTGCCCTTACCTTAAACGAAGTCTTGCTTGTAGGAAGACTCAGAGCCTGGGATTTAACTCCATTTCTGAAGTGAAACACACAGCAGTGTTCTCATCCATTGATCACACTCTGCTTTAGAACAAGAACCACGATCATGCTTTCTAGAGTCTCTAAGACAGGAGGAAACGTGATTTTGCTGAGAACAAAAGAACGGAGTTTCCTACACATACGGACCATATCTAGTCCAAATCTGCTTCTGAAACTGATACAAAGCACTGACCATCTAACATCCAATGCTTGTCAGTTAAGAAGAGAAACGTGTGAGCTATGTGAACGATGTAGTTCGTTTGAGCAGAGAAGTGACTGTCCTTACCTGAAAGGAAGTCTTGCATATAGGAAGACTCAGAGCCTGGGATTTAACTCCATTTCTAAAGGCAAACACACAGCATAGTTCTCATCCATGGATCACACTCTGCTTTAGAGCGAGAAGCACGCTCTTGCTTTCTAGAGTCTCTAAGACAGCATGAAACGTGAGTGTGCTGAGAACAAAAGAACGGTGTTTCCTACACATATGGACCATATCTAGTCCAACTCATCTTCTGAAACTGATACAAAACACTGGTCCTCTAACATCCAATGCTTGTCAGTTAAGATGGGAAACTTGTGAGCTTCATGAACGATGTAGTTCGTTTGAGAAAAAAAGTGACTGCCCTTACCTTAAAGGAAGTCTTGCTTTTACAAAGACTCAGAGCCTGGGATTTAACTCCATTTCTGAATTGAAACACTCAGCAGTGTTCTCATCCATTGATCACACTCTGCTTTAGAATAAGAAGCACGCTCTTGCTTTTTACAGTCTCTAAGACAGGAGGAAACGTGATTTTGCTGAGAAAAAAAGAACGGAGTTTCCTACACATACGGACCATATCTATTCCAACTCTGCTTCTGAAACTGATACAAAGCACTGACCCTCTAACATCCAATGCTTGTTAGTTAAGATGGGAAACGTGTGAGCTTCATGAACGATGTAGTTCGTTTGAGCAGAAAAGTGACTTCCTTACCTGAATTGAAGTCTTGCTTGTAGGAAGACTCAGAGCCTGGGATTTAACTCCATTTCTGAAGGCAAACACACAGCATAGTTCTCATCCATGGATCACACTCTGCTTTATAGCGAGAAGCACGCTCTTGCTTTCTAGAGTCTCTAAGACAGCAGGAAACGTGAGTGTGCTGAGAACAAAAGAATGGTGTTTCCTACACATACAGACAATATATAGTCCAACTCTGCTTCTGAAACTGATACAAAGCACTGGTCCTCTAACATCCAATGCTTGGCAGTTAAGATGAGAAACGTGTGAGCTTCGTGAAAGATGTAGTTCGTTTGAGCAGAAAAGTGACTACCCTTACCTGAAACGAAGTCTTGCTTGTAGGAAGACACAGAGCCTGGGATTTAACTCCATTTCTGAAGGGAAATACACAGCATAGTATTCATCCATGGATCACACTGTGGTTAGAGCGAGAAGCACACTCTTGCTTTCTAGAGTCTCTAAGACAGCAGAAATTTGAGTGTGCCCAGGACAATAGAACGGTGTTTCCTACACATATGGACCATATCCAGTCCAAATCTTCTTCTGAAACTGATATAAAGCATTGATCCTCTAACATCCAATGCTTGTCAGTTAAGATGAGAAACGTGTGACCTCTGTGAACAATGTAGTTCGTTTGAGCAGAAAAGTGACTGTGCTTACCTGAAACGAAGTCTTGCTTGTAGGAAGAGTCAGAGCCTGGGATTTAACTCCATTTCTGAAGGCAAACACACAGCATAGTTCTCATCCATGGATCACACTCTGCTTTAGAGCGAGAACCACGCTCTTGCTTTCTAGAGTCTCTAAGACAGCAGGAAACGTGAGTGTACTGATAACAAAAGAACGGTGTTTCCTACACATACGGACCATATCTAGTCCAACTCATGTTCTGAAACTGATACAAACTACTGGTCCTCTAACATCCAATGCTTGTCAGTTAAGATGGGAAACGTGTGAGCTTCATGAACGATGTAGTTCGTTTGAGAAAAAAAGTGACTGCCCTTACCTTAAAGGAAGTCTTGCTTTTACAAAGACTCAGAGCCTGGGATTTAACTCCATTTCTGAATTGAAACACTCAGCAGTGTTCTCATCCATTGATCACACTCTGCTTTAGAATAAGAAGCACGCTCTTGCTTTTTACAGTCTCTAAGACAGGAGGAAACGTGATTTTGCTGAGAAAAAAAGAACGGAGTTTCCTACACATACGGACCATATCTATTCCAACTCTGCTTCTGAAACTGATACAAAGCACTGACCCTCTAACATCCAATGCTTGTCAGTTAAGATGGGAAACGTGTGAGCTTCATGAACGATGTAGTTCGTTTGAGCAGAAAAGTGACTGCCTTACCTGAATTGAAGACTTGCTTGTAGGAAGACTCAGAGCCTAGGATTTAACTCCATTTCTGAAGGCAAACACACAGCATAGTTCTCATCCATGGATCACACTCTGCTTTAGAGCGAGAAGCATGCTCTTGCTTTCTAGATTCTCTAAGACAGCAGGAAACGTGAGTGTGCTGACAACAAAAGAACGGTGTTTCCTACACATACGGACCATATCTAGTCCAAATCTGCTTCTTAAACTGATACAAAACACTGATCTTCTAACAGCCAATGCTTGTCTGTTAAGATGAGAAACGTGTGAGCTTCATGAACGATGTAGTTCGTTTGAGCAGAAAAGTGACTGCCCTTACCTGAATTGAAGTCTTGCATGTAGGAAGACTCAGAGCCTGGGATTTAACTCCATTTCTGAAGTAAAACACACAGCAGTGTAATCATCCATTGATCACACTCTGCTTTATAACAAGAAGCACGCTCTTGCTTTCTAGAGTCTCTAAGACAGCAGGAAACGTGATTTTGCTGAGAACAAAAGAACGGTGTTTCCTACACATACGGACCATATCTAGTTCAACTCTGCTTCTGAAACTGATACAAAGCATTGGTACTCTAACATCCAATGCTTGTCAGTTAAGATGAGAAACGTGTGAGCTTTGTGAATGATGTAGTTCCTTTGAACTGAAAAGTGAATGCCCTTACCTGAAACGAAGTCTTGCTTGTAGTAAGACACAGAGCCTGGGATTTAACTCCATTTCTTAAGAGAAACACACAGCATAGTTCTCATCGATGGACCAAACTCTGTTTTAGAGCGAGAAGCACGCTCTTGCTTTTAGAGTCTCTAATATAGCAGGAAATCTGAGTGTGCCCAGAACAAAAGAACGGTGTTGCCTACATATACGGTCCATATGTAGTCCAAATCTGCTTCTGAAAGTGATACAATGCACTGGTCCTCTGACATCCAATGCTTGTCAGTTAAGATGAGAATTGTCTGATCTTCGTGAACGATGTAGTTCGTTTGAGCAGGAAAGTGACTGCCCTTACCTGAAATGAAGTCTTGCTTGTAGGAAGACTCAGAGCCTGGGATTTAACTCCATTTCTGAATTGAAACACACAGCAGTGTTCTCATCCATTGATCACACTCTGCTTTAGAACAAGAAGCACGCTCTTGCTTTTTAAAGTCTCTAAGATAGGAGGAAACGTGATTTTCCTGAGAACAAATGAACGGTGTTTCCTACACATACAGACCATATCTAGTCCAACTCTGCTTCTGAAACTGATACAAATCACTGGTCCTCTAACATCCAATGCTTGTCTGTTAATGTGAGAAACGTGTGAGCTCCGAGAACGATGTAGTTCGTTTGAGCTGAAAAGTGACTGCCCTTACCTGAAACGAAGTCTTGCTTGTAGGAAGACTCAGAGCCTGGGATTTAACTCCATTTCTGAAGGCAAACACACAGCATAGTTCTCATCCATGGATCACACTCTGCTTTAGAGCGAGAAGCACGCTCTTGCTTTCTAGAGACTCTAAGACAGCAGGAAACGTGAGTGTGCTGAGAACAAAAGAACGGTGTTTCATAAACATACAGACCATATATTGTCCAACTCGTCTTCTGAAACTGATACAAAGCACTGGTCCTCTAACATCCAATGCTTGTCAGTTAAGATGAGAAACCTGTGAGCTTCTGGAACGATGTAGTTCGTTTGAGCAGAAAAGTGACTGCCCTTACCTGAAACGAAGTCTTGCTTGTAGGAAGACTCAGAGCCTGGGATTTAACTCCATTTCTGAAGTGAAACACACAGTGTAGTTCTCATCAATGGATCACAATCTGCTATAAAGCAAGAAGCACACTCTTGCTTTCTAGAGTCTCTAAGACAGCAGGAAATCTGAGTGTGCCCAGAACAAAAGTACGGTGTTTCCTACACATACGGACTATATGTAGTCCAAAACTCCTTCTGAAACTGATAGAATGCACTGGTCCTCTAACATCCAATGCTTGTTAGTTAAGATGAGAATCGTGTGAGCTTCGTGAAATATGTAGTTCGTTTGAGCAGAAAAGTGACTGCCCTTACCGGAAACGAAGTCTTGCTTGTAGGGAGACTCAGAGCCTGGGATTTAACTCCATTTCTGAAGGGAAAGACACAGCATAGTTCTCATCCAAGGATCACACTCTGCTTTGGAGCGAGAAACACGCTCTTGTTTCTAGAGTCTCTAAGACAGCAGGAAACGTGAGTGTGCTGAGAACAAAAGAACGGTGTTTCCTACACATACGGACCATATCTAGTCCAACTCATGTTCTGAAACTGATACAAACTACTGGTCCTCTAACATCCAATGCTTGTCAGTTAAGATGGGAAACGTGTGAGCTTCATGAACGATGTAGTTCGTTTGAGAAAAAAAGTGACTGCCCTTACCTTAAAGGAAGTCTTGCTTTTACAAAGACTCAGAGCCTGGGATTTAACTCCATTTCTGAATTGAAACACTCAGCAGTGTTCTCATCCATTGATCACACTCTGCTTTAGAATAAGAAGCACGCTCTTGCTTTTTACAGTCTCTAAGACAGGAGGAAACGTGATTTTGCTGAGAAAAAAAGAACGGAGTTTCCTACACATACGGACCATATCTATTCCAACTCTGCTTCTGAAACTGATACAAAGCACTGACCCTCTAACATCCAATGCTTGTCAGTTAAGATGGGAAACGTGTGAGCTTCATGAACGATGTAGTTCGTTTGAGCAGAAAAGTGACTGCCTTACCTGAATTGAAGACTTGCTTGTAGGAAGACTCAGAGCCTAGGATTTAACTCCATTTCTGAAGGCAAACACACAGCATAGTTCTCATCCATGGATCACACTCGGCTTTAGAGCGAGAAGCATGCTCTTGCTTTCTAGATTCTCTAAGACAGCAGGAAACGTGAGTGTGCTGACAACAAAAGAACGGTGTTTCCTACACATACGGACCATATCTAGTCCAAATCTGCTTCTTAAACTGATACAAAACACTGATCTTCTAACAGCCAATGCTTGTCTGTTAAGATGAGAAACGTGTGAGCTTCATGAACGATGTAGTTCGTTTGAGCAGAAAAGTGACTGCCCTTACCTGAATTGAAGTCTTGCATGTAGGAAGACTCAGAGCCTGGGATTTAACTCCATTTCTGAAGTAAAACACACAGCAGTGTAATCATCCATTGATCACACTCTGCTTTATAACAAGAAGCACGCTCTTGCTTTCTAGAGTCTCTAAGACAGCAGGAAACGTGATTTTGCTGAGAACAAAAGAACGGTGTTTCCTACACATACGGACCATATCTAGTTCAACTCTGCTTCTGAAACTGATACAAAGCATTGGTACTCTAACATCCAATGCTTGTCAGTTAAGATGAGAAACGTGTGAGCTTTGTGAATGATGTAGTTCCTTTGAACTGAAAAGTGAATGCCCTTACCTGAAACGAAGTCTTGCTTGTAGTAAGACACAGAGCCTGGGATTTAACTCCATTTCTTAAGAGAAACACACAGCATAGTTCTCATCGATGGACCAAACTCTGTTTTAGAGCGAGAAGCACGCTCTTGCTTTTAGAGTCTCTAATATAGCAGGAAATCTGAGTGTGCCCAGAACAAAAGAACGGTGTTGCCTACATATACGGTCCATATGTAGTCCAAATCTGCTTCTGAAAGTGATACAATGCACTGGTCCTCTGACATCCAATGCTTGTCAGTTAAGATGAGAATTGTCTGATCTTCGTGAACGATGTAGTTCGTTTGAGCAGGAAAGTGACTGCCCTTACCTGAAATGAAGTCTTGCTTGTAGGAAGACTCAGAGCCTGGGATTTAACTCCATTTCTGAATTGAAACACACAGCAGTGTTCTCATCCATTGATCACACTCTGCTTTAGAACAAGAAGCACGCTCTTGCTTTTTAAAGTCTCTAAGATAGGAGGAAACGTGATTTTCCTGAGAACAAATGAACGGTGTTTCCTACACATACAGACCATATCTAGTCCAACTCTGCTTCTGAAACTGATACAAATCACTGGTCCTCTAACATCCAATGCTTGTCTGTTAATGTGAGAAACGTGTGAGCTCCGAGAACGATGTAGTTCGTTTGAGCTGAAAAGTGACTGCCCTTACCTGAAACGAAGTCTTGCTTGTAGGAAGACTCAGAGCCTGGGATTTAACTCCATTTCTGAAGGCAAACACACAGCATAGTTCTCATCCATGGATCACACTCTGCTTTAGAGCGAGAAGCACGCTCTTGCTTTCTAGAGACTCTAAGACAGCAGGAAACGTGAGTGTGCTGAGAACAAAAGAACGGTGTTTCATAAACATACAGACCATATATTGTCCAACTCGTCTTCTGAAACTGATACAAAGCACTGGTCCTCTAACATCCAATGCTTGTCAGTTAAGATGAGAAACCTGTGAGCTTCTGGAACGATGTAGTTCGTTTGAGCAGAAAAGTGACTGCCCTTACCTGAAACGAAGTCTTGCTTGTAGGAAGACTCAGAGCCTGGGATTTAACTCCATTTCTGAAGTGAAACACACAGTGTAGTTCTCATCAATGGATCACAATCTGCTATAAAGCAAGAAGCACACTCTTGCTTTCTAGAGTCTCTAAGACAGCAGGAAATCTGAGTGTGCCCAGAACAAAAGTACGGTGTTTCCTACACATACGGACTATATGTAGTCCAAAACTCCTTCTGAAACTGATAGAATGCACTGGTCCTCTAACATCCAATGCTTGTTAGTTAAGATGAGAATCGTGTGAGCTTCGTGAAAGATGTAGTTCGTTTGAGCAGAAAAGTGACTGCCCTTACCGGAAACGAAGTCTTGCTTGTAGGGAGACTCAGAGCCTGGGATTTAACTCCATTTCTGAAGGGAAAGACACAGCATAGTTCTCATCCAAGGATCACACTCTGCTTTGGAGCGAGAAACACGCTCTTGTTTCTAGAGTCTCTAAGACAGCAGGAAACGTGAGTGTGCTGAGAACAAAAGAACGGTGTTTCCTACACATACGGACCATATCTAGTCCAACTCATCTTCTGAAACTGATACAAAGCACTGGTCCTCTAACATCCAATGCTTGTCAGTTAAGATGGGAAACGTGTAAGCTTCATGAACGATGTAGTTCGTTTGAGCAAAAAAGTGACTGCCCTTACCTTAAACGAAGTCTTGCTTGTACGAAGACTCAGAGCCTGGGATTTAACTCCATTTCTGAATAGAAACACACAGCAGTGTTCTCATCCATTAATCACACTCTGCTTTAGAATAAGAAGCACGCTCTTGCTTTTAGAGTCTCTAATAGAGCAGGAAATCTGAGTGTGCCCAGATCAAAAGAACGGTGTTGCCTACATATACGGTCCATATGTAGTCCAAATCTGCTTCTGAAAGTGATACAATGCACTGGTCCTCTGACATCCAATGCTTGTCAGTTAAGATGAGAATCGTGTGATCTTCGTGAACGATGTAGTTCGTTTGAGCAGGAAAGTGACTGCCCTTACCTGAAATGAAGTCTTGCTTGTAGGAAGACTCAGAGCCTGGGATTTAACTCCATTTCTGAAGTGAAACACACAGCAGTGTTCTCATCCATTGATCACACTCTGCTTTAGAACAAGAAGCACGCTCTTGCTTTCTAGAGTCTCTAAGACAGCAGGAAACGTGAGTGTGCTGAGAACAAAAGAACGGTGTTTCCTACACATACGGACCATATGTAGTCCAAAACTTCTTCTGAAAGTGATAGAATGCACTGGTCCTCTAACATCCAATGCTTGTCAGTTAAGATGAGAAACGTGTGAGCTTCGTGAAAGATGTAGTTCGTTTGAGAAGAAAAGTGACTGCCCTTACCTGAAAGGAAGTCTTGCTTGTAGGAAGACTCAGAGCCTGGGATATAACTCCATTTCTGAAGGCAAACACACAGCATAGTTCTCATCCATGGATCACACTCTGCTTTAGAGCGAGAAGTACGCTGTTGCTTTCTAGAGTCTCTAAGACAGCAGGAAACGTGAGTGTGCTGACAACAAAAGAACGGTGTTTCCTACACATACGGACCATATCTAGTCCAAATCTGCTTCTGAAACTGACACAAAGCACTGACCATCTAACATCCAATGCTTGTCAGTTAAGATGAGAAACATGTGAGCTTCGTGAACGATGTAGTTCGTTTGAGCAGAAAAGTGACTGCCCTTACCTGAATTGAAGTCTTGCATGTAGGAAGACTCAGAGCCTGGGATTTAACTCCATTTCTGAAGTAAAACACACAGCAGTGTAATCATCCATTGATCACACTCTGCTTTATAACAAGAAGCACGCTCTTGCTTTCTAGAGTCTCTAAGACAGCAGGAAACGTGATTTTGCTGAGAACAAAAGAACGGTGTTTCCTACACATACGGACCATATCTAGTTCAACTCTGCTTCTGAAACTGATACAAAGCATTGGTACTCTAACATCCAATGCTTGTCAGTTAAGATGAGAAACGTGTGAGCTTTGTGAATGATGTAGTTCCTTTGAACTGAAAAGTGACTGCCCTTACCTGAAACGAAGTCTTGCTTGTAGTAAGACACAGAGACTGGGATTTAACTGCATTTCTTAAGAGAAACACACAGCATAGTTCTCATCCATGGACCACACTCTGTTTTAGAGCGAGAAGCACGCTCTTGCTTTTAGAGTCTCTAATATACCAGGAAATCTGAGTGTGCCCAGAACAAAAGAACTGTGTTGCCTACATATACGGTCCATATGTAGTCCAAATCTGCTTCTGAAAGTGATACAATGCACTGGTCCTCTGACATCCAATGCTTGTCAGTTAAGATGAGAATTGTCTGATCTTCGTGAACGATGTAGTTCGTTTGAGCAGGAAAGTGACTGCCTTTACCTGAAATGAAGTCTTGCTTGTAGGAAGACTCAGAGCCTGGGATTTAACTCCATTTCTGAAGTGAAACACACAGCAGTGTTCTCATCCATTGATGCCACTCTGCTTTAGAACAAGAAGCACGCTCTTGCTTTCTAGAGTCTCTAAGACAGCAGGAAACGTGAGTGTGCTGAGAACAAAAGAACGGTGTTTCCTAAATATACAGACCATATATAGTCCAACTCTGCTTCTGAAACTGATACAAAGCACTGGTCCTCTAACATCCAATGCTTGTCAGTTAAGATGAGAAACGTGTGAGCTTCTGGAATGATGTAGTTCATTTGAGCAGAAAAGTGACTGCCCTTACCTGAAACGAAGTCTTGCTTGTAGGAAGACTCAGAGCCTGGGATTTAACTCCATTTCTGAAGGCAAACACACAGCAGTGTTCTCATCCATTGATCACACTCTGCTTTAGAACAAGAAGCACGCTCTTGCTTTTTAAAGTCTCTAAGATAGGAGGAAACGTGATTTTCCTGAGAACAAATGAACGGTGTTTCCTACACATACAGACCATATCTAGTCCAACTCTGCTTCTGAAACTGATACAAATCACTGGTCCTCTAACATCCAATGCTTGTCTGTTAATGTGAGAAACGTGTGTGCTCCGAGAACGATGTAGTTCGTTTGAGCTGAAAAGTGACTGCCCTTACCTGAAACGAAGTCTTGCTTGTAGGAAGACTCAGAGCCTGGGATTTAACTCCATTTCTGAAGGCAAACACACAGCATAGTTCTCATCCATGGATCACACTCTGCTTTAGAGCGAGAAGCACGCTCTTGCTTTCTAGAGACTCTAAGACAGCAGGAAACGTGAGTGTGCTGAGAACAAAAGAACGGTGTTTCATAAACATACAGACCATATATTGTCCAACTCTGCTTCTGAAAGTGATACAAAGCACTGGTCCTCTAACATCCAATGCTTGTCAGTTAAGATGAGAAACCTGTGAGCTTCTGGAACGATGTAGTTCGTTTGAGCAGAAAAGTGACTACCCTTACCTGAAACGAAGTCTTGCTTGTAGGAAGACTCAGAGCCTGGGATTTAACTCCATTTCTGAAGGCAAACACACAGCAGTGTTCTCATCCATTGATCACACTCTGCTTTAGAACAAGAAGCACGCTCTTGCTTTTTAAAGTCTCTAAGATAGGAGGAAACGTGATTTTCCTGAGAACAAATGAACGGTGTTTCCTACACATACAGACCATATCTAGTCCAACTCTGCTTCTGAAACTGATACAAATCACTGGTCCTCTAACATCCAATGCTTGTCTGTTAATGTGAGAAACGTGTGAGCTCCGAGAACGATGTAGTTCGTTTGAGCTGAAAAGTGACTGCCCTTACCTGAAACGAAGTCTTGCTTGTAGGAAGACTCAGAGCCTGGGATTTAACTCCATTTCTGAAGGCAAACACACAGCATAGTTCTCATCCATGGATCACACTCTGCTTTAGAGCGAGAAGCACGCTCTTGCTTTCTAGAGACTCTAAGACAGCAGGAAACGTGAGTGTGCTGAGAACAAAAGAACGGTGTTTCATAAACATACAGACCATATATTGTCCAACTCGTCTTCTGAAACTGATACAAAGCACTGGTCCTCTAACATCCAATGCTTGTCAGTTAAGATGAGAAACCTGTGAGCTTCTGGAACGATGTAGTTCGTTTGAGCAGAAAAGTGACTGCCCTTACCTGAAACGAAGTCTTGCTTGTAGGAAGACTCAGAGCCTGGGATTTAACTCCATTTCTGAAGTGAAACACACAGTGTAGTTCTCATCAATGGATCACAATCTGCTATAAAGCAAGAAGCACACTCTTGCTTTCTAGAGTCTCTAAGACAGCAGGAAATCTGAGTGTGCCCAGAACAAAAGTACGGTGTTTCCTACACATACGGACTATATGTAGTCCAAAACTCCTTCTGAAACTGATAGAATGCACTGGTCCTCTAACATCCAATGCTTGTTAGTTAAGATGAGAATCGTGTGAGCTTCGTGAAAGATGTAGTTCGTTTGAGCAGAAAAGTGACTGCCCTTACCGGAAACGAAGTCTTGCTTGTAGGGAGACTCAGAGCCTGGGATTTAACTCCATTTCTGAAGGGAAAGACACAGCATAGTTCTCATCCAAGGATCACACTCTGCTTTGGAGCGAGAAACACGCTCTTGTTTCTAGAGTCTCTAAGACAGCAGGAAACGTGAGTGTGCTGAGAACAAAAGAACGGTGTTTCCTACACATACGGACCATATCTAGTCCAACTCATCTTCTGAAACTGATACAAAGCACTGGTCCTCTAACATCCAATGCTTGTCAGTTAAGATGGGAAACGTGTAAGCTTCATGAACGATGTAGTTCGTTTGAGCAAAAAAGTGACTGCCCTTACCTTAAACGAAGTCTTGCTTGTACGAAGACTCAGAGCCTGGGATTTAACTCCATTTCTGAATAGAAACACACAGCAGTGTTCTCATCCATTAATCACACTCTGCTTTAGAATAAGAAGCACGCTCTTGCTTTTAGAGTCTCTAATAGAGCAGGAAATCTGAGTGTGCCCAGATCAAAAGAACGGTGTTGCCTACATATACGGTCCATATGTAGTCCAAATCTGCTTCTGAAAGTGATACAATGCACTGGTCCTCTGACATCCAATGCTTGTCAGTTAAGATGAGAATCGTGTGATCTTCGTGAACGATGTAGTTCGTTTGAGCAGGAAAGTGACTGCCCTTACCTGAAATGAAGTCTTGCTTGTAGGAAGACTCAGAGCCTGGGATTTAACTCCATTTCTGAAGTGAAACACACAGCAGTGTTCTCATCCATTGATCACACTCTGCTTTAGAACAAGAAGCACGCTCTTGCTTTCTAGAGTCTCTAAGACAGCAGGAAACGTGAGTGTGCTGAGAACAAAAGAACGGTGTTTCCTACACATACGGACCATATGTAGTCCAAAACTTCTTCTGAAAGTGATAGAATGCACTGGTCCTCTAACATCCAATGCTTGTCAGTTAAGATGAGAAACGTGTGAGCTTCGTGAAAGATGTAGTTCGTTTGAGAAGAAAAGTGACTGCCCTTACCTGAAAGGAAGTCTTGCTTGTAGGAAGACTCAGAGCCTGGGATATAACTCCATTTCTGAAGGCAAACACACAGCATAGTTCTCATCCATGGATCACACTCTGCTTTAGAGCGAGAAGTACGCTGTTGCTTTCTAGAGTCTCTAAGACAGCAGGAAACGTGAGTGTGCTGACAACAAAAGAACGGTGTTTCCTACACATACGGACCATATCTAGTCCAAATCTGCTTCTGAAACTGACACAAAGCACTGACCATCTAACATCCAATGCTTGTCAGTTAAGATGAGAAACATGTGAGCTTCGTGAACGATGTAGTTCGTTTGAGCAGAAAAGTGACTGCCCTTACCTGAATTGAAGTCTTGCATGTAGGAAGACTCAGAGCCTGGGATTTAACTCCATTTCTGAAGTAAAACACACAGCAGTGTAATCATCCATTGATCACACTCTGCTTTATAACAAGAAGCACGCTCTTGCTTTCTAGAGTCTCTAAGACAGCAGGAAACGTGATTTTGCTGAGAACAAAAGAACGGTGTTTCCTACACATACGGACCATATCTAGTTCAACTCTGCTTCTGAAACTGATACAAAGCATTGGTACTCTAACATCCAATGCTTGTCAGTTAAGATGAGAAACGTGTGAGCTTTGTGAATGATGTAGTTCCTTTGAACTGAAAAGTGACTGCCCTTACCTGAAACGAAGTCTTGCTTGTAGTAAGACACAGAGACTGGGATTTAACTGCATTTCTTAAGAGAAACACACAGCATAGTTCTCATCCATGGACCACACTCTGTTTTAGAGCGAGAAGCACGCTCTTGCTTTTAGAGTCTCTAATATACCAGGAAATCTGAGTGTGCCCAGAACAAAAGAACTGTGTTGCCTACATATACGGTCCATATGTAGTCCAAATCTGCTTCTGAAAGTGATACAATGCACTGGTCCTCTGACATCCAATGCTTGTCAGTTAAGATGAGAATTGTCTGATCTTCGTGAACGATGTAGTTCGTTTGAGCAGGAAAGTGACTGCCTTTACCTGAAATGAAGTCTTGCTTGTAGGAAGACTCAGAGCCTGGGATTTAACTCCATTTCTGAAGTGAAACACACAGCAGTGTTCTCATCCATTGATGCCACTCTGCTTTAGAACAAGAAGCACGCTCTTGCTTTCTAGAGTCTCTAAGACAGCAGGAAACGTGAGTGTGCTGAGAACAAAAGAACGGTGTTTCCTAAATATACAGACCATATATAGTCCAACTCTGCTTCTGAAACTGATACAAAGCACTGGTCCTCTAACATCCAATGCTTGTCAGTTAAGATGAGAAACGTGTGAGCTTCTGGAATGATGTAGTTCATTTGAGCAGAAAAGTGACTGCCCTTACCTGAAACGAAGTCTTGCTTGTAGGAAGACTCAGAGCCTGGGATTTAACTCCATTTCTGAAGGCAAACACACAGCAGTGTTCTCATCCATTGATCACACTCTGCTTTAGAACAAGAAGCACGCTCTTGCTTTTTAAAGTCTCTAAGATAGGAGGAAACGTGATTTTCCTGAGAACAAATGAACGGTGTTTCCTACACATACAGACCATATCTAGTCCAACTCTGCTTCTGAAACTGATACAAATCACTGGTCCTCTAACATCCAATGCTTGTCTGTTAATGTGAGAAACGTGTGTGCTCCGAGAACGATGTAGTTCGTTTGAGCTGAAAAGTGACTGCCCTTACCTGAAACGAAGTCTTGCTTGTAGGAAGACTCAGAGCCTGGGATTTAACTCCATTTCTGAAGGCAAACACACAGCATAGTTCTCATCCATGGATCACACTCTGCTTTAGAGCGAGAAGCACGCTCTTGCTTTCTAGAGACTCTAAGACAGCAGGAAACGTGAGTGTGCTGAGAACAAAAGAACGGTGTTTCATAAACATACAGACCATATATTGTCCAACTCTGCTTCTGAAAGTGATACAAAGCACTGGTCCTCTAACATCCAATGCTTGTCAGTTAAGATGAGAAACCTGTGAGCTTCTGGAACGATGTAGTTCGTTTGAGCAGAAAAGTGACTACCATTACCTGAAACGAAGTCTTGCTTGTAGGAAGACTCAGAGCCTGGGATTTAACTCCATTTCTGAAGGCAAACACACAGCAGTGTTCTCATCCATTGATCACACTCTGCTTTAGAACAAGAAGCACGCTCTTGCTTTTTAAAGTCTCTAAGATAGGAGGAAACGTGATTTTCCTGAGAACAAATGAACGGTGTTTCCTACACATACAGACCATATCTAGTCCAACTCTGCTTCTGAAACTGATACAAATCACTGGTCCTCTAACATCCAATGCTTGTCTGTTAATGTGAGAAACGTGTGAGCTCCGAGAACGATGTAGTTCGTTTGAGCTGAAAAGTGACTGCCCTTACCTGAAACGAAGTCTTGCTTGTAGGAAGACTCAGAGCCTGGGATTTAACTCCATTTCTGAAGGCAAACACACAGCATAGTTCTCATCCATGGATCACACTCTGCTTTAGAGCGAGAAGCACGCTCTTGCTTTCTAGAGACTCTAAGACAGCAGGAAACGTGAGTGTGCTGAGAACAAAAGAACGGTGTTTCATAAACATACAGACCATATATTGTCCAACTCTGCTTCTGAAAGTGATACAAAGCACTGGTCCTCTAACATCCAATGCTTGTCAGTTAAGATGAGAAACCTGTGAGCTTCTGGAACGATGTAGTTCGTTTGAGCAGAAAAGTGACTACCCTTACCTGAAACGAAGTCTTGCTTGTAGGAAGACTCAGAGCCTGGGATTTAACTCCATTTCTGAAGGCAAACACACAGCAGTGTTCTCATCCATTGATCACACTCTGCTTTAGAACAAGAAGCACGCTCTTGCTTTTTAAAGTCTCTAAGATAGGAGGAAACGTGATTTTCCTGAGAACAAATGAACGGTGTTTCCTACACATACAGACCATATCTAGTCCAACTCTGCTTCTGAAACTGATACAAATCACTGGTCCTCTAACATCCAATGCTTGTCTGTTAATGTGAGAAACGTGTGTGCTCCGAGAACGATGTAGTTCGTTTGAGCTGAAAAGTGACTGCCCTTACCTGAAACGAAGTCTTGCTTGTAGGAAGACTCAGAGCCTGGGATTTAACTCCATTTCTGAAGGCAAACACACAGCATAGTTCTCATCCATGGATCACACTCTGCTTTAGAGCGAGAAGCACGCTCTTGCTTTCTAGAGACTCTAAGACAGCAGGAAACGTGAGTGTGCTGAGAACAAAAGAACGGTGTTTCATAAACATACAGACCATATATTGTCCAACTCTGCTTCTGAAAGTGATACAAAGCACTGGTCCTCTAACATCCAATGCTTGTCAGTTAAGATGAGAAACCTGTGAGCTTCTGGAACGATGTAGTTCGTTTGAGCAGAAAAGTGACTACCCTTACCTGAAACGAAGTCTTGCTTGTAGGAAGACTCAGAGCCTGGGATTTAACTCCATTTCTGAAGTGAAACACACAGTGTAGTTCTCATCAATGGATCACAATCTGCTATAAAGCAAGAAGCACACTCTTGCTTTCTAGAGTCTCTAAGACAGCAGGAAATCTGAGTGTGCCCAGAACAAAAGTACGGTGTTTCCTACACATACGGACTATATGTAGTCCAAAACTCCTTCTGAAACTGATAGAATGCACTGGTCCTCTAACATCCAGTGCTTGTTAGTTAAGATGAGAATCGTGTGAGCTTCGTGAAAGATGTAGTTCGTTTGAGCAGAAAAGTGACTGCCCTTACCGGAAACGAAGTCTTGCTTGTAGGGAGACTCAGAGCCTGGGATTTAACTCCATTTCTGAAGGGAAAGACACAGCATAGTTCTCATCCAAGGATCACACTCTGCTTTGGAGCGAGAAACACGCTCTTGTTTCTAGAGTCTCTAAGACAGCAGGAAACGTGAGTGTGCTGAGAACAAAAGAACGGTGTTTCCTACACATACGGACCATATCTAGTCCAACTCATCTTCTGAAACTGATACAAAGCACTGGTCCTCTAACATCCAATGCTTGTCAGTTAAGATGGGAAACGTGTAAGCTTCATGAACGATGTAGTTCGTTTGAGCAAAAAAGTGACTGCCCTTACCTTAAACGAAGTCTTGCTTGTACGAAGACTCAGAGCCTGGGATTTAACTCCATTTCTGAATAGAAACACACAGCAGTGTTCTCATCCATTGATCACACTCTGCTTTAGAATAAGAAGCACGCTCTTGCTTTTAGAGTTCTAATAGAGCAGGAAATCTGAGTGTGCCCAGAACAAAAGAACGGTGTTGCCTACATATACGGTCCATATGTAGTCCAAATCTGCTTCTGAAAGTGATACAATGCACTGGTCCTCTGACATCCAATGCTTGTCAGTTAAGATGAGAATCGTGTGATCTTCGTGAACGATGTAGTTCGTTTGAGCAGGAAAGTGACTGCCCTTACCTGAAATGAAGTCTTGCTTGTAGGAAGACTCAGAGCCTGGGATTTAACTCCATTTCTGAAGTGAAACACACAGCAGTGTTCTCATCCATTGATGACACTCTGCTTTAGAACAAGAAGCACGCTCTTGCTTTCTAGAGTCTCTAAGACAGCAGGAAACGTGAGTGTGCTGAGAACAAAAGAACGGTGTTTCTTACACATACGGACCATATGTAGTCCAAAACTTCTTCTGAAAGTGATAGAATGCACTGGTCCTCTAACATCCAATGCTTGTCAGTTAAGATGAGAAACGTGTGAGCTTCGTGAAAGATGTAGTTCGTTTGAGAAGAAAAGTGACTGCCCTTACCTGAAAGGAAGTCTTGCTTGTAGGAAGACTCAGAGCCTGGGATATAACTCCATTTCTGAAGGCAAACACACAGCATAGTTCTCATCCATGGATCACACTCTGCTTTAGAGCGAGAAGTACGCTGTTGCTTTCTAGAGTCTCTAAGACAGCAGGAAACGTGAGTGTGCTGACAACAAAAGAACGGTGTTTCCTACACATACGGACCATATCTAGTCCAAATCTGCTTCTGAAACTGACACAAAGCACTGACCATCTAACATCCAATGCTTGTCAGTTAAGATGAGAAACATGTGAGCTTCGTGAACGATGTAGTTCGTTTGAGCAGAAAAGTGACTGCCCTTACCTGAATTGAAGTCTTGCATGTAGGAAGACTCAGAGCCTGGGATTTAACTCCATTTCTGAAGTAAAACACACAGCAGTGTAATCATCCATTGATCACACTCTGCTTTATAACAAGAAGCACGCTCTTGCTTTCTAGAGTCTCTAAGACAGCAGGAAACGTGATTTTGCTGAGAACAAAAGAACGGTGTTTCCTACACATACGGACCATATCTAGTTCAACTCTGCTTCTGAAACTGATACAAAGCATTGGTACTCTAACATCCAATGCTTGTCAGTTAAGATGAGAAACGTGTGAGCTTTGTGAATGATGTAGTTCCTTTGAACTGAAAAGTGACTGCCCTTACCTGAAACGAAGTCTTGCTTGTAGTAAGACACAGAGACTGGGATTTAACTGCATTTCTTAAGAGAAACACACAGCATAGTTCTCATCCATGGACCACACTCTGTTTTAGAGCGAGAAGCACGCTCTTGCTTTTAGAGTCTCTAATATACCAGGAAATCTGAGTGTGCCCAGAACAAAAGAACTGTGTTGCCTACATATACGGTCCATATGTAGTCCAAATCTGCTTCTGAAAGTGATACAATGCACTGGTCCTCTGACATCCAATGCTTGTCAGTTAAGATGAGAATTGTCTGATCTTCGTGAACGATGTAGTTCGTTTGAGCAGGAAAGTGACTGCCTTTACCTGAAATGAAGTCTTGCTTGTAGGAAGACTCAGAGCCTGGGATTTAACTCCATTTCTGAAGTGAAACACACAGCAGTGTTCTCATCCATTGATGCCACTCTGCTTTAGAACAAGAAGCACGCTCTTGCTTTCTAGAGTCTCTAAGACAGCAGGAAACGTGAGTGTGCTGAGAACAAAAGAACGGTGTTTCCTAAATATACAGACCATATATAGTCCAACTCTGCTTCTGAAACTGATACAAAGCACTGGTCCTCTAACATCCAATGCTTGTCAGTTAAGATGAGAAACGTGTGAGCTTCTGGAATGATGTAGTTCATTTGAGCAGAAAAGTGACTGCCCTTACCTGAAACGAAGTCTTGCTTGTAGGAAGACTCAGAGCCTGGGATTTAACTCCATTTCTGAAGGCAAACACACAGCAGTGTTCTCATCCATTGATCACACTCTGCTTTAGAACAAGAAGCACGCTCTTGCTTTTTAAAGTCTCTAAGATAGGAGGAAACGTGATTTTCCTGAGAACAAATGAACGGTGTTTCCTACACATACAGACCATATCTAGTCCAACTCTGCTTCTGAAACTGATACAAATCACTGGTCCTCTAACATCCAATGCTTGTCTGTTAATGTGAGAAACGTGTGTGCTCCGAGAACGATGTAGTTCGTTTGAGCTGAAAAGTGACTGCCCTTACCTGAAACGAAGTCTTGCTTGTAGGAAGACTCAGAGCCTGGGATTTAACTCCATTTCTGAAGGCAAACACACAGCATAGTTCTCATCCATGGATCACACTCTGCTTTAGAGCGAGAAGCACGCTCTTGCTTTCTAGAGACTCTAAGACAGCAGGAAACGTGAGTGTGCTGAGAACAAAAGAACGGTGTTTCATAAACATACAGACCATATATTGTCCAACTCTGCTTCTGAAAGTGATACAAAGCACTGGTCCTCTAACATCCAATGCTTGTCAGTTAAGATGAGAAACCTGTGAGCTTCTGGAACGATGTAGTTCGTTTGAGCAGAAAAGTGACTACCCTTACCTGAAACGAAGTCTTGCTTGTAGGAAGACTCAGAGCCTGGGATTTAACTCCATTTCTGAAGGCAAACACACAGCAGTGTTCTCATCCATTGATCACACTCTGCTTTAGAACAAGAAGCACGCTCTTGCTTTTTAAAGTCTCTAAGATAGGAGGAAACGTGATTTTCCTGAGAACAAATGAACGGTGTTTCCTACACATACAGACCATATCTAGTCCAACTCTGCTTCTGAAACTGATACAAATCACTGGTCCTCTAACATCCAATGCTTGTCTGTTAATGTGAGAAACGTGTGTGCTCCGAGAACGATGTAGTTCGTTTGAGCTGAAAAGTGACTGCCCTTACCTGAAACGAAGTCTTGCTTGTAGGAAGACTCAGAGCCTGGGATTTAACTCCATTTCTGAAGGCAAACACACAGCATAGTTCTCATCCATGGATCACACTCTGCTTTAGAGCGAGAAGCACGCTCTTGCTTTCTAGAGACTCTAAGACAGCAGGAAACGTGAGTGTGCTGAGAACAAAAGAACGGTGTTTCATAAACATACAGACCATATATTGTCCAACTCTGCTTCTGAAAGTGATACAAAGCACTGGTCCTCTAACATCCAATGCTTGTCAGTTAAGATGAGAAACCTGTGAGCTTCTGGAACGATGTAGTTCGTTTGAGCAGAAAAGTGACTACCCTTACCTGAAACGAAGTCTTGCTTGTAGGAAGACTCAGAGCCTGGGATTTAACTCCATTTCTGAAGTGAAACACACAGTGTAGTTCTCATCAATGGATCACAATCTGCTATAAAGCAAGAAGCACACTCTTGCTTTCTAGAGTCTCTAAGACAGCAGGAAATCTGAGTGTGCCCAGAACAAAAGTACGGTGTTTCCTACACATACGGACTATATGTAGTCCAAAACTCCTTCTGAAACTGATAGAATGCACTGGTCCTCTAACATCCAGTGCTTGTTAGTTAAGATGAGAATCGTGTGAGCTTCGTGAAAGATGTAGTTCGTTTGAGCAGAAAAGTGACTGCCCTTACCGGAAACGAAGTCTTGCTTGTAGGGAGACTCAGAGCCTGGGATTTAACTCCATTTCTGAAGGGAAAGACACAGCATAGTTCTCATCCAAGGATCACACTCTGCTTTGGAGCGAGAAACACGCTCTTGTTTCTAGAGTCTCTAAGACAGCAGGAAACGTGAGTGTGCTGAGAACAAAAGAACGGTGTTTCCTACACATACGGACCATATCTAGTCCAACTCATCTTCTGAAACTGATACAAAGCACTGGTCCTCTAACATCCAATGCTTGTCAGTTAAGATGGGAAACGTGTAAGCTTCATGAACGATGTAGTTCGTTTGAGCAAAAAAGTGACTGCCCTTACCTTAAACGAAGTCTTGCTTGTACGAAGACTCAGAGCCTGGGATTTAACTCCATTTCTGAATAGAAACACACAGCAGTGTTCTCATCCATTGATCACACTCTGCTTTAGAATAAGAAGCACGCTCTTGCTTTTAGAGTTCTAATAGAGCAGGAAATCTGAGTGTGCCCAGAACAAAAGAACGGTGTTGCCTACATATACGGTCCATATGTAGTCCAAATCTGCTTCTGAAAGTGATACAATGCACTGGTCCTCTGACATCCAATGCTTGTCAGTTAAGATGAGAATCGTGTGATCTTCGTGAACGATGTAGTTCGTTTGAGCAGGAAAGTGACTGCCCTTACCTGAAATGAAGTCTTGCTTGTAGGAAGACTCAGAGCCTGGGATTTAACTCCATTTCTGAAGTGAAACACACAGCAGTGTTCTCATCCATTGATGACACTCTGCTTTAGAACAAGAAGCACGCTCTTGCTTTCTAGAGTCTCTAAGACAGCAGGAAACGTGAGTGTGCTGAGAACAAAAGAACGGTGTTTCTTACACATACGGACCATATGTAGTCCAAAACTTCTTCTGAAAGTGATAGAATGCACTGGTCCTCTAACATCCAATGCTTGTCAGTTAAGATGAGAAACGTGTGAGCTTCGTGAAAGATGTAGTTCGTTTGAGAAGAAAAGTGACTGCCCTTACCTGAAAGGAAGTCTTGCTTGTAGGAAGACTCAGAGCCTGGGATATAACTCCATTTCTGAAGGCAAACACACAGCATAGTTCTCATCCATGGATCACACTCTGCTTTAGAGCGAGAAGTACGCTGTTGCTTTCTAGAGTCTCTAAGACAGCAGGAAACGTGAGTGTGCTGACAACAAAAGAACGGTGTTTCCTACACATACGGACCATATCTAGTCCAAATCTGCTTCTGAAACTGACACAAAGCACTGACCATCTAACATCCAATGCTTGTCAGTTAAGATGAGAAACATGTGAGCTTCGTGAACGATGTAGTTCGTTTGAGCAGAAAAGTGACTGCCCTTACCTGAATTGAAGTCTTGCATGTAGGAAGACTCAGAGCCTGGGATTTAACTCCATTTCTGAAGTGAAACACACAGCAGTGTTCTCATCCATTGATGCCACTCTGCTTTAGAACAAGAAGCACGCTCTTGCTTTCTAGAGTCTCTAAGACAGCAGGAAACGTGAGTGTGCTGAGAACAAAAGAACGGTGTTTCCTAAATATACAGACCATATATAGTCCAACTCTGCTTCTGAAACTGATACAAAGCACTGGTCCTCTAACATCCAATGCTTGTCAGTTAAGATGAGAAACGTGTGAGCTTCTGGAATGATGTAGTTCATTTGAGCAGAAAAGTGACTGCCCTTACCTGAAACGAAGTCTTGCTTGTAGGAAGACTCAGAGCCTGGGATTTAACTCCATTTCTGAAGGCAAACACACAGCATAGTTCTCATCCATGGATCACACTCTGCTTTAGAGCGAGAAGCACGCTCTTGCTTTTTAAAGTCTCTAAGATAGGAGGAAACGTGATTTTCCTGAGAACAAAAGAACGGTGTTTCCTACACATACAGACCATATCTAGTCCAACTCTGCTTCTGAAACTGATACAAATCACTGGTCCTCTAACATCCAATGCTTGTCTGTTAATGTGAGAAACGTGTGTGCTCCGAGAACGATGTAGTTCGTTTGAGCTGAAAAGTGACTGCCCTTACCTGAAACGAAGTCTTGCTTGTAGGAAGACTCAGAGCCTGGGATTTAACTCCATTTCTGAAGGCAAACACACAGCATAGTTCTCATCCATGGATCACACTCTGCTTTAGAGCGAGAAGCACGCTCTTGCTTTCTAGAGACTCTAAGACAGCAGGAAACGTGAGTGTGCTGAGAACAAAAGAACGGTGTTTCATAAACATACAGACCATATATTGTCCAACTCTGCTTCTGAAAGTGATACAAAGCACTGGTCCTCTAACATCCAATGCTTGTCAGTTAAGATGAGAAACCTGTGAGCTTCTGGAACGATGTAGTTCGTTTGAGCAGAAAAGTGACTACCCTTACCTGAAACGAAGTCTTGCTTGTAGGAAGACTCAGAGCCTGGGATTTAACTCCATTTCTGAAGGCAAACACACAGCAGTGTTCTCATCCATTGATCACACTCTGCTTTAGAACAAGAAGCACGCTCTTGCTTTTTAAAGTCTCTAAGATAGGAGGAAACGTGATTTTCCTGAGAACAAATGAACGGTGTTTCCTACACATACAGACCATATCTAGTCCAACTCTGCTTCTGAAACTGATACAAATCACTGGTCCTCTAACATCCAATGCTTGTCTGTTAATGTGAGAAACGTGTGTGCTCCGAGAACGATGTAGTTCGTTTGAGCTGAAAAGTGACTGCCCTTACCTGAAACGAAGTCTTGCTTGTAGGAAGACTCAGAGCCTGGGATTTAACTCCATTTCTGAAGGCAAACACACAGCATAGTTCTCATCCATGGATCACACTCTGCTTTAGAGCGAGAAGCACGCTCTTGCTTTCTAGAGACTCTAAGACAGCAGGAAACGTGAGTGTGCTGAGAACAAAAGAACGGTGTTTCATAAACATACAGACCATATATTGTCCAACTCTGCTTCTGAAAGTGATACAAAGCACTGGTCCTCTAACATCCAATGCTTGTCAGTTAAGATGAGAAACCTGTGAGCTTCTGGAACGATGTAGTTCGTTTGAGCAGAAAAGTGACTACCCTTACCTGAAACGAAGTCTTGCTTGTAGGAAGACTCAGAGCCTGGGATTTAACTCCATTTCTGAAGTGAAACACACAGTGTAGTTCTCATCAATGGATCACAATCTGCTATAAAGCAAGAAGCACACTCTTGCTTTCTAGAGTCTCTAAGACAGCAGGAAATCTGAGTGTGCCCAGAACAAAAGTACGGTGTTTCCTACACATACGGACTATATGTAGTCCAAAACTCCTTCTGAAACTGATAGAATGCACTGGTCCTCTAACATCCAGTGCTTGTTAGTTAAGATGAGAATCGTGTGAGCTTCGTGAAAGATGTAGTTCGTTTGAGCAGAAAAGTGACTGCCCTTACCGGAAACGAAGTCTTGCTTGTAGGGAGACTCAGAGCCTGGGATTTAACTCCATTTCTGAAGGGAAAGACACAGCATAGTTCTCATCCAAGGATCACACTCTGCTTTGGAGCGAGAAACACGCTCTTGTTTCTAGAGTCTCTAAGACAGCAGGAAACGTGAGTGTGCTGAGAACAAAAGAACGGTGTTTCCTACACATACGGACCATATCTAGTCCAACTCATCTTCTGAAACTGATACAAAGCACTGGTCCTCTAACATCCAATGCTTGTCAGTTAAGATGGGAAACGTGTAAGCTTCATGAACGATGTAGTTCGTTTGAGCAAAAAAGTGACTGCCCTTACCTTAAACGAAGTCTTGCTTGTACGAAGACTCAGAGCCTGGGATTTAACTCCATTTCTGAATAGAAACACACAGCAGTGTTCTCATCCATTGATCACACTCTGCTTTAGAATAAGAAGCACGCTCTTGCTTTTAGAGTTCTAATAGAGCAGGAAATCTGAGTGTGCCCAGAACAAAAGAACGGTGTTGCCTACATATACGGTCCATATGTAGTCCAAATCTGCTTCTGAAAGTGATACAATGCACTGGTCCTCTGACATCCAATGCTTGTCAGTTAAGATGAGAATCGTGTGATCTTCGTGAACGATGTAGTTCGTTTGAGCAGGAAAGTGACTGCCCTTACCTGAAATGAAGTCTTGCTTGTAGGAAGACTCAGAGCCTGGGATTTAACTCCATTTCTGAAGTGAAACACACAGCAGTGTTCTCATCCATTGATGACACTCTGCTTTAGAACAAGAAGCACGCTCTTGCTTTCTAGAGTCTCTAAGACAGCAGGAAACGTGAGTGTGCTGAGAACAAAAGAACGGTGTTTCTTACACATACGGACCATATGTAGTCCAAAACTTCTTCTGAAAGTGATAGAATGCACTGGTCCTCTAACATCCAATGCTTGTCAGTTAAGATGAGAAACGTGTGAGCTTAGTGAAAGATGTAGTTCGTTTGAGAAGAAAAGTGACTGCCCTTACCTGAAAGGAAGTCTTGCTTGTAGGAAGACTCAGAGCCTGGGATATAACTCCATTTCTGAAGGCAAACACACAGCATAGTTCTCATCCATGGATCACACTCTGCTTTAGAGCGAGAAGTACGCTGTTGCTTTCTAGAGTCTCTAAGACAGCAGGAAACGTGAGTGTGCTGACAACAAAAGAACGGTGTTTCCTACACATACGGACCATATCTAGTCCAAATCTGCTTCTGAAACTGACACAAAGCACTGACCATCTAACATCCAATGCTTGTCAGTTAAGATGAGAAACATGTGAGCTTCGTGAACGATGTAGTTCGTTTGAGCAGAAAAGTGACTGCCCTTACCTGAATTGAAGTCTTGCATGTAGGAAGACTCAGAGCCTGGGATTTAACTCCATTTCTGAAGTAAAACACACAGCAGTGTAATCATCCATTGATCACACTCTGCTTTATAACAAGAAGCACGCTCTTGCTTTCTAGAGTCTCTAAGACAGCAGGAAACGTGATTTTGCTGAGAACAAAAGAACGGTGTTTCCTACACATACGGACCATATCTAGTTCAACTCTGCTTCTGAAACTGATACAAAGCATTGGTACTCTAACATCCAATGCTTGTCAGTTAAGATGAGAAACGTGTGAGCTTTGTGAATGATGTAGTTCCTTTGAACTGAAAAGTGACTGCCCTTACCTGAAACGAAGTCTTGCTTGTAGTAAGACACAGAGACTGGGATTTAACTGCATTTCTTAAGAGAAACACACAGCATAGTTCTCATCCATGGACCACACTCTGTTTTAGAGCGAGAAGCATGCTCTTGCTTTTAGAGTCTCTAATATACCAGGAAATCTGAGTGTGCCCAGAACAAAAGAACTGTGTTGCCTACATATACGGTCCATATGTAGTCCAAATCTGCTTCTGAAAGTGATACAATGCACTGGTCCTCTGACATCCAATGCTTGTCAGTTAAGATGAGAATTGTCTGATCTTCGTGAACGATGTAGTTCGTTTGAGCAGGAAAGTGACTGCCTTTACCTGAAATGAAGTCTTGCTTGTAGGAAGACTCAGAGCCTGGGATTTAACTCCATTTCTGAAGTGAAACACACAGCAGTGTTCTCATCCATTGATGCCACTCTGCTTTAGAACAAGAAGCACGCTCTTGCTTTCTAGAGTCTCTAAGACAGCAGGAAACGTGAGTGTGCTGAGAACAAAAGAACGGTGTTTCCTAAATATACAGACCATATATAGTCCAACTCTGCTTCTGAAACTGATACAAAGCACTGGTCCTCTAACATCCAATGCTTGTCAGTTAAGATGAGAAACGTGTGAGCTTCTGGAATGATGTAGTTCATTTGAGCAGAAAAGTGACTGCCCTTACCTGAAACGAAGTCTTGCTTGTAGGAAGACTCAGAGCCTGGGATTTAACTCCATTTCTGAAGGCAAACACACAGCATAGTTCTCATCCATGGATCACACTCTGCTTTAGAGCGAGAAGCACGCTCTTGCTTTCTAGAGAATCTAAGACAGCAGGAAACGTGAGTGTGCTGAGAACAAAAGAACGGTGTTTCATAAACATACAGACCATATATTGTCCAACTCGTCTTCTGAAACTGATACAAAGCACTGGTCCTCTAACATCCAATCCTTGTCAGTTAAGATGGGAAACCTGTGAGCTTCTGGAACGATGTAGTTCGTTTGAGCAGAAAAGTGACTGCCCTTACCTGAAACGAAGTCTTGCTTGTAGGAAGACTCAGAGCCTGGGATTTAACTCCATTTCTGAAGTGAAACACACAGTGTAGTTCTCATCAATGGATCACAATCTGCTATAAAGCAAGAAGCACACTCTTGCTTTCTAGAGTCTCTAAGACAGCAGGAAATCTGAGTGTGCCCAGAACAAAAGTACGGTGTTTCCTACACATACGGACTATATGTAGTCCAAAACTCCTTCTGAAACTGATAGAATGCACTGGTCCTCTAACATCCAATGCTTGTTAATTAAGATGAGAATCGTGTGAGCTTCGTGAAAGATGTAGTTCGTTTGAGCAGAAAAGTGACTGCCCTTACCGGAAACGAAGTCTTGCTTGTAGGGAGACTCAGACCCTGGGATTTAACTCCATTTCTGAAGGGAAAGACACAGCATAGTTCTCATCCAAGGATCACACTCTGCTTTGGAGCGAGAAACAAGCTCTTGTTTCTAGAGTCTCTAAGACAGCAGGAAACGTGAGTGTGCTGAGAACAAAAGAACGGTGTTTCCCACACATACGGACCATATCTAGTCCAACTCATCTTCTGAAACTGATACAAAGCACTGGTCCTCTAACATCCAATGCTTGTCAGTTAAGATGGGAAACGTGTAAGCTTCATGAACGATGTAGTTCGTTTGAGCAAAAAAGTGACTGCCCTTACCTTAAACGAAGTCTTGCTTGTACGAAGACTCAGAGCCTGGGATTTAACTCCATTTCTGAATAGAAACACACAGCAGTGTTCTCATCCATTGATCACACTCTGCTTTAGAATAAGAAGCACGCTCTTGCTTTTAGAGTCTCTAATAGAGCAGGAAATCTGAGTGTGCCCAGAACAAAAGAACGGTGTTGCCTACATATACGGTCCATATGTAGTCCAAATCTGCTTCTGAAAGTGATACAATGCACTGGTCCTCTGACATCCAATGCTTGTCAGTTAAGATGAGATTCGTGTGATCTTCGTGAACGATGTAGTTCGTTTGAGCAGGAAAGTGACTGCCCTTACCTGAAATGAAGTCTTGCTTGTAGGAAGATTCAGAGCCTGGGATTTAACTCCATTTCTGAAGTGAAACACACAGCAGTGTTCTCATACATTGATGACACTCTGCTTTAGAACAAGAAGCACGCTCTAGCTTTCTAGAGTCTCTAAGACAGCAGGAAACGTGAGTGTGCTGAGAACAAAAGAACGGTGTTTCCTACACATACGGACCATATGTAGTCCAAAACTTCTTCTGAAAGTGATAGAATGCACTGGTCCTCTAACATCCAATGCTTGTCAGTTAAGATGAGAAACGTGTGAGCTTCGTGAAAGATGTAGTTCGTTTGAGAAGAAAAGTGACTGCCCTTACCTGAAAGGAAGTCTTGCTTGTAGGAAGACTCAGAGCCTGGGATATAACTCCATTTCTGAAGGCAAACACACAGCATAGTTGTCATCCATGGATCACACTCTGCTTTAGAGCGAGAAGTATGCTGTTGCTTTCTAGAGTCTCTAAGACAGCAGGAAACGTGAGTGTGCTGACAACAAAAGAACGGTGTTTCCTACACATACGGACCATATCTAGTCCAAATCTGCTTCTGAAACTGACACAAAGCACTGACCATCTAACATCCAATGCTTGTCAGTTAAGATGAGAAACATGTGAGCTTCGTGAACGATGTAGTTCGTTTGAGCAGAAAAGTGACTGCCCTTACCTGAATTGAAGTCTTGCATGTAGGAAGACTCAGAGCCTGGGATTTAACTCCATTTCTGAAGTAAAACACACAGCAGTGTAATCATCCATTGATCACACTCTGCTTTATAACAAGAAGCACGCTCTTGCTTTCTAGAGTCTCTAAGACAGCAGGAAACGTGATTTTGCTGAGAACAAAAGAACGGTGTTTCCTACACATACGGACCATATCTAGTTCAACTCTGCTTCTGAAACTGATACAAAGCATTGGTACTCTAACATCCAATGCTTGTCAGTTAAGATGAGAAACGTGTGAGCTTTGTGAATGATGTAGTTCCTTTGAGCAGGAAAGTGACTGCCTTTACCTGAAATGAAGTCTTGCTTGTAGGAAGACTCAGAGCCTGGGATTTAACTCCATTTCTGAAGTGAAACACACAGCAGTGTTCTCAACCATTGATGCCACTCTGCTTTAGAACAAGAAGCACGCTCTTGCTTTCTAGAGTCTCTAAGACAGCAGGAAACGTGAGTGTGCTGAGAACAAAAGAGCGGTGTTTCCTACACATAGGGACCATATCTAGTCCAACTCTGCTTCTTAAAATGATACAAAGCACTGGTCCTCTCACATCCAATGCTTGTCAGTTAAGATGAGAAACGTGTGAGCTTCTGGAACGATGTAGTTCGTTTGAGCAGAAAAGTGACTGCCCTTACCTGAAACGAAGTCTTGCTTGTAGGAAGAATCAGAGCCTGGGATTTAACTCCATTTCTGAAGTGAAACACACAGCGTAGTTCTCATCTATGGATCACACTCTGCTTTAGAGCGAGAAGCACGCTCTTGCTTTCTAGAGTCTGTAAGACACCAGGAAACATGAGTGTGCTGAGAACAAAAGAACGGTGTATCCTACACATACGGACCATATCTAGTCCAACTCATCTTCTGAAACTGATACAAAGCACTGGTCCTCTAACATCCAATGCTTGTCAGTTAAGATGGGAAACGTGTGAGCTTCATGAACGATGTAGATCGTTTGAGCAAAAAAGTGACTGCCCTTACCCTAAACGAAGTCTTGCTTGTACGAAGACTCAGAGCCTGGGATTTAACTCCATTTCTGAATTGAAACACACAGCAGTGTTCTCATCCATTGATCACACTCTGCTTTAGAACAAGAAGCACGCTCTTGCTTTTTAGAGTCTATAAGACAGGAGGAAACGTGAGTGTGCTGAGAACAAAAGAACGGTGTTTCCTACACATACGGACCAAATGTAGTCCAAAACTTCTTCTGAAAGTGATAGAATGCACTGGTCCTCTAACATCCAATGCTTGTCTCTTAAGATGAGAAACGTGTGAGCTTCGTGAAAGATGTAGTTCGTTTGAGAAGAAAAGTGACTGCCCTTACCTGAAAGGAAGTCTTGCTTGTAGGAGGACTCAGAGCCTGGGATATAACTCCATTTCTGAAGGCAAACACACAGCATAGTTCTCATCCATGGATCACACTCTGCTTTAGAGCGAGAAGCACGCTCTTGCTTTCTAGAGTCTCTAAGACAGCAGGAAACGTGAGTGTGCTGAGAACAAAAGAACGGTGTTTCCTAAATATACAGACCATATATAGTCCAACTCTGCTTCTGAAACTGATACAAAGCACTGGTCCTCTAACATCCAATGCTTGTCAGTTAAGATGAGAAACGTGTGAGCTTCTGGAATGATGTAGTTCATTTGAGCAGAAAAGTGACTGCCCTTACCTGAAACGAAGTCTTGCTTGTAGGAAGACTCAGAGCCTGGGATTTAACTCCATTTCTGAATTGAAACACACAGCAGTGTTCTCATCCATTGATCACACTCTGCTTTAGAACAAGAAGCACGCTCTTGCTTTTTAAAGTCTCTAAGATAGGAGGAAACGTGATTTTCCTGAGAACAAATGAACGGTGTTTCCTACACATACAGACCATATATTGTCCAACTCGTCTTCTGAAACTGATACAAAGCACTGGTCCTCTAACATCCAATGCTTGTCAGTTAAGATGAGAAACGTGTGAGCTTTGTGAATGATGTAGTTCCTTTGAACTGAAAAGTGACTGCCCTTACCTGAAACGAAGTCTTGCTTGTAGTAAGACACAGAGCCTGGGATTTAACTGCATTTCTTAAGAGAAACACACAGCATAGTTCTCATCCATGGACCACACTCTGTTTTAGAGCGAGAAGCACGCTCTTGCTTTTAGAGTCTCTAATATACCAGGAAATCTGAGTGTGCCCAGAACAAAAGAACTGTGTTGCCTACATATACGGTCCATATGTAGTCCAAATCTGCTTCTGAAAGTGATACAATGCACTGGTCCTCTGACATCCAATGCTTGTCAGTTAAGATGAGAATTGTCTGATCTTTGTGAACGATGTAGTTCGTTTGAGCAGGAAAGTGACTGCCTTTACCTGAAATGAAGTCTTGCTTGTAGGAAGACTCAGAGCCTGGGATTTAACTCCATTTCTGAAGTGAAACACACAGCAGTGTTCTCAACCATTGATGCCACTCTGCTTTAGAACAAGAAGCACGCTCTTGCTTTCTAGAGTCTCTAAGACAGCAGGAAACGTGAGTGTGCTGAGAACAAAAGAGCGGTGTTTCCTACACATAGGGACCATATCTAGTCCAACTCTGCTTCTTAAAATGATACAAAGCACTGGTCCTCTCACATCCAATGCTTGTCAGTTAAGATGAGAAACGTGTGAGCTTCTGGAACGATGTAGTTCGTTTGAGCAGAAAAGTGACTGCCCTTACCTGAAACGAAGTCTTGCTTGTAGGAAGAATCAGAGCCTGGGATTTAACTCCATTTCTGAAGTGAAACACACAGCGTAGTTCTCATCTATGGATCACACTCTGCTTTAGAGCGAGAAGCACGCTCTTGCTTTCTAGAGTCTGTAAGACACCAGGAAACATGAGTGTGCTGAGAACAAAAGAACGGTGTATCCTACACATACGGACCATATCTAGTCCAACTCATCTTCTGAAACTGATACAAAGCACTGGTCCTCTAACATCCAATGCTTGTCAGTTAAGATGGGAAACGTGTGAGCTTCATGAACGATGTAGATCGTTTGAGCAAAAAAGTGACTGCCCTTACCCTAAACGAAGTCTTGCTTGTACGAAGACTCAGAGCCTGGGATTTAACTCCATTTCTGAATTGAAACACACAGCAGTGTTCTCATCCATTGATCACACTCTGCTTTAGAACAAGAAGCACGCTCTTGCTTTTTAGAGTCTATAAGACAGGAGGAAACGTGAGTGTGCTGAGAACAAAAGAACGGTGTTTCCTACACATACGGACCAAATGTAGTCCAAAACTTCTTCTGAAAGTGATAGAATGCACTGGTCCTCTAACATCCAATGCTTGTCTCTTAAGATGAGAAACGTGTGAGCTTCGTGAAAGATGTAGTTCGTTTGAGAAGAAAAGTGACTGCCCTTACCTGAAAGGAAGTCTTGCTTGTAGGAGGACTCAGAGCCTGGGATATAACTCCATTTCTGAAGGCAAACACACAGCATAGTTCTCATCCATGGATCACACTCTGCTTTAGAGCGAGAAGCACGCTCTTGCTTTCTAGAGTCTCTAAGACAGCAGGAAACGTGAGTGTGCTGAGAACAAAAGAACGGTGTTTCCTAAATATACAGACCATATATAGTCCAACTCTGCTTCTGAAACTGATACAAAGCACTGGTCCTCTAACATCCAATGCTTGTCAGTTAAGATGAGAAACGTGTGAGCTTCTGGAATGATGTAGTTCATTTGAGCAGAAAAGTGACTGCCCTTACCTGAAACGAAGTCTTGCTTGTAGGAAGACTCAGAGCCTGGGATTTAACTCCATTTCTGAATTGAAACACACAGCAGTGTTCTCATCCATTGATCACACTCTGCTTTAGAACAAGAAGCACGCTCTTGCTTTTTAAAGTCTCTAAGATAGGAGGAAACGTGATTTTCCTGAGAACAAATGAACGGTGTTTCCTACACATACAGACCATATATTGTCCAACTCGTCTTCTGAAACTGATACAAAGCACTGGTCCTCTAACATCCAATGCTTGTCAGTTAAGATGAGAAACGTGTGAGCTTCTGGAACGATGTAGTTCGTTTGAACAGAAAAGTGACTGCCCTTACCTGAAACGAAGTCTTGCTTGTAGGAAGACTCAGAGCCTGGGATTTAACTCCATTTCTGAAGTGAAACACACAGTGTAGTTCTCATCAATGGATCACAATCTGCTATAAAGCAAGAAGCACACTCTTGCTTTCTAGAATCTCTAAGACAGCAGGAAATCTGAGTGTGCCCAGAACAAAAGTACGGTGTTTCCTACACATACGGACTATATGTAGTCCAAAACTCCTTCTGAAACTGATAGAATGCACTGGTCCTCTAACATCCAATGCTTGTTAGTTAAGATGAGAAACGTGTGAGCTTCGTGAAAGATGTAGTTCGTTTGAGCAGAAAAGTGACTGCCCTTACCGGAAACGAAGTCTTGCTTGTAGGGAGACTCAGAGCCTGGGATTTAACTCCATTTCTGAAGATAAACACACAGCATAGTTCTCATCCAAGGATCACACTCTGCTTTGGAGCGAGAAACACGCTCTAGCTCTCTAGAGTCTCTAAGACAGCAGGAAACGTGAGTGTGCTGAGAACAAAAGAACGGTGTTTCCTACACATACGGACCATATCTAGTCCAACTCATCTTCTGAAACTGATAGAAAGCACTGGTCCTCTAACATCCAATGCTTGTCAGTTAAGATGGGAAACGTGTAAGCTTCATGAACGATGTAGTTCGTTTGAGCAAAAAAGTGACTGCCCTTACCTTAAACGAAGTCTTGCTTGTACGAAGACTCAGAGCCTGGGATTTAACTCCATTTCTGAATAGAAACACACAGCAGTGTTCTCATCCATTGATCACACTCTGCTTTAGAATAAGAAGCACGCTCTTGCTTTTAGAGTCTCTAATAGAGCAGGAAATCTGAGTGTGCCCAGAACAAAAGAACGGTGTTGCCTACATATACGGTCCATATGTAGTCCAAATCTGCTTCTGAAAGTGATACAATGCACTGGTCCTCTGACATCCAATGCTTGTCAGTTAAGATGAGAATCGTGTGATCTTCGTGAATGATGTAGTTCGTTTGAGCAGGAAAGTGACTGCCCTTACCTGAAATGAAGTCTTGCTTGTAGGAAGACTCAGAGCCTGGGATTTAACTCCATTTCTGAAGTGAAACACACAGCAGTGTTCTCATCCATTGATGACACTCTGCTTTAGAACAAGAAGCACGCTCTTGCTTTCTAGAGTCTCTAAGACAGCAGGAAACGTGAGTGTGCTGAGAACAAAATAACGGTGTTTCCTACACATATGGACCATATGTAGTCCAAAACTTCTTCTGAAAGTGATAGAATGCACTGGTCCTCTAACATCTATTGCTTGTCAGTTAAGATGAGAAACGTGTGAGCTTCGTGAAAGATGTAGTTCGTTTGAGAAGAAAAGTGACTGCCCTTACCTGAAAGGAAGTCTTGCTTGTAGGAAGACTCAGAGCCTGGGATATAACTCCATTTCTGAAGGCAAACACACAGCATAGTTCTCATCCATGGATCACACTCTGCTTTAGAGCGAGAAGTACGCTGTTGCTTTCTAGAGTCTCTAAGACAGCAGGAAACGTGAGTGTGCTGACAACAAAAGAACGGTGTTTCCTACACATACGGACCATATCTAGTCCAAATCTGCTTCTGAAACTGACACAAAGCACTGACCATCTAACATCCAATGCTTGTCAGTTAAGATGAGAAACATGTGAGCTTCGTGAACGATGTAGTTCGTTTGAGCAGAAAAGTGACTGCCCTTACCTGAATTGAAGTCTTGCATGTAGGAAGACTCAGAGCCTGGGATTTAACTCCATTTCTGAAGTAAAACACACAGCAGTGTAATCATCCATTGATCACACTCTGCTTTATAACAAGAAGCACGCTCTTGCTTTCTAGAGTCTCTAAGACAGCAGGAAACGTGATTTTGCTGAGAACAAAAGAACGGTGTTTCCTACACATACGGACCATATCTAGTTCAACTCTGCTTCTGAAACTGATACAAAGCATTGGTACTCTAACATCCAATGCTTGTCAGTTAAGATGAGAAACGTGTGAGCTTTGTGAATGATGTAGTTCCTTTGAACTGAAAAGTGACTGCCCTTACCTGAAACGAAGTCTTGCTTGTAGTAAGACACAGAGCCTGGGATTTAACTGCATTTCTTAAGAGAAACACACAGCATAGTTCAAATCCATGGACCACACTCTGTTTTAGAGCGAGAAGCACGCTCTTGCTTTTAGAGTCTCTAATATACCAGGAAATCTGAGTGTGCCCAGAACAAAAGAACTGTGTTGCCTACATATACGGTCCATATGTAGTCCAAATCTGCTTCTGAAAGTGATACAATGCACTGGTCCTCTGACATCCAATGCTTGTCAGTTAAGATGAGAATTGTCTGATCTTCGTGAACGATGTAGTTCGTTTGAGCAGGAAAGTGACTGCCTTTACCTGAAATGAAGTCTTGCTTGTAGGAAGACTCAGAGCCTGGGATTTAACTCCATTTCTGAAGTGAAACACACAGCAGTGTTCTCATCCATTGATGCCACTCTGCTTTAGAACAAGAAGCACGCTCTTGCTTTCTAGAGTCTCTAAGACAGCAGGAAACGTAAGTGTGCTGAGAACAAAAGAGCGGTGTTTCCTACACATAGGGACCATATCTAGTCCAACTCTGCTTCTTAAAATGATACAAAGCACTGGTCCTCTCACATCCAATGCTTGTCTATTAAGATGAGAAATTGTGTGAGCTCAGTGAACGATGTAGTTCGTTTGAGCTGAACAGTGACTGCCCTTACCTGAAACGAAGTCTTGCTTTTAGGAAGACTCAGAGCCTGGGATTTAACTCCATTTCTGAAGGCAAACACACAGCATAGTTCTCATCCATGGATCACACTCTGCTTTAGAGCGAGAAGCACGCTCTTGCTTTCTAGAGTCTCTAAGACAGCAGGAAACGTGAGTGTGCTGAGAACAAAAGAACGGTGTTTCCTAAATATACAGACCATATATAGTCCAACTCTGCTTCTGAAACTGATACAAAGCACTGGTCCTCTAACATCCAATGCTTGTCAGTTAAGATGAGAAACGTGTGAGCTTCTGGAATGATGTAGTTCATTTGAGCAGAAAAGTGACTGCCCTTACCTGAAAGGAAGTCTTGCTTGTAGGAAGACTCAGAGCCTGGGATTTAACTCCATTTCTGAATTGAAACACACAGCAGTGTTCTCATCCATTGATCACACTCTGCTTTAGAACAAGAAGCACGCTCTTACTTTTTAGAGTCTCTAAGATAGGAGGAAACGTGATTTTCCTGAGAACAAATGAACGGTGTTTCCTACACATACGGACCATATCTAGTCCAACTCATCTTCTGAAACTGATACAAAGCACTGGTCCTCTAACATCCAATGCTTGTCAGTTAAGATGGGAAACGTGTAAGCTTCATGAACGATGTAGTTCGTTTGAGCAAAAAAGTGACTGCCCTTACCTTAAACGAAGTCTTGCTTGTACGAAGACTCAGAGCCTGGGATTTAACTCCATTTCTGAATAGAAACACACAGCAGTGTTCTCATCCATTGATCACACTCTGCTTTAGAATAAGAAGCACGCTCTTGCTTTTAGAGTCTCTAATAGAGCAGGAAATCTGAGTGTGCCCAGAACAAAAGAACGGTGTTGCCTACATATACGGTCCATATGTAGTCCAAATCTGCTTCTGAAAGTGATACAATGCACTGGTCCTCTGACATCCAATGCTTGTCAGTTAAGATGAGAATTGTGTGATCTTCGTGAACGATGTAGTTCGTTTGAGCAGGAAAGTGACTGCCCTTACCTGAAATGAAGTCTTGCTTGTAGGAAGACTCAGAGCCTGGGATTTAACTCCATTTCTGAAGTGAAACACACAGCAGTGTTCTCATCCATTGATGACACTCTGCTTTAGAACAAGAAGCACGCTCTTGCTTTCTAGAGTCTCTAAGACAGCAGGAAACGTGAGTGTGCTGAGAACAAAAGAACGGTGTTTCCTACACATAGGGACCATATCTAGTCCAACTCTGCTTCTTAAAATGATACAAAGCACTGGTCCTCTAACATCCAATGCTTGTCTATTAAGATGAGAAATGTGTGAGCTCAGTGAACGATGTAGTTCGTTTGAGCTGAACAGTGACTGCCCTTACCTGAAACGAAGTCTTGCTTGTAGGAAGACACAGAGCCTGGGATTTAACTCCATTTCTGAAGGGAAACACACAGCATAGTATTCATCCATGGATCACACTGTGGTTAGAGCGAGAAGCACACTCTTGCTTTCTAGAGTCACTAAGACAGCAGGAAATATGAGTGTGCCCAGAACAATAGAACGGTGTTTCCTACACATATGGACCATATCCATTCCAAATCTTCTTCTGAAACTGATATAAAGCATTGACCCTCTAACATACAATGCTTGTCAGTTAAGATGTGAAACGTGTGAGCTCTGTGAACGATGTAGTTCGTTTGAGCAGAAAAGTGACTGCCCTTACCTGAAACGAAGTCTTGCTTGTAGGAAGACTCAGAGCCTGGGATTTAACTCCATTTCTGAAGTGAAACACACAGCGTAGTTCTCATCTATGGATCACACTCTGCTTTAGAGTGAGAAGCACGCTCTTGCTTTCTAGAGTCTCTAAGACACCAGGAAACATGAGTGTGCTGAGAACAAAAGAACGGTGTTGCCTACACATACGGACCATATCTAGTCCAACTCATCTTCTGAAACTGATACAAAGCACTGGTCCTCTAACATCCAATGCTTGTCAGTTAAGATGGGAAACGTGTGAGCTTCATGAACGATGTAGATCGTTTGAGCAAAAAAGTGACTGCCCTTACCTTAAACGAAGTCTTGCTTGTACGAAGACTCAGAGCCTGGGATTTAACTCCATTTCTGAATTGAAACACACAGCAGTGTTCTCATCCATTGATCACACTCTGCTTTAGAACAAGAAGCACGCTCTTGCTTTTTAGAGTCTATAAGACAGGAGGAAACGTGATTTTGCTGAGAACAAAAGAACGGAGTTTCCTACACATACGGACTATATCTAGTCCAAATCTTCTTCTGAAACTGATACAAAGCACTGCCCCTCTAACATCCAATGCTTGTTAGTTAAGATGGGAAACGTGTGAGCTTCATGAACGATGTAGTTCGTTTGAGCAGAAAAGTGACTGCCTTACCTGAATTGAAGTCTTGCTTGTAGGAAACTCAGAGCCTGGGATTTAACTCCATTTCTGAAGGCAAACACACAGCATAGTTCTCATCCATGGATCACACTCTGCTTTAGAGCGAGAAGCATGCTCTTGCTTTCTAGAGTCTCTAAGACAGCAGGAAACGTGAGTGTGCTGAGAACAAAAGAACGGTGTTTCCTACACATACGGACCATATGTAGTCCAAAACTTCTTCTGAAAGTGATAGAATGCACTGGTCCTCTAACATCCAATGCTTGTCAGTTAAGATGAGAAACGTGTGAGCTTCGTGAAAGATGTAGTTCGTTTGAGCAGAAAAGTGACTGCCCTTACCTGAATTGAAGTCTTGCATGTAGGAAGACTCAGAGCCTGGGATTTAACTCCATTTCTGAAGTAAAACACACAGCAGTGTAATCATCCATTGATCACACTCTGCTTTATAACAAGAAGCACCCTCTTGCTTTCTAGAGTCTCTAAGACAGCAGGAAACGTGATTTTGCTGAGAACAAAAGAACGGTGTTTCCTACACATACAGACCATATCTAGTTCAACTCTGCTTCTGAAACTGATACAAAGCATTGGTACTCTAACATCCAATGCTTGTCAGTTAAGATGAGAAAGGTGTGAGCTTTGTGAATGATGTAGTTCCTTTGAACTGAAAAGTGACTGCCCTTACCTGAAATGAAGTCTTGCTTGTAGTAAGACACAGAGCCTGGGATTTAACTGCATTTCTTAAGAGAAACACACAGCATAGTTCTCATCCATGGACCACACTCTGTTTTAGAGTGAGAAGCACGCTCTTGCTTTTAGAGTCTCTAATATAGCAGGAAATCTGAGTGTGCCCAGAACAAAAGAACTGTGTTGCCTACATATACGGTCCATATGTAGTCCAAATCTGCTTCTGAAAGTGATACAATGCACTGGTCCTCTGACATCCAATGCTTGTCAGTTAAGATGAGAATTGTGTGATCCTCGTGAACGATGTAGTTCGTTTGAGCAGGAAAGTGACTGCCCATACCTGAAATGAAGTCTTGCTTGTAGGAAGACTCAGAGCCTGGGAATTATCTCCATTTCTGAACTGAAACACACAGCAGTGTTCTCATCCATTGATGACACTCTGCTTTAGAACAAGAAGTACGCTCTTGCTTTCTAGAGACTCTAAGACAGCAGGAAACGTGAGTGTGCTGAGAACAAAAGAGCGGTGTTTCCTACACATAGGGACCATATCTATTCCAACTCTGCTTCTTAAAATGATACAAAGCACTGGTCCTCTAACATTCAATGCTTGTCTATTAAGATGGGAAATGTGTGAGCTCAGTGAACGATGTAGTTCGTTTGAGCTGAACAGTGACTGCCCTTACCTGAAACGAAGTCTTGCTTTTAGGAAGACTCAGAGCCTGGGATTTAACTCCATTTCTGAAGGCAAACACACAGCATAGTTCTCATCCATGGATCACACTCTGCTTTAGAACGAGAAGCACACTCTTGCTTTCTAGAGTCTCTAAGACAGCAGGAAACGTGAGTGTTCTGAGAACAAAAGAACGGTGTTTCCTAAACATACAGACCATATATAGTCCAACTCTGCTTCTGAAACTGATACAAAGCACTGGTCCTCTAACATCCAATGCTTGTCAGTTAAGATGAGAAACATGTGAGCTTCTGGAACGATGTAGTTCGTTTGAGCAGAAAAGTGACTGCCCTTACCTGAAACGAAGTCTTGCTTGTAGGAAGACACAGAGCCTGGGATTTAACTCCATTTCTGAAGTGAAACACACAGCGTAGTTCTCATCTATGGATCACACTCTGCTTTAGAGCAAGAAGTACACTCTTGCTTTCTAGAGTCTCTAAGACAGCAGGAAATTTGAGTGTGCCCAGAACAATAGAACAGTGTTTCCTACACATATGGACCATATCCAGTCCAAATCTGCTTCTGAAACTGATATAAAGCATTGACCCTTTAACATCCAATGCTTGTCAGTTAAGATGAGAAACGTGTGAGCTCTGTGAACATGTAGTTCGTTTGAGCAGAAAAGTGACTGTCCTTACCTGAAACGAAGTCTTGCTTGTAGGAAGACTCAGAGCCTGGGATTTAACTCCATTTCTGAAGGGAAACACACAGCATAAATCTCATCCATGGATCACACTCTGCTTTAGAACGAGAAGCACGCTCTTGCTTTCTAGAGTCTCTAAGACAGCAGGAAACGTGAGTGTGCTGAGAAGAAAAGAACGGTGTTTCCTACACATACGGACCATATCTAGTCCAACTCATCTTCTGAAACTGATACAAAACACTGGTCCTCTAACATCCAATGCTTGTCAGTTAAGATGGGAAACGTGTAAGCTTCATGAACGATGTAGTTCGTTTGAGCAAAAAAGTGACTGCCCTTACCTTAAACGAAGTCTTGCTTGTACGAAGACTCAGAGCCTGGGATTTAACTCCATTTCTGAATAGAAACACACAGCAGTGTTCTCATCCATTGATCACACTCTGCTTTAGAATAAGAAGCACGCTCTTGCTTTTTAGAGTCTCTAAGACAGGAGGAAACATGATTTTGCTGAGAACAAAAGAACGGAGTTTCCTACACGTACGGACCATATCTAGTCCAAATCTGCTTCTGAAACTGATACAAAGCACTGACCCTCTAACATCCAATGCTTGTCAGTTAAGATGAGAAACGAGTGAGCTTCATGAACGATGTAGTTCGTTTGAGCTGAAAAGTGACTGCCCTTACCTGAATTGAACTCTTGCATGTAGGAAGACTCAGAGCCTGGGATTTAACTCCATTTCTGAAGTAAAACACACAGCAGTGTAATCATCCATTGATCACACTCTGCTTTATAACAAGAAGCACGCTCTTGCTTTCTAGAGTCTCTAAGACAGCAGGAAACGTGATTTTGCTGAGAACAAAAGAATGGTGTTTCCTACACATACGGACCAGATCTAGTTCAACTCTGCTTCTGAAACTGATACAAAGCCTTGGTCCTCTAACATCCAATGCTTGTCTATTAAGATGAGAAATGTGTGAGCTCAGTGAACGATGTAGTTCGTTTGAGCTGAACAGTGAATGCCCTTACCTGAAACGATGTCTTGCTTGTAGGAAGACACAGAGCCTGGGATTTAACTCCATTTCTGAAGGGAAACACACAGCATAGTATTCATCCATGGATCACACTGTGGTTAGAGCGAGAAGCACACTCTTGCTTTCTAGAGTCACTAAGACAGCAGGAAATATGAGTGTGCCCAGAACAATAGAACGGTGTTTCCTACACATATGGACCATATCCAGTCCAAATCTTCTTCTGAAACTGATATAAAGCATTGACACTCTAACATCCAATGCTTGTCAGTTAAGATGAGAAACGTGTGAGCTCTGTGAACGATGTAGTTCGTTTGAGCAGAAAAGTGACTGCCCTTACCTGAAACGAAGTCTTGCTTGTAGGAAGACTCAGAGCCTGGGATTTAACTCCATTTCTGAAGGCAAACACACAGCATAGTTCTCATCCATGGATAACACTCTGCTTTAGAACGAGAAGCACGCTCTTGCTATCTAGAGTCTCTAAGACAGCAGGAAACGTGAGTGTGCTGAGAACAAAAGAACGGTGTTTCCTACACATACGGACCATATCTAGTCCAACTCATCTTCTGAAACTGATACAAAACACTGGTCCTCTAACATCCACTGCTTGTCAGTTAAGATGGGAAACGTGTAAGCTTCATGAACGATGTAGTTCGTTTGAGCAAAAAAGTGACTGCCCTTACCTTAAACGAAGTCTTGCTTGTATGAAGACTCAGAGCCTGGGATTTAACTCCATTTCTGAATAGAAACACACAGCAGTGTTCTCATCCATTGATCACACTCTGCTTTAGAATAAGAAGCACGCTCTTGCTTTTTAGAGTCTCTAAGACAGGAGGAAACATGATTTTGCTGAGAACAAAAGAACGGAGTTTCCTACACGTACGGACCATATCTAGTCCAAATCTGCTTCTGAAACTGATACAAAGCACTGACCCTCTAACATCCAATGCTTGTCAGTTAAGATGAGAAACGAGTGAGCTTCATGAACGATGTAGTTCGTTTGAGCTGAAAAGTGACTGCCCTTACCTGAATTGAACTCTTGCATGTAGGAAGACTCAGAGCCTGGGATTTAACTCCATTTCTGAAGTAAAACACACAGCAGTGTAATCATCCATTGATCACACTCTGCTTTATAACAAGAAGCACGCTCTTGCTTTCTAGAGTCTCTAAGACAGCAGGAAACGTGATTTTGCTGAGAACAAAAGAACGGTGTTTCCTACACATACGGACCATATCTAGTTCAACTCTGCTTCTGAAACTGATACAAAGCCTTGGTCCTCTAACATCCAATGCTTGTCTATTAAGATGAGAAATGTGTGAGCTCAGTGAACGATGTAGTTCGTTTGAGCTGAACAGTGAATGCCCTTACCTGAAACGATGTCTTGCTTGTAGGAAGACACAGAGCCTGGGATTTAACTCCATTTCTGAAGGGAAACACACAGCATAGTATTCATCCATGGATCACACTGTGGTTAGAGCGAGAAGCACACTCTTGCTTTCTAGAGTCACTAAGACAGCAGGAAATATGAGTGTGCCCAGAACAATAGAACGGTGTTTCCTACACATATGGACCATATCCAGTCCAAATCTTCTTCTGAAACTGATATAAAGCATTGACCCTCTAACATCCAATGCTTGTCAGTTAAGATGAGAAACGTGTGAGCTCTGTGAACGATGTAGTTCGTTTGAGCAGAAAAGTGACTGCCCTTACCTGAAACGAAGTCTTGCTTGTAGGAAGACTCAGAGCCTGGGATTTAACTCCATTTCTGAAGGCAAACACACAGCATAGTTCTCATCCATGGATAACACTCTGCTTTAGAACGAGAAGCACGCTCTTGCTATCTAGAGTCTCTAAGACAGCAGGAAACGTGAGTGTGCTGAGAACAAAAGAACGGTGTTTCCTACACATACGGACCATATCTAGTCCAACTCATCTTCTGAAACTGATACAAAACACTGGTCCTCTAACATCCAATGCTTGTCAGTTAAGATGGGAAACGTGTAAGCTTCATGAACGATGTAGTTCGTTTGAGCAAAAAAGTGACTGCCCTTACCTTAAACGAAGTCTTGCTTGTACGAAGACTCAGAGCCTGGGATTTAACTCCATTTCTGAATAGAAACACACAGCAGTGTTCTCATCCATTGATCACACTCTGCTTTAGAATAAGAAGCACGCTCTTGCTTTTTAGAGTCTCTAAGACAGGAGGAAACATGATTTTGCTGAGAACAAAAGAACGGAGTTTCCTACACGTACGGACCATATCTAGTCCAAATCTGCTTCTGAAACTGATACAAAGCACTGACCCTCTAACATCCAATGCTTGTCATTTAAGATGAGAAACGAGTGAGCTTCATGAACGATGTAGTTCGTTTGAGCTGAAAAGTGACTGCCCTTACCTGAATTGAACTCTTGCATGTAGGAAGACTCAGAGCCTGGGATTTAACTCCATTTCTGAAGTAAAACACACAGCAGTGTAATCATCCATTGATCACACTCTGCTTTATAACAAGAAGCACGCTCTTGCTTTCTAGAGTCTCTAAGACAGCAGGAAACGTGATTTTGCTGAGAACAAAAGAACGGTGTTTCCTACACATACGGACCATATCTAGTTCAACTCTACTTCTGAAACTGATACAAAGCCTTGGTCCTCTAACATCCAATGCTTGTCTATTAAGATGAGAAATGTGTGAGCTCAGTGAACGATGTAGTTCGTTTGAGCTGAACAGTGAATGCCCTTACCTGAAACGATGTCTTGCTTGTAGGAAGACACAGAGCCTGGGATTTAACTCCATTTCTGAAGGGAAACACACAGCATAGTATTCATCCATGGATCACACTGTGGTTAGAGCGAGAAGCACACTCTTGCTTTCTAGAGTCACTAAGACAGCAGGAAATATGAGTGTGCCCAGAACAATAGAACGGTGTTTCCTACACATATGGACCATATCCAGTCCAAATCTTCTTCTGAAACTGATATAAAGCATTGACCCTCTAACATCCAATGCTTGTCAGTTAAGATGAGAAACGTGTGAGCTCTGTGAACGATGTAGTTCGTTTGAGCAGAAAAGTGACTGCCCTTACCTGAAACGAAGTCTTGCTTGTAGGAAGACTCAGAGACTGGGATTTAACTCCATTTCTGAAGGCAAACACACAGCATAGTTCTCATCCATGGATAACACTCTGCTCTAGAGCGAGAAGCACGCTCTTGCTATCTAGAGTATCTAAGACAGCATGAAACGTGAGTGTCCTGAGAACAAAAGAACGGTGTTTCCTACACATACGGACCATATCTAGTCCAACACTTCTTCTGAATCTGATACAAAGAACTGGTCCTCTAACATCCAATGCTTGTCAGTTAAGATGGGAAACGTGTCAGCTTCATGAACGATGTAGTTCGTTTGAGCTGAAAAGTGACTGCCCTTACCTTAAACGAAGTCTTGCATGTAGGAAGACTCAGAGCCTGGGATTTAACTCCATTTCTGAAGTAAAACACACAGCAGTGTAATCATCCATTGATCACACTCTGCTTTATAACAAGAAGCACGCTCTTGCTTTCTAGAGTCTCTAAGACAGCAGGAAACGTGTTTTTGCTGAGAACAAAAGAACGGTGTTTCCTACACATACGGACCATATCTAGTTCAACTCTGCTTCTGAAACTGATACAAAGCATTGGTCCTCTAACATCCAATGCTTGTCTATTAAGATGAGAAATGTGTGAGCTCAGTGAACGATGTAGTTCCTTTGAGCTGAACAGTGAATGCCCTTACCTGAAACGATGTCTTGCTTGTAGGAAGACACAGAGCCTGGGATTTAACTCCATTTCTGAAGGGAAACACACAGCATAGTATTCATCCATGGATCACACTGTGGTTAGAGCAAGAAGCACACTCTTGCTTTCTAGAGTCACTAAGACAGCAGGAAATATGAGTGTGCCCAGAACAATAGAACGGTGTTTCCTACACATATGGACCATATCCAGTCCAAATCTTCTTCTGAAACTGATATAAAGCATTGACCCTCTAACATCCAATGCTTGTCATTTAAGATGAGAAACGTGTGAGCTCTGTGAACGATGTAGTTCGTTTGAGCAGAAAAGTGACTGCCCTTACCTGAAACGAAGTCTTGCTTGTAGGAAGACTCAGAGACTGGGATTTAACTCCATTTCTGAAGGCAAACACACAGCATAGTTCTCATCCATGGATAACACTCTGCTCTAGAGCGAGAAGCACGCTCTTGCTATCTAGAGTATCTAAGACAGCATGAAACGTGAGTGTCCTGAGAACAAAAGAACGGTGTTTCCTACACATACGGACCATATCTAGTCCAACACTTATTCTGAATCTGATACAAAGCACTGGTCCTCTAACATCCAATGCTTGTCAGTTAAGATGGGAAACGTGTCAGCTTCATGAACGATGTAGTTCGTTTGAGCTGAAAAGTGACTGCCCTTACCTTAAACGAAGTCTTGCTTGTATGAAGACTCAGAGCCTGGGATTTAACTCCATTTCTGCATTGAAACACACAGCAGTGTTCTCATCCATTGATCACACTCTGCTTTAGAACAAGAAGCACGCTCTTGCTTTTTAAAGTCTCTAAGATAGGAGGAAACGTGATTTTCCTGAGAACAAATGAGCGGTGTTTCCTACACATACAGACCATATCTAGTCCAACTCTGCTTCTGAAACTGATACAAAGTACTGGTGCTCTAACATCCAATGCTTGTCTGTTAATGTGAGAAACGTGTGAGCTCTGAGAACGATGTAGTTCGTTTGAGCTGAAAAGTGACTGCCCTTACCTGAAACGAAGTCTTGCTTGTAGGAAGACTCAGAGCCTGGGATTTAACTCCATTTCTGAAGGCAAACACACAGCATAGTTCTCATCCATGGATCACACTCTGCTTTAGAGCGAGAAGCACGCTCTTGCTTTCTAGAGACTCTAAGACAGCAGGAAACGTGAGTGTGCTGAGAACAAAAGAACGGTGTTTCCTAAACATACAGACCATATATTGTCCAACTCGTCTTCTGAAACTGATACAAAGCACTGGTCCTCTAACATCCAATGCTTGTCAGTTAAGATGAGAAACGTGTGAGCTTCTGGAACGATGTAGTTCGTTTGAGCACAAAAGTGACTGCCCTTACCTGAAATGAAGTCTTGCTTGTAGGAAGACTCAGAGCCTGGGATTTAACTCCATTTCTGAAGTGAAACACACAGTGTAGTTCTCATCAATGGATCACAATCTGCTATAAAGCAAGAAGCACACTCTTGCTTTCAAGAGTCTCTAAGACAGCAGGAAATCTGAGTGTGCCCAGAACAAAAGAACGGTGTTTCCTACACATACGGACTATATGTAGTCCAAAACTCCTTGTGAAACTGATAGAATGCACTGATCCTCTAACATCCAATGCTTGTCAGTTAAGATGAGAAACGTGTGAGCTTCGTGAAAGATGTAGTTCGTTTGAGCAGAAAAGTGACTGCCCTTACCGGAAACGAAGTCTTGCTTGTAGGGAGACTCAGAGCCTGGGATTTAACTCCATTTCTGAAGGGAAACACACAGCATAGTTCTCATCCATGGATCACACTCTGCTTTGGAGCGAGAAACACGCTCTTGCTTTCTAGAGTCTCTAAGACAGCAGGAAACGTGAGTGTGCTGAGAACAAAAGAACGGTGTTTCCTACACATACGGACCATATCTAGTCCAACTCATCTTCTGAAACTGATACAAAGCACTGGTCCTCTAACATCCAATGCTTGTCAGTTAAGATGGGAAACGTGTAAGCTTCATGAACGATGTAGTTCGTTTGAGCAAAAAAGTGACTGCCCTTACCTTAAACGAAGTCTTGCTTGTACGAAGACTCAGAGCCTGGGATTTAACTCCATGTCTGAATAGAAACACACAGCAGTGTTCTCATCATTTGATCACACTCTGCTTTAGAATAAGAAGCACGCTCTTGCTTTTTAGAGTCTCTAAGACAGGAGGAAACGTGATTTTGCTGAGAACAAACGAACGGAGTTTACTACACGTACGGACCATATCTAGTCCAAATCTGCTTCTGAAACTGATACAAAGCACTGACCCTCTAACATCCAATGCTTGTCAGTTAAGATGAGAAACGAGTGAGCTTCATGAAAGATGTAGTTGGTTTGAGCTGAAAAGTGGCTGCCCTTACCTGAATTGAAGTCTTGCTTGTAGGAAGACTCAGAGCCTGGGATTTAACTCCATTTCTGAAGGAAAACACACAGCATAGTTCTCATCCATGGATCACACTCTGCTTTAGAGCGAGAAGCACGTTCTTGCTTTCTAAAGTCTCTAAGACAGCAGGAATCGTGAGTGTGCTGAGAACAAAAGAACGGTGTTTCCTACACATACGGACCATATCTAGTCCAACTCTGCTTCTGAAAGTGATACAAAGCACTGGTCCTCTAACATCCAATGCTTGTCAGTTAAGATGAGAAATGTGTGAGCTTAGTGAATGATGTAGTTAGTTTGAACTGAAAAGTGACTGCCCTTACCTGAAACAAAGTCTTGCTTGTAGTAAGACACAGAGCCTGGGATTTAAGTCCATTTCTGAAGGGAAACACACAGCATAGTTCTCATCCATGGATCACACTCTGCTTTAGAGCGAGAAGCACACTCTTGCTTACTAGAGTCTCTAATACAGCAGGAAATCTGAGTGTGCCCAGAACAAAAGAACGGTGTTTCCTACACATATGGACCATATGTAGTCCAAATCTGCTTCTGAAACTGATACAAAGCACTGACCATCTAACATCCAATGCTTGTCAGTTAAGATGAGAAACGTGTGAGCTTCGAGAACGATGTAGTTTGTTTGAGCAGAAAAGTGACTGCCCTTACCTGAAACGAAGTCTTGCCTGTAGGAAGACACAGAACATGGGATTTAACTCGATTTCTGAAGTGAAACACACAGCAGTGTTCTCATCCATTGATCACACTCTGCTTTAGAAGAAGAAGCACGATCGTGCTTTCTAGAGTCTCTAAGACAACAGGAAACGTGAGAGTGCTGAGAACAAAAGAACGGTGTTTCCTATAATTACGGACATTATATAGTCCAACTCTGCATCTGAAACTGATACAAAGCACTGGTCCTCTAAAATCCAATGCTTGTCTGTTAAGATGAGAAACGTGTGAGCTCCGTGAACGATGTAGTTCGTTTGAGCTGAAAAGTGACTGTCCTTACCTGAAACGAAGTCTTGCATGTAGTAAGACACAGAGCCTGGGATTTAAGTCCATTTCTGAAGGGAAACACACAGCATAGTTCACACCCATGGTCACACTCTGCTTTAGAGCGAGAAGCACACATTTGCTTTCTAGAGTCTCTAATACAGCAGGAAATCTGAGAGTGCCCAGAACAAAAGATGGGTGTTTCCTACACATATGGACCATATGTAGTCCAAATCTGCTTCTGAAACTGATACAAAGTACTGACCATCTTACATCCAATGCTTGTCAGTTAAGATGAGAAACGTGTGAGCTTCGAGAACAATGTAGTTCGTTTGAGCAGAAAAGTGACTGCCCTTACCTGAATTGAAGTCTTGTTTGTAGGAAGACTCAGAGCCTGGGATTTAACTCCATTTCTGAAGTAAAACACACAGCAGTGTAATCATCCATTGATCACACTCTGCTTTAGAACAAGAAGCACACTCTTGCTTTCTAGAGTCGCTAAGACAGCAGGAAACGTGAGTATGCTGAGAACAAAAGAACGGTGTTTCCTACACATACGGACCATATCTAGTCCAACTCTTCTTCTGAAACTGATACAAAGCACTGGTCCTCTAACATCCAATGCTTGTCTCTTAAGATGAGAAACGTGTGAGCTCAGTGAACGATGTAGTTCGTTTGAGCTGAAAAGTGACTGCCCTTACCTGAAACGAAGTCTTGCTTGTAGGAAGACTCAGAGCCTGAGATTTAACTCCATTTCTGAAGTTAAACACACAGCATAGTTCTCATCCATGGATCACACTCTGCTCTAGAGCGAGAAGCACGCTCTTGCTTTCTAGAGTCTCTAAGACAGCAGGAAACGTGAGTGTGCTGAGAACAAAAGAACGGTGTTTCCTACACATAGGGACCATATGTAGTGCAAACCTGCTTCTGAAACTGATACAAAGCACTGACCACCTAACATCCAATTCTTGTCAGTTAAGATGAGAAACGTGTGAGCTTCGAGAACGATGTAGTTCGTTTGAGCACAAAAGTGACTGCCCTTACCTGAATTGAAGTCTTGCTTGTAGGAAGACTCAGAGCCTGGGATTTAAGTCCATTTCTGAAGGGAAACACACAGCATAGTTCTCATCCATGGATCACACTCTGCTTTAGAGCGAGAAGCACACTCTTGCTTTCTAGAGTCTCTAATACAGCAGGAAATCTGAGTGTGCCCAGGACAAGAGAAGGGTGTTTCCTACACATACGGACTATATGTAGTCCAAAACTTCTTCTGAAACTGATACAATGCACTGGTGTTCTAACATCCAATGCGTGTCTGTTAAGATGAGAAACGTGTGAGCTTCTTGAAAGTTGTAGTTCGTTTGAGTAGAAAAGTGACTGCCCTTACTGGAAACGAAGTCTTGCTTGTAGGAAGACACAGAGCCTGGGATTTAACTCCTTTTCTGAAGTAAAACACACAGCATAGTTCTCATCCATGGATCACACTCTGCTTTAGAGCGAGAAGCACGCTCTTGCTTTCTAAAGTCTCTAAGACAGCAGGAATCGTGAGTGTGCTGAGAAGAAAAGAACGGTGTTTCCTACACATACGGACCATATCTAGTCCAACTCTGCTTCTGAAAGTGATACAAAGCACTGGTCCTCTAACATCCAATGCTTGTCAGTTAAGATGAGAAATGTGTGAGCTTAGTGAATAATGTAGTTCCTGTGAACTGAAAAGTGACTGCCCTTAACTGAAACGAAGTCTTGCCTGTAGGAAGACACAGAGCATGGGATTTAACTCGATTTCTGAAGTGAAACACACAGCAGTGTTCTCATCCATTGATCACACTCTGCTTTAGAAGAAGAAGCACGATCGTGCTTTCTAGAGTCTCTAAGAGAGCAGGAAACGTGAGTTTGCTGAGAAAAAAAGAACGGTGTTTCCTACACATACGGACCATATCTAGTCCAACTCTGCTTCTGAAAGTGATACAATGCACTGGTCCTCTAACATCCAATGCTTGTCAGTTAAGATGAGAAATGTGTGAGCTTTGTGAAAGATGTAGATCATTTGAGCAGAAAAGTGACTGCCCTTACCTGAAACGAAGTGTTGCTTGTAGGAAGAATCAGAGCCTGGGTTTTAACTCCATTTCTGAAGTGAAACACACAGCAGTGTTCTCATCCATTGATCACACTCTGCGTTTGAACATGAAGCATGCTCTTCTTTCTAGAGTCTCTAAGACAGCAGGAAACGTGAGTTTGCTGAGAACAAAAGAACGGTGTTTCATAAACATACGGACCATATCTAGTCGAACTCTGCTTCTGAGAGTGATACAAAGCACTGGTCCTCTAACATCCAATGCTTGTCAGTTAAGATGAGAAACGTTTGAGATTCGTGAACGATGTAGTTCGTTTGAGCAGAAAAGTGACTGCCCTTACCTGAAACGAAGTCTTGCTTGTAGGAAGACTCAGAGCCTGGGATTTAAGTCCATTTCTGAAGGGAAACACACAGCATAGTTCTCATCCATGGATCACACTCTGCTTTAGAGCGAGAAGCACACTCTTGCTTTCTAGAGTCTCTAATACAGCAGGAAATCTGAGTGTGCCCAGGACAAGAGAAGGGTGTTTCCTACACATACGGACTATATGTAGTCCAAAACTTCTTCTGAAACTGATACAATGCACTGGTGTTCTAACATCCAATGGTTGTCAGTTAAGATGAGAAACATGTGAGCTTCGTGAAAGATGTAGTTCGTTTGAGCAGAAAAGTGACTGCCCTTACCTGAAACGAAGTCTTGCTTGTAGGAAGACACAGAGCCTGGGGTTTAACTCCTTTTCTGAAGGAAAACACACAGCATAGTTCTCATCCATGGATAACACTCTGCTTTAGAGCGAGAAGCACGCTCTTGCTTTCTAAAGTATCTAAGACAGTAGGAATCGTGAGTGTGCGGAGAACAAATAACGGTGTTTCCTACAAATATGGACCATATCTAGTCCAACTCTGCTTCTGAAAGTGATACAAAGACTGATCCTCTAACATCGAATGCTTGTCAGTTAAGATGAGAAATGTGTGAGCTTAGTGAATGATGTAGTTCGTTTGAACTGAAAAGTGACTGCCCTTACCTGAAACGAAGTCTTGCTTGTAGTAAGACACAGAGCCTGGGATTTAAGTCCATATCTGAAGGAAAACACACAGCATAGTTCTCATCCCTGGATCACACTCTGCTTTAGAGCGAGAAGCACACTCTTGCTTACTAGAGTCTCTAAAACAGCAGGAAATCTGAGTGTGCCCAGAACAAAAGAACGGTGTTTCCTACACATATGGACCATATGTAGTGCAAACCTGCTTTTGAAACTGATACAAAGCACTGACCACCTAACATCCAATGCTTGTCAGTTAAGATGAGAAACGTGTGAGCTTCGAGAACGATGTAGTTCGTTTGAGCACAAAAGTGACTGCCCTTACCTGAATTGAAGTCTTGCTTGTAGGAAGACTCAGAGCCTGGGATTTAACTCCATTTCTGAAGTAAAACACACAGCAGTGTAATCATCCATTGATCACACTCTGCTTTACAGCAAGAAGCATGCTCTTGCTTTCTAGATTCTCTAAGACATCAGGAAACGTGAGTGTGCTGAGAACAAAAGAACGGTGTTTCATAAACATACGGACCATATCTAGTCGAACTCTGCTTCTGAGAGTGATACAAAGCACTGGCCCTCTAACATCCAATGCTTGTCAGTTAAGATAGAAACGTTTGAGCTTCGTGAACGATGTAGTTCGTTTGAGCATAAAAGTGACTGCCCTTACCTGAAACGAAGTCTTGCTTGTAGGAAGACTCAGAGCCAGGGATTTAAGTCCATTTCTGAAGGGAAACACACAGCATAGTTCTCATCCACGGATCACACTCTGCTTTAGAGCGAGAAGCACACTCTTGCTTTCTAGAGTCTCTAATACAGCAGGAAATAAGAGTGTGCCCAGGACAAGAGAAGGGTGTTTCCTACACATACGGACTATATGTAGTCCAAAACTTCTTCTGAAACTGATACAATGCACTGGTGTTCTAACATCCAATGGTTGTCAGTTAAGATGAGAAACGTGTGAGCTTCGTGAAAGATGTAGTTCGTTTGAGCAGAAAAGTGACTGCCCTTACCTGAAACGAAGTCTTGCTTGTAGGAACATATAGAGCCTGAGATTTAACTCCATTTCTGAAGTAAAACACACAGCAGTGTAATCATCCATTGATCAAAGTCTGCTTTAGAACAAGAAGCATGCTCTTCTTTCTAGAGTCTCTAAGACAGCAGGAAACGTGAGTGTGCTGATAACAAAAGAACGGTGTTTCCTACACATACAGACCATATCTAGTCCAACTCTTCTACTGAAACTGATACAAAGCACTGGTCCTCTAACATCCAATGCTTGTCTCTTAAGATGAGAAACGTGTGAGCTCGGTGAATGATGTAGTTCGTTTGAACTGAAAAGTGACTGCCCTTACCTGAAACGAAGTCTTGCTTGTAGGAAGACTCAGAGCCTGAGATTTAACTCCATTTCTGAAGTGAAACACACAGCAGTGTTCTCATCCATTGATCACACTCTGCTTTAGAAGAAGAAGCACGATCGTGCTTTCTAGAGTCTCTAAGAGAGCAGGAAACGTGAGTTTGCTGAGAAAAAAAGAACGGTGTTTCCTACACATACGGACCATATCTAGTCCAACTCTGCTTCTGAAAGTGATACAATGCACTGGTCCTCTAACATCCAATGCTTGTCAGTTAAGATGAGAAATGTGTGAGCTTTGTGAAAGATGTAGATCATTTGAGCAGAAAAGTGACTGCCCTTACCTGAAACGAAGTCTTGCTTGTAGGAAGAATCAGAGCCTGGGTTTTAACTCCATTTCTGAAGTGAAACACACAGCAGTGTTCTCATCCATTGATCACACTCTGCGTTTGAAAATGAAGCATGCTCTTCTTTCTAGAGTCTCTAAGACAGCAGGAAACGTGAGTTTGCTGAGAACAAAAGAACGGTGTTTCATAAACATACGGACCATATCTAGTCGAACTCTGCTTCTGAGAGTGATACAAAGCACTGGTCCTCTAACATCCAATGCTTGTCAGTTAAGATGAGAAACGTTTGAGATTCGTGAACGATGTAGTTCGTTTGAGCAGAAAAGTGACTGCCCTTACCTGAAACGAAGTCTTGCTTGTAGGAAGACTCAGAGCCTGGGATTTAAGTCCATTTCTGAAGGGAAACACACAGCATAGTTCTCATCCATGGATCACACTCTGCTTTAGAGCGAGAAGCACACTCTTGCTTTCTAGAGTCTCTAATACAGCAGGAAATCTGAGTGTGCCCAGGACAAGAGAAGGGTGTTTCCTACACATACGGACTATATGTAGTCCAAAACTTCTTCTGAAACTGATACAATGCACTGGTGTTCTAACATCCAATGGTTGTCAGTTAAGATGAGAAACATGTGAGCTTCGTGAAAGATGTAGTTCGTTTGAGCAGAAAAGTGACTGCCCTTACCTGAAACGAAGTCTTGCTTGTAGGAAGACACAGAGCCTGGGGTTTAACTCCTTTTCTGAAGGAAAACACACAGCATAGTTCTCATCCATGGATCACACTCTGCTTTAGAGCGAGAAGCACGCTCTTGCTTTCTAAAGTATCTAAGACAGTAGGAATCGTGAGTGTGCTGAGAACAAATAACGGTGTTTCCTACAAATATGGACCATATCTAGTCCAACTCTGCTTCTGAAAGTGATACAAAGACTGATCCTCTAACATCGAATGCTTGTCAGTTAAGATGAGAAATGTGTGAGCTTAGTGAATGATGTAGTTCGTTTGAACTGAAAAGTGACTGCCCTTACCTGAAACGAAGTCTTGCTTGTAGTAAGACACAGAGCCTGGGATTTAAGTCCATATCTGAAGGAAAACACACAGCATAGTTCTCATCCATGGATCACACTCTGCTTTAGAGCGAGAAGCACACTCTTGCTTACTAGAGTCTCTAAAACAGCAGGAAATCTGAGTGTGCCCAGAACAAAAGAACGGTGTTTCCTACACATATGGACCATATGTAGTGCAAACCTGCTTTTGAAACTGATACAAAGCACTGACCACCTAACATCCAATGCTTGTCAGTTAAGATGAGAAACGTGTGAGCTTCGAGAACGATGTAGTTCGTTTGAGCACAAAAGTGACTGCCCTTACCTGAATTGAAGTCTTGCTTGTAGGAAGACTCAGAGCCTGGGATTTAACTCCATTTCTGAAGTAAAACACACAGCAGTGTAATCATCCATTGATCACACTCTGCTTTACAGCAAGAAGCATGCTCTTGCTTTCTAGATTCTCTAAGACAGCAGGAAACGTGAGTGTGCTGAGAACAAAAGAACGGTGTTTCATAAACATACGGACCATATCTAGTCGAACTCTGCTTCTGAGAGTGATACAAAGCACTGGCCCTCTAACATCCAATGCTTGTCAGTTAAGATAGAAACGTTTGAGCTTCGTGAACGATGTAGTTCGTTTGAGCATAAAAGTGACTGCCCTTACCTGAAACGAAGTCTTGCTTGTAGGAAGACTCAGAGCCAGGGATTTAAGTCCATTTCTGAAGGGAAACACACAGCATAGTTCTCATCCACGGATCACACTCTGCTTTAGAGCGAGAAGCACACTCTTGCTTTCTAGAGTCTCTAATACAGCAGGAAATAAGAGTGTGCCCAGGACAAGAGAAGGGTGTTTCCTACACATACGGACTATATGTAGTCCAAAACTTCTTCTGAAACTGATACAATGCACTGGTGTTCTAACATCCAATGGTTGTCAGTTAAGATGAGAAACGTGTGAGCTTCGTGAAAGATGTAGTTCGTTTGAGCAGAAAAGTGACTGCCCTTACCTGAAACGAAGTCTTGCTTGTAGGAACATATAGAGCCTGAGATTTAACTCCATTTCTGAAGTAAAACACACAGCAGTGTAATCATCCATTGATCAAAGTCTGCTTTAGAACAAGAAGCATGCTCTTCTTTCTAGAGTCTCTAAGACAGCAGGAAACGTGAGTGTGCTGATAACAAAAGAACGGTGTTTCCTACACATAAAGACCATATCTAGTCCAACTCTTCTACTGAAACTGATACAAAGCACTGGTCCTCTAACATCCAATGCTTGTCTCTTAAGATGAGAAACGTGTGAGCTCGGTGAATGATGTAGTTCGTTTGAACTGAAAAGTGACTGCCCTTACCTGAAACGAAGTCTTGCTTGTAGGAAGACTCAGAGCCTGAGATTTAACTCCATTTCTGAAGTGAAACACACAGCATAGTTCTCATCCATGGATCACACTCTGCTCTAGAGCGAGAAGCACGCTCTTGCTTTCTAGAGTCTCTAAGACAGCAGGAAATCTGAGTGTGCCCAGAACAAAAGAATGGTGTTTCCTACACATAAGGACTATATGTAATCCAAATCTTCTTCTGAAACTGACAGAATGCACTGGCCCTCTAACATCCAATGCTTGTCAGTTAAGATGAGAAACGTGTGAGCTTTGTGAAAGATGTAGTTCGTTTGAGCAGAAAAGTGACTGCCCTTACCTGAAACGAAGTCTTGCTTGTAGGAAGACTCAGAGCCTGGGATTAAACTCCATTTCAGAAGTGAAACACACAGCAGTCTTCTCATCCATTGATCACACTCTGCGTTTGAACAAGAAGCATGCTCTTCTTTCTAGAGTCTCTAAGACAGCAGGAAACGTGAGTTTGCTGAGAACAAAAGAACGGTGTTTCATAAACATAGGGACCATATCTAGTCGAACTCTGCTTCTGAGAGTGATACAAAGCACTGGTCCTCTAACATCCAATGCTTGTCAGTTAAGATGAGAAACGTTTGAGCTTCGTGAACGATGTAGTTCGTTTGAGCAGAAAAGTGACTGCCCTTACCTGAAACGAAGTCTTGCTTGTAGGAAGACTCAGAGCCTGGGATTTAAGTCCATTTCTGAGGGGAAACACACAGCATAGTTCTCATCCATGGATCACACTCTGCTTTAGAGCGAGAAGCACACTCTTGCTTACTAGAGTCTCTAATACAGCAGGAAATCTGAGTGTGCCCAGAACAAAAGAACGGTGTTTCCTACACATATGGACCATATGTAGTGCAAACCTGCTTCTGAAACTGATACAAAGCACTGACCACCTAACATCCAATGCTTGTCAGTTAAGATGAGAAACGTGTGAGCTTCGAGAACGATGTAGTTCGTTTGAGCAGAAAATTGACTGCCCTTACCTGAATTGAAGTCTTGCTTGTAGGAAGACTCAGAGCCTGGGATTTAACTCCATTTCTGAAGTAAAACACACAGCAGTGTAATCATCCATTGATCACACTCGCTTTAGAACAAGAAGCACACTCTTGATTTCTAGAGTCTCTAAGACAGCAGGAAACGTGAGTATGCTGAGAACAAAAGAACGGTGTTTCCTACACATACGGACCATATCTAGTCCAACTCTTCTTCTGAAACTGATACAAAGCACTGGTCCTCTAACATCCAATGCTTGTCTCTTAAGATGAGAAACGTGTGGGCTCAGTGAACGATGTAGTTCGTTTGAGCTGAAAAGTGACTGCCCTTACCTGAAACAAAGTCTTGCTTGTAGGAAGACTCAGAGCCTGAGATTTAACTCCATTTCTGAAGCTAAACACACAGCATAGTTCTCATCCATGGATCACACTCTGCTCTAGAGCGAAAAGCACGCTCTTGCTTTCTAGAGTCTCTAAGACAGCAGGAAACGTGAGTGTGCTGAGAACAAAAGAACGGTGTTTCCTACACATAGGGACCATATGTAGTGCAAACCTGCTTCTGAAACTGATACAAAGCACTGACCACCTAACATCCAATGCTTGTCAGTTAAGATGAGAAACGTGTGGGCTTCGAGAACGATGTAGTTCGTTTGAGCACAAAAGTGACTGCCCTTACCTGAATTGAATTCTTGCTTGTAGGAAGACTCAGAGCCTGGGATTTAACTCCATTTCTGAAGTAAAACACACAGCAGTGTAATCATCCATTGATCACACTCTGCTTTAGAGCAAGAAGCATGCTCTTGCTTTCTAGATTCTCTAAGACAGCAGGAAACGTGAGTGTGCTGAGAACAAAAGAACGGTGTTTCATAAACATACAGACCATATCTAGTCGAACTCTGCTTCTGAGAGTGATACAAAGCACTGGTCCTCTAACATCCAATGCTTGTCAGTTAAGATAGAAACGTTTGAGCTTCGTGAACGATGTAGTTCGTTTGAGCATAAAAGTGACTGCCCTTACCTGAAACGAAGTCTTGCTTGTAGGAAGACTCAGAGCCTGGGATTTAAGTCCATTTCTGAAGGGAAACACACAGCATAGTTCTCATCCATGGATCACACTCTGCTTTAGAGGGAGAAGCACACTCTTGCTTTCTAGAGTCTCTAATACAGCAGGAAATCTGAGTGTGCCCAGGACAAGAGAAGGGTGTTTCCTACACATATGGACCATATGTAGTGCAAACCTGCTTCTGAAACTGATACAAAGCACTGACCACCTAACATCCAATGCTTGTCAGTTAAAATGAGAAACGTGTGAGCTTCGAGAACAATGTAGTTCGTTTGAGCAGAAAAGTGACTGCCCTTACCTGAATTGAAGTCTTGCTTGTAGGAAGACTCAGAGCCTGGGATTTAACTCCATTTCTGAAGTAAAACACACAGCAGTGTAATCATCCATTGATCACACTCTGCTTTAGAACAAGAAGCATGCTCTTGCTTTCTAGATTCTCTAAGACAGCAGGAAACGTGAGTGTGCTGAGAACAAAAGAACGGTGTTTCCTTCCCTTACGGACACTATATAGTCCAACTCTGCATCTGAAACTGATACAAAGCACTGGTCCTCTAACATCCAATGCTTGTCAGTTAAGATGAGAAACGTGTGAGCTTAGTGAATGATGTAGTTCCTTTGAACTGAAAAGTGACTGCCCTTACCTGAAACGAATTCTTGCATGTAGTAAGACACAGAGCCTGGGATTTAAGTCCATTTCTGAAGGGAAACACACAGCATAGGTCACACCCATGGATCACACTCTGCTTTAGAGCGAGAAGCACACAATTGCTTTCTAGAGTCTCTAATACAGCAGGAAATCTGAGTGTGCCCAGAAAAAAAGAAGGGTGTTTACTACACATATGGATCATATGTAGTCCAAATCTGCTTGTGAAACTGATACAAAGCACTGACCATCTTACATCCAATGCTTGTCAGTTAAGATGAGAAACGTGTGAGCTTCGAGAACGATGTAGTTCGTTTGAGCACAAAAGTGACTGCCCTTACCTGAATTGAAGTCTTGCTTGTAGGAAGACTCAGAGCCTGGGATTTAACTACATTTCTGAAGTAAAACACAGAGCAGTGTAATCATCCATTGATCAAACTCTGCTTTAGAACAAGAAGCATGCTCTTCTTTCTAGAGTCTCTAAGACGGCAGGAAACGTGAGTGTGCTGATAACAAAAGAACGGTGTTTCCTACACATACAGACCATATCTAGTCCAACTCTTCTACTGAAACTGATACAAAACACTGGTCCTCTAACATCCAATGCTTGTCAGTAAAGATGAGAAACGTGTGAGCTCAGTGAATGATGTAGTTCGTTTGAACTGAAAAGTGACTGCCCTTACCTGAAACGAAGTCTTGCTTGTAGGAAGACTCAGAGCCTGAGATTTAACTCCATTTCTGAAGTTAAACACACAGCATAGTTCTCATCCATGGATCACACTCTGCTCTAGAGCGAGAAGCACGCTCTTGCTTTCTAGAGTCTCTAAGACAGCAGGAAATCTGAGTGTGCCCAGAACAAAAGAACTGTGTTTCCTACACATAAGGACTATATGTAATCCAAATCTTCTTCTGAAACTGACAGATTGCACTGGTCCTCTAACATCCAATGCTTGTCAGTTAAGATGAGAAACGTATGAGCTTTGTGAAAGATGTAGTTCGTTTGAGCAGAAAAGGGACTGCCCTTACCTGAAACGAAGTCTTGCTTGTAGGAAGACTCAGAGCCTGGGATTTAACTCCATTTCTGAAGTGAAACACACAGCAGTGTTCTCATCCATTGATCACACTCTGCGTTTGAACAAGAAGCATGCTCTTCTTTCTAGAGTCTCTAAGACAGCAGGAAACGTGAGTTTGCTGAGAACAAAAGAACGGTGTTTCATAAACATACGGACCATATCTAGTCGAACTCTGCTTCTGAGAGTGATACAAAGCACTGGTCCTCTAACATCCAATGCTTGTCAGTTAAGATGAGAAACGTTTGAGCTTCGTGAACGATGTAGTTCGTTTGAGCAGAAAAGTGACTGCCCTTACCTGAAACGAAGTCTTGCTTCTGGGAAGACTCAGAGCCTGGGATTTAAGTCCATTTCTGAGGGGAAACACACAGCATAGTTCTCATCCATGGATCACACTCTGCTTTAGAGCGAGAAGCACACTCTTGCTTACTAGAGTCTCTAATACAGCAGGAAATCTGAGTGTGCCCAGAACAAAAGAACGGTGTTTCCTACACATATGGACCATATGTAGTGCAAACCTGCTTCTGAAACTGATACAAAGCACTGACCACCTAACATCCAATGCTAGTCATTTAAGATGAGAAACGTGTGAGCTTCGAGAACGATGTTGTTCGTTTGAGCAGAAAAGTGACTGCCCTTACCTGAATTGAAGTCTTGCTTGTAGGAAGACTCAGAGCCTGGGATTTAACTCCATTTCTGAAGTAAAACACACAGCAGTGTAATCATCCATTGATCACACTCTGCTTTAGAACAAGAAGCATGCTCTTGCTTTCTAGATTCTCTAAGACAGCAGGAAACGTGAGTGTGGTGAGAACAAAAGAACGGTGTTTCCTTCCCTTACGGACACTATATAGTCCAACTCTGCATCTGAAACTGATACAAAGCACTGGTCCTCTAAAATCCAATGCTTGTCTGTTAAGATGAGAAACGTGTGAGCTTCGTGAACGATGTAGTTCCTTTGAGCTGAAAAGTGACTGCCCTTACCTGAAACGAAGTCTTGCCTGTAGGAAGACACAGAGTCTGGGATTTAACTTCATTTCTGAAGGGAAACATACAGCATAGTTCTCATCAATGGATCACACTCTGCTTTAGAGCAAGAAGCACGCTCTTGCTTTCTAGAGTCTCTAATACAGCAGGAAATCTGAGTGTGCCCAGAACAAAAGAACGGTGTTTCCTACACATACTGACTATATGTAGTCCAAATCTTCTTCTGAAACTGATACAATGCACTGGTCCTCTAACATCCAATGCTTGTCTGTTAAGATGAGAAACGTGTGACCTCAGTGAAGGATGTAGTTCGTTTGAGCTGAAAATTGACTGCCCTTACCTGAAACGAAGTCTTGCTTGTAGGAAGACACACAGCCTGGGATTTAACTCCATTTCTGACGGGAAACACACAGCATAGTTCTCATCCATGGATCACTCTCTGCTTTAGAGCGAGAAGCACGCTCTTGCTTTCTAAAGTCTCTAAGCCAGCAGGAAACGTGAGTGTGCTGAGAACAAAAGAACGGTGTTTCCTACACATACGGACGATATCTAGTCCAACTCTTCTTCTGAAAGTGATACAAAGCACTGGTCCTCTAACATCCAATGCTTGTCAATTAAGATGAGAAACGTTTGAGTTTCGTGAACGATGTAGTTCGTTTGAGCAGAAAAGTGACTGCCCTTACCTGAAACGAACTCTTGCCTGTAGGAAGACACAGAGCCTGGGATTTAACTCCATTTCTGAAGGGAAACACAGCATAGTTCTCATCCATGGATCACACTCTGCTTTAGAGCAAGAAGCACGCTCTTGCTTTCTAGCTTCTCTAATACAGCAGGAAACGTGAGTGTGCTGAGAACAAAAGAACGGTGTTTCCTACATATACGGACCATATCTAGTCCAACTCTGCTTCTGAAAGTGATACAAAGCACTGGTCCTCTAACATCCAATGCTTGTCAGTTAATATGAGAAACGTGTGAGCTTAGTGAATGATGTAGTTCCTTTGAACTGAAAAGTGACTGCCCTTACCTGAAACGAAGTCTTGCTTGTAGTAAGACACAGAGCCTGGAATTTAAGTCCATTTCTGAAGGGAAACACACAGCATAGTTCTCATCCATGGATCACACTCTGCTTTAGAGCGTGAAGCACACTCTTGCTTTCTAGATTCTCTAATACAGCAGGAAATCTGAGTGTGCCCAGAACAAAAGAAGGGTGTTTCCTACACATATGGACCATATGAAGTCCAAATCTGCTTCTGAAACTGATACAAAGCACTGACCATCTTACATCCAATGGTTCTCAGTTAACTTGAGAAACGTGTGAGCTTCGTGAACGGTGTAGTTCGTTTGAGCAGAAAGGTAACTGCCCTTACCTGAATTGAAGTCTTGCATGTAGGAAGACTCAGAGCCTGGGATTTAACTCCATTTCTGAAGTAAAACACACAGCAGTGTAATCATCCATTGATCAAACTCTGCTTTAGAACAAGAAGCACGCTCTTGCTTTCTAGATTCTCTAAGACAGCAGGAAACGTGAGTGTGCTGAGAACAAATGAACGGTGTTTCCTTACCTTACGGACATTATATAGTCCAACTCTGCATCTGAAACTGATACAAAACACTGGTCCTCTAAAATACAATGCTTGTCTGTTAAGATGAGAAACGTGTGAGCTCCGTGAACGATGTAGTTCGTTTGAGCTGAAAAGTGACTGCCCTTACCTGAAACGAAATCTTGCTTGTAGGAACACTCAGAGCCTGGGATTTAACTCCATTTCTGAAGGGAAACACACAGCAGTGTTCTCATCCATTGATCACACTCTGCGTTTGACCAAGAAGCATGCTCTTCTTTCTAGAGTCTCTAAGACAGCAGGAAACGTGAGTTTGCTGAGAACAAAAGAACGGTGTTTCATACACATACGGACCATATCTAGTTGAACTCTGATTCTGAAACTGATACAAAGCACTGGTCTTCTAACATCCAATGCTTGTCTGTTAAGATGAGAAACGTGTGAGCTCCGTGAAGGATGTAGTTCGTTTGAGCTGAAAAGTGACTGCCCTTACCTGAAACGAAGTCTTGCTTGTAGGAAGACACAGAGCCTGGGATTTAACTCCTTTTCTGAAGGGAAACACACAGCATAGTTCTCATCCATGGATCACACTCTGCTTTAGAGCGAGAAGCACGCTCTTGCTTTCTAGAGTCTCTAATACTGCAGGAAATCTGAGTGTGCCCAGAACAAAAGAAGGGTGTTTCCTACACATATGGACCATATGTAGTCCAAATCTGCTTCTGAAACTGATACAAAGCACTGACCATCTTACATCCAATGCTTGTCAGTAAGATGAGAAACGAGTGAGCTTCGTGAACGATGTAGTTCGTTTGAGCAGAAAAGTGACTGCCCTTACCTGAATTGAAGTCTTGCTTGTAGGAAGACTCAGAGCCTGGGATTTAACTCCATTTCTGAAGTAAAACACAAAGCAGTGTTCTCATCCATTGATCACACTCTGCTTTAGAACAAGAAGCACGCTCTTGCTTTCTAGATTCTCTAAGACAGCAGTAAACATGAGTGTGCTGAGAACAAAAGAACGGTGTTTCCTACACATACGGACCATATCTAGTACAACTCTTCTTATGAAACTGATACAAAGCACTGGTCCTCTAACATCCAATGCTTGTCTGTTAAGATGAGAAACGTGTGAGCTTCGTGAACGATGTAGTTCGTTTGAGCAGAAAAGTGACTGCCCTTACCTGAATTGAAGTCTTGCTTGTAGGAAGACTCAGAGCCTGGGATTTAACTCCATTTCTGAAGGAAAACACACAGCAGTGTTCTCTTCCATGGATCACACTCTGCTCTAGAGCGAGAAGCACGCTCTTGCTTTCTAGAGTCTCTAAGACAGCAGGAAATCTGAGTGTGCCCAGAACAAAAGAACGGTGTTTCCTACACATAAGGACTATATGTAATCCAAATCTTCTTCTGAAACTCATAGAATGCACTGGTCCTCTAACATCCAATGCTTGTCAGTTAAGATGAGAAACGTGTGAGCTTGGTGAAATATGTAGTTAGTTTGAGCAGAAAAGTGACTGCCCTTACCTGAAACGAAGTCTTGCTTGTAGGAAGACTCAGAGCCTGGGATTTAACTCCATTTCTGAAGTGAAACACACAGCAGTGTTCTCATCCATTGGTTACACTCTGCTTTAGAACAAGAAGCACGATCTTGCTTTCTAGAGTCTCTAAGACAGCAGGAAACGTGAGTTTGCTGAAAACAAAGAACGGTGTTTCATACACATACGGACCATATCTAGTCGAACTCTGATTCTGAAACTGATACAAAGCACTGGTCTTCTAACATCCAATGCTTGTCTGTTAAGATGAGAAACGTGTGAGCTCCGTGAAGGATGTAGTTCGTTTGAGCTGAAAAGTGACTGCCCTTACCTGAAACGAAGTCTTGCTTGTAGGAAGACACAGAGCCTGGGATTTAACTCCTTTTCTGAAGGGAAACACACAGCATAGTTCTCATCCATGGATCACACTCTGCTTTAGAGCGAGAAGCACGCTCTTGCTCTCTAGAGTCTCTAATACTGCAGGAAATCTGAGTGTGCCCAGAACAAAAGAAGGGTGTTTCCTACACATATGGACCATATGTAGTCCAAATCTGCTTCTGAAACTGATACAAAGCACTGACCATCTTACATCCAATGCTTGTCAGTAAGATGAGAAACGAGTGAGCTTCGTGAATGATGTTGTTCGTTTGAGCAGAAATGTGACTGCCCTTACCTGAATTGAAGTCTTGCTTGTAGGAAGACTCAGAGCCTGGGATTTAACTCCATTTCTGAAGTAAAACACAAAGCAGTGTTCTCATCCATTGATCACACTCTGCTTTAGAACAAGAAGCACGCTCTTGCTTTCTAGATTCTCTAAGACAGCAGTAAACATGAGTGTGCTGAGAACAAAAGAACGGTGTTTCCTACACATACGGACCATATCTAGTACAACTCTTCTTATGAAACTGATACAAAGCACTGGTCCTCTAACATCCAATGCTTGTCTGTTAAGATGAGAAACGTGTGAGCTTCGTGAACGATGTAGTTCGTTTGAGCAGAAAAGTGACTGCCCTTACCTGAATTGAAGTCTTGCTTGTAGGAAGACTCAGAGCCTGGGATTTAACTCCATTTCTGAAGGAAAACACACAGCAGTGTTCTCTTCCATGGATCACACTCTGCTCTAGAGCGAGAAGCACGCTCTTGCTTTCTAGAGTCTCTAAGACAGCAGGAAATCTGAGTGTGCCCAGAACAAAAGAACGGTGTTTCCTACACATAAGGACTATATGTAATCCAAATCTTCTTCTGAAACTCATAGAATGCACTGGTCCTCTAACATCCAATGCTTGTCAGTTAAGATGAGAAACGTGTGAGCTTTGTGAAATATGTAGTTAGTTTGAGCAGAAAAGTGACTGCCCTTACCTGAAACGAAGTCTTGCTTGTAGGAAGACTCAGAGCCTGGGATTTAACTCCATTTCTGAAGTGAAACACACAGCAGTGTTCTCATCCATTGGTTACACTCTGCTTTAGAACAAGAAGCACGATCTTGCTTTCTAGAGTCTCTAAGACAGCAGGAAACGTGAGTTTGCTGAAAACAAAGAACGGTGTTTCCTACACATACGGACCATATCTAGTCCAACTCTGCTTCTGAAACTGATACAAATCACTGGTCCTCTAACATCCAATGCTTGTCTGTTAAGATGAGAAACGTCTAAGCTCTGTGAAAGATTTAGTTCGTTTGAGCAGAAAAGTGATTGACCTTACCTGAAACGAAGTCTTGCTTTAAGGAAGACACAGAGCCTGGGATTTAACTCCTTTTCTGAAGGGAAACACACAGCATAGTTCTCATCCATGGATCACACTCTGCTTTAGAGCGGAAACACGCTCTTGCTTTCTAGAGTCTCTAAGACAGCAGGAAACGTGAGTGTGCTGAGAACAAAAGAACGGTGTTTCCTACACATAGGGACAATATCTAGTCCAACTCTGCTTCTGAAAGTGATACAAAGCAGTGGTCCTCTAACATCCAATGCTTGTCAGTTAAGATGAGAAACGTGTGAGCTTAGTGAATGATGTAGTTCCTTTGAACTGAAAAGTGACTGCCCTTACCTGAAACGAAGTCTTGCTTGTAGTAAGACACAGAGCCTGGGATTTAAGTCCATTTCTGAAGTTAAACACACAGCATAGTTCTCATCCATGGATCACACTCTGCTTTAGAGCGAGAAGCACACTCTTGCTTTCTAGAGTCCCTAATACAGCAGGAAATCTGAGTGTGCCCAGAACAAAAGAAGGGTGTTTCCTACACATATGGACCATATGTAGTCCAAATCGGCTTCTGAAACTGAAAAAAAGCACTGACCATCTTACATCCAATGCTTTTCAGTTAAGATGAGAAACGTGTGAGCTTTGTGAACGACGTAGTTCGTTTGAGCAGAAAACTGACTGCCCTTACCTGAAACCAAGTCTTGCTTGTAGGAAGACTCAGAGCCTGGGATTTAACTCCATTTCTGAAGTGAAACACACAGCAGTGTTCTCATCCATTGATCACACTCTGCTTTTGAACAAGAAGCACACTCTTGCTTTCTAGATTCTCTAAGACAGCAGGAAACGTGAGTGTGCTGAGAACAAAAGAACGGTGTTTCCTTACCTTACGGACATTATATAGTCCAACTCTGCATCTGAAACTGATACAAAACACTGGTCCTCTAAAATCCAATGCTTGTCTGTTAAGATGAGAAACGTGTGAGCTCCGTGAACGATGTAGTTCGTTTGAGCTGAAAAGTGACTGCCCTTACCTGAAACGAAATCTTGCTTGTAGGAACACTCAGAGCCTGGGATTTAACTCCATTTCTGAAGGGAAACACACCGCAGTGTTCTCATCCATTGATCACACTCTGCGTTTGACCAAGAAGCATGCTCTTCTTTCTAGAGTCTCTAAGACAGCAGGAAACGTGAGTTTGCTGAAAACAAAGAACGGTGTTTCATACACATACGGACCATATCTAGTCGAACTCTGATTCTGAAACTGATACAAAGCACTGTTCTTCTAACATCCAATGCTTGTCTGTTAAGATGAGAAACGTGTGAGCTCCGTGAAGGATGTAGTTCGTTTGAGCTGAAAAGTGACTGCCCTTACCTGAAACGAAGTCTTGCTTGTAGGAAGACACAGAGCCTGGGATTTAACTCCTTTTCTGAAGGGAAACACACAGCATAGTTCTCATCCATGGATCACACTCTGCTTTAGAGCGAGAAGCACGCTCTTGCTTTCTAGAGTCTCTAATACTGCAGGAAATCTGAGTGTGCCCAGAACAAAAGAAGGGTGTTTCCTACACATATGGACCATATGTAGTCCAAATCTGATTCTGAAACTGATACAAAGCAATGACCATCTTACATCCAATGCTTGTCAGTAAGATGAGAAACGAGTGAGCTTCGTGAACGATGTAGTTCGTTTGAGCAGAAAAGTGACTGCCCTTACCTGAATTGAAGTCTTGCTTGTAGGAAGACTCAGAGCCTGGGATTTAACTCCATTTCTGAAGTAAAACACAAAGCAGTGTTCTCATCCATTGATCACACTCTGCTTTAGAACAAGAAGCACGCTCTTGCTTTCTAGATTCTCTAAGACAGCAGTAAACATGAGTGTGCTGAGAACAAAAGAACTGTGTTTCCTACACATACGGACCATATCTAGTACAACTCTTCTTATGAAACTGATACAAAGCACTGGTCCTCTAACATCCAATGCTTGTCTGTTAAGATGAGAAACGTGTGAGCTTCGTGAACGATGTAGTTCGTTTGAGCAGAAAAGTGACTGCCCTTACCTGAATTGAAGTCTTGCTTGTAGGAAGACTCAGAGCCTGGGATTTAACTCCATTTCTGAAGGAAAACACACAGCAGTGTTCTCTTCCATGGATCACACTCTGCTCTAGAGCGAGAAGCACGCTCTTGCTTTCTAGAGTCTCTAAGACAGCAGGAAATCTGAGTGTGCCCAGAACAAAAGAACGGTGTTTCCTACACATAAGGACTATATGTAATCCAAATCTTCTTCTGAAACTCATAGAATGCACTGGTCCTCTAACATCCAATGCTTGTCAGTTAAGATGAGAAACGTGTGAGCTTTGTGAAATATGTAGTTAGTTTGAGCAGAAAAGTGACTGCCCTTACCTGAAACGAAGTCTTGCTTGTAGGAAGACTCAGAGCCTGGGATTTAACTCCATTTCTGAAGTGAAACACACAGCAGTGTTCTCATCCATTGGTTACACTCTGCTTTAGAACAAGAAGCACGATCTTGCTTTCTAGAGTCTCTAAGACAGCAGGAAACGTGAGTTTGCTGAAAACAAAGAACGGTGTTTCCTACACATACGGACCATATCTAGTCCAACTCTGCTTCTGAAACTGATACAAATCACTGGTCCTCTAACATCCAATGCTTGTCTGTTAAGATGAGAAACGTCTAAGCTCTGTGAAAGATTTAGTTCGTTTGAGCAGAAAAGTGATTGACCTTACCTGAAATGAAGTCTTGCTTTAAGGAAGACACAGAGCCTGGGATTTAACTCCTTTTCTGAAGGGAAACACACAGCATAGTTCTCATCCATGGATCACACTCTGCTTTAGAGCGAGAAACACGCTCTTGCTTTCTAGAGTCTCTAAGACAGCAGGAAACGTGAGTGTGCTGAGAACAAAAGAACGGTGTTTCCTACACATAGGGACAATATCTAGTCCAACTCTGCTTCTGAAAGTGATACAAAGCAGTGGTCCTCTAACATCCAATGCTTGTCAGTTAAGATGAGAAACGTGTGAGCTTAGTGAATGATGTAGTTCCTTTGAACTGAAAAGTGACTGCCCTTACCTGAAACGAAGTCTTGCTTGTAGTAAGACACAGAGCCTGGGATTTAAGTCCATTTCTGAAGTTAAACACACAGCATAGTTCTCATCCATGGATCACACTCTGCTTTAGAGCGAGAAGCACACTCTTGCTTTCTAGAGTCCCTAATACAGCAGGAAATCTGAGTGTGCCCAGAACAAAAGAAGGGTGTTTCCTACACATATGGACCATATGTAGTCCAAATCGGCTTCTGAAACTGAAAAAAAGCACTGACCATCTTACATCCAATGCTTTTCAGTTAAGATGAGAAACGTGTGAGCTTCGTGAACGACGTAGTTCGTTTGAGCAGAAAACTGACTGCCCTTACCTGAAACCAAGTCTTGCTTGTAGGAAGACTCAGAGCCTGGGATTTAACTCCATTTCTGAAGTGAAACAGACAGCAGTGTTCTCATCCATTGATCACACTCTGCTTTTGAACAAGAAGCACACTCTTGCTTTCTAGAGTCTCTAAGACAGCAGGAAACGTGAGTTTGCTGAGAAAAAAAGAATGGTGTTTCCTTCACTTACGGACATTATATAGTCCAACTCTGCATCTGAAACAGATACAAAGCACTGGTCCTCTAAAATCCAATGCTTGTCTGTTAAGATGAGAAACGTGCGAGCTCCGTGAACGATGTAGTTCATTTGAGCTGAAAAGTGACTGCCCTTACCTGAAACGAAGTCTTGCTTGTAGGAAGACTCAGAGCCTGGGATTTAACTCCATTTCTGAAGTGAAACACACAGCAGTGTTCTCATCCATTGATCACACTCTGCGTTTGAACAAGAAGCATGCTCTTCTTTCTAGAGTCTCTAAGACAGCAGGAAACGTGAGATTGCTGAGAACAAAAGAACGGTGTTTCATACACATACGGACCATATCTAGTCGAACTCTGATTCTGAAACTGATACAAAGCACTGGTCTTCTAACATCCAATGCTTGTCTGTTAAGATGAGAAACGTGTGAGCTCCGTGAAGGATGTAGTTCGTTTGAGCTGAAAAGTGACTGCCCTTACCTGAAACGAAGTCTTGCTTGTAGGAAGACACAGAGCCTGGGATTTAACTCCTTTTCTGAAGGGAAACACACAGCATAGTTCTCATCCATGGATCACACTCTGCTTTAGAGTGAGAAGCACGCTCTTGCTTTCTACAGTCTCTAAGACAGCAGGAAACTTGAGTGTGCTGAGAACAAAAGACCGGTGTTTCCTACACATACAGACCATATCTAGTCCAACTCTGCTTCTGAAAGTGATACAAAGCACTGGTCCTCTAACATCCAATGCTTGTCAGTTAAGATGAGAAACGTGTGAGCTTAGTGAATGATGTAGTTCCTTTGAACTGAAAAGTGACTGCCCTTACCTGAAACGAAGTCTTGCTTGTAGGAAGACACAGAGCCTGGGATTTAACTCCTTTTCTGAAGGGAAACACACAGCATAGTTCTCATCCATGGTTCACACTCTGCTTTAGAGTGAGAAGCACGCTGTTGCTTTCTACAGTCTCTAAGACAGCAGGAAACGTGAGTGTGCTGAGAACAAAAGAACGGTGTTTCCTACACATACGGACCATATCTAGTCCAACTCTGCTTCTGAAATGAAAAAAAGCACTGGTCTTCTAACATCCAATGCTTGTCAGTAAAGATGAGAAACATGTGAGCTTCGTGAACGATGTAGTTCCTTTGAACAGAAAAGTGACTGCCCTTACCTGAAACGAAGTCTTGCTTGTAGGAAGACACAGAGCCTGGGATTTAACTCCATTTCTGAAGTAAAACACACAGCAGTGTAATCATCCATTGATCACACTCTGCTTTAGAACAAGAAGAACGCTCTTGCTTTCTAGAGTCTCTAAGACAGCAGGAAACGTGACTGTGCTGAGAACAAAAGAACGGTGTTTCCTACACATACGGACCATATCTAGACCAACTCTGCTTCTGAAACTGATACAAAGCACTGGTCCTCTAACATCCAATGCTTGTCTGTTAAGATGAGAAACGTGTGAGCTTCGTGAACGATGTAGTTCATTTGAGCTGAAAAGTGACTGCCCTTACCTGAAATGAAGTCTTGCTTGTAGGAAGACTCAGAGCCTGGGATTTAACTCCTTTTCTGAAGGGAAACACATAGCATAGTTCTCATCCATGGATCACACTCTGCTTTAGAGCGAGAAGCACGCTCTTGCTTTCTACAGTCTCTAAGACAGCAGGAAACGTGAGTGTGCTGAGAAGAAAAGAACGGTGTTTCCTACACATACGGACCATATCTAGTCCAACTCTGCTTCTGAAACTGATACAAAGCAGTGGTCCTCTAACATCCAATGCTTGTCAGTTAAGATGTGAAACGTGTGAGCTTAGTGAATGATGTAGTTCCTTTGAACTGAAAAGCGACTGCCCTTACCTGAAACGAAGTCTTGCTTGTAGTAAGACACAGAGCCTGGGATTTAAGTCCATTACTGAAGGGAAACACACAGCATAGTTCTCATCCATGGATCACACTCTGCTTTAGAGCGAGAAGCACGCTCTTGCTTTCTAGAGTCTCTAATACTGCAGAAAATCTGAGTGTGCCCAGAACAAAAGAAGGGTGTTTCCTACACATATGGACCATATGTAGTCCAAATCGGCTTCTGAAACTGAAAAAAAGCACTTACCATCTTACATCCAATGCTTGTCAGTTAAGATGAGAAACGGATGAGCTTCGTGAATGATGTAGTTCCTTTGAGCAGAAAACTGACTGCCCTTACCTGAAACGAAGTCTTGCTTGTAGGAAGACTCAGAGCCTGGGAATTAACTCCATTTCTGAAGTGAAACACACAGCAGTGTTCTCATCCATTGATCACACTCTGCGTTTGAACAAGAAGCATGCTCTTCTTTCTAGAGTCTCTAAGACAGCAGGAAACGTGATATTGCTGAGAACAAATGAACGGTGTTTCGTACACATAGGGACCATATCTAGTCGAACTCTGCTTCTGAAACTGATACAAAGCACTGGTCTTCTAACATCCAATGCTTCTCTGTTAAGATGTGAAACGTGTGAGCTCCGTGAACGATGTAGTTCGTTTGAGCTGAAAAGTGACTGCCCTTACCTGAAACGAAGTCTTGCTTGTAGGAAGACTCAGAGCCTGGGATTTAACTCCATTTCTGAAGTGAAACACACAGCAGTGTTCTCATCCATTGATCACACTCTGCTTTAGAAGAGGAAGCACGATCGTGAATCTAGAGTATCTAAGACAGCAGGAAACGTGAGTTTGCTGAGAACAAAAGAACGGTGTTTCCTGCACATACGGACCATATCTAGTCCAACTCTGCTTCTGCAACTGATACAAAGCACTGGTCCTCTAACATCCAATGCTTGTCAGTTAAGATGAGAAACGTGTGAGCTCCGTGAACGATGTAGTTCATTTGAGCTGTAAAGTGACTGCCCTTACCTGAAACGAAGTCTTGCTTGTAGGAAAACTCAGAGCCTGGGATTTAACTCCATTTCTGAAGTAAAACACACAGCAGTGTAATCATCCATTGATCAAACTCTGCTTTAGAACAAGAAGCACGCTAAGGCTTTCTAGATTCTCTAAGACAGCAGGAAACGTGAGTGTGCTGAGAACAAAAGAACGGTGTTTCCTTCCCTTACGGACATTATATAGTCCAACTCTGCATCTGAAACTGATACAAAGCACTGGTCCTCTGAAATCCAATGCTTGTCTGTTAAGATGAGAAACGTGTGAGCTCCGTGAACGATGTAGTTCATTTGAGCTCCAAAGTGACTGCCCTTACCTGAAACGAAGTCTTGCTTGTAGGAAGACTCAGAGCCTGGGATTTAACTAAATTTCTGAAGTGAAACACACAGCAGTGTTCTCATCCATTGATCACACTCTGCTTTAGAAAGAAGCACGCTCTTGCTTTCTAGAGTCTCTAAGACAGCAGGAAACGTGAGTGTGCTGAGAACAAAAGAACGGTGTTTCCTGCACATACAGACCATATCTAGTCCAACTCTGCTTCTGAAACTGATACAAAGCACTGGTCCTCTAACATCCATTGCTTTTCAGTTAAGATGAGAAACGTGTGAGCTCCGTGAACCATGTAGTTCGTTTGAGCTGTAAAGTGACTGCCCTTACCTGAAACGAAGTCTTGCTTGTAGGAAGACTCAGAGCCTGGGATTTAAATCCATTTCTGAAGTAAAACACACAGCAGTGTAATCATCCATTGATCAAACTCTGCTTTAGAACAAGAAGCACGCCCTTGCTTTCTAGATTCTCTAAGACAGCAGGAAACGTGAGTGTGCTGAGAACAAAAGAACGGTGTTTCCTTCCCTTACGGACATTATATAGTCCAACTCTGCATCTGAAACTGATACAAAGCACTGGTCCTCTAACATCCAATGCTTGTCAGTAAAGATGAGAAACGTGTGAGCTTCATGAACGATGTAGTTCGTTTGAGCAGAAAAGTGACTGCCCTTACCTGAATTGAAGTCTTGCTTGTAGGAAGACTCAGAGCTTTGGATTTAACTCCATTTCTGTAGTAAAACACACGGCAGTGTAATCATCCATTGATCACACTCTGCGTTTGAACAAGAAGCATGCTCTTCTTTCTAGAGTCTCTAATACAGCAGGAAACGTGATATTGCTGAGAACAAATGAACGGTGTTTCATACACATACGGACCATATCTAGTCGAACTCTGATTCTGATACTGATACAAAGCACTGGTCTTCTAACATCCAATACTTGTCTGTTAAGATGAGAAACGTGTGAGCTCCGTGAACGATGTAGTTCGTTTGAGCAGAAAAGTGACTGCCCTTACCTGAAACGAAGTCTTGCTTGTAGGAAGACTCAGAGCCTGGGATTTAACTCCATTTCTGAAGGCAAACACACAGCATAGTTCTCATCCATGGATCACACTCTGCTTTAGAAAGAAGCACGCTCTTGCTTTCTAGAGTCTCTAAGACAGCAGGAAACGTGAGTGTGCTGAGAACAAAAGAACGGTGTTTCCTACACATACGGACCATATCTAGTCCAACTCATCTTCTGAAACTGATACAATGCACTGGTCCTCTAACATCCAATGCTTGTCAGTAAAGATGAGAAACGTGTGAGCTTCGTGAACGATGTAGTTCGTTTGAGCAGAAAAGTGACTGCCCTTACCTGATTTGAAGTCTTGCTTGTAGGAAGACTCAGAGCTTGGGATTTAACTCCATTTCTGAAGTAAAACACACGGCAGTGTAATCATCCATTGATCACACTCTGCTTTAGAACAAGAAGCACGCTCTTGCTTTCTAGAGTCTCTAAGACAGCAGGAAACGTGAGTATGCTGAGAACAAAAGAACGGTGTTTCCTACACATACGGACCATATCTAGTCCAACTCTTCTTCTGAAACTGATACAATGCACTGGTCCTCTAACATCCAATGGTTGTCAGTTAAGATGAGAAACGTGTGAGCTTCGTGAAGGATGTAGTTCGTTTGAGCTGAAAAGTGACTGCCCTTACCTGAAACGAAGTCTTGATTGTAGGAAGACTCAGATCATGGGATTTAACTCCATTTCTGAAGTGAAACACACAGCAGTGTTCTCATCCATTGATCACACTCTGCTTTAGAAGAGGAAGCACGATCGTGAATCTAGAGTATCTAAGACAGCAGGAAACGTGAGTTTGCTGAGAACAAAAGAACGGTGTTTCCTGCACATACGGACCATATCTAGTCCAACTCTGCTTCTGAAACTGATACAAAGCACTGGTCCTCTAACATCCAATGCTTGTCAGTTAAGATGAGAAACGTGTGAGCTCCGTGAACGATGTAGTTCATTTGAGCTGTAAAGTGACTGCCCTTACCTGAAACGAAGTCTTGCTTGTAGGAAGACTCAGAGCCTGGGATTTAACTCCATTTCTGAAGTAAAACACACAGCAGTGTAATCATCCTTTGATCAAACTCTGCTTTAGAACAAGAAGCACGCTCTTGCTTTCTAGATTCTCTAAGACAGCAGGAAACGTGAGTGTGCTGAGAACAAAAGAACGGTGTTTCCTTCCCTTACGGACATTATATAGTCCAACTCTGCATCTGAACCTGATACAAAGCACTGGTCCTCTGAAATCCAATGCTTGTCTGTTAAGATGAGAAACGTGTGAGCTCCGTGAACGATGTAGTTCATTTGAGCTCCAAAGTGACTGCCCTTACCTGAAACGAAGTCTTGCTTGTAGGAAGACTCAGAGCCTGGGATTTAACTCCATTTCTGAAGTGAAACACACAGCAGTGTTCTCATCCATTGATCACAATCTGCTTTAGAAAGAAGCACGCTCTTGCTTTCTAGAGTCTCTAAGACAGCAGGAAACGTGAGTGTGCTGAGAACAAAAGAACGGTGTTTCCTACACATACGGACCATATCTAGTCCAACTCATCTTCTGAAACTGATACAATGCACTGGTCCTCTAACATCCAATGCTTGTCAGTAAAGATGAGAAACGTGTGAGCTTCGTGAACGATGTAGTTCGTTTGAGCAGAAAAGTGACTGCCCTTACCTGAATTGAAGTCTTGCTTGTAGGAAGACTCAGAGCTTGGGATTTAACTCCATTTCTGAAGTAAAACACACGGCAGTGTAATCATCCATTGATCACACTCTGCTTTAGAACAAGAAGCACGCTCTTGCTTTCTAGAGTCTCTAAGACAGCAGGAAACGTGAGTATGCTGAGAACAAAAGAACGGTGTTTCCTACACATCCGGACCATATCTAGTCCAACTCTTCTTCTGAAACTGATACAATGCACTGGTCCTCTAACATCCAATGGTTGTCAGTTAAGATGAGAAACGTGTGAGCTTCGTGAAGGATGTAGTTCGTTTGAGCTGAAAAGTGACTGCCCTTACCTGAAACGAAGTCTTGATTGTAGGAAGACTCAGATAATGGGATTTAACTCCATTTCTGAAGTGAAACACACAGCAGTGTTCTCATCCATTGATCACACTCTGCTTTAGAAGAGGAAGCACGATCGTGAATCTAGAGTATCTAAGACAGCAGGAAACGTGAGTTTGCTGAGAACAAAAGAACGGTGCTTCCTGCACATACGGACCATATCTAGTCCAACTCTGCATCTGAAACTGATACAAAGCACTGGTCCTCTGAAATCCAATGCTTGTCTGTTAAGATGAGAAACGTGTGAGCTCCGTGAACGATGTAGTTCATTTGAGCTCCAAAGTGACTGCCCTTACCTGAAACGAAGTCTTGCTTGTAGGAAGACTCAGAGCCTGGGATTTAACTCCATTTCTGAAGTGAAACACACAGCAGTGTTCTCATCCATTGATCACACTCTGGTTTAGAAAGAAGCACGCTCTTGCTTTCTAGAGTCTCTAAGACAGCAGGAAACGTGAGTGTGCTGAGAACAAAAGAACGGTGTTTCCTACACATACGGACCATATCTAGTCCAACTCATCTTCTGAAACTGATACAATGCACTGGTCCTCTAACATCCAATGCTTGTCAGTAAAGATGAGAAACGTGTGAGCTTAGTGAACAATGTAGTTCGTTTGAGCAGAAAAGTGACTGCCCTTACCTGAATTGAAGTCTTGCTTGTAGGAAGACTCAGAGCTTGGGATTTAACTCCATTTCTGAAGTAAAACACACGGCAGTGTAATCATCCATTGATCACACTCTGCTTTAGAACAAGAAGCACGCTCTTGCTTTCTAGAGTCTCTAAGACAGCAGGAAACGTGAGTATGCTGAGAACAAAAGAACGGTGTTTCCTACACATACGGACCATATCTAGTCCAACTCTTCTTTTGAAACTGATACAATGCACTGGTCCTCTAACATCCAATGGTTGTCAGTTAAGATGAGAAACGTGTGAGCTTCGTGAAGGATGTAGTTCGTTTGAGCTGTAAAGTGACTGCCCTTACCTGAAACGAAGTCTTGCTTGTAGGAAGACTCAGAGCATGGGATTTAACTCCATTTCTGAAGTAAAACACACGGCAGTGTAATCATCCATTGATCACACTCTGCTTTAGAACAAGAAGCACGCTCTTGCTTTCTAGAGTCTCTAAGACAGCAGGAAACGTGAGTATGCTGAGAACAAAAGAAGGGTGTTTCCTACACATACGGACCATATCTTGTCCAACTCTTCTTCTGAAACTGATACAATGCACTGGTCCTCTAACATCCAATGGTTAGCAGTTAAGATGAGAAACGTGTGAGCTTCGTGAAAGATGTAGTTCGTTTGAGCTGAAAAGTGACTGCCCTTAACTGAAACGAAGTCTTGATTGTAGGAAGACTCAGATCATGGGATTTAACTCCATTTCTGAAGTGAAACACACAGCAGTGTTCTCATCCATTGATCACAGTCTGCTTTAGAAGAAGAAGCACGATCGTGAATCTAGAGTATCTAAGACAGCAGGAAACGTGAGTTTGCTGAGAACAAAAGAACGGTGTTTCCTGCACATACGGACCATATCTAGTCCAACTCTGCTTCTGAAACTGATACAAAGCACTGGTCCTCTAACATCCAATGCTTGTCAGTTAAGATGAGAAACGTGTGAGCTCCGTGAACGATGTAGTTCGTTTGAGCTCCAAAGTGACTGCCCTTACCTGAAACGAAGTCTTGCTTGTAGGAAGACTCAGAGCCTGGGATTTAACTCCATTTCTGAAGTGAAACACACAGCAGTGTTCTCATCCATTGATCACACTCTGCTTTAGAAAGAAGCACGCTCTTGCTCTCTAGTGTCTCTAAGACAGCAGGAAACGTGAGTGTGCTGAGAACAAAAGAACGGTGTTTCCTACACATACGGACCATATCTAGTCCAACTCATCTTCTGAAACTGATACAATGCACTGGTCCTCTAACATCCAATGCTTGTCAGTAAAGATGAGAAACGTGTGAGCTTCGTGAACAAAGTAGTTCGTTTGAGCAGAAAAGAGACTGCCCTTACCTGAATTGAAGTCTTGCTTGTAGGAAGACTCAGAGCATGGGATTTAACTCCATTTCTGAAGTAAAACACACGGCAGTGTAATCATCCATTGATCACACTCTGCTTTAGAACAAGAAGCACGCTCTTGCTTTCTAGATTCTCTAAGACAGCAGGAAACGTGAGTATGCTGAGAACAAAAGAACGGTGTTTCCTACACATACGGACCATATCTAGGCCAACTCTTCTTCTGAAACTGATACAAAGCACTGGTCCTCTAACATCCAATGCTTGTCAGTGAAGATGAGAAACGTGTGAGCTTCGTGAACGATGTAGTTCGTTTGAGCAGAAAAGTGACTGCCCTTACCTGAAACGAAGTCTTGCTTGTAGGAAGACACAGAGCCTGGGATTTAACTCCTTTTCTGAAGGGAAACACACAGCATAGTTCTCATCCATGGATCACACTCTGCTTTAGAGCGAGAAGCACGCTCTTGCTTTCTACAGTCTCTAAGACAGCAGGAAACGTGAGTGTGCTGAGAACAAAAGAACGGTGTTTCCTACATATACGGACCATATCTAGTCCAACTCTGCTTCTGAAAGTGATACAAAGCACTGGTCCTCTAACATCCAATACTTGTCAGTTAAGATGAGAAACGTGTGAGCTCCGTGAACGATGTAGTTCGTTTGAGCTGAAAAGTGACTGCCCTTACCTGAAACGAAGTCTTGCTTGTAGGAAGACTCAGAGCCTGGGATTTAACTCCATTTCTGAAGTGAAACACACAGCAGTGTTCTCATCCATTGATCACACTCTGCGTTTGAACAAGAAGCATGCTCTTCTTTCTAGAGTCTCTAAGACAGCAGGAAACGTGATATTGCTGAGAACAAATGAACGGTGTTTCATACACATACGGACCATATCTAGTCGAACTCTGATTCTGAAACTGATACAAAGCACTGGTCGTCTAACATCCAATGCTTGTCTGTTAAGATGAGAAACGTGTGAGCTCCGTGAACGATGTAGTTCGTTTGAGCTGAAAAGTGACTGCCCTTACCTGAAACGAAGTCTTGCTTGTAGGAAGACTCAGAGCCTGGGATTTAACTCCATTTCTGAAGGCAAACACACAGCATAGTTCTCATCCATGGATCACACTCTGCGTTAGAGCGAGAAGCACGCTCTTGCTTTCTAGAGTCTCTAAGACAGCAGGAAACGTGAGTGTGCTGAGAACAAAAGAACGGTGTTTCCTACACATACGGACCATATCTAGGCCAACTCTTCTTCTGAAACTGATACAAAGCACTGGTCCTCTAACATCCAATGCTTGTCAGTAAAGATGAGAAACGTGTGAGCTTCGTGAACGATGTAGTTCGTTTGAGCAGAAAAGTGACTGCCCTTACCTGAAACGAAGTCTTGCTTGTAGGAAGACACAGAGCCTGGGATTTCACTCCTTTTCTGAAGGGAAACACACAGCATAGTTCTCATCCATGGATCACACTCTGCTTTAGAGCGAGAAGCACGCTCTTGCTTTCTACAGTCTCTAAGACAGCAGGAAACATGAGTGTGCTGAGAACAAAAGAACGGTGTTTCCTACATATACGGACCATATCTAGTCCAACTCTGCTTCTGAAAGTGATACAAAGCACTGGTCCTCTAACATCCAATACTTGTTAGTTAAGACGAGAAACGTGTGAGCTCCGTGAACGATGTAGTTCGTTTGAGCTGAAAAGTGACTGCCCTTACCTGAAACAAAGTCTTGCTTGTAGGAAGACTCAGAGCCTGGGATTTAACTCCATTTCTGAAGTGAAACACACAGCAGTGTTCTCATCCATTGATCACACTCTGCTTTAGAAGAAGAAGCACGATCGTGAATCTAGAGTATCTAAGACAGCAGGAAACGTGAGTATGCTGAGAACAAAAGAACGGTGTTTCGTGCACATACAGACCATATCTAGTCCAACTCTGCTTCTGAAACTGATACAAAGCACTGGTCCTCTAACATCCAATGCTTGTCTGTTAAGATGAGAAACGTGTGAGCTCCGTGAACGATGTCGTTCGTTTGAGCTGAAAAGTGACTGCCCTTACCTGAAACGAAGTCTTGCTTGTAGGAAGACACAGAGCCTGGGATTTAACTCCTTTTCTGAAGGGAAACACACAGCATAGTTCTCATCCATGGATCACACTCTGCTTTAGAGCGAGAAGCACGGTCTTGCTTTCTACAGTCTCTAAGACAGCAGGAAACGTGAGTGTGCTGAGAACAAAAGAACGGTGTTTCTTCCATATGGAGACCATATCTAGTCCAACTCTGCTTCTGAAAGTGATACAAAGCACTGGTCCTCTAACATCCAATGCTTGTCAGTTAAGATGAGAAACGTGTGAGCTTAGTGAATTATGTAGTTCCTTTGAACTGAAAAGTGACAGCCCTTACCTGAAACGAAGTCTTGCTTGTAGTAAGACACAGAGCCTGGGATTTAAGTCCATTTCTGAAGGGAAACACACAGCATAGTTCTCATCCATGGATCACACTCTGCTTTAGAGCAAGAAGCACACTCTTGCTTTCTAGATTCTCTAATACAGCAGGAAATCTGAGTGTGCCTAGAACAAAAGAAGGGTGTTTCCCACACATATGGACCATATGTAGTCCAAATCTGCTTCTGAAACTGATACAAAGCACTGACCATCTTACATCCAATGCTTGTCAGTTAAGATGAGAAACGTGTGAGCTTCGTGAACGGTGTAGTTCGCTTGAGCAGAAAAGTAACTGCCCTTACCTGAATTGAAGTCTTGCTTGTAGGAAGACTCAGAGCCTGGGATTTAACTCCATTTCTGAAGTAAAACACACAGCAGTGTAATCATCCATTGATCAAACTCTGCTTTAGAACAAGAAGCATGCTCTTGCTTTCTAGATTCTCTAAGACAGCAGGAAACGTGAGTGTGCTGAGAACAAAAGAACGGTGTTTCCTTCCCTTACAGACATTATATAGTCCAACTCTGCATCTGAAACTGATACAAAGCACTGGTCCTCTAAAATCCAATGCTTGTCTGTTAAGATGAGAAACGTGTGAGCTCCGTGAACGATGTAGTTCGTTTGAGCTGAAAAGTGACTGCCCTTACCTGAAATGATGTCTTGCTTGTAGGAAGACTCAGAGCCTGGGATTTAACTCCATTTCTGAAGTGAAACACACAGCAGTGTTCTCATCCATTGATCACACTCTGCGTTTGAACAAGAAGCATGCTCTTCTTTCTAGAGACTCTAAGACAGCAGGAAACGTGATATTGCTGAGAACAAATGAACGGTGTATCATACACATACGGACCATATCTAGTCGAACTCTGATTCTGAAATTGATACGAAGCACTGGTCTTCTAACATCCAATGCTTGTCTGTTAAGATGAGAAACGTGTGAGCTCCGTGAACGATGTAGTTCCTTTGAGCTGAAAAGTGACTGCCCTTACCTGAAACGAAGTATTGCTTGTAGGAAGACACAGAGGTTGGGATTTAACTCCTTTTCTGAAGGGAAACACACAGCATAGTTCTCATCCATGGTTCACACTCTGCGTTAGAGTGAGAATTACGCTCTTGCTTTCTACAGTCTCTAAGACAGCAGGAAACGTGAGTGTGCTGAGAACAAAAGAACGGTGTTTCCTACACATACAGACAATATCTAGTCCAACTCTGCTTCTGAAAGTGATACAAAGCACTGGTCCTCTAACATCCAATGCTTGTCAGTTAAGATGAGAAAAGTGTGAGCTTAGTGAATGATGTTGTTCCTTTGAACTGAAAAGTGACTGCCCTTACCTGAAACGAAGTCTTGCTTGTAGTAAGACACAGAGCCTGGGATTTAAGTCCATTTCTGAAGGGAAACACACAGCATAGTTCAGACCCAGGGATCACACTCTGCTTTAGAGCGAGAAGCACACTCTAGCTTTCTAGAGTCTCTAATACAGCAGGAAATCTGAGTGTGCCCAGAACAAAAGAAGGGTGTTTCCTACACATATGGACCATATGTAGTCCAAATCTGCTTCTGAAACTGATACAAAGCACTGACCATCTTACATCCAATGCTTGTCAGTTACGATGAGAAATGTGTGAGCTTCGTGAACGGTGTAGTTCGCTTGAGCAGAAAAGTAACTGCCCTTACCTGAATTGAAGTCTTGCTTGTAGGAAGACTCAGAGCCTGGGATTTAACTCCATTTCTGAAGTAAAACACACAGCAGTGTAATCATCCATTGATCAAACTCTGGTTTAGAACAAGAAGCACGCTCTTGCTTTCTAGATTCTCTAAGACAGCAGGAAACGTGAGTGTGCTGAGAACAAAAGAACGGTGTTTCCTTCCCTTACAGACATTATATAGTCCAACTCTCCATCTGAAACTGATAAAAAGCACTGGTCCTCTAAAATCCAATGCTTGTCTGTTAAGATGAGAAACGTGTGAGCTCCGTGAACGATGTAGTTCGTTTGACCTGAAAAGTGACTGCCCTTACCTGAAACGAAGTCTTGCTTGTAGGAAGACTCAGAGCCTGGGATTTAACTCCATTTCTGAAGTGAAACACACAGCAGTGTTCTCATCCATTGATCACACTCTGCGTTTGAACAAGAAGCATGCTCTTCTTTCTAGAGTCTCTAAGACAGCAGGAAACGTGATATTGCTGAGAACAAATGAACGGTGTTTCATACACATACGGACCATATCTAGTCGAACTCTGATTCTGAAATTGATACGAAGCACTGGTCTTCTAACATCCAATGCTTGTCTGTTAAGATGAGAAACGTGTGAGCTCCGTGAACGATGTAGTTCGTTTGAGCTGAAAAGTGACTGCCCTTACCTGAAACGAAGTATTGCTTGTAGGAAGACACAGAGCTTGGGATTTAACTCCTTTTCTGAAGGGAAACACACAGCATAGTTCTCATCCATGGTTCACACTCTGCGTTAGAGTGAGAGTTACGCTCTTGCTTTCTACAGTCTCTAAGACAGCAGGAAACGTGTGTGTGCTGAGAACAAAAGAACGGTGTTTCCTACACATACAGACAATATCTAGTCCAACTCTGCTTCTGAAAGTGATACAAAGCACTGGTCCTCTAACATCCAATGCTTGTCAGTTAAGATGAGAAACGTGTGAGCTTAGTGAATGATGTTGTTCCTTTGAACTGAAAAGTGACTGCCCTTACCTGAAACGAAGTCTTGCTTGTAGTAAGACACAGAGCCTGGGATTTAAGTCCATTTCTGAAGGGAAACACACAGCATAGTTCAGACCCAGGGATCACACTCTGCTTTAGAGCGAGAAGCACACTCTAGCTTTCTAGAGTCTCTAATACAGCAGGTAATCTGAGTTTGCCCAGAACAAAAGAACGGTGTTTCCTACACATACGGACTATATGTAGTCCAAATCTTCTTCTGATACTGATACAATGCACTGGTCCTCTAACATCCAATGCTTGTCAGTTAAGTTGAGAAACGTGTGAGCTTCGTGAAAGATGTAGTTCGTTTGAGCAAAGAAGTGACTGCTCTTACCTGAAACGAAGTCTTGCTTGTAGGAAGACACAGAGCCTGGGATTTAACTCCATTTCTGAAGGCAAACACACTGCATAGTTCTCATCCATGGATCACACTCTGCTTTAGAGCAAGAAGCACACTCTAGCTTTCTAGAGTCTCTAATACAGCAGGAAATCTGAGTGTGCCCAGGACAAAAGAACGGTGTTTCCTACACATATGGACTATATGTAGTCCAAATCTGCTTCTGAAACTGATACAAAGCACTGACTCTCTAACATTCAATGCTTGTCAGTTAAGATGAGAAACGTGTGAGCTTCGTGAACGATGTAGTTCGTTTGAGCAGAAAACTGACTGCCTTTACCTGAAACGAAGTCTTGCTTGTAGGAAGACTCAGAGCCTGGGATTTAACTCCATTTCTGAAGTAAAACACACAGCAGTGTTCTCATCCATTGATCACACTCTGTGTTAGAACAAGAAGCATACTCTTGCTTCCTAGAGTCTCTAAGACAGCAGGAATTCTGAGTGTGCCCAGAACAAAAGAAGGGTGTTTCCTACACATATGGACCATATCTAGTCGAACTCTGATTCTGAAACTGATACAATGCACTGGTCCTCTAACATCCAATGCTTGTCAGTTAAGATGAGAAACGTGTGAGCTCCGTGAACGATGTAGTTCCTTTGAGCTGAAAAGTGACTGCCCTTACCTGAAACGAAGTCTTGCTTGTAGGAAGACTCAGAGCCTGGGATTTAACTCCATTTCTGAAGGCAAACACACAGCATAGTTCTCATCCATGGATCACACTCTGCTTTAGAACAAGAAGCACGCTCTTGCTTTCTAGAGTCTCTACGACAGCAGGAAACGTGAGTATGCTGAGAACAAAAGAACGGTGTTTCCTACACATACGGACTATATGTAGTCCAAATCTTCTTCTGATACTGATACAATGCACTGGTCCTCTAACATCCAATGCTTGTCAGTTAAGTTGAGAAACGTGTGAGCTTCGTGAAAGATGTAGTTCGTTTGAGCAAAAAAGTGACTGTCCTTACCTGAAACGAAGTCTTTCTTGTAGGAAGACTCAGAGCCTGGGATTTTACTCCATTTCTGAAGTGAAACACACAGCAGTGTTCTCATCCATAGATCACAATCTGCTTTAGAACAAGAAGCACAATCTTGCTTTCTAGAGTCTCTAAGAGAGAAGGAAACGTGAGTTTGCTGAGAACAAAAGAACGGTGTTTCCTACACATACAGACCATATCTAGACCATCTCTGCTTCTGAAACTGATACAAAGCACTGGTCCTCTAACATCCAATGCTTGTCTGTTAAGTTGAGAAACGTGTGAGCTCAGTGAACGATGTAGTTCGTTTGAGCAGAGAAGTGACTGCTCTTACCTGAAACGAAGTCTTGCTTGTAGGAAGACACAGAGCCTGGGATTTAACTCCATTTCTGAAGGCAAATACACAGCATAGTTCTCATCCATGGATCACACTCTGCTTAAGAGCGAGAAGCACGCTCTTGCTTTCTAAAGTCTCTAAGACAGCAGGAAACGTGAGTGTGTTGAACAAAAGAACGGTGTTTCCTACACATACGGACCATATCTAGTCCAACTCTGCTTCTGAAACAGATACAAAGCACTGGTAATCTAACATCCAATGCTTGTCAGTTAAGATGAGAAACGTGTGAGCTCAGTGAATGATGTAGTACGTTTGAGCTGAAAAGTGACTGCCCTTACCTGAGACGAAGTCTTGCTTGTAGGGAGACTCAGCGCCTGGGATTTAACTCCATTTCTGAAGGGAAACACACAGCATAGTTCTCATCCATGGATCACACTCTGCTTTAGAGCGAGAAGCACGCTCTTGCTTTCTAGAGTCTCTAAGACAGCAGGAAACGTGAGTGTGCTGAGAACAAAAGTACGGTGTTTCCTACACATACAGACCATATCTAGTCCAACTCTGCTTCTGAAACAGATACAAAGCACTGGTACTCTAAAATCCAATGCTTGTCAGTTAAGATGAGAAACGTGTGAGCTCAGTGAATGATGTAGTTTGTTTGAGCTGAAAAGTGACTGCCCTTACCTGAAACGAAGTCTTGCTTGTAGGGAGACTCAGAGCCTGGGATTTAACTCAATTTCTGAAGGGAAACACACAGCAGTGTTCTCATCCAGGGATCACACTCTGCTCTAGAGCGAGAAGCACGCTCTTGCTTTCTAGAGTCTCTAAGACAGCAGGAAATCTGAGTGTGCGCAGAACAAAAGAACGGTGTTTCCTACACATAAGGACTATATGTAATCCAAATCTTCTTCTGAAACTGATAGAATGCACTGGTCCTCTAACATCCAATGCTTGTCAGTTAAGATGAGAAACGTGTGAGCTTTGTGAAAGATGTAGTTCGTTTGAGCAGAAAAGTGACTGCCCTTACCTGAAACGAAGTCTTGCTTGTAGGAAGACTCAGAGCCTGGGATTTAACTCCATTTCTGAAGTGAAACACACAGCAGTGTTCTCATCCATTGATCACACTCTGCTTTAGAACAAGAAGCACGCTCTTGCTTTCTAGAGTCTCTAAGACAGCAGGAAACGTGAGTTTGCTGAGAACAAAAGAACGGTGTTTCCTACACATATGGACCATATCTTGTCCAACTCTGCTTCTGAAAGTGATATAAAGCAGTGGTCCTCTAACATCCAATGCTTGTCAGTTAAGATGAGAAACGTGTGAGCTTAGTGAATGATGTAGTTCCTTTGAACTGAAAAGTGACTGGCCTTACCTGTAACGAAGTCTTGCTTGTAGTAAGACACAGAGCCTGGGATTTAAGTCCATTTCTGAAGGGAAACACAGAGCATAGTTCTCATCCATGGATCACACTCTGCTTTAGAGCGAGAAGCACACTCTTGCTTTCTAGAGACTCTAATACAGCAGGAAATCTGAGTGTGCCCAGAACAAAAGAAGGGTGTTTCCTACACATACGGACCATATGTAGTCCAAATCGGCTTCTGAAACTGAAAAAAAGCGCTGACCATCTTACATCCAATGCTTGTCAGTAAAGATGAGAAACGTGTGAGCTTCTTGCACGGTGTAGTTCGTTTGAGCAGAAAAGTGACTGCCCTTACCTGAATTGTAGTCTTGCTTGTAGGAAGACTCAGAGCCTGGGATTTAACTCCATTTCTGAAGTAAAACACACAGCAGTGTAATCATCCATTGATCACACTCTGCTTTAGAACAAGAAGCACGCTCTTGCTTTCTAGAGTCTCTAAGACAGCAGGAAACGTGAGTATGCTGAGAACAAAAGAACGGTGTTTCCTACACATACAGACCATATCTAGTCCAACTCTTCTTCTGAAACTGACACAAAGCACTGGTCCTCTCACATCGAATGCTTGTCTGTTAAGATGAGAAACGTGTGAGCTTAGTGAAAGATGTAGTTCGTTTGAGCATAAAAGTAACTGCACTTACCTGAAATGAAGTCTTGCTTGTAGGAAGACTCAGAGCCTGGGATTTAACTCCATTTCTGAAGGGAAACACACAGCATAGTTCTCATCCATGGATCACACTCTGATTTAGAGCAAGAAGCATGCTCTTGCTTTCTAGAGTCTCTAACACAGCAGGAAACCTGAGTGTGCTCAAAACAAAAGAACGTTGTTTCCTACACAAAGGGAACGTATCTAGTTTAACTCTGCTTCTGAAACTGAAACAAACCACAGGTCCTCTAACACCCAATTCTTGTCAGGTAAGATCTGAAAGTGTGAGCTTCGTGAACGATGTAGTTCGTTTGAGCATAAAAGTAACTGCCCTTACCTGAAATGAAGTCTTGCTTGTAGGAAGACACAGAGCCTGGGATTTAACTCCATTTCTGAAGTGAAACACACAGCAGAGTTCTCATCCATTGATCACACTCTGCTTTAGAGCAAAAAGCACGCTCTTGCTTTCTAGAGGCTCTAAGACAGCATGAAACGTGAGTGTGCTGAGAACAAAAGAACGATGTTGCCTAAACATAGGGACAATATGTAGTCCAAATCTGCTTCTGAAACTGATTCAAACCACTGGTCCTCCAACATCCAATGCTTGTCAGTTAAGATGAGAAACATGTGAGTTTCGTGAACGATGTAGTTCCTTTGAGCTATAAAGAAACTGCGCTTACCTGAAAGGAAGTCTTGCTTGTAGGAAGACTCAGAGCCTGGGATTTAACTCCATTTCTGAAGGGAAACACAGCAGAGTTCCCATCCATTGATCACACTCTGCTTTAGAGCAAGAACCTCGCTCTTGCTTTCTTGAGTCTCAAATACAGCAGTCAACCTGAGTGTGCTGAGAACAAAAGAACGGTGTTTCCTACACATACGGACCATATCTAGTTCTATTCTGCTTCTGAAACTGAAACAAACCACAGGTCCTCTAACATCCAATGCTTGTCAGTTAAGATGAGAAACGTGTGAGCTTCGTGAACGATGTAGTTCTTTTGAGCTATAAAGTATCTGCCCTTACCTGAAACGAAGTCTTGCTTGTAGGAAGACTCAGAGCCTGGGATTTAACTCCATTTCTGAAGTGAAACACACAGCAGAGTTCTCATCCATTGATCACACTCTCCTTTAGACCAAGAAGCACGCTCTTGCTTTCTAGAGTCTCTAAGACAGCAGGAAACGTGAGTGTGTTGAGAACAAAAGAACGGTGTTTCCTACACATACTGATCGTATCTAGTCCAACTCTGCTTCTGAATCTGATACAAAGCACTGGTCCTCTAACTTCTAATGCTTGTGAGGTAAGATGAGAAACGTGTGAGATTCAAGAACGATGTAGTTCGTTTGAGCTGAGAAGTGACTGCCCTTACCTGAAACGAATTCTTGCTTGTAGTAAGACACAGAGCCTGGGATTTAACTCCATTTCTGAAGGGAAACACAAAGCAGAGTTCTCATCCATGGATCACACTCTGCTTTAGAGCGAGAAGAACACTCTTGCTTTCTAGAGTCACTAATACAGCAGGAAATCTGAGTGTTCCCAGAATGAAATAACGGTTTTTCGTACACATAAGGACTATATGTAGTCCAAATCTGCTTCTGAAACTGATACAAAGCACTGGTCCTCTAACATCCAATGCTTGTCAGTTAAGATGAGAAACGTGTGAGCTTCGTAAACTATGTAGTTCGTTTGAGCAGAAAAGTGACTGCCCTTACCTGAAACGAAGTCTTGCTTGTAGGAAAACTCAGAGCCTGGGATTTAACTCCATTTCTGAAGTGAAACACACAGCAGTGTTCTCATCCATTGATCACACTCTGCTTTAGAACAAGAAGCACGCTCTTGCTTTCTAGAGTCTCTAAGACAGCAGGAAACATGAGTGTGCTGAGAACAAAAGAACGGTGTTTCCAACACATACGGACCGTATCTAGTCCAACTCTGCTTCTGAAACTGATACAAAGCACTGGTCCTCTAACTTCCAATGCTTGTGAGGTAAGATGAGAAACGTGTGAGCTTCAAGAACAATGTAGTTCGTTTGAGCTGAGAAGTGACTGCCCTTACCTGAAACGAAGTCTTGCTTGTAGTAAGACACAGAGCCTGGGATTTAACTCCATTTCTGAAGGGAAACACAAAGCAGAGTCCTCATCCATGGATCACACTCTGCTTTAGAGCGAGAAGCAACTCTTGCTTTCTAGAGTCCCTAATACAGCAGGAAATCTGAGTGTTCCCAGAATGAAATAACGGTTTTTCGCACACATAAGGACCATATGTAGTCCAAATCTGCTTCTGAAACTGATACAAAGCACTGGTCCTCTAACACCCAATGCTTGTCAGTTAAGATGAGAAACGTGTGAGCTTTGTGAACGATGTAGTTCGTTTCAGCATAAAAGTAACTGCGCTTACCTGAAATGAAGTCTTGCTTGTAGGAAGACTCAGAGCCTGGGATTTACTCCATTTCTGAAGTGAAACACACACCAGAGTTCTCATCCATTGATCACATTCTGCTTTAGAGCAAGAAGCACGCTCTTGCTTTCTAGAGGCTCTAAGACAGCAAGAAACCTGAGTGTGCTGAGAAGAAAAGAACGATGTTGCCTAAACATAGGGACAATATGTAGTCCAAATCTGCTTCTGAAACTGAAACAAAGCACTGTTCCTCTAACAACCAATGCTTGTCAGTTAAGATGAGAAACGTGTGAGCTTCTTAAACTGTGTAGTTCGTTTGAGCAGAAAAGTGACTGACCTTACCTGAAACGAAGTCTTGCTTGTAGGAAAACTCAGAGCATGGGTTTTAACTCCATTTCTGAAGTGAAACACACAGCAGTGTTCTCATCCATTGATCACCCTCTGCTTTAGAACAAGAAGCACGCTCTTGCTTTCTAGAGTCTCTAAAACAGCAGGAAACATGAGTGTGCTGAGAACCAAAGAATGGTGTTACCTACACATACAGACCATATGTAGTCCAACTCTGCTTCTGTCACTGACATAAAGCACTGGTCCACTAACATCCAATTCTTGTTCAAGTAAGATCTGAAACGTGTGAGCTTAGTGAATGATGTAGTTCATTTGAGCTATAAAGTATCTGCCATTACCTGAAATGAAGTCTTGCTTGTAGGAAGACTCAGAGCCTGGGATTTAACTCCATTTCTGAAGGGAAACACACAGCATAGTTCTCCTCCATTGATCACACTCTGCTTTAGAGCGAGAAGCACACTCTTGCTTTCTAGAGTCACTAAAACAGCAGGAAATCTGAGTGTTCCCAGAATGAAATAACGGTTTTTCGTACACATAAGGACTATATGTAGTCCAAATCTGCTTCTGAAACTGATACAAAGCACTCTTCCTCTAACATCAAATACTTGTCAGTTAAGATGAGAAAAGTGTGAGCTTCGTAAACTATGTAGTTCGTTTGAGCAGAAAACTGACTGACCTTACCTGAAACGAAGTCTTGCTTGTAGGAAAACTCAGAGCCTGGGATTTAACTCCATTTCTGACGTGAAACACACAGCAGTGTTCTCATCCATTGATCACACTCTGCTTTAGAACAAGAAGCACGCTCTTGCTTTGTAGAGTCTCTAAGAGAGCAGGAAACATGAGTTTGCTGAGAACCAAAGACCGGTGTTTCCTACACATACGGACCATATCTAGTCCAACTCTGCTTCTGAAACTGACACAAAGCACTGGTCCTCTAACATCCAATGCTTGTCTGTTAAGATGAGAAACGTGTGAGCTTCAAGAATGACGTAGTTCTTTTGAGCTGAGAAGTGACTGCCCTTACCTGAAACGAAGTCTTGCTTGTAGTAAGACTCAGAGCCTGGGATTCAACTCCATTTCTGAAGGGAAACACACAGCAGAGTTCTCATCCATGGATCAAACTCTGCTTTAGAGCGAGAAGCACACTCTTGCTTTCTAGCGTCCCTAATACAGCAGGAAATCTGAGTGTTCCCAGAATGAAAGAATGGTTTTTCGTACACATACGGACCATATCTAGTTAAACTCTGCTTCTGAAACTGAAACAATCCACAGGTCCTCTAACATCCAATGCTTGTCAGGTAAGATCCAAAACGTGTGAGCTTCGTGAACGATGTAGTTCTTTTGACTGTAAAGTAACTGCACTTACCTGAAACGAAGTCTTGCTTGTAGGAAGACTCAGAGACTGGGATTTCACTCCATTTCTGAAGTGTAACACACAGCAGAGTGCTCATTCATTGATCACACTCTGCTTTAGAGCAAGAAGCACACTCTTGCTTTCTAGAGGCTCTAAGACAGCATGAAACGTGAGTGTGCTGAGAAGAAAAGAACGATGTTGCCTAAACATGGGGACAATATGTAGTCCAAATCTGCTTCTGAAACTGAAATAAAGCACTGTTCCTCTAACAACCAATGCTTGTCAGTTAAGATGAGAAACGTGTGAGCTTCGTAAACTGTGTAGTTCGTTTGAGCAGAAAAGTGACTGCCCTTACCTGAAACGAAGTCTTGCTTGTAGGAAAACTCAGAGCCTGGGATTTAACTCCATTTCTGAAGTGAAACACACAGCAGTGTTCTCATCCATTGATCACACTCTGCTTTAGAACAAGAAGCACGCTCTTGCTTTCTAGAGTCTCTAAGACAGCAGGAAAGATGAGTGTGCTGAGAACCAAAGACCGGTGTTCCCTACACATACGGACCATATCTAGTCCAACTCTGCTTATGAATCTGACACAAAGCACTGGTCCTCTAACATCCATTGCTTGTCAGGTATGATCCAAAACGTGTGAGCTTCGTGAACGATGTAGTTCGTTTGAGCTATAAAGTATCTGCCCTTAACTGAAACGAAGTCTTGCTTGTAGGAAGACTCAGAGCCTGGGATTTAACTCCATTTCTGAAGTGAAACACACAGCAGAGTTCTCATCCATTGATCACACTCTGCTTTAGACCAAGAAGCACGCTCTTGCTTTCTAGAGTCTCTAAGACAGCAGGAAACGTGAGTGTGCTGAGAACAAAAGAACGGTGTTTCCAACAGATACGGACCGTATCTAGTCCAACTCTGCTTCTGAAACTGATACAAAGCACTGGTCCTCTAACTTCCAATGCTTGTGAGGTAAGATGAGAAACGTGTGAGCTTCAAGAACAATGTAGTTCATTTGAGCTGAGAAGTGACTGCCCTTACCTGAAACGAAGTCTTGCTTGTAGTAAGACACAGAGCCTGGGATTTAACTCCATTTCTGAAGGGAAACACAAAGCAGAGTCCTCATCCATGGATCACACTCTGCTTTAGAGCGAGAAGCAACTCTTGCTTTCTAGAGTCCCTAATACAGCAGGAAATCTGAGTGTTCCCAGAATGAAATAACGGTTTTTCGCACACATAAGGACCATATGTAGTCCAAATCTGCTTCTGAAACTGATACAAAGCACTGGTCCTCTAACACCCAATGCTTGTCAGTTAAGATGAGAAACGTGTGAGCTTTGTGAACGATGTAGTTCGTTTCAGCATAAAAGTAACTGCGCATACCTGAAATGAAGTCTTGCTTGTAGGAAGACACAGAGCCTGGGATTTAACTCTATTTCTGAAGGGAAACACACAGCATAGTTCTCATCCACAGATCACACTCTGCTTTAGAGCAAGAAGCACGCTCTTGCTTTCTAGAGGCGCTAAGACAGCATGAAACCTGAGTGTCCTGAGAAGAAAAGAACGATGTTGCCTAAACATAGGGACAATATGTAGTCCAAATCTGCTTCTGAAACTGAAACAAAGCACTGTTCCTCTAACAACCAATGCTTGTCAGTTAAGATGAGAAACGTTTGAGCTTTGTAAACTGTGTAGTTCGTTTGAGCAGAAAAGTGACTTCCCTTACCTGAAACGAAGTCTTGCTTGTAGGAAAACTCAGAGCATGGGTTTTAACTCCATTTCTGAAGTGAAACACACAGCAGTGTTCTCATCCATTGATCACCCTCTGCTTTAGAACAAGAAGCACGCTCTTGCTTTCTAGAGTCTCTAAAACAGCAGGAAACATGAGTGTGCTGAGAACCAAAGAATGGTGTTACCTACACATACAGACCATATGTAGTCCAACACTGCTTCTGTAACTGACATAAAGCACTGGTCCTCTAACATCCAATGCTTGTTCAAGTAAGATCCGAAACGTGTGAGCTTAGTGAATGATGTAGTTCATTTGAGCTATAAAGTATCTGCCATTACCTGAAATGAAGTCTTGCTTGTAGGAAGACTCAGAGCCTGGGATTTAACTCCATTTCTGAAGGGAAACACACAGCATAGTTCTCCTCCATTGATCACACTCTGCTTTAGAGCGAGAAGCACACTCTTGCTTTCTAGAGTCACTAATACAGCAGGAAATCTGAGTGTGCCCAGAACAATGAATGGTGTTTCCTACATATACGGAACATATGTCGTCCAAATCTGCTTTTGAAACTGATACAAAGCACTGGTCCTCTAACATCAAATGCTTGTCAGTTAAGATGAGAAACGTGTGAGCTTCGTAAACTATGTAGTTCGTTTGAGCAGAAAACTGACTGACCTTACCTGAAACGAAGTCTTGCTTGTAGGAAAACTCAGAGCCTGGGATTTAACTCCATTTCTGACGTGAAACACACAGCAGTGTTCTCATCCATTGATCACACTCTGCTTTAGAACAAGAAGCACGCTCTTGCTTTGTAGAGTCTCTAAGAGAGCAGGAAACATGAGTTTGCTGAGAACCAAAGACCGGTGTTTCCTACACATACGGACCATATCTAGTCCAACTCTGCTTCTGAAACTGACACAAAGCACTGGTCCTCTAACATCCAATGCTTGTCTGTTAAGATGAGAAACGTGTGAGCTTCGTGAACGATGTATTTCTTTTGAGATTAAAAGTGACTGCCCTTACCTGAAACGAAGTCTTGCTTGTAGGAAGACACAGAGCCTGGGATTTAACTCCCTTTCTGAAGGGAAACACACAGCATAGTTCTCATCCATGGATCACACTCTGCTTTAGAGCAAGAAGCATGCTCTTGCTTTCTGGAATCTCAAACACAGCAGGAAACCTGAGTGTGCTCAAAACAAAAGAATGGTGTTTCCTACACATAGGGAACATATCTAGTTTAACTCTGCTTCTGAAACTGAAACAAACCACAGGTCCTCTAACATCCAATGCTTGTTCAAGTAAGATCCGAATCGTGTGAGCTTAGTGAAGATGTAGTTCATTTGAGCTATAAAGTATCTGCCATTATCTGAAATGAAGTCTTGCTTGTAGGAAGACTCAGAGCCTGGGATTTAACTCCATTTCTGAAGTGAAACACACAGCAGAGTTCTCATCCATTGATCACACTCTGCTTTAGACCAAGAAGCACGCTCTTGCTTTCTAGAGTCTCTAAGACAGCAGGAAACGTGAGTGTGCTGAGAACAAAAGAACGGTGTTTCCAACACATACGGACCATATCTAGTCCAACTCTGCTTCTGAAACTGACACAAAGCACTGGTCCTCTAACATCCAATGCTTGTCTGTTAAGATGAGAAACGTGTGAGCTTCAAGAATGACGTAGTTCTTTTGAGCTGAGAAGTGACTGCACTTACCTGAAACGAAGTCTTGCTTGTAGTAAGACTCAGAGCCTGGGATTCAACTCCATTTCTGAAGGGAAACACACAGCAGAGTTCTCATCCATGGATCACACTCTGCTTTAGAGCGAGAAGCACACTCTTGCTTTCTAGCGTCCCTAATACAGCAGCAAATCTGAGTGTTCCCAGAATGAAAGAATGGTTTTTCGTACACATACGGACCATATCTAGTTAAACTCTGCTTCTGAAACTGAAACAATCCACAGGTCCTCTAACATCCAATGCTTGTCAGGTAAGATCCAAAACGTGTGAGCTTCGTGAACGATGTAGTTCTTTTGACTGTAAAGTAACTGCACTTACCTGAAACGAAGTCTTGCTTGTAGGAAGACTCAGAGACTGGGATTTCACTCCATTTCTGAAGTGTAACACACAGCAGAGTTCTCATTCATTGATCACACTCTGCTTTAGAGCAAGAAGCACACTCTTGCTTTCTAGAGGCTCTAAGACAGCATGAAACGTGAGTGTGCTGAGAAGAAAAGAACGATGTTGCCTAAACATAGGGACAATATGTAGTCCAAATCTGCTTCTGAAACTGAAATAAAGCACTGTTCCTCTAACAACCAATGCTTGTCAGTTAAGATGAGAAACGTGTGAGCTTCGTAAACTGTGTAGTTCGTTTGAGCAGAAAAGTGACTGCCCTTACCTGAAACGAAGTCTTGCTTGTAGGAAAACTCAGAGCCTGGGATTTAACTCCATTTCTGAAGTGAAACACACAGCAGTGTTCTCATCCATTGATCACACTCTGCTTTAGAACAAGAAGCACGCTCTTGCTTTCTAGAGTCTCTAAGACAGCAGGAAACATGAGTGTGCTGAGAACCAAAGACCGGTGTTCCCTACACATACGGACCATATCTAGTCCAACTCTGCTTATGAATCTGACACAAAGCACTGGTCCTCTAACATCCAATGCTTGTCTGTTAAGATGAGAAACTTGTGAGCTTCGTGAACGATGTAGTTCGTTTGAGCTGAAAAGTGACTGCCCTTACCTGAAACGAAGTCTTGCTTGTAGGAAGACACAGAGCCTGGGATTTAACTCCATTTCTGAAGGGAAACACACAGCATAGTTCTCATCCATGGATCACACTCTGCTTTAGAGCAAGAAGAATGCTCTTGCTTTCTAGAGTCTCTAACACAGCAGGAAACCTGAGTGTGCTCAAAACAAAAGAACGGTGTTTCCTACACATAGGGAACATATCTAGTTTAACTCTGCTTCTGAAACTGAAACAAACCACAAGTCCTCTAACATCCATTGCTTGTCAGGTATGATCCAAAACGTGTGAGCTTAGTGAACGATGTAGTTCGTTTGAGCTATAAAGTATCTGCCCTTAACTGAAACGAAGTCTTGCTTGTAGGAAGACTCAGAGCCTGGGATTTAACTCCATTTCTGAAGTGAAACACACAGCAGAGTTCTCATCCATTGATCACACTCTGCTTTAGACCTAGAAGCACGCTCTTGCTTTCTAGAGTCTCTAAGACAGCAGGAAACGTGAGTGTGCTGAGAACAAAAGAACGGTGTTTCCAACACATACGGACCGTATCTAGTCCAACTCTGCTTCTGAAACTGATACAAAGCACTGTTCCTCTAACAACCAATGCTTGTCAGTTAAGATGAGAAACGTTTGAGCTTTGTAAACTGTGTAGTTCGTTTGAGCAGAAAAGTGACTTCCCTTACCTGAAACGAAGTCTTGCTTGTAGGAAAACTCAGAGCATGGGTTTTAACTCCATTTCTGAAGTGAAACACACAGCAGTGTTCTCATCCATTGAGCACCCTCTGCTTTAGAACAAGAAGCACGCTCTTGCTTTCTAGAGTCTCTAAAACAGCAGGAAACATGAGTGTGCTGAGAACCAAAGAATGGTGTTACCTACACATACAGACCATATGTAGTCCAACTCTGCTTCTGTAACTGACATAAAGCACTGGTCCTCTAACATCCAATGCTTGTTCAAGTAAGATCCGAAACGTGTGAGCTTAGTGAATGATGTAGTTCATTTGAGCTATAAAGTATCTGCCATTACCTGAAATGAAGTCTTGCTTGTAGGAAGACTCAGAGCCTGGGATTTAACTCCATTTCTGAAGGGAAACACACAGCATTGTTCTCCTCCATTGATCACACTCTGCTTTAGAGCGAGAAGCACACTCTTGCTTTCTAGAGTCACTAATACAGCAGGAAATCTGAGTGTGCCCAGAACAATGAATGGTGTTTCCTACATATACGGAACATATGTCGTCCAAATCTGCTTTTGAAACTGATACAAAGCACTGGTCCTCTAACATCAAATGCTTGTCAGTTAAGATGAGAAACGTGTGAGCTTCGTAAACTATGTAGTTCGTTTGAGCAGAAAACTGACTGACCTTACCTGAAACGAAGTCTTGCTTGTAGGAAAACTCAGAGCCTGGGATTTAACTCCATTTCTGACGTGAAACACACAGCAGTGTTCTCATCCATTGATCACACTCTGCTTTAGAACAAGAAGCACGCTCTTGCTTTGTAGAGTCTCTAAGAGAGCAGGAAACATGAGTTTGCTGAGAACCAAAGACCGGTGTTTCCTACACATACGGACCATATCTAGTCCAACTCTGCTTCTGAAACTGACACAAAGCACTGGTCCTCTAACATCCAATGCTTGTCTGTTAAGATGAGAAACGTGTGAGCTTCGTGAACGATGTATTTCTTTTGAGCTTAAAAGTGACTGCCCTTACCTTAAACGAAGTCTTGCTTGTAGGAAGACACAGAGCCTGGGATTTAACTCTATTTCTGAAGGGAAACACACAGCATAGTTCTCATCCATGGATCACACTCTGCTTTAGAGCAAGAAGCATGCTCTTGCTTTCTGGAATCTCAAACACAGCAGGAAACCTGAGTGTGCTCAAAACAAAAGAATGGTGTTTCCTACACATAGGGAACATATCTAGTTTAACTCTGCTTCTGAAACTGAAACAAACCACAGGTCCTCTAACATCCAATGCTTGTTCAAGTAAGATCCGAATCGTGTGAGCTTAGTGAAGATGTAGTTCATTTGAGCTATAAAGTATCTGCCATTACCTGAAATGAAGTCTTGCTTGTAGGAAGACTCAGAGCCTGGGATTTAACTCCATTTCTGAAGTGAAACACACAGCAGAGTTCTCATCTATTGATCACACTCTGCTTTAGAGCAAGAAGCACGCTCTTGCTTTCTAGAGTCTCTAAGACAGCAGGAAACGTGAGTGTGCTGAGAACAAAAGAACGGTGTTTCCTACACATACGGACCATATGTAGTCCAACTCTGCTTCTGAGACTGATACAAAGCACTGGTCCTCTAACATCCAATGCTTGTCTGTTAAGATGAGAAACGTGTGAGCTTCAAGAATGACGTAGTTCTTTTGAGCTGAGAAGTGACTGCCCTTACCTGAAACGAAGTCTTGCTTGTAGTAAGACTCAGAGCCTGGGATTCAACTCCATTTCTGAAGGGAAACACACAGCAGAGTTCTCATCCATGGATCACACTCTGCTTTAGAGCGAGAAGCACACTCTTGCTTTCTAGCGTCCCTAATACAGCAGGAAATCTGAGTGTTCCCAGAATGAAAGAATGGTTTTTCGTACACATACGGACCATAACTAGTTAAACTCTGCTTCTGAAACTGAAACAATCCACAGGTCCTCTAACATCCAATGTTTGTCAGGTAAGATCCAAAACGTGTGAGCTTCGTGAACGATGTAGTTCTTTTGACTGTAAAGTAACTGCACTTACCTGAAACGAAGTCTTGCTTGTAGGAAGACTCAGAGACTGGGATTTCACTCCATTTCTGAAATGTAACACACAGCAGAGTTCTCATTCATTGATCACACTCTGCTTTAGAGCAAGAAGCACACTCTTGCTTTCTAGAGGCTCTAAGACAGCATGAAACGTGAGTGTGCTGAGAAGAAAAGAACGATGTTGCCTAAACATAGGGACAATATGTAGTCCAAATCTGCTTCTGAAACTGAAACAAAGCACTGTTCCTCTAACAACCAATGCTTGTCAGTTAAGATGAGAAACGTGTGAGCTTCGTAAACTGTGTAGTTCGTTTGAGCAGAAAAGTGACTGCCCTTACCTGAAACGAAGTCTTGCTTGTAGGAAAACTCAGAGCATGGGTTTTAACTCCATTTCTGAAGTGAAACACACAGCAGTGTTCTCATCCATTGATCACCCTCTGCTTTAGTACAAGAAGCACGCTCTTGCTTTCTAGAGTCTCTAAAACAGCAAGAAACATGAGTGTGCTGAGAACCAAAGAATGGTGTTACCTACACATACAGACCATATGTAGTCCAACTCTGCTTCTGTAACTGACATAAAGCACTGGTCCTCTAACATCCAATGCTTGTTCAAGTAAGATCCGAAACGTGTGAGCTTAGTGAATGATGTAGTTCATTTTAGCTATAAATTATCTGCCATTACCTGAAATGAAGTCTTGCTTGTAGGAAGACTCAGAGCCTGGGATTTAACTCCATTTCTGAAGGGAAACACACAGCAGTGTTCTCATGCATTGATCACACTCTGCTTTAGAACAAGAAGCACGCTCTTGCTTTCTAGAGTCTCTAAGACATCAGGAAACATGAGTGTGCTGAGAACCAAAGACCGGTGTTCCCTACACATACGGACCATATCTAGTCCAACTCTGCTTATGAAACTGACACAAAGCACTGGTCCTCTAACTTCCAATGCTTGTCTGTTAAGATGAGAAACGTGTGAGCTTCGTGAACGATGTAGTTCGTTTGAGCTAAAAAGTGACTGCCCTTACCAGAAACGTAGTCTTGCTTGTAGGAAGACACAGAGCCTGGGATTTAACTCCATTTCTGAAGGGAAACACACAGCATAGTTCTCATCCATGGATCACACTCTGCTTTAAAGCAAGAAACATGCTCTTGCTTTCTAGAGTCTCTAACACAGCAGGAAACCTGAGTGTGCTCAAAACAAAAGAACGGTGTTTCCTACACATACGGACCATATCTAGTCCAACTCTGCTTCTGAGACAGATACATAGCACTGGTCCTCTAACATCCAATGCTTGTCTGTTAAGATGAGAAACGTGTGAGCTTCAAGAATGACGTAGTTCGTTTGAGCTGAGAAGAGACTGCCCTTACCTGAAACGAATTCGTGCATGTAGTAAGACTCAGAGCCTGGGATTCAATTCCATTTCTGAAGGTAAACACACAGCAGAGTTCTCATCCATGGATCACACTCTGCTTTAGAGCGAGAAGCACACTCTTGCTTTCTAGCATCCCTAATACAGCAGGAAATCTGAGTGCTCCCAGAACGAAAGAATGGTTTTTCGTACACATACGGACCATATCTAGTTAAACTCTGCTTCTGAAACTGAAACAATCCACAGGTCCTGTAACATCCAATGCTTGTCAGGTAAGATCCAAAACGTGTGAGCTTCGTGAACGATGTAGTTCGTTTGAACTGTAAAGTAACTGCACTTACCTGAAACGAAGTCTTGCTTGTAGGAAGACTCAGAGACTGGGATTTCACACCATTTCTGAAGTGAAACACACAACAGAGTTCTCATTCATTGATCACACTCTGCTTTAGAGCAAGAAGCACACTCTTGCTTTCTAGAGGCTCTAGGACAGCATGAAACGTGAGTGTGCTGAGAAGAAATGAACGATGTTGCCTAAACATAGGGACAATATGTAGTCCAAATCTGCTTCTGAAACTGAAACAAAGCAGTGGTCCTCTAACAATCAATGCTTGTCAGTTAAGATGAGAAACGTGTGAGCTTCGTAAACTATGTAGTTCGTTTGAGCAGAAAAGTGACTGCCCTTACCTGAAACGAAGTCTTGCTTGTAGGAAAACTCAGAGCCTGGGATTTAACTCCATTTCTGAAGGGAAACACACAGCATAGTTCTCATCCATGGATCACACTCTGCTTTAGAGCAAGAAGCATCCTCTTGCTTTCTAGAGTCTCTAACACAGCAGGAAACCTGAGTGTGCTCAAAACAAAAGAACGGTGTTTCCTACACATAGGGAACATATCTAGTTTAACTCTACTTCTGAAACTGCAACAAACCACAGGTCCTCTAACATCCAATGCTTGTTCCAGTAAGATCCGAAACGTGTGAGCTTAGTGAATGATGTAGTTCATTTGAGCTATAAAGTATCTGCCATTACCTGACATGAAGTCTTGCTTGTAGGAAGACTCAGAGCCTGGGATTTAACTCCATTTCTGAAGTAAAACACACAGCAGAGTTCTCATCCATTGATCACACTCTGCTTTAGAGCAAGAAGCATGCTCTTGCTTTCTAGAGTCTCTAAGATAGCAGGAAACGTGAGTGTGCTGAGAACAAAAGAACGGTGTTTCCTACACATACGGACCATATCTAGTCCTACTCTGCTTCTGAGACGGATACAAAGCACTGGTCCTCTAACATCCAATGCTTGTCTGTTAAGATGAGAAACGTGTGAGCTTCAAGGACGACGTAGTTCATTTGAGCTGAAAAGAGACTGCCCTTCCTGAAACGAATTCTTGCTTGTACGAAGACTCAGAGACTGGGATTTCACTCCATTTCTGAAGTGAAACACACAGCAGAGTTCTCTTCCATTGATCACACTCTGCTGTAAAGCAAGAAGCACGGTCTTTCTTTCTAGAGGCTCTAAGACAGCATGAAACGTGAGTGTGCTGAGAACAAAAGAACGATGTTGCCTACAAATACGGACCATATGTAGTCCAAATCTGCTTCTGAAACTGATACAAAGCACTGGTCCTCTAACATCCAATGCTTGTCAGTTAAGATGAGAAAAGTGTGAGTTTCATGAACGATGTAGTTCCTTTGAGCTATAAAGAAACTGCCCTTACCTGAAAGGAATTCTGCTTGTAGGAAGACTCAGAGCCTGGGATTTAACTCCATTTCTGAAGGGAAACACACAGCATAGTTCTCCTCCATGGATCACACTCTGCTTTAGAGCAAGAAGCACACTCTTGCTTTTTAGAGTCACTAATACAGCAGGAAATCTGAGTGTGCCCAGAACAATGAATGGTGTTCCCTACATATACGGAACATATGTCGTCCAAATCTGCTTTTGAAACTGATACAAAGCACTGGTCCTCTAACATCCAATGCTTGTCAGTTAAGATGAGAAACGTGTGAGCTTCGTAAACTATGTAGTTAGTTTGAGCAGAAAAGTGACTGACCTTATCTGAAACGAAGTCTTGCTTGTAGGAAAACTCAGAGCCTGGGATTTAACTCCATTTCTGAAGTGAAACACACAGCAGTGTTCTCATACATTGATCACACTCTGCTTTAGAACAAGAAGCACGCTCTTGCTTTCTAGAGTCTCTAAGAGAGCAGGAAACATGAGTGTGCTGAGAACCAAAGACCGGTGTTTCCTACACATACGGACCATATCTAGTCCAACTCTGCTTCTGAAACTGACACAAAGCACTGGTCCTCTAACATCCAATGCTTGTCTGTTAAGATGAGAAACGTGTGAGCTTCGTGAACGATGTATTTCTTTTGAGCTGAAAAGTGATTGCCCTTACCTGAAACCAAGTCTTGCTTGTAGGAAGACTCAGAGCCTGGGATTTAACTCCATTTCTTAAGGGAAACACACAGCATAGTTCTCATCCATGGATGACACTCTGCTTTAGAGCAAGAAGCATCCTTTTGCTTTCTAGAGTCTCTAACACAGCAGGAAACCTGAGTGTGCTCAAAACAAAAGAACGGTGTTTCCTACACATAGGGAACATATCTAGTTTAACTCTACTTCTGAAACTGAAACAAACCACAGGTCCTCTAACATCCAATGCTTGTTCAAGTAAGATCTGAAACGTGTGAGCTTCGTGAACGATGTAGTTCTTTTGAGCTGAAAAGAGACTGCCCTTACCTGAAACGAAGTCTTGCTTGTAGGAAGACACAGAGCCTGGGATTTAACTCCATTTCTGAAGAGAAACACACAGCATAGTTCTCATCCATGGATCACACTCTGCTTTAGAGCAAGAAGCATGCTCTTGCTTTCTAGAGTCTCTAATACAGCAGGAAACCTGAGTGTGCTCAAAACAAAAGAACAGTGTTTCCTGCTCATAGGGAACATAACTAGTTTAACTCTGCTTCTGAAGCTGAAACAAACCACAAGTCCTCTAACATCCAATGCTTGTCAGGTAAGATACGAAACGTGTGAGCTTAGTGAACGATGTAGTTCGTTTGAGCTATAAAGTATCTGCCCTTACCTGAAATGAAGTCTTGCTTGTAGGAAGACTCAGCGCATGGGATTTAACTCCATTTCTGAAGTGAAACACACAGCAGAGTTCTCATCCATGGATCACACTCTGCTTTAGAGCGAGAAGCACACTCTTGCTTTCTAGCGTCCCTAATACAGCAGGAAATCTGAGTGTTCCCAGAACGAAAGAATGGTTTTTCGTACACATACGGACCATATCTAGTTAAACTCTGCTTCCGAAACTGAAACAATCCACAGGTCCTCTAACATCCAATGCTTGTCAGGTAAGATCCAAAACGTGTGAGCTTCGTGAACGATGTAGTTCGTTTGAACTGTGAAGTAACTGCACTTACCTGAAAGGAAGTCTTGCTTGTAGGAAGACTCAGAGACTGGGATTTCACTCCATTTCTGAAGTGAAACACACAGCAGCGTTCTCATTCATTGATCACACTCTGCTTTAGAGCAAGAAGCACACTCTTGCTTTCTAGAGGCTCTAAGACAGCAGGAAACGTGAGTGTGCTGAAAACAAAAGAACGATGTTGCCTGCACATACAGACCATATGTCGTCCAACTCTGCTTCTGAAAATGATACAAAGCACTGGTCCCCTAACATCCAATGCTTGTCAGTTAAGATGAGAAACGTGTGAGCTTCGTAAACTATGTAGTTCGTTTGAGCAGAAAAGTGACTCACCTTACCTGAAACGAAGTCTTGCTTGTAGGAAAACTCAGAGCCTGGGATTTAACTCCATTTCTGAAGTGAAACACACAGCAGTGTTCTCATCCATTGATCACACTCTCCTTTAGAACAAGAAGCACGCTCTTGCTTTCTAGAGTCTCTAAGACAGCAGGAAACATGAGTGTGCTGAGAACCAAAGAACGTTGTTTCCTACACATGCGGACCATATCTATTCCAACTCTGCTTCTGAAACTGACACAAAGCACTGGTCCTCTAACATCCAATGCTTGTCTGTTAAGATGAGAAACGTGTGAGCTTCGTGAATGATGTATTTCGTTTGAGCTGAAAAGTGACTGCCCTTACCTGAAACGAAGTCTTGCTTGTAGGAAGACACAGAGCCTGGGATTTAACTCCATTTCTGAAGGGAAACACACAGCATAGTTCTCATCCATGGATCACACTCTGCTTTAAGCAAGAAGCATGCTCTTGCTTTCTAGAGTCTCTAACACAGCAGGAAACATGAGTGTGCTCAAAACAAAAGAACGGTGTTTCCTACACATAGGGAACATATCTAGTTTAACTCTGCTTCAGAAACTGAAACAAACCACAGGTCCTCTAACATCCAATGCTTGTTCAAGTAAGATCCGAAACGTGTGAGCTTAGTGAATGATGTAGTTCATTTGAGCTATAAAGTATCTGCCATTACCTGAAATGAAGTCTTGCTTGTAGGAAGACTCAGAGCCTGGGATTTAACTCCATTTCTGAAGTGAAACACACAGCAGAGTTCTCATCTATTGATCACACACTGCTTTAGAGCAAGAAGCACGCACTTGCTTTCTAGAGTCTCTAAGACAGCAGGAAACGTGAGTGTGCTGAGAACAAAAGAACGGTGTTTCCTACACATACGGACCATATCTAGTCCAACTCTGCTTCTGAGACTGATACAAAGCACTGGTCCTCTAACATCCAATGCTTGTCTGTTAAGATGAGAAACGTGTGAGCTTCAAGAATGTCGTAGTTCGTTTGAGCTGAGAAGAGACTGACCTTACCTGAAACGAAGTCTTGCTTGTAGTAAGACTCAGAACCTGGGATTCAACTCCATTTCAGAAGGGAAACACACAGCAGAGTTCTCATCCATGGATCACACTCTGCTTTAGAGCGAGAAGCACACTCTTGCTTTCTAGCGTCCCTAATACAGCAGGAAATCTGAGTGTTCCCAGAACGAAAGAATGGTTTTTCGTACACATACGGACCATATCTAGTTAAACACTGCTTCTGAAACTGAAACAATCCACAGGTCCTCTAACATCCAATGCTTGTCAGGTAAGATCCAAAACGTGTGAGCTCCGTGAACGATGTGGTTCGTTTGAACTGTAAAGTAACTGCACTTACCTGAAACGAAGTCTTGCATGTAGGAAGACTCAGAGCCCGGGATTTAACTCCGTTTCTGAAGTGAAACACACAGCAGAGTTCTCTTCCATTGATCACACTCTGCTTTAGAGCGTGAAGCACACTCTTGCTTTCTAGAGTCTCTAATACAGCAGGAAACCTGAGTGTGCTCAAAACAAAAGAAGGGTGTTTCCTACACATATGGAACATATCTAGTTTAACTCTGCTTCTGAAACTGAAACAAACCACAGGTCCTCCAACATCCAATGCTTGTCAGTTAAGATGAGAAACGTGTGAGTTTCATGAACGATGTAGTTCGTTTGAGGTATAAAGAAACCGCCCTTACCTGAAAGGAATTCTGCTTTTAGGAAGACTCAGAGCCTGGGATTTAACTCCATTTCTGAAAGGAAACACACAGCATAGTTCTCATCCATGGATCAAACTCTGCTTTAGAGCGAGAAGCACGCTCTTGCTTTCAAGAGTCACTAATACAGCAGGAAATCTGAGTGTGCCCAGAACAATGAATGGTGTTTCCTACACATACGGAACATATGTCGTCCAAATCTGCTTCTGAAACTGATACAAACCACTGGTCCTCTAACATCCAATGCTTGTCAGTTAAGATGACATACGTGTGAGCTTCGTGAACTATGTAGTTCGATTGAGCAGAAAAGTAACTGCCCTTACCTGAAAAGAAGTCTTGCTTGTAGGAAGACTCAGAGCCTGGGATTTAACTCCATTTCTGAAGTGAAACACACACCAGTGTTCTCATCCATTGATCACACTCTGCTTTAGAACAAGAAGCACGCTCTTGATTTCTACAGTCTCTAAGACAGCAGGAAACATGAGTGTGCTGAGAACCAAAGAACGGTGTTTCCTACACATACAGACCGTATCTAGTCCAACTCTGCTTCTGAAACTGTCACAAAGCAATGGTCCTCTAACCTCCAATGCTTGTCTGTTAAGATGAGAAACGTGTGAGCTTTGTGAACGATGTAGTTCATTTGAGCTGAAAAGAGACTGCCCTTACCTGAAACGAAGTCTTGCATGTAGGAAGACACAGAGCCTGGGATTTAACTCCATTTCTGAAGGGAAACACACAGCATAGTTCTCATCCATGGATCACACTCTGCTTTAGAGCAAGAAGCATGCTCTTGCTTTCTAGATTCTCCAATACAGCAGAAAACCTGAGTGTGCTCAAAACAAAAGAACGGTGTTTCCTACACATAGGGAACATATCTAGTTTAACTCTGCTTCTGAAACTGAAACAACCACAGATCCTCTAACAGCCAGTGCTTGTCAGGTAAGATCCAAAACGTGTGAGCTTAGTGAACGATGTAGTTCGTTTGAGCTATAAAGTATCTGCCCTTACCTGAAATGAAGTCTTGCTTGTAGGAAGACTCAGAGCCTGGGATTTAACTCCATTTCTGAAGAGAAACACACATAAGAGTTCTCATCCATTGATCACACTCTGCTTTAGACCAAGAAGCACGCTCTTGCTTTCTAGAGTCTCTAAGACAGCAGGAAACGTGAGTGTGCTGAGAACAAAAGAACGGTGTTTCCTACACATACGGACCATATCTAGTCCAACTCTGCTTCTGAGACTGATACAAAGCACTGGTCCTCTAACATCCAATGCTTGTCTGTTAAGATGAGAAACGTGTAAGCTTCAAGAATGACGTAGTTCGTTTGAGCTGAGAAGAGACTGACCTTACCTGAAACGAAGTCTTGCTTGTAGGAAGACTCAGAGCCTGGGATTTAACTCCGTTTCTGAAGTGAAACACACAGCAGAGTTCTCATCCATGGATCACACTCTGCTTTAGAGCGTGAAGCACACTCTTGCTTTCTAGAGTCTCTAATACAGCAGGAAACCTGAGTGTGCTCAAAACAAAAGAAGGTTGTTTCCTACAGATATGGAAAATATCTAGTTTAACTCTGCTTCTGAAACTGAAACAAACCACAGGTCCTCCAACATCCAATGCTTGTCAGTTAAGATGAGAAACGTGTGAGTTTCATGAACGATGTAGTTCGTTTGAGCTATAAAGAAACTGCCCTTACCTGAAAGGAATTCTGCTTGTAGGAAGACTCAGAGCCTGGGATTTAACTCCATTTCTGAAGGGAAACACACAGCATAGTTCTCATCCATGGATCACACTCTGCTTTAGAGCGAGAAGCACGCTCTTGCCTTCTAGAGTCATTAATACAGCAGGAAATCTGAGTGTGCCCAGAACAATGAATGGAGTTTCCTAAATATACGGAACATATGTCGTCCAAATCTGCTTCTGAAACTGATACAAAGCACTGGTCCTCTAACATCCAATGCTTGTCAGTTAAGATGAGAAACGTGTGAGCTTTGTGAACGATGTATTTCGTTTGAGCTGAAAAGTGACTGCCCTTACCTGAAACAAAGTCTTGCTTGTAGGAAGACACAGAGCCTGGGATTTATCTCCGTTTCTGAAGTGAAACACACAACAGAGTTCTCATCCATGGAGCACACTCTGCTTTAGAGCGTGAAGCACACTCTTGCTTTCTAGAGTCTCTAATACAGCAGGAAACCTGAGTGTGCTCAAAACAAAAGAAGGGTGTTTCCTACACATATGAAACATATCTAGTTTAACTCAGCTTCTGAAACTGAAACAAACCACAGGTCCTCCAACATCCAATGCTTGTCAGTTAAGATGAGAAACGTGTGAGTTTCATGAACGATGTAGTTCGTTTGAGGTATAAAGAAATCGCCCTTACGTGAAAGGAATTCTGCTTTTAGGAAGACTCAGAGCCTGGGATTTAACTCCCTTTCTGAAAAGAAACACACAGCATAGTTCTCATCCATGGATCAAACTCTGCTTTAGAGCGAGAAGCACACTCTTGCTTTCAAGAGTCACTAATACAGCAGGAAATCTGAGTGTGCCCAGAACAATGAATGGTGTTTCCTACACATACGGAACATATGTCGTCCAAATCTGCTTTTGAAACTGATACAAAGCACTGGTCCTCTAACATCCAATGCTTGTCAGTTAAGATGACAAACATGTGAGCTTAGTGAACGATGTAGTTCGTTTGAGCTATAAAGTATCTGCCCTTACCTGAAAAGAAGTCTTGCTTGTAGGAAGACTCAGAGCCTGGGATTTAACTCCATTTCTGAAGAGAAACACACATAAGAGTTCCCATCCATTGATCACACTCTGCTTTAGACCAAGAAGCACGCTCTTGCTTTCTAGAGTCTCTAAGACAGCAGGAAACGTGAGTGAGCTGAGAACAAAAGAACGGTGTTTCCTACACATACGGACCGAATCTAGTCCAACTCTGATTCTGAAACTGATACAAATCACTGGTCCTCTAACATCCAATGCTTGTCAGTTAAGATGAGGAACGTGTGAGCTTGGTGAATGATGTAGTTCGTTTGAGCTGAAAAGTGACTGCCCTTACCTGAAACGAACTCTTGCTTGTAGTAAGACACAGAGCCTTGGATTTAACTCCATTTCTGAAGGGAAACACACAGCAGAGTTCTCATCCATGGATCACACTCTGCTTTTGAGCGAGAAGCACACTCTTGCTTTCTAGAGTCCCTAATACAGCAGGAAATCTGAGTGTTCCCAGAATGAAAGAACGGTTTTTTGTACACATAAGGACCTTATGTAGTCCAAATCTGCTTCTGAAACTGGTACAAAGCACTGGTCCTCTAACATCCAATGCTTTTCAGTTAAGATGAGAAACGTGTGAGCTTTGTGAACGATGTAGTTCGTTTGAGCATAAAAGTAACTGCCCTTACCTGAAATGAAGTCTTGCTTGTAGGAAGACTCAGAGCCTGGGATTTAACTCCATTTCTGAAGTGAAACACACTGCAGAGTTCTCATCCATTGATCACATTCTGCTTTAGAGCAAGAAGCACGCTCTTGCTTTCTAGAAGCTCTAAGACAGCATGAAACGTGAGTGTGCTGAGAAGAAAAGAACGATGTTGCCTAAACATAGGGACAATATGTAGTCCAAATCTGCTTCTGAAACTGATACAAAGCACTGGTCCTCTAACATCCAATGCTTGTCAGTTAAGATGAGAAACATGTGAGTTTCGTGAACGATGTAGTTCATTTGAGCTATAAAGAAACTGCCCTTACCTGAAAGGAAGTCTTGCTTGTAGGAAGACTCAGAGCCTGGGATTTAACTCCATTTCTGAAGGGAAACACACAGCACAGTTCTCATCCATGGATCACACTCTGCTTTAGAGCGAGAAGCACGCTCTTGCTTTCTAGAGTCTCTAATACAGCAGGGAACCTGAGTGTGCTGAGAACAAAAGAACGATATTGCCTACACATATGGACCATATGTAGTCCAAATCTGCTTCTGAAACTGATACAAAGCACTGGTCCTCTAACATCCAATGCTTGTCAGTTAAGATGAGAAACCTGTGAGCTTCGTGAACTATGTAGTTCGTTTGAGCAGAAAAGAGACTGCCCTTACCTGAAACGAAGTCTTGCTTGTAGGAAGACTCAGAGCCTGGGATTTAACTCCATTTCTGAAGTGAAACACACAGCAGAGTTCTCATCCATGGAGCACTCTCTGCTTTAGAGCGAGAAGCACACTCTTGCTTTCTAGAGTCTCTAATACAGCAGGAAACCTGAGTGTGCTCAGAACAAAAGAACGGTGTTTCCTACATATCCAGAACATATCTAGTTTAACTCTGCATCTGAAAGTGAAACAAACCACAGGACCTCCAAAATCCAATGCTTGTCAGGTAAGATCCAAAACGTGTGAGCTTCGTGAACGATGTAGTTCTTTTGAGCTTTAAAGTAAATGCCCTTACCTGAAATGAAGTCTTGCTTGTAGGAAGACTCAGAGCCTTGGATTTAACTCCATTTCTGAAGTGAAACACACAGCAGTGTTCTCATCCATTGATCACACTCTGCTTTAGAACAAGAAGCACGCTCTTGCTTTCTAGAGTCTCTAAGACAGCAGGAAACATGAGTGTGCTGAGAACCAAAGAACGTTGTTTCCTACACATACAGACCATATGCAGTCCAACTCTGCTTCTGAAACTGACACAAAGCACTGGTCCTCTAACATCCAATGCTTGTCTGTTAAGATGAGAAACGTGTGAGCTTAGTGAATGATGTATTTCGTTTGAGCTGAAAAGTGACTGCCCTTACCTGAAACGAAGTCTTGCTTGTAGGAAGACACAGAGCCTGGGATTGAACTCCATTTCTGAAGGGAAACACACAGCATAGTTCTCATCCATGCATCACACTCTGATTTAGAGCAAGAAACATGCTCTTGCTTTCTAGAGTCTCTAACACAGCAGGAAACCTGAGTGTGCTCAAAACAAAAGAACGGTGTTTCCTACACATAGGGAACATATCTAGTTTAACTCTGCTTCTGAAACTGAAACAACCACAGATCCTCTAACAGCCAGTGCTTGTCAGGTAAGATCCAAAACGTGTGAGCTTAGTGAACGATGTAGTTCGTTTGAGCTATAAAGTATCTGCCCTTACCTGAAATGAAGTCTTGCTTGTAGGAAGACTCAGAGCCTGGGATTTAACTCCATTTCTGAAGAGAAACACACATAAGAGTTCTCATCCATTGATCACACTCTGCTTTAGACCAAGAAGCACGCTCTTGCTTTCTAGAGTCTCTAAGACAGCAGGAAACGTGAGTGTGCTGAGAACAAAAGAACGGTGTTTCCTACACATACGGACCATATCTAGTCCAACTCTGCTTCTGAGACTGATACAAAGCACTGGTCCTCTAACATCCAATGCTTGTCTGTTAAGATGAGAAACGTGTAAGCTTCAAGAATGACATAGTTCGTTTGAGCTGAGAAGAGACTGACCTTACCTGAAACGAAGTCTTGCTTGTAGGAAGACTCAGAGCCTGGGATTTAACTCCGTTTCTGAAGTGAAACACACAGCAGAGTTCTCATCCATGGATCACACTCTGCTTTAGAGCGTGAAGCACACTCTTGCTTTCTAGAGTCTCTAATACAGCAGGAAACCTGAGTGTGCTCAAAACAAAAGAAGGTTGTTTCCTACAGATATGGAAAATATCTAGTTTAACTCTGCTTCTGAAACTGAAACAAACCACAGGTCCTCCAACATCCAATGCTTGTCAGTTAAGATGAGAAACGTGTGAGTTTCATGAACGATGTAGTTCGTTTGAGCTATAAAGAAACTGCCCTTACCTGAAAGGAATTCTGCTTGTAGGAAGACTCAGAGCCTGGGATTTAACTCCATTTCTGAAGGGAAACACACAGCATAGTTCTCATCCATGGATCACACTCTGCTTTAGAGCGAGAAGCACGCTCTTGCCTTCTAGAGTCATTAATACAGCAGGAAATCTGAGTGTGCCCAGAACAATGAATGGAGTTTCCTAAATATACGGAACATATGTCGTCCAAATCTGCTTCTGAAACTGATACAAAGCACTGGTCCTCTAACATCCAATGCTTGTCAGTTAAGATGAGAAACGTGTGAGCTTTGTGAACGATGTATTTCGTTTGAGCTGAAAAGTGACTGCCCTTACCTGAAACAAAGTCTTGCTTGTAGGAAGACACAGAGCCTGGGATTTATCTCCGTTTCTGAAGTGAAACACACAACAGAGTTCTCATCCATGGAGCACACTCTGCTTTAGAGCGTGAAGCACACTCTTGCTTTCTAGAGTCTCTAATACAGCAGGAAACCTGAGTGTGCTCAAAACAAAAGAAGGGTGTTTCCTACACATATGAAACATATCTAGTTTAACTCAGCTTCTGAAACTGAAACAAACCACAGGTCCTCCAACATCCAATGCTTGTCAGTTAAGATGAGAAACGTGTGAGTTTCATGAACGATGTAGTTCGTTTGAGGTATAAAGAAATCGCCCTTACGTGAAAGGAATTCTGCTTTTAGGAAGACTCAGAGCCTGGGATTTAACTCCCTTTCTGAAAAGAAACACACAGCATAGTTCTCATCCATGGATCAAACTCTGCTTTAGAGCGAGAAGCACACTCTTGCTTTCAAGAGTCACTAATACAGCAGGAAATCTGAGTGTGCCCAGAACAATGAATGGTGTTTCCTACACATACGGAACATATGTCGTCCAAATCTGCTTTTGAAACTGATACAAAGCACTGGTCCTCTAACATCCAATGCTTGTCAGTTAAGATGACAAACATGTGAGCTTAGTGAACGATGTAGTTCGTTTGAGCTATAAAGTATCTGCCCTTACCTGAAAAGAAGTCTTGCTTGTAGGAAGACTCAGAGCCTGGGATTTAACTCCATTTCTGAAGAGAAACACACATAAGAGTTCCCATCCATTGATCACACTCTGCTTTAGACCAAGAAGCACGCTCTTGCTTTCTAGAGTCTCTAAGACAGCAGGAAACGTGAGTGAGCTGAGAACAAAAGAACGGTGTTTCCTACACATACGGACCGAATCTAGTCCAACTCTGATTCTGAAACTGATACAAATCACTGGTCCTCTAACATCCAATGCTTGTCAGTTAAGATGAGAAACGTGTGAGCTTGGTGAATGATGTAGTTCGTTTGAGCTGAAAAGTGACTGCCCTTACCTGAAACGAACTCTTGCTTGTAGTAAGACACAGAGCCTTGGATTTAACTCCATTTCTGAAGGGAAACACACAGCAGAGTTCTCATCCATGGATCACACTCTGCTTTTGAGCGAGAAGCACACTCTTGCTTTCTAGAGTCCCTAATACAGCAGGAAATCTGAGTGTTCCCAGAATGAAAGAACGGTTTTTTGTACACATAAGGACCTTATGTAGTCCAAATCTGCTTCTGAAACTGGTACAAAGCACTGGTCCTCTAACATCCAATGCTTTTCAGTTAAGATGAGAAACGTGTGAGCTTTGTGAACGATGTAGTTCGTTTGAGCATAAAAGTAACTGCCCTTACCTGAAATGAAGTCTTGCTTGTAGGAAGACTCAGAGCCTGGGATTTAACTCCATTTCTGAAGTGAAACACACTGCAGAGTTCTCATCCATTGATCACATTCTGCTTTAGAGCAAGAAGCACGCTCTTGCTTTCTAGAAGCTCTAAGACAGCATGAAACGTGAGTGTGCTGAGAAGAAAAGAACGATGTTGCCTAAACATAGGGACAATATGTAGTCCAAATCTGCTTCTGAAACTGATACAAAGCACTGGTCCTCTAACATCCAATGCTTGTCAGTTAAGATGAGAAACATGTGAGTTTCGTGAACGATGTAGTTCATTTGAGCTATAAAGAAACTGCCCTTACCTGAAAGGAAGTCTTGCTTGTAGGAAGACTCAGAGCCTGGGATTTAACTCCATTTCTGAAGGGAAACACACAGCACAGTTCTCATCCATGGATCACACTCTGCTTTAGAGCGAGAAGCACGCTCTTGCTTTCTAGAGTCTCTAATACAGCAGGGAACCTGAGTGTGCTGAGAACAAAAGAACGATATTGCCTACACATATGGACCATATGTAGTCCAAATCTGCTTCTGAAACTGATACAAAGCACTGGTCCTCTAACATCCAATGCTTGTCAGTTAAGATGAGAAACCTGTGAGCTTCGTGAACTATGTAGTTCGTTTGAGCAGAAAAGAGACTGCCCTTACCTGAAACGAAGTCTTGCTTGTAGGAAGACTCAGAGCCTGGGATTTAACTCCATTTCTGAAGTGAAACACACAGCAGAGTTCTCATCCATGGAGCACTCTCTGCTTTAGAGCGAGAAGCACACTCTTGCTTTCTAGAGTCTCTAATACTGCAGGAAACCTGAGTGTGCTCAGAACAAAAGAACGGTGTTTCCTACATATCCAGAACATATCTAGTTTAACTCTGCTTCTGAAAGTGATACAAACCACAGGACCTCCAAAATCCAATGCTTGTCAGGTAAGATCCGAAACGTGTGAGCTTCGTGAACGATGTAGTTCTTTTGAGCTTTAAAGTAAATGCCCTTACCTGAAATGAAGTCTTGCTTGTAGGAAGACTCAGAGCCTTGGATTTAACTCCATTTCTGAAGTGAAACACACAGCAGTGTTCTCATCCATTGATCACACTCTGCTTTAGAACAAGAAGCACGCTCTTGCTTTCTAGAGTCTCTAAGACAGCAGGAAACATGAGTGTGCTGAGAACCAAAGAACGTTGTTTCCTACACATACAGACCATATGCAGTCCAACTCTGCTTCTGAAACTGACACAAAGCACTGGTCCTCTAACATCCAATGCTTGTCTGTTAAGATGAGAAACGTGTGAGCTTAGTGAATGATGTATTTCGTTTGAGCTGAAAAGTGACTGCCCTTACCTGAAACGAAGTTTGCTTGTAGGAAGACACAGAGCCTGGGATTGAACTCCATTTCTGAAGGGAAACACACAGCATAGTTCTCATCCATGCATCACACTCTGATTTAGAGCAAGAAACATGCTCTTGCTTTCTAGAGTCTCTAACACAGCAGGAAACCTGAGTGTGCTCAAAACAAAAGAACGGTGTTTCCTACACATAGGGAACATATCTAGTTTAACTCTGCTTCTGAAACAGAAACAAACCACAGGTCCTCTAACATCCAATGCTTGTTCAACTAAGATCCGAAACGTGTGAGCTTAGTCAAAGATGTAGTTCATTTGCGCTATAAAGTATCTGCCATTACCTGAAATGAAGTCTTGCTTGTAGGAAGACTCAGAGCCTGGGATTTAACTCCATTTCTGAAGTGAAACACACAGCAGAGTTCTCATCCATTGATCACACTCTGCTTTAGATCAAGAAGCACGCTCTTGCTTTCTAGAGTCTCTAAGATAGCAGGAAACGTGAGTGTGCTGAGAACAAAAGAACGGTGTTTCCTACACATACGGACCATATCTAGTCCAACTCTGCTTCTGAGACTGATACAAAGCACTGGTCCTCTAACATCCAATGCTTGTCAGTTAAGATGAGAAACATGTGAGATTTGTGAGCGATGTAGTTCGTTTGAGCATAAAAGTAACTGCCCTTACCTGAAATGAAGTCTTGCTTGTAGGAAAACTCAGAGCCTGGGATTTAACTCAATTTCTGAAGTGAAATACACACCAGGGTTCTCATCCATTGATCACATTCTGCTTTAGAGCAAGAAGCACGCTCTTCCTTTCTAGAGGCTCTAAGACAGCATGAAACGTGAGTGTGCCGAGAAGAAAAGAACGATGTTGCCTAAACATAGGGACAATATGTAGTCCAAATCTGCTTCTGAAACTGATACAAAGCACTGGTCCTCTAACATCCAATGCTTGTGAGTTAAGATGAGAAACGTGTGAGCTTCGTAAACTATGTAGGTCATTTGAGCAGAAAAGTGACTGACCTTACCTGAAACGAAGTCTTGCTTGTAGGAAGACCCAGAGCCTGGGATATAACTCCATTTCTGAAGGGAAACACACAGCATAGTTCTCATCCATGTATCACACTCTGCTTTAAGCAAGAAGCATGCTCTTGCTTTCTAGAGTCTCTAACACAGCAGGAAACCTGAGTGTGCTCAAAACAAAAGAACAGTGTTTCCTACACATAGGGAACATATCTAGTTTAACTCTGCTTCTGAAACTGAAACAAACCACAGGTCCTCTAACATCCAATGCTTGTTCAAGTAAGATCCGAAACGTGTGAGCTTAGTGAATGATGTAGTTCATTTGAGCTATAAAGTATCTGCCATTACCTGAAATGAAGTCTTGCTTGTAGGAAGACTCAGAGCCTGGGATTTAACTCCATTTCTGAAGTGAAACACACAGCATAGTTCTCATCCATTGATCACACTCTGCTTTAGAGCAAGAAGCACGCTCTTGCTTTCTAGAGTCTCTAAGATAGTAGGAAACGTGAGTGTGCTGAGAACAAAAGAACGGTGTTTCCTACACATACGGACCATATCTAGTCCAACTCTGCTTCTGAGACTGATACAAAGCACTGGTCCTCTAACATCCAATGCTTGTCAGTTAAGATGAGAAACGTGTGAGTTTCATGAAAGATGTAGTTCATTTGAGGTATAAAGAAACCGCCCTTACCTGAAAGGAATTCTGCTTTTAGGAAGACTCAGAGCCTGGGATTTAACTCCATTTCTGAAAGGAAACACACAGCATAGTTCTCATCCATGGATCAAACTCTGCTTTAGAGCGAGAAGCACGCTCTTGCTTTCAAGAGTCACTAATACAGCAGGAAATCTGAGTGTGCCCAGAACAATGAATGGTGTTTCCTACACATACGGAACATATGTCGTCCAAATCTGCTTCTGAAACTGATACAAAGCACTGGTCCTCTAACATCCAATGCTTGTCAGTTGAGATGAGAAACGTGGGAGCTTCGTGAACGATGTAGTTCGTTTGAGTTGAAAAGTGACTGCCCTTACCTGAAACGAATTCTTAATTGTAGGAAGACACAGAGCCTGGGATTTAACTCCATTTCTGAAGTGAAACACACAGCAGAGTTCTCATCCATTGATCACACTCTGCTTTAGACCAAGAAGTACGCTCTTGCTTTCTAGAGTCTCTAAGACAGCATGAAACGTGAGTGTGCTGAGAACAAAAGAACGATGTTGCCTACACATACGGACCATATGTAGTCCATATCTGCTTCTGAAACTGATACAAAGCACTGGTCTTCAAACATCCAATGCTTGTCAGTTAAGATGAGAAACGTGTGAGCTTCAAGAACGATGTAGTTCGTTTGACCTGATAAGTGACTGCTCTTAACTGAAACGAAGTCTTGCTTGTAGGAAGACACAGAGCCTGGGATTTCACTCCATTTCTGAAGGGAAACACACAGCAGAGTTCTCATCCATGGATCACTCTCTCCTTTAGAGCGAGAAGCACACCCTTGCTTTCCAGAGCCCCTAATACAGCAGGAAATCTGAGTGTTCCCAGAACGAAAGAACGGGTTTTCATACACATAAGGACCATATGTAGTCCAAATCTGCTTCTGAAACTGATACAAAAACACTGGTCATCTAACATCCAATGCTTGTCAGTTAAGATGAGAAACGTGTGAGCTTTGTGAACGATGTAGTTCGTTTGAGCAGAAAAGTAACTGCCCTTACCTGAAAGGAAGTCTTGCTTGTAGGAATACTCAGAGCCTGGGATTTAACTCCATTTCTGAAGTGAAACACACAGCAGAGTTCTCATCCATTGATCACACTCTGCTTTAGAGCAAGAAGCATGCTCTTGCTTTCTAGAGTCTCTAATAGAGCAGGCAATCTGAGTGTGCCCAGAACAAAAGAACGGTGTTTCCCACACATACAGACCATATGTAGTCCAAATCTGCTTCTGAAACTGATACAAAGCACTGGTGCTCTAACATCCAATGCTTGTCAGTGAAGATGACAAACATGTGAGTTTCATGAACGATGTAGTTCGTTTTAGCTATAAAGAGACCGCCCTTACCTGAAAGGAATTCTGCTTGTAGCAAGACTCAGAGCCTGGGATTTAACTCCATTTCTGAAGGGAAACCCACAGCATAGTTATCATCCATGGATCAAACTCTGCTTTAGAGCGAGAAGCACGCTATTGCTTTCTAGAGTCACTAATACATCAGGAAATCTGAGTGGGCCCAGAACAATGAATGGTGTTTCCTACATATACAGAACATATGTCTTCCAAATCTGCTTCTGAAACTGATACAAAGCACTGGTCCTCTAACATCCAATGCTTGTCAGTTAAGATGAGAAACGTGTGAGCTTCGTGAACTATGTAGTTCGTTTGAGCAGAAAAGTGACTGTCCTTACCTGAAACGAAGTCTTGCTTCTAGGAAGACACAGATCCTGGGATTTAACTCCATTTCTGAAGGGAAACACACAACAGAGTTCTCATCCATTGATGACCCTCTGCTTTAGAGCGAGAAGCACGCTCTTGCTTTCTAGAGTCACTAATACAGCAGGAAATCTGAGTGTGCCCAGAACAATGAATGGTGTTTCCTATATATACGGAACATATGTCGTCCAAATCTGCTTCTGAAACTGATACAAAGCACTGGTCCTCTAACATCCAATGCTTGTCAGTTAAGATGAGAATCGTGTGAGCTTCGTGAACGATGTAGTTCGTTTGTGCTGAAAAGTGACTGCCCTTACCTGAAACGAAGTCTTGCTTGTAGGAAGACACAGAGCCTGGGAATTAACTCCATTTCTGAAGGGAAACACACAGCATAGTTCTCATCCATGGATCACACTCTGCTTTAGAGCAAGAAGCACGCTCTTGCTTTCTAGAGGCTCTAAGACAGCATGAAACGTGAGTGTGCTGAGAACAAAAGAACGATGTTGCCTACACATATGGACCATATGTAGTCCAAATCTGCTTCTGAAACTGATACAAAGCAATGGTCCTCTAACATCCAATGCTTGTCTGTTAAGATGAGAAACGTGTGAGCTTTGTGAACGATGTAGTTCGTTTGAGCAGAAAAGTAACTGCCCTTACCTGAAAGGAAGTCTTGCTTGTAGGAAGACTCAGAGCCTGGGATTTAACTCCATTTCTGAAGTGAAACACACAGCAGAGTTCTCATCCATTGATCACACTCTGCTTTAGAGCAAGAAGCATGCTCTTGCTTTCTAGAGTCTCTAATAGAGCAGGAAACCTGAGTGTGCTCAAAACAAAAGAACAGTGTTTCCTGCTCATAGAGAACATATCTAGTTTCACTCTGCTTCTGAAACTGAAACAAACCACAACTCCTCTAACATCCAATGCTTGTCAGGTAAGATACGAAACGTGTGAGCTTAGTGAACGATGTAGTTCGTTTGAGCTATAAAGTATCTGCCCTTACCTGAAATGAAGTCTTGCTTGTAGGAAGACTCAGAGCCTGGGATTTAACTCCATTTCTGAAGGAAAACACAAAGCAGAGTTCTCATCCATGGATCAAACTCTGCTTTAGAGCGAGAAGCACACTCTTGCTATCTAGAGTCCCTAATACAGCAGGAAATCTGAGTGTTCCCAGAATGAAATAACGGTTTTTCGTACACATAAGGACCATATGTAGTCCAAATCTGCTTCTGAAACAGATACAAAGCACTGGTCCTCTAACATCCAATGCTTGTCAGTTAAGATGAGAAACGTGTGAGATTTGTGAACGATGTAGTTCGTTTGAGCATAAAAGTAACTGCCCTTACCTGAAATGAAGTCTTGCTTGTAGGAAGACTCAGAGCCTGGGATTTAACTCAATTTCTGAAGTGAAACACACACCAGAGTTCTCATCCATTGATCACATTCTGCTTTAGAGCAAGAAGCACGCTCTTGCTTTCTAGAGGCTCTAAGACAGCATGAAACTTGAGTGTGCCGAGAAGAAAAGAACGATGTTGCCTAAACATAGGGACAATATGTAGTCCAAATCTGCTTCTGAAACTGAAACAAAGCACGGGTCCTCTAACATCCAATGCTTGTCAGTTAAGATAAGAAACGTGTGAGCTTCGTGAACGATGTAGTTGGTTTGAGCAGAAAAGTGACTGTCCTTACCTGAAACGAAGTATTGCTTGTAGGAAGACTCAGAGCCTGGGATTTAACTCCATTTCTGAAATGAAACACACAGCAGAGTTCTCATCCATTGATCACACTCTGCTTTAGAACAAGAAGCACGCTCTTGCTTTCTAGAGTCTCTAAGACAGCAGGAAACATGAGTGTGCTGAGAACCAAAGAACGTTGTTTCCTACACATACAGACCTTATGTAGTCCAACTCTGCTTCTGAAACTGACACAAAGCACTGGTCCTCTAACATCCAATGCTTGTCTGTTAAGATGAGAAACGTGTGAGCTTAGTGAATGATTTATTTCGTTTGAGCTGAAAAGTGACTGCCCTTACCTGAAACGAAGTCTTGCTTGTAGGAAGACACAGGGCCTGGGATTTAACTCCATTTCTGAAGGGAAACACACAGCATAGTTCTCATCCATGGATCACACTCTGATTTAGAGCAAGAAACATGCTCTTGCTTTCCAGAGTCTCTAACACAGCAGGAAACCTGAGTGTGCTCAAAACAAAAGAACGGTGTTTCCTACACATAGGGAACATATCTAGTTTAACTCTGCTTCTGAAACAGAAACAAACCACAGGTCCTCTAACATCCAATGCTTGTTCAACTAAGATCCGAAACGTGTGAGCTTAGTCAAAGATGTAGTTCATTTGTGCTATAAAGTATCTGCCATTACCTGAAATGAAGTCTTGCTTGTAGGAAGACTCAGAGACTGGGATTTAACTCAATTTCTGAAGTGAAACACACACCAGAGTTCTCATCCATTGATCACATTCTGCTTTAGAGCAAGAAGCACGCTCTTGCTTTCTAGAGGCTCTAAGACAGCATGAAATGTGAGTGTGCCGAGAAGAAAAGAACGATGTTGCCTATACATAGGGACAATATGTAGTCCAAATCTGCTTCTGAAACTGAAACAAAGCACTGGTCCTCTAACATCCAATGCTTGTCAGTTAAGATGAGAAACGTGTGAGCTTCGTAAACTATGTAGTTCGTTTGAGCAGAAAAGTGACTGACCTTACCTGAAACGAAGTCTTGATTGTAGGAATACACAGAGCCTGGGATTTAACTCCATTTCTGAAGGGAAACACACAGCATAGTTCTCATCCATGTATCACACTCTGCTTTAAGCAAGAAGCATGCTCTTGCTTTCTAGAGTCTCTAACACAGCAGGAAACCTGAGTGTGCTCAAAACAAAAGAACAGTGTTTCCTACACATAGGGAACATTTCTAGTTTAACTCTGCTTCTGAAACTGAAACAAACCACAGGTCCTCTAACATCCAATGCTTGTTCAAGTAAGATCCGAAACGTGTGAGGTTAGTGAATGATGTAGTTCATTTGAGCTATAAAGTATCTGCCATTACCTGAAATGAAGTATTGCTTGTAGGAAGACTCAGAGCCTGGTATTCAACTCCATTTCTGAAGTGAAACACACAGCATAGTTCTCATCCATTGATCACACTCTGCTTTAGAGCAAGAAGCACGCTCTTGCTTTCTAGAATCTCTAAGATAGTAGGAACCGTGAGTGTGCTGAGAACAAAAGAACGGTGTTTCCTACACATACGGACCATATCTAGTCCAACTCTGCTTCTGAGACTGATACAAAGCTCTGGTCCTCTAACATCCAATGCTTGTCAGTTAAGATGAGAAACGTGTGAGTTTCATGAACGATGTAGTTCGTTTGAGCTATAAAGAAACTGCCCTTACCTGAAAGGAATTCTGCTTGTAGGAAGACTCAGAGCCTGGGATTTAAATCCATTTCTGAAAGGAAACACACAGCATAGTTTTCATCCATGGATCACACTCTGCTTTAGAGCGAGAAGCACGCTCTTGCCTTCTAGAGTCACTAATACAGCAGGAAATCTGAGTGTGCCCAGAACAATGAATAGAGTTTCCTAAATATACGGAACATATGTCGTCCAAATCTGCTTCTGAATCTGATACAAAGCACTGGTACTCTAACATCCAATGCTTGTCAGTTAAGATGGGAAACGTGTGAGATTCGTGAACGATGTATTTCGTTTGAGCTGAAAAGTGACTGCCCTTACCTGAAACAAAGTCTTGCTTGTACGAAGACACAGAGCCTGGGATTTATCTCCGTTTCTGAAGTGAAACACACAGCAGAGTTCTCATCCATGGAGCACACTCTGCTTTAGAGCGTGAAGCACACTCTTGCTTTCTAGAGTCTCTAATACAGCAGGAAATATAAGTGTGCTCAAAACAAAAGAAGGGTGTTTCCTACACATATGGAACATATCTAGTTTAACTCTGCTTCTGAAACTGAAACAAACCACAGGTCCTCCAACATCCAATGCTTGTCAGTTAAGATGAGAAACGTGTGAGTTTCATGAACGATGTAGTTCGTTTGAGGTATAAAGAAACCGCCCTTACCTGAAAGGAATTCTGCTTTTAGGAAGACTCAGAGCCTGGGATTTAACTCCATTTCTGAAAGGAAACACACAGCATAGTTCTCATCCATGGATCACACTCTGCTTTAGAGCGAGAAGCACGCTCTTGCCTTCTAGAGTCACTAATACAGCAGGAAATCTGAGTGTGCCCAGAACAATGAATAGAGTTTCCTAAATATATGGAACATATGTCGTCCAAATCTGCTTCTGAAACTGATACAAAGCACTGGTACTCTAACATCCAATGCTTGTCAGTTAAGATGGGAAACGTGTGAGATTCGTGAACGATGTATTTCGTTTGAGCTGAAAAGTGACTGCCCTTACCTGAAACAAAGTCTTGCTTGTACGAAGACACAGAGCCTGGGATTTATCTCCATTTCTGAAGTGAAACACACAGCAGAGTTCTCATCCATGGAGCACACTCTGCTTTAGAGCGTGAAGCACACTCTTGCTTTCTAGAGTCTCTAATACAGCAGGAAACATAAGTGTGCTCAAAACAAAAGAAGGGTGTTTCCTACACATATGGAACATATCTAGTTTAACTCTGCTTCTGAAACTGAAACAAACCACAGGTCCTCCAACATCCAATGCTTGTCAGTTAAGATGAGAAACGTATGAGTTTCATGAACGATGTAGTTCGTTTGAGGTATAAAGAAACCGCCCTTACCTGAAAGGAATTCTGCTTTTAGGAAGACTCAGAGCCTGGGATTGAACTCCATTTCTGAAAGGAAACACACAGCATAGTTCTCATCCATGGATCAAACTCTGCTTTAGAGTGAGAAGCACGCTCTTGCTTTCAAGAGTCACTAATACAGCAGGAAATCTGAGTGTGCCCAGAACAATGAATGGTGTTTCCTACACATACGGAACATATGTCGTCCAAATCTGCTTCTGAAACTGATACAAAGCTTTGGTCCTCTAACATCCAATGCTTCTCAGTTAAGATGACAAACGTGTGAGCTTCGTGAACTATGTAGTTCGTTTGAGCTATAAATTATCTGCCCTTAACTGAAATGAAATCTTGCTTGTAGGAAGACTCAGAGCCTGGGATTTAACTCCATTTCTGAAGAGAAACACACATAAGAGTTCTCATCCATTGATCACACTCTGCTTTAGACCAAGAAGCACGCTCTTGCTTTCTAGAGTCTCTAAGACAGCAGGAAACGTGAGTGTGCTGAGAACAAAAGAACGGTGTTTCCTACACATACGGACCGAATCTAGTCCAACTCTGATTCTGAAACAGATACAAATCACTGGTCCTCTAACATCCAATGCTTGTCAGTTAAGATGAGAAACGTGTGAGCTTCGTGAATGATGTAGTTCGTTTGAGCTGAAAAGTGACTGCCCTTACCTGAAACGAAGTCTTGCTTGTAGTAAGACACAGAGCCTTGGACTTAACTCCATTTCTGAAGGGAAACACACAGCAGAGTTCTCATCCATGGATCACACTCTGCTTTTGAGCGAGAAGCACACTCTTGCTTTCTAGAGTCCCTAATACAGCAGGAAATCTGAGTGTTCCCAGAATGAAAGAACGATTTTTTGTACACATAAGGACCATATGTAGTCCAAATCTGCTTCTGGAACTGATACAAAGCACTGGTCATCTAACATCCAATGCTTGTCAGGTAAGATACGAAACGTGTGAGCTTAGTGAACGATGTAGTTCGTTTGAGCTATAAAGTATCTGCCCTTACCTGAAATGAAGTCTTGCTTGTAGGAAGACTCAGAGCCTGGGATTTAACTCCATTTCTGAAGTGAAACACACAGCAGAGTTCTCATCCATTGATCACACTCTGCTTTAGAGCAAGAAGCATGCTCTTGCTTTCTAGAGTCTCTAATAGAGCAGGAAACCTGAGTGTGCTCAAAACAAAAGAACAGTGTTTCCTGCTCATAGAGAACATATCTAGTTTAACTCTGCTTCTGAAACTGAAACAAACCACAAGTCCTCTAACATCCAATGCTTGTCATGTAAGATACGAAACGTGTGAGCTTAGTGAACGATGTAGTTCGTTTGAGCTATAAAGTATCTGCCCTTACCTGAAATGAAGTCTTGCTTGTAGGAAGACTCAGAGCCTGGGATTTAACTCCATTTCTGAAGGAAAACACAAAGCAGAGTTCTCATCCATGGATCAAACTCTGCTTTAGAGCGAGAAGCACACTCTTGCTATCTAGAGTCCCTAATACAGCAGGAAATCTGAGTGTTCCCAGAATGAAATAACGGTTTTTCGTACACATAAGGACCATATGTAGTCCAAATCTGCTTCTGAAACTGATACAAAGCACTGGTCCTCTAACATCCAATGCTTGTCAGTTAAGATGAGAAACGTGTGAGATTTGTGAACGATGTAGTTCGTTTGAGCATAAAAGTAACTGCCCTTACCTGAAATGAAGTCTTGCTTGTAGGAAGACTCAGAGCCTGGGATTTAACTCAATTTCTGAAGTGAAACACACACCAGAGTTCTCATCCATTGATCACATTCTGCTTTAGAGCAAGAAGCACGCTCTTGCTTTCTAGAGGCTCTAAGACAGCATGAAACTTGAGTGTGCCGAGAAGAAAAGAACGATGTTGCCTAAACATAGGGACAATATGTAGTCCAAATCTGCTTCTGAAACTGAAACAAAGCACGGGTCCTCTAACATCCAATGCTTGTCAGTTAAGATGAGAAACGTGTGAGCTTCGTGAACGATGTAGTTCGTTTGAGGTGAAAAGTGACTGCCCGTACCTGAAACAAAGTCTTGCTTGTAGGAAGGCACAGAGCCTAGGATTTAACTCCATTTCTGAAGGGAAACACACAGCATAGTTCTCATTCATGGATCACACTCTGCTTTAGAGCGAGAAGCACGCTCTTGCTTTCTAGAGTGTCTAATACAGCAGGGAACTTGAGTGTGCTGAGAACAAAAGAACGGTGTTTCCTACACATACGGACCATATCTAGCTAAACTCTGCTTATGAAACTGAAACAAACCACAGGTCGTCTAACATCCAATGCTTGTCAGGTAAGATCAGAAATGTGTGAGCTTCGTGAACGATGTAGTTCTTTTGACCTGTGAAGTAACTGCACTTACCTGAAACGAAGTCTTGCTTGTAGGAGGACTCAGAGACTGGGATTTCACACCATTTCTGAAGTGAAACACACAGCAGAGTTCTCATGCATTGATCACACTCTGCTTTAGAGCAAGAAGCACGCTCTTGCTTTCTAGAGGCTCTAAGACAGCATGAAACTTGAGTGTGCCGAGAAGAAAAGAACGATGTTGCCTAAACATAGGGACAATATGTAGTCCAAATCTGCTTCTGAAACTGAAACAAAGCACTGGTCCTCTAACATCCAATGCTTGTCAGTTAAGATGAGAAACGTGTGAGCTTCGTAAACTATGTAGTTCGTTTGAGCAGAAAAGTGACTGACCTTACCTGAAACGAAGTCTTGCTTGTAGGAAGACACAGAGCCTGGGATTTAACTCCATTTCTGAAGAGAAACACACAGCATAGTTCTCATCCATGTATCACACTCTGCTTTAAGCAAGAAGCATGCTCTTTCTTTCTAGAGTCTCTAACACAGCAGGAAACCTGAGTGTGCTCAAAACAAAAGAATGGTGTTTCCTACACATAGGGAGCATATCTAGTTTAACTCTGTTTCTGAAACTGAAACAAACCACAGGTCCTCTAACATCCAATGCTTGTTCAAGTAAGATCCGAAACGTGTGAGCTTAGTGAATGATGTAGTTCATTTGAGCTATAAAGTATCTGCCATTACCTGAAATGAAGTCTTGCTTGTAGGAAGACTCAGAGCCTGGGATTTAACTCAATTTCTGAAGTGAAACACACAGGATAGTTCTCCTCCATTGATCACACTCTGCTTTAGAGCGAGAAGCACGCTCTTGCCTTCTAGAGTCACTAATACATCAGGAAATCTGAGTGTGCCCAGAACAATGAATAGAGTTTCCTAAATATACGGAACATATGTCGTCCAAATCTGCTTCTGAAACTGATACAAAGCACTGGTCCTCTAACATCCAATGCTTGTCAGTTAAGATGAGAAACGTGTGAGCTTTGTGAACTATGTAGTTCGTTTCAGCAGAAAAGTTACTGCCCTTACCTGAAACGAAGTCTTGCTTGTAGGAAGACTCAGAGCCTGGGATTTAACTCCACTTCTGAAGTGAAACACACAGCAGAGTTCTCATCCATGGAGCACTCTCTGCTTTAGAGCGAGAAGCACACTCTTGCTTTCTAGAGTCTCAAATACAGCAGGAAACCTGAGTGTGCTCAGAACAAAAGAACGGTTTTTCCTACACATACGGAACATATCTTGTTTAACTCTGCTTCTGAAAGTGAAACAAACCACAGGACCTCCAAAATCCAATGCTTGTCAGGTAAGATCCAAAACGTGTGAGCTTCGTGAACGATGTAGTTCGTTTGAGCTTTAAAGTAAATGCCCTTACATGAAATGAAGTCTTGCTTGTAGGAAGACTCAGAGCCTTGGATTTAACTCCATTTCTGAAGTGAAACACACAGCAGAGTTCTCATCCATTGATCACATTCTGCTTTAGAGCAAGAAGCATGCTCTTGCTTTCTAGAGGCTCTAAGACAGCATGAAACGTGAGTTTGCTGAGAACAAAAGAACGATGTTGCCTACACATACGGACCATATGTAGTCCAAATCTGCTTCTGAAACTGATACAAAGCACTGGTCCTCTAACATCCAATGCTTGTCAGTTAAGATGAGAAACGTGTGAGGTTCATGAACGATGTAGATCGTTTGAGCTATAAAGAGACCGCCCTTACCTGAAAGGAATTCTGCTTGTAGCAAGGCTCAGAGCCTGGGATTTAACTCCCTTTCTGAAGAGAAACACACAGCATAGTTCTCATTCATGGATCACACTCTGCTTTAGAGCGAGAAGCATACTCTTGCTTTCTAGAGTCACTAATACAGCACGAAATCTGAGTGTGCCCAGAACAATGAATGGTGTTTCCTACATATACAGAACATATGTCGTCCAAATCTGCTTCTGAAACTGATACAAAGCACTGGCCCTCTAACATCCAATGCTTGTCAGTTAAGATGAGAAACGTGTGAGCTTCAAGAATGATGTAGTTCGTTTGAGCTGAGAAGTGCCTGCCCTTACATGAAACGAAGTCTTGCTTGTAGTAAGACACAGAGCCTGGGATTTAACTCCATTTCTGAAGGGAAACACACAGCAGAGTTCTCATCCATGGATCACACTCTGCTTTAGAGCGAGAAGCACACTCTTCCTTTCTAGAGTCTCTAAGACAGCAGGAAACATGAGTGTGCTGAGAACCAAAGAACGGTGTTTCCTACACATACAGACCATATCTAGTCCAACTCTGCTTCTGAAACTCACACAAAGCACTGGTCCTCTAACATCCCATGCTTGTCTGTTAAGATGAGAAACGTGTGAGCTTCGTGAATGATGTAGTTCGTTTGAGCTATAAAGAAACTGCCCTTACCTGAAACAAAGTCTTGCTTGTAGGAAGACACAGAGCTTGGTATTTAACTCCATTTCTGAAGGGAAACACACAGCACAGTTCTCATCCATGGATCACACTCTGCTTTAGAGCGAGAAGCACGCTCTTGCTTTCTAGAGTCTCTAATACAGCAGGGAACCTGAGTGTGCTGAGAACAAAAGAACGATATTGCCTACACATACGGACCATATGTAGTCCAAATCTGCTTCTGAAACTGATACAAAGCACTGGTCCTCTAACATCCAATGCTTGTCAGTTAAGATGAGAAATGTGTGACTTTCATGAACGATGTAGTTCGTTTGAGCTATAAAGAAACTGCCCTTACCTGAAAGGAATTCTGACTGTAGGAAGACTCAGAGCCTGGGATTTAACTCCATTTCTGAAGGGAAACACATAGCATAGTTCTCATTCATGGATCGCACTCTGCTTTAGAGCGAAAAGCACACTCCTGGTTTCTACAGTCACTAATACAGCAGGAAATCTGAGTGTGCCCAGAACAATGAATTGTGTTTCCTACATATACGGAACATATGTCGTCCAAATCTCCTTCTGAAACTGCTACAAAGCACTGGTCCTCAACCATCCAATGCTTGTCAGTTAAGATGAGAAACGTGTGAGCTTCGTGAACTATGTAGTTCGTTTCAGCAGAAAAGTTACTGCCCTTACCTGAAACGAAGTCTTGCTTGTAGGAAGACTCAGAGCCTGGGATTTAACTCCACTTCTGAAGTGAAACACACAGCAGAGTTCTCATCCATGGAGCACTCTCTGCTTTAGAGCGAGAAGCACACTCTTGCTTTCTAGAGTCTCAAATACAGCAGGAAACCTGAGTGTGCTCAGAACAAAAGAACGGTGTTTCCTACACATACGGAACATATCTTGTTTAACTCTGCTTCTGAAAGGGAAACAAACCACAGGACCTCCAAAATCCAATGCTTGTCAGGTAAGATCCGAAACGTGTGAGCTTCGTGAACGATGTAGTTCCTTTGAGCTTTAAAGTAAATGCCCTTACATGAAATGAAGTCTTGCTTGTAGGAAGACTCAGAGCCTTGGATTGAACTCCATTTCTGAAGTGAAACACACAGCAGAGTTCTCATCCATTGATCACATTCTGCTTTAGAGCAAGAAGCATGCTCTTGCTTTCTAGAGGCTCTAAGACAGCATGAAACGTGAGTTTGCTGAGAACAAAAGAACGATGTTGCCTACACATACGGACCATATGTAGTCCAAATCTGCTTCTGAAACTGATACAAAGCACTGGTCCTCTAACATCCAATGCTTGTCAGTTAAGATGAGAAACGTGTGAGCGTCGTGAACGATGTAGTTCATTTGAGCTGAAAAGTGACTGCCCTTACCTGAAAAGAATTCTTGCTTGTAGGAAGACACAGAGCCTGGGATTTAACTCCATTTCTGAAGGGAAACACACAGCATAGTTCTCATCCATGGATCACACTCTGCTTTAGAGCGAGAAGCACGCTGTTGCTTTCTAGAGTCTCTAATACAGCAGGGAACCTGATTGTGCTGAGAACCAAAGAACAGTGTTTCCTACACATAGGGATCATATCTAGCTCAACTCTGCTTCTGAAACTGTAACAAACCACAGGTCCTCTAACATCCAATGCTTGTCATGTAAGATTCGAAACGTGTGAGCTTCGTGAACGATGTAGTTCGTTTGACCTGTAAAGTAACTGCACTTACCTGAAACGAAGTCTTGCTTGTAGGAAGACTCAGAGCCTGGGATGTCACACCGTTTCTGAAGTGAAACACACAGCAGAGTTCTCATCCATTGATGACACTCTGCTTTAGAGCGAGAAGCACGCTCTTGCTTTCTAGAGTCACTAATACAGCTGGAAATCTGAGTGGGCCCAGAACAATGAATGGTGTTTCCTACATATACAGAACATATGTCTTCCAAATCTGCTTCTGAAACTGATACAAAGCACTGTTCCTCTAACATCCAATGCTTGTCTGTTAAGATGAGAAACGTGTGAGCTTCGTGAACAATGTAGTTCGTTTGAGCAGAAAAGTGACTGCCCTTACCTGAAACGAAGTCTTGCTTCTAGGAAGACACAGATCCTGGGATTTAACTCCATTTCTGAAGGGAAACACACAACAGAGTTCTCATCCATTGATGACACTCTTCTTTAGAGCGAGAAGCACGCTCTTGCTTTCTAGAGTCACTAATACAGCAGGAAATCTGAGTGTGCCCAGAACAATGAATGGTGTTTCTTATATATACAGAACATTTGTCGTCCAAATCTGCTTCTGAAACTGATACAAAGCACTGGTCCTCTAACATCCAATGCTTGTCAGTTAAGATGAGAATCGTGTGAGCTTCGTGAACGATGTAGTTCGTTTGTGCTGAAAAGTGACTGCCCTTACCTGAGTCGAAGTCTTGATGTAGGAAGACACAGAGCCTGGGAATTAACTTCATTTCTGAAGGGAAACACACAGCATAGTTCTCATCCATGGATCACACTCTGCTTTAGAGCAAGAAGCACGCTCTTGCTTTCTAGAGGCTGTAAGACAGCATGAAACGTGAGTGTGCTGAGAACAAAAGAACGATGTTGCCTACACATATGGACCATATGTAGTACAAATCTGCTTCTGAAACTGATACAAAGCACTGGTCCTCTAACATCCAATGCTTGTCAGTTAAGATGAGAAATGTGTGAGCTTCGTGAACGATGTAGTTCGTTTGACCTGTAAAGTAACTGCACTTACATGAAATGAAGTCTTGCTTGTAGGAAGACTCAGAGCCTGGGATGTCACACCATTTCTGAAGTGAAACACACAGCAGAGTTCTCATCCATTGATCACACTCTGCTTTAGAGCAAGAAGCACGCTCTTGCTTTCTAGAGGCTCTAAGACAGCATGAAACGTGAGTGTGCTGAGAACAAAAGAACGATGTTGCCTACACATATGGACCATATGTAGTCCAAATCTGCTTCTGAAACTGATACAAAGCACTGGTCCTCTAACATGCAATGCTTGTCAGTTAAGATGAGAAACGTGTGAGTTTCATGAACGATGTAGTTCATTTGAGCTATAAAGAAACTGCCCTTACCTGAAAGGAATTCTGCTAGTAGGAATACTCAGAACCTGGGATTTAACTCCATTTCTGAAGTGAAACACACAGCAAAGTTCTCATCCACTGATCACACTCTCCTTTAGAGCAAGAAGCTCGCTCTTGCTTTCTAGAGTCTCTAATACAGCAGGCAATCTGAGTGTGTCCAGAACAAAAGAACGGTGTTTCCCACACATACGGACCATATGTAGTCCGAATCTGCTTCTGAAACTGATACAAAGCACTGGTCCTCTAACATCCAATGCTTGTCACTTAAGATGAGAAACATGTGAGCTTCGTGAACTATGTAGTTCGATGAGGAGAAAAGTGACTTCCCTTACCTGAAAAGAAGTCTTGCTTGTAGGAAGACTCAGAGCCTGGGATATAACTCCATTTCTGAAGTGAAACACACAGCAGTATTCTCATCCATTGATCACACTCTGCTTTAGAGCAAGAAGCATGCTCTTGCTTTCTAGAGTCTCTAACACAGCAGGAAACCTGAGTGTGCTGAGAACCAAAGAACGGTGTTTCCTACACATACGGACCGTATCTAGTCCAACTCTGTTTCTGTAAGTGACACAAAGCACTGGTCCTCTAACATCCAATGCTTGTCAGTTAAGATGAGAAACGTGTGAGCTTCGTGAACAATGTCGTTCATTTGAGCTGAAAAGTGACTGCCCTTACCTGAAAAGAAGTCTTGCTTGTAGGAAGACACAGAGCCTGGGATTTAACTCCATTTCTGAAGGGAAACACACAGCAGAGTTCTCATCCATTGATCACATTCTGCTTTAGAGCAAGAAGCATGCTCTTGCTTTCTAGAGGCTCTAAGACAGCATGAAACGTGAGTTTGCTGAGAACAATAGAACGATGTTGCCTACACATACGGACCATATGTAGTCCAAATCTGCTTCTGAAACTGATACAAAGCACTGGTCCTCTAACATCCAATGCTTGTCAGTTAAGATGAGAAACGTGTGAGGTTCATGAACGATGTAGATCGTTTGAGCTATAAAGAGACCGCCCTTACCTGAAAGGAATTCTGCTTGTAGCGGGCTCAGAGCCTGGGATTTAACTCCCTTTCTGAAGAGAAACACACAGCATAGTTCTCATTCATGGATCACACTCTGCTTTAGAGCGAGAAGCATACTCTTGCTTTCTAGAGTCACTAATACAGCACGAAATCTGAGTGTGCCCAGAGCAATGAATGGTGTTTCCTACATATACAGAACATATGTCGTCCAAATCTGCTTCTGAAACTGATACAAAGCACTGGCCCTCTAACATCCAATGCTTGTCAGTTAAGATGAGAAACGTGTGAGCTTCAAGAATGATGTAGTTCGTTTGAGCTGAGAAGTGCCTGCCCTTACATGAAACGAAGTCTTGCTTGTAGTAACACACAGAGCCTGGGATTTAACTCCATTTCTGAAGGGAAACACACAGCAGAGTTCTCATCCATGGATCACACTCTGCTTTAGAGCGAGAAGCACACTCTTCCTTTCTAGAGTCTCTAAGACAGCAGGAAACATGAGTGTGCTGAGAACCAAAGAACGGTGTTTCCTACACATACAGACCATATCTAGTCCAACTCTGCTTCTGAAACTCACACAAAGCACTGGTCCTCTAACATCCCATGCTTGTCTGTTAAGATGAGAAACGTGTGAGCTTTGTGAATGATGTAGTTCGTTTGAGCTATAAAGAAACTGCCCTTACCTGAAACAAAGTCTTGCTTGTAGGATGACACAGAGCTTGGTATTTAACTCCATTTCTGAAGGGAAACACACAGCACAGTTCTCATCCATGGATCACACTCTGCTTTAGAGCGAGAAGCACGCTCTTGCTTTCTAGAGTCTCTAATACAGCAGGGAACCTGAGTGTGCTGAGAACAAAAGAACGATATTGCCTATACATACGGACCATATGTAGTCCAAATCTGCTTCTGAAACTGATACAAAGCACTGGTCCTCTAACATCCAATGCTTGTCAGTTAAGATGAGAAATGTGTGACTTTCATGAACGATGTAGTTCGTTTGAGCTATAAAGAAACTGCCCTTACCTGAAAGGAATTCTGACTGTAGGAAGACTCAGAGCCTGGGATTTAACTCCATTTCTGAAGGGAAACACACAGCATAGTTCTCATTCATGGATCGCACTCTGCTTTAGAGCGAAAAGCACACTCCTGGTTTCTACAGTCACTAATACAGCAGGAAATCTGAGTGTGCCCAGAACAATGAATTGTGTTTCCTACATATACGGAACATATGTCGTCCAAATCTCCTTCTGAAACTGCTACAAAGCACTGGTCCTCAAACATCCAATGCTTGTCAGTTAAGATGAGAATCGTGTGAGCTTCGTGAACTATGTAGTTCGTTTCAGCAGAAAAGTTACTGCCCTTACCTGAAACGAAGTCTTGCTTGTAGGAAGACTCAGAGCCTGGGATTTAACTCCACTTCTGAAGTGAAACACACAGCAGAGTTCTCATCCATGGAGCACTGTCTGCTTTAGAGCGAGAAGCACACTCTTGCTTTCTAGAGTCTCAAATACAGCAGGAAACCTGAGTGTGCTCAGAACAAAAGAACGGTGTTTCCTACACATACGGAACATATCTTGTTTAACTCTGCTTCTGAAAGTGAAACAAACCACAGGACCTCCAAAATCCAATGCTTGTCAGGTAAGATCCGAAACGTGTGAGCTTCGTGAACGATGTAGTTCGTTTGAGCTTTAAAGTAAATGCCCTTACATGAAATGAAGTCTTGCTTGTAGGAAGACTCAGAGCCTTGGATTGAACTCCATTTCTGAAGTGAAACACACAGCAGAGTTCTCATCCATTGATCACATTCTGCTTTAGAGCAAGAAGCATGCTCTTGCTTTCTAGAGGCTCTAAGACAGCATGAAACGTGAGTTTGCTGAGAACAAAAGAACGATGTTGCCTACACATACGGACCATATGTAGTCCAAATCTGCTTCTGAAACTGATACAAAGCACTGGTCCTCTAACATCCAATGCTTGTCAGTTAAGATGAGAAACGTGTGAGCGTCGTGAACGATGTAGTTCATTTGAGCTGAAAAGTGACTGCCCTTACCTGAAAAGAATTCTTGCTTGTAGGAAGACACAGAGCCTGGGATTTAACTCCATTTCTGAAGGGAAACACACAGCATAGTTCTCATCCATGGATCACACTCTGCTTTAGAGCGAGAAGCACGCTGTTGCTTTCTAGAGTCTCTAATACAGCAGGGAACCTGATTGTGCTGAGAACCAAAGAACAGTGTTTCCTACACATAGGGATCATATCTAGTTCAACTCTGCTTCTGAAACTGTAACAAACCACAGGTCCTCTAACATCCAATGCTTGTCATGTAAGATTCTAAACGTGTGAGCTTCGTGAACGATGTAGTTCGTTTGACCTGTAAAGTAACTGCACTTACCTGAAACGAAGTCTTGCTTGTAGGAAGACTCAGAGCCTGGGATGTCACACCGTTTCTGAAGTGAAACACACAGCAGAGTTCTCATCCATTGATGACACTCTGCTTTAGAGCGAGAAGCACGCTCTTGCTTTCTAGAGTCACTAATACAGCTGGAAATCTGAGTGGGCCCAGAACAATGAATGGTGTTTCCTACATATACAGAACATATGTCTTCCAAATCTGCTTCTGAAACTGATACAAAGCACTGTTCCTCTAACATCCAATGCTTGTCAGTTAAGATGAGAAACGTGTGAGCTTCGTGAACTATGTAGTTCGTTTGAGCAGAAAAGTGACTGCCCTTACCTGAAACGAAGTCTTGCTTCTAGGAAGACACAGATCCTGGGATTTAACTCCATTTCTGAAGGGAAACACACAACAGAGTTCTCATCCATTGATGACACTCTTCTTTAGAGCGAGAAGCACGCTCTTGCTTTCTAGAGTCACTAATACAGCAGGAAATCTGAGTGTGCCCAGAACAATGAATGGTGTTTCTTATATATACGGAACATTTGTCGTCCAAATCTGCTTCTGAAACTGATACAAAGCACTGGTCCTCTAACATCCAATGCTTGTCAGTTAAGATGAGAATCGTGTGAGCTTCGTGAACGATGTAGTTCGTTTGTGCTGAAAAGTGACTGCCCTTACCTGAGTCGAAGTCTTGATGTAGGAAGACACAGAGCCTGGGAATTAACTTCATTTCTGAAGGGAAACACACAGCATAGTTCTCATCCATGGATAACACTCTGCTTTAGAGCAAGAAGCACGCTCTTGCTTTCTAGAGGCTGTAAGACAGCATGAAACGTGAGTGTGCTGAGAACAAAAGAACGATGTTGCCTACACATATGGACCATATGTAGTCCAAATCTGCTTCTGAAACTGATACAAAGCACTGGTCCTCTAACATCCAATGCTTGTCAGTTAAGATGAGAAATGTGTGAGCTTCGTGAACGATGTAGTTCGTTTGACCTGTAAAGTAACTGCACTTACATGAAATGAAGTCTTGCTTGTAGGAAGACTCAGAGCCTGGGATGTCACACCATTTCTGAAGTGAAACACACAGCAGAGTTCTCATCCATTGATCACACTCTGCTTTAGAGCAAGAAGCACGCTCTTGCTTTCTAGAGGCTCTAAGACAGCATGAAACGTGAGTGTGCTGAGAACAAAAGAACGATGTTGCCTACACATATGGACCATATGTAGTCCAAATCTGCTTCTGAAACTGATACAAAGCACTGGTCCTCTAACATGCAATGCTTGTCAGTTAAGATGAGAAACGTGTGAGTTTCATGAACGATGTAGTTCATTTGAGCTATAAAGAAACTGCCCTTACCTGAAAGGAATTCTGCTAGTAGGAATACTCAGAACCTGGGATTTAACTCCATTTCTGAAGTGAAACACACAGCAAAGTTCTCACCCACTGATCACACTCTCCTTTAGAGCAAGAAGCTCGCTCTTGCTTTCTAGAGTCTCTAATACAGCAGGCAATCTGAGTGTGTCCAGAACAAAAGAACGGTGTTTCCCACACATACGGACCATATGTAGTCCGAATCTGCTTCTGAAACTGATACAAAGCACTGGTCCTCTAACATCCAATGCTTGTCACTTAAGATGAGAAACATGTGAGCTTCGTGAACTATGTAGTTCGATGAGGAGAAAAGTGACTTCCATTACCTGAAAAGAAGTCTTGCTTGTAGGAAGACTCAGAGCCTGGGATATAACTCCATTTCTGAAGTGAAACACACAGCAGTATTCTCATCCATTGATCACACTCTGCTTTAGAGCAAGAAGCATGCTCTTGCTTTCTAGAGTCTCTAACACAGCAGGAAACCTGAGTGTGCTGAGAACCAAAGAACGGTGTTTCCTACACATACGGACCGTATCTAGTCCAACTCTGTTTCTGTAAGTGACACAAAGCACTGGTCCTCTAACATCCAATGCTTGTCAGTTAAGATGAGAAACGTGTGAGCTTCGTGAACAATGTCGTTCATTTGAGCTGAAAAGTGACTGCCCTTACCTGAAAAGAAGTCTTGCTTGTAGGAAGACACAGAGCCTGGGATTTAACTCCATTTCTGAAGGGAAACACACAGCAGAGTTCTCATCCATGGATCACACTCTGCTTTAGAGCAAGAAGCATGCTCTTGCTTTCTAGAATCTCTAACACAGCAGAAAACCTGAGTGTGCTCAAAACAAAAGAACGGTGTTTCCTACACATAGGGAACATATCTAGTTTAACTCTGCTTCTGAAACTGAAACCAACCACAGGTCCTCTAACATCCAATGCTTGTCAGGTAAGATCTGAAACGTGTGAACTTAGTGAACGATGTAGTTCATTTGAGCTAAATAGTATCTGCCCTTACCTGAAATGAAGTCTTGCTTATGGGAAGACTCAGAGCCTGGTATTTAACTCCATTTCTGAAGTGAAACACACAGCAGAGTTCTCATCCACTGATCCCACTCTGCCTTAGAGCAAGAAGCACGCTCTTGGTTTCTAGAGACTCTAAGGCAGCAGGAAACGTGAGTGTGCTGAGAACAAAAGAACTGTGTATCCTACACATACGGACCATATCTAGTCCAACTCTGCTTCTGAAACTGATACAAAGCACTGGTCCTCAAACATCCAATGCTTGTCAGTTAAGATGAGAAACGTGTGAGCTTCAAGAACGATGTAGTTCGTTTGACCTGAGAAGTGACTGCCCTTACCTGAAACGAAGTCTTGCTTGTAGGAAGACACAGAGCCTGGGATTTAACTCCATTTCTGAAGTGAAAAACACAGGAAAGTTCTCATACATTGATCACACTGTGCTTTAGAGCAAGAAGCATGCTCTTCCTTTCTAGAGTCTCTAATACAGCAGGCAATCTGAGTGTGTCCAGAACAAAAGAACAGAGTTTCCCACACATACGGACAATATGTAGTCCAAATCTGCTTCTGAAACTGATACAAAGCACTGGTCTTCTAACATCCAATGCTTGTCAGTTATGATGAGAAACGTGTGAGCTTTGTGAACGATGTAGTTTCTTTGAGCTGAAAAGTGACTGCCCTTACCTGAAACGAAGTCTTGCTTGTAGGAAGACACAGAACCTGGGATTTAGCTCCATTTCTGAAGGGAAACACACAGCATAGTTCTCATCCATGGATCACACTCTGCTTTAGAGTGAGAAGCACGCTCTTGCTTTCTAGAGTCTCTAATACAGCAGGAAACCTGAGTGTGCTCAGAACAAAAGAACCGTGTTTCTTACACATACGGACCATATCTAGTTCAACCCTGCTTCTGAAACTGAAACAAACCACAAGACCTCTAACATCCAATGCTTGTCATGTAAGATCTGAAACGTGTGAGCTTCGTGAAAGATGTAGTTCATTTGACCTGTAAAGTAACTGCACTGACCTTAAACGAAGTCTTGCCTGTAGGAAGACTCAGAGCCTGGGATTTCACTCCATTTCTGAAGTGAAACACACAGCAGAGTTCTCATCCATTGATCACACTCTGCTTTAGAGCAAGAAGCACGCCCTTGCTTTCTAGAGGCTCTAAGACAACATGAAACGTGAGTGTGCTGAGAACAAAAGAACGATGTTGCCTACACATACAGACAATTTGTAGTCCAAATCAGCTTCTGAAACTGATACAAAGCACTGGTCCTCTAACATCCAATGCTTGTCAGTTAAGATGAGAAACGTGTGATTTTCATGAACGATGTAGTTCATTTGAGCTAAAAAGAAACTGCCCTTACCAGAAAGGAATTCTGCTTGTAGGAAGACTCAGAGCCTGTGATTTAACTCCATTTCTGAAGGGAAACACACAACAGAGTTCTCATCCATTGATCACACTCTGCTTTAGAGCAAGAAGCTCGCTCTTGTTTTCTAGATTCTCTAATATAGCAGGAAATCAGAGTGTATCCAGAACAATGAATGGTGTTTCCTACATATACGGAACTTATGTCGTCCAAATCTGCTTCTGAAAGTGATACAAAGCACTTTTCCTGATACATCCAATCCTTGTCAGTTATGATGAGAAACGTGTGAGCCTCGTGAACTATTTAGTTTGTTTGTGCAGAAAAGTGACTGCCCTTACCTGAAAAGAAGTCTTGCTTGTAGGAACACTCAGAGCCTGGGATTTAACTCCATTTCTGAAGTGAAACACACAGCAGTGTTCTCATCCATTGATTACACTCTGCTTTAGAACAAGAAGCACACTCTTGCTTTCTAGATTCTCTAAGACAGCAGTTAACATGAGTGTGCTGAGAACCAAAGAACGATGTTTCCTACACACACGAACCATATCTAGTCCAACTCTGCTTCTGAAACTGACACAAAGCACTGGTCCTCTAACATCCAATGCTTGTCTGTTAAGATGAGAAACGTGTGAGCTTCGTGAATGATGTATTTCGTTTGAGCTGAAAAGTGACTGCCCTTACCTGAAACGAAGTCTTGCTTGTAGGAAGACTCAGAGCCTGGGATGTCATACCATTTCTGAAGTGGACCACACAGCAGAGTTCTCATCCATTGATCACACTCTGCTTTAGAGCAAGAAGCACGCTCTTGCTTTGTAGAGGCTCTAAGACAGCATGAAACGTGAGTGTGCTGACAACAAAAGAACGATGTTGCCTACACATACAGACCATTTGTAGTCCAAATCAGCTTCTGAAACTGATACAAAGCACTGCTCCTCTAACATCCAATGCTTGTCAGTTAAGATGAAAAACGTGTGATTTTCATGAACGATGTAGTTCGTTTGAGCTATAAAGAAACTGCCCTTACCTGAACGGAATTCTGCTTATAGGAAGACTCAGAGCCTGGGATATAACTCCATTTCTGAAGGGAAACACACAGCATAGTTCTCCTCCATGGATCACACTCTGCTTTAGAGCGAGAAGCACGATCTTGCTTTCTAGAATCACTAATACAGCAGGAATTCTGAGTGTGCCCAGAACAATGAATGGTGTTTCCTACATATATGGAACTTATGTCGTCCAAATCTGCTTCTGAAACTGATACAAAGCACTTTTCCTGTTACATCCAATCCTTGTCAGTTAAGATGAGAAACGTGTGAGCTTCGTGAACGATGTAGTTCGTTTGAGCTGAAAAGTAACTGCCCTTACCTGAAAGGAAGTCTTGCTTGTAGGAAGACACAGAGCCTGGGATTTAACTCCATTTCTGAAGGAAAACACACAGCAGAGTTCTCATCCATGGATCACACTCTGCTTTAGAGCGAGAAGCACGATCTTGCTTTCTAGTGTCTCTAATACAGCAGGGAACATGAGTGTGCTGAGAACAAAAGAACAGTGTTTCCTACACATAGGGACCATATCTAGTTCAACTCTGCTTCTGAAACTGTAACAAACCACAGGTCCTCTAACATCCAATGCTTGTCAGGTAAGATTCGAAACGTGTGAGCTTCGTGAACGATGTAGTTCGTTTGACCTGTAAAGTAACTGCACTTACCTGAAACGAAGTCTTGCTTGTAGGAAGACTCAGAGCCTGGGATGTCACACCATTTCTGAAGTGAAACACAGAACAGAGTTCTCATCCATTGATCACACTCTGCTTTAGAGCAAGAGGCACGCTCTTGCTTTCTAGAGGCTCTAAGACAGCATGAAACATGAGTGTGCTGAGAACAAAAGAACGATGTTGCCTAGACATATGGACAATATGTAGTCCAAATCTGCTTCTGAAACTGATACAAAGCACTGGTCCTCTAACATCCAATGCTTGTCAGTTAAGATGAGAAAGGTGTGAGTTTCATGAACGATGTAGTTCGTTTGAGCTATAAAGAAACTGCCCATATCTGAAAGGAATTCTGCTGGTAGGAAGACTCAGAGACTGGGATTTAACTCCATTTCTGAAGTGAAAAACACAGGAAAGTTCTCATACATTGATCACACTCTGCTTTAGAGCAAGAAGCATGCTCTTCCTTTCTAGAGTCTCTAATACAGCAGGCAATCTGAGTGTGTCCAGAACAAAAGAACAGAGTTTCCCACACATACGGACAATATGTAGTCCAAATCTGCTTCTGAAACTGATACAAAGCACTGGTCTTCTAACATCCAATGCTTATCAGTTATGATGAGAAACGTGTGAGCTTTGTGAACGATGTAGTTTCTTTGAGCTGAAAAGTGACTGCCCTTACCTGAAACGAAGTCTTGCTTGTAGGAAGACACAGAACCTGGGATTTAGCTCCATTTCTGAAGGGAAACACACAGCATAGTTCTCATCCATGGATCACACTCTGCTTTAGAGTGAGAAGCACGCTCTTGCTTTCTAGAGTCTCTAATACAGCAGGAAACCTGAGTGTGCTCAGAACAAAAGAACCGTGTTTCTTACACATACGGACCATATCTAGTTCAACCCTGCTTCTGAAACTGAAACAAACCACAAGACCTCTAACATCCAATGCTTGTCATGTAAGATCTGAAACGTGTGAGCTTCGTGAAAGATGTAGTTCATTTGACCTGTAAAGTAACTGCACTGACCTTAAACGAAGTCTTGCCTGTAGGAAGACTCAGAGCCTGGGATTTCACTCCATTTCTGAAGTGAAACACACAGCAGAGTTCTCATCCATTGATCACACTCTGCTTTAGAGCAAGAAGCACGCCCTTGCTTTCTAGAGGCTCTAAGACAACATGAAACGTGAGTGTGCTGAGAACAAAAGAACGATGTTGCCTACACATACAGACAATTTGTAGTCCAAATCAGCTTCTGAAACTGATACAAAGCACTGGTCCTCTAACATCCAATGCTTGTCAGTTAAGATGAGAAACGTGTGATTTTCATGAACGATGTAGTTCGTTTGAGCTATAAAGAAACTGCCCTTACCTGAAAGGAATTCTGCTTGTAGGAAGACTCAGAGCCTGTGATTTAACTCCATTTCTGAAGGGAAACACACAACAGAGTTCTCATCCATTGATCACACTCTGCTTTAGAGCAAGAAGCTCGCTCTTGTTTTCTAGATTCTCTAATATAGCAGGAAATCAGAGTGTATCCAGAACAATGAATGGTGTTTCCTACATATACGGAACTTATGTCGTCCAAATCTGCTTCTGAAAGTGATACAAAGCACTTTTCCTGATACATCCAATCCTTGTCAGTTATGATGAGAAACGTGTGAGCCTCGTGAACTATTTAGTTTGTTTGTGCAGAGAAGTGACTGCCCTTACCTGAAAAGAAGTCTTGCTTGTAGGAACACTCAGAGCCTGGGATTTAACTCCATTTCTGAAGTGAAACACACAGCAGTGTTCTCATCCATTGATTACACTCTGCTTTAGAACAAGAAGCACACTCTTGCTTTCTAGATTCTCTAAGACAGCAGTTAACATGAGTGTGCTGAGAACCAAAGAACGATGTTTCCTACACACACGAACCATATCTAGTCCAACTCTGCTTCTGAAACTGACACAAAGCACTGGTCCTCTAACATCCAATGCTTGTCTGTTAAGATGAGAAACGTGTGAGCTTCGTGAATGATGTATTTCGTTTGAGCTGAAAAGTGACTGCCCTTACCTGAAACGAAGTCTTGCTTGTAGGAAGACTCAGAGACTGGGATGTCATACCATTTCTGAAGTGGACCACACAGCAGAGTTCTCATCCATTGATCACACTCTGCTTTAGAGCAAGAAGCACGCTCTTGCTTTGTAGAGGCTCTAAGACAGCATGAAACGTGAGTGTGCTGACAACAAAAGAACGATGTTGCCTACACATACAGACCATTTGTAGTCCAAATCAGCTTCTGAAACTGATACAAAGCACTGGTCCTCTAACATCCAATGCTTGTCATTTAAGATGAGAAACGTGTGAGCTTCATGAACGATGTAGTTCGTTTGAGCTGAAAAGTGACTGCCCTTACCTGAAACGAAGTGTTGCTTGTAGGAAGACACAGATCCTGGGATTTAACTCCATTTCTGACAGGAAACACACAGCATGGATGTCATCCATGGATCACACTCTGCTTTAGAGCGAGAAGCACCCTCTTGCTTTCTAGAGTCTCTAATACAGCAGGGAAACTGAGTGTGCTGAGAACAAAATAACGGTCTTTCCTACAAATACGGACCATATCTAGTTCAACTCTACTTCTGAAACTGAAACAAACCACAGGTCCTCTAACATCCAGTGCTTGTCAGGTAAGACCCAAAACGTGTGAGCTTCGTGAACGATGTAGTTCGTTTGACCTGTAAGTAACTGCACTTACCTGAAACAAAGTCTTGCTTGTAGGAAGACTCAGAGACTGGGATTTAACTCCATTTCTGAAGTGAACACACAGCAGAGTTCTCATCCATTGATCACACTCTGCTTTAGAGCAAGAAGCACGCCCTTGCTTTCTAGAGTCTCTAAGACAGCATGAAACGTGAGTGTGCTGAGAACAAAAGAACAATGTTGCCTACACATACAAACCATTTGTAGTCCAAATCAGCTTCTGAAACTGATACAAAGCACTGGTCCTCTAACATCCAATGCTTGTCAGTTAAGATGAGAAACGTGTGATTTTCATGAACGATGTAGTTCGTTTGAGCTATAAAGAAACTGCCCTTACCTGAACGGAATTCTGCTTATAGGAAGACTCAGAGACTGGGATTTAACTCCATTTCTAAAGGGAAACACACAGCATAGTTCTCATCCAGGGATCACACTCTGCTTTAGAGCGAGAAGCACGCTCTTGCTTTCTAGAGTCGCTAATACAGCAGGAAATCTGAGTGTGCCCAGAACAAAAGAACGTTGTTTCCTACACATATGGACCATATGTCGTCCAAATCTGCTTCTGAAACTGATACAAAGCACTGGTCCTCTAACATCCAAGCTTGTCAGTTAAGAGGAGAAACGTGTGAGCTTCGTGACCTATGTAGTTCGTTTGAGCAGAAAAGTTACTGCCCTTACCTGAAATGAAGTCTTGCTTATAGGAAGACTCAGAGCCTGGGATTTAACTCCATTTCTGAAGTGATACACACAGCAGTGTTCTCATCCATTGAACACACTCTGCTTTAGAACAAGAAGCACACTCTTGCTTTCTAGAGTCTCTCAGACATCAGGAAAAGTGAGTGTGCTGAGAACAAAAGAAAGGTGTTTCCTACACATATGGACCATATCTAGTCCAACTCTGCTTCTGAAACTGATACAAAGCACTGGTCCTCTAACATCCAATGCTTGTCAGTTAGGATGAGAAACGTGTGAGCTTCATGAACGAAGTAGTTCGTTTGAGCTGAAAAGTGACTGCCCTTACTTGAAACGAAGTCTTGCTTGTAGGAAGACACAGACCCTGGGATTTAGCTCCATTTCTGAAGGGAAACACACAGCAGTGTTCTCCTACATAGATCACACGCTGCTTTAGAACAAGAAGCACGCTGTTGCTTTCTAGAGTCTCTAAGACAGCTGGAAACGTGAGTGTGCTGAGAACAAAATAACGGTGTTTCCTACACATACGGACCATATCTAGTCAAACTCTGCTTCTGAAACTGAAACAAACCACAGGTCCTCTAACATTCAATGCTTGTCAGGTAAGATCCGAAACATGTGAACTTCGTGAACAATGTAGTTCATTTGACCTGGAAAGTAACTGCACTTACCTGAAACAAAATCTTGCTTGTAGGAAGACACAGAGCCTGGGATTTAGCTCCATTTCTGAACGGAAACACACAGCATAGTTCTCATCCATGGATCACACTCTGATTTAGAGCGAGAAGCACGCTCTTGCTTTCTAGAGTCTCTAATACAGCAGGGAACATGAGTGTGCTGAGAACAAAAGAACGGTCTTTCCTACAAATACGGACCATATCTAGTTCAACTCTACTTCTGAAACTGACACAAACCACAGGTCCTCTAACATCCAATGCTTGTCAGGTAAGATCCAAAACGTGTGAGCTTCGTGAATGATGTAGTTCGTTTGACCTGTAAGTAACTGCACTTACCTGAAACAAAGTCTTGCTTGTAGGAAGACTCAGAGACTGGGATTTAACTCCATTTCTGAAGTGTACACACAGCAGAGTTCTCATCCATTGATCACACTCTGCTTTAGAGCAAGAAGCACGCACTTGCTTTCTAGAGTCTCTAAGACAGCATGAAACCTGAGTGTGCTGAGAACAAAAGAACAATGTTGCCTACACATACAGACCATTTGTAGTCCAAATCAGCTTCTGAAACTGATACAAAGCCCTGGTCCTCTAACATCCAATGCTTGTCAGTTAAGATGAGAAACGTGTGATTTTCATGAACGTTGTAGTTCGTTTGAGCTATAAAGAAACTGCCCTTACCTGAATGGAATTCTGCTTATAGGAAGACTCAGAGACTGGGATTTAAATCCATTTCTAAAGGGAAACACACAGCATAGTTCTCATCCAGGGATCACACTCTGCTTTAGAGCGAGAAGCACGCTCTTGCTTTCTAGAGTCACTAATACAGCAGGAAATCTGAGTGTGCCCAGAACAAAAGAACGTTGTTTCCTACACATACGGACCATATGTCGTCCAAATCTGCTTCTGAAACTAATACAAAGCACTGGTCCTCTAACATCCAATGCTTGTCAGTTAGGATGAGAAACGTGTGAGCTTCGTGAACGATGTAGTTCGTTTGTGCTGAAAAGTGACTGCCCTTACCTGAAACGAAATCATGCTTGTAGGAAGACACAGAGCCTGGGATTTAACTCCATTTCTGAAGGAAAACACACAGCAGAGTTCTCATCCATGGATCACACTCTGCTTTAGAGCGAGAAGCACGATCTTGCTTTCTAGTGTCTCTAATACAGCAGGGAACATGAGTGTGCTGAGAACAAAAGAACAGTGTTTCCTACACATAGGGACCATATCTAGTTCAACTCTGCTTCTGAAACTGTAACAAACCACAGGTCCTCTAACATCCAATGCTTGTCAGGTAAGATTCGAAACGTGTGAGCTTCGTGAACGATGTAGTTCGTTTGACCTGTAAAGTAACTGCACTTACCTGAAACGAAGTCTTGCTTGTAGGAAGACTCAGAGCCTGGGATGTCACACCATTTCTGAAGTGAAACACAGAACAGAGTTCTCATCCATTGATCACACTCTGCTTTAGAGCAAGAGGCACGCTCTTGCTTTCTAGAGGCTCTAAGACAGCATGAAACATGAGTGTGCTGAGAACAAAAGAACGATGTTGCCTAGACATATGGACAATATGTAGTCCAAATCTGCTTCTGAAACTGATACAAAGCACTGGTCCTCTAACATCCAATGCTTGTCAGTTAAGATGAGAAAGGTGTGAGTTTCATGAACGATGTAGTTCGTTTGAGCTATAAAGAAACTGCCCATATCTGAAAGGAATTCTGCTGGTAGGAAGACTCAGAGACTGGGATTTAACTCCATTTCTGAAGTGAAAAACACAGGAAAGTTCTCATACATTGATCACACTCTGCTTTAGAGCAAGAAGCATGCTCTTCCTTTCTAGAGTCTCTAATACAGCAGGCAATCTGAGTGTGTCCAGAACAAAAGAACAGAGTTTCCCACACATACGGACAATATGTAGTCCAAATCTGCTTCTGAAACTGATACAAAGCACTGGTCTTCTAACATCCAATGCTTATCAGTTATGATGAGAAACGTGTGAGCTTTGTGAACGATGTAGTTTCTTTGAGCTGAAAAGTGACTGCCCTTACCTGAAACGAAGTCTTGCTTGTAGGAAGACACAGAACCTGGGATTTAGCTCCATTTCTGAAGGGAAACACACAGCATAGTTCTCATCCATGGATCACACTCTGCTTTAGAGTGAGAAGCACGCTCTTGCTTTCTAGAGTCTCTAATACAGCAGGAAACCTGAGTGTGCTCAGAACAAAAGAACCGTGTTTCTTACACATACGGACCATATCTAGTTCAACCCTGCTTCTGAAACTGAAACAAACCACAAGACCTCTAACATCCAATGCTTGTCATGTAAGATCTGAAACGTGTGAGCTTCGTGAAAGATGTAGTTCATTTGACCTGTAAAGTAACTGCACTGACCTTAAACGAAGTCTTGCCTGTAGGAAGACTCAGAGCCTGGGATTTCACTCCATTTCTGAAGTGAAACACACAGCAGAGTTCTCATCCATTGATCACACTCTGCTTTAGAGCAAGAAGCACGCCCTTGCTTTCTAGAGGCTCTAAGACAACATGAAACGTGAGTGTGCTGAGAACAAAAGAACGATGTTGCCTACACATACAGACAATTTGTAGTCCAAATCAGCTTCTGAAACTGATACAAAGCACTGGTCCTCTAACATCCAATGCTTGTCAGTTAAGATGAGAAACGTGTGATTTTCATGAACGATGTAGTTCGTTTGAGCTATAAAGAAACTGCCCTTACCTGAAAGGAATTCTGCTTGTAGGAAGACTCAGAGCCTGTGATTTAACTCCATTTCTGAAGGGAAACACACAACAGAGTTCTCATCCATTGATCACACTCTGCTTTAGAGCAAGAAGCTCGCTCTTGTTTTCTAGATTCTCTAATATAGCAGGAAATCAGAGTGTATCCAGAACAATGAATGGTGTTTCCTACATATACGGAACTTATGTCGTCCAAATCTGCTTCTGAAAGTGATACAAAGCACTTTTCCTGATACATCCAATCCTTGTCAGTTATGATGAGAAACGTGTGAGCCTCGTGAACTATTTAGTTTGTTTGTGCAGAGAAGTGACTGCCCTTACCTGAAAAGAAGTCTTGCTTGTAGGAACACTCAGAGCCTGGGATTTAACTCCATTTCTGAAGTGAAACACACAGCAGTGTTCTCATCCATTGATTACACTCTGCTTTAGAACAAGAAGCACACTCTTGCTTTCTAGATTCTCTAAGACAGCAGTTAACATGAGTGTGCTGAGAACCAAAGAACGATGTTTCCTACACACACGAACCATATCTAGTCCAACTCTGCTTCTGAAACTGACACAAAGCACTGGTCCTCTAACATCCAATGCTTGTCTGTTAAGATGAGAAACGTGTGAGCTTCGTGAATGATGTATTTCGTTTGAGCTGAAAAGTGACTGCCCTTACCTGAAACGAAGTCTTGCTTGTAGGAAGACTCAGAGACTGGGATGTCATACCATTTCTGAAGTGGACCACACAGCAGAGTTCTCATCCATTGATCACACTCTGCTTTAGAGCAAGAAGCACGCTCTTGCTTTGTAGAGGCTCTAAGACAGCATGAAACGTGAGTGTGCTGACAACAAAAGAACGATGTTGCCTACACATACAGACCATTTGTAGTCCAAATCAGCTTCTGAAACTGATACAAAGCACTGGTCCTCTAACATCCAATGCTTGTCATTTAAGATGAGAAACGTGTGAGCTTCATGAACGATGTAGTTCGTTTGAGCTGAAAAGTGACTGCCCTTACCTGAAACGAAGTGTTGCTTGTAGGAAGACACAGATCCTGGGATTTAACTCCATTTCTGACAGGAAACACACAGCATGGATGTCATCCATGGATCACACTCTGCTTTAGAGCGAGAAGCACCCTCTTGCTTTCTAGAGTCTCTAATACAGCAGGGAAACTGAGTGTGCTGAGAACAAAATAACGGTCTTTCCTACAAATACGGACCATATCTAGTTCAACTCTACTTCTGAAACTGAAACAAACCACAGGTCCTCTAACATCCAGTGCTTGTCAGGTAAGACCCAAAACGTGTGAGCTTCGTGAACGATGTAGTTCGTTTGACCTGTAAGTAACTGCACTTACCTGAAACAAAGTCTTGCTTGTAGGAAGACTCAGAGACTGGGATTTAACTCCATTTCTGAAGTGAACACACAGCAGAGTTCTCATCCATTGATCACACTCTGCTTTAGAGCAAGAAGCACGCCCTTGCTTTCTAGAGTCTCTAAGACAGCATGAAACGTGAGTGTGCTGAGAACAAAAGAACAATGTTGCCTACACATACAAACCATTTGTAGTCCAAATCAGCTTCTGAAACTGATACAAAGCACTGGTCCTCTAACATCCAATGCTTGTCAGTTAAGATGAGAAACGTGTGATTTTCATGAACGATGTAGTTCGTTTGAGCTATAAAGAAACTGCCCTTACCTGAACGGAATTCTGCTTATAGGAAGACTCAGAGACTGGGATTTAACTCCATTTCTAAAGGGAAACACACAGCATAGTTCTCATCCAGGGATCACACTCTGCTTTAGAGCGAGAAGCACGCTCTTGCTTTCTAGAGTCGCTAATACAGCAGGAAATCTGAGTGTGCCCAGAACAAAAGAACGTTGTTTCCTACACATATGGACCATATGTCGTCCAAATCTGCTTCTGAAACTGATACAAAGCACTGGTCCTCTAACATCCAAGCTTGTCAGTTAAGAGGAGAAACGTGTGAGCTTCGTGACCTATGTAGTTCGTTTGAGCAGAAAAGTTACTGCCCTTACCTGAAATGAAGTCTTGCTTATAGGAAGACTCAGAGCCTGGGATTTAACTCCATTTCTGAAGTGATACACACAGCAGTGTTCTCATCCATTGAACACACTCTGCTTTAGAACAAGAAGCACACTCTTGCTTTCTAGAGTCTCTCAGACATCAGGAAAAGTGAGTGTGCTGAGAACAAAAGAAAGGTGTTTCCTACACATATGGACCATATCTAGTCCAACTCTGCTTCTGAAACTGATACAAAGCACTGGTCCTCTAACATCCAATGCTTGTCAGTTAGGATGAGAAACGTGTGAGCTTCATGAACGAAGTAGTTCGTTTGAGCTGAAAAGTGACTGCCCTTACTTGAAACGAAGTCTTGCTTGTAGGAAGACACAGACCCTGGGATTTAGCTCCATTTCTGAAGGGAAACACACAGCAGTGTTCTCCTACATAGATCACACGCTGCTTTAGAACAAGAAGCACGCTGTTGCTTTCTAGAGTCTCTAAGACAGCCGGAAACGTGAGTGTGCTGAGAACAAAATAACGGTGTTTCCTACACATACGGACCATATCTAGTCAAACTCTGCTTCTGAAACTGAAACAAACCACAGGTCCTCTAACATTCAATGCTTGTCAGGTAAGATCCGAAACATGTGAACTTCGTGAACAATGTAGTTCATTTGACCTGGAAAGTAACTGCACTTACCTGAAACAAAATCTTGCTTGTAGGAAGACACAGAGCCTGGGATTTAGCTCCATTTCTGAACGGAAACACACAGCATAGTTCTCATCCATGGATCACACTCTGATTTAGAGCGAGAAGCACGCTCTTGCTTTCTAGAGTCTCTAATACAGCAGGGAACATGAGTGTGCTGAGAACAAAAGAACGGTCTTTCCTACAAATACGGACCATATCTAGTTCAACTCTACTTCTGAAACTGACACAAACCACAGGTCCTCTAACATCCAATGCTTGTCAGGTAAGATCCAAAATGTGTGAGCTTCGTGAATGATGTAGTTCGTTTGACCTGTTAGTAACTGCACTTACCTGAAACAAAGTCTTGCTTGTAGGAAGACTCAGAGACTGGGATTTAACTCCATTTCTGAAGTGTACACACAGCAGAGTTCTCATCCATTGATCACACTCTGCTTTAGAGCAAGAAGCACGCACTTGCTTTCTAGAGTCTCTAAGACAGCATGAAACCTGAGTGTGCTGAGAACAAAAGAACAATGTTGCCTACACATACAGACCATTTGTAGTCCAAATCAGCTTCTGAAACTGATACAAAGCCCTGGTCCTCTAACATCCAATGCTTGTCAGTTAAGATGAGAAACGTGTGATTTTCATGAACGTTTTAGTTCGTTTGAGCTATAAAGAAACTGCCCTTACCTGAATGGGATTCTGCTTATAGGAAGACTCAGAGACTGGGATTTAAATCCATTTCTAAAGGGAAACACACAGCATAGTTCTCATCCAGGGATCACACTCTGCTTTAGAGCGAGAAGCACGCTCTTGCTTTCTAGAGTCACTAATACAGCAGGAAATCTGAGTGTGCCCAGAACAAAAGAACGTTGTTTCCTACACATACGGACCATATGTCGTCCAAATCTGCTTCTGAAACTGATACAAAGCACTGGTCCTCTAACATCCAATGCTTGTCAGTTAAGATGAGAAACGTGTGAGCTTCGTGACCTATGTAGTTCGTTTGAGCAAAAAAGTTACTGCCCTTACCTGAAATTAAGTCTTGCTTGTAGGAAGACTCAGAGCCTGGGATTTAACTCCATTTCTGAAGTGAAACAAACAGCAGAGTTTTCATCTATTGATCACACTCTGCTTTAGAGCAAGAAGCACGCTCTTGCTTTCTAGAGTCTCTAATACAGCAGGCAATCTGAGTGTGCCCAGAACAAAAGAAGAGTGTTTCCCACACATACGGACCATATGTGGTCCAAATCTGCTTCTGAAACTGATACAAACCACTGGTCCTCTAACATCCAATGCTTGTCAGTTAAGATGAGAATAGTGTGAGCTTTGTGAACGATGTAGTTCGTTTGAGCTGAAAAGTGACAGCCCTTACCTGAAACGAAGTCTTGCTTGTTGGAAGACACAGAGGCTGGGATTTAACTCCATTTCTGAAGGGAAACACACAGCATGGTTCTCATCCATGGATCACACTCTGCTTTAGAGCGAGAAGAACACTCTTGCTTTCTAGAGTCTCTAAGACAGCAGGAAACATGAGTGTGCTGAGAAAAAAAGAACGGTATTTCCTACACATAGGGACCATACCTAGTCCAACTCGGCTTCTGAAACTGATACAAAGCACTGGTCCTCTAACATCCAATGCATGTCAGTTAAGATGAGAAACGTGTGAGCTTTGGGAATGATGTGGTTCGTTTGAGGAGAAAAGTGACTGCCCTTACCTGAAATGAAATCTTGCTTATAGGAAGACTCAGAGCCTGGGATTTAACTCCATTTCTGAAGTGATACACACAGCAGTGTTCTCATCCATTGAACACACTCTGCTTTAGAACAAGAAGCACACTCTTGCTTTCTAGAGTCTCTAAGACATCAGGAAAAGTGAGTGTGCTGAGAACAAAAGAATGGTGTTTCCTACACATACGGACCATATCTAGTCCAACTCTGCTTCTGAAACTGATACAAAGCAATGGTCCTCTAACATCCAATGCTTGTCAGTTATGATGAGAAACATGTGAGCTTCATGAACGAAGTAGTTCGTTTGAGCTGAAAAGTGACTGCCCTTACCTGAAACGAAGTCTTGCTTGTAGGAAGACACAGAGCCTGGGATTAAGCTCCATTTCTGAAGGGTAACACACAGCAGTGTTCTCCTACATAGATCACACTCTGCTTTAGAACAAGAAGCACGCTGTTGCTTTCTAGAGTTTCTAAGACAGCCGCAAACGTGAGTGTGCTGAGAACAAAATAACGGTGTTTCCTACACACACGGACCATTTGTAGTCCAAATCTGCTTCTGAAACTGATACAAAGCACTGGTCCTCTAACATCCAATGCTTGTCAGTTAAGATGAGAAACGTGTGAGTTTCGTGAAAGATGTACTTCCTTTGAGCTATAAAGAAACTGCCCTTACCTGAAAGGAAGTCTTGCTTGTAGGCAGATTCAGAGCATGGGATTTCACTCCATTTCTGAAGTGAAACACACAGCAGAGTTCTCATCCATTGATCATACTCTGCTTTAGAGCAAGATGCTCGCTCTTGCTTTCTAGAGTCTCTAATACAGCAAGCAAACTGAGTGTGCCCAGAACAAAAGAACGGGGTTTCCCACACATACGGACCATATGTAGTCCAAATCTCCTTCTGAAACTGATACAAAGCACTGGTCCTCTAACATCCAATGCTTGTCAGTTAAGATGAGAAACGTGTGAGCATCGTGAACGATGTAGTTCGTTTGAGCTGAAAAGTGACTGCCCTTACCTGAAACGAAGTCTTGCTTGTAGGAAGACACAGAGCCTGGGATTTAACGCCATTTATGAAGGGAAACACACAGCATGGTTCTCATCCATGGATCACACTCTGCTTTAGAGCGAGAAGCACCATCTTGCTTTCTAGAGTCTCTAATACAGCAGGGAACCTGAGTGTGCTGAGAAAAAAAGAACGGTCTTTCCTACACATACGGACCATATCTAGTTCAACCCTGCTTCTGAAACTGAAACAAACCACAGGTCCTCTAACATCCAATGCTTGTCAGGTAATATCCGAAACGTGTGAGCTTCGTGAACGATGTAGTTCGTTTGACCTGTAAGTAACTGCACTTACCTGAAACAAAGTCTTGCTTGTAGGAAGACTCAGAGACTGGGATTTAACTCCATTTCTGAAGTGAACACACAGCAGAGTTCTCATCCATTGATCACACTCTGCTTTAGAGCAAGAAGCACGCACTTGCTTTCTAGAGTCTCTAAGACAGCATGAAACGTGAGTGTGCTGAGAACAAAAGAACAATGTTGCCTACACATACAAACCATTTGTAGTCCAAATCAGCTTCTGAAACTGATACAAAGCACTGGTCCTCTAACATCCAATGCTTGTCAGTTAAGATGAGAAACGTGTGATTTTCATGAACGATGTAGTTCGTTTGAGCTATAAAGAAACTGCCCTTACCTGAACGGAATTCTGCTTATAGGAAGACTCAGAGACTGGGATTTAACTCCATTTCTAAAGGGAAACACACAGCATAGTTCTCATCCAGGGATCACACTCTGCTTTAGAGCGAGAAGCACGCTCTTGCTTTCTAGAGTCGCTAATACAGCAGGAAATCTGAGTGTGCCCAGAACAAAAGAACGTTGTTTCCTACACATATGGACCATATGTCGTCCAAATCTGCTTCTGAAACTGATACAAAGCACTGGTCCTCTAACATCCAAGCTTGTCAGTTAAGAGGAGAAACGTGTGAGCTTCGTGACCTATGTAGTTCGTTTGAGCAGAAAAGTTACTGCCCTTACCTGAAATGAAGTCTTGCTTATAGGAAGACTCAGAGCCTGGGATTTAACTCCATTTCTGAAGTGATACACACAGCAGTGTTCTCATCCATTGAACACACTCTGCTTTAGAACAAGAAGCACACTCTTGCTTTCTAGAGTCTCTCAGACATCAGGAAAAGTGAGTGTGCTGAGAACAAAAGAAAGGTGTTTCCTACACATATGGACCATATCTAGTCCAACTCTGCTTCTGAAACTGATACAAAGCACTGGTCCTCTAACATCCAATGCTTGTCAGTTAGGATGAGAAACGTGTGAGCTTCATGAACGAAGTAGTTCGTTTGAGCTGAAAAGTGACTGCCCTTACTTGAAACGAAGTCTTGCTTGTAGGAAGACACAGACCCTGGGATTTAGCTCCATTTCTGAAGGGAAACACACAGCAGTGTTCTCCTACATAGATCACACGCTGCTTTAGAACAAGAAGCACGCTGTTGCTTTCTAGAGTCTCTAAGACAGCCGGAAACGTGAGTGTGCTGAGAACAAAATAACGGTGTTTCCTACACATACGGACCATATCTAGTCAAACTCTGCTTCTGAAACTGAAACAAACCACAGGTCCTCTAACATTCAATGCTTGTCAGGTAAGATCCGAAACATGTGAACTTCGTGAACAATGTAGTTCATTTGACCTGTAAAGTAACTGCACTTACCTGAAACAAAATCTTGCTTGTAGGAAGACACAGAGCCTGGGATTTAGCTCCATTTCTGAACGGAAACACACAGCATAGTTCTCATCCATGGATCACACTCTGATTTAGAGCGAGAAGCACGCTCTTGCTTTCTAGAGTCTCTAATACAGCAGGGAACATGAGTGTGCTGAGAACAAAAGAACGGTCTTTCCTACAAATACAGACCATATCTAGTTCAACTCTACTTCTGAAACTGACACAAACCACAGGTCCTCTAACATCCAATGCTTGTCAGGTAAGATCCAAAACGTGTGAGCTTCGTGAATGATGTAGTTCGTTTGACCTGTAAGTAACTGCACTTACCTGAAACAAAGTCTTGCTTGTAGGAAGACTCAGAGACTGGGATTTAACTCCATTTCTGAAGTGTACACACAGCAGAGTTCTCATCCATTGATCACACTCTGCTTTAGAGCAAGAAGCACGCACTTGCTTTCTAGAGTCTCTAAGACAGCATGAAACCTGAGTGTGCTGAGAACAAAAGAACAATGTTGCCTACACATACAGACCATTTGTAGTCCAAATCAGCTTCTGAAACTGATACAAAGCCCTGGTCCTCTAACATCCAATGCTTGTCAGTTAAGATGAGAAACGTGTGATTTTCATGAACGTTGTAGTTCGTTTGAGCTATAAAGAAACTGCCCTTACCTGAATGGAATTCTGCTTATAGGAAGACTCAGAGACTGGGATTTAAATCCATTTCTAAAGGGAAACACACAGCATAGTTCTCATCCAGGGATCACACTCTGCTTTAGAGCGAGAAGCACGCTCTTGCTTTCTAGAGTCACTAATACAGCAGGAAATCTGAGTGTGCCCAGAACAAAAGAACGTTGTTTCCTACACATACGGACCATATGTCGTCCAAATCTGCTTCTGAAACTGATACAAAGCACTGGTCCTCTAACATCCAATGCTTGTCAGTTAAGATGAGAAACGTGTGAGCTTCGTGACCTATGTAGTTCGTTTGAGCAAAAAAGTTACTGCCCTTACCTGAAATTAAGTCTTGCTTGTAGGAAGACTCAGAGCCTGGGATTTAACTCCATTTCTGAAGTGAAACAAACAGCAGAGTTTTCATCTATTGATCACACTCTGCTTTAGAGCAAGAAGCACGCTCTTGCTTTCTAGAGTCTCTAATACAGCAGGCAATCTGAGTGTGCCCAGAACAAATGAACGGTGTTTCCCACACATACGGACCATATGTGGTCCAAATCTGCTTCTGAAACTGATACAAACCACTGGTCCTCTAACATCCAATGCTTGTCAGTTAAGATGAGAATAGTGTGAGCTTTGTGAACGATGTAGTTCGTTTGAGCTGAAAAGTGACAGCCCTTACCTGAAACGAAGTCTTGCTTGTTGGAAGACACAGAGGCTGGGATTTAACTCCATTTCTGAAGGGAAACACACAGCATGGTTCTCATCCATGGATCACACTCTGCTTTAGAGCGAGAAGAACACTCTTGCTTTCTAGAGTCTCTAAGACAGCAGGAAACATGAGTGTGCTGAGAAAAAAAGAACGGTATTTCCTACACATAGGGACCATACCTAGTCCAACTCGGCTTCTGAAACTGATACAAAGCACTGGTCCTCTAACATCCAATGCATGTCAGTTAAGATGAGAAACGTGTGAGCTTTGGGAATGATGTGGTTCGTTTGAGGAGAAAAGTGACTGCCCTTACCTGAAATGAAATCTTGCTTATAGGAAGACTCAGAGCCTGGGATTTAACTCCATTTCTGAAGTGATACACACAGCAGTGTTCTCATCCATTGAACACACTCTGCTTTAGAACAAGAAGCACACTCTTGCTTTCTAGAGTCTCTAAGACATCAGGAAAAGTGAGTGTGCTGAGAACAAAAGAATGGTGTTTCCTACACATACGGACCATATCTAGTCCAACTCTGCTTCTGAAACTGATACAAAGCAATGGTCCTCTAACATCCAATGCTTGTCAGTTATGATGAGAAACATGTGAGCTTCATGAACGAAGTAGTTCGTTTGAGCTGAAAAGTGACTGCCCTTACCTGAAACGAAGTCTTGCTTGTAGGAAGACACAGAGCCTGGGATTAAGCTCCATTTCTGAAGGGTAACACACAGCAGTGTTCTCCTACATAGATCACACTCTGCTTTAGAACAAGAAGCACGCTGTTGCTTTCTAGAGTTTCTAAGACAGCCGCAAACGTGAGTGTGCTGAGAACAAAATAACGGTGTTTCCTACACACACGGACCATTTGTAGTCCAAATCTGCTTCTGAAACTGATACAAAGCACTGGTCCTCTAACATCCAATGCTTGTCAGTTAAGATGAGAAACGTGTGAGTTTCGTGAAAGATGTACTTCCTTTGAGCTATAAAGAAACTGCCCTTACCTGAAAGGAAGTCTTGCTTGTAGGCAGATTCAGAGCATGGGATTTCACTCCATTTCTGAAGTGAAACACACAGCAGAGTTCTCATCCATTGATCATACTCTGCTTTAGAGCAAGATGCTCGCTCTTGCTTTCTAGAGTCTCTAATACAGCAAGCAAACTGAGTGTGCCCAGAACAAAAGAACGGGGTTTCCCACACATACGGACCATATGTAGTCCAAATCTCCTTCTGAAACTGATACAAAGCACTGGTCCTCTAACATCCAATGCTTGTCAGTTAAGATGAGAAACGTGTGAGCATCGTGAACGATGTAGTTCGTTTGAGCTGAAAAGTGACTGCCCTTACCTGAAACGAAGTCTTGCTTGTAGGAAGACACAGAGCCTGGGATTTAACTCCATTTATGAAGGGAAACACACAGCATGGTTCTCATCCATGGATCACACTCTGCTTTAGAGCGAGAAGCACCATCTTGCTTTCTAGAGTCTCTAATACAGCAGGGAACCTGAGTGTGCTGAGAAAAAAAGAACGGTCTTTCCTACACATACGGACCATATCTAGTTCAACCCTGCTTCTGAAACTGAAACAAACCACAGGTCCTCTAACATCCAATGCTTGTCAGGTAATATCCGAAACGTGTGAGCTTCGTGAACGATGTAGTTCGTTTGATCTGTAAAGTAACTGCACTTACCTGAAACGAAGTCTTGCTTGTAGGAAGACTCAGAGACTGGGATTTAACTCCATTTCTGAAGTGAAACACACAGCAGAGTTCTCATCCATGGATCACACTCTGCTTTAGAGCAAGAAGCACGCCCTTGCTTTCTAGAGGCTCTAAGACAACATGAAACGTGAGTGTGCTGAGAACAAAAGAACGATGTTGCCTACACATACAGACCATTTGTAGTCCAAATCAGCTTCTGAAACTGATACAAAGCACTGGTCCTCTAACATCCAATGCTTGTCAGTTAAGATGAGAAACGTGTGATTTTCATGAACGATGTAGTTCGTTTGAGCTATAAAGAAACTGCCCTTACCTGAAAGGAATTCTGCTTGTAGGAAGACTCAGAGCCTGTGATTTAACTCCATTTCTGAAGGGAAACACACAACAGAGTTCTCATCCATTGATCACACTCTGCTTTAGAGCAAGGAGCTTGCTCTTGTTTTCTAGATTCTCTAATACAGCAGGAAATCTGAGTGTGCCCAGAACAATGAATGGTGTTTCCTACATATACGGAACTTATGTCGTCCAACTCTGCTTCTGAAACTGATACAAAGCAATGGTCTTCTAACATCCAATGCTTGTCAGTTAGGGTGAGAAACGTTTGAGCTTCGTGAACGATGTAGTTCGTTTGAGCTGAAAAGTGACTGGCCTTACCTGAAAAGATGTCTCGCTTGTAGGAAGACACAGAGCCTGGGATTTAGCTCCATTTCTGAATGGAAACACACAGCATAGTTCTCATCCATGGATCACACTCTGCTTTAGAGTCGGAAGCACGCTCTTGCTTTCTAGAGTCTCTAAGCCAGCAGGAAACATGAGTGTGCTGAGAACCAAAGAACGATGTTTCCTACACATACGGACCGTATCTAGTCCAACTCTGCTTCTGAAACTGATACAAACCACAGGTCCTCTAACATCCAATGCTTGTCTGTTAAGATGAGAAACATGTGAGCTTCGTGAACGATGTAGTTCGTTTGAGCTGAAAAGTGACTGCCCTTACCTGAAACGAAGTCTTGCTTGTAGGTAGACATACAGCCTGGGATTTAACTCCATTTCTGAAGGGAAACACACAGCATAGCTCTCATCCATGGATCACACTCTGCTTTAGAGCAAGAAGCACGCTCTTGCTTTCTAGAGGCTCTAAGACAGCATGAAACGTGAGTGTGCTGAGAACAAAGGAACGATGTTGCCTAAACATAGGGACAACATGTAGTCCAAATCTGCTTCTGAAACTGATACAAAGCATTGGTCCTCTAACATCCAATGCTTGTCAGTTAAGATGAGAAACATGTGAGTTTCGTGAACAATGTACTTCCTTTGAGCTATAAAGAAACTGCCCTTACCTGAAAGGAAGTCTTGCTTGTAGGATGACTCAGAGGATGGGATTTCACTCCATTTCTGAAGTGATACACACAGCAGAGTTCTCATCCATTGATCACACTCTGCTTTAGAGCAAGAAGCTCGCACTTGCTTTCTAGAGTCTCTAATAGAGCAGGCAATCTGAGTGTGCCAAGAACAAAAGAACGGTATTTCCCACACATACGGACCATATGTAGTCCAAATCTGCTTCTGAAACTGATACAAAGCACTGGTCCTCTAACATCCAATGCTTGTCATTTAAGATGAGAAACGTGTGAGCTTCATGAACGATGTAGTTCGTTTGAGCTGAAAAGTGACTGCCCTTACCTGAAACGATGTGTTGCTTGTAGGAAGACACAGATCCTGGGATTTAACTCCATTTCTGACAGGAAACACACAGCATGGTTCTCATCCATGGATCACACTCTGCTTTAGAGCGAGAAGCACCCTCTTGCTTTCTAGAGTCTCTAATACAGCAGGAAAACTGAGTGTGCTGAGAACAAAATAACGGTCTTTCCTACACATACGGACCATATCTAGTTCAACTCTGCTTCTGACACTGAAACAAACCACAGGTCCTCTAACATCCAATGCTTGTCAGATAATATCCGAAACGTGTGAGCTTCGTGAACGATGTAGTTCGTTTGATCTGTAAAGTAACTGCACTTACCTGAAATGAAGTCTTGCTTGTAGGAAGACTCAGAGACTGGGATTTAACTCCATTTCTGAAGTGAAACACACAGCAGAGTTCTCATCCATGGATCACACTCTGCTTTAGAGCAAGAAGCACGCCCTTGCTTTCTAGAGGCTCTAAGACAACATGAAACGTGAGTGTGCTGAGAACAAAAGAACGATTTTGCCTACACATACAGACCATTTGTAGTCCAAATCAGCTTCTGAAACTGATACAAAGCACTGGTCCTCTAACATCCAATGCTTGTCAGTTAAGATGAGAAACGTGTGATTTTCATGAACGATGTAGTTCGTTTGAGCTATAAAGAAACTGCCCTTACCTGAAAGGAATTCTGCTTGTAGGAAGACTCAGAGCCTGTGATTTAACTCCATTTCTGAAGGGAAACACACAACAGAGTTCTCATCCATTGATCACACTCTGCTTTAGAGCAAGGAGCTCGCTCTTGTTTTCTAGATTCTCTAATAAAGCAGGAAATCTGAGTGTGCCCAGAACAATGAATGGTGTTTCCTACATATACGGAACTTATGTCGTCCAACTCTGCTTCTGAAACTGATACAAAGCAATGGTCTTCTAACATCCAATGCTTGTCAGTTAGGGTGAGAAACGTTTGAGCTTCGTGAACGATGTAGTTCGTTTGAGCTGAAAAGTGACTGCCCTTACCTGAAAAGATGTCTCGCTTGTAGGAAGACACAGAGCCTGGGATTTAGCTCCATTTCTGAATGGAAACACACAGCATAGTTCTCATCCATGGATCACACTCTGCTTTAGAGTCGGAAGCACGCTCTTGCTTTCTAGAGTCTCTAAGCCAGCAGGAAACATGAGTGTGCTGAGAACCAAAGAACGATGTTTCCTACACATACGGACCGTATCTAGTCCAACTCTGCTTCTGAAACTGATACAAACCACAGGTCCTCTAACATCCAATGCTTGTCTGTTAAGATGAGAAACATGTGAGCTTCGTGAACGATGTAGTTCGTTTGAGCTGAGAAGTGACTGCCCTTACCTGAAACGAAGTCTTGCTTGTAGGTAGACATACAGCCTGGGATTTAACTCCATTTCTGAAGGGAAACACACAGCATAGTTCTCATCCATGGATCACACTCTGCTTTAGAGCAAGAAGCACGCTCTTGCTTTCTAGAGGCTCTAAGACAGCATGAAACGTGAGTGTGCTGAGAACAAAGGAACGATGTTGCCTAAACATAGGGACAACATGTAGTCCAAATCTGCTTCTGAAACTGATTCAAAGCATTGGTCCTCTAACATCCAATGCTTGTCAGTTAAGATGAGAAACATGTGAGTTTCGTGAACGATGTACTTCCTTTGAGCTATAAAGAAACTGCCCTTACCTGAAAGGAAGTCTTGCTTGTAGGATGACTCAGAGGATGGGATTTCACTCCATTTCTGAAGTGATACACACAGCAGAGTTCTCATCCATTGATCACACTCTGCTTTAGAGCAAGAAGCTCGCACTTGCTTTCTAGAGTCTCTAATAGAGCAGGCAATCTGAGTGTGCCAAGAACAAAAGAACGGTATTTCCCACACATACGGACCATATGTAGTCCAAATCTGCTTCTGAAACTGATACAAAGCACTGGTCCTCTAACATCCAATGCTTGTCATTTAAGATGAGAAACGTGTGAGCTTCATGAACGATGTAGTTCGTTTGAGCTGAAAAGTGACTGCCCTTACCTGAAACGAAGTGTTGCTTGTAGGAAGACACAGATCCTGGGATTTAACTCCCTTTCTGACAGGAAACACACAGCATGGTTCTCATCCATGGATCACACTCTGCTTTAGAGCGAGAAGCACCCTCTTGCTTTCTAGAGTCTCTAATACAGCAGGAAAACTGAGTGTGCTGAGAACAAAATAACGGTCTTTCCTACAAATACGGACCATATCTAGTTCAACTCTACTTCTGAATCTGAAACAAACCACAGGTCCTCTAACATCCAATGCTTGTCAGGTAAGATCCAAAACGTGTGAGCTTCGTGAACGATGTAGTTCGTTTGACCTGTAAGTAACTGCACTTACCTGAAACAAAGTCTTGCTTGTAGGAAGACTCAGAGACTGGGATTTAACTCCATTTCTGAAGTGAACACACAGCAGAGTTCTCATCCATTGATCACACTCTGCTTTAGAGCAAGAAGCACGCACTTGCTTTCTAGAGTTTCTAAGACAGCATGAAACGTGAGTGTGCTGAGAACAAAAGAACAATGTTGCCTACACATACAGACCATTTGTAGTCCAAATCAGCTTCTGAAACTGATACAAAGCACTGGTCCTCTAACATGCAATGCTTGTCAGTTAAGATGAGAAACGTGTGATTTTCATGAAAGATGTAGTTCGTTTGAGCTATAAAGAAACTGCCCTTACCTGAACGGAATTCTGCTTATAGGAAGACTCAGAGCCTGGGATTTAACTCCATTTCTAAAGGGAAACACACAGCATAGTTCTCATCCAGGGATCACACTCTGCTTTAGAGCGAGAAGCACGCTCTTGCTTTCTAGAGTCACTAATACAGCAGGAAATCTGAGAGTGCCCAGAACAAAAGAACGTTGTTTCCTACACATACGGACCATATGTCGTCCAAATCTGCTTCTGAAACTGATACAAAGCACTGGTCCTCTAACATTCAATGCTTGTCAGTTAAGATGAGAAACGTGTGAGCTTCGTGACCTATGTAGTTCGTTTGAGCAGAAAAGTTACTGCCCTTACCTGAAATGAAGTCTTGCTTATAGGAAGACTCAGAGCCTGGGATTTAACTCCATTTATGAGGGGAAACACACAGCATGGTTCTCATCCATGGATCACACTCTGCTTTAGAGCGAGAAGAACCCTCTTGCTTTCTAGAGTCTCTAAGACAGCAGGAAACATGAGTGTGCTGAGAAAAAAAGAACGGTATTTCCTACACATACGGACCATACCTAGTCCAACTCTGCTTCTGAAACTGATACAAAGCACTGGTCCTCTAACATCCAATGCATGTCAGTTAAGATGAGAAACGTGTGAGCTTTGGGAATGATGTGGTTCGTTTTAGCAGAAAAGTGACTGCCCTTACCTGAAATGAAGTCTTGCTTATACGAAGACTCAGAGCCTGGGATTTAACTCCATTTCTGAAGTGATACACACAGCAGTGTTCTCATCCATTGAACACACTCTTCTTTAGAACAAGAAACACACTCTTGCTTTCTAGAGTCTCTAAGACATCAGGAAAAGTGAGTGTGCTGAGAACAAAAGAACGGTGTTTCCTACACATATGGACCATATCTAGTCCAACTCTGCTTCTGAAACTGATACAAAGCAATGGTCCTCTAACGTCCAATGCTTGTCAGTTAGGATGAGAAACGTGTGAGCTTCGTGAACGATATAGTTCGTTTGAGCTGAAAAGTGACTGCCCTTACCTGAAACGAAGTCTTGCTTGTAGTAAGACACAAAGCCTGGGATTTAACTCCACTTCTGAAGGGAAACACACAGCATGGTTCTCATCCATGGATCACCCTCTGCTTTAGAGCGAGAAGCACCCTCTTGCTTTCTGGGGTCTCTAATACAGCAGGGAACCTGAGTGTGCTGAGAACAAAAGAACGGTGTTTCCTACGCATACCGACCATATCTACTTCAACTCTGCTTCTGAAACTGAAACAAACCACAGGTCCTCTAACATCCAATGCTTGTCAGGTAAGATCTGAAATGTGTGAGCTTCGTGAACGATGTAGTTCGTTTGACCTGTAAAGTAACTGCACTTACCCGAAACGAAGTCTTGCTTGTAGGAAGACTCAGAGCATGGGATTTAACTCCATTTCTGAATTGAACTCACAGCAGAGTTCTCATCCATTGATCACACTCTGCTTTAGAGCAAGAAGCACGCACTTGCTTTCTAGAGTCTCTAAGACAGCAGGAAACATGAGTGTGCTGAGAAAAAAAGAACGGTATTTCCTACACATACGGACCATACCTAGTCCAACTCTGCTTCTGAAACTGATACAAAGCACTGGTCCTCTAAGATCCAATGCTTGTCAGTTAAGATGAGAAACATGTGAGCTTCGTGAACGATGTAGTTCGTTTGAGCTGTAAAGTAACTGCCCTTACCTGAAACGAAATCTTGCTTGTAGGAAGATACAGAGCCCGGGATTTAACTGCATTTCTGAAGGGAAACACACAACATAATTCTCATCCATGGATCACACTCTGCTTTAGAACAAGAAGCTCGCTCTTGCTTTCTAGAGTCTCTAATACAGCAGGTAATCTGAGTGTGCCCAGAACTAAAGAACGGAGTTTCAAACACATACGGACGATATGTAGGCCAAATCTGCTTCTGAAACTGATACAAAGCACTTTTCCTCTAACATCCAATGCTTGTCAGTTAAGATGAGAAACGTGTGAGCTTCGTGAACGATGTAATTCGTTTGAGCTGAAAAGTGACTGCCCTTACCTGAAAAGAAGTCTTGCTTGTAGGAAGACACAGAGCCTGGGATTTAACTCCATTTCTGACAGGAAACACACAGCATGGTTCTCATCCATGGATCACACTCTGCTTTAGAGCGAGAAGCACCCTCTTGCTTTCTAGAGTCTCTAATACAGCAGGGAACCTGAGTGTGCTGAGAACAAAAGAACGCTCTTTCCTACAAATACGGACCATATCTAGTTCAACTCTGCTTCTGAAACTGAAACAAACCACAGGTCCTTTAACATCCAATGGTTGTCAGGTAAGATCCAAAACTTGTGAGATTCGTGAACGATGTAGTTCGTTTGACCTGTAAAGTAACTGCACTTACCTGAAACGAAGTCTTGCTTGCAGGAAGACTCAGAGCATGGGATTTAACTCCATTTCTGAACTGAACTCACAGCAGAGTTCTCATCCATTGATCACACTCTGCTTTAGAGCAAGAAGCACGCACTTGCTTTCTAGAGTTTCTAAGACAGCATGAAACGTGAGTGTGCTGAGAACAAAAGAACAATGTTGCCTACACATACAGACCATTTGTAGTCCAAATCAGCTTCTGAAACTGATACAAAGCACTGGTCCTCTAACATGCAATGCTTGTCAGTTAAGATGAGAAACGTGTGATTTTCATGAAAGATGTAGTTCGTTTGAGCTATAAAGAAACTGCCCTTACCTGAACGGAATTCTGCTTATAGGAAGACTCAGAGCCTGGGATTTAACTCCATTTCTAAAGGGAAACACACAGCATAGTTCTCATCCAGGGATCACACTCTGCTTTAGAGCGAGAAGCACGCTCTTGCTTTCTAGAGTCACTAATACAGCAGGAAATCTGAGAGTGCCCAGAACAAAAGAACGTTGTTTCCTACACATACGGACCATATGTCGTCCAAATCTGCTTCTGAAACTGATACAAAGCACTGGTCCTCTAACATTCAATGCTTGTCAGTTAAGATGAGAAACGTGTGAGCTTCGTGACCTATGTAGTTCGTTTGAGCAGAAAAGTTACTGCCCTTACCTGAAATGAAGTCTTGCTTATAGGAAGACTCAGAGCCTGGGATTTAACTCCATTTATGAGGGGAAACACACAGCATGGTTCTCATCCATGGATCACACTCTGCTTTAGAGCGAGAAGAACCCTCTTGCTTTCTAGAGTCTCTAAGACAGCAGGAAACATGAGTGTGCTGAGAAAAAAAGAACGGTATTTCCTACACATACGGACCATACCTAGTCCAACTCTGCTTCTGAAACTGATACAAAGCACTGGTCCTCTAACATCCAATGCATGTCAGTTAAGATGAGAAACGTGTGAGCTTTGGGAATGATGTGGTTCGTTTTAGCAGAAAAGTGACTGCCCTTACCTGAAATGAAGTCTTGCTTATACGAAGACTCAGAGCCTGGGATTTAACTCCATTTCTGAAGTGATACACACAGCAGTGTTCTCATCCATTGAACACACTCTTCTTTAGAACAAGAAACACACTCTTGCTTTCTAGAGTCTCTAAGACATCAGGAAAAGTGAGTGTGCTGAGAACAAAAGAACGGTGTTTCCTACACATATGGACCATATCTAGTCCAACTCTGCTTCTGAAACTGATACAAAGCAATGGTCCTCTAACGTCCAATGCTTGTCAGTTAGGATGAGAAACGTGTGAGCTTCGTGAACGATATAGTTCGTTTGAGCTGAAAAGTGACTGCCCTTACCTGAAACGAAGTCTTGCTTGTAGTAAGACACAAAGCCTGGGATTTAACTCCACTTCTGAAGGGAAACACACAGCATGGTTCTCATCCATGGATCACCCTCTGCTTTAGAGCGAGAAGCACCCTCTTGCTTTCTGGGGTCTCTAATACAGCAGGGAACCTGAGTGTGCTGAGAACAAAAGAACGGTGTTTCCTACGCATACCGACCATATCTACTTCAACTCTGCTTCTGAAACTGAAACAAACCACAGGTCCTCTAACATCCAATGCTTGTCAGGTAAGATCTGAAATGTGTGAGCTTCGTGAACGATGTAGTTCGTTTGACCTGTAAAGTAACTGCACTTACCCGAAACGAAGTCTTGCTTGTAGGAAGACTCAGAGCATGGGATTTAACTCCATTTCTGAATTGAACTCACAGCAGAGTTCTCATCCATTGATCACACTCTGCTTTAGAGCAAGAAGCACGCACTTGCTTTCTAGAGTCTCTAAGACAGCAGGAAACATGAGTGTGCTGAGAAAAAAAGAACGGTATTTCCTACACATACGGACCATACCTAGTCCAACTCTGCTTCTGAAACTGATACAAAGCACTGGTCCTCTAAGATCCAATGCTTGTCAGTTAAGATGAGAAACATGTGAGCTTCGTGAACGATGTAGTTCGTTTGAGCTGTAAAGTAACTGCCCTTACCTGAAACGAAATCTTGCTTGTAGGAAGATACAGAGCCCGGGATTTAACTGCATTTCTGAAGGGAAACACACAACATAATTCTCATCCATGGATCACACTCTGCTTTAGAACAAGAAGCTCGCTCTTGCTTTCTAGAGTCTCTAATACAGCAGGTAATCTGAGTGTGCCCAGAACTAAAGAACGGAGTTTCAAACACATACGGACGATATGTAGGCCAAATCTGCTTCTGAAACTGATACAAAGCACTTTTCCTCTAACATCCAATGCTTGTCAGTTAAGATGAGAAACGTGTGAGCTTCGTGAACGATGTAATTCGTTTGAGCTGAAAAGTGACTGCCCTTACCTGAAAAGAAGTCTTGCTTGTAGGAAGACACAGAGCCTGGGATTTAACTCCATTTCTGACAGGAAACACACAGCATGGTTCTCATCCATGGATCACACTCTGCTTTAGAGCGAGAAGCACCCTCTTGCTTTCTAGAGTCTCTAATACAGCAGGGAACCTGAGTGTGCTGAGAACAAAAGAACGCTCTTTCCTACAAATACGGACCATATCTAGTTCAACTCTGCTTCTGAAACTGAAACAAACCACAGGTCCTTTAACATCCAATGGTTGTCAGGTAAGATCCAAAACTTGTGAGATTCGTGAACGATGTAGTTCGTTTGACCTGTAAAGTAACTGCACTTACCTGAAACGAAGTCTTGCTTGCAGGAAGACTCAGAGCATGGGATTTAACTCCATTTCTGAACTGAACTCACAGCAGAGTTCTCATCCATTGATCACACTCTGCTTTAGAGCAAGAAGCACGCACTTGCTTTCTAGAGTTTCTAAGACAGCATGAAACGTGAGTGTGCTGAGAACAAAAGAACAATGTTGCCTACACATACAGACCATTTGTAGTCCAAATCAGCTTCTGAAACTGATACAAAGCACTGGTCCTCTAACATGCAATGCTTGTCAGTTAAGATGAGAAACGTGTGATTTTCATGAAAGATGTAGTTCGTTTGAGCTATAAAGAAACTGCCCTTACCTGAACGGAATTCTGCTTATAGGAAGACTCAGAGCCTGGGATTTAACTCCATTTCTAAAGGGAAACACACAGCATAGTTCTCATCCAGGGATCACACTCTGCTTTAGAGCGAGAAGCACGCTCTTGCTTTCTAGAGTCACTAATACAGCAGGAAATCTGAGAGTGCCCAGAACAAAAGAACGTTGTTTCCTACACATACGGACCATATGTCGTCCAAATCTGCTTCTGAAACTGATACAAAGCACTGGTCCTCTAACATTCAATGCTTGTCAGTTAAGATGAGAAACGTGTGAGCTTCGTGACCTATGTAGTTCGTTTGAGCAGAAAAGTTACTGCCCTTACCTGAAATGAAGTCTTGCTTATAGGAAGACTCAGAGCCTGGGATTTAACTCCATTTATGAGGGGAAACACACAGCATGGTTCTCATCCATGGATCACACTCTGCTTTAGAGCGAGAAGAACCCTCTTGCTTTCTAGAGTCTCTAAGACAGCAGGAAACATGAGTGTGCTGAGAAAAAAAGAACGGTATTTCCTACACATACGGACCATACCTAGTCCAACTCTGCTTCTGAAACTGATACAAAGCACTGGTCCTCTAACATCCAATGCATGTCAGTTAAGATGAGAAACGTGTGAGCTTTGGGAATGATGTGGTTCGTTTTAGCAGAAAAGTGACTGCCCTTACCTGAAATGAAGTCTTGCTTATACGAAGACTCAGAGCCTGGGATTTAACTCCATTTCTGAAGTGATACACACAGCAGTGTTCTCATCCATTGAACACACTCTTCTTTAGAACAAGAAACACACTCTTGCTTTCTAGAGTCTCTAAGACATCAGGAAAAGTGAGTGTGCTGAGAACAAAAGAACGGTGTTTCCTACACATATGGACCATATCTAGTCCAACTCTGCTTCTGAAACTGATACAAAGCAATGGTCCTCTAACGTCCAATGCTTGTCAGTTAGGATGAGAAACGTGTGAGCTTCGTGAACGATATAGTTCGTTTGAGCTGAAAAGTGACTGCCCTTACCTGAAACGAAGTCTTGCTTGTAGTAAGACACAAAGCCTGGGATTTAACTCCACTTCTGAAGGGAAACACACAGCATGGTTCTCATCCATGGATCACCCTCTGCTTTAGAGCGAGAAGCACCCTCTTGCTTTCTGGGGTCTCTAATACAGCAGGGAACCTGAGTGTGCTGAGAACAAAAGAACGGTGTTTCCTACGCATACCGACCATATCTACTTCAACTCTGCTTCTGAAACTGAAACAAACCACAGGTCCTCTAACATCCAATGCTTGTCAGGTAAGATCTGAAATGTGTGAGCTTCGTGAACGATGTAGTTCGTTTGACCTGTAAAGTAACTGCACTTACCCGAAACGAAGTCTTGCTTGTAGGAAGACTCAGAGCATGGGATTTAACTCCATTTCTGAATTGAACTCACAGCAGAGTTCTCATCCATTGATCACACTCTGCTTTAGAGCAAGAAGCACGCACTTGCTTTCTAGAGTCTCTAAGACAGCAGGAAACATGAGTGTGCTGAGAAAAAAAGAACGGTATTTCCTACACATACGGACCATACCTAGTCCAACTCTGCTTCTGAAACTGATACAAAGCACTGGTCCTCTAAGATCCAATGCTTGTCAGTTAAGATGAGAAACATGTGAGCTTCGTGAACGATGTAGTTCGTTTGAGCTGTAAAGTAACTGCCCTTACCTGAAACGAAATCTTGCTTGTAGGAAGATACAGAGCCCGGGATTTAACTGCATTTCTGAAGGGAAACACACAACATAATTCTCATCCATGGATCACACTCTGCTTTAGAACAAGAAGCTCGCTCTTGCTTTCTAGAGTCTCTAATACAGCAGGTAATCTGAGTGTGCCCAGAACTAAAGAACGGAGTTTCAAACACATACGGACGATATGTAGGCCAAATCTGCTTCTGAAACTGATACAAAGCACTTTTCCTCTAACATCCAATGCTTGTCAGTTAAGATGAGAAACGTGTGAGCTTCGTGAACGATGTAATTCGTTTGAGCTGAAAAGTGACTGCCCTTACCTGAAAAGAAGTCTTGCTTGTAGGAAGACACAGAGCCTGGGATTTAACTCCATTTCTGACAGGAAACACACAGCATGGTTCTCATCCATGGATCACACTCTGCTTTAGAGCGAGAAGCACCCTCTTGCTTTCTAGAGTCTCTAATACAGCAGGGAACCTGAGTGTGCTGAGAACAAAAGAACGCTCTTTCCTACAAATACGGACCATATCTAGTTCAACTCTGCTTCTGAAACTGAAACAAACCACAGGTCCTTTAACATCCAATGGTTGTCAGGTAAGATCCAAAACTTGTGAGATTCGTGAACGATGTAGTTCGTTTGACCTGTAAAGTAACTGCACTTACCTGAAACGAAGTCTTGCTTGCAGGAAGACTCAGAGCATGGGATTTAACTCCATTTCTGAACTGAACTCACAGCAGAGTTCTCATCCATTGATCACACTCTGCTTTAGAGCAAGAAGCACGCACTTGCTTTCTAGAGTTTCTAAGACAGCATGAAACGTGAGTGTGCTGAGAACAAAAGAACAATGTTGCCTACACATACAGACCATTTGTAGTCCAAATCAGCTTCTGAAACTGATACAAAGCACTGGTCCTCTAACATGCAATGCTTGTCAGTTAAGATGAGAAACGTGTGATTTTCATGAAAGATGTAGTTCGTTTGAGCTATAAAGAAACTGCCCTTACCTGAACGGAATTCTGCTTATAGGAAGACTCAGAGCCTGGGATTTAACTCCATTTCTAAAGGGAAACACACAGCATAGTTCTCATCCAGGGATCACACTCTGCTTTAGAGCGAGAAGCACGCTCTTGCTTTCTAGAGTCACTAATACAGCAGGAAATCTGAGAGTGCCCAGAACAAAAGAACGTTGTTTCCTACACATACGGACCATATGTCGTCCAAATCTGCTTCTGAAACTGATACAAAGCACTGGTCCTCTAACATTCAATGCTTGTCAGTTAAGATGAGAAACGTGTGAGCTTCGTGACCTATGTAGTTCGTTTGAGCAGAAAAGTTACTGCCCTTACCTGAAATGAAGTCTTGCTTATAGGAAGACTCAGAGCCTGGGATTTAACTCCATTTATGAGGGGAAACACACAGCATGGTTCTCATCCATGGATCACACTCTGCTTTAGAGCGAGAAGAACCCTCTTGCTTTCTAGAGTCTCTAAGACAGCAGGAAACATGAGTGTGCTGAGAAAAAAAGAACGGTATTTCCTACACATACGGACCATACCTAGTCCAACTCTGCTTCTGAAACTGATACAAAGCACTGGTCCTCTAACATCCAATGCATGTCAGTTAAGATGAGAAACGTGTGAGCTTTGGGAATGATGTGGTTCGTTTTAGCAGAAAAGTGACTGCCCTTACCTGAAATGAAGTCTTGCTTATACGAAGACTCAGAGCCTGGGATTTAACTCCATTTCTGAAGTGATACACACAGCAGTGTTCTCATCCATTGAACACACTCTTCTTTAGAACAAGAAACACACTCTTGCTTTCTAGAGTCTCTAAGACATCAGGAAAAGTGAGTGTGCTGAGAACAAAAGAACGGTGTTTCCTACACATATGGACCATATCTAGTCCAACTCTGCTTCTGAAACTGATACAAAGCAATGGTCCTCTAACGTCCAATGCTTGTCAGTTAGGATGAGAAACGTGTGAGCTTCGTGAACGATATAGTTCGTTTGAGCTGAAAAGTGACTGCCCTTACCTGAAACGAAGTCTTGCTTGTAGTAAGACACAAAGCCTGGGATTTAACTCCACTTCTGAAGGGAAACACACAGCATGGTTCTCATCCATGGATCACCCTCTGCTTTAGAGCGAGAAGCACCCTCTTGCTTTCTGGGGTCTCTAATACAGCAGGGAACCTGAGTGTGCTGAGAACAAAAGAACGGTGTTTCCTACGCATACCGACCATATCTACTTCAACTCTGCTTCTGAAACTGAAACAAACCACAGGTCCTCTAACATCCAATGCTTGTCAGGTAAGATCTGAAATGTGTGAGCTTCGTGAACGATGTAGTTCGTTTGACCTGTAAAGTAACTGCACTTACCCGAAACGAAGTCTTGCTTGTAGGAAGACTCAGAGCATGGGATTTAACTCCATTTCTGAATTGAACTCACAGCAGAGTTCTCATCCATTGATCACACTCTGCTTTAGAGCAAGAAGCACGCACTTGCTTTCTAGAGTCTCTAAGACAGCAGGAAACATGAGTGTGCTGAGAAAAAAAGAACGGTATTTCCTACACATACGGACCATACCTAGTCCAACTCTGCTTCTGAAACTGATACAAAGCACTGGTCCTCTAAGATCCAATGCTTGTCAGTTAAGATGAGAAACATGTGAGCTTCGTGAACGATGTAGTTCGTTTGAGCTGTAAAGTAACTGCCCTTACCTGAAACGAAATCTTGCTTGTAGGAAGATACAGAGCCCGGGATTTAACTGCATTTCTGAAGGGAAACACACAACATAATTCTCATCCATGGATCACACTCTGCTTTAGAACAAGAAGCTCGCTCTTGCTTTCTAGAGTCTCTAATACAGCAGGTAATCTGAGTGTGCCCAGAACTAAAGAACGGAGTTTCAAACACATACGGACGATATGTAGGCCAAATCTGCTTCTGAAACTGATACAAAGCACTTTTCCTCTAACATCCAATGCTTGTCAGTTAAGATGAGAAACGTGTGAGCTTCGTGAACGATGTAATTCGTTTGAGCTGAAAAGTGACTGCCCTTACCTGAAAAGAAGTCTTGCTTGTAGGAAGACACAGAGCCTGGGATTTAACTCCATTTCTGACAGGAAACACACAGCATGGTTCTCATCCATGGATCACACTCTGCTTTAGAGCGAGAAGCACCCTCTTGCTTTCTAGAGTCTCTAATACAGCAGGGAACCTGAGTGTGCTGAGAACAAAAGAACGCTCTTTCCTACAAATACGGACCATATCTAGTTCAACTCTGCTTCTGAAACTGAAACAAACCACAGGTCCTTTAACATCCAATGGTTGTCAGGTAAGATCCAAAACTTGTGAGATTCGTGAACGATGTAGTTCGTTTGACCTGTAAAGTAACTGCACTTACCTGAAACGAAGTCTTGCTTGCAGGAAGACTCAGAGCATGGGATTTAACTCCATTTCTGAACTGAACTCACAGCAGAGTTCTCATCCATTGATCACACTCTGCTTTAGAGCAAGAAGCACGCACTTGCTTTCTAGAGTTTCTAAGACAGCATGAAACGTGAGTGTGCTGAGAACAAAAGAACAATGTTGCCTACACATACAGACCATTTGTAGTCCAAATCAGCTTCTGAAACTGATACAAAGCACTGGTCCTCTAACATGCAATGCTTGTCAGTTAAGATGAGAAACGTGTGATTTTCATGAAAGATGTAGTTCGTTTGAGCTATAAAGAAACTGCCCTTACCTGAACGGAATTCTGCTTATAGGAAGACTCAGAGCCTGGGATTTAACTCCATTTCTAAAGGGAAACACACAGCATAGTTCTCATCCAGGGATCACACTCTGCTTTAGAGCGAGAAGCACGCTCTTGCTTTCTAGAGTCACTAATACAGCAGGAAATCTGAGAGTGCCCAGAACAAAAGAACGTTGTTTCCTACACATACGGACCATATGTCGTCCAAATCTGCTTCTGAAACTGATACAAAGCACTGGTCCTCTAACATTCAATGCTTGTCAGTTAAGATGAGAAACGTGTGAGCTTCGTGACCTATGTAGTTCGTTTGAGCAGAAAAGTTACTGCCCTTACCTGAAATGAAGTCTTGCTTATAGGAAGACTCAGAGCCTGGGATTTAACTCCATTTATGAGGGGAAACACACAGCATGGTTCTCATCCATGGATCACACTCTGCTTTAGAGCGAGAAGAACCCTCTTGCTTTCTAGAGTCTCTAAGACAGCAGGAAACATGAGTGTGCTGAGAAAAAAAGAACGGTATTTCCTACACATACGGACCATACCTAGTCCAACTCTGCTTCTGAAACTGATACAAAGCACTGGTCCTCTAACATCCAATGCATGTCAGTTAAGATGAGAAACGTGTGAGCTTTGGGAATGATGTGGTTCGTTTTAGCAGAAAAGTGACTGCCCTTACCTGAAATGAAGTCTTGCTTATACGAAGACTCAGAGCCTGGGATTTAACTCCATTTCTGAAGTGATACACACAGCAGTGTTCTCATCCATTGAACACACTCTTCTTTAGAACAAGAAACACACTCTTGCTTTCTAGAGTCTCTAAGACATCAGGAAAAGTGAGTGTGCTGAGAACAAAAGAACGGTGTTTCCTACACATATGGACCATATCTAGTCCAACTCTGCTTCTGAAACTGATACAAAGCAATGGTCCTCTAACGTCCAATGCTTGTCAGTTAGGATGAGAAACGTGTGAGCTTCGTGAACGATATAGTTCGTTTGAGCTGAAAAGTGACTGCCCTTACCTGAAACGAAGTCTTGCTTGTAGTAAGACACAAAGCCTGGGATTTAACTCCACTTCTGAAGGGAAACACACAGCATGGTTCTCATCCATGGATCACCCTCTGCTTTAGAGCGAGAAGCACCCTCTTGCTTTCTGGGGTCTCTAATACAGCAGGGAACCTGAGTGTGCTGAGAACAAAAGAACGGTGTTTCCTACGCATACCGACCATATCTACTTCAACTCTGCTTCTGAAACTGAAACAAACCACAGGTCCTCTAACATCCAATGCTTGTCAGGTAAGATCTGAAATGTGTGAGCTTCGTGAACGATGTAGTTCGTTTGACCTGTAAAGTAACTGCACTTACCCGAAACGAAGTCTTGCTTGTAGGAAGACTCAGAGCATGGGATTTAACTCCATTTCTGAATTGAACTCACAGCAGAGTTCTCATCCATTGATCACACTCTGCTTTAGAGCAAGAAGCACGCACTTGCTTTCTAGAGTCTCTAAGACAGCAGGAAACATGAGTGTGCTGAGAAAAAAAGAACGGTATTTCCTACACATACGGACCATACCTAGTCCAACTCTGCTTCTGAAACTGATACAAAGCACTGGTCCTCTAAGATCCAATGCTTGTCAGTTAAGATGAGAAACATGTGAGCTTCGTGAACGATGTAGTTCGTTTGAGCTGTAAAGTAACTGCCCTTACCTGAAACGAAATCTTGCTTGTAGGAAGATACAGAGCCCGGGATTTAACTGCATTTCTGAAGGGAAACACACAACATAATTCTCATCCATGGATCACACTCTGCTTTAGAACAAGAAGCTCGCTCTTGCTTTCTAGAGTCTCTAATACAGCAGGTAATCTGAGTGTGCCCAGAACTAAAGAACGGAGTTTCAAACACATACGGACGATATGTAGGCCAAATCTGCTTCTGAAACTGATACAAAGCACTTTTCCTCTAACATCCAATGCTTGTCAGTTAAGATGAGAAACGTGTGAGCTTCGTGAACGATGTAATTCGTTTGAGCTGAAAAGTGACTGCCCTTACCTGAAAAGAAGTCTTGCTTGTAGGAAGACACAGAGCCTGGGATTTAACTCCATTTCTGACAGGAAACACACAGCATGGTTCTCATCCATGGATCACACTCTGCTTTAGAGCGAGAAGCACCCTCTTGCTTTCTAGAGTCTCTAATACAGCAGGGAACCTGAGTGTGCTGAGAACAAAAGAACGGTCTTTCCTACAAATACGGACCATATGTAGTTCAACTCTGCTTCTGAAACTGAAACAAACCACAGGTCCTTTAACATCCAATGGTTGTCAGGTAAGATCCAAAACTTGTGAGATTCGTGAACGATGTAGTTCATTTGACCTGTAAAGTAACTGCACTTACCTGAAACGAAATCTTGCTTGTAGGAAGACACAGAGCCTGGGATTTAGCTCCATTTCTGAAGAAAAACACACATCATAGTTCTCATCCATGGATCACACTCTGCTTTAGAGCGAGAAGCACGCTCTTGCTTTCTAGAGTCTCTAATACAGCAGGAAACCTGAGTGTGCTCAGAACAAAAGAACGGTGTTGCCTACACATACGGACCATTTGTAGTCCAAATCTGCTTCTGAAACTGATACAAAGCACTGGTCCTCTAACATCCAATGCTTGTCAGTTAAGATGAGAAACATGTGAGTTTCGTGAACGATGTACTTCCTTTGAGCTATAAAGATACTGCCCTTACCTGAAAGGAAGTCTTGCTTGTAGGCAGACTCATAGCATGGGATTTCACTCCATTTCTGAAGTTAAACACACAGCAGAGTTCTCATCGAGTGATCACACTCTGCTTTAGAGCAAGAAGCTCGCTCTTGCTTTCTAGAGTCTCTAATACAGCAGGCAATCTGAGTGTGCCCAGAACAAATGAACGGTGTTTCCCACACATACGGACCATATGTAGTCCAAATCTCCTTCTGAAACGATACAAAGCACTGTTCCTCTAACATCCAATGCTTGTCAGTTAAGATGAGAAACGTGTGAGCTTCGTGAACGATGTAGTTCGTTTGAGCTGAAAAGTGACTGCCCTTACCTGAAACGAAGTCTTGCTTGTAGGAAGACACAGAGCCTGGGATTTAACACCATTTATGAAGGGAAACACACAGCAGAGTTCTCATCCATTGATCACACTCTGCTTTAGAGCAAGAAGCACGCACATGCTTTCTAGAGTCTCTAAGACAGCAGGAAACGTGAGTGTGCTGAGAACAAAAGATCGGTGTTTCCTACACATACGGACCATATCTAGTCCAACTCTGCTTCTGAAACTGATACAAAGCAATGGTCTTCTAACATCCAATGCTTGTCGCCAGTTAGGATGAAAAACGTGTGAGCTTCGTGAACGATGTAGTTCGTTTGAGCTGAAAAGTGACTGCCCTTACCTGAAACGAAATCTTGCTTGTAGGAAGACACAGAGCCTAGGATTTAACTCCATTTCTGAAGGGAAACACACAGCATGGTTCTCATCCATGGATCACACTCTGCTTTAGAGCGAGAAGCACGCTCTTGCTTTCTAGAGTCTCTAATACAGCAGGAAACCTGAGTGTGCTCAGAACAAAAGAACGGTGTTTCCTACACATACGGACCATTTGTAGTCCAAATCTGCTTCTGAAACTGATATAAAGCACTGGTCCTCTAACATCCAATGCTTCTCATTTAAGATGAGAAACATGTGAGTTTCGTGAACGATGTAGGTCCTTTGAGCTATAAAGAAACTGCCCTTGCCTGAAAGAAAGTCTTGCTTGTAGAAAGACTCAGAGCAGGGGATTTCACTCCATTTCTGAAGTGAAAAACACAGCAGAGTTCTCATCCATTGATCACACTCTGCTTTAGAGCAAGAAGCTCGCTCTTGCTTTCTAGAGTCTCTAATACAGCAGGCAATCTGAGTGTGCCCAGAACAAATGAACGGTGTTTCCCACACATACGGACCATATGTAGTCCAAATCTGCTTCTGAAACTGATACAAAGCACTGGTCCTCTAACATCCAATGCTTGTCAGTTAAGATGAGAATCGTGTGAGCTTCGTGAACGATGTAGTTCGTTTGAGCTGAAAAGTGACTGCCCTTACCTGAAACGAAATCTTGCTTGTAGGAAGACACAGAGCCTGGGATTTAGCTCCATTTCTGAAGGGAAACACACATCATAGTTTTCATCCATTGATCACACTCTGCTTTAGAGCAAGAAGCACGCACATGCTTTCTAGAGTCTCTAAGACAGCAGGAAACGTGAGTGTGCTGAGAACAAAAGAGCGGTGTTTCCTACACATACGGACCATATCTAGTCCAACTCTGCTTCTGAAACTGAAACAAAGCAATGGTCTTCTAACATCCAATGCTTGTTGTCAGTTAGGATGAGAAACGTGTGAGCTTCGTGAACGATGTAGTTCGTTTGAGCTGAAAAGTGACTGCCCTTACCTGAAAAGATGTCTCGCTTGTAGGAAGACACAGAGCCTGGGATTTAGCTCCATTTCTGAATGGAAACACACAGCAGTGTTCTCATCCATTGATCACACTCTGCTTTAGAACAAGAAGCACGCTCTTGCTTTCTAGATTCTCTAAGACAGCAGTTAACATGAGTGTGCTGAGAACCAAAGAACGATGTTTCCTACACATACGGACAATATCTAGTCCAACACTGCTTCTGAAACTGACACAAAGCACTGGTCCTCTAACATCCAATGCTTGTCTGTTAAGATGAGAAACATGTGAGCTTCGTGAACGATGTAGTTAGTTTGAGCTGAAAAGTGACTGCCCTTACCTTAAACGAAGTCTTGCTTGTAGGAAGACACAGAGCCTGGGATTTAACTCCATTTCTGAAGGGAAACACACAGCATAGTTCTCATCCATTGATCACACTCTGCTTTAGAGCAAGAAGCACGCTCTTGCTTTCAGGAGGCTCTAAGACAGCATGAAACGTGAGTGTGCTGAGAACAAAAGAACGATGTTGCCTAAACATAGGGACAATATGTAGTCCAAATCTGCTTCTGAAACTGATACAAAGCACTGGTCCTCTAACATCCAATGCTTGTCAGTTAAGATGAGAAACATGTGAGTTTCTTAAACGATGTACTTCCTTTGAGCTATAAAGAAACTGCCCTCACCTGAAAGGAAGTCTTGCTTGTAGGAAGACTCAGAGGATGGGATTTCACTCCATTTCTGAAGTGAAACACACAGCAGAGTTCTCATCCATAGATCACACTCTGCTTTAGAACAAGAAGCTCGCTCTTGCTTTCTAGAGTCTCTAATACAGCAGGCAATCTGAGTGTGCCCAGAACTAAAGAACGGAGTTTCAAACACACACGGACGATATGTAGGCCAAATCTGCTTCTGAAACTGATACAAAGCACTGGTCCTCTAACATCCAATGATTGTCAGTTAAGATGAGAAACGTGTGAGCTTCATGAACGATGTAGTTCGTTTGAGCTGAAAAGTGACTGCCCTTACCTGAAAAGAAGTCTTGCTTGTAGGAAGACACAGAGCCTGGGATTTAACTCCATTTCTGACAGGAAACACACAGCATGGTTCTCATCCATGGATCACACTCTGCTTTAGAGCGAGAAGCACCCTCTTGCTTTCTAGAGTCTCTAATACAGCAGGGAACCTGAGTGTGCTGAGAACAAAAGAACGCTCTTTCCTACAAATACGGACCATATCTAGTTCAACTCTGCTTCTGAAACTGAAACAAACCACAGGTCCTCTAACATCCAATGCTTGTCAGGTAGATCCAAAACGTGTGAGATTCGTGAATGATGTAGTTCGTTTGACCTGTAAAGTAACTGCACTTAACTGAAACGAAGTCTTGCTTGTAGGAAGACTCAGAGCATGGGATTTAACTCCATTCCTGAATTGAACTCACAGCAGAGTTCTCATCCATTGATCACACTCTGCTTTAGAGCAAGAAGCACGCACTTGCTTTCTAGAGGCTCTAAGACAGCATGAAACGTGAGTGTGCTGAGAACAAAAGAACGATGTTGCCTACACATACAGACCATTTGTAGTCCAAATCAGCTTCTGAAACTGATACAAAGCACTGGTCCTCTAACATCCAATGCTTGTCAGTTAGCATGAGAAACGTGTGAGCTTCGGGAATGATGTAGTTCGTTTGAGCTGTAAAGTAACTGCACTTACCTGAAACGAAATCTTGCTTGTAGGAAGATACAGAGCCCGGGATTTAACTGCATTTCTGAAGGAAAACACACAGCATAGTTCTCATCCATGGATCACACTCTGCTTTAGAGCGAGAAGCACGCTCTTGCTTTCTAGAGTCTCTAATAAAGCAGGGAACCTGAGTGTGCTGAGATCAAAAGAACGGTGTTTCCTACACATACAGACCATATCTAGTTCAACTCTGCTTCTGAAACTGAAACAAACCACAGGTCCTCTAACATCCAATGCTTGTGAGGTAAGATCCAAAACATGTGAGCTTCGTGAACGATGTAGTTCATTTTACCTGTAAAGTAACTGCACTTACCTGAAACGAAATCTTGCTTGTAGGAAGACACAGAGCCTGGGATTTAGCTCCATTTCTGAAGGGAAACACACATCATAGTTCTCATCCATGGATCACACTCTGCTTTAGAGCGAGAAGCACGCTCTTGCTTTCTAGAGTCTCTAATACAGCAGGAAACCTGAGTGTGCTCAGAACAAAAGAACGGTGTTGCCTACACATACGGACCATTTGTAGTCCAAATCTGCTTCTGAAACTGATACAAAGCACTGGTCCTCTAACATCCAATGCTTGTCAGTTAAGATGAGAAACATGTGAGTTTCGTGAACGATGTACTTCCTTTGAGCTATAAAGATACTGCCCTTACCTGAAAGGAAGTCTTGCTTGTAGGCAGACTCATAGCATGGGATTTCACTCCATTTCTGAAGTTAAACACACAGCAGAGTTCTCATCGAGTGATCACACTCTGCTTTAGAGCAAGAAGCTCGCTCTTGCTTTCTAGAGTCTCTAATACAGCAGGCAATCTGAGTGTGCCCAGAACAAATGAACGGTGTTTCCCACACATACGGACCATATGTAGTCCAAATCTCCTTCTGAAACTGATACAAAGCACTGTTCCTCTAACATCCAATGCTTGTCAGTTAAGATGAGAAACGTGTGAGCTTCGTGAACGATGTAGTTCGTTTGAGCTGAAAAGTGACTGCCCTTACCTGAAACGAAGTCTTGCTTGTAGGAAGACACAGAGCCTGGGATTTAACACCATTTATGAAGGGAAACACACAGCAGAGTTCTCATCCATTGATCACACTCTGCTTTAGAGCAAGAAGCACGCACATGCTTTCTAGAGTCTCTAAGACAGCAGGAAACGTGAGTGTGCTGAGAACAAAAGATCGGTGTTTCCTACACATACGGACCATATCTAGTCCAACTCTGCTTCTGAAACTGATACAAAGCAATGGTCTTCTAACATCCAATGCTTGTCGCCAGTTAGGATGAAAAACGTGTGAGCTTCGTGAACGATGTAGTTCGTTTGAGCTGAAAAGTGACTGCCCTTACCTGAAACGAAATCTTGCTTGTAGGAAGACACAGAGCCTAGGATTTAACTCCATTTCTGAAGGGAAACACACAGCATGGTTCTCATCCATGGATCACACTCTGCTTTAGAGCGAGAAGCACGCTCTTGCTTTCTAGAGTCTCTAATACAGCAGGAAACCTGAGTGTGCTCAGAACAAAAGAACGGTGTTTCCTACACATACGGACCATTTGTAGTCCAAATCTGCTTCTGAAACTGATATAAAGCACTGGTCCTCTAACATCCAATGCTTCTCATTTAAGATGAGAAACATGTGAGTTTCGTGAACGATGTAGGTCCTTTGAGCTATAAAGAAACTGCCCTTGCCTGAAAGAAAGTCTTGCTTGTAGAAAGACTCAGAGCAGGGGATTTCACTCCATTTCTGAAGTGAAAAACACAGCAGAGTTCTCATCCATTGATCACACTCTGCTTTAGAGCAAGAAGCTCGCTCTTGCTTTCTAGAGTCTCTAATACAGCAGGCAATCTGAGTGTGCCCAGAACAAATGAACGGTGTTTCCCACACATACGGACCATATGTAGTCCAAATCTGCTTCTGAAACTGATACAAAGCACTGGTCCTCTAACATCCAATGCTTGTCAGTTAAGATGAGAATCGTGTGAGCTTCGTGAACGATGTAGTTCGTTTGAGCTGAAAAGTGACTGCCCTTACCTGAAATGAAATCTTGCTTGTAGGAAGACACAGAGCCTGGGATTTAGCTCCATTTCTGAAGGGAAACACACATCATAGTTTTCATCCATTGATCACACTCTGCTTTAGAGCAAGAAGCACGCACATGCTTTCTAGAGTCTCTAAGACAGCAGGAAACGTGAGTGTGCTGAGAACAAAAGAGCGGTGTTTCCTACACATACGGACCATATCTAGTCCAACTCTGCTTCTGAAACTGAAACAAAGCAATGGTCTTCTAACATCCAATGCTTGTTGTCAGTTAGGATGAGAAACGTGTGAGCTTCGTGAACGATGTAGTTCGTTTGAGCTGAAAAGTGACTGCCCTTACCTGAAAAGATGTCTCGCTTGTAGGAAGACACAGAGCCTGGGATTTAGCTCCATTTCTGAATGGAAACACACAGCAGTGTTCTCATCCATTGATCACACTCTGCTTTAGAACAAGAAGCACGCTCTTGCTTTCTAGATTCTCTAAGACAGCAGTTAACATGAGTGTGCTGAGAACCAAAGAACGATGTTTCCTACACATACGGACAATATCTAGTCCAACTCTGCTTCTGAAACTGACACAAAGCACTGGTCCTCTAACATCCAATGCTTGTCTGTTAAGATGAGAAACATGTGAGCTTCGTGAACGATGTAGTTAGTTTGAGCTGAAAAGTGACTGCCCTTACCTTAAACGAAGTCTTGCTTGTAGGAAGACACAGAGCCTGGGATTTAACTCCATTTCTGAAGGGAAACACACAGCATAGTTCTCATCCATTGATCACACTCTGCTTTAGAGCAAGAAGCACGCTCTTGCTTTCAGGAGGCTCTAAGACAGCATGAAACGTGAGTGTGCTGAGAACAAAAGAACGATGTTGCCTAAACATAGGAACAATATGTAGTCCAAATCTGCTTCTGAAACTGATACAAAGCACTGGTCCTCTAACATCCAATGCTTGTCAGTTAAGATGAGAAACATGTGAGTTTCGTAAACGATGTACTTCCTTTGAGCTATAAAGAAACTGCCCTCACCTGAAAGGAAGTCTTGCTTGTAGGAAGACTCAGAGGATGGGATTTCACTCCATTTCTGAAGTGAAACACACAGCAGAGTTCTCATCCATAGATCACACTCTGCTTTAGAACAAGAAGCTCGCTCTTGCTTTCTAGAGTCTCTAATACAGCAGGCAATCTGAGTGTGCCCAGAACTAAAGAACGGAGTTTCAAACACACACGGACGATATGTAGGCCAAATCTGCTTCTGAAACTGATACAAAGCACTGGTCCTCTAACATCCAATGATTGTCAGTTAAGATGAGAAACGTGTGAGCTTCATGAACGATGTAGTTCGTTTGAGCTGAAAAGTGACTGCCCTTACCTGAAAAGAAGTCTTGCTTGTAGGAAGACACAGAGCCTGGGATTTAACTCCATTTCTGACAGGAAACACACAGCATGGTTCTCATCCATGGATCACACTCTGCTTTAGAGCGAGAAGCACCCTCTTGCTTTCTAGAGTCTCTAATACAGCAGGGAACCTGAGTGTGCTGAGAACAAAAGAACGCTCTTTCCTACAAATACGGACCATATCTAGTTCAACTCTGCTTCTGAAACTGAAACAAACCACAGGTCCTCTAACATCCAATGCTTGTCAGGTAGATCCAAAACGTGTGAGATTCGTGAATGATGTAGTTCGTTTGACCTGTAAAGTAACTGCACTTAACTGAAACGAAGTCTTGCTTGTAGGAAGACTCAGAGCATGGGATTTAACTCCATTCCTGAATTGAACTCACAGCAGAGTTCTCATCCATTGATCACACTCTGCTTTAGAGCAAGAAGCACGCACTTGCTTTCTAGAGGCTCTAAGACAGCATGAAACGTGAGTGTGCTGAGAACAAAAGAACGATGTTGCCTACACATACAGACCATTTGTAGTCCAAATCAGCTTCTGAAACTGATACAAAGCACTGGTCCTCTAACATCCAATGCTTGTCAGTTAGCATGAGAAACGTGTGAGCTTCGGGAATGATGTAGTTCGTTTGAGCTGTAAAGTAACTGCACTTACCTGAAACGAAATCTTGCTTGTAGGAAGATACAGAGCCCGGGATTTAACTGCATTTCTGAAGGAAAACACACAGCATAGTTCTCATCCATGGATCACACTCTGCTTTAGAGCGAGAAGCACGCTCTTGCTTTCTAGAGTCTCTAATAAAGCAGGGAACCTGAGTGTGCTGAGATCAAAAGAACGGTGTTTCCTACACATACAGACCATATCTAGTTCAACTCTGCTTCTGAAACTGAAACAAACCACAGGTCCTCTAACATCCAATGCTTGTGAGGTAAGATCCAAAACATGTGAGCTTCGTGAACGATGTAGTTCATTTTACCTGTAAAGTAACTGCACTTACCTGAAACGAAATCTTGCTTGTAGGAAGACACAGAGCCTGGGATTTAGCTCCATTTCTGAAGGGAAACACACATCATAGTTCTCATCCATGGATCACACTCTGCTTTAGAGCGAGAAGCACGCTCTTGCTTTCTAGAGTCTCTAATACAGCAGGAAACCTGAGTGTGCTCAGAACAAAAGAACGGTGTTGCCTACACATACGGACCATTTGTAGTCCAAATCTGCTTCTGAAACTGATACAAAGCACTGGTCCTCTAACATCCAATGCTTGTCAGTTAAGATGAGAAACGTGTGAGTTTCGTGAACGATGTACTTCCTTTGAGCTATAAAGATACTGCCCTTACCTGAAAGGAAGTCTTGCTTGTAGGCAGACTCATAGCATGGGATTTCACTCCATTTCTGAAGTGAAACACACAGCAGAGTTCTCATCGAGTGATCACACTCTGCTTTAGAGCAAGAAGCTCGCTCTTGCTTTCTAGAGTCTCTAATACAGCAGGCAATCTGAGTGTGCCCAGAACAAATGAACGGTGTTTCCCACACATACGGACCATATGTAGTCCAAATCTCCTTCTGAAACGATACAAAGCACTGTTCCTCTAACATCCAATGCTTGTCAGTTAAGATGAGAAACGTGTGAGCTTCGTGAACGATGTAGTTCGTTTGAGCTGAAAAGTGACTGCCCTTACCTGAAACGAAATCTTGCTTGTAGGAAGACACAGAGCCTAGGATTTAACTCCATTTCTGAAGGGAAACACAAAGCATGGTTCTCATCCATGGATCACACTCTGCTTTAGAGCGAGAAGCACGCTCTTGCTTTCTAGAGTCTCTAATACAGCAGGAAACCTGAGTGTGCTCAGAACAAAAGAACGGTGTTTCCTACACATAAGGACCATTTGTAGTCCAAATCTGCTTCTGAAACTGATATAAAGCACTGGTCCTCTAACATCCAATGCTTCTCAGTTAAGATGAGAAACATGTGAGTTTCGTGAACGATGTAGGTCCTTTGAGCTATAAAGAAACTGCCCTTACCTGAAAGGAAGTCTTGCTTGTAGAAAGACTCAGAGCAGGGGATTTCACTCCATTTCTGAAGTGAAAAACACAGCAGAGTTCTCATCCATTGATCACACTCTGCTTTAGAGCAAGAAGCTCGCTCTTGCTTTCTAGAGTCTCTAATACAGCAGGCAATCTGAGTGTGCCCAGAACAAATGAACGGTGTTTCCCACACATACAGACCATATGTAGTCCAAATCTGCTTCTGAAACTGATACAAAGCACTGGTCCTCTAACATCCAATGCTTGTCAGTTAAGATGAGAATCGTGCGAGCTTCGTGAACGATGTAGTTCGTTTGAGCTGAAAAGTGACTGCCCTTACCTGAAACGAAATCTTGCTTGTAGGAAGACACAGAGCCTGGGATTTAGCTCCATTTCTGAAGGGAAACACACATCATAGTTTTCATCCATTGATCACACTCTGCTTTAGAGCAAGAAGCACGCACATGCTTTCTAGAGTCTCTAAGACAGCAGGAAACGTGAGTGTGCTGAGAACAAAAGAGCGGTGTTTCCTACACATACGGACCATATCTAGTCCAACTCTGCTTCTGAAACTGATACAAAGCAATGGTCTTCTAACATCCAATGCTTGTTGTCAGTTAGGATGAAAAACGTGTGAGCTTCGTGAACGATGTAGTTCGTTTGAGCTGAAAAGTGACTGCCCTTACCTGAAACGAAATCTTGCTTGTAGGAAGACACAGAGCCTGGGATTTAACTCCATTTCTGAAGGGAAACACACAGCATGGTTCTCATCCATGGATCACACTCTGCTTTAGAGCGAGAAGCACCCTCTTGCTTTCTAGAGTCTCTAAGACAGCAGGAAACATGAGTGTGCTGAGAAAAAAAGAATGGTATTTCCTACACATACGGACCATACCTAGTCCAACTCTGCTTCTGAAACTGAAACAAAGCAATGGTCTTCTAACATCCAATGCTTGTTGTCAGTTAGGATGAGAAACGTGTGAGCTTCGTGAACGATGTAGTTCGTTTGAGCTGAAAAGTGACTGCCCTTACCTGAAACGAAATCTTGCTTGTAGGAAGACACAGAGCCTGGGATTTAACTCCATTTCTGAATGGAAACACACAGCAGTGTTCTCATCCATTGATCACACTCTGCTTTAGAACAAGAAGCACGCTCTTGCTTTCTAGATTCTCTAAGACAGCAGTTAACATGAGTGTGCTGAGAACCAAAGAACGATGTTTCCTACACATACGGACAATATCTAGTCCAACTCTGCTTCTGAAACTGACACAAAGCACTGGTCCTCTAACATCCAATGCTTGTCTGTTAAGATGATAAACATGTGAGCTTCGTGAACGATGTAGTTAGTTTGAGCTGAAAAGTGACTGCCCTTACCTTAAATGAAGTCTTGCTTGTAGGAAGACACAGAGCCTGGGATTTACCTCCATTTCTGAAGGGAAACACACAGCATAGTTCTCATCCATGGATCACACTCTGCTTTAGAGCAAGAAGCACGCTCTTGCTTTCAGGAGGCTCTAAGACAGCATGAAACGTGAGTGTGCTGAGAACAAAAGAACGATGTTGCCTAAACATAGGGACAATATGTAGTCCAAATCTGCTTCTGAAACTGATACAAAGCACTGGTCCTCTAACATCCAATGCTTGTCAGTTAAGATGAGAAACATGTGAGTTTCGTGAACGATGTACTTCCTTTGAGCTATAAAGAAACTGCCCTCACCTGAAAGGAAGTCTTGCTTGTAGGAAGACTCAGAGGATGGGATTTCACTCCATTTCTGAAGTGAAACACACAGCAGAGTTCTCATCCATAGATCACACTCTGCTTTAGAACAAGAAGCTCGCTCTTGCTTTCTAGAGTCTCTAATACAGCAGGCAATCTGAGTGTGCCCAGAACTAAAGGACGGTGTTTCAAACACATACGGACGATATGTAGGCCAAATCTGCTTCTGAAACTGATACAAAGCACTGGTCCTCTAACATCCAATGATTGTCAGTTAAGATGAGAAACGTGTGAGCTTCGTGAACGATGTAGTTCGTTTGAGCTGAAAAGTGACTGCCCTTACCTGAAAAGAAGTCTTGCTTGTAGGAAGACACAGAGCCTGGGATTTAACTCCATTTCTGACAGGAAACACACAGCATGGTTCTCATCCATGGATCACACTCTGCTTTAGAGCGAGAAGCACCCTCTTGCTTTCTAGAGTCTCTAATACAGCAGGGAACCTGAGTGTGCTGAGAACAAAAGAACGCTCTTTCCTACAAATACGGACCATATCTAGTTCAACTCTGCTTCTGAAACTGAAACAAACCACAGGTCCTCTAACATCCAATGCCTGTCAGGTAAGATCCAAAACGTGTGAGATTCGTGAACGATGTAGTTCGTTTGACCTGTAAAGTAACTGCACTTACCTGAAACGAAGTCTTGCTTGTAGGAAGACTCAGAGCATGGGATTTAACTCCATTTCTGAATTGAACTCACAGCAGAGTTCTCATCCATTGATCACACTCTGCTTTAGAGCAAGAAGCACGCACAAGCTTTCTAGAGGCTCTAATACAGCATGAAACGTGAGTGTGCTGAGAACAAAAGAACGATGTTGCCTACACATACAGACCATTTGTAGTCCAAATCAGCTTCTGAAACTGATACAAAGCACTGGTCCTCTAACATCCAATGCTTGTCAGTTAGGATGAGAAACGTGTGAGCTTCGTGAATGATGTAGTTCGTTTGAGCTGTAAAGTAACTGCCCTTACCTGAAACGAAATCTTGCTTGTAGGAAGATACAGAGCCCGGGATTTAACTGCATTTCTGAAGGAAAACACACAGCATAGTTCTCATCCATGGATCACACTCTGCTTTAGAGCGAGAAGCACGCTCTTGCTTTCTAGAGTCTCTAATAAAGCAGGGAACCTGAGTGTGCTGAGAACAAAAGAACGGTGTTTCCTACACTTACAGACCATATCTAGTTCAACTCTGCTTCTGAAACTGAAACAAACCACAGGTCCTCTAACATCCAATGCTTGTGAGGTAAGATCCGAAACATGTGAGCTTCGTGAACGATGTAGTTCATTTGACCTGTAAAGTAACTGCCCTTACCTTAAACGAAATCTTGCTTGTAGGAAGACACAGAGCCTAGGATTTAACTCCATTTCTGAAGGGAAACACACAGCATGGTTCTCATCCATGGATCACACTCTGCTTTAGAGCGAGAAGCACGCACTTGCTTTCTAGAGTCTCTAATACAGCAGGAAACCTGAGTGTGCTCAGAACAAAAGAACTGTGTTTCCTACACATACGGACCATTTGTAGTCCAAATCTGCTTCTGAAACTGATACAAAGCACTGGTCCTCTAACATCCAATGCTTGTCAGTTAAGATGAGAAACGTGTGCGTTTCGTGAACGATGTACTTCATTTGAGCTATAAAGAAACTGCCCTTACCTGAAAGGAAGTCTTGCTTGTAGGCAGACTCATAGCATGGGATTTCACTGAATTTCTGAAGTGAAACACACAGCAGAGTTCTCATCGAGAGATCACACTCTGCTTTAGAGCAAGAAGCTCGCTCTTGCTTTCTAGAGTCTCTAATACAGCAGGCAATCTGAGTGTGCCCAGAACAAAAGAACGGGGTTTCCCACACATACGGACCATATGTAGTCCAAATCTCCTTCTGAAACTGATACAAAGCACTGTTACTCTAACATCCAATGCTTGTCAGTTAAGATGAGAAACGTGTGAGCGTTGTGAACGATGTAGTTCGTTTGAGCTGAAAAGTGACTGCCCTTACCTGAAATGAAGTCTTGCTTGTAGGAAGACACAGAGCCTGAGATTTAACTCCATTTATGAAGGGAAACACACAGCAGAGTTCTCATCCATTGATCACACTCTGCTTTAGAGCAAGAAGCACGCACATGCTTTCTAGAGTCTCTAAGACAGCAGGAAACGTGAGTGTGCTGAGAACAAAAGAGCGGTGTTTCCTACACATACGGACCATATCTAGTCCAACTCTGCTTCTGAAACTGATACAAAGCAATGGTCTTCTAACATCCAATGCTTGTTGTCAGTTAGGATGAAAAACGTGTGAGCTTCGTGAACGATGTAGTTCGTTTGTGCTGAAAAGTGACTGCCCTTACCTGAAATGAAATCTTGCTTGTAGGAAGACACAGAGCCTGGGATTTAACTCCATTTCTGAAGGGAAACACACAGCATGGTTCTCATCCATGGATCACACTCTGCTTTAGAGCGAGAAGCACCCTCTTGCTTTCTAGAGTCTCTAAGACAGCAGGAAACATGAGTGTGCTGAGAAAAAAAGAACGGTATTTCCTACACATACGGACCATACCTAGTCCAACTCTGCTTCTGAAACTGAAACAAAGCAATGGTCTTCTAACATCCAATGCTTGTTGTCAGTTAGGATGAGAAACGTGTGAGCTTCGTGAACGATGTAGTTCGTTTGAGCTGAAAAGTGACTGCCCTTACCTGAAAAGATGTCTCGCTTGTAGGAAGACAAAGAGCCTGGGATTTAGCTCCATTTCTGAATGGAAACACACAGCAGTGTTCTCATCCATTGATCACACTCTGCTTTAGAACAAGAAGCACGCTCTTGCTTTCTAGATTCTCTAAGACAGCAGTTAACATGAGTGTGCTGAGAACAAAAGAATGATGTTGCCTAAACATAGGGACAATATGTAGTCCAAATCTGCTTCTGAAACTGATACAAAGCACTGGTCCTCTAAAATCCAATGCTTGTCAGTTAAGATGAGAAACATGTGAGTTTCGTGAACGATGTACATCCTTTGAGCTATAAAGAAACTGCCCTCACCTGAAAGGAAGTCTTGCTTGTAGGAAGACTCAGAGGATGGGATTTCACTCCATTTCTGAAGTGAAACACACAGCAGAGTTCTCATCCATAGATCACACTCTGCTTTAGAACAAGAAGCTCGCTCTTGCTTTCTAGAGTCTCTAATACAGCAGGCAATCTGAGTGTGCCCAGAACGAAAGAACGGAGTTTCAAACACATATGGACGATATGTAGGCCAAATCTGCTTCTGAAACTGATACAAAGCACTGGTCCTCTAACATCCAATGCTTGTCAGTTAAGATGAGAAACGTGTGAGCTTCGTGAACGATGTAGTTCGTTTGAGCTGAAAAGTGACTGCCCTTACCTGAAAAGAAGTCTTGCTTGTAGGAAGACACAGAGCCTGGGATTTAACTCCATTTCTGACAGGAAACACACAGCATGGTTCTCATCCATGGATCACACTCTGCTTTAGAGCGAGAAGCACCCTCTTGCTTTCTAGAGTCTCTAATACAGCAGGGAACCTGAGTGTGCTGAGAACAAAAGAACGGTATTTCCTACACATACGGACCATACCTAGTCCAACTCTGCTTCTGAAACTGATACAAAGCACTGGTCCTCTAACATCCAATGCTTGTCAGGTAGGATGAGAAACGTGTGAGCTTCGTGAATGATGTAGTTCGTTTGAGCTGTAAAGTAACTGCCCTTACCTGAAACGAAATCTTGCTTGTAGGAAGATACAGAGCCCGGGATTTAACTGCATTTCTGAAGGGAAACACACAGCATAGTTCTCATCCATGGATCACACTCTGCTTTAGAGCGAGAAGCACGCTCTTACTTTCTAGAGTCTCTAATAAACCAGGGAACCTGAGTGTGCTGAGAACAAAAGAATGGTGTTTCCTACACATACAGACCATATCTAGTTCAACTCTGCTTCTGAAACTGAAACAAACCACAGGTCCTCTAACATCCAATGCTTGTGAGGTAAGATCCGAAACATGTGAGCTTCGTGAACGATGTAGTTCATTTGACCTGTAAAGTAACTGCAGTTACCTGAAACGAAATCTTGCTTGTAGGAAGACACCGAGCCTGGGATTTAGCTCCATTTCTGAAGGGAAACACACATCATAGTTCTCATCCATGGATCACACTCTGCTTTAGAGCAAGAAGCACGCTCTTGCTTTCTAGAGTCTCTAATACAGCAGGAAACCTGAGTGTGCTCAGAACAAAAGAACGGTGTTTCCTACACATACGGACCATTTGTAGTCCAAATCTGCTTCTGAAACTGATACAAAGCACTGGTCCTCTAACATCCAATGCTTGTCAGTTAAGATGAGAAACGTGTGAGTTTCGTGAACGATGTACTTCCTTTGAGGTATAAAGATACTGCCCTTACCTGAAAGGAAGTCTTGCTTGTAGGCAGACTCATAGCATGGGATTTCACTCCATTTCTGAAGTGAAACACACAGCAGAGTTCTCATCGAGTGATCACACTCTGCTTTAGAGCAAGAAGCTCGCTCTTGCTTTCTAGAGTCTCTAATACAGCAGGCAAACTGAGTGTGCCCAGAACAAAAGAACGGGGTTTCCCACACATACGGACCATATGTAGTCCAAATCTCCTTCTGAAACGATACAAAGCACTGTTCCTCTAACATCCAATGCTTGTCAGTTAAGATGAGAAACGTGTGAGCTTCGTGAACGATGTAGTTCGTTTGAGCTGAAAAGTGACTGCCCTTACCTGAAACGAAATCTTGCTTGTAGGAAGACACAGAGCCTGGGATTTAACTCCATTTCTGACGGGAAACACACAGCACGGTTCTCATCCATGGATCACACTCTGCTTTAGAGCGAGAAGCACGCTCTTGCTTTCTAGAGTCTCTAATACAGCAGGAAACCTGAGTGTGCTCAGAACAAAAGAACGGTGTTTCCTACACATACGGACGATTTGTAGTCCAAATCTGCTTCTGAAACTGATATAAAGCATTGGTCCTCTAACATCCAATGCTTCTCAGTTAAGATGAGAAACATGTGAGTTTCGTGAACGATGTAGGTCCTTTGAGGTATAAAGAAACTGCCCTTACCTGAAAGGAAGTGTTGCTTGTAGGAAGACTCAGAGCCTGGGATTTAACTCCATTTCTGAAGTGAAACACACAGCAACTTCTCATCCATTGATCACACTCTGCTTTAGAGCAAGAAGCTCGCTCTTGCTTTCTAGAGTCTCTAATACAGCAGGCAATCTAAGTGTGTCCAGAACAAAAGAACGGTGTTTCCCACACATACGGACCATATGTAGTCCAAATCTGCTTCTGAAACTGATACAAAGCACGGGTCCTCTAACATCCATGCTTGTCAGTTAAGATGAGAAACATGTGAGCTTCGTGAATGATGTAGTTCGTTTGAGCTGAAAAGTGACTACCCTTACCTGAAACGAATTCTTGCTTGTAGGAAGACACAGAGCCTGGGATTTAACTCCATTTCTGAAGGGAAACACACAGCATAGTTCTCATCCATGGATCACACTCTGCTTTAGAGCGAGAAGCACCCTCTTGCTTTCTAGAGTCTCTAATACAGCAGGGAACCTGAGTGTGCTGAGAACAAAAGAACGGTATTTCCTACACATACGGACCATACCTAGTCCAACTCTGCTTCTGAAACTGATACAAAGCACTGGTCCTCTAACATCCAATGCTTGTCAGGTAGGATGAGAAACGTGTGAGCTTCGTGAATGATGTAGTTCGTTTGAGCTGTAAAGTAACTGCCCTTACCTGAAACGAAATCTTGCTTGTAGGAAGATACAGAGCCCGGGATTTAACTGCATTTCTGAAGGGAAACACACAGCATAGTTCTCATCCATGGATCACACTCTGCTTTAGAGCGAGAAGCACGCTCTTACTTTCTAGAGTCTCTAATAAACCAGGGAACCTGAGTGTGCTGAGAACAAAAGAACGGTGTTTCCTACACATACAGACCATATCTAGTTCAACTCTGCTTCTGAAACTGAAACAAACCACAGGTCCTCTAACATCCAATGCTTGTGAGGTAAGATCCGAAACATGTGAGCTTCGTGAACGATGTAGTTCATTTGACCTGTAAAGTAACTGCACTTACCTGAAACGAAATCTTGCTTGTAGGAAGACACCGAGCCTGGGATTTAGCTCCATTTCTGAAGGGAAACACACATCATAGTTCTCATCCATGGATCACACTCTGCTTTAGAGCAAGAAGCACGCTCTTGCTTTCTAGAGTCTCTAATACAGCAGGAAACCTGAGTGTGCTCAGAACAAAAGAACGGTGTTTCCTACACATACGGACCATTTGTAGTCCAAATCTGCTTCTGAAACTGATACAAAGCACTGGTCCTCTAACATCCAATGCTTGTCAGTTAAGATGAGAAACGTGTGAGTTTCGTGAACGATGTACTTCCTTTGAGGTATAAAGATACTGCCCTTACCTGAAAGGAAGTCTTGATGGAAGGCAGACTCATTGCATGGGATTTCACTCCATTTCTGAAGTGAAACACACAGCAGAGTTCTCATCGAGTGATCACACTCTGCTTTAGAGCAAGAAGCTCGCTCTTGCTTTCTAGAGTCTCTAATACAGCAGGCAATCTGAGTGTGCCCAGAACAAAAGAACGGGGTTTCCCACACATACGGACCATATGTAGTCCAAATCTCCTTCTGAAACGATACAAAGCACTGTTCCTCTAACATCCAATGCTTGTCAGTTAAGATGAGAAACGTGTGAGCTTCGTGAACGATGTAGTTCGTTTGAGCTGAAAAGTGACTGCCCTTACCTGAAACGAAGTCTTGCTTGTAGGAAGACACAGAGCCTGGGATTTAACACCATTTATGAAGGGAAACACACAGCAGAGTCCTCATCCATTGATCACACTCTGCTTTAGAGCAAGAAGCACGCACATGCTTTCTAGAGTCTCTAAGACAGCAGGAAACGTGAGTGTGCTGAGAACAAAAGAGCGGTGTTTCCTACACATATGGACCATATCTAGTCCAACTCTGCTTCTGAAACTGATACAAAGCAATGGTCTTCTAACATCCAATGCTTGTTGTCAGTTAGGATGAAAAACGTGTGAGCTTCGTGAACGATGTAGTTCGTTTGAGCTGAAAAGTGACTGCCCTTACCTGAAACGAAATCTTGCTTGTAGGAAGACACAGAGCCTGGGATTTAACTCCATTTCTGAAGGGAAACACACAGCATGGTTCTCATCCATGGATCACACTCTGCTTTAGAGCGAGAAGCACGCTCTTGCTTTCTAGAGTGTCTAATACAGCAGGGAACCTGAGTGTGCTGAGAACAAAAGAACGGTGTTTCCTACACATACAGACCATATCTAGTTCAACTCTGCTTCTGAAACTGAAACAAACCACAGGTCCTCTAACATCCAATGCTTGTGAGGTAAGATCCGAAACATGTGAGCTTCGTGAACGATGTAGTTCATTTGACCTGTAAAGTAACTGCCCTTACCTTAAACGAAATCTTGCTTGTAGGAAGACACAGAGCCTAGGATTTAACTCCATTTCTGAAGGGAAACACACAGCATGGTTCTCATCCATGGATCACACTCTGCTTTAGAGCGAGAAGCACGCACTTGCTTTCTAGAGTCTCTAATACAGCAGGAAACCTGAGTGTGCTCAGAACAAAAGAACGGTGTTTCCTACACATACGGACCATATGTAGTCCAAATCTGCTTCTGAAACTGATATAAAGCACTGGTCCTCTAACATCCAATGCTTCTCAGTTAAGATGAGAAACATGTGAGTTTCGTGAACAATGTAGGTCCTTTGAGCTATAAAGAAACTGCCCTTACCTGAAAGGAAGTCTTGCTTGTAGAAAGACTCAGAGCAGGGGATTTCACTCCATTTCTGAAGTGAAAAACACAGCAGAGTTCTCATCCATTGATCACACTCTGCTTTAGAGCAAGAAGCTCGCTCTTGCTTTCTAGAGTCTCTAATACAGCAGGCAATCTGAGTGTGCCCAGAACAAATGAACGGTGTTTCCCACACATACGGACCATATGTAGTCCAAATCTGCTTCTGAAACTGATACAAAGCACTGGTCCTCTAACATCCAATGCTTGTCAGTTAAGATGAGAATCGTGTGAGCTTCGTGAACGATGTAGTTCGTTTGAGCTGAAAAGTGACTGCCCTTACCTGAAACGAAATCTTGCTTGTAGGAAGACACAGAGCCTGGGATTTAGCTCCATTTCTGAAGGGAAACACACATCATAGTTTTCATCCATGGATCACACTCTGCTTTAGAGCGAGAAGCATGCTCTTGCTTTCTAGAGTCTCTAATACAGCAGGAAACCTGAGTGTGCTCAGAACCAAAGAACTGTGTTTCCTACACATACGGACCATTTGTAGTCCAAATCTGCTTCTGAAACTGATACAAAGCACTGGTCCTCTAACATCCAATGCTTGTCATTTAAGATGAGAAACGTGTGCGTTTCGTGAACGATGTACTTCATTTGAGCTATAAAGAAACTGCCCTTACCTGAAAGGAAGTCTTGCTTGTAGGCAGACTCATAGCATGGGATTTCACTGAATTTCTGAAGTGAAACACACAGCAGAGTTCTCATCGAGTGATCACACTCTGCTTTAGAGCAAGAACCTCGCTCTTGCTTTCTAGAGTCTCTAATACAGCAGGCAATCTGAGTGTGCCCAGAACAAAAGAACGGGGTTTCCCACACGTACGGACCATATGTTGTCCAAATCTCCTTCTGAAACTGATACAAAGCACTGTTACTCTAACATCCAATGCTTGTCAGTTAAGATGAGAAACGTGTGAGCGTCGTGAACGATGTAGTTCGTTTGAGCTGAAAAGTGACTGCCCTTACCTGAAATGAAGTCTTGCTTGTAGGAAGACACAGAGCCTGAGATTTAACTCCATTTATGAAGGGAAACACACAGCAGAGTTTTCATCCATTGATCACACTCTGCTTTAGAGCAAGAAGCACGCACATGCTTTCTAGAGTCTCTAAGACAGCAGGAAACGTGAGTGTGCTGAGAACAAAAGAGCGGTGTTTCCTACACATACGGACCATATCTAGTCCAACTCTGCTTCTGAAACTGATACAAAGCAATGGTCTTCTAACATCCAATGCTTGTTGTCAGTTAGGATGAAAAACGTGTGAGCTTCGTGAACGATGTAGTTCGTTTGTGCTGAAAAGTTACTGCCCTTACCTGAAACGAAATCTTGCTTGTAGGAAGACACAGAGCCTGGGATTTAACTCCATTTCTGAAGGGAAACACACAGCATGGTTCTCATCCATGGATCACACTCTGATTTAGAGCGAGAAGCACCCTCTTGCTTTCTAGAGTCTCTAAGACAGCAGGAAACATGAGTGTGCTGAGAAAAAAAGAACGGTATTTCCTACACATACGGACTATACCTAGTCCAACTCTGCTTCTGAAACTGAAACAAAGCAATGATCTTCTAACATCCAATGCTTGTTGTCAGTTAGGATGAGAAACGTGTGAGCTTCGTGAACGATGTAGTTCGTTTGAGCTGAAAAGTGACTGCCCTTACCTGAAAAGATGTCTCGCTTGTAGGAAGACACAGAGCCTGGGATTTAGCTCCATTTCTGAATGGAAACACACAGCAGTGTTCTCATCCATTGATCACACTCTGCTTTAGAACAAGAAGCACGCTCTTGCTTTCTAGATTCTCTAAGACCGCAGTTAACATGAGTGTGCTGAGAACAAAAGAATGATGTTGCCTAAACATAGGGACAATATGTAGTCCAAATCTGCTTCTGAAACTGATACAAAGCACTGGTCCTCTAACATCCAATGCTTGTCAGTTAAGATGAGAAACATGTGAGTTTCGTGAACGATGTACATCCTTTGAGCTATAAAGAAACTGCCCTCACCTGAAAGGAAGTCTTGCTTGTAGGAAGACTCAGAGGATGGGATTTCACTCCATTTCTGAAGTGAAACACACAGCAGAGTTCTCATCCATAGATCACACTCTGCTTTAGAACAAGAAGCTCGCTCTTGCTTTCTAGAGTCTCTAATACAGCAGGCAATCTGAGTGTGCCCAGAACTAAAGAACGGAGTTTCAAACACATACGGACTATATGTAGGCCAAATCTGCTTCTGAAACTGATACAAAGCACTGGTCCTCTAACATCCAATGCTTGTCAGTTAAGATGAGAAACGTGTGAGCTTCGTGAACGATGTAGTTCGTTTGAGCTGAAAAGTGACTGCCCTTACCTGAAAAGAAGTCTTGCTTGTAGGAAGACACAGAGCCTGGGATTTAACTCCATTTCTGAAGGAAACACACAGCATGGTTCTCATCCATGGATCACACTCTGCTTTAGAGCGAGAAGCACGCTCTTGCTTTCTAGAGTCTCTAATACAGCAGGAAACCTGAGTGTGCTCAGAACAAAAGAACGGTGTTTCCTACACATACGGACCATTTGTAGTCCAAATCTGCTTCTGAAACTGATACAAAGCACTGGTCCTCTAACATCCAATGCTTGTCAGTTAGATGAGAAACGTGTGAGTTTCGTGAACGATGTACTTCCTTTGAGGTATAAAGATACTGCCCTTACCTGAAAGGAAGTCTTGCTTGTAGGCAGACTCATAGCATGGGATTTCACTCCATTTCTGAAGTGAAACACACAGCAGAGTTCTCATCGAGTGATCACACTCTGCTTTAGAGCAAGAAGCTCGCTCTTGCTTTCTAGAGTCTCTAATACAGCAGGCAAACTGAGTGTGCCCAGAACAAAAGAACGGGGTTTCCCACACATACGGACCATATGTAGTCCAAATCTCCTTCTGAAACGATACAAAGCACTGTTCCTCTAACATCCAATGCTTGTCAGTTAAGATGAGAAACGTGTGAGCTTCGTGAACGATGTAGTTCGTTTGAGCTGAAAAGTGACTGCCCTTACCTGAAACGAAATCTTGCTTGTAGGAAGACACAGAGCCTGGGATTTAACTCCATTTCTGAAGGGAAACACACAGCACGGTTCTCATCCATGGATCACACTCTGCTTTAGACCGAGAAGCACGCTCTTGCTTTCTAGAGTCTCTAATACAGCAGGAAACCTGAGTGTGCTCAGAACAAAAGAACGGTGTTTCCTACACATACGGACCATTTGTAGTCCAAATCTGCTTCTGAAACTGATATAAAGCATTGGTCCTCTAACATCCAATGCTTCTCAGTTAAGATGAGAAACATGTGAGTTTCGTGAACGATGTAGGTCCTTTGAGGTATAAAGAAACTGCCCTTACCTGAAAGGAAGTGTTGCTTGTAGGAAGACTCAGAGCCTGGGATTTAACTCCATTTCTGAAGTGAAACACACAGCAAAGTTCTCATCCATTGATCACACTCTGCTTTAGAGCAAGAAGCTCGCTCTTGCTTTCTAGAGTCTCTAATACAGCAGGCAATCTGAGTGTGTCCAGAACAAAAGAACGGTGTTTCCCACACATACGGACCATATGTAGTCCAAATCTGCTTCTGAAACTGATACAAAGCACGGGTCCTCTAACATCCATGCTTGTCAGTTAAGATGAGAAACATGTGAGCTTCGTGAATGATGTAGTTCGTTTGAGCTGAAAAGTGACTACCCTTACCTGAAACGAATTCTTTCTTGTAGGAAGACACAGAGCCTGGGATTTAACTCCATTTCTGAAGGGAAACACACAGCATAGTTCTCATCCATGGATCACACTCTGCTTTAGAGCGAGAAGCACCCTCTTGCTTTCTAGAGTCTCTAATACAGCAGGGAACCTGAGTGTGCTGAGAACAAAAGAACGGTATTTTCTACACATACGGACCATACCTAGTCCAACTCTGCTTCTGAAACTGATACAAAGCACTGGTCCTCTAACATCCAATGCTTGTCAGGTAGGATGAAAAACGTGTGAGCTTCGTGAATGATGTAGTTCGTTTGAGCTGTAAAGTAACTGCCCTTACCTGAAACGAAATCTTGCTTGTAGGAAGATACAGAGCCCGGGATTTAACTGCATTTCTGAAGGGAAACACACAGCATAGTTCTCATCCATGGATCACACTCTGCTTTAGAGCGAGAAGCACGCTCTTACTTTCTAGAGTCTCTAATAAACCAGGGAACCTGAGTGTGCTGAGAACAAAAGAACGGTGTTTCCTACACATACAGACCATATCTAGTTCAACTCTGCTTCTGAAACTGAAACAAACCACAGGTCCTCTAACATCCAATGCTTGTGAGGTAAGATCCGAAACATGTGATCTTCGTGAACGATGTAGTTCATTTGACCTGTAAAGTAACTGCACTTACCTGAAACGAAATCTTGCTTGTAGGAAGACACCGAGCCTGGGATTTAGCTCCATTTCTGAAGGGAAACACACATCATAGTTCTCATCCATGGATCACACTCTGCTTTAGAGCAAGAAGCACGCTCTTGCTTTCTAGAGTCTCTAATACAGCAGGAAACCTGAGTGTGCTCAGAACAAAAGAACGGTGTTTCCTACACATACGGACCATTTGTAGTCCAAATCTGCTTCTGAAAATGATACAAAGCACTGGTCCTCTAACATCCAATGCTTGTCAGTTAAGATGAGAAACGTGTGAGTTTCGTGAACGATGTACTTCCTTTGAGGTATAAAGATACTGCCCTTACCTGAAAGGAAGTCTTGCTTGTAGGCAGACTCATAGCATGGGATTTCACTCCATTTCTGAAGTGAAACACACAGCAGAGTTCTCATCGAGTGATCACACTCTGCTTTAGAGCAAGAAGCTCCCTCTTGCTTTCTAGAGTCTCTAATACAGCAGGCAATCTGAGTGTGCCCAGAACAAAAGAACGGGGTTTCCCACACATACGGACCATATGTAGTCCAAATCTCCTTCTGAAACGATACAAAGCACTGTTCCTCTAACATCCAATGCTTGTCAGTTAAGATGAGAAACGTGTGAGCTTCGTGAACGATGTAGTTCGTTTGAGCTGAAAAGTGACTGCCCTTACCTGAAACGAAATCTTGCTTGTAGGAAGACACAGAGCCTGGGATTTAACTCCATTTCTGAAGGGAAACACACAGCACGGTTCTCATCCATGGATCACACTCTGCTTTAGACCGAGAAGCACGCTCTTGCTTTCTAGAGTCTCTAATACAGCAGGAAACCTGAGTGTGCTCAGAACAAAAGAACGGTGTTTCCTACACATACGGACCATTTGTAGTCCAAATCTGCTTCTGAAACTGATATAAAGCATTGGTCCTCTAACATCCAATGCTTCTCAGTTAAGATGAGAAACATGTGAGTTTCGTGAACGATGTAGGTCCTTTGAGGTATAAAGAAACTGCCCTTACCTGAAAGGAAGTGTTGCTTGTAGGAAGACTCAGAGCCTGGGATTTAACTCCATTTCTGAAGTGAAACACACAGCAAAGTTCTCATCCATTGATCACACTCTGCTTTAGAGCAAGAAGCTCGCTCTTGCTTTCTAGAGTCTCTAATACAGCAGGCAATCTGAGTGTGTCCAGAACAAAAGAACGGTGTTTCCCACACATACGGACCATATGTAGTCCAAATCTGCTTCTGAAACTGATACAAAGCACGGGTCCTCTAACATCCATGCTTGTCAGTTAAGATGAGAAACATGTGAGCTTCGTGAATGATGTAGTTCGTTTGAGCTGAAAAGTGACTACCCTTACCTGAAACGAATTCTTTCTTGTAGGAAGACACAGAGCCTGGGATTTAACTCCATTTCTGAAGGGAAACACACAGCATAGTTCTCATCCATGGATCACACTCTGCTTTAGAGCGAGAAGCACCCTCTTGCTTTCTAGAGTCTCTAATACAGCAGGGAACCTGAGTGTGCTGAGAACAAAAGAACGGTATTTTCTACACATACGGACCATACCTAGTCCAACTCTGCTTCTGAAACTGATACAAAGCACTGGTCCTCTAACATCCAATGCTTGTCAGGTAGGATGAGAAACGTGTGAGCTTCGTGAATGATGTAGTTCGTTTGAGCTGTAAAGTAACTGCCCTTACCTGAAACGAAATCTTGCTTGTAGGAAGATACAGAGCCCGGGATTTAACTGCATTTCTGAAGGGAAACACACAGCATAGTTCTCATCCATGGATCACACTCTGCTTTAGAGCGAGAAGCACGCTCTTACTTTCTAGAGTCTCTAATAAACCAGGGAACCTGAGTGTGCTGAGAACAAAAGAACGGTGTTTCCTACACATACAGACCATATCTAGTTCAACTCTGCTTCTGAAACTGAAACAAACCACAGGTCCTCTAACATCCAATGCTTGTGAGGTAAGATCCGAAACATGTGAACTTCGTGAACGATGTAGTTCATTTGACCTGTAAAGTAACTGCACTTACCTGAAACGATATCTTGCTTGTAGGAAGACACCGAGCCTGGGATTTAGCTCCATTTCTGAAGGGAAACACACATCATAGTTCTCATCCATGGATCACACTCTGCTTTAGAGCAAGAAGCACGCTCTTGCTTTCTAGAGTCTCTAATACAGCAGGAAACCTGAGTGTGCTCAGAACAAAAGAACGGTGTTTCCTACACATACGGACCATTTGTAGTCCAAATCTGCTTCTGAAAATGATACAAAGCACTGGTCCTCTAACATCCAATGCTTGTCAGTTAAGATGAGAAACGTGTGAGTTTCGTGAACGATGTACTTCCTTTGAGGTATAAAGATACTGCCCTTACCTGAAAGGAAGTCTTGCTTGTAGGCAGACTCATAGCATGCGATTTCACTCCATTTCTGAAGTGAAACACACAGCAGAGTTCTCATCGAGTGATCACACTCTGCTTTAGAGCAAGAAGCTCCCTCTTGCTTTCTAGAGTCTCTAATACAGCAGGCAATCTGAGTGTGCCCAGAACAAAAGAACGGGGTTTCCCACACATACGGACCATATGTAGTCCAAATCTCCTTCTGAAACGATACAAAGCACTGTTCCTCTAACATCCAATGCTTGTCAGTTAAGATGAGAAACGTGTGAGCTTCGTGAACGATGTAGTTCGTTTGAGCTGAAAAGTGACTGCCCTTACCTGAAACGAAGTCTTGCTTGTAGGAAGACACAGAGCCTGGGATTTAACACCATTTATGAAGGGAAACACACAGCAGAGTTCTCATCCATTGATCACACTCTGCTTTAGAGCAAGAAGCACGCACATGCTTTCTAGAGTCTCTAAGACAGCAGGAAACGTGAGTGTGCTGAGAACAAAAGAGCGGTGTTTCCTACACATACGGACCATATCTAGTCCAACTCTGCTTCTGAAACTGATACAAAGCAATGGTCTTCTAACATCCAATGCTTGTTGTCAGTTAGGATGAAAAACGTGTGAGCTTCGTGAACGATGTAGTTCGTTTGAGCTGAAAAGTGACTGCCCTTACCTGAAACGAAATCTTGCTTGTAGGAAGACACAGAGCCTGGGATTTAACTCCATTTCTGAAGGGAAACACACAGCATGGTTCTCATCCATGGATCACACTCTGCTTTAGAGCGAGAAGCACGCTCTTGCTTTCTAGAGTCTCTAATACAGCAGGAAACCTGAGTGTGCTCAGAACAAAAGAACGGTGGTTCCTACACATACGGACCATTTGTAGTCCAAATCTGCTTCTGAAACTGATATAAAGCATTGGTCCTCTAACATCCAATGCTTCTCAGTTAAGATGAGAAACATGTGAGTTTCGTGAACGATGTAGGTCCTTTGAGGTATAAAGAAACTGCCCTTACCTGAAAGGAAGTGTTGCTTGTAGGAAGACTCAGAGCCTGGGATTTAACTCCATTTCTGAAGTGAAACACACAGCAAAGTTCTCATCCATTGATCACACTCTGCTTTAGAGCAAGAAGCTCGCTCTTGCTTTCTAGAGTCTCTAATACAGCAGGCAATCTGAGTGTGTCCAGAACAAAAGAACGGTGTTTCCCACACATACGGACCATATGTAGTCCAAATCTGCTTCTGAAACTGATACAAAGCACGGGTCCTCTAACATCCATGCTTGTCAGTTAAGATGAGAAACATGTGAGCTTCGTGAATGATGTAGTTCGTTTGAGCTGAAAAGTGACTACCCTTACCTGAAACGAATTCTTGCTTGTAGGAAGACACAGAGCCTGGGATTTAACTCCATTTCTGAAGGGAAACACACAGCATAGTTCTCATCCATGGATCACACTCTGCTTTAGAGCGAGAAGCACGCTCTTGCTTTCTAGAGTCTCTAATAAAGCAGGGAACATGAGTGTGCTGAGAACAAAAGAACGGTGTTTCCTACAAATACGGACCATATCTAGTTCAACTCTGCTTCTGAAACTGAAACAAACCACAGGTCCTCTAACAGACAATTCTTGTCAGGTAAGATCCGAAACGTGTGAGCTTCGTGAAAGATGTAGTTCGTTTGACCTGTAAAGTAACTGCACTTACCTGAAACGAAGTCTTGCTTGTAGGAAGACACAGAGCCTGGGAAATAGCTCCATTTCTGAAGGGAAACACACAGCATAGTTCTCATCCATGGATCACACTCTGCTTTAGAGCGAGAAGCACGCTCTTGCTTTCTAGAATCTCTAATACAGCAGGAAACCTGAGTGTGCTCAGAACAAAAGAACGGTATTTCCTACACATACGGACCATATCTAGTTCAACTCTGCTTCTGAAACTGAAACAAACCACAGGTCCTCTAACATCCAATGCTTGTCAGGTAAGATCCAAAACGTGTGAGCTTTGTGAACGATGTAGTTCATTTGACCTGTAAAGTAACTGCACTTACCTGAAACGAAATCTTGCTTGTAGGAAGACTCAGAGCCTGGGATTTAACTCCATTTCTGACAGGAAACACACAGCATGGTTCTCATCCATGGATCACACTCTGCTTTAGAGCGAGAAGCACCCTCTTGCTTTCTAGAGTCTCTAATACAGCAGGGAACCTGAGTGTGCTGAGAACAAAAGAACGGTATTTCCTACACATACGGACCATACCTAGTCCAACTCTGCTTCTGAAACTGATACAAAGCACTGGTCCTCTAACATCCAATGCTTGTCAGGTAGGATGAGAAACGTGTGAGCTTCGTGAATGATGTAGTTCGTTTGAGCTGTAAAGTAACTGCCCTTACCTGAAACGAAATCTTGCTTGTAGGAAGATACAGAGCCCGGGATTTAACTGCATTTCTGAAGGGAAACACACAGCATAGTTCTCATCCATGGATCACACTCTGCTTTAGAGCGAGAAGCACGCTCTTACTTTCTAGAGTCTCTAATAAACCAGGGTACCTGAGTGTGCTGAGAACAAAAGAACGGTGTTTCCTACACATACAGACCATATCTAGTTCAACTCTGCTTCTGAAACTGAAACAAACCACAGGTCCTCTAACATCCAATGCTTGTGAGGTAAGATCCGAAACATGTGAGCTTCGTGAACGATGTAGTTCATTTGACCTGTAAAGTAACTGCACTTACCTGAAACGAAATCTTGCTTGTAGGAAGACACCGAGCCTGGGATTTAGCTCCATTTCTGAAGGGAAACACACATCATAGTTCTCATCCATGGATCACACTCTGCTTTAGAGCAAGAAGCACGCTCTTGCTTTCTAGAGTCTCTAATACAGCAGGAAACCTGAGTGTGCTCAGAACAAAAGAACGGTGTTTCCTACACATACGGACCATTTGTAGTCCAAATCTGCTTCTGAAACTGATACAAAGCACTGGTCCTCGAACATCCAATGCTTGTCAGTTAAGATGAGAAACGTGTGAGTTTCGTGAACGATGTACTTCCTTTGAGGTATAAAGATACTGCCCTTACCTGAAAGGAAGTCTTGCTTGTAGGCAGACTCATAGCATGGGATTTCACTCCATTTCTGAAGTGAAACACACAGCAGAGTTCTCATCGAGTGATCACACTCTGCTTTAGAGCAAGAAGCTCGCTCTTGCTTTCTAGAGTCTCTAATACAGCAGGCAAACTGAGTGTGCCCAGAACAAAAGAACGGGGTTTCCCACACATACGGACCATATGTAGTCCAAATCTCCTTCTGAAACGATACAAAGCACTGTTCCTCTAACATCCAATGCTTGTCATTTAAGATGAGAAACGTGTGAGCTTCGTGAACGATGTAGTTCGTTTGAGCTGAAAAGTGACTGCCCTTACCTGAAACGAAATCTTGCTTGTAGGAAGACACAGAGCCTGGGATTTAACTCCATTTCTGAAGGGAAACACACAGCACGGTTCTCATCCATGGATCACACTCTGCTTTAGACCGAGAAGCACGCTCTTGCTTTCTAGAGTCTCTAATACAGCAGGAAACCTGAGTGTGCTCAGAACAAAAGAACGGTGTTTCCTACACATACGGACCATTTGTAGTCCAAATCTGCTTCTGAAACTGATATAAAGCATTGGTCCTCTAACATCCAATGCTTCTCAGTTAAGATGAGAAACATGTGAGTTTCGTGAACGATGTAGGTCCTTTGAGGTATAAAGAAACTGCCCTTACCTGAAAGGAAGTGTTGCTTGTAGGAAGACTCAGAGCCTGGGATTTAACTCCATTTCTGAAGTGAAACACACAGCAAAGTTCTCATCCATTGATCACACTCTGCTTTAGAGCAAGAAGCTCGCTCTTGCTTTCTAGAGTCTCTAATACAGCAGGCAATCTGAGTGTGTCCAGAACAAAAGAACGGTGTTTCCCACACATACGGACCATATGTAGTCCAAATCTGCTTCTGAAACTGATACAAAGCACGGGTCCTCTAACATCCATGCTTGTCAGTTAAGATGAGAAACATGTGAGCTTCGTGAATGATGTAGTTCGTTTGAGCTGAAAAGTGACTACCCTTACCTGAAACGAATTCTTGCTTGTAGGAAGACACAGAGCCTGGGATTTAACTCCATTTCTGAAGGGAAACACACAGCATAGTTCTCATCCATGGATCACACTCTGCTTTAGAGCGAGAAGCACCCTCTTGCTTTCTAGAGTCTCTAATAAAGCAGGGAACCTGAGTGTGCTGAGAACAAAAGAACGGTATTTTCTACACATACGGACCATACCTAGTCCAACTCTGCTTCTGAAACTGATACAAAGCACTGGTCCTCTAACATCCAATGCTTGTCAGGTAGGATGAGAAACGTGTGAGCTTCGTGAATGATGTAGTTCGTTTGAGCTGTAAAGTAACTGCCCTTACCTGAAACGAAATCTTGCTTGTAGGAAGATACAGAGCCCGGGATTTAACTGCATTTCTGAAGGGAAACACACAGCATAGTTCTCATCCATGGATCACACTCTGCTATAGAGCGAGAAGCACGCTCTTACTTTCTAGAGTCTCTAATAAACCAGGGAACCTGAGTGTGCTGAGAACAAAAGAACGGTGTTTCCTACACATACAGACCATATCTAGTTCAACTCTGCTTCTGAAACTGAAACAAACCACAGGTCCTCTAACATCCAATGCTTGTGAGGTAAGATCCGAAACATGTGATCTTCGTGAACGATGTAGTTCATTTGACCTGTAAAGTAACTGCACTTACCTGAAACGAAATCTTGCTTGTAGGAAGACACCGAGCCTGGGATTTAGCTCCATTTCTGAAGGGAAACACACATCATAGTTCTCATCCATGGATCACACTCTGCTTTAGAGCAAGAAGCACGCTCTTGCTTTCTAGAGTCTCTAATACAGCAGGAAACCTGAGTGTGCTCAGAACAAAAGAACGGTGTTTCCTACACATACGGACCATTTGTAGTCCAAATCTGCTTCTGAAAATGATACAAAGCACTGGTCCTCTAACATCCAATGCTTGTCAGTTAAGATGAGAAACGTGTGAGTTTCGTGAACGATGTACTTCCTTTGAGGTATAAAGATACTGCCCTTACCTGAAAGGAAGTCTTGCTTGTAGGCAGACTCATAGCATGGGATTTCACTCCATTTCTGAAGTGAAACACACAGCAGAGTTCTCATTGAGTGATCACACTCTGCTTTAGAGCAAGAAGCTCCCTCTTGCTTTCTAGAGTCTCTAATACAGCAGGCAATCTGAGTGTGCCCAGAACAAAAGAACGGGGTTTCCCACACATACGGACCATATGTAGTCCAAATCTCCTTCTGAAACGATACAAAGCACTGTTCCTCTAACATCCAATGCTTGTCAGTTAAGATGAGAAACGTGTGAGCTTCGTGAACGATGTAGTTCGTTTGAGCTGAAAAGTGACTGCCCTTACCTGAAACGAAGTCTTGCTTGTAGGAAGACACAGAGCCTGGGATTTAACACCATTTATGAAGGGAAACACACAGCAGAGTTCTCATCCATTGATCACACTCTGCTTTAGAGCAAGAAGCACGCACATGCTTTCTAGAGTCTCTAAGACAGCAGGAAACGTGAGTGTGCTGAGAACAAAAGAGCGGTGTTTCCTACACATACGGACCATATCTAGTCCAACTCTGCTTCTGAAACTGATACAAAGCAATGGTCTTCTAACATCCAATGCTTGTTGTCAGTTAGGATGAAAAACGTGTGAGCTTCGTGAACGATGTAGTTCGTTTGAGCTGAAAAGTGACTGCCCTTACCTGAAACGAAATCTTGCTTGTAGGAAGACACAGAGCCTGGGATTTAACTCCATTTCTGAAGGGAAACACACAGCATGGTTCTCATCCATGGATCACACTCTGCTTTAGAGCGAGAAGCACGCTCTTGCTTTCTAGAGTCTCTAATACAGCAGGAAACCTGAGTGTGCTCAGAACAAAAGAACGGTGGTTCCTACACATACGGACCATTTGTAGTCCAAATCTGCTTCTGAAACTGATATAAAGCATTGGTCCTCTAACATCCAATGCTTCTCAGTTAAGATGAGAAACATGTGAGTTTCGTGAACGATGTAGGTCCTTTGAGGTATAAAGAAACTGCCCTTACCTGAAAGGAAGTGTTGCTTGTAGGAAGACTCAGAGCCTGGGATTTAACTCCATTTCTGAAGTGAAACACACAGCAAAGTTCTCATCCATTGATCACACTCTGCTTTAGAGCAAGAAGCTCGCTCTTGCTTTCTAGAGTCTCTAATACAGCAGGCAATCTGAGTGTGTCCAGAACAAAAGAACGGTGTTTCCCACACATACGGACCATATGTAGTCCAAATCTGCTTCTGAAACTGATACAAAGCACGGGTCCTCTAACATCCATGCTTGTCAGTTAAGATGAGAAACATGTGAGCTTCGTGAATGATGTAGTTCGTTTGAGCTGAAAAGTGACTACCCTTACCTGAAACGAATTCTTGCTTGTAGGAAGACACAGAGCCTGGGATTTAACTCCATTTCTGAAGGGAAACACACAGCATAGTTCTCATCCATGGATCACACTCTGCTTTAGAGCGAGAAGCACGCTCTTGCTTTCTAGAGTCTCTAATAAAGCAGGGAACATGAGTGTGCTGAGAACAAAAGAACGGTGTTTCCTACAAATACGGACCATATCTAGTTCAACTCTGCTTCTGAAACTGAAACAAACCACAGGTCCTCTAACATCCAATGCTTGTGAGGTAAGATCCGAAACATGTGATCTTCGTGAACGATGTAGTTCATTTGACCTGTAAAGTAACTGCACTTACCTGAAACGAAATCTTGCTTGTAGGAAGACACCGAGCCTGGGATTTAGCTCCATTTCTGAAGGGAAACACACATCATAGTTCTCATCCATGGATCACACTCTGCTTTAGAGCAAGAAGCACGCTCTTGCTTTCTAGAGTCTCTAATACAGCAGGAAACCTGAGTGTGCTCAGAACAAAAGAACGGTGTTTCCTACACATACGGACCATTTGTAGTCCAAATCTGCTTCTGAAAATGATACAAAGCACTGGTCCTCTAACATCCAATGCTTGTCAGTTAAGATGAGAAACGTGTGAGTTTCGTGAACGATGTACTTCCTTTGAGGTATAAAGATACTGCCCTTACCTGAAAGGAAGTCTTGCTTGTAGGCAGACTCATAGCATGGGATTTCACTCCATTTCTGAAGTGAAACACACAGCAGAGTTCTCATTGAGTGATCACACTCTGCTTTAGAGCAAGAAGCTCCCTCTTGCTTTCTAGAGTCTCTAATACAGCAGGCAATCTGAGTGTGCCCAGAACAAAAGAACGGGGTTTCCCACACATACGGACCATATGTAGTCCAAATCTCCTTCTGAAACGATACAAAGCACTGTTCCTCTAACATCCAATGCTTGTCAGTTAAGATGAGAAACGTGTGAGCTTCGTGAACGATGTAGTTCGTTTGAGCTGAAAAGTGACTGCCCTTACCTGAAACGAAGTCTTGCTTGTAGGAAGACACAGAGCCTGGGATTTAACACCATTTATGAAGGGAAACACACAGCAGAGTTCTCATCCATTGATCACACTCTGCTTTAGAGCAAGAAGCACGCACATGCTTTCTAGAGTCTCTAAGACAGCAGGAAACGTGAGTGTGCTGAGAACAAAAGAGCGGTGTTTCCTACACATACGGACCATATCTAGTCCAACTCTGCTTCTGAAACTGATACAAAGCAATGGTCTTCTAACATCCAATGCTTGTTGTCAGTTAGGATGAAAAACGTGTGAGCTTCGTGAACGATGTAGTTCGTTTGAGCTGAAAAGTGACTGCCCTTACCTGAAACGAAATCTTGCTTGTAGGAAGACACAGAGCCTGGGATTTAACTCCATTTCTGAAGGGAAACACACAGCATGGTTCTCATCCATGGATCACACTCTGCTTTAGAGCGAGAAGCACGCTCTTGCTTTCTAGAGTCTCTAATACAGCAGGAAACCTGAGTGTGCTCAGAACAAAAGAACGGTGGTTCCTACACATACGGACCATTTGTAGTCCAAATCTGCTTCTGAAACTGATATAAAGCATTGGTCCTCTAACATCCAATGCTTCTCAGTTAAGATGAGAAACATGTGAGTTTCGTGAACGATGTAGGTCCTTTGAGGTATAAAGAAACTGCCCTTACCTGAAAGGAAGTGTTGCTTGTAGGAAGACTCAGAGCCTGGGATTTAACTCCATTTCTGAAGTGAAACACACAGCAAAGTTCTCATCCATTGATCACACTCTGCTTTAGAGCAAGAAGCTCGCTCTTGCTTTCTAGAGTCTCTAATACAGCAGGCAATCTGAGTGTGTCCAGAACAAAAGAACGGTGTTTCCCACACATACGGACCATATGTAGTCCAAATCTGCTTCTGAAACTGATACAAAGCACGGGTCCTCTAACATCCATGCTTGTCAGTTAAGATGAGAAACATGTGAGCTTCGTGAATGATGTAGTTCGTTTGAGCTGAAAAGTGACTACCCTTACCTGAAACGAATTCTTGCTTGTAGGAAGACACAGAGCCTGGGATTTAACTCCATTTCTGAAGGGAAACACACAGCATAGTTCTCATCCATGGATCACACTCTGCTTTAGAGCGAGAAGCACCCTCTTGCTTTCTAGAGTCTCTAATACAGCAGGGAACCTGAGTGTGCTGAGAACAAAAGAACGGTATTTTCTACACATACGGACCATACCTAGTCCAACTCTGCTTCTGAAACTGATACAAAGCACTGGTCCTCTAACATCCAATGCTTGTCAGGTAGGATGAGAAACGTGTGAGCTTCGTGAATGATGTAGTTCGTTTGAGCTGTAAAGTAACTGCCCTTACCTGAAACGAAATCTTGCTTGTAGGAAGATACAGAGCCCGGGATTTAACTGCATTTCTGAAGGGAAACACACAGCATAGTTCTCATCCATGGATCACACTCTGCTTTAGAGCGAGAAGCACGCTCTTACTTTCTAGAGTCTCTAATAAACCAGGGAACCTGAGTGTGCTGAGAACAAAAGAACGGTGTTTCCTACACATACAGACCATATCTAGTTCAACTCTGCTTCTGAAACTGAAACAAACCACAGGTCCTCTAACATCCAATGCTTGTGAGGTAAGATCCGAAACATGTGATCTTCGTGAACGATGTAGTTCATTTGACCTGTAAAGTAACTGCACTTACCTGAAACGAAATCTTGCTTGTAGGAAGACACCGAGCCTGGGATTTAGCTCCATTTCTGAAGGGAAACACACATCATAGTTCTCATCCATGGATCACACTCTGCTTTAGAGCAAGAAGCACGCTCTTGCTTTCTAGAGTCTCTAATACAGCAGGAAACCTGAGTGTGCTCAGAACAAAAGAACGGTGTTTCCTACACATACGGACCATTTGTAGTCCAAATCTGCTTCTGAAAATGATACAAAGCACTGGTCCTCTAACATCCAATGCTTGTCAGTTAAGATGAGAAACGTGTGAGTTTCGTGAACGATGTACTTCCTTTGAGGTATAAAGATACTGCCCTTACCTGAAAGGAAGTCTTGCTTGTAGGCAGACTCATAGCATGGGATTTCACTCCATTTCTGAAGTGAAACACACAGCAGAGTTCTCATCGAGTGATCACACTCTGCTTTAGAGCAAGAAGCTCCCTCTTGCTTTCTAGAGTCTCTAATACAGCAGGCAATCTGAGTGTGCCCAGAACAAAAGAACGGGGTTTCCCACACATACGGACCATATGTAGTCCAAATCTCCTTCTGAAGCGATACAAAGCACTGTTCCTCTAACATCCAATGCTTGTCAGTTAAGATGAGAAACGTGTGAGCTTCGTGAACGATGTAGTTCGTTTGAGCTGAAAAGTGACTGCCCTTACCTGAAACGAAGTCTTGCTTGTAGGAAGACACAGAGCCTGGGATTTAACACCATTTATGAAGGGAAACACACAGCAGAGTTCTCATCCACTGATCACACTCTGCTTTAGAGCAAGAAGCACGCACATGCTTTCTAGAGTCTCTAAGACAGCAGGAAACGTGAGTGTGCTGAGAACAAAAGAGCGGTGTTTCCTACACATACGGACCATATCTAGTCCAACTCTGCTTCTGAAACTGATACAAAGCAATGGTCTTCTAACATCCAATGCTTGTTGTCAGTTAGGATGAAAAACGTGTGAGCTTCGTGAACGATGTAGTTCGTTTGAGCTGAAAAGTGACTGCCCTTACCTGAAACGAAATCTTGCTTGTAGGAAGACACAGAGCCTGGGATTTAACTCCATTTCTGAAGGGAAACACACAGCATGGTTCTCATCCATGGATCACACTCTGCTTTAGAGCGAGAAGCACGCTCTTGCTTTCTAGACTCTCTAATACAGCAGGAAACCTGAGTGTGCTCAGAACAAAAGAACGGTGGTTCCTACACATACGGACCATTTGTAGTCCAAATCTGCTTCTGAAACTGATATAAAGCATTGGTCCTCTAACATCCAATGCTTCTCAGTTAAGATGAGAAACATGTGAGTTTCGTGAACGATGTAGGTCCTTTGAGGTATAAAGAAACTGCCCTTACCTGAAAGGAAGTGTTGCTTGTAGGAAGACTCAGAGCCTGGGATTTAACTCCATTTCTGAAGTGAAACACACAGCAAAGTTCTCATCCATTGATCACACTCTGCTTTAGAGCAAGAAGCTCGCTCTTGCTTTCTAGAGTCTCTAATACAGCAGGCAATCTGAGTGTGTCCAGAACAAAAGAACGGTGTTTCCCACACATACGGACCATATGTAGTCCAAATCTGCTTCTGAAACTGATACAAAGCACGGGTCCTCTAACATCCATGCTTGTCAGTTAAGATGAGAAACATGTGAGCTTCGTGAATGATGTAGTTCGTTTGAGCTGAAAAGTGACTACCCTTACCTGAAACGAATTCTTGCTTGTAGGAAGACACAGAGCCTGGGATTTAAGTCCATTTCTGAAGGGAAACACACAGCATAGTTCTCATCCATGGATCACACTCTGCTTTAGAGCGAGAAGCACGCTCTTGCTTTCTAGAGTCTCTAATAAAGCAGGGAACATGAGTGTGCTGAGAACAAAAGAACGGTGTTTACTACAAATACGGACCATATCTAGTTCAACTCTGCTTCTGAAACTGAAACAAACCACAGGTCCTCTAACAGACAATTCTTGTCAGGTAAGATCCGAAACGTGTGAGCTTCGTGAAAGATGTAGTTCGTTTGACCTGTAAAGTAACTGCACTTACCTGAAACGAAGTCTTGCTTGTAGGAAGACACAGAGCCTGGGAAATAGCTCCATTTCTGAAGGGAAACACACAGCATAGTTCTCATCCATGGATCACACTCTGCTTTAGAGCGAGAAGCACGCTCTTGCTTTCTAGAATCTCTAATACAGCAGGAAACCTGAGTGTGCTCAGAACAAAAGAACGGTGTTTCCTACACATACGGACCATATCTAGTTCAACTCTGCTTCTGAAACTGAAACAAACCACAGGTCCTCTAACATCCAATGCTTGTCAGGTAAGATCCAAAACGTGTGAGCTTTGTGAACGATGTAGTTCATTTGACCTGTAAAGTAACTGCACTTACCTGAAACGAAATCTTGCTTGTAGGAAGACTCAGAGACTGGGATTTAACTCCATTTCTGAAGTGAAACACACAGCAGAGTTCTCATCCATTGATCACACTCTGCTTTAGAGCAAGAAGCACGCTCTTGCTTTCTAGAGGCTCTAAGACAGCAGGAAACGTTAGTGTGCTGAGAACAAAAGAACGATGTTGCCTACACATACGGACAATTTGTAGTCCAAATCTGCTTCTGAAACTGATGCAAAGCACTGGTCCTCTAACATCCAATGCTTGTCAGTTAAGATGAGAAACGTGTGAGTTTCGTGAACGATGTACTTCCTTTGAGGTATAAAGATACTGCCCTTACCTGAAAGGAAGTCTTGCTTGTAGGCAGACTCATAGCATGGGATTTCACTCCATTTCTGAAGTGAAACACACAGCAGAGTTCTCATCGAGTGATCACATTCTGCTTTAGAGCAAGAAGCTCGCTCTTGCTTTCTAGAGTCTCTAATACAGCAGGCAAACTGAGTGTGCCCAGAACAAAAGAACGGGGTTTCCCACACATACGGACCATATGTAGTCCAAATCTCCTTCTGAAACGATACAAAGCACTGTTCCTCTAACATCCAATGCTTGTCAGTTAAGATGAGAAACGTGTGAGCTTCGTGAACGATGTAGTTCGTTTGAGCTGAAAAGTGACTGCCCTTACCTGAAACGAAATCTTGCTTGTAGGAAGACACAGAGCCTGGGATTTAACTCCATTTCTGAAGGGAAACACACAGCACGGTTCTCATCCATGGATCACACTCTGCTTTAGACCGAGAAGCACGCTCTTGCTTTCTAGAGTCTCTAATACAGCAGGAAACCTGAGTGTGCTCAGAACAAAAGAACGGTGTTTCCTACACATACGGACCATTTGTAGTCCAAATCTGCTTCTGAAACTGATATAAAGCATTGGTCCTCTAACATCCAATGCTTCTCAGTTAAGATGAGAAACATGTGAGTTTCGTGAACGATGTAGGTCCTTTGAGGTATAAAGAAACTGCCCTTACCTGAAAGGAAGTGTTGCTTGTAGGAAGACTCAGAGCCTGGGATTTAACTCCATTTCTGAAGTGAAACACACAGCAAAGTTCTCATCCATTGATCACACTCTGCTTTAGAGCAAGAAGCTCGCTCTTGCTTTCTAGAGTCTCTAATACAGCAGGCAATCTGAGTGTGTCCAGAACAAAAGAACGGTGTTTCCCACACATACGGACCATATGTAGTCCAAATCTGCTTCTGAAACTGATACAAAGCACGGGTCCTCTAACATCCATGCTTGTCAGTTAAGATGAGAAACATGTGAGCTTCGTGAATGATGTAGTTCGTTTGAGCTGAAAAGTGACTACCCTTACCTGAAACGAATTCTTGCTTGTAGGAAGACACAGAGCCTGGGATTTAACTCCATTTCTGAAGGGAAACACACAGCATAGTTCTCATCCATGGATCACACTCTGCTTTAGAGCGAGAAGCACCCTCTTGCTTTCTAGAGTCTCTAATACAGCAGGGAACCTGAGTGTGCTGAGAACAAAAGAACGGTATTTTCTACACATACGGACCATACCTAGTCCAACTCTGCTTCTGAAACTGATACAAAGCACTGGGCCTCTAACATCCAATGCTTGTCAGGTAGGATGAGAAACGTGTGAGCTTCGTGAATGATGTAGTTCGTTTGAGCTGTAAAGTAACTGCCCTTACCTGAAACGAAATCTTGCTTGTAGGAAGATACAGAGCCCGGGATTTAACTGCATTTCTGAAGGGAAACACACAGCATAGTTCTCATCCATGGATCACACTCTGCTATAGAGCGAGAAGCACGCTCTTACTTTCTAGAGTCTCTAATAAACCAGGGAACCTGAGTGTGCTGAGAACAAAAGAACGGTGTTTCCTACACATACAGACCATATCTAGTTCAACTCTGCTTCTGAAACTGAAACAAACCACAGGTCCTCTAACATCCAATGCTTGTGAGGTAAGATCCGAAACATGTGATCTTCGTGAACGATGTAGTTCATTTGACCTGTAAAGTAACTGCACTTACCTGAAACGAAATCTTGCTTGTAGGAAGACACCGAGCCTGGGATTTAGCTCCATTTCTGAAGGGAAACACACATCATAGTTCTCATCCATGGATCACACTCTGCTTTAGAGCAAGAAGCACGCTCTTGCTTTCTAGAGTCTCTAATACAGCAGGAAACCTGAGTGTGCTCAGAACAAAAGAACGGTGTTTCCTACACATACGGACCATTTGTAGTCCAAATCTGCTTCTGAAAATGATACAAAGCACTGGTCCTCTAACATCCAATGCTTGTCAGTTAAGATGAGAAACGTGTGAGTTTCGTGAACAATGTACTTCCTTTGAGGTATAAAGATACTGCCCTTACCTGAAAGGAAGTCTTGCTTGTAGGCAGACTCATAGCATGGGATTTCACTCCATTTCTGAAGTGAAACACACAGCAGAGTTCTCATCGAGTGATCACACTCTGCTTTAGAGCAAGAAGCTCCCTCTTGCTTTCTAGAGTCTCTAATACAGCAGGCAATCTGAGTGTGCCCAGAACAAAAGAACGGGGTTTCCCACACATACGGACCATATGTAGTCCAAATCTCCTTCTGAAACGATACAAAGCACTGTTCCTCTAACATCCAATGCTTGTCAGTTAAGATGAGAAACGTGTGAGCTTCGTGAACGATGTAGTTCGTTTGAGCTGAAAAGTGACTGCCCTTACCTGAAACGAAGTCTTGCTTGTAGGAAGACACAGAGCCTGGGATTTAACACCATTTATGAAGGGAAACACACAGCAGAGTTCTCATCCATTGATCACACTCTGCTTTAGAGCAAGAAGCACGCACATGCTTTCTAGAGTCTCTAAGACAGCAGGAAACGTGAGTGTGCTGAGAACAAAAGAGCGGTGTTTCCTACACATACGGACCATATCTAGTCCAACTCTGCTTCTGAAACTGATACAAAGCAATGGTCTTCTAACATCCAATGCTTGTTGTCAGTTAGGATGAAAAACGTGTGAGCTTCGTGAACGATGTAGTTCGTTTGAGCTGAAAAGTGACTGCCCTTACCTGAAACGAAATCTTGCTTGTAGGAAGACACAGAGCCTGGGATTTAACTCCATTTCTGAAGGGAAACACACAGCATGGTTCTCATCCATGGATCACACTCTGCTTTAGAGCGAGATGCACGCTCTTGCTTTCTAGAGTCTCTAATACAGCAGGAAACCTGAGTGTGCTCAGAACAAAAGAACGGTGGTTCCTACACATACGGACCATTTGTAGTCCAAATCTGCTTCTGAAACTGATATAAAGCATTGGTCCTCTAACATCCAATGCTTCTCAGTTAAGATGAGAAACATGTGAGTTTCGTGAACGATGTAGGTCCTTTGAGGTATAAAGAAACTGCCCTTACCTGAAAGGAAGTGTTGCTTGTAGGAAGACTCAGAGCCTGGGATTTAACTCCATTTCTGAAGTGAAACACACAGCAAAGTTCTCATCCATTGATCACACTCTGCTTTAGAGCAAGAAGCTCGCTCTTGCTTTCTAGAGTCTCTAATACAGCAGGCAATCTGAGTGTGTCCAGAACAAAAGAACGGTGTTTCCCACACATACGGACCATATGTAGTCCAAATCTGCTTCTGAAACTGATACAAAGCACGGGTCCTCTAACATCCATGCTTGTCAGTTAAGATGAGAAACATGTGAGCTTCGTGAATGATGTAGTTCGTTTGAGCTGAAAAGTGACTACCCTTACCTGAAACGAATTCTTGCTTGTAGGAAGACACAGAGCCTGGGATTTAACTCCATTTCTGAAGGGAAACACACAGCATAGTTCTCATCCATGGATCACACTCTGCTTTAGAGCGAGAAGCACCCTCTTGCTTTCTAGAGTCTCTAATACAGCAGGGAACCTGAGTGTGCTGAGAACAAAAGAACGGTATTTTCTACACATACGGACCATACCTAGTCCAACTCTGCTTCTGAAACTGATACAAAGCACTGGTCCTCTAACATCCAATGCTTGTCAGGTAGGATGAGAAACGTGTGAGCTTCGTGAATGATGTAGTTCGTTTGAGCTGTAAAGTAACTGCCCTTACCTGAAACGAAATCTTGCTTGTAGGAAGATACAGAGCCCGGGATTTAACTGCATTTCTGAAGGGAAACACACAGCATAGTTCTCATCCATGGATCACACTCTGCTTTAGAGCGAGAAGCACGCTCTTACTTTCTAGAGTCTCTAATAAACCAGGGAACCTGAGTGTGCTGAGAACAAAAGAACGGTGTTTCCTACACATACAGACCATATCTAGTTCAACTCTGCTTCTGAAACTGAAACAAACCACAGGTCCTCTAACATCCAATGCTTGTGAGGTAAGATCCGAAACATGTGATCTTCGTGAACGATGTAGTTCATTTGACCTGTAAAGTAACTGCACTTACCTGAAACGAAATCTTGCTTGTAGGAAGACACCGAGCCTGGGATTTAGCTCCATTTCTGAAGGGAAACACACATCATAGTTCTCATCCATGGATCACACTCTGCTTTAGAGCAAGAAGCACGCTCTTGCTTTCTAGAGTCTCTAATACAGCAGGAAACCTGAGTGTGCTCAGAACAAAAGAACGGTGTTTCCTACACATACGGACCATTTGTAGTCCAAATCTGCTTCTGAAAATGATACAAAGCACTGGTCCTCTAACATCCAATGCTTGTCAGTTAAGATGAGAAACGTGTGAGTTTCGTGAACGATGTACTTCCTTTGAGGTATAAAGATACTGCCCTTACCTGAAAGGAAGTCTTGCTTGTAGGCAGACTCATAGCATGGGATTTCACTCCATTTCTGAAGTGAAATACACAGCAGAGTTCTCATCGAGTGATCACACTCTGCTTTAGAGCAAGAAGCTCCCTCTTGCTTTCTAGAGTCTCTAATACAGCAGGCAATCTGAGTGTGCCCAGAACAAAAGAACGGGGTTTCCCACACATACGGACCATATGTAGTCCAAATCTCCTTCTGAAACGATACAAAGCACTGTTCCTCTAACATCCAATGCTTGTCAGTTAAGATGAGAAACGTGTGAGCTTCGTGAACGATGTAGTTCGTTTGAGCTGAAAAGTGACTGCCCTTACCTGAAACGAAGTCTTGCTTGTAGGAAGACACAGAGCCTGGGATTTAACACCATTTATGAAGGGAAACACACAGCAGAGTTCTCATCCACTGATCACACTCTGCTTTAGAGCAAGAAGCACGCACATGCTTTCTAGAGTCTCTAAGACAGCAGGAAACGTGAGTGTGCTGAGAACAAAAGAGCGGTGTTTCCTACACATACGGACCATATCTAGTCCAACTCTGCTTCTGAAACTGATACAAAGCAATGGTCTTCTAACATCCAATGCTTTTTGTCAGTTAGGATGAAAAACGTGTGAGCTTCGTGAACGATGTAGTTCGTTTGAGCTGAAAAGTGACTGCCCTTACCTGAAACGAAATCTTGCTTGTAGGAAGACACAGAGCCTGGGATTTAACTCCATTTCTGAAGGGAAACACACAGCATGGTTCTCATCCATGGATCACACTCTGCTTTAGAGCGAGAAGCACGCTCTTGCTTTCTAGACTCTCTAATACAGCAGGAAACCTGAGTGTGCTCAGAACAAAAGAACGGTGGTTCCTACACATACGGACCATTTGTAGTCCAAATCTGCTTCTGAAACTGATATAAAGCATTGGTCCTCTAACATCCAATGCTTCTCAGTTAAGATGAGAAACATGTGAGTTTCGTGAACGATGTAGGTCCTTTGAGGTATAAAGAAACTGCCCTTACCTGAAAGGAAGTGTTGCTTGTAGGAAGACTCAGAGCCTGGGATTTAACTCCATTTCTGAAGTGAAACACACAGCAAAGTTCTCATCCATTGATCACACTCTGCTTTAGAGCAAGAAGCTCGCTCTTGCTTTCTAGAGTCTCTAATACAGCAGGCAATCTGAGTGTGTCCAGAACAAAAGAACGGTGTTTCCCACACATACGGACCATATGTAGTCCAAATCTGCTTCTGAAACTGATACAAAGCACGGGTCCTCTAACATCCATGCTTGTCAGTTAAGATGAGAAACATGTGAGCTTCGTGAATGATGTAGTTCGTTTGAGCTGAAAAGTGACTACCCTTACCTGAAACGAATTCTTGCTTGTAGGAAGACACAGAGCCTGGGATTTAACTCCATTTCTGAAGGGAAACACACAGCATAGTTCTCATCCATGGATCACACTCTGCTTTAGAGCGAGAAGCACCCTCTTGCTTTCTAGAGTCTCTAATACAGCAGGGAACCTGAGTGTGCTGAGAACAAAAGAACGGTATTTTCTACACATACAGACCATACCTAGTCCAACTCTGCTTCTGAAACTGATACAAAGCACTGGTCCTCTAACATCCAATGCTTGTCAGGTAGGATGAAAAACGTGTGAGCTTCGTGAATGATGTAGTTCGTTTGAGCTGTAAAGTAACTGCCCTTACCTGAAACGAAATCTTGCTTGTAGGAAGATACAGAGCCCGGGATTTAACTGCATTTCTGAAGGGAAACACACAGCATAGTTCTCATCCATGGATCACACTCTGCTATAGAGCGAGAAGCACGCTCTTACTTTCTAGAGTCTCTAATAAACCAGGGAACCTGAGTGTGCTGAGAACAAAAGAACGGTGTTTCCTACACATACAGACCATATCTAGTTCAACTCTGCTTCTGAAACTGAAACAAACCACAGGTCCTCTAACATCCAATGCTTGTGAGGTAAGATCCGAAACATGTGATCTTCGTGAACGATGTAGTTCATTTGACCTGTAAAGTAACTGCACTTACCTGAAACGAAATCTTGCTTGTAGGAAGACACCGAGCCTGGGATTTAGCTCCATTTCTGAAGGGAAACACACATCATAGTTCTCATCCATGGATCACACTCTGCTTTAGAGCAAGAAGCACGCTCTTGCTTTCTAGAGTCTCTAATACAGCAGGAAACCTGAGTGTGCTCAGAACAAAAGAACGGTGTTTCCTACACATACGGACCATTTGTAGTCCAAATCTGCTTCTGAAAATGATACAAAGCACTGGTCCTCTAACATCCAATGCTTGTCAGTTAAGATGAGAAACGTGTGAGTTTCGTGAACGATGTACTTCCTTTGAGGTATAAAGATACTGCCCTTACCTGAAAGGAAGTCTTGCTTGTAGGCAGACTCATAGCATGGGATTTCACTCCATTTCTGAAGTGAAACACACAGCAGAGTTCTCATCGAGTGATCACACTCTGCTTTAGAGCAAGAAGCTCCCTCTTGCTTTCTAGAGTCTCTAATACAGCAGGCAATCTGAGTGTGCCCAGAACAAAAGAACGGGGTTTCCCACACATACGGACCATATGTAGTCCAAATCTCCTTCTGAAACGATACAAAGCACTGTTCCTCTAACATCCAATGCTTGTCAGTTAAGATGAGAAACGTGTGAGCTTCGTGAACGATGTAGTTCGTTTGAGCTGAAAAGTGACTGCCCTTACCTGAAACGAAGTCTTGCTTGTAGGAAGACACAGAGCCTGGGATTTAACACCATTTATGAAGGGAAACACACAGCAGAGTTCTCATCCATTGATCACACTCTGCTTTAGAGCAAGAAGCACGCACATGCTTTCTAGAGTCTCTAAGACAGCAGGAAACGTGAGTGTGCTGAGAACAAAAGAGCGGTGTTTCCTACACATACGGACCATATCTAGTCCAACTCTGCTTCTGAAACTGATACAAAGCAATGGTCTTCTAACATCCAATGCTTGTTGTCAGTTAGGATGAAAAACGTGTGAGCTTCGTGAACGATGTAGTTCGTTTGAGCTGAAAAGTGACTGCCCTTACCTGAAACGAAATCTTGCTTGTAGGAAGACACAGAGCCTGGGATTTAACTCCATTTCTGAAGGGAAACACACAGCATGGTTCTCATCCATGGATCACACTCTGCTTTAGAGCGAGAAGCACGCTCTTGCTTTCTAGAGTCTCTAATACAGCAGGAAACCTGAGTGTGCTCAGAACAAAAGAACGGTGGTTCCTACACATACGGACCATTTGTAGTCCAAATCTGCTTCTGAAACTGATATAAAGCATTGGTCCTCTAACATCCAATGCTTCTCAGTTAAGATGAGAAACATGTGAGTTTCGTGAACGATGTAGGTCCTTTGAGGTATAAAGAAACTGCCCTTACCTGAAAGGAAGTGTTGCTTGTAGGAAGACTCAGAGCCTGGGATTTAACTCCATTTCTGAAGTGAAACACACAGCAAAGTTCTCATCCATTGATCACACTCTGCTTTAGAGCAAGAAGCTCGCTCTTGCTTTCTAGAGTCTCTAATACAGCAGGCAATCTGAGTGTGTCCAGAACAAAAGAACGGTGTTTCCCACACATACGGACCATATGTAGTCCAAATCTGCTTCTGAAACTGATACAAAGCACGGGTCCTCTAACATCCATGCTTGTCAGTTAAGATGAGAAACATGTGAGCTTCGTGAATGATGTAGTTCGTTTGAGCTGAAAAGTGACTACCCTTACCTGAAACGAATTCTTGCTTGTAGGAAGACACAGAGCCTGGGATTTAACTCCATTTCTGAAGGGAAACACACAGCATAGTTCTCATCCATGGATCACACTCTGCTTTAGAGCGAGAAGCACGCTCTTGCTTTCTAGAGTCTCTAATAAAGCAGGGAACATGAGTGTGCTGAGAACAAAAGAACGGTGTTTCCTACAAATACGGACCATATCTAGTTCAACTCTGCTTCTGAAACTGAAACAAACCACAGGTCCTCTAACAGACAATTCTTGTCAGGTAAGATCCGAAACGTGTGAGCTTCGTGAAAGATGTAGTTCGTTTGACCTGTAAAGTAACTGCACTTACCTGAAACGAAGTCTTGCTTGTAGGAAGACACAGAGCCTGGGAAATAGCTCCATTTCTGAAGGGAAACACACAGCATAGTTCTCATCCATGGATCACACTCTGCTTTAGAGCGAGAAGCACGCTCTTGCTTTCTAGAATCTCTAATACAGCAGGAAACCTGAGTGTGCTCAGAACAAAAGAACGGTGTTTCCTACACATACGGACCATATCTAGTTCAACTCTGCTTCTGAAACTGAAACAAACCACAGGTCCTCTAACATCCAATGCTTGTCAGGTAAGATCCAAAACGTGTGAGCTTTGTGAACGATGTAGTTCATTTGACCTGTAAAGTAACTGCACTTACCTGAAACGAAATCTTGCTTGTAGGAAGACTCAGAGACTGGGATTTAACTCCATTTCTGAAGTGAAACACACAGCAGAGTTCTCATCCATTGATCACACTCTGCTTTAGAGCAAGAAGCACGCTCTTGCTTTCTAGAGGCTCTAAGACAGCAGGAAACGTTAGTGTGCTGAGAACAAAAGAACGATGTTGCCTACACATACGGACAATTTGTAGTCCAAATCTGCTTCTGAAACTGATGCAAAGCACTGGTCCTCTAACATCCAATGCTTGTCAGTTAAGATGAGAAACGTGTGAGTTTCGTGAACGATGTACTTCCTTTGAGGTATAAAGATACTGCCCTTACCTGAAAGGAAGTCTTGCTTGTAGGCAGACTCATAGCATGGGATTTCACTCCATTTCTGAAGTGAAACACACAGCAGAGTTCTCATCGAGTGATCACACTCTGCTTTAGAGCAAGAAGCTCGCTCTTGCTTTCTAGAGTCTCTAATACAGCAGGCAAACTGAGTGTGCCCAGAACAAAAGAACGGGGTTTCCCACACATACGGACCATATGTAGTCCAAATCTCCTTCTGAAACGATACAAAGCACTGTTCCTCTAACATCCAATGCTTGTCAGTTAAGATGAGAAACGTGTGAGCTTCGTGAACGATGTAGTTCGTTTGAGCTGAAAAGTGACTGCCCTTACCTGAAACGAAATCTTGCTTGTAGGAAGACACAGAGCCTGGGATTTAACTCCATTTCTGAAGGGAAACACACAGCACGGTTCTCATCCATGGATCACACTCTGCTTTAGACCGAGAAGCACGCTCTTGCTTTCTAGAGTCTCTAATACAGCAGGAAACCTGAGTGTGCTCAGAACAAAAGAACGGTGTTTCCTACACATACGGACCATTTGTAGTCCAAATCTGCTTCTGAAACTGATATAAAGCATTGGTCCTCTAACATCCAATGCTTCTCAGTTAAGATGAGAAACATGTGAGTTTCGTGAACGATGTAGGTCCTTTGAGGTATAAAGAAACTGCCCTTACCTGAAAGGAAGTGTTGCTTGTAGGAAGACTCAGAGCCTGGGATTTAACTCCATTTCTGAAGTGAAACACACAGCAAAGTTCTCATCCATTGATCACACTCTGCTTTAGAGCAAGAAGCTCGCTCTTGCTTTCTAGAGTCTCTAATACAGCAGGCAATCTGAGTGTGTCCAGAACAAAAGAACGGTGTTTCCCACACATACGGACCATATGTAGTCCAAATCTGCTTCTGAAACTGATACAAAGCACGGGTCCTCTAACATCCATGCTTGTCAGTTAAGATGAGAAACATGTGAGCTTCGTGAATGATGTAGTTCGTTTGAGCTGAAAAGTGACTACCCTTACCTGAAACGAATTCTTGCTTGTAGGAAGACACAGAGCCTGGGATTTAACTCCATTTCTGAAGGGAAACACACAGCATAGTTCTCATCCATGGATCACACTCTGCTTTAGAGCGAGAAGCACCCTCTTGCTTTCTAGAGTCTCTAATACAGCAGGGAACCTGAGTGTGCTGAGAACAAAAGAACGGTATTTTCTACACATACGGACCATACCTAGTCCAACTCTGCTTCTGAAACTGATACAAAGCACTGGTCCTCTAACATCCAATGCTTGTCAGGTAGGATGAGAAACGTGTGAGCTTCGTGAATGATGTAGTTCGTTTGAGCTGTAAAGTAACTGCCCTTACCTGAAACGAAATCTTGCTTGTAGGAAGATACAGAGCCCGGGATTTAACTGCATTTCTGAAGGGAAACACACAGCATAGTTCTCATCCATGGATCACACTCTGCTATAGAGCGAGAAGCACGCTCTTACTTTCTAGAGTCTCTAATAAACCAGGGAACCTGAGTGTGCTGAGAACAAAAGAACGGTGTTTCCTACACATACAGACCATATCTAGTTCAACTCTGCTTCTGAAACTGAAACAAACCACAGGTCCTCTAACATCCAATGCTTGTGAGGTAAGATCCGAAACATGTGATCTTCGTGAACGATGTAGTTCATTTGACCTGTAAAGTAACTGCACTTACCTGAAACGAAATCTTGCTTGTAGGAAGACACCGAGCCTGGGATTTAGCTCCATTTCTGAAGGGAAACACACATCATAGTTCTCATCCATGGATCACACTCTGCTTTAGAGCAAGAAGCACGCTCTTGCTTTCTAGAGTCTCTAATACAGCAGGAAACCTGAGTGTGCTCAGAACAAAAGAACGGTGTTTCCTACACATACGGACCATTTGTAGTCCAAATCTGCTTCTGAAAATGATACAAAGCACTGGTCCTCTAACATCCAATGCTTGTCAGTTAAGATGAGAAACGTGTGAGTTTCGTGAACGATGTACTTCCTTTGAGGTATAAAGATACTGCCCTTACCTGAAAGGAAGTCTTGCTTGTAGGCAGACTCATAGCATGGGATTTCACTCCATTTCTGAAGTGAAACACACAGCAGAGTTCTCATCGAGTGATCACACTCTGCTTTAGAGCAAGAAGCTCCCTCTTGCTTTCTAGAGTCTCTAATACAGCAGGCAATCTGAGTGTGCCCAGAACAAAAGAACGGGGTTTCCCACACATACGGACCATATGTAGTCCAAATCTCCTTCTGAAACGATACAAAGCACTGTTCCTCTAACATCCAATGCTTGTCAGTTAAGATGAGAAACGTGTGAGCTTCGTGAACGATGTAGTTCGTTTGAGCTGAAAAGTGACTGCCCTTACCTGAAACGAAGTCTTGCTTGTAGGAAGACACAGAGCCTGGGATTTAACACCATTTATGAAGGGAAACACACAGCAGAGTTCTCATCCATTGATCACACTCTGCTTTAGAGCAAGAAGCACGCACATGCTTTCTAGAGTCTCTAAGACAGCAGGAAACGTGAGTGTGCTGAGAACAAAAGAGCGGTGTTTCCTACACATACGGACCATATCTAGTCCAACTCTGCTTCTGAAACTGATACAAAGCAATGGTCTTCTAACAGCCAATGCTTGTTGTCAGTTAGGATGAAAAACGTGTGAGCTTCGTGAACGATGTAGTTCGTTTGAGCTGAAAAGTGACTGCCCTTACCTGAAACGAAATCTTGCTTGTAGGAAGACACAGAGCCTGGGATTTAACTCCATTTCTGAAGGGAAACACACAGCATGGTTCTCATCCATGGATCACACTCTGCTTTAGAGCGAGAAGCACGCTCTTGCTTTCTAGAGTCTCTAATACAGCAGGAAACCTGAGTGTGCTCAGAACAAAAGAACGGTGGTTCCTACACATACGGACCATTTGTAGTCCAAATCTGCTTCTGAAACTGATATAAAGCATTGGTCCTCTAACATCCAATGCTTCTCAGTTAAGATGAGAAACATGTGAGTTTCGTGAACGATGTAGGTCCTTTGAGGTATAAAGAAACTGCCCTTACCTGAAAGGAAGTGTTGCTTGTAGGAAGACTCAGAGCCTGGGATTTAACTCCATTTCTGAAGTGAAACACACAGCAAAGTTCTCATCCATTGATCACACTCTGCTTTAGAGCAAGAAGCTCGCTCTTGCTTTCTAGAGTCTCTAATACAGCAGGCAATCTGAGTGTGTCCAGAACAAAAGAACGGTGTTTCCCACACATACGGACCATATGTAGTTCAACTCTGCTTCTGAAACTGAAACAAACCACAGGTCCTCTAACATCCAATGCTTGTCAGGTAAGATCCAAAACGTGTGAGCTTTGTGAACGATGTAGTTCATTTGACCTGTAAAGTAACTGCACTTACCTGAAACGAAATCTTGCTTGTAGGAAGACTCAGAGACTGGGATTTAACTCCATTTCTGAAGTGAAACACACAGCAGAGTTCTCATCCATTGATCACACTCTGCTTTAGAGCAAGAAGCACGCTCTTGCTTTCTAGAGGCTCTAAGACAGCAGGAAACGTTAGTGTGCTGAGAACAAAAGAACGATGTTGCCTACACATACGGACAATTTGTAGTCCAAATCTGCTTCTGAAACTGATGCAAAGCACTGGTCCTCTAACATCCAATGCTTGTCAGTTAAGATGAGAAACGTGTGGGTTTCGTGAACGATGTAATTCCTTTGAGGTATAAAGATACTGCCCTTACCTGAAAGGAAGTCTTGCTTGTAGGCAGACTCATAGCATGGGATTTCACTCCATTTCTGAAGTGAAACACACAGCAGAGTTCTCATCGAGTGATCACATTCTGCTTTAGAGCAAGAAGCTCGCTCTTGCTTTCTAGAGTCTCTAATACAGCAGGCAAACTGAGTGTGCCCAGAACAAAAGAACGGGGTTTCCCACACATACGGACCATATGTAGTCCAAATCTCCTTCTGAAACGATACAAAGCACTGTTCCTCTAACATCCAATGCTTGTCAGTTAAGATGAGAAACGTGTGAGCTTCGTGAACGATGTAGTTCGTTTGAGCTGAAAAGTGACTGCCCTTACCTGAAACGAAATCTTGCTTGTAGGAAGACACAGAGCCTGGGATTTAACTCCATTTCTGAAGGGAAACACACAGCACGGTTCTCATCCATGGATCACACTCTGCTTTAGACCGAGAAGCACGCTCTTGCTTTCTAGAGTCTCTAATACAGCAGGAAACCTGAGTGTGCTCAGAACAAAAGAACGGTGTTTCCTACACATACGGACCATTTGTAGTCCAAATCTGCTTCTGAAACTGATATAAAGCATTGGTCCTCTAACATCCAATGCTTCTCAGTTAAGATGAGAAACATGTGAGTTTCGTGAACGATGTAGGTCCTTTGAGGTATAAAGAAACTGCCCTTACCTGAAAGGAAGTGTTGCTTGTAGGAAGACTCAGAGCCTGGGATTTAACTCCATTTCTGAAGTGAAACACACAGCAAAGTTCTCATCCATTGATCACACTCTGCTTTAGAGCAAGAAGCTCGCTCTTGCTTTCTAGAGTCTCTAATACAGCAGGCAATCTGAGTGTGTCCAGAACAAAAGAACGGTGTTTCCCACACATACGGACCATATGTAGTCCAAATCTGCTTCTGAAACTGATACAAAGCACGGGTCCTCTAACATCCATGCTTGTCAGTTAAGATGAGAAACATGTGAGCTTCGTGAATGATGTAGTTCGTTTGAGCTGAAAAGTGACTACCCTTACCTGAAACGAATTCTTGCTTGTAGGAAGACACAGAGCCTGGGATTTAACTCCATTTCTGAAGGGAAACACACAGCATAGTTCTCATCCATGGATCACACTCTGCTTTAGAGCGAGAAGCACCCTCTTGCTTTCTAGAGTCTCTAATACAGCAGGGAACCTGAGTGTGCTGAGAACAAAAGAACGGTATTTTCTACACATACGGACCATACCTAGTCCAACTCTGCTTCTGAAACTGATACAAAGCACTGGTCCTCTAACATCCAATGCTTGTCAGGTAGGATGAGAAACGTGTGAGCTTCGTGAATGATGTAGTTCGTTTGAGCTGTAAAGTAACTGCCCTTACCTGAAACGAAATCTTGCTTGTAGGAAGATACAGAGCCCGGGATTTAACTGCATTTCTGAAGGGAAACACACAGCATAGTTCTCATCCATGGATCACACTCTGCTATAGAGCGAGAAGCACGCTCTTACTTTCTAGAGTCTCTAATAAACCAGGGAACCTGAGTGTGCTGAGAACAAAAGAACGGTGTTTCCTACACATACAGACCATATCTAGTTCAACTCTGCTTCTGAAACTGAAACAAACCACAGGTCCTCTAACATCCAATGCTTGTGAGGTAAGATCCGAAACATGTGATCTTCGTGAACGATGTAGTTCATTTGACCTGTAAAGTAACTGCACTTACCTGAAACGAAATCTTGCTTGTAGGAAGACACCGAGCCTGGGATTTAGCTCCATTTCTGAAGGGAAACACACATCATAGTTCTCATCCATGGATCACACTCTGCTTTAGAGCAAGAAGCACGCTCTTGCTTTCTAGAGTCTCTAATACAGCAGGAAACCTGAGTGTGCTCAGAACAAAAGAACGGTGTTTCCTACACATACGGACCATTTGTAGTCCAAATCTGCTTCTGAAAATGATACAAAGCACTGGTCCTCTAACATCCAATGCTTGTCAGTTAAGATGAGAAACGTGTGAGTTTCGTGAACGATGTACTTCCTTTGAGGTATAAAGATACTGCCCTTCCCTGAAAGGAAGTCTTGCTTGTAGGCAGACTCATAGCATGGGATTTCACTCCATTTCTGAAGTGAAACACACAGCAGAGTTCTCATCGAGTGATCACACTCTGCTTTAGAGCAAGAAGCTCCCTCTTGCTTTCTAGAGTCTCTAATACAGCAGGCAATCTGAGTGTGCCCAGAACAAAAGAACGGGGTTTCCCACACATACGGACCATATGTAGTCCAAATCTCCTTCTGAAACGATACAAAGCACTGTTCCTCTAACATCCAATGCTTGTCAGTTAAGATGAGAAACGTGTGAGCTTCGTGAACGATGTAGTTCGTTTGAGCTGAAAAGTGACTGCCCTTACCTGAAACGAAGTCTTGCTTGTAGGAAGACACAGAGCCTGGGATTTAACACCATTTATGAAGGGAAACACACAGCAGAGTTCTCATCCATTGATCACACTCTGCTTTAGAGCAAGAAGCACGCACATGCTTTCTAGAGTCTCTAAGACAGCAGGAAACGTGAGTGTGCTGAGAACAAAAGAGCGGTGTTTCCTACACATACGGACCATATCTAGTCCAACTCTGCTTCTGAAACTGATACAAAGCAATGGTCTTCTAACATCCAATGCTTGTTGTCAGTTAGGATGAAAAACGTGTGAGCTTCGTGAACGATGTAGTTCGTTTGAGCTGAAAAGTGACTGCCCTTACCTGAAACGAAATCTTGCTTGTAGGAAGACACAGAGCCTGGGATTTAACTCCATTTCTGAAGGGAAACACACAGCATGGTTCTCATCCATGGATCACACTCTGCTTTAGAGCGAGAAGCACGCTCTTGCTTTCTAGAGTCTCTAATACAGCAGGAAACCTGAGTGTGCTCAGAACAAAAGAACGGTGGTTCCTACACATACGGACCATTTGTAGTCCAAATCTGCTTCTGAAACTGATATAAAGCATTGGTCCTCTAACATCCAATGCTTCTCAGTTAAGATGAGAAACATGTGAGTTTCGTGAACGATGTAGGTCCTTTGAGGTATAAAGAAACTGCCCTTACCTGAAAGGAAGTGTTGCTTGTAGGAAGACTCAGAGCCTGGGATTTAACTCCATTTCTGAAGTGAAACACACAGCAAAGTTCTCATCCATTGATCACACTCTGCTTTAGAGCAAGAAGCTCGCTCTTGCTTTCTAGAGTCTCTAATACAGCAGGCAATCTGAGTGTGTCCAGAACAAAAGAACGGTGTTTCCCACACATACGGACCATATGTAGTCCAAATCTGCTTCTGAAACTGATACAAAGCACGGGTCCTCTAACATCCATGCTTGTCAGTTAAGATGAGAAACATGTGAGCTTCGTGAATGATGTAGTTCGTTTGAGCTGAAAAGTGACTACCCTTACCTGAAACGAATTCTTGCTTGTAGGAAGACACAGAGCCTGGGATTTAACTCCATTTCTGAAGGGAAACACACAGCATAGTTCTCATCCATGGATCACACTCTGCTTTAGAGCGAGAAGCACCCTCTTGCTTTCTAGAGTCTCTAATACAGCAGGGAACCTGAGTGTGCTGAGAACAAAAGAACGGTATTTTCTACACATACGGACCATACCTAGTCCAACTCTGCTTCTGAAACTGATACAAAGCACTGGTCCTCTAACATCCAATGCTTGTCAGGTAGGATGAGAAACGTGTGAGCTTCGTGAATGATGTAGTTCGTTTGAGCTGTAAAGTAACTGCCCTTACCTGAAACGAAATCTTGCTTGTAGGAAGATACAGAGCCCGGGATTTAACTGCATTTCTGAAGGGAAACACACAGCATAGTTCTCATCCATGGATCACACTCTGCTTTAGAGCGAGAAGCACGCTCTTACTTTCTAGAGTCTCTAATAAACCAGGGAACCTGAGTGTGCTGAGAACAAAAGAACGGTGTTTCCTACACATACAGACCATATCTAGTTCAACTCTGCTTCTGAAACTGAAACAAACCACAGGTCCTCTAACATCCAATGCTTGTGAGGTAAGATCCGAAACATGTGATCTTCGTGAACGATGTAGTTCATTTGACCTGTAAAGTAACTGCACTTACCTGAAACGAAATCTTGCTTGTAGGAAGACACCGAGCCTGGGATTTAGCTCCATTTCTGAAGGGAAACACACATCATAGTTCTCATCCATGGATCACACTCTGCTTTAGAGCAAGAAGCACGCTCTTGCTTTCTAGAGTCTCTAATACAGCAGGAAACCTGAGTGTGCTCAGAACAAAAGAACGGTGTTTCCTACACATACGGACCATTTGTAGTCCAAATCTGCTTCTGAAAATGATACAAAGCACTGGTCCTCTAACATCCAATGCTTGTCAGTTAAGATGAGAAACGTGTGAGTTTCGTGAACGATGTACTTCCTTTGAGGTATAAAGATACTGCCCTTACCTGAAAGGAAGTCTTGCTTGTAGGCAGACTCATAGCATGGGATTTCACTCCATTTCTGAAGTGAAACACACAGCAGAGTTCTCATCGAGTGATCACACTCTGCTTTAGAGCAAGAAGCTCCCTCTTGCTTTCTAGAGTCTCTAATACAGCAGGCAATCTGAGTGTGCCCAGAACAAAAGAACGGGGTTTCCCACACATACGGACCATATGTAGTCCAAATCTCCTTCTGAAACGATACAAAGCACTGTTCCTCTAACATCCAATGCTTGTCAGTTAAGATGAGAAACGTGTGAGCTTCGTGAACGATGTAGTTCGTTTGAGCTGAAAAGTGACTGCCCTTACCTGAAACGAAGTCTTGCTTGTAGGAAGACACAGAGCCTGGGATTTAACACCATTTATGAAGGGAAACACACAGCAGAGTTCTCATCCATTGATCACACTCTGCTTTAGAGCAAGAAGCACGCACATGCTTTCTAGAGTCTCTAAGACAGCAGGAAACGTGAGTGTGCTGAGAACAAAAGAGCGGTGTTTCCTACACATACGGACCATATCTAGTCCAACTCTGCTTCTGAAACTGATACAAAGCAATGGTCTTCTAACATCCAATGCTTGTTGTCAGTTAGGATGAAAAACGTGTGAGCTTCGTGAACGATGTAGTTCGTTTGAGCTGAAAAGTGACTGCCCTTACCTGAAACGAAATCTTGCTTGTAGGAAGACACAGAGCCTGGGATTTAACTCCATTTCTGAAGGGAAACACACAGCATGGTTCTCATCCATGGATCACACTCTGCTTTAGAGCGAGAAGCACGCTCTTGCTTTCTAGACTCTCTAATACAGCAGGAAACCTGAGTGTGCTCAGAACAAAAGAACGGTGGTTCCTACACATACGGTCCATTTGTAGTCCAAATCTGCTTCTGAAACTGATATAAAGCATTGGTCCTCTAACATCCAATGCTTCTCAGTTAAGATGAGAAACATGTGAGTTTCGTGAACGATGTAGGTCCTTTGAGGTATAAAGAAACTGCCCTTACCTGAAAGGAAGTGTTGCTTGTAGGAAGACTCAGAGCCTGGGATTTAACTCCATTTCTGAAGTGAAACACACAGCAAAGTTCTCATCCATTGATCACACTCTGCTTTAGAGCAAGAAGCTCGCTCTTGCTTTCTAGAGTCTCTAATACAGCAGGCAATCTGAGTGTGTCCAGAACAAAAGAACGGTGTTTCCCACACATACGGACCATATGTAGTCCAATTCTGCTTCTGAAACTGATACAAAGCACGGGTCCTCTAACATCCATGCTTGTCAGTTAAGATGAGAAACATGTGAGCTTCGTGAATGATGTAGTTCGTTTGAGCTGAAAAGTGACTACCCTTACCTGAAACGAATTCTTGCTTGTAGGAAGACACAGAGCCTGGGATTTAACTCCATTTCTGAAGGGAAACACACAGCATAGTTCTCATCCATGGATCACACTCTGCTTTAGAGCGAGAAGCACGCTCTTGCTTTCTAGAGTCTCTAATAAAGCAGGGAACATGAGTGTGCTGAGAACAAAAGAACGGTGTTTCCTACAAATACGGACCATATCTAGTTCAACTCTGCTTCTGAAACTGAAACAAACCACAGGTCCTCTAACAGACAATTCTTGTCAGGTAAGATCCGAAACGTGTGAGCTTCGTGAAAGATGTAGTTCGTTTGACCTGTAAAGTAACTGCACTTACCTGAAACGAAGTCTTGCTTGTAGGAAGACACAGAGCCTGGGAAATAGCTCCATTTCTGAAGGGAAACACACAGCATAGTTCTCATCCATGGATCACACTCTGCTTTAGAGCGAGAAGCACGCTCTTGCTTTCTAGAATCTCTAATACAGCAGGAAACCTGAGTGTGCTCAGAACAAAAGAACGGTGTTTCCTACACATACGGACCATATCTAGTTCAACTCTGCTTCTGAAACTGAAACAAACCACAGGTCCTCTAACATCCAATGCTTGTCAGGTAAGATCCAAAACGTGTGAGCTTTGTGAACGATGTAGTTCATTTGACCTGTAAAGTAACTGCACTTACCTGAAACGAAATCTTGCTTGTAGGAAGACTCAGAGACTGGGATTTAACTCCATTTCTGAAGTGAAACACACAGCAGAGTTCTCATCCATTGATCACACTCTGCTTTAGAGCAAGAAGCACGCTCTTGCTTTCTAGAGGCTCTAAGACAGCAGGAAACGTTAGTGTGCTGAGAACAAAAGAACGATGTTGCCTACACATACGGACAATTTGTAGTCCAAATCTGCTTCTGAAACTGATGCAAAGCACTGGTCCTCTAACATCCAATGCTTGTCAGTTAAGATGAGAAACGTGTGAGTTTCGTGAACGATGTAATTCCTTTGAGGTATAAAGATACTGCCCTTACCTGAAAGGAAGTCTTGCTTGTAGGCAGACTCATAGCATGGGATTTCACTCCATTTCTGAAGTGAAACACACAGCAGAGTTCTCATCGAGTGATCACACTCTGCTTTAGAGCAAGAAGCTCGCTCTTGCTTTCTAGAGTCTCTAATACAGCAGGCAAACTGAGTGTGCCCAGAACAAAAGAACGGGGTTTCCCACACATACGGACCATATGTAGTCCAAATCTCCTTCTGAAACGATACAAAGCACTGTTCCTCTAACATCCAATGCTTGTCAGTTAAGATGAGAAACGTGTGAGCTTCGTGAACGATGTAGTTCGTTTGAGCTGAAAAGTGACTGCCCTTACCTGAAACGAAATCTTGCTTGTAGGAAGACACAGAGCCTGGGATTTAACTCCATTTTGAAGGGAAACACACAGCACGGTTCTCATCCATGGATCACACTCTGCTTTAGAGCGAGAAGCACGCTCTTGCTTTCTAGAGTCTCTAATACAGCAGGAAACCTGAGTGTGCTCAGAACAAAAGAACGGTGTTTCCTACACATACGGACCATTTGTAGTCCAAATCTGCTTCTGAAACTGATATAAAGCATTGGTCCTCTAACATCCAATGCTTCTCAGTTAAGATGAGAAACATGTGAGTTTCGTGAACGATGTAGGTCCTTTGAGGTATAAAGAAACTGCCCTTACCTGAAAGGAAGTGTTGCTTGTAGGAAGACTCAGAGCCTGGGATTTAACTCCATTTCTGAAGTGAAACACACAGCAAAGTTCTCATCCATTGATCACACTCTGCTTTAGAGCAAGAAGCTCGCTCTTGCTTTCTAGAGTCTCTAATACAGCAGGCAATCTGAGTGTGTCCAGAACAAAAGAACGGTGTTTCCCACACATACGGACCATATGTAGTCCAAATCTGCTTCTGAAACTGATACAAAGCACGGGTCCTCTAACATCCATGCTTGTCAGTTAAGATGAGAAACATGTGAGCTTCGTGAATGATGTAGTTCGTTTGAGCTGAAAAGTGACTACCCTTACCTGAAACGAATTCTTGCTTGTAGGAAGACACAGAGCCTGGGATTTAACTCCATTTCTGAAGGGAAACACACAGCATAGTTCTCATCCATGGATCACACTCTGCTTTAGAGCGAGAAGCACCCTCTTGCTTTCTAGAGTCTCTAATACAGCAGGGAACCTGAGTGTGCTGAGAACAAAAGAACGGTATTTTCTACACATACGGACCATACCTAGTCCAACTCTGCTTCTGAAACTGATACAAAGCACTGGTCCTCTAACATCCAATGCTTGTCAGGTAGGATGAGAAACGTGTGAGCTTCGTGAATGATGTAGTTCGTTTGAGCTGTAAAGTAACTGCCCTTACCTGAAACGAAATCTTGCTTGTAGGAAGATACAGAGCCCGGGATTTAACTGCATTTCTGAAGGGAAACACACAGCATAGTTCTCATCCATGGATCACACTCTGCTATAGAGCGAGAAGCACGCTCTTACTTTCTAGAGTCTCTAATAAACCAGGGAACCTGAGTGTGCTGAGAACAAAAGAACGGTGTTTCCTACACATACAGACCATATCTAGTTCAACTCTGCTTCTGAAACTGAAACAAACCACAGGTCCTCTAACATCCAATGCTTGTGAGGTAAGATCCGAAACATGTGATCTTCGTGAACGATGTAGTTCATTTGACCTGTAAAGTAACTGCACTTACCTGAAACGAAATCTTGCTTGTAGGAAGACACCGAGCCTGGGATTTAGCTCCATTTCTGAAGGGAAACACACATCATAGTTCTCATCCATGGATCACACTCTGCTTTAGAGCAAGAAGCACGCTCTTGCTTTCTAGAGTCTCTAATACAGCAGGAAACCTGAGTGTGCTCAGAACAAAAGAACGGTGTTTCCTACACATACGGACCATTTGTAGTCCAAATCTGCTTCTGAAAATGATACAAAGCACTGGTCCTCTAACATCCAATGCTTGTCAGTTAAGATGAGAAACGTGTGAGTTTCGTGAACGATGTACTTCCTTTGAGGTATAAAGATACTGCCCTTACCTGAAAGGAAGTCTTGCTTGTAGGCAGACTCATAGCATGGGATTTCACTCCATTTCTGAAGTGAAACACACAGCAGAGTTCTCATCGAGTGATCACACTCTGCTTTAGAGCAAGAAGCTCCCTCTTGCTTTCTAGAGTCTCTAATACAGCAGGCAATCTGAGTGTGCCCAGAACAAAAGAACGGGGTTTCCCACACATACGGACCATATGTAGTCCAAATCTCCTTCTGAAACGATACAAAGCACTGTTCCTCTAACATCCAATGCTTGTCAGTTAAGATGAGAAACGTGTGAGCTTCGTGAACGATGTAGTTCGTTTGAGCTGAAAAGTGACTGCCCTTACCTGAAACGAAGTCTTGCTTGTAGGAAGACACAGAGCCTGGGATTTAACACCATTTATGAAGGGAAACACACAGCAGAGTTCTCATCCATTGATCACACTCTGCTTTAGAGCAAGAAGCACGCACATGCTTTCTAGAGTCTCTAAGACAGCAGGAAACGTGAGTGTGCTGAGAACAAAAGAGCGGTGTTTCCTACACATACGGACCATATCTAGTCCAACTCTGCTTCTGAAACTGATACAAAGCAATGGTCTTCTAACATCCAATGCTTGTTGTCAGTTAGGATGAAAAACGTGTGAGCTTCGTGAACGATGTAGTTCGTTTGAGCTGAAAAGTGACTGCCCTTACCTGAAACGAAATCTTGCTTGTAGGAAGACACAGAGCCTGGGATTTAACTCCATTTCTGAAGGGAAACACACAGCATGGTTCTCATCCATGGATCACACTCTGCTTTAGAGCGAGAAGCACGCTCTTGCTTTCTAGAGTCTCTAATACAGCAGGAAACCTGAGTGTGCTCAGAACAAAAGAACGGTGGTTCCTACACATACGGACCATTTGTAGTCCAAATCTGCTTCTGAAACTGATATAAAGCATTGGTCCTCTAACATCCAATGCTTCTCAGTTAAGATGAGAAACATGTGAGTTTCGTGAACGATGTAGGTCCTTTGAGGTATAAAGAAACTGCCCTTACCTGAAAGGAAGTGTTGCTTGTAGGAAGACTCAGAGCCTGGGATTTAACTCCATTTCTGAAGTGAAACACACAGCAAAGTTCTCATCCATTGATCACACTCTGCTTTAGAGCAAGAAGCTCGCTCTTGCTTTCTAGAGTCTCTAATACAGCAGGCAATCTGAGTGTGTCCAGAACAAAAGAACGGTGTTTCCCACACATACGGACCATATGTAGTCCAAATCTGCTTCTGAAACTGATACAAAGCACGGGTCCTCTAACATCCATGCTTGTCAGTTAAGATGAGAAACATGTGAGCTTCGTGAATGATGTAGTTCGTTTGAGCTGAAAAGTGACTACCCTTACCTGAAACGAATTCTTGCTTGTAGGAAGACACAGAGCCTGGGATTTAACTCCATTTCTGAAGGGAAACACACAGCATAGTTCTCATCCATGGATCACACTCTGCTTTAGAGCGAGAAGCACGCTCTTGCTTTCTAGAGTCTCTAATAAAGCAGGGAACATGAGTGTGCTGAGAACAAAAGAACGGTGTTTCCTACAAATACGGACCATATCTAGTTCAACTCTGCTTCTGAAACTGAAACAAACCACAGGTCCTCTAACAGACAATTCTTGTCAGGTAAGATCCGAAACGTGTGAGCTTCGTGAAAGATGTAGTTCGTTTGACCTGTAAAGTAACTGCACTTACCTGAAACGAAGTCTTGCTTGTAGGAAGACACAGAGCCTGGGAAATAGCTCCATTTCTGAAGGGAAACACACAGCATAGTTCTCATCCATGGATCACACTCTGCTTTAGAGCGAGAAGCACGCTCTTGCTTTCTAGAATCTCTAATACAGCAGGAAACCTGAGTGTGCTCAGAACAAAAGAACGGTGTTTCCTACACATACGGACCATATCTAGTTCAACTCTGCTTCTGAAACTGAAACAAACCACAGGTCCTCTAACATCCAATGCTTGTCAGGTAAGATCCAAAACGTGTGAGCTTTGTGAACGATGTAGTTCATTTGACCTGTAAAGTAACTGCACTTACCTGAAACGAAATCTTGCTTGTAGGAAGACTCAGAGACTGGGATTTAACTCCATTTCTGAAGTGAAACACACAGCAGAGTTCTCATCCATTGATCACACTCTGCTTTAGAGCAAGAAGCACGCTCTTGCTTTCTAGAGGCTCTAAGACAGCAGGAAACGTTAGTGTGCTGAGAACAAAAGAACGATGTTGCCTACACATACGGACAATTTGTAGTCCAAATCTGCTTCTGAAACTGATGCAAAGCACTGGTCCTCTAACATCCAATGCTTGTCAGTTAAGATGAGAAACGTGTGAGTTTCGTGAACGATGTACTTCCTTTGAGGTATAAAGATACTGCCCTTACCTGAAAGGAAGTCTTGCTTGTAGGCAGACTCATAGCATGGGATTTCACTCCATTTCTGAAGTGAAACACACAGCAGAGTTCTCATCGAGTGATCACACTCTGCTTTAGAGCAAGAAGCTCGCTCTTGCTTTCTAGAGTCTCTAATACAGCAGGCAAACTGAGTGTGCCCAGAACAAAAGAACGGGGTTTCCCACACATACGGACCATATGTAGTCCAAATCTCCTTCTGAAACGATACAAAGCACTGTTCCTCTAACATCCAATGCTTGTCAGTTAAGATGAGAAACGTGTGAGCTTCGTGAACGATGTAGTTCGTTTGAGCTGAAAAGTGACTGCCCTTACCTGAAACGAAATCTTGCTTGTAGGAAGACACAGAGCCTGGGATTTAACTCCATTTCTGAAGGGAAACACACAGCACGGTTCTCATCCATGGATCACACTCTGCTTTAGACCGAGAAGCACGCTCTTGCTTTCTAGAGTCTCTAATACAGCAGGAAACCTGAGTGTGCTCAGAACAAAAGAACGGTGTTTCCTACACATACGGACCATTTGTAGTCCAAATCTGCTTCTGAAACTGATATAAAGCATTGGTCCTCTAACATCCAATGCTTCTCAGTTAAGATGAGAAACATGTGAGTTTCGTGAACGATGTAGGTCCTTTGAGGTATAAAGAAACTGCCCTTACCTGAAAGGAAGTGTTGCTTGTAGGAAGACTCAGAGCCTGGGATTTAACTCCATTTCTGAAGTGAAACACACAGCAAAGTTCTCATCCATTGATCACACTCTGCTTTAGAGCAAGAAGCTCGCTCTTGCTTTCTAGAGTCTCTAATACAGCAGGCAATCTGAGTGTGTCCAGAACAAAAGAACGGTGTTTCCCACACATACGGACCATATGTAGTCCAAATCTGCTTCTGAAACTGATACAAAGCACGGGTCCTCTAACATCCATGCTTGTCAGTTAAGATGAGAAACATGTGAGCTTCGTGAATGATGTAGTTCGTTTGAGCTGAAAAGTGACTACCCTTACCTGAAACGAATTCTTGCTTGTAGGAAGACACAGAGCCTGGGATTTAACTCCATTTCTGAAGGGAAACACACAGCATAGTTCTCATCCATGGATCACACTCTGCTTTAGAGCGAGAAGCACCCTCTTGCTTTCTAGAGTCTCTAATACAGCAGGGAACCTGAGTGTGCTGAGAACAAAAGAACGGTATTTTCTACACATACGGACCATACCTAGTCCAACTCTGCTTCTGAAACTGATACAAAGCACTGGTCCTCTAACATCCAATGCTTGTCAGGTAGGATGAGAAACGTGTGAGCTTCGTGAATGATGTAGTTCGTTTGAGCTGTAAAGTAACTGCCCTTACCTGAAACGAAATCTTGCTTGTAGGAAGATACAGAGCCCGGGATTTAACTGCATTTCTGAAGGGAAACACACAGCATAGTTCTCATCCATGGATCACACTCTGCTATAGAGCGAGAAGCACGCTCTTACTTTCTAGAGTCTCTAATAAACCAGGGAACCTGAGTGTGCTGAGAACAAAAGAACGGTGTTTCCTACACATACAGACCATATCTAGTTCAACTCTGCTTCTGAAACTGAAACAAACCACAGGTCCTCTAACATCCAATGCTTGTGAGGTAAGATCCGAAACATGTGATCTTCGTGAACGATGTAGTTCATTTGACCTGTAAAGTAACTGCACTTACCTGAAACGAAATCTTGCTTGTAGGAAGACACCGAGCCTGGGATTTAGCTCCATTTCTGAAGGGAAACACACATCATAGTTCTCATCCATGGATCACACTCTGCTTTAGAGCAAGAAGCACGCTCTTGCTTTCTAGAGTCTCTAATACAGCAGGAAACCTGAGTGTGCTCAGAACAAAAGAACGGTGTTTCCTACACATACGGACCATTTGTAGTCCAAATCTGCTTCTGAAAATGATACAAAGCACTGGTCCTCTAACATCCAATGCTTGTCAGTTAAGATGAGAAACGTGTGAGTTTCGTGAACGATGTACTTCCTTTGAGGTATAAAGATACTGCCCTTCCCTGAAAGGAAGTCTTGCTTGTAGGCAGACTCATAGCATGGGATTTCACTCCATTTCTGAAGTGAAACACACAGCAGAGTTCTCATCGAGTGATCACACTCTGCTTTAGAGCAAGAAGCTCCCTCTTGCTTTCTAGAGTCTCTAATACAGCAGGCAATCTGAGTGTGCCCAGAACAAAAGAACGGGGTTTCCCACACATACGGACCATATGTAGTCCAAATCTCCTTCTGAAACGATACAAAGCACTGTTCCTCTAACATCCAATGCTTGTCAGTTAAGATGAGAAACGTGTGAGCTTCGTGAACGATGTAGTTCGTTTGAGCTGAAAAGTGACTGCCCTTACCTGAAACGAAGTCTTGCTTGTAGGAAGACACAGAGCCTGGGATTTAACACCATTTATGAAGGGAAACACACAGCAGAGTTCTCATCCATTGATCACACTCTGCTTTAGAGCAAGAAGCACGCACATGCTTTCTAGAGTCTCTAAGACAGCAGGAAACGTGAGTGTGCTGAGAACAAAAGAGCGGTGTTTCCTACACATACGGACCATATCTAGTCCAACTCTGCTTCTGAAACTGATACAAAGCAATGGTCTTCTAACATCCAATGCTTGTTGTCAGTTAGGATGAAAAACGTGTGAGCTTCGTGAACGATGTAGTTCGTTTGAGCTGAAAAGTGACTGCCCTTACCTGAAACGAAATCTTGCTTGTAGGAAGACACAGAGCCTGGGATTTAACTCCATTTCTGAAGGGAAACACACAGCATGGTTCTCATCCATGGATCACACTCTGCTTTAGAGCGAGAAGCACGCTCTTGCTTTCTAGAGTCTCTAATACAGCAGGAAACCTGAGTGTGCTCAGAACAAAAGAACGGTGGTTCCTACACATACGGACCATTTGTAGTCCAAATCTGCTTCTGAAACTGATATAAAGCATTGGTCCTCTAACATCCAATGCTTCTCAGTTAAGATGAGAAACATGTGAGTTTCGTGAACGATGTAGGTCCTTTGAGGTATAAAGAAACTGCCCTTACCTGAAAGGAAGTGTTGCTTGTAGGAAGACTCAGAGCCTGGGATTTAACTCCATTTCTGAAGTGAAACACACAGCAAAGTTCTCATCCATTGATCACACTCTGCTTTAGAGCAAGAAGCTCGCTCTTGCTTTCTAGAGTCTCTAATACAGCAGGCAATCTGAGTGTGTCCAGAACAAAAGAACGGTGTTTCCCACACATACGGACCATATGTAGTTCAACTCTGCTTCTGAAACTGAAACAAACCACAGGTCCTCTAACATCCAATGCTTGTCAGGTAAGATCCAAAACGTGTGAGCTTTGTGAACGATGTAGTTCATTTGACCTGTAAAGTAACTGCACTTACCTGAAACGAAATCTTGCTTGTAGGAAGACTCAGAGACTGGGATTTAACTCCATTTCTGAAGTGAAACACACAGCAGAGTTCTCATCCATTGATCACACTCTGCTTTAGAGCAAGAAGCACGCTCTTGCTTTCTAGAGGCTCTAAGACAGCAGGAAACGTTAGTGTGCTGAGAACAAAAGAACGATGTTGCCTACACATACGGACAATTTGTAGTCCAAATCTGCTTCTGAAACTGATGCAAAGCACTGGTCCTCTAACATCCAATGCTTGTCAGTTAAGATGAGAAACGTGTGGGTTTCGTGAACGATGTAATTCCTTTGAGGTATAAAGATACTGCCCTTACCTGAAAGGAAGTCTTGCTTGTAGGCAGACTCATAGCATGGGATTTCACTCCATTTCTGAAGTGAAACACACAGCAGAGTTCTCATCGAGTGATCACACTCTGCTTTAGAGCAAGAAGCTCGCTCTTGCTTTCTAGAGTCTCTAATACAGCAGGCAAACTGAGTGTGCCCAGAACAAAAGAACGGGGTTTCCCACACATACGGACCATATGTAGTCCAAATCTCCTTCTGAAACGATACAAAGCACTGTTCCTCTAACATCCAATGCTTGTCAGTTAAGATGAGAAACGTGTGAGCTTCGTGAACGATGTAGTTCGTTTGAGCTGAAAAGTGACTGCCCTTACCTGAAACGAAATCTTGCTTGTAGGAAGACACAGAGCCTGGGATTTAACTCCATTTCTGAAGGGAAACACACAGCACGGTTCTCATCCATGGATCACACTCTGCTTTAGACCGAGAAGCACGCTCTTGCTTTCTAGAGTCTCTAATACAGCAGGAAACCTGAGTGTGCTCAGAACAAAAGAACGGTGTTTCCTACACATACGGACCATTTGTAGTCCAAATCTGCTTCTGAAACTGATATAAAGCATTGGTCCTCTAACATCCAATGCTTCTCAGTTAAGATGAGAAACATGTGAGTTTCGTGAACGATGTAGGTCCTTTGAGGTATAAAGAAACTGCCCTTACCTGAAAGGAAGTGTTGCTTGTAGGAAGACTCAGAGCCTGGGATTTAACTCCATTTCTGAAGTGAAACACACAGCAAAGTTCTCATCCATTGATCACACTCTGCTTTAGAGCAAGAAGCTCGCTCTTGCTTTCTAGAGTCTCTAATACAGCAGGCAATCTGAGTGTGTCCAGAACAAAAGAACGGTGTTTCCCACACATACGGACCATATGTAGTCCAAATCTGCTTCTGAAACTGATACAAAGCACGGGTCCTCTAACATCCATGCTTGTCAGTTAAGATGAGAAACATGTGAGCTTCGTGAATGATGTAGTTCGTTTGAGCTGAAAAGTGACTACCCTTACCTGAAACGAATTCTTGCTTGTAGGAAGACACAGAGCCTGGGATTTAACTCCATTTCTGAAGGGAAACACACAGCATAGTTCTCATCCATGGATCACACTCTGCTTTAGAGCGAGAAGCACCCTCTTGCTTTCTAGAGTCTCTAATACAGCAGGGAACCTGAGTGTGCTGAGAACAAAAGAACGGTATTTTCTACACATACGGACCATACCTAGTCCAACTCTGCTTCTGAAACTGATACAAAGCACTGGTCCTCTAACATCCAATGCTTGTCAGGTAGGATGAGAAACGTGTGAGCTTCGTGAATGATGTAGTTCGTTTGAGCTGTAAAGTAACTGCCCTTACCTGAAACGAAATCTTGCTTGTAGGAAGATACAGAGCCCGGGATTTAACTGCATTTCTGAAGGGAAACACACAGCATAGTTCTCATCCATGGATCACACTCTGCTATAGAGCGAGAAGCACGCTCTTACTTTCTAGAGTCTCTAATAAACCAGGGAACCTGAGTGTGCTGAGAACAAAAGAACGGTGTTTCCTACACATACAGACCATATCTAGTTCAACTCTGCTTCTGAAACTGAAACAAACCACAGGTCCTCTAACATCCAATGCTTGTGAGGTAAGATCCGAAACATGTGATCTTCGTGAACGATGTAGTTCATTTGACCTGTAAAGTAACTGCACTTACCTGAAACGAAATCTTGCTTGTAGGAAGACACCGAGCCTGGGATTTAGCTCCATTTCTGAAGGGAAACACACATCATAGTTCTCATCCATGGATCACACTCTGCTTTAGAGCAAGAAGCACGCTCTTGCTTTCTAGAGTCTCTAATACAGCAGGAAACCTGAGTGTGCTCAGAACAAAAGAACGGTGTTTCCTACACATACGGACCATTTGTAGTCCAAATCTGCTTCTGAAAATGATACAAAGCACTGGTCCTCTAACATCCAATGCTTGTCAGTTAAGATGAGAAACGTGTGAGTTTCGTGAACGATGTACTTCCTTTGAGGTATAAAGATACTGCCCTTACCTGAAAGGAAGTCTTGCTTGTAGGCAGACTCATAGCATGGGATTTCACTCCATTTCTGAAGTGAAACACACAGCAGAGTTCTCATCGAGTGATCACACTCTGCTTTAGAGCAAGAAGCTCCCTCTTGCTTTCTAGAGTCTCTAATACAGCAGGCAATCTGAGTGTGCCCAGAACAAAAGAACGGGGTTTCCCACACATACGGACCATATGTAGTCCAAATCTCCTTCTGAAACGATACAAAGCACTGTTCCTCTAACATCCAATGCTTGTCAGTTAAGATGAGAAACGTGTGAGCTTCGTGAACGATGTAGTTCGTTTGAGCTGAAAAGTGACTGCCCTTACCTGAAACGAAGTCTTGCTTGTAGGAAGACACAGAGCCTGGGATTTAACACCATTTATGAAGGGAAACACACAGCAGAGTTCTCATCCATTGATCACACTCTGCTTTAGAGCAAGAAGCACGCACATGCTTTCTAGAGTCTCTAAGACAGCAGGAAACGTGAGTGTGCTGAGAACAAAAGAGCGGTGTTTCCTACACATACGGACCATATCTAGTCCAACTCTGCTTCTGAAACTGATACAAAGCAATGGTCTTCTAACATCCAATGCTTGTTGTCAGTTAGGATGAAAAACGTGTGAGCTTCGTGAACGATGTAGTTCGTTTGAGCTGAAAAGTGACTGCCCTTACCTGAAACGAAATCTTGCTTGTAGGAAGACACAGAGCCTGGGATTTAACTCCATTTCTGAAGGGAAACACACAGCATGGTTCTCATCCATGGATCACACTCTGCTTTAGAGCGAGAAGCACGCTCTTGCTTTCTAGAGTCTCTAATACAGCAGGAAACCTGAGTGTGCTCAGAACAAAAGAACGGTGGTTCCTACACATACGGACCATTTGTAGTCCAAATCTGCTTCTGAAACTGATATAAAGCATTGGTCCTCTAACATCCAATGCTTCTCAGTTAAGATGAGAAACATGTGAGTTTCGTGAACGATGTAGGTCCTTTGAGGTATAAAGAAACTGCCCTTACCTGAAAGGAAGTGTTGCTTGTAGGAAGACTCAGAGCCTGGGATTTAACTCCATTTCTGAAGTGAAACACACAGCAAAGTTCTCATCCATTGATCACACTCTGCTTTAGAGCAAGAAGCTCGCTCTTGCTTTCTAGAGTCTCTAATACAGCAGGCAATCTGAGTGTGTCCAGAACAAAAGAACGGTGTTTCCCACACATACGGACCATATGTAGTCCAAATCTGCTTCTGAAACTGATACAAAGCACGGGTCCTCTAACATCCATGCTTGTCAGTTAAGATGAGAAACATGTGAGCTTCGTGAATGATGTAGTTCGTTTGAGCTGAAAAGTGACTACCCTTACCTGAAACGAATTCTTGCTTGTAGGAAGACACAGAGCCTGGGATTTAACTCCATTTCTGAAGGGAAACACACAGCATAGTTCTCATCCATGGATCACACTCTGCTTTAGAGCGAGAAGCACCCTCTTGCTTTCTAGAGTCTCTAATACAGCAGGGAACCTGAGTGTGCTGAGAACAAAAGAACGGTATTTTCTACACATACGGACCATACCTAGTCCAACTCTGCTTCTGAAACTGATACAAAGCACTGGTCCTCTAACATCCAATGCTTGTCAGGTAGGATGAGAAACGTGTGAGCTTCGTGAATGATGTAGTTCGTTTGAGCTGTAAAGTAACTGCCCTTACCTGAAACGAAATCTTGCTTGTAGGAAGATACAGAGCCCGGGATTTAACTGCATTTCTGAAGGGAAACACACAGCATAGTTCTCATCCATGGATCACACTCTGCTTTAGAGCGAGAAGCACGCTCTTACTTTCTAGAGTCTCTAATAAACCAGGGAACCTGAGTGTGCTGAGAACAAAAGAACGGTGTTTCCTACACATACAGACCATATCTAGTTCAACTCTGCTTCTGAAACTGAAACAAACCACAGGTCCTCTAACATCCAATGCTTGTGAGGTAAGATCCGAAACATGTGATCTTCGTGAACGATGTAGTTCATTTGACCTGTAAAGTAACTGCACTTACCTGAAACGAAATCTTGCTTGTAGGAAGACACCGAGCCTGGGATTTAGCTCCATTTCTGAAGGGAAACACACATCATAGTTCTCATCCATGGATCACACTCTGCTTTAGAGCAAGAAGCACGCTCTTGCTTTCTAGAGTCTCTAATACAGCAGGAAACCTGAGTGTGCTCAGAACAAAAGAACGGTGTTTCCTACACATACGGACCATTTGTAGTCCAAATCTGCTTCTGAAAATGATACAAAGCACTGGTCCTCTAACATCCAATGCTTGTCAGTTAAGATGAGAAACGTGTGAGTTTCGTGAACGATGTACTTCCTTTGAGGTATAAAGATACTGCCCTTACCTGAAAGGAAGTCTTGCTTGTAGGCAGACTCATAGCATGGGATTTCACTCCATTTCTGAAGTGAAACACACAGCAGAGTTCTCATCGAGTGATCACACTCTGCTTTAGAGCAAGAAGCTCCCTCTTGCTTTCTAGAGTCTCTAATACAGCAGGCAATCTGAGTGTGCCCAGAACAAAAGAACGGGGTTTCCCACACATACGGACCATATGTAGTCCAAATCTCCTTCTGAAACGATACAAAGCACTGTTCCTCTAACATCCAATGCTTGTCAGTTAAGATGAGAAACGTGTGAGCTTCGTGAACGATGTAGTTCGTTTGAGCTGAAAAGTGACTGCCCTTACCTGAAACGAAGTCTTGCTTGTAGGAAGACACAGAGCCTGGGATTTAACACCATTTATGAAGGGAAACACACAGCAGAGTTCTCATCCATTGATCACACTCTGCTTTAGAGCAAGAAGCACGCACATGCTTTCTAGAGTCTCTAAGACAGCAGGAAACGTGAGTGTGCTGAGAACAAAAGAGCGGTGTTTCCTACACATACGGACCATATCTAGTCCAACTCTGCTTCTGAAACTGATACAAAGCAATGGTCTTCTAACATCCAATGCTTGTTGTCAGTTAGGATGAAAAACGTGTGAGCTTCGTGAACGATGTAGTTCGTTTGAGCTGAAAAGTGACTGCCCTTACCTGAAACGAAATCTTGCTTGTAGGAAGACACAGAGCCTGGGATTTAACTCCATTTCTGAAGGGAAACACACAGCATGGTTCTCATCCATGGATCACACTCTGCTTTAGAGCGAGAAGCACGCTCTTGCTTTCTAGACTCTCTAATACAGCAGGAAACCTGAGTGTGCTCAGAACAAAAGAACGGTGGTTCCTACACATACGGTCCATTTGTAGTCCAAATCTGCTTCTGAAACTGATATAAAGCATTGGTCCTCTAACATCCAATGCTTCTCAGTTAAGATGAGAAACATGTGAGTTTCGTGAACGATGTAGGTCCTTTGAGGTATAAAGAAACTGCCCTTACCTGAAAGGAAGTGTTGCTTGTAGGAAGACTCAGAGCCTGGGATTTAACTCCATTTCTGAAGTGAAACACACAGCAAAGTTCTCATCCATTGATCACACTCTGCTTTAGAGCAAGAAGCTCGCTCTTGCTTTCTAGAGTCTCTAATACAGCAGGCAATCTGAGTGTGTCCAGAACAAAAGAACGGTGTTTCCCACACATACGGACCATATGTAGTCCAAATCTGCTTCTGAAACTGATACAAAGCACGGGTCCTCTAACATCCATGCTTGTCAGTTAAGATGAGAAACATGTGAGCTTCGTGAATGATGTAGTTCGTTTGAGCTGAAAAGTGACTACCCTTACCTGAAACGAATTCTTGCTTGTAGGAAGACACAGAGCCTGGGATTTAACTCCATTTCTGAAGGGAAACACACAGCATAGTTCTCATCCATGGATCACACTCTGCTTTAGAGCGAGAAGCACGCTCTTGCTTTCTAGAGTCTCTAATAAAGCAGGGAACATGAGTGTGCTGAGAACAAAAGAACGGTGTTTCCTACAAATACGGACCATATCTAGTTCAACTCTGCTTCTGAAACTGAAACAAACCACAGGTCCTCTAACAGACAATTCTTGTCAGGTAAGATCCGAAACGTGTGAGCTTCGTGAAAGATGTAGTTCGTTTGACCTGTAAAGTAACTGCACTTACCTGAAACGAAGTCTTGCTTGTAGGAAGACACAGAGCCTGGGAAATAGCTCCATTTCTGAAGGGAAACACACAGCATAGTTCTCATCCATGGATCACACTCTGCTTTAGAGCGAGAAGCACGCTCTTGCTTTCTAGAATCTCTAATACAGCAGGAAACCTGAGTGTGCTCAGAACAAAAGAACGGTGTTTCCTACACATACGGACCATATCTAGTTCAACTCTGCTTCTGAAACTGAAACAAACCACAGGTCCTCTAACATCCAATGCTTGTCAGGTAAGATCCAAAACGTGTGAGCTTTGTGAACGATGTAGTTCATTTGACCTGTAAAGTAACTGCACTTACCTGAAACGAAATCTTGCTTGTAGGAAGACTCAGAGACTGGGATTTAACTCCATTTCTGAAGTGAAACACACAGCAGAGTTCTCATCCATTGATCACACTCTGCTTTAGAGCAAGAAGCACGCTCTTGCTTTCTAGAGGCTCTAAGACAGCAGGAAACGTTAGTGTGCTGAGAACAAAAGAACGATGTTGCCTACACATACGGACAATTTGTAGTCCAAATCTGCTTCTGAAACTGATGCAAAGCACTGGTCCTCTAACATCCAATGCTTGTCAGTTAAGATGAGAAACGTGTGAGTTTCGTGAACGATGTAATTCCTTTGAGGTATAAAGATACTGCCCTTACCTGAAAGGAAGTCTTGCTTGTAGGCAGACTCATAGCATGGGATTTCACTCCATTTCTGAAGTGAAACACACAGCAGAGTTCTCATCGAGTGATCACACTCTGCTTTAGAGCAAGAAGCTCGCTCTTGCTTTCTAGAGTCTCTAATACAGCAGGCAAACTGAGTGTGCCCAGAACAAAAGAACGGGGTTTCCCACACATACGGACCATATGTAGTCCAAATCTCCTTCTGAAACGATACAAAGCACTGTTCCTCTAACATCCAATGCTTGTCAGTTAAGATGAGAAACGTGTGAGCTTCGTGAACGATGTAGTTCGTTTGAGCTGAAAAGTGACTGCCCTTACCTGAAACGAAATCTTGCTTGTAGGAAGACACAGAGCCTGGGATTTAACTCCATTTCTGAAGGGAAACACACAGCACGGTTCTCATCCATGGATCACACTCTGCTTTAGAGCGAGAAGCACGCTCTTGCTTTCTAGAGTCTCTAATACAGCAGGAAACCTGAGTGTGCTCAGAACAAAAGAACGGTGTTTCCTACACATACGGACCATTTGTAGTCCAAATCTGCTTCTGAAACTGATATAAAGCATTGGTCCTCTAACATCCAATGCTTCTCAGTTAAGATGAGAAACATGTGAGTTTCGTGAACGATGTAGGTCCTTTGAGGTATAAAGAAACTGCCCTTACCTGAAAGGAAGTGTTGCTTGTAGGAAGACTCAGAGCCTGGGATTTAACTCCATTTCTGAAGTGAAACACACAGCAAAGTTCTCATCCATTGATCACACTCTGCTTTAGAGCAAGAAGCTCGCTCTTGCTTTCTAGAGTCTCTAATACAGCAGGCAATCTGAGTGTGTCCAGAACAAAAGAACGGTGTTTCCCACACATACGGACCATATGTAGTCCAAATCTGCTTCTGAAACTGATACAAAGCACGGGTCCTCTAACATCCATGCTTGTCAGTTAAGATGAGAAACATGTGAGCTTCGTGAATGATGTAGTTCGTTTGAGCTGAAAAGTGACTACCCTTACCTGAAACGAATTCTTGCTTGTAGGAAGACACAGAGCCTGGGATTTAACTCCATTTCTGAAGGGAAACACACAGCATAGTTCTCATCCATGGATCACACTCTGCTTTAGAGCGAGAAGCACCCTCTTGCTTTCTAGAGTCTCTAATACAGCAGGGAACCTGAGTGTGCTGAGAACAAAAGAACGGTATTTTCTACACATACGGACCATACCTAGTCCAACTCTGCTTCTGAAACTGATACAAAGCACTGGTCCTCTAACATCCAATGCTTGTCAGGTAGGATGAGAAACGTGTGAGCTTCGTGAATGATGTAGTTCGTTTGAGCTGTAAAGTAACTGCCCTTACCTGAAACGAAATCTTGCTTGTAGGAAGATACAGAGCCCGGGATTTAACTGCATTTCTGAAGGGAAACACACAGCATAGTTCTCATCCATGGATCACACTCTGCTATAGAGCGAGAAGCACGCTCTTACTTTCTAGAGTCTCTAATAAACCAGGGAACCTGAGTGTGCTGAGAACAAAAGAACGGTGTTTCCTACACATACAGACCATATCTAGTTCAACTCTGCTTCTGAAACTGAAACAAACCACAGGTCCTCTAACATCCAATGCTTGTGAGGTAAGATCCGAAACATGTGATCTTCGTGAACGATGTAGTTCATTTGACCTGTAAAGTAACTGCACTTACCTGAAACGAAATCTTGCTTGTAGGAAGACACCGAGCCTGGGATTTAGCTCCATTTCTGAAGGGAAACACACATCATAGTTCTCATCCATGGATCACACTCTGCTTTAGAGCAAGAAGCACGCTCTTGCTTTCTAGAGTCTCTAATACAGCAGGAAACCTGAGTGTGCTCAGAACAAAAGAACGGTGTTTCCTACACATACGGACCATTTGTAGTCCAAATCTGCTTCTGAAAATGATACAAAGCACTGGTCCTCTAACATCCAATGCTTGTCAGTTAAGATGAGAAACGTGTGAGTTTCGTGAACGATGTACTTCCTTTGAGGTATAAAGATACTGCCCTTACCTGAAAGGAAGTCTTGCTTGTAGGCAGACTCATAGCATGGGATTTCACTCCATTTCTGAAGTGAAACACACAGCAGAGTTCTCATCGAGTGATCACACTCTGCTTTAGAGCAAGAAGCTCCCTCTTGCTTTCTAGAGTCTCTAATACAGCAGGCAATCTGAGTGTGCCCAGAACAAAAGAACGGGGTTTCCCACACATACGGACCATATGTAGTCCAAATCTCCTTCTGAAACGATACAAAGCACTGTTCCTCTAACATCCAATGCTTGTCAGTTAAGATGAGAAACGTGTGAGCTTCGTGAACGATGTAGTTCGTTTGAGCTGAAAAGTGACTGCCCTTACCTGAAACGAAGTCTTGCTTGTAGGAAGACACAGAGCCTGGGATTTAACACCATTTATGAAGGGAAACACACAGCAGAGTTCTCATCCATTGATCACACTCTGCTTTAGAGCAAGAAGCACGCACATGCTTTCTAGAGTCTCTAAGACAGCAGGAAACGTGAGTGTGCTGAGAACAAAAGAGCGGTGTTTCCTACACATACGGACCATATCTAGTCCAACTCTGCTTCTGAAACTGATACAAAGCAATGGTCTTCTAACATCCAATGCTTGTTGTCAGTTAGGATGAAAAACGTGTGAGCTTCGTGAACGATGTAGTTCGTTTGAGCTGAAAAGTGACTGCCCTTACCTGAAACGAAATCTTGCTTGTAGGAAGACACAGAGCCTGGGATTTAACTCCATTTCTGAAGGGAAACACACAGCATGGTTCTCATCCATGGATCACACTCTGCTTTAGAGCGAGAAGCACGCTCTTGCTTTCTAGAGTCTCTAATACAGCAGGAAACCTGAGTGTGCTCAGAACAAAAGAACGGTGGTTCCTACACATACGGACCATTTGTAGTCCAAATCTGCTTCTGAAACTGATATAAAGCATTGGTCCTCTAACATCCAATGCTTCTCAGTTAAGATGAGAAACATGTGAGTTTCGTGAACGATGTAGGTCCTTTGAGGTATAAAGAAACTGCCCTTACCTGAAAGGAAGTGTTGCTTGTAGGAAGACTCAGAGCCTGGGATTTAACTCCATTTCTGAAGTGAAACACACAGCAAAGTTCTCATCCATTGATCACACTCTGCTTTAGAGCAAGAAGCTCGCTCTTGCTTTCTAGAGTCTCTAATACAGCAGGCAATCTGAGTGTGTCCAGAACAAAAGAACGGTGTTTCCCACACATACGGACCATATGTAGTCCAAATCTGCTTCTGAAACTGATACAAAGCACGGGTCCTCTAACATCCATGCTTGTCAGTTAAGATGAGAAACATGTGAGCTTCGTGAATGATGTAGTTCGTTTGAGCTGAAAAGTGACTACCCTTACCTGAAACGAATTCTTGCTTGTAGGAAGACACAGAGCCTGGGATTTAACTCCATTTCTGAAGGGAAACACACAGCATAGTTCTCATCCATGGATCACACTCTGCTTTAGAGCGAGAAGCACGCTCTTGCTTTCTAGAGTCTCTAATAAAGCAGGGAACATGAGTGTGCTGAGAACAAAAGAACGGTGTTTCCTACAAATACGGACCATATCTAGTTCAACTCTGCTTCTGAAACTGAAACAAACCACAGGTCCTCTAACAGACAATTCTTGTCAGGTAAGATCCGAAACGTGTGAGCTTCGTGAAAGATGTAGTTCGTTTGACCTGTAAAGTAACTGCACTTACCTGAAACGAAGTCTTGCTTGTAGGAAGACACAGAGCCTGGGAAATAGCTCCATTTCTGAAGGGAAACACACAGCATAGTTCTCATCCATGGATCACACTCTGCTTTAGAGCGAGAAGCACGCTCTTGCTTTCTAGAATCTCTAATACAGCAGGAAACCTGAGTGTGCTCAGAACAAAAGAACGGTGTTTCATACACATACGGACCATATCTAGTTCAACTCTGCTTCTGAAACTGAAACAAACCACAGGTCCTCTAACATCCAATGCTTGTCAGGTAAGATCCAAAACGTGTGAGCTTTGTGAACGATGTAGTTCATTTGACCTGTAAAGTAACTGCACTTACCTGAAACGAAATCTTGCTTGTAGGAAGACTCAGAGACTGGGATTTAACTCCATTTCTGAAGTGAAACACACAGCAGAGTTCTCATCCATTGATCACACTCTGCTTTAGAGCAAGAAGCACGCTCTTGCTTTCTAGAGGCTCTAAGACAGCAGGAAACGTTAGTGTGCTGAGAACAAAAGAACGATGTTGCCTACACATACGGACAATTTGTAGTCCAAATCTGCTTCTGAAACTGATGCAAAGCACTGGTCCTCTAACATCCAATGCTTGTCAGTTAAGATGAGAAACGTGTGGGTTTCGTGAACGATGTAATTCCTTTGAGGTATAAAGATACTGCCCTTACCTGAAAGGAAGTCTTGCTTGTAGGCAGACTCATAGCATGGGATTTCACTCCATTTCTGAAGTGAAACACACAGCAGAGTTCTCATCGAGTGATCACACTCTGCTTTAGAGCAAGAAGCTCGCTCTTGCTTTCTAGAGTCTCTAATACAGCAGGCAAACTGAGTGTGCCCAGAACAAAAGAACGGGGTTTCCCACACATACGGACCATATGTAGTCCAAATCTCCTTCTGAAACGATACAAAGCACTGTTCCTCTAACATCCAATGCTTGTCAGTTAAGATGAGAAACGTGTGAGCTTCGTGAACGATGTAGTTCGTTTGAGCTGAAAAGTGACTGCCCTTACCTGAAACGAAATCTTGCTTGTAGGAAGACACAGAGCCTGGGATTTAACTCCATTTCTGAAGGGAAACACACAGCACGGTTCTCATCCATGGATCACACTCTGCTTTAGACCGAGAAGCACGCTCTTGCTTTCTAGAGTCTCTAATACAGCAGGAAACCTGAGTGTGCTCAGAACAAAAGAACGGTGTTTCCTACACATACGGACCATTTGTAGTCCAAATCTGCTTCTGAAACTGATATAAAGCATTGGTCCTCTAACATCCAATGCTTCTCAGTTAAGATGAGAAACATGTGAGTTTCGTGAACGATGTAGGTCCTTTGAGGTATAAAGAAACTGCCCTTACCTGAAAGGAAGTGTTGCTTGTAGGAAGACTCAGAGCCTGGGATTTAACTCCATTTCTGAAGTGAAACACACAGCAAAGTTCTCATCCATTGATCACACTCTGCTTTAGAGCAAGAAGCTCGCTCTTGCTTTCTAGAGTCTCTAATACAGCAGGCAATCTGAGTGTGTCCAGAACAAAAGAACGGTGTTTCCCACACATACGGACCATATGTAGTCCAAATCTGCTTCTGAAACTGATACAAAGCACGGGTCCTCTAACATCCATGCTTGTCAGTTAAGATGAGAAACATGTGAGCTTCGTGAATGATGTAGTTCGTTTGAGCTGAAAAGTGACTACCCTTACCTGAAACGAATTCTTGCTTGTAGGAAGACACAGAGCCTGGGATTTAACTCCATTTCTGAAGGGAAACACACAGCATAGTTCTCATCCATGGATCACACTCTGCTTTAGAGCGAGAAGCACCCTCTTGCTTTCTAGAGTCTCTAATACAGCAGGGAACCTGAGTGTGCTGAGAACAAAAGAACGGTATTTTCTACACATACGGACCATACCTAGTCCAACTCTGCTTCTGAAACTGATACAAAGCACTGGTCCTCTAACATCCAATGCTTGTCAGGTAGGATGAGAAACGTGTGAGTTTCGTGAATGATGTAGTTCGTTTGAGCTGTAAAGTAACTGCCCTTACCTGAAACGAAATCTTGCTTGTAGGAAGATACAGAGCCCGGGATTTAACTGCATTTCTGAAGGGAAACACACAGCATAGTTCTCATCCATGGATCACACTCTGCTATAGAGCGAGAAGCACGCTCTTACTTTCTAGAGTCTCTAATAAACCAGGGAACCTGAGTGTGCTGAGAACAAAAGAACGGTGTTTCCTACACATACAGACCATATCTAGTTCAACTCTGCTTCTGAAACTGAAACAAACCACAGGTCCTCTAACATCCAATGCTTGTGAGGTAAGATCCGAAACATGTGATCTTCGTGAACGATGTAGTTCATTTGACCTGTAAAGTAACTGCACTTACCTGAAACGAAATCTTGCTTGTAGGAAGACACCGAGCCTGGGATTTAGCTCCATTTCTGAAGGGAAACACACATCATAGTTCTCATCCATGGATCACACTCTGCTTTAGAGCAAGAAGCACGCTCTTGCTTTCTAGAGTCTCTAATACAGCAGGAAACCTGAGTGTGCTCAGAACAAAAGAACGGTGTTTCCTACACATACGGACCATTTGTAGTCCAAATCTGCTTCTGAAAATGATACAAAGCACTGGTCCTCTAACATCCAATGCTTGTCAGTTAAGATGAGAAACGTGTGAGTTTCGTGAACGATGTACTTCCTTTGAGGTATAAAGATACTGCCCTTACCTGAAAGGAAGTCTTGCTTGTAGGCAGACTCATAGCATGGGATTTCACTCCATTTCTGAAGTGAAACACACAGCAGAGTTCTCATCGAGTGATCACACTCTGCTTTAGAGCAAGAAGCTCCCTCTTGCTTTCTAGAGTCTCTAATACAGCAGGCAATCTGAGTGTGCCCAGAACAAAAGAACGGGGTTTCCCACACATACGGACCATATGTAGTCCAAATCTCCTTCTGAAACGATACAAAGCACTGTTCCTCTAACATCCAATGCTTGTCAGTTAAGATGAGAAACGTGTGAGCTTCGTGAACGATGTAGTTCGTTTGAGCTGAAAAGTGACTGCCCTTACCTGAAACGAAGTCTTGCTTGTAGGAAGACACAGAGCCTGGGATTTAACACCATTTATGAAGGGAAACACACAGCAGAGTTCTCATCCATTGATCACACTCTGCTTTAGAGCAAGAAGCACGCACATGCTTTCTAGAGTCTCTAAGACAGCAGGAAACGTGAGTGTGCTGAGAACAAAAGAGCGGTGTTTCCTACACATACGGACCATATCTAGTCCAACTCTGCTTCTGAAACTGATACAAAGCAATGGTCTTCTAACATCCAATGCTTGTTGTCAGTTAGGATGAAAAACGTGTGAGCTTCGTGAACGATGTAGTTCGTTTGAGCTGAAAAGTGACTGCCCTTACCTGAAACGAAATCTTGCTTGTAGGAAGACACAGAGCCTGGGATTTAACTCCATTTCTGAAGGGAAACACACAGCATGGTTCTCATCCATGGATCACACTCTGCTTTAGAGCGAGAAGCACGCTCTTGCTTTCTAGAGTCTCTAATACAGCAGGAAACCTGAGTGTGCTCAGAACAAAAGAACGGTGGTTCCTACACATACGGACCATTTGTAGTCCAAATCTGCTTCTGAAACTGATATAAAGCATTGGTCCTCTAACATCCAATGCTTCTCAGTTAAGATGAGAAACATGTGAGTTTCGTGAACGATGTAGGTCCTTTGAGGTATAAAGAAACTGCCCTTACCTGAAAGGAAGTGTTGCTTGTAGGAAGACTCAGAGCCTGGGATTTAACTCCATTTCTGAAGTGAAACACACAGCAAAGTTCTCATCCATTGATCACACTCTGCTTTAGAGCAAGAAGCTCGCTCTTGCTTTCTAGAGTCTCTAATACAGCAGGCAATCTGAGTGTGTCCAGAACAAAAGAACGGTGTTTCCCACACATACGGACCATATGTAGTCCAAATCTGCTTCTGAAACTGATACAAAGCACGGGTCCTCTAACATCCATGCTTGTCAGTTAAGATGAGAAACATGTGAGCTTCGTGAATGATGTAGTTCGTTTGAGCTGAAAAGTGACTACCCTTACCTGAAACGAATTCTTGCTTGTAGGAAGACACAGAGCCTGGGATTTAACTCCATTTCTGAAGGGAAACACACAGCATAGTTCTCATCCATGGATCACACTCTGCTTTAGAGCGAGAAGCACCCTCTTGCTTTCTAGAGTCTCTAATACAGCAGGGAACCTGAGTGTGCTGAGAACAAAAGAACGGTATTTTCTACACATACGGACCATACCTAGTCCAACTCTGCTTCTGAAACTGATACAAAGCACTGGTCCTCTAACATCCAATGCTTGTCAGGTAGGATGAGAAACGTGTGAGCTTCGTGAATGATGTAGTTCGTTTGAGCTGTAAAGTAACTGCCCTTACCTGAAACGAAATCTTGCTTGTAGGAAGATACAGAGCCCGGGATTTAACTGCATTTCTGAAGGGAAACACACAGCATAGTTCTCATCCATGGATCACACTCTGCTTTAGAGCGAGAAGCACGCTCTTACTTTCTAGAGTCTCTAATAAACCAGGGAACCTGAGTGTGCTGAGAACAAAAGAACGGTGTTTCCTACACATACAGACCATATCTAGTTCAACTCTGCTTCTGAAACTGAAACAAACCACAGGTCCTCTAACATCCAATGCTTGTGAGGTAAGATCCGAAACATGTGATCTTCGTGAACGATGTAGTTCATTTGACCTGTAAAGTAACTGCACTTACCTGAAACGAAATCTTGCTTGTAGGAAGACACCGAGCCTGGGATTTAGCTCCATTTCTGAAGGGAAACACACATCATAGTTCTCATCCATGGATCACACTCTGCTTTAGAGCAAGAAGCACGCTCTTGCTTTCTAGAGTCTCTAATACAGCAGGAAACCTGAGTGTGCTCAGAACAAAAGAACGGTGTTTCCTACACATACGGACCATTTGTAGTCCAAATCTGCTTCTGAAAATGATACAAAGCACTGGTCCTCTAACATCCAATGCTTGTCAGTTAAGATGAGAAACGTGTGAGTTTCGTGAACGATGTACTTCCTTTGAGGTATAAAGATACTGCCCTTACCTGAAAGGAAGTCTTGCTTGTAGGCAGACTCATAGCATGGGATTTCACTCCATTTCTGAAGTGAAACACACAGCAGAGTTCTCATCGAGTGATCACACTCTGCTTTAGAGCAAGAAGCTCCCTCTTGCTTTCTAGAGTCTCTAATACAGCAGGCAATCTGAGTGTGCCCAGAACAAAAGAACGGGGTTTCCCACACATACGGACCATATGTAGTCCAAATCTCCTTCTGAAACGATACAAAGCACTGTTCCTCTAACATCCAATGCTTGTCAGTTAAGATGAGAAACGTGTGAGCTTCGTGAACGATGTAGTTCGTTTGAGCTGAAAAGTGACTGCCCTTACCTGAAACGAAGTCTTGCTTGTAGGAAGACACAGAGCCTGGGAAATAGCTCCATTTCTGAAGGGAAACACACAGCATAGTTCTCATCCATGGATCACACTCTGCTTTAGAGCGAGAAGCACGCTCTTGCTTTCTAGAATCTCTAATACAGCAGGAAACCTGAGTGTGCTCAGAACAAAAGAACGGTGTTTCCTACACATACGGACCATATCTAGTTCAACTCTGCTTCTGAAACTGAAACAAACCACAGGTCCTCTAACATCCAATGCTTGTCAGGTAAGATCCAAAACGTGTGAGCTTTGTGAATGATGTAGTTCATTTGACCTGTAAAGTAACTGCACTTACCTGAAACGAAATCTTGCTTGTAGGAAGACTCAGAGACTGGGATTTAACTCCATTTCTGAAGTGAAACACACAGCAGAGTTCTCATCCATTGATCACACTCTGCTTTAGAGCAAGAAGCACGCTCTTGCTTTCTAGAGGCTCTAAGACAGCAGGAAACGTTAGTGTGCTGAGAACAAAAGAACGATGTTGCCTACACATACGGACAATTTGTAGTCCAAATCTGCTTCTGAAACTGATGCAAAGCACTGGTCCTCTAACATCCAATGCTTGTCAGTTAAGATGAGAAACGTGTGAGTTTCGTGAACGATGTAATTCCTTTGAGGTATAAAGATACTGCCCTTACCTGAAAGGAAGTCTTGCTTGTAGGCAGACTCATAGCATGGGATTTCACTCCATTTCTGAAGTGAAACACACAGCAGAGTTCTCATCGAGTGATCACACTCTGCTTTAGAGCAAGAAGCTCGCTCTTGCTTTCTAGAGTCTCTAATACAGCAGGCAAATTGAGTGTGCCCAGAACAAAAGAACGGGGTTTCCCACACATACGGACCATATGTAGTCCAAATCTCCTTCTGAAACGATACAAAGCACTGTTCCTCTAACATCCAATGCTTGTCAGTTAAGATGAGAAACGTGTGAGCTTCGTGAACGATGTAGTTCGTTTGAGCTGAAAAGTGACTGCCCTTACCTGAAACGAAATCTTGCTTGTAGGAAGACACAGAGCCTGGGATTTAACTCCATTTCTGAAGGGAAACACACAGCACGGTTCTCATCCATGGATCACACTCTGCTTTAGACCGAGAAGCACGCTCTTGCTTTCTAGAGTCTCTAATACAGCAGGAAACCTGAGTGTGCTCAGAACAAAAGAACGGTGTTTCCTACACATACGGACCATTTGTAGTCCAAATCTGCTTCTGAAACTGATATAAAGCATTGGTCCTCTAACATCCAATGCTTCTCAGTTAAGATGAGAAACATGTGAGTTTCGTGAACGATGTAGGTCCTTTGAGGTATAAAGAAACTGCCCTTACCTGAAAGGAAGTGTTGCTTGTAGGAAGACTCAGAGCCTGGGATTTAACTCCATTTCTGAAGTGAAACACAAAGCAAAGTTCTCATCCATTGATCACACTATGCTTTAGAGCAAGAAGCTCGCTCTTGCTTTCTAGAGTCTCTAATACAGCAGGCAATCTGAGTGTGTCCAGAACAAAAGAACGGTGTTTCCCACACATACGGACCATATGTAGTCCAAATCTGCTTCTGAAACTGATACAAAGCACGGGTCCTCTAACATCCATGCTTGTCAGTTAAGATGAGAAACATGTGAGCTTCGTGAATGATGTAGTTCGTTTGAGCTGAAAAGTGACTACCCTTACCTGAAACGAATTCTTGCTTGTAGGAAGACACAGAGCCTGGGATTTAACTCCATTTCTGAAGGGAAACACACAGCATAGTTCTCATCCATGGATCACACTCTGCTTTAGAGCGAGAAGCACCCTCTTGCTTTCTAGAGTCTCTAATACAGCAGGGAACCTGAGTGTGCTGAGAACAAAAGAACGGTATTTTCTACACATACGGACCATACCTAGTCCAACTCTGCTTCTGAAACTGATACAAAGCACTGGTCCTCTAACATCCAATGCTTGTCAGGTAGGATGAGAAACGTGTGAGCTTCGTGAATGATGTAGTTCGTTTGAGCTGTAAAGTAACTGCCCTTACCTGAAACGAAATCTTGCTTGTAGGAAGATACAGAGCCCGGGATTTAACTGCATTTCTGAAGGGAAACACACAGCATAGTTCTCATCCATGGATCACACTCTGCTTTAGAGCGAGAAGCACGCTCTTACTTTCTAGAGTCTCTAATAAACCAGGGAACCTGAGTGTGCTGAGAACAAAAGAACGGTGTTTCCTACACATACAGACCATATCTAGTTCAACTCTGCTTCTGAAACTGAAACAAACCACAGGTCCTCTAACATCCAATGCTTGTGAGGTAAGATCCGAAACATGTGATCTTCGTGAACGATGTAGTTCATTTGACCTGTAAAGTAACTGCACTTACCTGAAACGAAATCTTGCTTGTAGGAAGACACCGAGCCTGGGATTTAGCTCCATTTCTGAAGGGAAACACACATCATAGTTCTCATCCATGGATCACACTCTGCTTTAGAGCAAGAAGCACGCTCTTGCTTTCTAGAGTCTCTAATACAGCAGGAAACCTGAGTGTGCTCAGAACAAAAGAACGGTGTTTCCTACACATACGGACCATTTGTAGTCCAAATCTGCTTCTGAAAATGATACAAAGCACTGGTCCTCTAACATCCAATGCTTGTCAGTTAAGATGAGAAACGTGTGAGTTTCGTGAACGATGTACTTCCTTTGAGGTATAAAGATACTGCCCTTACCTGAAAGGAAGTCTTGCTTGTAGGCAGACTCATAGCATGGGATTTCACTCCATTTCTGAAGTGAAACACACAGCAGAGTTCTCATCGAGTGATCACACTCTGCTTTAGAGCAAGAAGCTCCCTCTTGCTTTCTAGAGTCTCTAATACAGCAGGCAATCTGAGTGTGCCCAGAACAAAAGAACGGGGTTTCCCACACATACGGACCATATGTAGTCCAAATCTCCTTCTGAAACGATACAAAGCACTGTTCCTCTAACATCCAATGCTTGTCAGTTAAGATGAGAAACGTGTGAGCTTCGTGAACGATGTAGTTCGTTTGAGCTGAAAAGTGACTGCCCTTACCTGAAACGAAGTCTTGCTTGTAGGAAGACACAGAGCCTGGGAAATAGCTCCATTTCTGAAGGGAAACACACAGCATAGTTCTCATCCATGGATCACACTCTGCTTTAGAGCGAGAAGCACGCTCTTGCTTTCTAGAATCTCTAATACAGCAGGAAACCTGAGTGTGCTCAGAACAAAAGAACGGTGTTTCCTACACATACGGACCATATCTAGTTCAACTCTGCTTCTGAAACTGAAACAAACCACAGGTCCTCTAACATCCAATGCTTGTCAGGTAAGATCCAAAACGTGTGAGCTTTGTGAATGATGTAGTTCATTTGACCTGTAAAGTAACTGCACTTACCTGAAACGAAATCTTGCTTGTAGGAAGACTCAGAGACTGGGATTTAACTCCATTTCTGAAGTGAAACACACAGCAGAGTTCTCATCCATTGATCACACTCTGCTTTAGAGCAAGAAGCACGCTCTTGCTTTCTAGAGGCTCTAAGACAGCAGGAAACGTTAGTGTGCTGAGAACAAAAGAACGATGTTGCCTACACATACGGACAATTTGTAGTCCAAATCTGCTTCTGAAACTGATGCAAAGCACTGGTCCTCTAACATCCAATGCTTGTCAGTTAAGATGAGAAACGTGTGAGTTTCGTGAACGATGTAATTCCTTTGAGGTATAAAGATACTGCCCTTACCTGAAAGGAAGTCTTGCTTGTAGGCAGACTCATAGCATGGGATTTCACTCCATTTCTGAAGTGAAACACACAGCAGAGTTCTCATCGAGTGATCACACTCTGCTTTAGAGCAAGAAGCTCGCTCTTGCTTTCTAGAGTCTCTAATACAGCAGGCAAACTGAGTGTGCCCAGAACAAAAGAACGGGGTTTCCCACACATACGGACCATATGTAGTCCAAATCTCCTTCTGAAACGATACAAAGCACTGTTCCTCTAACATCCAATGCTTGTCAGTTAAGATGAGAAACGTGTGAGCTTCGTGAACGATGTAGTTCGTTTGAGCTGAAAAGTGACTGCCCTTACCTGAAACGAAATCTTGCTTGTAGGAAGACACAGAGCCTGGGATTTAACTCCATTTCTGAAGGGAAACACACAGCACGGTTCTCATCCATGGATCACACTCTGCTTTAGACCGAGAAGCACGCTCTTGCTTTCTAGAGTCTCTAATACAGCAGGAAACCTGAGTGTGCTCAGAACAAAAGAACGGTGTTTCCTACACATACGGACCATTTGTAGTCCAAATCTGCTTCTGAAACTGATATAAAGCATTGGTCCTCTAACATCCAATGCTTCTCAGTTAAGATGAGAAACATGTGAGTTTCGTGAACGATGTAGGTCCTTTGAGGTATAAAGAAACTGCCCTTACCTGAAAGGAAGTGTTGCTTGTAGGAAGACTCAGAGCCTGGGATTTAACTCCATTTCTGAAGTGAAACACAAAGCAAAGTTCTCATCCATTGATCACACTATGCTTTAGAGCAAGAAGCTCGCTCTTGCTTTCTAGAGTCTCTAATACAGCAGGCAATCTGAGTGTGTCCAGAACAAAAGAACGGTGTTTCCCACACATACGGACCATATGTAGTCCAAATCTGCTTCTGAAACTGATACAAAGCACGGGTCCTCTAACATCCATGCTTGTCAGTTAAGATGAGAAACATGTGAGCTTCGTGAATGATGTAGTTCGTTTGAGCTGAAAAGTGACTACCCTTACCTGAAACGAATTCTTGCTTGTAGGAAGACACAGAGCCTGGGATTTAACTCCATTTCTGAAGGGAAACACACAGCATAGTTCTCATCCATGGATCACACTCTGCTTTAGAGCGAGAAGCACCCTCTTGCTTTCTAGAGTCTCTAATACAGCAGGGAACCTGAGTGTGCTGAGAACAAAAGAACGGTATTTTCTACACATACGGACCATACCTAGTCCAACTCTGCTTCTGAAACTGATACAAAGCACTGGTCCTCTAACATCCAATGCTTGTCAGGTAGGATGAGAAACGTGTGAGCTTCGTGAATGATGTAGTTCGTTTGAGCTGTAAAGTAACTGCCCTTACCTGAAACGAAATCTTGCTTGTAGGAAGATACAGAGCCCGGGATTTAACTGCATTTCTGAAGGGAAACACACAGCATAGTTCTCATCCATGGATCACACTCTGCTATAGAGCGAGAAGCACGCTCTTACTTTCTAGAGTCTCTAATAAACCAGGGAACCTGAGTGTGCTGAGAACAAAAGAACGGTGTTTCCTACACATACAGACCATATCTAGTTCAACTCTGCTTCTGAAACTGAAACAAACCACAGGTCCTCTAACATCCAATGCTTGTGAGGTAAGATCCGAAACATGTGATCTTCGTGAACGATGTAGTTCATTTGACCTGTAAAGTAACTGCACTTACCTGAAACGAAATCTTGCTTGTAGGAAGACACCGAGCCTGGGATTTAGCTCCATTTCTGAAGGGAAACACACATCATAGTTCTCATCCATGGATCACACTCTGCTTTAGAGCAAGAAGCACGCTCTTGCTTTCTAGAGTCTCTAATACAGCAGGAAACCTGAGTGTGCTCAGAACAAAAGAACGGTGTTTCCTACACATACGGACCATTTGTAGTCCAAATCTGCTTCTGAAAATGATACAAAGCACTGGTCCTCTAACATCCAATGCTTGTCAGTTAAGATGAGAAACGTGTGAGTTTCGTGAACGATGTACTTCCTTTGAGGTATAAAGATACTGCCCTTACCTGAAAGGAAGTCTTGCTTGTAGGCAGACTCATAGCATGGGATTTCACTCCATTTCTGAAGTGAAACACACAGCAGAGTTCTCATCGAGTGATCACACTCTGCTTTAGAGCAAGAAGCTCCCTCTTGCTTTCTAGAGTCTCTAATACAGCAGGCAATCTGAGTGTGCCCAGAACAAAAGAACGGGGTTTCCCACACATACGGACCATATGTAGTCCAAATCTCCTTCTGAAACGATACAAAGCACTGTTCCTCTAACATCCAATGCTTGTCAGTTAAGATGAGAAACGTGTGAGCTTCGTGAACGATGTAGTTCGTTTGAGCTGAAAAGTGACTGCCCTTACCTGAAACGAAGTCTTGCTTGTAGGAAGACACAGAGCCTGGGATTTAACACCATTTATGAAGGGAAACACACAGCAGAGTTCTCATCCACTGATCACACTCTGCTTTAGAGCAAGAAGCACGCACATGCTTTCTAGAGTCTCTAAGACAGCAGGAAACGTGAGTGTGCTGAGAACAAAAGAGCGGTGTTTCCTACACATACGGACCATATCTAGTCCAACTCTGCTTCTGAAACTGATACAAAGCAATGGTCTTCTAACATCCAATGCTTGTTGTCAGTTAGGATGAAAAACGTGTGAGCTTCGTGAACGATGTAGTTCGTTTGAGCTGAAAAGTGACTGCCCTTACCTGAAACGAAATCTTGCTTGTAGGAAGACACAGAGCCTGGGATTTAACTCCATTTCTGAAGGGAAACACACAGCATGGTTCTCATCCATGGATCACACTCTGCTTTAGAGCGAGAAGCACGCTCTTGCTTTCTAGAGTCTCTAATACAGCAGGAAACCTGAGTGTGCTCAGAACAAAAGAACGGTGGTTCCTACACATACGGACCATTTGTAGTCCAAATCTGCTTCTGAAACTGATATAAAGCATTGGTCCTCTAACATCCAATGCTTCTCAGTTAAGATGAGAAACATGTGAGTTTCGTGAACGATGTAGGTCCTTTGAGGTATAAAGAAACTGCCCTTACCTGAAAGGAAGTGTTGCTTGTAGGAAGACTCAGAGCCTGGGATTTAACTCCATTTCTGAAGTGAAACACACAGCAAAGTTCTCATCCATTGATCACACTCTGCTTTAGAGCAAGAAGCTCGCTCTTGCTTTCTAGAGTCTCTAATACAGCAGGCAATCTGAGTGTGTCCAGAACAAAAGAACGGTGTTTCCCACACATACGGACCATATGTAGTCCAAATCTGCTTCTGAAACTGATACAAAGCACGGGTCCTCTAACATCCATGCTTGTCAGTTAAGATGAGAAACATGTGAGCTTCGTGAATGATGTAGTTCGTTTGAGCTGAAAAGTGACTACCCTTACCTGAAACGAATTCTTGCTTGTAGGAAGACACAGAGCCTGGGATTTAACTCCATTTCTGAAGGGAAACACACAGCATAGTTCTCATCCATGGATCACACTCTGCTTTAGAGCGAGAAGCACCCTCTTGCTTTCTAGAGTCTCTAATACAGCAGGGAACCTGAGTGTGCTGAGAACAAAAGAACGGTATTTTCTACACATACGGACCATACCTAGTCCAACTCTGCTTCTGAAACTGATACAAAGCACTGGTCCTCTAACATCCAATGCTTGTCAGGTAGGATGAGAAACGTGTGAGCTTCGTGAATGATGTAGTTCGTTTGAGCTGTAAAGTAACTGCCCTTACCTGAAACGAAATCTTGCTTGTAGGAAGATACAGAGCCCGGGATTTAACTGCATTTCTGAAGGGAAACACACAGCATAGTTCTCATCCATGGATCACACTCTGCTTTAGAGCGAGAAGCACGCTCTTACTTTCTAGAGTCTCTAATAAACCAGGGAACCTGAGTGTGCTGAGAACAAAAGAACGGTGTTTCCTACACATACAGACCATATCTAGTTCAACTCTGCTTCTGAAACTGAAACAAACCACAGGTCCTCTAACATCCAATGCTTGTGAGGTAAGATCCGAAACATGTGATCTTCGTGAACGATGTAGTTCATTTGACCTGTAAAGTAACTGCACTTACCTGAAACGAAATCTTGCTTGTAGGAAGACACCGAGCCTGGGATTTAGCTCCATTTCTGAAGGGAAACACACATCATAGTTCTCATCCATGGATCACACTCTGCTTTAGAGCAAGAAGCACGCTCTTGCTTTCTAGAGTCTCTAATACAGCAGGAAACCTGAGTGTGCTCAGAACAAAAGAACGGTGTTTCCTACACATACGGACCATTTGTAGTCCAAATCTGCTTCTGAAAATGATACAAAGCACTGGTCCTCTAACATCCAATGCTTGTCAGTTAAGAAGAGAAACGTGTGAGTTTCGTGAACGATGTACTTCCTTTGAGGTATAAAGATACTGCCCTTACCTGAAAGGAAGTCTTGCTTGTAGGCAGACTCATAGCATGGGATTTCACTCCATTTCTGAAGTGAAACACACAGCAGAGTTCTCATCGAGTGATCACACTCTGCTTTAGAGCAAGAAGCTCCCTCTTGCTTTCTAGAGTCTCTAATACAGCAGGCAATCTGAGTGTGCCCAGAACAAAAGAACGGGGTTTCCCACACATACGGACCATATGTAGTCCAAATCTCCTTCTGAAACGATACAAAGCACTGTTCCTCTAACATCCAATGCTTGTCAGTTAAGATGAGAAACGTGTGAGCTTCGTGAACGATGTAGTTCGTTTGAGCTGAAAAGTGACTGCCCTTACCTGAAACGAAGTCTTGCTTGTAGGAAGACACAGAGCCTGGGATTTAACACCATTTATGAAGGGAAACACACAGCAGAGTTCTCATCCACTGATCACACTCTGCTTTAGAGCAAGAAGCACGCACATGCTTTCTAGAGTCTCTAAGACAGCAGGAAACGTGAGTGTGCTGAGAACAAAAGAGCGGTGTTTCCTACACATACGGACCATATCTAGTCCAACTCTGCTTCTGAAACTGATACAAAGCAATGGTCTTCTAACATCCAATGCTTGTTGTCAGTTAGGATGAAAAACGTGTGAGCTTCGTGAACGATGTAGTTCGTTTGAGCTGAAAAGTGACTGCCCTTACCTGAAACGAAATCTTGCTTGTAGGAAGACACAGAGCCTGGGATTTAACTCCATTTCTGAAGGGAAACACACAGCATGGTTCTCATCCATGGATCACACTCTGCTTTAGAGCGAGAAGCACGCTCTTGCTTTCTAGAGTCTCTAATACAGCAGGAAACCTGAGTGTGCTCAGAACAAAAGAACGGTGGTTCCTACACATACGGACCATTTGTAGTCCAAATCTGCTTCTGAAACTGATATAAAGCATTGGTCCTCTAACATCCAATGCTTCTCAGTTAAGATGAGAAACATGTGAGTTTCGTGAACGATGTAGGTCCTTTGAGGTATAAAGAAACTGCCCTTACCTGAAAGGAAGTGTTGCTTGTAGGAAGACTCAGAGCCTGGGATTTAACTCCATTTCTGAAGTGAAACACACAGCAAAGTTCTCATCCATTGATCACACTCTGCTTTAGAGCAAGAAGCTCGCTCTTGCTTTCTAGAGTCTCTAATACAGCAGGCAATCTGAGTGTGTCCAGAACAAAAGAACGGTGTTTCCCACACATACGGACCATATGTAGTCCAAATCTGCTTCTGAAACTGATACAAAGCACGGGTCCTCTAACATCCATGCTTGTCAGTTAAGATGAGAAACATGTGAGCTTCGTGAATGATGTAGTTCGTTTGAGCTGAAAAGTGACTACCCTTACCTGAAACGAATTCTTGCTTGTAGGAAGACACAGAGCCTGGGATTTAACTCCATTTCTGAAGGGAAACACACAGCATAGTTCTCATCCATGGATCACACTCTGCTTTAGAGCGAGAAGCACGCTCTTGCTTTCTAGAATCTCTAATACAGCAGGAAACCTGAGTGTGCTCAGAACAAAAGAACGGTGTTTCCTACACATACGGAGCATATCTAGTTCAACTCTGCTTCTGAAACTGAAACAAACCACAGGTCCTCTAACATCCAATGCTTGTCAGGTAAGATCCAAAACGTGTGAGCTTTGTGAACGATGTAGTTCATTTGACCTGTAAAGTAACTGCACTTACCTGAAACGAAATCTTGCTTGTAGGAAGACTCAGAGACTGGGATTTAACTCCATTTCTGAAGTGAAACACACAGCAGAGTTCTCATCCATTGATCACACTCTGCTTTACAGCAAGAAGCACGCTCTTGCTTTCTAGAGGCTCTAAGACAGCAGGAAACGTTAGTGTGCTGAGAACAAAAGAACGATGTTGCCTACACATACGGACAATTTGTAGTCCAAATCTGCTTCTGAAACTGATGCAAAGCACTGGTCCTCTAACATCCAATGCTTGTCAGTTAAGATGAGAAACGTGTGAGTTTCATGAACGATGTAGTTCCTTTGAGCTATAAAGAAACTGCCCTTACCTGAAAGGAATTCTGCTTATAGGAAGACTCAGAGCCTGGGATTTAACTCCATTTCTGAAGGGAAACACACAGCATAGTTCTCATCCATGGATCACACTCTGCTTTAGAGCGAGAATCATGCTCTTGCTTTCTAGAGTCACTAATACAGCAGGAAATCTGAGTGTGCCCAGAACAAAAGACCAGTGTTTCCTACACATACAGACCATATGTATTCCAAATCTGCTTCTGAAACTGATACAAAGCACTTTTCCTCTAACATCCAATGCTTGTCAGTTAAGATGAGAAATGTGTGAGCTTCGTGAACTATGTAGTTCATTTGAGCAGAAAAGTGACTGCCCTTACCTGAAAAGAAATCTTGCTTGTAGGGAGACTCAGAGCCTGGGATTTAACTGCATTTCTGAAGTGAAACACACAGCAGTGTTCTCATCCATTGATCACACTCTGCTTTAGAACAAGAAGCACCCTCTTGCTTTCTAGAGTCTCTAAGACAGCAGGAAACATGAGTGTGCTGAGAACCAAAGAATGATGTTTCCTACACATACGAACCATATCTAGTCCAACTCTGCTTCTGAAACTGATACAAAGCACTGGTCCTCTAACATCCAATGCTTGTCAGTTAAGATGAGAAACGTGTGAGCTTCAAGAACGATATAGTTCGTTTGAGCTGACAAATAACTGCCCTTACCTGAAACGAAGTCTTGCTTGTAGTAAGACACAAAGCCTGGGATTTAACTCCATTTCTGAAGGGAAACACACAGTATAGTTCTCATCCATGGATCACACTCTGCTTTAGAGCAAGAAGCACAGTCTTGCTTTCTAGAGTCCCTAATACAGCAGGAAATCTGAGTGTTCCCAGAATGAAAGAACGGTTTTTTGTACACAAAAGGACCGTATGTCGTCCAAATCTGCTTCTGAAACTGCTACAAAGCACTGGTCCTCTAACATCCAATGCTTGTCAGTAAAGATGAGAAATGTGTGAGCTTCGTGAACGATGTAGTTCGTTTGAGCAGAAAAGTAACTGCCCTTACCTGAAATGAAGTCTTGCTTGTAGGAAGACTCAGAGCCTGGGATTTAACTCCATTTCTGAAGTGAAACACACAGCAGAGTTCTCATCCATTGATCACACACTGCTTTAGAGCAAGAAGCTCGCTCTTGCTTTTTAGAGGCTCTAAGACAGCATGAAACGTGAGTGTGCTGAGAACAAAAGAACGATGTTGCCTAAACATAGGGACAATATGTAGTCCAAATCTGCTTGTGAAACTGATACAAAGCACTGGTCCTCTAACAACCAATGCTTCTCAGTTAAGATGAGAAACATGTGAGTTTCGTGAACGATGTAGTTCCTTTGAGCTATAAAGAAACTGCCCTTACCTGAAAGGAAGTGTTGCTTGTAGGAAGACTCAGAGCCTGGATTTAACTCCGTTTCTGAAGTGAAACACACAGCAAAGTTCTCATCCATTGATCACACTCTGCTTTAGAGCAAGAAGCTCGCTCTTGCTTTCTAGAGTCTCTAATACAGCAGGCAATCTGAGTGTGTCCAGAACAAAAGAACGGTGTTTCCCACGCATACGGACCATATGTAGTCCAAATCTGCTTCTGAAACTGATACAACGCACTGTTCCTCTAACATCCAATGCTTGCCAGTTAAGATGAGAAACGTGTGAGCTTCTTGAACGATGTAGTTCGTTTGAGCTGAAAAGTGACTGCCCTTACCTGAAACGAAGTCTTTCTTGTAGGAAGACACAGAGCCTGGGATTTAACTCCATTTCTGAAGGGAAACACACAGTATAGTTCTCATCCATGGATCACACTCTGCTTTAGAGCAAGAAGCACAATCTTGCTTTCCAGAGTCCCTAATACAGCAGGAAATCTGAGTGTTCCCAGAATGAAAGAACGGTTTTTCGTACACATAAGGACCGTATGTTGTCCAAATCTGCTTCTGAAACTGATACAAAGCACTGGTCCTCTAACATCCAATGCTTGTCAGTTAAGATGAGAAACGTGTGAGCTTCGTGAACGATGTAGTTCGTTTGAGCAGAATAGTAACTGCCCTTACCTGAAATGAAGTCTTGCTTGTAGGAAGACTCAGAGCCTGGGATTTAACTCCATTTCTGAAGTGAAAACACAGCAGAGTTCTCATCCATTGATCACACTCTGCTTTAGAGCAAGAAGCTCGCTCTTGCTTTTTAGAGGCTCTAAGACAGCATGAAACGTGAATGTGCTGAGAACAAAAGAACGATGTTGCCTATACATAGGGACAATATGTAGTCCAAATCTGCTTGTGAAACTGATACAAAGCACTGGTCCTCTAACATCCAATGCTTCTCAATAAAGATGAGAAACATGTGAGTTTCGTGAACGATGTAGTTCCTTTGAGCTATAAAGACACTGCCCTTAACTGAAAGGAAGTGTTACTTGTAGGAAGACTCAGAGCCTGGGATTTAACTCCATTTCTGAAGTGAAACACACAGCAAAGTTCTCATCCATTGATCACACTCTGCTTTAGAGCAAGAAGCTCCCGCTTGCTTTCTAGAGTCTCTAATACAGCAGGCAATCTGAGTGTGTCCAGAACAAAAGAACGGTGTTTCCCACACATACGGACCATATGTAGTCCAAATCTGCTTCTGAAACTGATACAACGCACTGGTCCTCTAATATCCAATGCTTGCCAGTTAAGATGAGAAATGTGTGAGCTTCTTGAACGATGTAGTTCGTTTGAGCTGAAAAGTGACTGCCCTTACCTGAAACGAAGTATTTCTTGTAGGAAGACACAGAGCCTGGGATTTAACTCCATTTCTGAAGGGAAACACACAGCATAGTTCTCATCCATGGATCACTCTGCTTTAGAGCGAGAAGCACGCTCTTGCTTTCTAGAGTCTCTAATACAGCAGGGAACCTGAGTGTGCTGAGAACAAAAGTACGGTGTTTCCTACACATACGGACCATAACTAGTTCAACTCTGCTTCTGAAACTGAAACAAACCACAGGTCCTCTAACATCCAATGCTTGTCAGGTAAGATCTGAAATGTGTGAGCTTCGTGAACGATGTAGTTCGTTTGACCTGTAAAGTAACTGCACTTACCTGAAACGAAGTCTTGCTTGTAGGAAGACTCAGAGCCTGGGATTTCACTCCATTTCTGAAGAGAAACACACAGCAGATTTCTCATCCATTGATCACACTCTGCTTTAGAGCAAGAAGCATGCTCTTGCTTTCTAGAGGCTCTAAGACAGCATGAAACGTGAGTGTGCTGAGAACAAAAGAACGATGTTGCCTACACATACGGACCATATGTAGTCCAAATCTGCTTCTGAAAGTGATACAAAGCACTGGTCCTCTAACATCCAATGCTTGTCAGTTAAGATGAGAAACGTTTGAGTTTCATGAACGATGTAGTTCGTTTGAGCTATAAATAAACTGCCCTTACCTGAAAGGAATTCTGCTTGTAGGAAGACTCAGAGCATGGGATTTAACTCCATTTCTGAAGGGAAACACACAGCATAGTTCTCATACATAGATCACACTCTGATTTAGAGCGAGAAGCACGCTCTTGCTTTCTAGAGTCACTAATGCAGCAGGAAATCTGAGTGTGCCCAGAACAATGAATGGTGTTTCCTACATATACGGAACTTATGTCGTCCAAATCTGCTTCTGAAACTGATACAAAGCACTTTTCCTCTAACATCCAATGCTTGTCAGTTAAGATGAGAAACGTGTGAGCTTCGTGAACTATGTAGTTCATTTGAGCAGAAAAGTGACTGCCCTTACCTGAAAAGAAATCTTGCTTGTAGGAAGACTCAGAGCCTGGGATTTAACTCCATTTCTGAAGTGAAACACACAGCAGTGTTCTCATTCATTGATCACACTCTGCTTTAGAACAAGAAGCACCTTCTTGCTTTCTAGAGTCTCTAAGACAGCAGGAAACATGAGTGTGCTGAGAACCAAAGAATGATGTTTCCTACACATACAGACCGTATCTAGTCCAACTCTGCTTCTGAAACTGATACAAAGCACTGGTCCTCTAACATCCAATGCTTGTCAGTTAAGATGAGAAACGTGTGAGCTTCAAGAACGATATAGTTCGTTTGAGCTGAGAAATAACTGCCCTTACCTGAAACGAAGTCTTGCTTGTAGTAAGACACAAAGCCTGGGATTTAACTCCATTTCTGAAGGGAAACACACAGTATAGTTCTCATCCATGGATCACACTCTGCTTTAGAGCAAGAAGCACAGTCTTGCTTTCTAGAGTCCCTAATACAGCAGGAAATCTGAGTGTTCCCAGAATGAAAGAACGGTTTTTTGTACACAAAAGGACCGTATGTTGTCCAAATCTGCTTCTGAAACTGCTACAAAGCACTGGTCTTCTAACATCCAATGCTTGTCAGTTAAGATGAGAAATGTGTGAGCTTCGTGAACGATGTAGTTCGTTTGAGCAGAAAAGTAACTGCCCTTACCTGAAATGAAGTCTTGCTTGTAGGAAGACTCAGAGCCTGGGATTTAACTCCATTTCTGAAGTGAAACACACAGCAGAGTTCTCATCCATTGATCACACACTGCTTTAGAGCAAGAAGCTCGCTCTTGCTTTTTAGAGGCTCTAAGACAGCATGAAACGTGAGTGTGCTGAGAACAAAAGAACGATGTTGCCTAAACATAGGGACAATATGTAGTCCAAATCTGCTTGTGAAACTGATACAAAGCACTGGTCCTCTAACAACCAATGCTTCTCAGTTAAGATGAGAAACATGTGAGTTTCGTGAACGATGTAGTTCCTTTGAGCTATAAAGAAACTGCCCTTACCTGAAAGGAAGTGTTGCTTGTAGGAAGACTCAGAGCCTGGATTTAACTCCATTTCTGAAGTGAAACACACAGCAAAGTTCTCATCCATTGATCACACTCTGCTTTAGAGCAAGAAGCTCGCTCTTGCTTTCTAGAGTCTCTAATACAGCAGGCAATCTGAGTGTGTCCAGAACAAAAGAACGGTGTTTCCCACGCATACGGACCATATGTAGTCCAAATCTGCTTCTGAAACTGATACAACGCACTGTTCCTCTAACATCCAATGCTTGCCAGTTAAGATGAGAAACGTGTGAGCTTCTTGAACGATGTAGTTCGTTTGAGCTGAAAAGTGACTGCCCTTACCTGAAACGAAGTCTTTCTTGTAGGAAGACACAGAGCCTGGGATTTAACTCCATTTCTGAAGGGAAACACACAGTATAGTTCTCATCCATGGATCACACTCTGCTTTAGAGCAAGAAGCACAATCTTGCTTTCCAGAGTCCCTAATACAGCAGGAAATCTGAGTGTTCCCAGAATGAAAGAACGGTTTTTCGTACACATAAGGACCGTATGTTGTCCAAATCTGCTTCTGAAACTGATACAAAGCACTGGTCCTCTAACATCCAATGCTTGTCAGTTAAGATGAGAAACGTGTGAGCTTCGTGAACGATGTAGTTCGTTTGAGCAGAAAAGTAACTGCCCTTACCTGAAATGAAGTCTTGCTTGTAGGAAGACTCAGAGCCTGGGATTTAACTCCATTTCTGAAGTGAAACACACAGCAGAGTTCTCATCCATTGATCACACTCTGCTTTAGAGCAAGAAGCTCGCTCTTGCTTTTTAGAGGCTCTAAGACAGCATGAAACGTGAATGTGCTGAGAACAAAAGAACGATGTTGCCTATACATAGGGACAATATGTAGTCCAAATCTGCTTGTGAAACTGATACAAAGCACTGGTCCTCTAACATCCAATGCTTCTCAATAAAGATGAGAAACATGTGAGTTTCGTGAACGATGTAGTTCCTTTGAGCTATAAAGACACTGCCCTTAACTGAAAGGAAGTGTTACTTGTAGGAAGACTCAGAGCCTGGGATTTAACTCCATTTCTGAAGTGAAACACACAGCAAAGTTCTCATCCATTGATCACACTCTGCTTTAGAGCAAGAAGCTCCCGCTTGCTTTCTAGAGTCTCTAATACAGCAGGCAATCTGAGTGTGTCCAGAACAAAAGAACGGTGTTTCCCACACATACGGACCATATGTAGTCCAAATCTGCTTCTGAAACTGATACAACGCACTGGTCCTCTAATATCCAATGCTTGCCAGTTAAGATGAGAAATGTGTGAGCTTCTTGAACGATGTAGTTCGTTTGAGCTGAAAAGTGACTGCCCTTACCTGAAACGAAGTATTTCTTGTAGGAAGACACAGAGCCTGGGATTTAACTCCATTTCTGAAGGGAAACACACAGCATAGTTCTCATCCATGGATCACTCTGCTTTAGAGCGAGAAGCACGCTCTTGCTTTCTAGAGTCTCTAATACAGCAGGGAACCTGAGTGTGCTGAGAACAAAAGAACGGTGTTTCCTACACATACGGACCATAACTAGTTCAACTCTGCTTCTGAAACTGAAACAAACCACAGGTCCTCTAACATCCAATGCTTGTCAGGTAAGATCTGAAATGTGTGAGCTTCGTGAACGATGTAGTTCGTTTGACCTGTAAAGTAACTGCACTTACCTGAAACGAAGTCTTGCTTGTAGGAAGACTCAGAGCCTGGGATTTCACTCCATTTCTGAAGAGAAACACACAGCAGATTTCTCATCCATTGATCACACTCTGCTTTAGAGCAAGAAGCATGCTCTTGCTTTCTAGAGGCTCTAAGACAGCATGAAACGTGAGTGTGCTGAGAACAAAAGAACGATGTTGCCTACACATACGGACCATATGTAGTCCAAATCTGCTTCTGAAAGTGATACAAAGCACTGGTCCTCTAACATCCAATGCTTGTCAGTTAAGATGAGAAACGTTTGAGTTTCATGAACGATGTAGTTCGTTTGAGCTATAAATAAACTGCCCTTACCTGAAAGGAATTCTGCTTGTAGGAAGACTCAGAGCATGGGATTTAACTCCATTTCTGAAGGGAAACACACAGCATAGTTCTCATACATAGATCACACTCTGATTTAGAGCGAGAAGCACGCTCTTGCTTTCTAGAGTCACTAATGCAGCAGGAAATCTGAGTGTGCCCAGAACAATGAATGGTGTTTCCTACATATACGGAACTTATGTCGTCCAAATCTGCTTCTGAAACTGATACAAAGCACTTTTCCTCTAACATCCAATGCTTGTCAGTTAAGATGAGAAACGTGTGAGCTTCGTGAACTATGTAGTTCATTTGAGCAGAAAAGTGACTGCCCTTACCTGAAAAGAAATCTTGCTTGTAGGAAGACTCAGAGCCTGGGATTTAACTCCATTTCTGAAGTGAAACACACAGCAGTGTTCTCATCCATTGATCACACTCTGCTTTAGAACAAGAAGCACCTTCTTGCTTTCTAGAGTCTCTAAGACAGCAGGAAACATGAGTGTGCTGAGAACCAAAGAATGATGTTTCCTACACATACAGACCGTATCTAGTCCAACTCTGCTTCTGAAACTGATACAAAGCACTGGTCCTCTAACATCCAATGCTTGTCAGTTAAGATGAGAAACGTGTGAGCTTCAAGAACGATATAGATCGTTTGAGCTGAGAAATAACTGCCCTTACCTGAAACGAAGTCTTGCTTGTAGTAAGACACAAAGCCTGGGATTTAACTCCATTTCTGAAGGGAAACACACAGTATAGTTCTCATCCATGGATCACACTCTGCTTTAGAGCAAGAAGCACAGTCTTGCTTTCTAGAGTCCCTAATACAGCAGGAAATCTGAGTGTTCCCAGAATGAAAGAACGGTTTTTTGTACACAAAAGGACCGTATGTTGTCCAAATCTGCTTCTGAAACTGCTACAAAGCACTGGTCCTCTAACATCCAATGCTTGTCAGTTAAGATGAGAAATGTGTGAGCTTCGTGAACGATGTAGTTCGTTTGAGCAGAAAAGTAACTGCCCTTACCTGAAATGAAGTCTTGCTTGTAGGAAGACTCAGAGCCTGGGATTTAACTCCATTTCTGAAGTGAAACACACAGCAGAGTTCTCATCCATTGATCACACACTGCTTTAGAGCAAGAAGGTCGCTCTTGCTTTTTAGAGGCTCTAAGACAGCATGAAACGTGAGTGTGCTGAGAACAAAAGAACGATGTTGCCTAAACATAGGGACAATATGTAGTCCAAATCTGCTTGTGAAACTGATACAAAGCACTGGTCCTCTAACAACCAATGCTTCTCAGTTAAGATGAGAAACATGTGAGTTTCGTGAACGATGTAGTTCCTTTGAGCTATAAAGAAACTGCCCTTACCTGAAAGGAAGTGTTGCTTGTAGGAAGACTCAGAGCCTGGATTTAACTCCATTTCTGAAGTGAAACACACAGCAAAGTTCTCATCCATTGATCACACTCTGCTTTAGAGCAAGAAGCTCGCTCTTGCTTTCTAGAGTCTCTAATACAGCAGGCAATCTGAGTGTGTCCAGAACAAAAGAACGGTGTTTCCCACGCATACGGACCATATGTAGTCCAAATCTGCTTCTGAAACTGATACAACGCACTGTTCCTCTAACATCCAATGCTTGCCAGTTAAGATGAGAAACGTGTGAGCTTCTTGAACGATGTAGTTCTTTTGAGCTGAAAAGTGACTGCCCTTACCTGAAACGAAGTCTTTCTTGTAGGAAGACACAGAGCCTGGGATTTAACTCCATTTCTGAAGGGAAACACACAGTATAGTTCTCATCCATGGATCACACTCTGCTTTAGAGCAAGAAGCACAATCTTGCTTTCCAGAGTCCCTAATACAGCAGGAAATCTGAGTGTTCCCAGAATGAAAGAACGGTTTTTCGTACACAAAAGGACCGTATGTTGTCCAAATCTGCTTCTGAAACTGATACAAAGCACTGGTCCTCTAACATCCAATGCTTGTCAGTTAAGATGAGAAATGTGTGAGCTTCGTGAACGATGTAGTTCGTTTGAGCAGAAAAGTAACTGCCCTTACCTGAAATGAAGTCTTGCTTGTAGGAAGACTCAGAGCCTGGGATTTAACTCCATTTCTGAAGTGAAACACACAGCAGAGTTCTCATCCATTGATCACACACTGCTTTAGAGCAAGAAGCTCGCTCTTGCTTTTTAGAGGCTCTAAGACAGCATGAAACGTGAGTGTGCTGAGAACAAAAGAACGATGTTGCCTAAACATAGGGACAATATGTAGTCCAAATCTGCTTGTGAAACTGATACAAAGCACTGGTCCTCTAACAACCAATGCTTCTCAGTTAAGATGAGAAACATGTGAGTTTCGTGAACGATGTAGTTCCTTTGAGCTATAAAGAAACTGCCCTTACCTGAAAGGAAGTGTTGCTTGTAGGAAGACTCAGAGCCTGGATTTAACTCCATTTCTGAAGTGAAACACACAGCAAAGTTCTCATCCATTGATCACACTCTGCTTTAGAGCAAGAAGCTCGCTCTTGCTTTCTAGAGTCTCTAATACAGCAGGCAATCTGAGTGTGTCCAGAACAAAAGAACGGTGTTTCCCACGCATACGGACCATATGTAGTCCAAATCTGCTTCTGAAACTGATACAACGCACTGTTCCTCTAACATCCAATGCTTGCCAGTTAAGATGAGAAACGTGTGAGCTTCTTGAACGATGTAGTTCTTTTGAGCTGAAAAGTGACTGCCCTTACCTGAAACGAAGTCTTTCTTGTAGGAAGACACAGAGCCTGGGATTTAACTCCATTTCTGAAGGGAAACACACAGTATAGTTCTCATCCATGGATCACACTCTGCTTTAGAGCAAGAAGCACAATCTTGCTTTCCAGAGTCCCTAATACAGCAGGAAATCTGAGTGTTCCCAGAATGAAAGAACGGTTTTTCGTACACATAAGGACCGTATGTTGTCCAAATCTGCTTCTGAAACTGATACAAAGCACTGGTCCTCTAACATCCAATGCTTGTCAGTTAAGATGAGAAACGTGTGAGCTTCGTGAACGATGTAGTTCGTTTGAGCAGAAAAGTAACTGCCCTTACCTGAAATGAAGTCTTGCTTGTAGGAAGACTCAGAGCCTGGGATTTAACTCCATTTCTTAAGTGAAACACACAGCAGAGTTCTCATCCATTGATCACACTCTGCTTTAGAGCAAGAATCTCGCTCTTGCTTTTTAGAGGCTCTAAGACAGCATGAAACGTGAGTGTGCTGAGAACAAAAGAACGATGTTGCCTAAACATAGGGACAATATGTAGTCCAAATCTGCTTGTGAAACTGATACAAAGCACTGGTCCTCTAACAACCAATGCTTCTCAGTTAAGATGAGAAACATGTGAGTTTCGTGAACGATGTAGTTCCTTTGAGCTATAAAGAAACTGCCCTTACCTGAAAGGAAGTGTTGCTTGTAGGAAGACTCAGAGCCTGGGATTTAACTCCATTTCTGAAGTGAAACACACAGCAAAGTTCTCATCCATTGATCACACTCTGCTTTAGAGCAAGAAGCTCGCTTTTGCTTTCTAGAGTCTCTAATACAGCAGGCAATCTGAGTGTGTCCAGAACAAAAGAACGGTGTTTCCCACACATACGGACCATATGTAGTCCAAATCTGCTTCTGAAACTGATACAAAGCAATGTTCCTCAAACATCCAATGCTTGCCAGTTAAGATGAGAAACGTGTGAGCTTCTTGAACGATGTAGTTCGTTTGAGCTGAAAAGTGACTGCCCTTACCTGAAACGAAGTATTTCTTGTAGGAAGACACAGAGCCTGGGATTTAACTCCATTTCTGAAGGGAAACACACAGCATAGTTCTCATCCATGGATCACTCTGCTTTAGAGCGAGAAGCACGCTCTTGCTTTCTAGAGTCTCTAATACAGCAGGGAACCTGAGTGTGCTGAGAACAAAAGAACGGTGTTTCCTACACATACGGACCATAACTAGTTCAACTCTGCTTCTGAAACTGAAACAAACCACAGGTCCTCTAACATCCAATGCTTGTCAGGTAAGATCTGAAATGTGTGAGCTTCGTGAACGATGTAGTTCGTTTGACCTGTAAAGTAACTGCACTTACCTGAAACGAAGTCTTGCTTGTAGGAAGACTCAGAGCCTGGGATTTCACTCCATTTCTGAAGAGAAACACACAGCAGATTTCTCATCCATTGATCACACTCTGCTTTAGAGCAAGAGGCATGCTCTTGCTTTCTAGAGGCTCTAAGACAGCATGAAACGTGAGTGTGCTGAGAACAAAAGAACGCTGTTGCCTACACATACGGACCATATGTAGTCCAAATCTGCTTCTGAAAGTGATACAAAGCACTGGTCCTCTAACATCCAATGCTTGTCAGTTAAGATGAGAAACGTTTGAGTTTCATGAACGATGTAGTTCGTTTGAGCTATAAATAAACTGCCCTTACCTGAAAGGAATTCTGCTTGTAGGAAGACTCAGAGCATGGGATTTAACTCCATTTCTGAAGGGAAACACACAGCATAGTTCTCATACATACATCACACTCTGATTTAGAGCGAGAAGCACGCTCTTGCTTTCTAGAGTCACTAATGCAGCAGGAAATCTGAGTGTGCCCAGAACAATGAATGGTGTTTCCTACATATACGGAACTTATGTCGTCCAAATCTGCTTCTGAAACTGATACAAAGCACTTTTCCTCTAACATCCAATGCTTGTCAGTTAAGATGAGAAACGTGTGAGCTTCGTGAACTATGTAGTTCATTTGAGCAGAAAAGTGACTGCCCTTACCTGAAAAGAAATCTTGCTTGTAGGAAGACTCAGAGCCTGGGATTTAACTCCATTTCTGAAGTGAAACACACAGCAGTGTTCTCATTCATTGATCACACTCTGCTTTAGAACAAGAAGCACCTTCTTGCTTTCTAGAGTCTCTAAGACAGCAGGAAACATGAGTGTGCTGAGAACCAAAGAATGATGTTTCCTACACATACAGACCGTATCTAGTCCAACTCTGCTTCTGAAACTGATACAAAGCACTGGTCCTCTAACATCCAATGCTTGTCAGTTAAGATGAGAAACGTGTGAGCTTCAAGAACGATATAGTTCGTTTGAGCTGAGAAATAACTGCCCTTACCTGAAACGAAGTCTTGCTTGTAGTAAGACACAAAGCCTGGGATTTAACTCCATTTCTGAAGGGAAACACACAGTATAGTTCTCATCCATGGATCACACTCTGCTTTAGAGCAAGAAGCACAGTCTTGCTTTCTAGAGTCCCTAATACAGCAGGAAATCTGAGTGTTCCCAGAATGAAAGAACGGTTTTTTGTACACAAAAGGACCGTATGTTGTCCAAATCTGCTTCTGAAACTGCTACAAAGCACTGGTCTTCTAACATCCAATGCTTGTCAGTTAAGATGAGAAATGTGTGAGCTTCGTGAACGATGTAGTTCGTTTGAGCAGAAAAGTAACTGCCCTTACCTGAAATGAAGTCTTGCTTGTAGGAAGACTCAGAGCCTGGGATTTAACTCCATTTCTGAAGTGAAACACACAGCAGAGTTCTCATCCATTGATCACACTCTGCTTTAGAGCAAGAAGCTCGCTCTTGCTTTTTAGAGGCTCTAAGACAGCATGAAACGTGAATGTGCTGAGAACAAAAGAACGATGTTGCCTATACATAGGGACAATATGTAGTCCAAATCTGCTTGTGAAACTGATACAAAGCACTGGTCCTCTAACATCCAATGCTTCTCAATAAAGATGAGAAACATGTGAGTTTCGTGAACGATGTAGTTCCTTTGAGCTATAAAGACACTGCCCTTAACTGAAAGGAAGTGTTACTTGTAGGAAGACTCAGAGCCTGGGATTTAACTCCATTTCTGAAGTGAAACACACAGCAAAGTTCTCATCCATTGATCACACTCTGCTTTAGAGCAAGAAGCTCCCGCTTGCTTTCTAGAGTCTCTAATACAGCAGGCAATCTGAGTGTGTCCAGAACAAAAGAACGGTGTTTCCCACACATACGGACCATATGTAGTCCAAATCTGCTTCTGAAACTGATACAACGCACTGGTCCTCTAATATCCAATGCTTGCCAGTTAAGATGAGAAATGTGTGAGCTTCTTGAACGATGTAGTTCGTTTGAGCTGAAAAGTGACTGCCCTTACCTGAAACGAAGTATTTCTTGTAGGAAGACACAGAGCCTGGGATTTAACTCCATTTCTGAAGGGAAACACACAGCATAGTTCTCATCCATGGATCACTCTGCTTTAGAGCGAGAAGCACGCTCTTGCTTTCTAGAGTCTCTAATACAGCAGGGAACCTGAGTGTGCTGAGAACAAAAGAACGGTGTTTCCTACACATACGGACCATAACTAGTTCAACTCTGCTTCTGAAACTGAAACAAACCACAGGTCCTCTAACATCCAATGCTTGTCAGGTAAGATCTGAAATGTGTGAGCTTCGTGAACGATGTAGTTCGTTTGACCTGTAAAGTAACTGCACTTACCTGAAACGAAGTCTTGCTTGTAGGAAGACTCAGAGCCTGGGATTTCACTCCATTTCTGAAGAGAAACACACAGCAGATTTCTCATCCATTGATCACACTCTGCTTTAGAGCAAGAAGCATGCTCTTGCTTTCTAGAGGCTCTAAGACAGCATGAAACGTGAGTGTGCTGAGAACAAAAGAACGATGTTGCCTACACATACGGACCATATGTAGTCCAAATCTGCTTCTGAAAGTGATACAAAGCACTGGTCCTCTAACATCCAATGCTTGTCAGTTAAGATGAGAAACGTTTGAGTTTCATGAACGATGTAGTTCGTTTGAGCTATAAATAAACTGCCCTTACCTGAAAGGAATTCTGCTTGTAGGAAGACTCAGAGCATGGGATTTAACTCCATTTCTGAAGGGAAACACACAGCATAGTTCTCATACATAGATCACACTCTGATTTAGAGCGAGAAGCACCCTCTTGCTTTCTAGAGTCTCTAAGACAGCAGGAAACATGAGTGTGCTGAGAACCAAAGAATGATGTTTCCTACACATACAGACCGTATCTAGTCCAACTCTGCTTCTGAAACTGATACAAAGCACTTTTCCTCTAACATCCAATGCTTGTCAGTTAAGATGAGAAACGTGTGAGCTTCAAGAACGATGTAGTTCGTTTGAACTGAGAAGTGACTGCCCTTACGTGAAACGAATTCTTGCTTGTAGTAAGACACAAAGCCTGGGATTTAACTCCATTTCTGAAGGGAAACACACAGTATAGTTCTCATCCATGGATCACACTCTGCTTTAGAGCAAGAAGCAAAGTCTTGCTTTCTAGAGTCCCTAATACAGCAGGAAATCTGAGTGTTCCCAGAATGAAAGAACGGTTTTTCGTACACATAAGGACCGTATGTCGTCCAAATCTGCTTCTGAATCTGATACAAAGCACTGGTCCTCTAACATCCAATGCTTGTCAGTTAAGATGAGAAACGTGTGAGTTTCATGAACGATGTAGTTCGTTTGACCTGTAAAGTAAGTGCACTTACCTGAAACAAAGTCTTGCTTGTAGGAAGACACAGAGCCTGGGATTTAGCTCCATTTCTGAAGGGAAACACACAGCATAGTTCTCATCCATGGATCACACTCTGCTTTAGAGCGAGAAGCACGCTCTTGCTTTCTAGAATCTCTAATACAGCAGGAAACCTGAGTGTGCTCAGAACAAAAGAACAGTGTTTCCTACACATATGGACCATATCTAGTTCAACTCTGCTTCTGAAACTGAAACAAACCACAGGTCTTCTAACATCCAATGCTTGTCAGGTAAGATCCAAAACGTGTGAGCTTCGTGAACGATGTAGTTCATTTGACCTGTAAAGTAACTAGACTTACCTGAAACGAAGTCTTGCTTGTAGGAAGACTCAGAGACTGGGATTTAACTCCATTTCTGAAGTGAAACACACAGCAAAGTTCTCATACATTGATCACACTCTGCTTTAGAGCAAGAAGCTCGCTCTTGCTTTCTAGAGTCTCTAATACAGTAGGCAATCTGAGTGTGTCCAGAATAAAAGAACGGTGTTTCCCACACATACAGACCATATGTCGTCCAAATCTGCTTCTGAAACTGATACAAAGCACTGGTCCTCTAACATCCATGCTTGTCAGTTAAGATGAGAAACGTGTGAGCTTCGTGAATGATGTAGTTCATTTGAGCTGAAAAGTGACTGCCCTTACCTGAAATGAAGTCTTGCTTGTAGGAAGACTCAGAGACTGGGATTTAACTCCATTTCTGAAGTGAAACACACAGCAGAGTTCTCATCCATTGATCACACTCTGCTTTAGAACAAGAAGCACGCTCTTGCTTTCTAGAGGCTCTAAGACAGGAGGAAACGTTAGTGTGCTGAGAACAAAAGAACGATGTTGCCTACACATACGGACAATTTGTAGTCCAAATCTGCTTCTGAAACTGATGCAAAGCACTGGACCTCTAACATCCAATGCTTGTCAGTTAAGATGAGAAACGTGTGAGTTTCATGAACGATGTAGTTCCTTTGAGCTATAAAGAAACTGCCCTTACCTGAAAGGATTCTGCTTATAGGAAGACTCAGAGCCTGGGATTTAACTCCATTTCTGAAGGGAAACACACAGCATAGTGCTCATCCATGGATCACACTCTGCTTTAGAGCGAGAATCACGCTCTTGCTTTCTAGAGTCCCTAATACAGCAGGAAATCTGAGTGTTCCCAGAATGAAAGAACGGTTTTTCGTACACATAAGGACCGTATGTCGTCCAAATCTGTTTCTGAAACTCATACAAAGCACTGGTCCTCTAACATCCAATGCTTGTCAGTTAAGATGAGAAACGTGTGAGCTTCGTGAACGATGTAGTTCGTTTGAGCAGAAAAGTAACTGCCCTTACCTGAAATGAAGTCTTGCTTGTAGGAAGACTCAGAGCCTGGGATTTAACTCCATTTCTGAAGGGAAACACACATCATAGTTCTCATCCATGGATCACACTCTGCTTTAGAGCGAGAAGCACGCTCTTGCTTTTTAGAGGCTCTAAGACAGCATGAAACATGAGTGTGCTGAGAACAAAAGAACGATGTTGCCTAAACATAGGGACAATATGTAGTCCAAATCTGCTTCTGCAACTGATACAAAGCACTGGTCCTCTAACATCCATGCTTGTAGGTTAAGGTGAGAAACGTGTGAGCTTCAAGAATGATGTAGTTCGTTTGAGCTGAGAAGTGACTGCCCTTACCTGAAATGAAGTCTTGCTTGTAGGAAGACTCAGAGCCTGGGATTTAACTCCATTTCTGAAGGGAAACACACAGCAGAGTTCTCATCCATGGATCACACTCTGCTTTAGAGCGAGAAGCACGCTCTTGCTTTTTAGAGGCTCTAAGACAGCATGAAACATGAGTGTGCTGAGAACAAAAGAACGATGTTGCCTAAACATAGGGACAATATGTAGTCCAAATCTGCTTGTGAAACTGATACAAAGCACTGGTCCTCTAACATCCAATGCTTAAGTTAAGATGAGAAACATGTGAGTTTCGTGAACGATGTAGTTCCTTTGAGCTATAAAGAAACTGCCCTTACCTGAAAGGAAGTGTTGCTTGTAGGAAGACTCAGAGCCTGGGATTTAACTCCATTTCTGAAGTGAAACACACAGCAGAGTTCTCATCCATTGATCACACTCTGCTTTAGTGCAAGAAGCACGCTCTTGCTCTCTAGAGTCTCTAAGACTGCAGGAAACGTGTGTGTGCTGAGAACAAAAGAACGGTGTTTCCTACACATATGGACCATATCTAGTCCAACTCTGCTTCTGAAACTGATACAAAGCACTGGTTCTCTAACATCAAATGCTTTTCAGTTAAGATGACAAACGTGTGAGCTTCAAGAACGATGTAGTTCGTTTGAGCTGAGAAGTGACTGCCCTTACCTGAAATGAAGTCTTGCTAGTAGGAAGACTCAGAGACTGGGATTTAACTCCATTTCTGAAGTGAAACACACAGCAGAGTTCTCATCCATTGATCACACTCTGCTTTAGAGCAAGAAGCATGCTCTTGCTTTTTAGAGGCTATAAGAGAGCATGAAATGTGAGTGTGCTGAGAACAAAGAACGATGTTGTCTAAAAAAAGGGACAATATGTAGTCCAAATCTGCTTGTGAAACTGATACAAAGCACTGGTCCTCTAACATCCAATGCTTCTCAGTTAAGATGAGAAACATGTGAGTTTCGTGAACGATGTAGTTCCTTTTAGCTATAAAGAAACTGTCCTTACTTGAAAGGAAGTGTTTCTTGTAGGAAGACTCAGAGCCTGGGATTTAACTCCATTTCTGTAGTGAAACACACAGCAAAGTTCTCATCCATTGATCACACTCTGCTTTAGAGCAAGAAGCTCGCTCTTGCTTTCTACAGTCTCTAATACAGCAGGCAATCTGAGTGTGTCCAGAAAAAAAGAACGGTGTTTCCCACACATACAGACCATATGTAGTCCATATCTGCTTCTGCAACTGATACAAAGCACTGGTCCTCTAACATCCATGCTTGTCAGTTAAGATGAGAAACGTGTGAGCTTCATGAATGATGTAGTTCGTTTGAGCTGAAAAGTGACTGGCCTTACCTGAAACGAAGTCTTGCTTGTAGGAAGACACAGAGCCTGGGATTTAACTCCATTTCTGAAGGGAAACACACAGCATAGTTCTCATCCATGGATCACACTCTGCTTTAGAGCGAGAAGCACGCTCTTGCTTTCTAGAGTCTCTAATACAGCAGGGAACATGAGTGTGCTGAGAACAAAAGAACGGTGTTTCCTACACATAGGGACCATATCTACTTCAACTCTGCTTCTGAAACTGAAACAAACAACAGGTCCTCTAACATCCAATGCTTGTCAGGTAAGATCCAAAACGTGTGAGCTTCGTGAATGATGTAGTTCGTTTGACCTGTAAAGTAAGTGCACTTACCTGAAACGAAGTCTTGCTTGTAGGAAGACACAGAGCCTGGGATTTAGCTCCATTTCTGAAGGGAAACACACAGCATAGTTCTCATCCATGGATCACACTCTGCTTTAGAGCGAGAAGCACGCTCTTGCTTTCTAGAATCTCTAATACAGCAGGAAACTTGAGTGTGCTCAGAACAAAAGAACGGTGTTTCCTACACATATGGACCATATCTAGTTCAACTCTGCTTCTGAAACTGAAACAAACCACAGGTCTTCTAACATCCAATGCTTGTCAGGTAAGATCCAAAACGTGTGAGCTTCGTGAACGATGTAGTTCATTTGACCTGTAAAGTAACTAGACTTACCTGAAACGAAGTCTTGCTTGTAGGAAGACTCAGAGACTGGGATTTAACTCCATTTCTGAAGTGAAACACACAGCAAAGTTCTCATACATTGATCACACTCTGCTTTAGAGCGAGAATCACGCTCTTGCTTTCTAGAGTCCCTAATACAGCAGGAAATCTGAGTGTTCCCAGTATGAAAGAACGGTTTTTCGTACACATAAGGACCGTATGTCATCCAAATCTGTTTCTGAAACTCATACAAAGCACTGGTCCTCTAACATCCAATGCTTGTCAGTTAAGATGAGAAACGTGTGAGCTTCATGAACGATGTAGTTCGTTTGAGCTGAGAAGTGACTGCCCTTACCTGAAATTGAGTCTTGCTTGTAGGAAGACTCAGAGACTGGGATTTAACTCCATTTCTGAAGTGAAACACACAGCAGAGTTCTCATCCATTGATCACACTCTGCTTTAGAGCAAGAAGCATGCTCTTGCTTTTTAGAGGCTCTAAGAGAGCATGAAATGTGAGTGTGCTGAGAACAAAGAACGATGTTGTCTAAAAAAAGGGACAATATGTAGTCCAAATCTGCTTGTGAAACTGATACAAAGCACTGGTCCTCTAACATCCAATGCTTCTCAGTTAAGATGAGAAACATGTGAGTTTCGTGAACGATGTAGTTCCTTTGAGCTATAAAGAAACTGTCCTTACTTGAAAGGAAGTGTTGCTTGTAGGAAGACTCAGAGCCTGGGATTTAACTCCATTTCTGAAGTGAAACACACAGCAAAGTTCTCATCCATTGATCACACTCTGCTTAAGAGCAAGAAGCTCGCTCTTGCTTTCTAGAGTCTCTAATACAGCAGGCAATCTGAGTGTGTCCAGAACAAAAGAACGGTGTTTCCCACACATACGGACCATATGTAGTCCAAATCTGCTTCTGAAATTGATACAACGCACTGGTCCTCTAACATCCAATGCTTGCCAGTTAAGATGAGAAACGTGTGAGCTTCTTGAACGATGTAGTTCGTTTGAGCTGAAAAGTGACTGCCCTTACCTGAAACGACGTCTTTCTTGTAGGAAGACACAGAGCCTGGGATTTAACTCCATTTCTGAAGGGAAACACACAGCATAGTTCTCATCCATAGATCACACTCTGCTTTAGAGCAAGAATCAGAGTCTTGCTTTATAGAGTCCCTAATACAGCAGGAAATCTGAGTGTTCCCAGAATGAAAGAATGGTTTTTCGTACACATAATGACCGTATGTAGTCAAAATCTGCTTCTGAAACTGATACAAAGCACTGGTCCTCTAACATCCAATGCTTGTCAGTTAAGATGAGAAACGTGTGAGCTTCGTGAACGATGTAGTTCGGTTGAGCAGAAAAGTAACTGCCCTTACCTGAAATGAAGTCTTGCTTGTAGGAAGACTCAGAGCCTGGGATTTAACTCCATTTCTGAAGGGAAACACACAGCATAGTTCTCATCCATGGATCACACTCTGCTTTAGATCGAGATGCACGCTCTTGCTTTCGAAAGTCTAAGACAGCAGGGTTCCTGAGTGTGCTGAGAACAAAAGAACGGTGTTTCCTACACATACAGACCATATCAGTTCAACTCTGCGTCTGAAACTGAAACAAACCACAGGTCCTCTAACATCCAATGCTTGTCAGGTAAGATCTGAAATGTGTGAGCTTCGTGAACGATGTGGTTCGTTTGACCTGTAAAGTAACTGCACTTACCTGAAAGGAATTCTGCTTGTAGGAAGACTCAGAGCCTGGGATTTAACTCCATTTCTGAAGGGAAACACACAGCATAGTTCTCATCCATAGATAACACTCTGCTTTAGAGCAAGAAGCACGCTCTTGCTTTCTAAAGTCACTAATACAGCAGGAAATGTGAGTGTGCCCAGAACAATGAATGGTGTTTCCTACATATAAGGAACTTATGTCGTCCAAATCTGCTTCTGAAACTGATACAAAGCACTTTTCCTCTAACATCCAACGTTTGTCAGTTAAGATGAGAAACGTGTGAGCTTCGTGAACTATGTAGTTCGTTTGAGCAGAAAAGTGACTGCCCTTACCTGAAAAGAAATCTTGCTTGTAGGAAGACTCAGAGCCTGCGATTTAACTCCATTTCTGAAGGGAAACACACAGCAGTGTTCTCATCCATTGATCACACTCTGCTTTAGAACAAGAAGCACCCTCTTGCTTTCTAGAGTCTCTAAGACAGCAGGAAACATGAGTGTGCTGAGAAACAAAGAACGATGTTTCCTACACATACGGACCGTATCTAGTCCAACTCTGCTTCTGAAACTGACACAAAGCACTGGTCCTCTAACATCCAATGCTTGTCAGTTATGATGAGAAACGTGTGAGCTTCAAGAACGAAGTAGTTCGTTTGAGCTGAGAAGTGACTGCCCTTACCTGAAACGAAGCCTTGCTTGTAGTAAGACACAAAGACTGGGATTTAACTCCATTTCTGAAGGCAAACACACAGCATAGTTCTCATCCATGGATCACACTCTGCTTTAGAGCAAGAATCAGAGTCTTACTTTATAGAGTCCCTAATACAGCAGGAAATCTGAGTGTTCCCAGAATGAAAGAATGGTTTTTCGTACACATAAGGACCGTATGTAGTCAAAATCTGCTTCTGAAACTGAAACAAACCACAGGTCCTCTAACATCCATTGCTTGTCAGGTAAGATCCGAAACGTGTGAGCTTCGTGAACAATGTAGTTCGTTTGACCTGTAAAGTAACTGCACTTACCTGAAACGAAGTCTTGCTTGTAGGAAGACACAGAGCCTGGGATTTAATTCCATTTCTGAAGTGAAACACACAGCAGAGTTCTCATCCATTGATCACACTCTGCATTAGTGCAAGAAGCACGCTCTTGCTTTCTACAGTCTCTAAGACTGCAAGAAACGTGTATGTGCTGAGAACAAAGGAACGGTGTTTCCTACACATACGGACCATATCTAGTCAAACTCTGTTTCTGAAATTGATACAAAGCACTGGTCCTCTAACATCCAATGCTTGTCAGTTAAGATGAGAAACGTGTGAGTTTCATGAACGATGTAGTTCGTTTGAGCTATAAAGAAACTTCCCCATACCTGAAAGGAATTCTGCTTATAGGAATACTCAGAGCCTGGGATTTAACTCCATTTCTGAAGGGAAACACACGTCATAGTTCTCATCCATGGATCACACACTGCTTTAGAGCAACAAGCATGCTCTTGCTTTCTAGAATCTCTAATACAGCAGGAAACCTGAGTGTGCTCAAAACAAAAGAACGGTGTTTCCTACACATAGGGAACATATCTAGTTTAACTCTGCTTCTGAAACTGAAACAAACCACAGGTCCTATAACATCCAATGCTTTTCAGGTAAGATCTGAAACGTGTGAGCTTAGTGAACGATGTAGTTCGTTTTAGCTATAAAGTATCTGCCATTACCTGAAATGAAGTCTTGATTGTTGGAAGACTCAGAGCCTAGGATTTAATTCCATTTCTGAAGTGAAACACACAGCAGAGTTCTCATCCATTGATCACACTCTGCATTAGTGCAAGAAACACGCTCTTGCTTTCTACAGTCTCTAAGACTGCAAGAAACGTGTATGTGCTGAGAACAAAGGAACGGTGTTTCCTACACATACGGACCATATCTAGTCAAACTCTGTTTCTGAAATTGATACAAAGCACTGGTCCTCTAACATCCAATGCTTGTCAGTTAAGATGAGAAACGTGTGAGCTTCAAGAACGATGTAGTTCTTTTGAGCTGAGAAGTGAATGCTCTTACCTGAAACAAAGTCTTGCTTGTAGTAAGACACAAAGCCTGGGATTTAACTCCATTTCTGAAGGCAAACACACATCATAGTTCTCATCCATGGATCACACTCTGCTTTAGAGCAAGAAGCACGCTCTTGCTTTCTAGAGACTCTAATACAGCAGGGAACCTGAGTGTGCTGAGAACAAAAGAACTGTGTTTCCTACACATACGGACCATATCTAGTTCAACTCTGCTTCTGAAACTGAAACAAACCACAGGTCCTCTAACATCCAATGCTTGTCAGGTGAGATCCAAAACGTGTGAGCTTCGTGAACGATGTAGTTCGTTTGACCTGTAAAGTAACTGCACTTACCTGAAACGAAGTCTTGCTTGTAGGAAGACATAGAGCCTGGGATTTAATTCCATTTCTGAAGGGAAACACACAGCATAGTTCTCATCCATGGATCACACTCTGCTTTAGAGTGAGAAGCACGCTCTTGCTTTCTAGAATCTCTAATACAGCAGGAAACTTGAGTGTGCTCAGAACAAAAGAACGGTGTTTCCTACACATATGGACCATATCTAGTTCAACTCTGCTTCTGAAACTGAAACAAACAACAGGTCCTCTAACATCCAATTCTTGTCAGGTATGATCCAAACCGTGTGAGCTTTGTGAACGATGTAGTTCATTTGACCTGTAAAGTAACTGCACTTACCTGTAACGAAGTCTTGCTTGTAGGAAGACTCAGAGACTGCGATTTAACTCCATTTCTGAAGTGAAACACACAGCAGAGTTCTCATCCATTGATCACACTCTGCTTTAGAACAAGAAGCACGCTCTTGCTTTCTAGAGGTTCTAAGACAGCAGGAAACGTTAGTGTGCTGAGAACAAAAGAACGATGTTGCCTACACATACGGACAATTTGTAGTCCAAATCTGCTTCTGAAACTGATGCAAAGCACTGGTCCTCTAACATCCAATGCTTGTCAGTTAAGATGAGAAACGTGTGAGTTTCATGAACGATGTAGTTCCTTTGAGCTATAAAGAATCTGCCCTTACCTGAAAGGAAGTCTTGCTTGTAGGAAGACTCAGAGCCTGGGATTTAACTCCATTTCTGAAGGGAAACACACAGCATGGTTGTCATCCATGGATCACACTCTGCTTTAGAGCGAGAAGCACCCTCTTGCTTTCTAGAGTCTCTAATACAGCAGGGAACCTGAGTGTGCTGAGAACAAAAGAACAGTGTTTCCAACACATACGGACCATATCTAGTTCAACTCTGCTTTTGAAACTGAAACAAACCACAGGTCCTCTAACATCCAATGCTTGTCAGGTAAGATCTGAAATGTGTGAGCTTCGTGAATGATGTAGTTCGTTTGACCTGTAAAGTAACTGAACTTACCTGAAACCGAGTCTTGCTTGTAGGAAGACTCAGAGCCTGGGATTTCACTCCATTTCTGAAGTGAAACACACAGCAGATTTCTCATCCATTGATCACACTCTGCTTTAGACCAAGAAGCATGCTCTTGCTTTCTAGAGGCTCTAAGACAGCATGAAACGTGAGTGTGCTGAGAACAAAAGAACGATGTTGCCTACACATACGGACAATTTGTAGTCCAAATCTGCTTCTGAAACTGATGCAAAGCACTGGTCCTCTAACATCCAATGCTTGTCAGTTAAGATGAGAAACGTGTGAGTTTCATGAACGATGTAGTTCCTTTGAGCTATAAAGAATCTGCCCTTACCTGAAAGGAAGTCTTGCTTGTAGGAAGACTCAGAGCCTGGGATTTAACTCCATTTCTGAAGGGAAACACACAGCATGGTTGTCATCCATGGATCACACTCTGCTTTAGAGCGAGAAGCACCCTCTTCTTTCTAGAGTCTCTAATACAGCAGGGAACCTGAGTGTGCTGAGAACAAAAGAACAGTGTTTCCAACACATACGGACCATATCTAGTTCAACTCTGCTTTTGAAACTGAAACAAACCACAGGTCCTCTAACATCCAATGCTTGTCAGGTAAGATCTGAAATGTGTGAGCTTCGTGAACGATGTAGTTCGTTTGACCTGTAAAGTAACTGAACTTACCTGAAACCGAGTCTTGCTTGTAGGAAGACTCAGAGCCTGGGATTTCACTCCATTTCTGAAGTGAAACACACAGCAGATTTCTCATCCATTGATCACACTCTGCTTTAGACCAAGAAGCATGCTCTTGCTTTCTAGAGGCTCTAAGACAGCATGAAACGTGAGTGTGCTGAGAACAAAAGAACGATGTTGCCTACACATACGGACCATATGTAGTCCAAATCTGCTTCTGAAAGTGATACAAAGCACTGGTCCTCTAACATCCAATGCTTGTCAGTTAAGATGAGAAACGTGTGAGTTTCATGAAGGATGTAGTTCGTTTGAGCTATAAAGAAACTGCCCTTACCTGAAAGGAATTCTGCTTGTAGGAAGACTCAGAGCCTGGGATTTAACTCCATTTCTGAAGGGAAACACACAGCATAGTTCTCATCCATAGATCACACTCTGCTTTAGAGTGAGAAGCACACTCTTGCTTTCTAGAGTCACTAATACAGCAAGAAATCTGAGTGTGCCCAGAACAATGAATGGTGTTTCCTACATATACGGAACTTATGTCGTCCTAATCTGCTTCTGAAACTGATACAAAGCACTTTTCCTCTAACATCCAATGCTTGTCAGTTAAGATGAGAAACGTGTGAGCTTTGTGAACTATGTAGTTCGTTTGAGCAGAAAAGTGACTGCCCTTACCTGAAAAGAAATCTTGCTTGTAGGAAGACTCAGAGCCTGTGATTTAACTCCATTTCTGAAGTGAAACACACAGCAGTGTTCTCATCCATTGATCACACTCTGCTTTAGAACAAGAAGCACCCTCTTGCTTTCTAGAGTCTCTAAGACAGCAGGAAACATGAGTGTGCTGAGAACCAAAGAACGATGTTTCCTACACATACAGACCGTGTCTAGTCCAACTCTGCTTCTGAAACTGATACAAAGCACTGGTCCTCTAACATCCAATTCTTGTCATTTAAGATGAGAAACGTGTGAGCTTCAAGAACGATGTAGTTCGTTTGAGCTGAGAAGTGACTGCCCTTACCTGAAACGAAGTCTTGCTTGTAGTAAGACACAAAGCCTGGGATTTAACTCCATTTCTGAAGGGAAACACACAGTATAGTTCTCATCCATGGATCACACTCTGCTTTAGAGCAAGAAGCACAGTCTTGCTTTCTAGAGTCCCTAATACAGCAGGAAATCTGAGTGTTCCCAGAATGAAAGAACGGTTTTTTGTACACATAAGGACCGTATGTCGTCCAAATCTGCTTCTGAAACTCATACAAAGCACTGGTCCTCTAACATCCAATGCTTGTCAGTTAAGATGAGAAACGTGTGAGCTTTGTGAACGATGTAGTTCGTTTGAGCAGAAAAGTAACTGCCCTTACCTGAAATGAAGTCTTGCTTGTAGGAAGACTCAGAGCCTGGGATTTAACTCCATTTCTGAAGTGAAACACACAGCAGAGTTCTCATCCATTGATCACACTCTGCTTTAGAGCAAGAAGCTCGCTCTTGCTTTTTAGAGGCTCTAAGACAGCATGAAACGTGAGTGTGCTGAGAACAAAAGAACGATGTTGCCTAAACATAGGGACAATATGTAGTCCAAATCTGCTTGTGAAACTGATACAAAGCACTGGTCCTCTAACATCCAATGCTTAAGTTAAGATGAGAAACATGTGAGTTTCGTGAACGATGTAGTTCCTTTGAGCTATAAAGAAACTGCCCTTACCTGAAAGGAAGTGTTGCTTGTAGGAAGACTCAGAGCCTGGGATTTAACTCCATTTCTGAAGTGAAACACACAGCAGAGTTCTCATCCATTGATCACACTCTGCTTTAGTGCAAGAAGCACGCTCTTGCTCTCTAGAGTCTCTAAGACTGCAGGAAACGTGTGTGTGCTGAGAACAAAAGAACAGTGTTTCCAACACATACGGACCATATCTAGTTCAACTCTGCTTTTGAAACTGAAACAAACCACAGGTCCTCTAACATCCAATGCTTGTCAGGTAAGATCTGAAATGTGTGAGCTTCGTGAACGATGTAGTTCGTTTGACTTGTAAAGTAACTGAACTTACCTGAAACCGAGTCTTGCTTGTAGGAAGACTCAGAGCCTGGGATTTCACTCCATTTCTGAAGTGAAACACACAGCAGATTTCTCATCCATTGATCACACTCTGCTTTAGACCAAGAAGCATGCTCTTGCTTTCTAGAGGCTCTAAGACAGCATGAAACGTGAGTGTGCTGAGAACAAAAGAACGATGTTGCCTACACATACGGACCATATGTAGTCCAAATCTGCTTCTGAAAGTGATACAAAGCACTGGTCCTCTAACATCCAATGCTTGTCAGTTAAGATGAGAAACGTGTGAGTTTCATGAAGGATGTAGTTCGTTTGAGCTATAAAGAAACTGCCCTTACCTGAAAGGAATTCTGCTTGTAGGAAGACTCAGAGCCTGGGATTTAACTCCATTTCTGAAGTGAAACACACAGCAGAGTTCTCATCCATTGATCACACTCTGCTTTAGAGCAAGAAGCATGCTCTTGCTTTTTAGAGGCTCTAAGAGAGCATGAAATGTGAGTGTGCTGAGAACAAAGAACGATGTTGTCTAAAAAAAGGGACAATATGTAGTCCAAATCTGCTTGTGAAACTGATACAAAGCACTGGTCCTCTAACATCCAATGCTTCTCAGTTAAGATGAGAAACATGTGAGTTTCGTGAACGATGTAGTTCCTTTGAGCTATAAAGAAACTGTCCTTACTTGAAAGGAAGTGTTGCTTGTAGGAAGACTCAGAGCCTGGGATTTAACTCCATTTCTGAAGTGAAACACACAGCAAAGTTCTCATCCATTGATCACACTCTGCTTAAGAGCAAGAAGCTCGCTCTTGCTTTCTAGAGTCTCTAATACAGCAGGCAATCTGAGTGTGTCCAGAACAAAAGAACGGTGTTTCCCACACATACGGACCATATGTAGTCCAAATCTGCTTCTGAAATTGATACAACGCACTGGTCCTCTAACATCCAATGCTTGCCAGTTAAGATGAGAAACGTGTGAGCTTCTTGAACGATGTAGTTCGTTTGAGCTGAAAAGTGACTGCCCTTACCTGAAACGACGTCTTTCTTGTAGGAAGACACAGAGCCTGGGATTTAACTCCATTTCTGAAGGGAAACACACAGCATAGTTCTCATCCATGGATCACACTCTGCTTTAGAGCAAGAATCAGAGTCTTGCTTTATAGAGTCCCTAATACAGCAGGAAATCTGAGTGTTCCCAGAATGAAAGAATGGTTTTTCGTACACATAATGACCGTATGTAGTCAAAATCTGCTTCTGAAACTGATACAAAGCACTGGTCCTCTAACATCCAATGCTTGTCAGTTAAGATGAGAAACGTGTGAGCTTCGTGAACGATGTAGTTCGGTTGAGCAGAAAAGTAACTGCCCTTACCTGAAATGAAGTCTTGCTTGTAGGAAGACTCAGAGCCTGGGATTTAACTCCATTTCTGAAGGGAAACACACAGCATAGTTCTCATCCATGGATCACACTCTGCTTTAGATCGAGATGCACGCTCTTGCTTTCGAAAGTCTAAGACAGCAGGGTTCCTGAGTGTGCTGAGAACAAAAGAACGGTGTTTCCTACACATACAGACCATATCAGTTCAACTCTGCGTCTGAAACTGAAACAAACCACAGGTCCTCTAACATCCAATGCTTGTCAGGTAAGATCTGAAATGTGTGAGCTTCGTGAACGATGTGGTTCGTTTGACCTGTAAAGTAACTGCACTTACCTGAAAGGAATTCTGCTTGTAGGAAGACTCAGAGCCTGGGATTTAACTCCATTTCTGAAGGGAAACACACAGCATAGTTCTCATCCATAGATAACACTCTGCTTTAGAGCAAGAAGCACGCTCTTGCTTTCTAAAGTCACTAATACAGCAGGAAATGTGAGTGTGCCCAGAACAATGAATGGTGTTTCCTACATATAAGGAACTTATGTCGTCCAAATCTGCTTCTGAAACTGATACAAAGCACTTTTCCTCTAACATCCAACGTTTGTCAGTTAAGATGAGAAACGTGTGAGCTTCGTGAACTATGTAGTTCGTTTGAGCAGAAAAGTGACTGCCCTTACCTGAAAAGAAATCTTGCTTGTAGGAAGACTCAGAGCCTGCGATTTAACTCCATTTCTGAAGGGAAACACACAGCAGTGTTCTCATCCATTGATCACACTCTGCTTTAGAACAAGAAGCACCCTCTTGCTTTCTAGAGTCTCTAAGACAGCAGGAAACATGAGTGTGCTGAGAAACAAAGAACGATGTTTCCTACACATACGGACCGTATCTAGTCCAACTCTGCTTCTGAAACTGACACAAAGCACTGGTCCTCTAACATCCAATGCTTGTCAGTTATGATGAGAAACGTGTGAGCTTCAAGAACGAAGTAGTTCGTTTGAGCTGAGAAGTGACTGCCCTTACCTGAAACGAAGCCTTGCTTGTAGTAAGACACAAAGACTGGGATTTAACTCCATTTCTGAAGGCAAACACACAGCATAGTTCTCATCCATGGATCACACTCTGCTTTAGAGCAAGAATCAGAGTCTTACTTTATAGAGTCCCTAATACAGCAGGAAATCTGAGTGTTCCCAGAATGAAAGAATGGTTTTTCGTACACATAAGGACCGTATGTAGTCAAAATCTGCTTCTGAAACTGAAACAAACCACAGGTCCTCTAACATCCATTGCTTGTCAGGTAAGATCCGAAACGTGTGAGCTTCGTGAACAATGTAGTTCGTTTGACCTGTAAAGTAACTGCACTTACCTGAAACGAAGTCTTGCTTGTAGGAAGACACAGAGCCTGGGATTTAATTCCATTTCTGAAGTGAAACACACAGCAGAGTTCTCATCCATTGATCACACTCTGCATTAGTGCAAGAAGCACGCTCTTGCTTTCTACAGTCTCTAAGACTGCAAGAAACGTGTATGTGCTGAGAACAAAGGAACGGTGTTTCCTACACATACGGACCATATCTAGTCAAACTCTGTTTCTGAAATTGATACAAAGCACTGGTCCTCTAACATCCAATGCTTGTCAGTTAAGATGAGAAACGTGTGAGTTTCATGAACGATGTAGTTCGTTTGAGCTATAAAGAAACTTCCCCATACCTGAAAGGAATTCTGCTTATAGGAATACTCAGAGCCTGGGATTTAACTCCATTTCTGAAGGGAAACACACGTCATAGTTCTCATCCATGGATCACACACTGCTTTAGAGCAACAAGTATGCTCTTGCTTTCTAGAATCTCTAATACAGCAGGAAACCTGAGTGTGCTCAAAACAAAAGAACGGTGTTTCCTACACATAGGGAACATATCTAGTTTAACTCTGCTTCTGAAACTGAAACAAACCACAGGTCCTATAACATCCAATGCTTTTCAGGTAAGATCTGAAACGTGTGAGCTTAGTGAACGATGTAGTTCGTTTTAGCTATAAAGTATCTGCCATTACCTGAAATGAAGTCTTGATTGTTGGAAGACTCAGAGCCTAGGATTTAATTCCATTTCTGAAGTGAAACACACAGCAGAGTTCTCATCCATTGATCACACTCTGCATTAGTGCAAGAAGCACGCTCTTGCTTTCTACAGTCTCTAAGACTGCAAGAAACGTGTATGTGCTGAGAACAAAGGAACGGTGTTTCCTACACATACGGACCATATCTAGTCAAACTCTGTTTCTGAAATTGATACAAAGCACTGGTCCTCTAACATCCAATGCTTGTCAGTTAAGATGAGAAACGTGTGAGCTTCAAGAACGATGTAGTTCTTTTGAGCTGAGAAGTGAATGCTCTTACCTGAAACAAAGTCTTGCTTGTAGTAAGACACAAAGCCTGGGATTTAACTCCATTTCTGAAGGCAAACACACATCATAGTTCTCATCCATGGATCACACTCTGCTTTAGAGCAAGAAGCACGCTCTTGCTTTCTAGAGACTCTAATACAGCAGGGAACCTGAGTGTGCTGAGAACAAAAGAACTGTGTTTCCTACACATACAGACCATATCTAGTTCAACTCTGCTTCTGAAACTGAAACAAACCACAGGTCCTCTAACATCCAATGCTTGTCAGGTAAGATCCAAAACGTGTGAGCTTCGTGAACGATGTAGTTCGTTTGACCTGTAAAGTAACTGCACTTACCTGAAACGAAGTCTTGCTTGTAGGAAGACATAGAGCCTGGGATTTAATTCCATTTCTGAAGGGAAACACACAGCATAGTTCTCATCCATGGATCACACTCTGCTTTAGAGTGAGAAGCACGCTCTTGCTTTCTAGAATCTCTAATACAGCAGGAAACTTGAGTGTGCTCAGAACAAAAGAACGGTGTTTCCTACACATACGGACCATATCTAGTTCAACTCTGCTTCTGAAACTGAAACAAACAACAGGTCCTCTAACATCCAATTCTTGTCAGGTATGATCCAAACCGTGTGAGCTTTGTGAACGATGTAGTTCATTTGACCTGTAAAGTAACTGCACTTACCTGTAACGAAGTCTTGCTTGTAGGAAGACTCAGAGACTGGGATTTAACTCCATTTCTGAAGTGAAACACACAGCAGAGTTCTCATCCATTGATCACACTCTGCTTTAGAACAAGAAGCACGCTCTTGCTTTCTAGAGGTTCTAAGACAGCAGGAAATGTTAGTGTGCTGAGAACAAAAGAACGATGTTGCCTACACATACGGACAATTTGTAGTCCAAATCTGCTTCTGAAACTGATGCAAAGCACTGGTCCTCTAACATCCAATGCTTGTCAGTTAAGATGAGAAACGTGTGAGTTTCATGAACGATGTAGTTCCTTTGAGCTATAAAGAATCTGCCCTTACCTGAAAGGATGTCTTGCTTGTAGGAAGACTCAGAGCCTGGGATTTAACTCCATTTCTGAAGGGAAACACACAGCATGGTTGTCATCCATGGATCACACTCTGCTTTAGAGCGAGAAGCACCCTCTTGCTTTCTAGAGTCTCTAATACAGCAGGGAACCTGAGTGTGCTGAGAACAAAAGAACAGTGTTTCCAACACATACGGACCATATCTAGTTCAACTCTGCTTTTGAAACTGAAACAAACCACAGGTCCTCTAACATCCAATGCTTGTCAGGTAAGATCTGAAATGTGTGAGCTTCGTGAACGATGTAGTTCGTTTGACCTGTAAAGTAACTGAACTTACCTGAAACCGAGTCTTGCTTGTAGGAAGACTCAGAGCCTGGGATTTCACTCCATTTCTGAAGTGAAACACACAGCAGATTTCTCATCCATTGATCACACTCTGCTTTAGACCAAGAAGCATGCTCTTGCTTTCTAGAGGCTCTAAGACAGCATGAAACATGAGTGTGCTGAGAACAAAGAACGATGTTGCCTACACATACGGACCATATGTAGTCCAAATCTGCTTCTGAAAGTGATACAAAGCACTGGTCCTCTAACATCCAATGCTTGTCAGTTAAGATGAGAAACGTGTGAGTTTCATGAAGGATGTAGTTCGTTTGAGCTATAAAGAAACTGCCCTTACCTGAAAGGAATTCTGCTTGTAGGAAGACTCAGAGCCTGGGATTTAACTCCATTTCTGAAGGGAAACACACAGCATAGTTCTCATCCATAGATCACACTCTGCTTTAGAGTGAGAAGCACACTCTTGCTTTCTAGAGTCACTAATACAGCAAGAAATCTGAGTGTGCCCAGAACAATGAATGGTGTTTCCTACATATACGGAACTTATGTCGTCCTAATCTGCTTCTGAAACTGATACAAAGCACTTTTCCTCTAACATCCAATGCTTGTCAGTTAAGATGAGAAACGTGTGAGCTTTGTGAACTATGTAGTTCGTTTGAGCAGAAAAGTGACTGCCCTTACCTGAAAAGAAATCTTGCTTGTAGGAAGACTCAGAGCCTGTGATTTAACTCCATTTCTGAAGTGAAACACACAGCAGTGTTCTCATCCATTGATCACACTCTGCTTTAGAACAAGAAGCACCCTCTTGCTTTCTAGAGTCTCTAAGACAGCAGGAAACATGAGTGTGCTGAGAACCAAAGAACGATGTTTCCTACACATACAGACCGTGTCTAGTCCAACTCTGCTTCTGAAACTGATACAAAGCACTGGTCCTCTAACATCCAATGCTTGTCATTTAAGATGAGAAACGTGTGAGCTTCAAGAACGATGTAGTTCGTTTGAGCTGAGAAGTGACTGCCCTTACCTGAAACGAAGCCTTGCTTGTAGTAAGACACAAAGACTGGGATTTAACTCCATTTCTGAAGGCAAACACACAGCATAGTTCTCATCCATGGATCACACTCTGCTTTAGAGCAAGAATCAGAGTCTTACTTTATAGAGTCCCTAATACAGCAGGAAATCTGAGTGTTCCCAGAATGAAAGAATGGTTTTTCGTACACATAAGGACCGTATGTAGTCAAAATCTGCTTCTGAAACTGAAACAAACCACAGGTCCTCTAACATCCATTGCTTGTCAGGTAAGATCCGAAACGTGTGAGCTTCGTGAACAATGTAGTTCGTTTGACCTGTAAAGTAACTGCACTTACCTGAAACGAAGTCTTGCTTGTAGGAAGACACAGAGCCTGGGATTTAATTCCATTTCTGAAGTGAAACACACAGCAGAGTTCTCATCCATTGATCACACTCTGCATTAGTGCAAGAAGCACGCTCTTGCTTTCTACAGTCTCTAAGACTGCAAGAAACGTGTATGTGCTGAGAACAAAGGAACGGTGTTTCCTACACATACGGACCATATCTAGTCAAACTCTGTTTCTGAAATTGATACAAAGCACTGGTCCTCTAACATCCAATGCTTGTCAGTTAAGATGAGAAACGTGTGAGTTTCATGAACGATGTAGTTCGTTTGAGCTATAAAGAAACTTCCCCATACCTGAAAGGAATTCTGCTTATAGGAATACTCAGAGCCTGGGATTTAACTCCATTTCTGAAGGGAAACACACGTCATAGTTCTCATCCATGGATCACACACTGCTTTAGAGCAACAAGTATGCTCTTGCTTTCTAGAATCTCTAATACAGCAGGAAACCTGAGTGTGCTCAAAACAAAAGAACGGTGTTTCCTACACATAGGGAACATATCTAGTTTAACTCTGCTTCTGAAACTGAAACAAACCACAGGTCCTATAACATCCAATGCTTTTCAGGTAAGATCTGAAACGTGTGAGCTTAGTGAACGATGTAGTTCGTTTTAGCTATAAAGTATCTGCCATTACCTGAAATGAAGTCTTGATTGTTGGAAGACTCAGAGCCTAGGATTTAATTCCATTTCTGAAGTGAAACACACAGCAGAGTTCTCATCCATTGATCACACTCTGCATTAGTGCAAGAAGCACGCTCTTGCTTTCTACAGTCTCTAAGACTGCAAGAAACGTGTATGTGCTGAGAACAAAGGAACGGTGTTTCCTACACATACGGACCATATCTAGTCAAACTCTGTTTCTGAAATTGATACAAAGCACTGGTCCTCTAACATCCAATGCTTGTCAGTTAAGATGAGAAACGTGTGAGCTTCAAGAACGATGTAGTTCTTTTGAGCTGAGAAGTGAATGCTCTTACCTGAAACAAAGTCTTGCTTGTAGTAAGACACAAAGCCTGGGATTTAACTCCATTTCTGAAGGCAAACACACATCATAGTTCTCATCCATGGATCACACTCTGCTTTAGAGCAAGAAGCACGCTCTTGCTTTCTAGAGACTCTAATACAGCAGGGAACCTGAGTGTGCTGAGAACAAAAGAACTGTGTTTCCTACACATACAGACCATATCTAGTTCAACTCTGCTTCTGAAACTGAAACAAACCACAGGTCCTCTAACATCCAATGCTTGTCAGGTAAGATCCAAAACGTGTGAGCTTCGTGAACGATGTAGTTCGTTTGACCTGTAAAGTAACTGCACTTACCTGAAACGAAGTCTTGCTTGTAGGAAGACATAGAGCCTGGGATTTAATTCCATTTCTGAAGGGAAACACACAGCATAGTTCTCATCCATGGATCACACTCTGCTTTAGAGTGAGAAGCACGCTCTTGCTTTCTAGAATCTCTAATACAGCAGGAAACTTGAGTGTGCTCAGAACAAAAGAACGGTGTTTCCTACACATACGGACCATATCTAGTTCAACTCTGCTTCTGAAACTGAAACAAACAACAGGTCCTCTAACATCCAATTCTTGTCAGGTATGATCCAAACCGTGTGAGCTTTGTGAACGATGTAGTTCATTTGACCTGTAAAGTAACTGCACTTACCTGTAACGAAGTCTTGCTTGTAGGAAGACTCAGAGACTGGGATTTAACTCCATTTCTGAAGTGAAACACACAGCAGAGTTCTCATCCATTGATCACACTCTGCTTTAGAACAAGAAGCACGCTCTTGCTTTCTAGAGGTTCTAAGACAGCAGGAAATGTTAGTGTGCTGAGAACAAAAGAACGATGTTGCCTACACATACGGACAATTTGTAGTCCAAATCTGCTTCTGAAACTGATGCAAAGCACTGGTCCTCTAACATCCAATGCTTGTCAGTTAAGATGAGAAACGTGTGAGTTTCATGAACGATGTAGTTCCTTTGAGCTATAAAGAATCTGCCCTTACCTGAAAGGATGTCTTGCTTGTAGGAAGACTCAGAGCCTGGGATTTAACTCCATTTCTGAAGGGAAACACACAGCATGGTTGTCATCCATGGATCACACTCTGCTTTAGAGCGAGAAGCACCCTCTTGCTTTCTAGAGTCTCTAATACAGCAGGGAACCTGAGTGTGCTGAGAACAAAAGAACAGTGTTTCCAACACATACGGACCATATCTAGTTCAACTCTGCTTTTGAAACTGAAACAAACCACAGGTCCTCTAACATCCAATGCTTGTCAGGTAAGATCTGAAATGTGTGAGCTTCGTGAACGATGTAGTTCGTTTGACCTGTAAAGTAACTGAACTTACCTGAAACCGAGTCTTGCTTGTAGGAAGACTCAGAGCCTGGGATTTCACTCCATTTCTGAAGTGAAACACACAGCAGATTTCTCATCCATTGATCACACTCTGCTTTAGACCAAGAAGCATGCTCTTGCTTTCTAGAGGCTCTAAGACAGCATGAAACGTGAGTGTGCTGAGAACAAAGAACGATGTTGCCTACACATACGGACCATATGTAGTCCAAATCTGCTTCTGAAAGTGATACAAAGCACTGGTCCTCTAACATCCAATGCTTGTCAGTTAAGATGAGAAACGTGTGAGTTTCATGAAGGATGTAGTTCGTTTGAGCTATAAAGAAACTGCCCTTACCTGAAAGGAATTCTGCTTGTAGGAAGACTCAGAGCCTGGGATTTAACTCCATTTCTGAAGGGAAACACACAGCATAGTTCTCATCCATAGATCACACTCTGCTTTAGAGTGAGAAGCACACTCTTGCTTTCTAGAGTCACTAATACAGCAAGAAATCTGAGTGTGCCCAGAACAATGAATGGTGTTTCCTACATATACGGAACTTATGTCGTCCTAATCTGCTTCTGAAACTGATACAAAGCACTTTTCCTCTAACATCCAATGCTTGTCAGTTAAGATGAGAAACGTGTGAGCTTTGTGAACTATGTAGTTCGTTTGAGCAGAAAAGTGACTGCCCTTACCTGAAAAGAAATCTTGCTTGTAGGAAGACTCAGAGCCTGTGATTTAACTCCATTTCTGAAGTGAAACACACAGCAGTGTTCTCATCCATTGATCACACTCTGCTTTAGAACAAGAAGCACCCTCTTGCTTTCTAGAGTCTCTAAGACAGCAGGAAACATGAGTGTGCTGAGAACCAAAGAACGATGTTTCCTACACATACAGACCGTGTCTAGTCCAACTCTGCTTCTGAAACTGATACAAAGCACTGGTCCTCTAACATCCAATGCTTGTCATTTAAGATGAGAAACGTGTGAGCTTCAAGAACGATGTAGTTCGTTTGAGCTGAGAAGTGACTGCCCTTACCTGAAACGAAGCCTTGCTTGTAGTAAGACACAAAGACTGGGATTTAACTCCATTTCTGAAGGCAAACACACAGCATAGTTCTCATCCATGGATCACACTCTGCTTTAGAGCAAGAATCAGAGTCTTACTTTATAGAGTCCCTAATACAGCAGGAAATCTGAGTGTTCCCAGAATGAAAGAATGGTTTTTCGTACACATAAGGACCGTATGTAGTCAAAATCTGCTTCTGAAACTGAAACAAACCACAGGTCCTCTAACATCCATTGCTTGTCAGGTAAGATCCGAAACGTGTGAGCTTCGTGAACAATGTAGTTCGTTTGACCTGTAAAGTAACTGCACTTACCTGAAACGAAGTCTTGCTTGTAGGAAGACACAGAGCCTGGGATTTAATTCCATTTCTGAAGTGAAACACACAGCAGAGTTCTCATCCATTGATCACACTCTGCATTAGTGCAAGAAGCACGCTCTTGCTTTCTACAGTCTCTAAGACTGCAAGAAACGTGTATGTGCTGAGAACAAAGGAACGGTGTTTCCTACACATACGGACCATATCTAGTCAAACTCTGTTTCTGAAATTGATACAAAGCACTGGTCCTCTAACATCCAATGCTTGTCAGTTAAGATGAGAAACGTGTGAGTTTCATGAACGATGTAGTTCGTTTGAGCTATAAAGAAACTTCCCCATACCTGAAAGGAATTCTGCTTATAGGAATACTCAGAGCCTGGGATTTAACTCCATTTCTGAAGGGAAACACACGTCATAGTTCTCATCCATGGATCACACACTGCTTTAGAGCAACAAGTATGCTCTTGCTTTCTAGAATCTCTAATACAGCAGGAAACCTGAGTGTGCTCAAAACAAAAGAACGGTGTTTCCTACACATAGGGAACATATCTAGTTTAACTCTGCTTCTGAAACTGAAACAAACCACAGGTCCTATAACATCCAATGCTTTTCAGGTAAGATCTGAAACGTGTGAGCTTAGTGAACGATGTAGTTCGTTTTAGCTATAAAGTATCTGCCATTACCTGAAATGAAGTCTTGATTGTTGGAAGACTCAGAGCCTAGGATTTAATTCCATTTCTGAAGTGAAACACACAGCAGAGTTCTCATCCATTGATCACACTCTGCATTAGTGCAAGAAGCACGCTCTTGCTTTCTACAGTCTCTAAGACTGCAAGAAACGTGTATGTGCTGAGAACAAAGGAACGGTGTTTCCTACACATACGGACCATATCTAGTCAAACTCTGTTTCTGAAATTGATACAAAGCACTGGTCCTCTAACATCCAATGCTTGTCAGTTAAGATGAGAAACGTGTGAGCTTCAAGAACGATGTAGTTCTTTTGAGCTGAGAAGTGAATGCTCTTACCTGAAACAAAGTCTTGCTTGTAGTAAGACACAAAGCCTGGGATTTAACTCCATTTCTGAAGGCAAACACACATCATAGTTCTCATCCATGGATCACACTCTGCTTTAGAGCAAGAAGCACGCTCTTGCTTTCTAGAGACTCTAATACAGCAGGGAACCTGAGTGTGCTGAGAACAAAAGAACTGTGTTTCCTACACATACAGACCATATCTAGTTCAACTCTGCTTCTGAAACTGAAACAAACCACAGGTCCTCTAACATCCAATGCTTGTCAGGTAAGATCCAAAACGTGTGAGCTTCGTGAACGATGTAGTTCGTTTGACCTGTAAAGTAACTGCACTTACCTGAAACGAAGTCTTGCTTGTAGGAAGACATAGAGCCTGGGATTTAATTCCATTTCTGAAGGGAAACACACAGCATAGTTCTCATCCATGGATCACACTCTGCTTTAGAGTGAGAAGCACGCTCTTGCTTTCTAGAATCTCTAATACAGCAGGAAACTTGAGTGTGCTCAGAACAAAAGAACGGTGTTTCCTACACATACGGACCATATCTAGTTCAACTCTGCTTCTGAAACTGAAACAAACAACAGGTCCTCTAACATCCAATTCTTGTCAGGTATGATCCAAACCGTGTGAGCTTTGTGAACGATGTAGTTCATTTGACCTGTAAAGTAACTGCACTTACCTGTAACGAAGTCTTGCTTGTAGGAAGACTCAGAGACTGGGATTTAACTCCATTTCTGAAGTGAAACACACAGCAGAGTTCTCATCCATTGATCACACTCTGCTTTAGAACAAGAAGCACGCTCTTGCTTTCTAGAGGTTCTAAGACAGCAGGAAATGTTAGTGTGCTGAGAACAAAAGAACGATGTTGCCTACACATACGGACAATTTGTAGTCCAAATCTGCTTCTGAAACTGATGCAAAGCACTGGTCCTCTAACATCCAATGCTTGTCAGTTAAGATGAGAAACGTGTGAGTTTCATGAACGATGTAGTTCCTTTGAGCTATAAAGAATCTGCCCTTACCTGAAAGGATGTCTTGCTTGTAGGAAGACTCAGAGCCTGGGATTTAACTCCATTTCTGAAGGGAAACACACAGCATGGTTGTCATCCATGGATCACACTCTGCTTTAGAGCGAGAAGCACCCTCTTGCTTTCTAGAGTCTCTAATACAGCAGGGAACCTGAGTGTGCTGAGAACAAAAGAACAGTGTTTCCAACACATACGGACCATATCTAGTTCAACTCTGCTTTTGAAACTGAAACAAACCACAGGTCCTCTAACATCCAATGCTTGTCAGGTAAGATCTGAAATGTGTGAGCTTCGTGAACGATGTAGTTCGTTTGACCTGTAAAGTAACTGAACTTACCTGAAACCGAGTCTTGCTTGTAGGAAGACTCAGAGCCTGGGATTTCACTCCATTTCTGAAGTGAAACACACAGCAGATTTCTCATCCATTGATCACACTCTGCTTTAGACCAAGAAGCATGCTCTTGCTTTCTAGAGGCTCTAAGACAGCATGAAACGTGAGTGTGCTGAGAACAAAGAACGATGTTGCCTACACATACGGACCATATGTAGTCCAAATCTGCTTCTGAAAGTGATACAAAGCACTGGTCCTCTAACATCCAATGCTTGTCAGTTAAGATGAGAAACGTGTGAGTTTCATGAAGGATGTAGTTCGTTTGAGCTATAAAGAAACTGCCCTTACCTGAAAGGAATTCTGCTTGTAGGAAGACTCAGAGCCTGGGATTTAACTCCATTTCTGAAGGGAAACACACAGCATAGTTCTCATCCATAGATCACACTCTGCTTTAGAGTGAGAAGCACACTCTTGCTTTCTAGAGTCACTAATACAGCAAGAAATCTGAGTGTGCCCAGAACAATGAATGGTGTTTCCTACATATACGGAACTTATGTCGTCCTAATCTGCTTCTGAAACTGATACAAAGCACTTTTCCTCTAACATCCAATGCTTGTCAGTTAAGATGAGAAACGTGTGAGCTTTGTGAACTATGTAGTTCGTTTGAGCAGAAAAGTGACTGCCCTTACCTGAAAAGAAATCTTGCTTGTAGGAAGACTCAGAGCCTGTGATTTAACTCCATTTCTGAAGTGAAACACACAGCAGTGTTCTCATCCATTGATCACACTCTGCTTTAGAACAAGAAGCACCCTCTTGCTTTCTAGAGTCTCTAAGACAGCAGGAAACATGAGTGTGCTGAGAACCAAAGAACGATGTTTCCTACACATACAGACCGTGTCTAGTCCAACTCTGCTTCTGAAACTGATACAAAGCACTGGTCCTCTAACATCCAATGCTTGTCATTTAAGATGAGAAACGTGTGAGCTTCAAGAACGATGTAGTTCGTTTGAGCTGAGAAGTGACTGCCCTTACCTGAAACGAAGTCTTGCTTGTAGTAAGACACAAAGCCTGGGATTTAACTCCATTTCTGAAGGGAAACACACAGTATGGTTCTCATCCATGGATCACACTCTGCTTTAGAGCAAGAAGCACAGTCTTGCTTTCTAGAGTCCCTAATACAGCAGGAAATCTGAGTGTTCCCAGAATGAAAGAACGGTTTTTTGTACACATAAGGACCGTATGTCGTCCAAATCTGCTTCTGAAACTCATACAAAGCACTGGTCCTCTAACATCCAATGCTTGTCAGTTAAGATGAGAAACGTGTGAGCTTTGTGAACGATGTAGTTCGTTTGAGCAGAAAAGTAACTGCCCTTACCTGAAATGAAGTCTTGCTTGTAGAAAGACTCAGAGCCTGGGATTTAACTCCATTTCTGAAGTGAAACAAACAGCAGAGTTCTCATCCATTGATCACACTCTGCTTTAGAGCAAGAAGCTCGCTCTTGCTTTTTAGAGGCTCTAAGACAGCATGAAACGTGAGTGTGCTGAGAACAAAAGAACGATGTTGCCTAAACATAGGGACAATATGTAGTCCAAATCTGCTTGTGAAACGGATACATAGCACTGGTCCTCTAACATCCAATGCTTCTCAGTTAAGATGAGAAACATGTGAGTTTCGTGAACGATGTAGTTCCTTTGAGCTATAAAGAAACTGCCCTTACCTGAAAGGAAGTGTTGCTTGTAGGAAGACTCAGAGCCTGGGATTTAACTCCATTTCTGAAGTGAAACACACAGCCAAATTCTCATCCATTGATCACACTCTGCTATAGAGCAAGAAGCTCGCTCTTGCTTTCTAGAGTCTCTAATACAGCAGGCAATCTGAGTGTGTCCAGAACAAAAGAACCGTGTTTCCCACACATACGGACCATATGTAGTCCAAATCTGCTTCTGAAACTGATACATCGCACTGGTCCTCTAACATCCAATGCTTGCCAGTTAAGATGAGAAACGTGTGAGCTTCTTGAACGATGTAGTTCGTTTGAGCTGATAAGTGACTGCCCTTACCTGAAACGAAGTCTTTCTTGTAGGAAGACACAGAGCCTGGGATTTAACTCCATTTCTGAAGTGAAACACACAGCGGTGTTCTCATCCATTGATCACACTCTACTTTAGAAAAAGAAGCACCCTCTTGCTTTCTAGAGTCTCTAAGACAGCAGGAAACATGAGTGTGCTGAGAACCAAGAACTATGTTTCCTACACATACGGACCGTATCTAGTCCAACTCTGCTTCTGAAACTGAAACAAACCACAGGTCCTCTAACATCCAATGCTTGTCAGGTAAGATCCGAAACGTGTGAGCTTCGTGAATGATGTAGTTCGTTTTAGCTATAAAGTATCTGCCCTTACCAGAAATGAAGTCTTGCTTGTAGGAAGACTCAGAGCCTGGGATTTAATTCCATTTCTGAAGTGAAACACACAGCAGAGTTCTCATCCATGGATCACACTCTGCATTAGTGCAAGAAGCACGCTCTTGCTTTCTACAGTCTCTAAGACTGCAAGAAACGTGTATGTGCTGAGAACAAAGGAACGGTGTTTCCTACACATACGGACCATATCTAGTCAAACTCTGTTTCTGAAATTGATACAAAGCACTGGTCCTCTAACATCCAATGCTTGTCAGTTAAGATGAGAAACGTGTGAGCTTCAAGAACGATGTAGTTCTTTTGAGCTGAGAAGTGAATGCTCTTACCTGAAACAAAGTCTTGCTTGTAGTAAGACACAAAGCCTGGGATTTAACTCCATTTCTGAAGGCAAACACACATCATAGTTCTCATCCATGGATCACACTCTGCTTTAGAGCAAGAAGCACGCTCTTGCTTTCTAGAGACTCTAATACAGCAGGGAACCTGAGTGTGCTGAGAACAAAAGAACTGTGTTTCCTACACATACGGACCATATCTAGTTCAACTCTGCTTCTGAAACTGAAACAAACCACAGGTCCTCTAACATCCAATGCTTGTCAGGTAAGATCCAAAACGTGTGAGCTTCGTGAACGATGTAGTTCGTTTGACCTGTAAAGTAACTGCACTTACCTGAAACGAAGTCTTGCTTGTAGGAAGACATAGAGCCTGGGATTTAATTCCATTTCTGAAGGGAAACACACAGCATAGTTCTCATCCATGGATCACACTCTGCTTTAGAGTGAGAAGCACGCTCTTGCTTTCTAGAATCTCTAATACAGCAGGAAACTTGAGTGTGCTCAGAACAAAAGAACGGTGTTTCCTACACATACGGACCATATCTAGTTCAACTCTGCTTCTGAAACTGAAACAAACAACAGGTCCTCTAACATCCAATTCTTGTCAGGTATGATCCAAACCGTGTGAGCTTTGTGAACGATGTAGTTCATTTGACCTGTAAAGTAACTGCACTTACCTGTAACGAAGTCTTGCTTGTAGGAAGACTCAGAGACTGGGATTTAACTCCATTTCTGAAGTGAAACACACAGCAGAGTTCTCATCCATTGATCACACTCTGCTTTAGAACAAGAAGCACGCTCTTGCTTTCTAGAGGTTCTAAGACAGCAGGAAACGTTAGTGTGCTGAGAACAAAAGAACGATGTTGCCTACACATACGGACAATTTGTAGTCCAAATCTGCTTCTGAAACTGATGCAAAGCACTGGTCCTCTAACATCCAATGCTTGTCAGTTAAGATGAGAAACGTGTGAGTTTCATGAACGATGTAGTTCCTTTGAGCTATAAAGAATCTGCCCTTACCTGAAAGGAAGTCTTGCTTGTAGGAAGACTCAGAGCCTGGGATTTAACTCCATTTCTGAAGGGAAACACACAGCATGGTTGTCATCCATGGATCACACTCTGCTTTAGAGCGAGAAGCACCCTCTTGCTTTCTAGAGTCTCTAATACAGCAGGGAACCTGAGTGTGCTGAGAACAAAAGAACAGTGTTTCCAACACATACGGACCATATCTAGTTCAACTCTGCTTTTGAAACTGAAACAAACCACAGGTCCTCTAACATCCAATGCTTGTCAGGTAAGATCTGAAATGTGTGAGCTTCGTGAACGATGTAGTTCGTTTGACCTGTAAAGTAACTGAACTTACCTGAAACCGAGTCTTGCTTGTAGGAAGACTCAGAGCCTGGGATTTCACTCCATTTCTGAAGTGAAACAAACAGCAGAGTTCTCATCCATTGATCACACTCTGCTTTAGAGCAAGAAGCTCGCTCTTGCTTTTTAGAGGCTCTAAGACAGCATGAAACGTGAGTGTGCTGAGAACAAAAGAACGATGTTGCCTAAACATAGCGACAATATGTAGTCCAAATCTGCTTGTGAAACGGATACAAAGCACTGGTCCTCTAACATCCAATGCTTCTCAGTTAAGATGAGAAACATGTGAGTTTCGTGAACGATGTAGTTCCTTTGAGCTATAAAGAAACTGCCCTTACCTGAAAGGAAGTGTTGCTTGTAGGAAGACTCAGAGCCTGGGATTTAACTCCATTTCTGAAGTGAAACACACAGCCAAATTCTCATCCATTGATCACACTCTGCTTTAGAGCAAGAAGCTCGCTCTTGCTTTCTAGAGTCTCTAATACAGCAGGCAATCTGAGTGTGTCTAGAACAAAAGAACCGTGTTTCCCACACATACGGACCATATGTAGTCCAAATCTGCTTCTGAAACTGATACATCGCACTGGTCCTCTAACATCCAATGCTTGCCAGTTAAGATGAGAAACGTGTGAGCTTCTTGAACGATGTAGTTCGTTTGAGCTGAAAAGTGACTGCCCTTACCTGAAACGAAGTCTTTCTTGTAGGAAGACACAGAGCCTGGGATTTAACTCCATTTCTGAAGTGAAACACACAGCGGTGTTCTCATCCATTGATCACACTCTACTTTAGAAAAAGAAGCACCCTCTTGCTTTCTAGAGTCTCTAAGACAGCAGGAAACATGAGTGTGCTGAGAACCAAAGAACTATGTTTCCTACACATACGGACCGTATCTAGTCCAACTCTGCTTCTGAAACTGAAACAAACCACAGGTCCTCTAACATCCAATGCTTGTCAGGTAAGATAAGAAAAGTGTGAGCTTCGTGAATGATGTAGTTCGTTTTAGCTATAAAGTATCTGCCCTTACCAGAAATGAAGTCTTGCTTGTAGGAAGACTCAGAGCCTGGGATTTAATTCCATTTCTGAAGTGAAACACACAGCAGAGTTCTCATCCATGGATCACACTCTGCATTAGTGCAAGAAGCACGCTCTTGCTTTCTAGAGTCTCTAAGACTGCGAGAAACGTGTGTGTGCTGAGAACAAAAGAAGGGTGTTTCCTACGCATACGGACCATATCTAGTCAAACTCTGCTTCTGAAACTGATACAAAGCACTGGTCCTCTAACATCCAATGCTTGTCAGTTAAGATGAGAAACGTGTGAGCTTCAAGAACGATGTAGTTCGTTTGAGCTGAGAAGTGACTGCCCTTACCTGAAACGAAGCCTTGCTTGTAGCAAGATACAAAGCCTGGGATTTAACTCCATTTCTGAAGGCAAACACACAGCATAGTTCTCATCTATGGATCACACTCTGCTTTAGAGCAAGAAGCACAGTCTTGCTTTCTAGAGTCCCTAATACAGCAGGAAATCTGAGTGTTCCCAGAATGAAAGAACGGTTTTTCGTACACATAAGGACCGTATGTCGTCCAAATCTGCTTCTGAAAATGATACAAAGCACTGGTCCACTAACATCCAATGCTTGTCAGTTAAGATGAGAAACGTGTGAGTTTCATGAACGATGTAGTTCATTTGAGCTATAAAGAAACTGCCCTTACCTGAAAGGAATTCTGCTTATAGGAAGACTCAGAGCCTGGGATTTAACTCCATTTCTGAAGGGAAACACACAGCATAGTTCTCATCCATGGATCACACTCTGCTTTAGAGTGAAAATCACGCTCTTGCTTTCTAGAGTCACTAATACAGCAGAAAATCTGAGTCTGCCCAGAACAAAAGACCGGTGTTTCCTACACATACAGACCATATGTAGTCCAAATCTGCTTCTGAAACTGATACAAAGCACTGGTCCTCTAACATACAATGCTTGTCAGTTAAGATGAGAAACGTGTGAGCTTCGTGAACGATGTAGTTCGTTTGAGCAGAAAAGTAACTGCCCTTACCTGAAATGAAGTCTTGCTTGTAGGAAGACTCAGAGCCTGGGATTTAACTCCATTTCTGAAGTGAAACAAACAGCAGAGTTCTCATCCATTGATCACACTCTGCTTTAGAGCAAGAAGCTCGCTCTTGCTTTTTAGAGGCTCTAAGACAGCATGAAACGTGAGTGTGCTGAGAACAAAAGAACGATGTTGCCTAAACATAGCGACAATATGTAGTCCAAATCTGCTTGTGAAACGGATACAAAGCACTGGTCCTCTAACATCCAATGCTTCTCAGTTAAGATGAGAAACATGTGAGTTTCGTGAACGATGTAGTTCCTTTGAGCTATAAAGAAACTGCCCTTACCTGAAAGGAAGTGTTGCTTGTAGGAAGACTCAGAGCCTGGGATTTAACTCCATTTCTGAAGTGAAACACACAGCCAAATTCTCATCCATTGATCACACTCTGCTTTAGAGCAAGAAGCTCGCTCTTGCTTTCTAGAGTCTCTAATACAGCAGGCAATCTGAGTGTGTCCAGAACAAAAGAACCGTGTTTCCCACACATAAGGACCATATGTAGTCCAAATCTGCTTCTGAAACTGATACATCGCACTGGTCCTCTAACATCCAATGCTTGCCAGTTAAGATGAGAAACGTGTGAGCTTCTTGAATGATGTAGTTCGTTTGAGCTGAAAAGTGACTGCCCTTACCTGAAACGAAGTCTTTCTTGTAGGAAGACACAGAGCCTGGGATTTAACTCCATTTCTGAAGTGAAACACACAGCGGTGTTCTCATCCATTGATCACACTCTACTTTAGAAAAAGAAGCACCCTCTTGCTTTCTAGAGTCTCTAAGACAGCAGGAAACATGAGTGTGCTGAGAACCAAAGAACTATGTTTCCTACACATACAGACCGTATCTAGTCCAACTCTGCTTCTGAAACTGAAACAAACCACAGGTCCTCTAACATCCAATGCTTGTCAGGTAAGATCCGAAACGTGTGAGCTTCGTGAATGATGTAGTTCGTTTTAGCTATAAAGTATCTGCCCTTACCAGAAATGAAGTCTTGCTTGTAGGAAGACTCATAGCCTGGGATTTAATTCCATTTCTGAAGTGAAACACACAGCAGAGTTCTCATCCATTGATCACACTCTGCATTAGTGCAAGAAGCACGCTCTTGCTTTCTAGAGTCTCTAAGACTGCGAGAAACGTGTGTGTGCTGAGAACAAAAGAAGGGTGTTTCCTACACATACGGACCATATCTAGTCAAACTCTGCTTCTGAAACTGATACAAAGCACTGGTCCTCTAACATCCAATGCTTGTCAGTTAAGATGAGAAACGTGTGAGCTTCAAGAACGATGTAGTTCGTTTGAGCTGAGAAGTGACTGCCCTTACCTGAAACGAAGCCTTGCTTGTAGCAAGATACAAAGCCTGGGATTTAACTCCATTTCTGAAGGCAAACACACAGCATAGTTCTCATCTATGGATCACACTCTGCTTTAGAGCAAGAAGCACAGTTTTGCTTTCTAGAGTCCCTAATACAGCAGGAAATCTGAGTGTTCCCAGAATGAAAGAACGGTTTTTCGTACACATAAGGACCGTATGTCGTCCAAATCTGCTTCTGAAAATGATACAAAGCACTTGTCCTCTAACATCCCATGCTTGTCAGTTAAGATGAGAAACGTGTGAGTTTCAAGAACAATGTAGTTCGTTTGAGCTATAAAGAAACTGCCCTTACCTGAAAGGAATTCTGCTTATAGGAAGACTCAGAGCCTGGGATTTAACTCCATTTCTGAAGGGAAACACACAGCATGGTTGTCATCCATGGATCACACTCTGCTTTAGAGCGAGAAGCACCCTCTTGCTTTCTAGAGTCTCTAATACAGCAGGGAACCTGAGTGTGCTGAGAACAAAAGAACAGTGTTTCCAACACATACGGACCATATCTAGTTCAACTCTGCTTTTGAAACTGAAACAAACCACAGGTCCTCTAACATCCAATGCTTGTCAGGTAAGATCTGAAATGTGTGAGCTTCGTGAACGATGTAGTTCGTTTGACCTGTAAAGTAACTGAACTTACCTGAAACCGAGTCTTGCTTGTAGGAAGACTCAGAGCCTGGGATTTCACTCCATTTCTGAAGTGAAACACACAGCAGATTTCTCATCCATTGATCACACTCTGCTTTAGACCAAGAAGCATGCTCTTGCTTTCTAGAGGCTCTAAGACAGCATGAAACGTGAGTGTGCTGAGAACAAAAGAACGATGTTGCCTACACATACGGACCATATGTAGTCCAAATCTGCTTCTGAAAGTGATACAAAGCACTGGTCCTCTAACATCCAATGCTTGTCAGTTAAGATGAGAAACGTGTGAGTTTCATGAAGGATGTAGTTCGTTTGAGCTATAAAGAAACTGCCCTTACCTGAAAGGAATTCTGCTTGTAGGAAGACTCAGAGCCTGGGATTTAACTCCATTTCTGAAGGGAAACACACAGCATAGTTCTCATCCATAGATCACACTCTGCTTTAGAGTGAGAAGCACACTCTTGCTTTCTAGAGTCACTAATACAGCAAGAAATCTGAGTGTGCCCAGAACAATGAATGGTGTTTCCTACATATACGGAACTTATGTCGTCCTAATCTGCTTCTGAAACTGATACAAAGCACTTTTCCTCTAACATCCAATGCTTGTCAGTTAAGATGAGAAACGTGTGAGCTTTGTGAACTATGTAGTTCGTTTGAGCAGAAAAGTGACTGCCCTTACCTGAAAAGAAATCTTGCTTGTAGGAAGACTCAGAGCCTGTGATTTAACTCCATTTCTGAAGTGAAACACACAGCAGTGTTCTCATCCATTGATCACACTCTGCTTTAGAACAAGAAGCACCGTCTTGCTTTCTAGAGTCTCTAAGACAGCAGGAAACATGAGTGTGCTGAGAACCAAAGAACGATGTTTCCTACACATACAGACCGTGTCTAGTCCAACTCTGCTTCTGAAACTGATACAAAGCACTGGTCCTCTAACATCCAATGCTTGTCATTTAAGATGAGAAACATGTGAGCTTCAAGAACGATGTAGTTCGTTTGAGCTGAGAAGTGACTGCCCTTACCTGAAACGAAGTCTTGCTTGTAGTAAGACACAAAGCCTGGGATTTAACTCCATTTCTGAAGGGAAACACACAGTATGGTTCTCATCCATGGATCACACTCTGCTTTAGAGCAAGAAGCACAGTCTTGCTTTCTAGAGTCCCTAATACAGCAGGAAATCTGAGTGTTCCCAGAATGAAAGAACGGTTTTTTGTACACATAAGGACCGTATGTCGTCCAAATCTGCTTCTGAAACTCATACAAAGCACTGGTCCTCTAACATCCAATGCTTGTCAGTTAAGATGAGAAACGTGTGAGCTTTGTGAACGATGTAGTTCGTTTGAGCAGAAAAGTAACTGCCCTTACCTGAAATGAAGTCTTGCTTGTAGGAAGACTCAGAGCCTGGGATTTAACTCCATTTCTGAAGTGAAACAAACAGCAGAGTTCTCATCCATTGATCACACTCTGCTTTAGAGCAAGAAGCTCGCTCTTGCTTTTTAGAGGCTCTAAGACAGCATGAAACGTGAGTGTGCTGAGAACAAAAGAACGATGTTGCCTAAACATAGGGACAATATGTAGTCCAAATCTGCTTGTGAAACGGATACATAGCACTGGTCCTCTAACATCCAATGCTTCTCAGTTAAGATGAGAAACATGTGAGTTTCGTGAACGATGTAGTTCCTTTGAGCTATAAAGAAACTGCCCTTACCTGAAAGGAAGTGTTGCTTGTAGGAAGACTCAGAGCCTGGGATTTAACTCCATTTCTGAAGTGAAACACACAGCCAAATTCTCATCCATTGATCACACTCTGCTATAGAGCAAGAAGCTCGCTCTTGCTTTCTAGAGTCTCTAATACAGCAGGCAATCTGAGTGTGTCCAGAACAAAAGAACCGTGTTTCCCACACATACGGACCATATGTAGTCCAAATCTGCTTCTGAAACTGATACATCGCACTGGTCCTCTAACATCCAATGCTTGCCAGTTAAGATGAGAAACGTGTGAGCTTCTTGAACGATGTAGTTCGTTTGAGCTGATAAGTGACTGCCCTTACCTGAAACGAAGTCTTTCTTGTAGGAAGACACAGAGCCTGGGATTTAACTCCATTTCTGAAGTGAAACACACAGCGGTGTTCTCATCCATTGATCACACTCTAATTTAGAAAAAGAAGCACCCTCTTGCTTTCTAGAGTCTCTAAGACAGCAGGAAACATGAGTGTGCTGAGAACCAAGAACTATGTTTCCTACACATACGGACCGTATCTAGTCCAACTCTGCTTCTGAAACTGAAACAAACCACAGGTCCTCTAACATCCAATGCTTGTCAGGTAAGATCCGAAACGTGTGAGCTTCGTGAATGATGTAGTTCGTTTTAGCTATAAAGTATCTGCCCTTACCAGAAATGAAGTCTTGCTTGTAGGAAGACTCAGAGCCTGGGATTTAATTCCATTTCTGAAGTGAAACACACAGCAGAGTTCTCATCCATGGATCACACTCTGCATTAGTGCAAGAAGCACGCTCTTGCTTTCTAGAGTCTCTAAGACTGCGAGAAACGTGTGTGTGCTGAGAACAAAAGAAGGGTGTTTCCTACGCATACGGACCATATCTAGTCAAACTCTGCTTCTGAAACTGATACAAAGCACTGGTCCTCTAACATCCAATGCTTGTCAGTTAAGATGAGAAACGTGTGAGCTTCAAGAACGATGTAGTTCGTTTGAGCTGAGAAGTGACTGCCCTTACCTGAAACGAAGCCTTGCTTGTAGCAAGATACAAAGCCTGGGATTTAACTCCATTTCTGAAGGCAAACACACAGCATAGTTCTCATCTATGGATCACACTCTGCTTTAGAGCAAGAAGCACAGTCTTGCTTTCTAGAGTCCCTAATACAGCAGGAAATCTGAGTGTTCCCAGAATGAAAGAACGGTTTTTTGTACACATAAGGACCGTATGTCGTCCAAATCTGCTTCTGAAACTCATACAAAGCACTGGTCCTCTAACATCCAATGCTTGTCAGTTAAGATGAGAAACGTGTGATCTTTGTGAATGATGTAGTTCGTTTGAGCAGAAAAGTAACTGCCCTTACCTGAAATGAAGTCTTGCTTGTAGGAAGACTCAGAGCCTGGGATTTAACTCCATTTCTGAAGTGAAACAAACAGCAGAGTTCTCATCCATTGATCACACTCTGCTTTAGAGCAAGAAGCTCGCTCTTGCTTTTTAGAGGCTCTAAGACAGCATGAAACGTGAGTGTGCTGAGAACAAAAGAACGATGTTGCCTAAACATAGGGACAATATGTAGTCCAAATCTGCTTGTGAAACGGATACAAAGCACTGGTCCTCTAACATCCAATGCTTCTCAGTTAAGATGAGAAACATGTGAGTTTCGTGAACGATGTAGTTCCTTTGAGCTATAAAGAAACTGCCCTTACCTGAAAGGAAGTGTTGCTTGTAGGAAGACTCAGAGCCTGGGATTTAACTCCATTTCTGAAGTGAAACACACAGCCAAATTCTCATCCATTGATCACACTCTGCTTTAGAGCAAGAAGCTCGCTCTTGCTTTCTAGAGTCTCTAATACAGCAGGCAATCTGAGTGTGTCCAGAACAAAAGAACCGTGTTTCCCACACATACGGACCATATGTAGTCCAAATCTGCTTCTGAAACTGATACATCGCACTGGTCCTCTAACATCCAATGCTTGCCAGTTAAGATGAGAAACGTGTGAGCTTCTTGAACGATGTAGTTCGTTTGAGCTGAAAAGTGACTGCCCTTACCTGAAACGAAGTCTTTCTTGTAGGAAGACACAGAGCCTGGGATTTAACTCCATTTCTGAAGTGAAACACACAGCGGTGTTCTCATCCATTGATCACACTCTACTTTAGAAAAAGAAGCACCCTCTTGCTTTCTAGAGTCTCTAAGACAGCAGGAAACATGAGTGTGCTGAGAACCAAAGAACTATGTTTCCTACACATACGGACCGTATCTAGTCCAACTCTGCTTCTGAAACTGAAACAAACCACAGGTCCTCTAACATCCAATGCTTGTCAGGTAAGATCCGAAACGTGTGAGCTTCGTGAATGATGTAGTTCGTTTTAGCTATAAAGTATCTGCCCTTACCAGAAATGAAGTCTTGCTTGTAGGAAGACTCAGAGCCTGGGATTTAATTCCATTTCTGAAGTGAAACACACAGCAGAGTTCTCATCCATGGATCACACTCTGCATTAGTGCAAGAAGCACGCTCTTGCTTTCTAGAGTCTCTAAGACTGCGAGAAACGTGTGTGTGCTGAGAACAAAAGAAGGGTGTTTCCTACGCATACGGACCATATCTAGTCAAACTCTGCTTCTGAAACTGATACAAAGCACTGGTCCTCTAACATCCAATGCTTGTCAGTTAAGATGAGAAACGTGTGAGCTTCAAGAACGATGTAGTTCGTTTGAGCTGAGAAGTGACTGCCCTTACCTGAAACGAAGCCTTGCTTGTAGCAAGATACAAAGCCTGGGATTTAACTCCATTTCTGAAGGCAAACACACAGCATAGTTCTCATCTATGGATCACACTCTGCTTTAGAGCAAGAAGCACAGTCTTGCTTTCTAGAGTCCCTAATACAGCAGGAAATCTGAGTGTTCCCAGAATGAAAGAACGGTTTTTCGTACACATAAGGACCGTATGTCGTCCAAATCTGCTTCTGAAAATGATACAAAGCACTGGTCCACTAACATCCAATGCTTGTCAGTTAAGATGAGAAACGTGTGAGTTTCATGAACGATGTAGTTCGTTTGAGCTATAAAGAAACTGCCCTTACCTGAAAGGAATTCTGCTTATAGGAAGACTCAGAGCCTGGGATTTAACTCCATTTCTGAAGGGAAACACACAGCATAGTTCTCATCCATGGATCACACTCTGCTTTAGAGTGAGAATCACGCTCTTGCTTTCTAGAGTCACTAATACAGCAGAAAATCTGAGTCTGCCCAGAACAAAAGACCGGTGTTTCCTACACATACAGACCATATGTAGTCCAAATCTGCTTCTGAAACTGATACAAAGCACTGGTCCTCTAACATCCAATGCTTGTCAGTTAAGATGAGAAACGTGTGAGCTTCGTGAACGATGTAGTTCGTTTGAGCAGAAAAGTAACTGCCCTTACCTGAAATGAAGTCTTGCTTGTAGGAAGACTCAGAGCCTGGGATTTAACTCCATTTCTGAAGTGAAACAAACAGCAGAGTTCTCATCCATTGATCACACTCTGCTTTAGAGCAAGAAGCTCGCTCTTGCTTTTTAGAGGCTCTAAGACAGCATGAAACGTGAGTGTGCTGAGAACAAAAGAACGATGTTGCCTAAACATAGCGACAATATGTAGTCCAAATCTGCTTGTGAAACGGATACAAAGCACTGGTCCTCTAACATCCAATGCTTCTCAGTTAAGATGAGAAACATGTGAGTTTCGTGAACGATGTAGTTCCTTTGAGCTATAAAGAAACTGCCCTTACCTGAAAGGAAGTGTTGCTTGTAGGAAGACTCAGAGCCTGGGATTTAACTCCATTTCTGAAGTGAAACACACAGCCAAATTCTCATCCATTGATCACACTCTGCTTTAGAGCAAGAAGCTCGCTCTTGCTTTCTAGAGTCTCTAATACAGCAGGCAATCTGAGTGTGTCCAGAACAAAAGAACCGTGTTTCCCACACATAAGGACCATATGTAGTCCAAATCTGCTTCTGAAACTGATACATCGCACTGGTCCTCTAACATCCAATGCTTGCCAGTTAAGATGAGAAACGTGTGAGCTTCTTGAATGATGTAGTTCGTTTGAGCTGAAAAGTGACTGCCCTTACCTGAAACGAAGTCTTTCTTGTAGGAAGACACAGAGCCTGGGATTTAACTCCATTTCTGAAGTGAAACACACAGCGGTGTTCTCATCCATTGATCACACTCTACTTTAGAAAAAGAAGCACCCTCTTGCTTTCTAGAGTCTCTAAGACAGCAGGAAACATGAGTGTGCTGAGAACCAAAGAACTATGTTTCCTACACATAAAGACCGTATCTAGTCCAACTCTGCTTCTGAAACTGAAACAAACCACAGGTCCTCTAACATCCAATGCTTGTCAGGTAAGATCCGAAACGTGTGAGCTTCGTGAATGATGTAGTTCGTTTTAGCTATAAAGTATCTGCCCTTACCAGAAATGAAGTCTTGCTTGTAGGAAGACTCATAGCCTGGGATTTAATTCCATTTCTGAAGTGAAACACACAGCAGAGTTCTCATCCATTGATCACACTCTGCATTAGTGCAAGAAGCACGCTCTTGCTTTCTAGAGTCTCTAAGACTGCGAGAAACGTGTGTGTGCTGAGAACAAAAGAAGGGTGTTTCCTACACATACGGACCATATCTAGTCAAACTCTGCTTCTGAAACTGATACAAAGCACTGGTCCTCTAACATCCAATGCTTGTCAGTTAAGATGAGAAACGTGTGAGCTTCAAGAACGATGTAGTTCCTTTGAGCTGAGAAGTGACTGCCCTTACCTGAAACGAAGCCTTGCTTGTAGCAAGATACAAAGCCTGGGATTTAACTCCATTTCTGAAGGCAAACACACAGCATAGTTCTCATCTATGGATCACACTCTGCTTTAGAGCAAGAAGCACAGTCTTGCTTTCTAGAGTCCCTAATACAGCAGGAAATCTGAGTGTTCCCAGAATGAAAGAACGGTTTTTCGTACACATAAGGACCGTATGTCGTCCAAATCTGCTTCTGAAAATGATACAAAGCACTGGTCCTCTAACATCCCATGCTTGTCAGTTAAGATGAGAAACGTGTGAGTTTCAAGAACAATGTAGTTCGTTTGAGCTATAAAGAAACTGCCCTTACCTGAAAGGAATTCTGCTTATAGGAAGACTCAGAGCCTGGGATTTAACTCCATTTCTGAAGGGAAACACACAGCATGGTTGTCATCCATGGATCACACTCTGCTTTAGAGCGAGAAGCACCCTCTTGCTTTCTAGAGTCTCTAATACAGCAGGGAACCTGAGTGTGCTGAGAACAAAAGAACAGTGTTTCCAACACATACGGACCATATCTAGTTCAACTCTGCTTTTGAAACTGAAACAAACCACAGGTCCTCTAACATCCAATGCTTGTCAGGTAAGATCTGAAATGTGTGAGCTTCGTGAACGATGTAGTTCGTTTGACCTGTAAAGTAACTGAACTTACCTGAAACCGAGTCTTGCTTGTAGGAAGACTCAGAGCCTGGGATTTCACTCCATTTCTGAAGTGAAACACACAGCAGATTTCTCATCCATTGATCACACTCTGCTTTAGACCAAGAAGCATGCTCTTGCTTTCTAGAGGCTCTAAGACAGCATGAAACGTGAGTGTGCTGAGAACAAAAGAACGATGTTGCCTACACATACGGACCATATGTAGTCCAAATCTGCTTCTGAAAGTGATACAAAGCACTGGTCCTCTAACATCCAATGCTTGTCAGTTAAGATGAGAAACGTGTGAGTTTCATGAAGGATGTAGTTCGTTTGAGCTATAAAGAAACTGCCCTTACCTGAAAGGAATTCTGCTTGTAGGAAGACTCAGAGCCTGGGATTTAACTCCATTTCTGAAGGGAAACACACAGCATAGTTCTCATCCATAGATCACACTCTGCTTTAGAGTGAGAAGCACACTCTTGCTTTCTAGAGTCACTAATACAGCAGGAAATCTGAGTGTGCCCAGAACAATGAATGGTGTTTCCTACATATACGGAACTTATGTCGTCCTAATCTGCTTCTGAAACTGATACAAAGCACTTTTCCTCTAACATCCAATGCTTGTCAGTTAAGATGAGAAACGTGTGAGCTTTGTGAACTATGTAGTTCGTTTGAGCAGAAAAGTGACTGCCCTTACCTGAAAAGAAATCTTGCTTGTAGGAAGACTCAGAGCCTGTGATTTAACTCCATTTCTGAAGTGAAACACACAGCAGTGTTCTCATCCATTGATCACACTCTGCTTTAGAACAAGATGCACCCTCTTGCTTTCTAGAGTCTCTAAGACAGCAGGAAACATGAGTGTGCTGAGAACCAAAGAACGATGTTTCCTACACATACAGACCGTGTCTAGTCCAACTCTGCTTCTGAAACTGATACAAAGCACTGGTCCTCTAACATCCAATGCTTGTCAGTTAAGATGAGAAACGTGGGAGCTTCAAGAACGATGTAGTTCGTTTGAGCTGAGAAGTGACTGCCCTTACCTGAAACGAAGTCTTGCTTGTAGTAAGACACAAAGCCTGGGATTTAACTCCATTTCTGAAGGGAAACACACAGTATAGTTCTCATCCATGGATCACACTCTGCTTTAGAGCAAGAAGCACAGTCTTGCTTTCTAGAGTCCCTAATACAGCAGGAAATCTGAGTGTTCCCAGAATGAAAGAACGGTTTTTCGTACACATAAGGACCGTATGTCGTCCAAATCTGCTTCTGAAAATGATACAAAGCACTGGTCCTCTAACATCCCATGCTTGTCAGTTAAGATGAGAAACGTGTGAGTTTCATGAACGATGTAGTTCGTTTGAGCTATAAAGAAACTGCCCTTACCTGAAAGGAATTCTGCTTATAGGAAGACTCAGAGCCTGGGATTTAACTCCATTTCTGAAGGGAAACACACAGCATAGTTCTCATCCATGGATCACACTCTGCTTTAGAGTGAGAATCACGCTCTTGCTTTCTAGAGTCACTAATACAGCAGGAAATCTGAGTCTGCCCAGAACAAAAGACCGGTGTTTCCTACACATACAGACCATATGTAGTCCAAATCTGCTTGTGAAACTGATACAAATCACTGAACCTCTAACATCCAATGCTTGTCAGTTAAGATGAGAAACGTGTGAGCTTCGTGAATGATGTAGTTCGTTTGAGCAGAAAAGTAACTGCCCTTACCTGAAATGAAGTCTTGCTTGTAGGAAGACTCAGAGCCTGGGATTTAACTCCATTTCTGAAGTGAAACAAACAGCAGAGTTCTCATCCATTGATCACACTCTGCTTTAGAACAAGAAGCTTGCTCTTGCTTTTTAGAGGCTCTAAGACAGCATGAAACGTGAGTGTGCTGAGAACAAAAGAACGATGTTGCCTAAACATAGCGACAATATGTAGTCCAAATCTGCTTGTGAAACGGATACAAAGCACTGGTCCTCTAACATCCAATGCTTCTCAGTTAAGATGAGAAACATGTGAGTTTCGTGAACGATGTAGTTCCTTTGAGCTATAAAGAAACTGCCCTTACCTGAAAGGAAGTGTTGCTTGTAGGAAGACTCAGAGCCTGGGATTTAACTCCATTTCTTAAGTGAAACACACAGCCAAATTCTCATCCATTGATCACACTCTGCTTTAGAGCAAGAAGCTCGCTCTTGCTTTCTAGAGTCTCTAATACAGCAGGCAATCTGAGTGTGTCCAGAACAAAAGAACCGTGTTTCCCACACATACGGACCATATGTAGTCCAAATCTGCTTCTGAAACTGATACATCGCACTGGTCCTCTAACATCCAATGCTTGCCAGTTAAGATAAGAAACGTGTGAGCTTCTTGAACGATGTAGTTCGTTTGAGCTGAAAAGTGACTGCCCTTACCTGAAACGAAGTCTTTCTTGTAGGAAGACACAGAGCCTGGGATTTAACTCCATTTCTGAAGTGAAACACACAGCGGTGTTCTCATCCATTGATCACACTCTACTTTAGAAAAAGAAGCACCCTCTTGCTTTCTAGAGTCTCTAAGACAGCAGGAAACATGAGTGTGCTGAGAACCAAAGAACTATGTTTCCTACACATACGGACCGTATCTAGTCCAACTCTGCTTCTGAAACTGAAACAAACCACAGGTCCTCTAACATCCAATGCTTGTCAGGTAAGATCCGAAACGTGTGAGCTTCGTGAATGATGTAGTTCGTTTTAGCTATAAAGTATCTGCCCTTACCAGAAATGAAGTCTTGCTTGTAGGAAGACTCAGAGCCTGGGATTTAATTCCATTTCTGAAGTGAAACACACAGCAGAGTTCTCATCCATTGATCACACTCTGCATTAGTGCAAGAAGCACGCTCTTGCTTTCTAGAGTCTCAAAGACTGTGAGAAACGTGTGTGTGCTGAGAACAAAAGAAGGGTGTTTCCTACACATACGGACCATATCTAGTCAAACTCTGCTTCTGAAACTGATACAAAGCACTGGTCCTCTAACATCCAATGCTTGTCAGTTAAGATGAGAAACGTGTGAGCTTCAAGAACGATGTAGTTCGTTTGAGCTGAGAAGTGACTGCCCTTACCTGAAACGAAGCCTTGCTTGTAGCAAGATACAAAGCCTGGGATTTAACTCCATTTCTGAAGGCAAACACACAGCATAGTTCTCATCTATGGATCACACTCTGCTTTAGAGCAAGAAGCACAGTCTTGCTTTCTAGAGTCCCTAATACAGCAGGAAATTTGAGTGTTCCCAGAATGAAAGAACGGTTTTTCGTACACATAAGGACCGTATGTCGTCCAAATCTGCTTCTGAAAATGATACAAAGCACTGGTCCTCTAATATCCCATGCTTGTCAGTTAAGATGAGAAACGTGTGAGTTTCAAGAACAATGTAGTTCGTTTGAGCTATAAAGAAACTGCCCTTACCTGAAAGGAATTCTGCTTATAGGAAGACTCAGAGCCTGGGATTTAACTCCATTTCTGAAGGGAAACACACAGCATAGTTCTCATCCATGGATCACACTCTGCTTTAGAGTGAGAATCACGCTCTTGCTTTCTAGAGTCACTAATACAGCAGGAAATCTGAGTCTGCCCAGAACAAAAGACCGGTGTTTCCTACACATACAGACCATATGTAGTCCAAATCTGCTTCTGAAACTGATACAAAGCACTGGTCCTCTAACATCCAATGCTTGTCAGTTAAGATGAGAAACGTGTGAGCTTCGTGAACGATGTAGTTTGTTTTAGCTGAAAAGTGACTGCCCTTACCTGAAACGAAGTCTTGCTTGTAGGAAGACACAGAGCCTGGGGTTTAACTCCATTTCTGAAGTGAAACACACAGCAGATTTCTCATCCATTGATCACACTCTGCTTTAGACCAAGAAGCATGCTCTTGCTTTCTAGAGACTCTAAGACAGCATGAAACGTGAGTGTGCTGAGAACAAAAGAACGATGTTGCCTACACATACGGACCATATGTAGTCCAAATCTGCTTCTGAAAGTGATACAAAGCACTGGCCCTCTAACATCCAATGCTTGTCAGTTAAGATGAGAAACGTGTGAGTTTCATGAAGGATGTAGTTCGTTTGAGCTATAAAGAAACTGCCCTTACCTGAAAGGAATTCTGCTTGTAGGAAGACTCAGAGCCTGGGATTTAACTCCATTTCTGAAGGGAAACACACAGCATAGTTCTCATCCATAGATCACACTCTGCTTTAGAGTGAGAAGCACACTCTTGCTTTCTAGAGTCACTAATACAGCAGGAAATCTGAGTGTGCCCAGAACAATGAATGATGTTTCCTACATATACGGAACTTATGTCGTCCTAATCTGCTTCTGAAACTGATACAAAGCACTGGTCCTCTAACATCCAATGCTTGTCAGTTAAGATGAGAAACGTGTGAGCTTTGTGAACGATGTAGTTCGTTTGAGCAGAAAAGTAACTGCCCTTACCTGAAATGAAGTCTTGCTTGTAGGAAGACACAGAGCCTGGGATTTAACTCCATTTCTGAAGTGAAACACACAGCAGATTTCTCATCCATTGATCACACTCTGCTTTAGACCAAGAAGAATGCTCTTGCTTTCTAGAGACTCTAAGACAGCATGAAACGTGAGTGTGCTGAGAACAAAAGAACGATGTTGCCTACACATACGGACCATATGTAGTCCAAATCTGCTTCTGAAAGTGATACAAAGCACTGGTCCTCTAACATCCAATACTTGTCAGTTAAGATGAGAAACGTGTGAGTTTCATGAAGGATGTAGTTCGTTTGAGCTATAAAGAAACTGCCGTTACCTGAAAGGAATTCTGCTTGTAGGAATACTCAGAGCCTGGGATTTAACTCCATTTCTGAAGTGAAACAAACAGCAGAGTTCTCATCCATTGATCACACTCTGCTTTAGAGCAAGAAGCTCGCTCTTGCTTTTTAGAGGCTCTAAGACAGCATGAAACGTGAGTGTGCTGAGAACAAAAGAACGATGTTGCCTAAACATAGCGACAATATGTAGTCCAAATCTGCTTGTGAAACGGATACAAAGCACTGGTCCTCTAACATCCAATGCTTCTCAGTTAAGATGAGAAACATGTGAGTTTCGTGAACGATGTAGTTCCTTTGAGCTATAAAGAAACTGCCCTTACCTGAAAGGAAGTGTTGCTTGTAGGAAGACTCAGAGCCTGGGATTTAACTCCATTTCTGAAGTGAAACACACAGCCAAATTCTCATCCATTGATCACACTCTGCTTTAGAGCAAGAAGCTCGCTCTTGCTTTCTAGAGTCTCTAATACAGCAGGCAATCTGAGTGTGTCCAGAACAAAAGAACCGTGTTTCCCACACATACGGACCATATGTAGTCCAAATCTGCTTCTGAAACTGATACATCGCACTGGTCCTCTAACATCCAATGCTTGCCAGTTAAGATGAGAAACGTGTGAGCTTCTTGAACGATGTAGTTCCTTTGAGCTGAAAAGTGACTGCCCTTACCTGAAACGAAGTCTTTCTTGTAGGAAGACACAGAGCCTGGGATTTAACTCCATATCTGAAGTGAAACACACAGCGGTGTTCTCATCCATTGATCACACTCTACTTTAGAAAAAGAAGCACCCTCTTTCTTTCTAGAGTCTCTAAGACAGCAGGAAACATGAGTGTGCTGAGAACCAAAGAACTATGTTTCCTACACATACGGACCGTATCTAGTCCAACTCTGCTTCTGAAACTGAAACAAACCACAGGTCCTCTAACTTCCAATGCTTGTCAGGTAAGATCCGAAACGTGTGAGCTTCGTGAATGATGTAGTTCGTTTTAGCTATAAAGTATCTGCCCTTACCAGAAATGAAGTCTTGCTTGTAGGAAGACTCAGAGCCTGGGATTTAATTCCATTTCTGAAGTGAAACACACAGCAGAGTTCTCATCCATTGATCACACTCTGCATTAGTGCAAGAAGCACGCTCTTGCTTTCTAGAGTCTCTAAGACTGCGAGAAACGTGTGTGTGCTGAGAACAAAAGAAGGGTGTTTCCTACACATACGGACCATATCTAGTCAAACTCTGCTTCTGAAACTGATACAAAGCACTGGTCCTCTAACATCCAATGCTTGTCAGTTAAGATGAGAAACGTGTGAGCTTCAAGAACGATGTAGTTCGTTTGAGCTGAGAAGTGACTGCCCTTACCTGAAACGAAGCCTTGCTTGTAGCAAGATACAAAGCCTGGGATTTAACTCCATTTCTGAAGGCAAACACACAGCATAGTTCTCATCTATGGATCACACTCTGCTTTAGAGCAAGAAGCACAGTCTTGCTTTCTAGAGTCCCTAATACAGCAGGAAATCTGAGTGTTCCCAAATGAAAGAACGGTTTTTCGTACACATAAGGACCGTATGTCGTCCAAATCTGCTTCTGAAAATGATACAAAGCACTGGTCCTCTAACATCCCATGCTTGTCAGTTAAGATGAGAAACGTGTGAGTTTCAAGAACAATGTAGTTCGTTTGAGCTATAAAGAAACTGCCCTTACCTGAAAGGAATTCTGCTTATAGGAAGACTCAGAGCCTGGGATTTAACTCCATTTCTGAAGGGAAACACACAGCATAGTTCTCATCCATGGATCACACTCTGCTTTAGAGTGAGAATCACGCTCTTGCTTTCTAGAGTCACTAATACAGCAGGAAATCTGAGTCTGCCCAGAACAAAAGACCGGTGTTTCCTACACATACAGACCATATGTAGTCCAAATCTGCTTCTGAAACTGAAACAAACCACAGGTCCTCTAACATCCAATGCTTCTCAGGTAAGATCCGAAACGTGTGAGCTTCGTGAACGATGTAGTTCGTTTGACCTGTAAAGTAACTGCACTTACCTGAAACGAAGTCTTGCTTGTAGGAAGACACAGAGCCTGGGATTTAGCTCCATTTCTGAAGGGAAACACACAGCAGAGTTCTCATCCATTGATCACACTCTGCTTTAGAACAAGAAGCATGCTCTTGCTTTCTAGAGGCTCTAAGACAGCATGAAACGTGAGTGTGCTGAGAACAAAAGAACGATGTTGCCTACAAATACGGACAATTTGTAGTCCAAACCTGCTTCTGAAACTGAGGCAAAGCACTGGTCCTCTAACATCCAATGCTTGTCAGTTAAGATGAGCAACGTGTGAGTTTCATGAACAATGTAGTTCGTTTGAGCTATAAAGAAACTGCCCTTACCTGAAAGGAATTCTACTTATAGGAAGACTCAGAGCCTGGGATTGAACTCCATTTCTGAACTGAAACACACATCATAGTTCTCATCCATAGATCACACTCTGCTTTAGAGCACGAAGCATGCTCTTGCTTTCTAGAATCTCTAATACAGCAGGAAAACTGAGTGTGCTCAAAACAAAAGAACGGTGTTTCCTACACCTAGGGAACATATCTAGTTTAAAACTGCTTCTGAAACTGAAACAAACCACAGGTCCTGTATCATCCAATGCTTTTCAAGTAAGATCCGAAACGTGTGAGCTTAGTGAAAGATGTAGTTCATTTTAGCTATAAAGTATCTGCCCTTACCTGAATTGAAGTCTTCCTTGTAGGAAGACTCACAGCCTGGGATTTAATTCCATTTCTGAAGTGAAACACACAGCAGAGTTCTCATCCATTGATCACACTCTGCATTAGTGCAAGAAGCACGCTCTTGCTTTCTAGAGTCTCTAAGACACCAGGAAACGTGAGTGTGCTGAGAACAAAAGAACGGTGTTTCCTGCACATATGGACCATATCTAGTCCAACTCTGCTTCTGAAACTGATACAAAGCAATAGTCGTCTACCATCCAATGCTTGTCATTTAGGATGAGAAACGTGTGAGCTTCGTGAACGATGTAGTTCGTTAGAGCAGAAAAGTGACTGCCCTTACCTGAAAGGAAGTCTTGCTTGTAGGAATACACTGAGCCTGGGATTTAATTCCAATTCTGAAGGGAAACACACAGCATAGTTCTCATCCATGGATCACACTCTGCTTTAGAGCGAGAAGCAAGCTCTTGCTTTCTAGAGTCTCCAATACAGCAGGAAACCTGAGTGTGCTCAGAAAAAAAGAAAGGTGTTTCCTACACATACAGACAATATCTAGTTCAACTCTTATTCTGAAAGTCAAACAAACCACAGGTCCTCTAACATCCAATGCTTGTCAGGTAAGATCCTAAACGTGTGAGCTTCGTGAACGATGTAGTTCGTTTGACCTGTAAAGTAACTGCACTTACCTGAAACGAAGTCTTGCTTGTAGGAAGACTCAGAGACTAGGATTTAACTCCATTTCTGAAGTGAAACACATAGTAGGGTTCTCATCCATTGATCACACTCTGCTTTAGAGCAGGAAGCACGCACTTGCTTTCTAGAGTCTCTAAGACAGTAGGAAACGTGAGTGTGCTGAAAACAAAAGAACGGTGTTTCCTACACATACGGACCATATCTAGTCCAAATCTGCTTCTGAAACTGATACAAAGCACTGGTCCTCTAACATCCAATGCTTGTCAGTTAAGATGAGAAACGTGTGAGCTTCGTGAACGATGTAGTTCTTTTGAGCAGAAAAGTGACTGCCCTTACGTGAAACCAAGTCTTGCTTTTTGGAAGACTAGAGCCTGGGATTTAACTATATTTCTGAAGTGAAACACACAGCAGTGTTCTCCTCCATAGATCACACTCTGCTTTAGAACAAGAAGCACGCTCTTGCTTTCTAGGTTCTCTAAGACAGCAGGAAACGTGAGTGTGCTGACAACAAAAGAACGGTGTTTCCTACACATACGGACCATATCTAGTCAAACTCTGCTTCTGAAATTTAAACAAACCACAGGTCCTCTAACATCCAATGCATATGAGGTAAGATCCGAAATGTGTGAGCTACGTGAATGATGTAGTTCGTTTGAGCTGTAAAGTAACTGCCCTTACCTGATACGAAGTCTTGCTTGTAGGAAGACTCAGAGCCTGGGATTTAACTCCATTTCTGAAGTGAAACACACAGCAGAGTTCTCATCCATTGATCACACCCTGCTTTAGAAAAAGAAGCATGCTCTTGCTCTCTAGAGTCTCTAAGACAGCAGGAAAAGTGAGTGTGCTGAGAACAAAAGAACGGTGTTTCCTACACATATGGACCATATCAAGTCGAACTCTGCTTCTGAAACTGATACATAGCACTGGTCCTCTAACATCCAATGCTTGTCAGTTAAGATGAGAAACGTGTGAGCTTCGTGAACAATGTAGTTCTTTTGAGCTGAAAAATGACTGCCCTTACCTGAAAGTAATTCTTGCTTGCAGGAAGACTCAGAGCCTGGGATTTAACTCCATTTCTGATGGGAAACACACAGCAGAGTTCTCATCCATGGATCAGACTCTGTTTTAAAGCAAGAAGCACGCTCTTTCGTTCTAGATTCTATAAGACAGCCGGAAACGTGAGTGTGCTGAGAACAAAAGAACGGTGTTTCCTACCCATACGGACCATATCTAGTCCAACTCTGCTTCTGAAACTGATACAAAGCACTGGTCCTCTAACATCTAATGCTTGTCAGATAAGATGAGAAAAGTGTGAGCTTCAAGAACGATGTAGTTTGTTTGAGCTGAGAAGTGACTGCCCTTGCCTGAAACGAAGTCTTTCTTGTAGGAAGACACAGAGCCTGCGATTTAACTCCATATTTGAAGGGAATTACAGAGCATAGTTCTCATCCATGGAACACACTCTGCTTTAGAGCAAGAAGCACACTCTTGCTTTCTAGAGTCTCTAATACAGCAGAAAATCTGAGTGTGCCCAGAAAAAAAGAACGGTTTTTCCTACACATACAGACCATATGTAGTCCAAATCTGCTTCTGAAACTGATACAAAGCACTGGTCCGCTAACATCCAATGCTTGTCAGTTAAGATGAGAAACGTGTGAGCTTTTTGAACAATGTAGTTAGTTTGAGCAATAAAGTGACAGCCCTTACATGAAACGAAATCTTGCTTGTAGGAAGACTCAGAGCCTGGGATTTAACTCCATTTCTGAAGTGAAACACACAGCAGTGTTCTCATCCATTGATCACACTCTGCTTTAGAACAAGAAGCACGCTCTTGCTTTCTAGATTATCTAAGACAGCAGGAAACGTGTGTGTGCTGAAACAAAAGAACGGTGGTTCCTACCCATACGGACCATATCTAGTCCAACTCTGCTTCTGAAACTGATACAAAGAACTGGTCCTCTAACATCCAATGCTTTTCAGTTAGGATGAGAAACTTGTGAGCTTTGTGAATGATGTAGTTCGCTTGAGCTGTAAAGTGACTGCCCTTTCCGGAAACGAAGTGTTACTTGTAGGAAGACTCAGAGCCTGGGATTTAACTCCATTTTTGAAGGGAAACACACAGCATAGTTCTCATCCATGGATCACACTCTGATTTAGAGCAAGAAGAACGCTCTTGGTTTCTAGAATCTCTAATACAGCAGGAAACTTGAGTGTGCTCAGAACAAAAGAATGGTGTTTCCTACACATACGGACCATATCTAGTTCAACTCTGCTTCTGAAACTGAAACAAACGAAATGTCCTCTAACATCCAATGCTGGTCAGGTAAGATCCGAAACGTGTGAGCTTCGTGAAAGATGTAGTTCGTTTGACCTGTAAAGTAACTGCACTTACCTGAAACGAAGTCTTGCATGTAGGAAGACTCAGAGCCTGGGATTTAACACCATTTCTGAAGGGAAACAAACAGCATAGTTCTCATCCATGGATCACACTCTGATTTAGAGTGAGAAGCACGCTCTTGCTTTCTAGAGTCTTTAATACAGCAGGAAACCTGAGTGTGATCAGAAAAAAAGAACGGTGTTACCTACACATACGGAACATATATAGTTCAACTCTGCTTCTGAATTTCATACAAAGCAAAGGTCCTCTAACATTCAATGCTTGTCAGTTAATATGAGAAACGTGTGACGTTCGTGAAAGATGTAGTTCGTTTGAGCTGTAAAGTAACAGCCCTTACCTGAAACAAAGTCTTCTTTGTAGGAAGAATCAGAGCCTGGGATTTAACTCCATTTCTGAAGGGAAACACCCAAACGAGTTCTCATCCATAGATCACATTCCGCTTTAGAGCAAGAAGCTCGCTCTTGCTTTCTAGAGGCTCTAAGACAGCAGGAAGCGTGAGAGTGCTGAGAACTAAAGAACGGTGTTGCCTACACATACGGACCATATGTGGTCCAAATTTGCTTCTGAAACTGATATAAAGCACGAGTCCTCTAACATCCAATGCTTGTCAATTAAGAGGAGAAACGTGTGAGCTTCGTGAACGATGTAGTTCTTTTGAGCTATAGAGAAACTGCCCTTACATGAAAGAAAGTCTTGCTTTTAGGAAGACTCAGAGCCTTGGATTTAACTCCATTTCTGAAGTGAAACACACAGCAGAGTTCTCATCCATTGATCATACTCTGCTTTAGAGCAAGAAGCACTCTCTTGCTTTATAGAGTCTCTAAGACAGCAGGAAATCTTAGTGTGCCCAGAACAAAAGAACAGTGTTTCCTACACATACGGACCATATGTAGTCCAAATCTGCTTCTGAAACTGATACAAAGCAGTGGTCCTCTAACATCCAATGCTTGTCAGTTAGGATGAGAAACGTGTGAGCTTCGTTAATGATGTAGTTCATTTGAGCTGAAAAGTGACTGCCCTTACCTGAAACGAAGTCTTGCTTGTAGGAAGACACAGAGCCTGGGATTTAACTCCATTTCTGAAGGGAAACACACAGCATAGTTCTCATCCATGGATCACACTCTGCTTTAGAGCGAGAAGCATGCTCTTGCTTTCTAGAGTCTTTAATGCAGCAGGAAACATGAGTGTGCTCAGAACAAAAGAGCGGTGTTTCCTACATATAAGGACCATATCTTGTTGATCTCTGCTTCTGAAACTGAAACAAATGAAAGGTCTTCTAACATCCAATGCTCGTCAGGTAAGATCCGAAAAGTGTGAGCTTGGTGAAAGTTGTAGTTCGTTTGACCTGTAAAGTAACTGCACTTACCTGAAACGAAGTCTTGCTTGTAGGACGACTCAGAGCCTGGGATTTAACTCCATTTCTGAAGTGAAACACACAGCAGTGTTCTCATCCACTGATCACACTCTGCTTTAGAACAAGAAGCACGCTCTTGTTTTCTAGAGTCTCTAAGACAGCAGGAAACGTGACTGTGCTGAGAACAAAAGAACGGTGTTTCCTATGTATACGGACCATATGGAGTCCAACTCTGCTTCTGAAACTGAAACAAAGCACTGGTCCTCTAACATCCAATGCCTGTCTGTTAAGATGAGAAACGTGTGAGGTTCGTGAACGATGTAGTTCCTTTGAGGTGAAAAGTGACTGCCCTTACCTGAAATGAAGTCTTGCTTGTAGGAAGACACAGAGCCTGGGATTTAACACCATTTCTGAAGGGAAACACGCAAAAGAGTTCTCATCCATTGATCACACTCTGCTTTAGAGCAAGAAGCACGCTCTCGCTTTCTAGAGGCTCAAAGACATCAGGGAGCGTGAGTGTGCTGAGAACAAAAGAACGGTGTTTCCTAAACATACTGACCATATCTAGTTCAACTCTGCTTCTGAAATTCATACAAAGCAAAGGTCCTCTAACATGCAATGCTTGTCAGTTAAGATGAGAAACGTGTGAGCTTCGTGAAAGATGTAGTTCGTTTGAGCTGAAAAGTGACTGCCCTTACCTGAAATGAAGTCTTGCTTGTAGGAAGACACAGAGCTTGGGATTTAACACCATTACTGAAGGGAAACAAACAGCATAGTTCTCATTAATTGATCACACTATGCTTTAGAACAAGAAGCAAGCTCTTGCTTTCTAGAGTCTCTAAGACAGCAGGAAATGTGAGTGTGCTAAGAACACAAGGACGTTGTTTCCTACACATACGGACCATATCTATTCCAACTCTGCTTCTGAAACTGATACAAAGCACTGGTCCTCTATCATCCAATGCTTGTCAGTTAAGATGAGAAACGTGTGAGTTTCGTGAACGATGTAGTTCCTTTGAGCTGAAAATTGACAGGCATTACCTGAAATGAAGTCTTCTTTGTAGGAAGACTCAGAGCCTGGGATTTAACTCCATTTCTGAAGGGAAACACGCAAAAGAGTTCTCATCCATAGATCACACTCTGCTTTAGAGCAAGAAGCATACTCTTGCTTTCTAGAGGCTCTAAGACAGCAGGAAGCATGAGTGTGTTGAGAACAAAAGAACGGTGTTGCCTACACATACGGACCATATGTGGTCCAAATCTGCTTCTGAAACTCATATAAAGCATTGGTCCTCTAACATCCAATGCTTGTCAGTTAAGATGAGAAACGTGTGAGTTTCGTGAACAATGTAGTTCGTTTGAGCAATAAAGAAACTGCCCTTACATGAAAGAAACTCTTGCTTTTAGGAAGACACAGAGCCTGGGATTTAACTCCATTTCTGAAGTGAAACACACAGGAGAGTTCTCATCCATTGATCATACTCTGCTTTAGAGCAAGAAGCACTCTCTTGCTTTATAGAGTCTCTAAGACAGCAGGAAATCTTAGTGTGCCCAGAACAAAAGAACAGTGTTTCCTACACATACGGACCATATGTAGTCCAAATCTTCTTCTGAAACTGATACAAAGCAGTGGTCTTCTAACATCCAATGCTTGTCAGTTAGGATAAGAAACGTGTTAGCTTCGTGAATGATGTAGTTCGTTTGAGCTGAAAAGTGACTGCCCTTACCTGAAACGAATTCTTGCTTGTAGGAAGACACAGCGCCTGGGATTTAACTCCATTTCTGAAGGGTAACACACATTGTAGTTCTCATCCATGGATCACACTCTGCTTTAGAGGGAGAAGCATGCTCTTGCTTTCTAGAGTCTTTAATGCAGCAGGAAACATGAGTGTGCTCAGAACAAAAGAGCGGTGTTTCCTACACATAAGGACCATATCTTGTTGATCTCTGCTTCTGAAACTGAAACAAATGAAAGGTCCTCTAACATCCAATGCTCGTCATGTAAGATCCGAAAAGTGTGAGCTTGGTGAAAGATGTAGTTCGTTTGACCTGTAAAGTACCTGCACTTACCTGAAACGAAGTCTTGCTTGTAGGACGACTCAGAGACTAGGATTTAACTCCATTTCTGAAGGGAAACAAACAGCATAGTTATCATCCATTGATCACACTCTGCTTAGAACAAGAAGCACGCTCTTGCTTTCTAGAGTCTCTAAGACAGCAGGAAACTTGAGTGTGCTGAGAACAAAAGAATGGTGTTTCCTACACATACGGACAATATCTAGTCCAACTCTGCTTCTGAAATTCATACAAAGTAAAGGTCCTCTAACATCCAATGTTTGCCAGTTAAGATGAGAAACGTGTGAGCTTCGTGAAAGATGTAGTTCGTTTGAGATGTAAAGTAACTGCCCTTACCTGAAACGAAGTCTTGTTTGTAGGAAGACTCAGGGCCTGGGATTTAACTCCATTTCTGAAGTGAAACACAGAGCAGAGTTCTCATCCATTGATAACACTCTGCTTTAGAGCAAGAAGCACGCTCTAGATTTCTAGACTCTCTAAAACAACAGGAAACATGAGTATGCTGAGAACCAAAGAAAGGTGTTTCCTAAACATACGGACCTTATCTAGTCCAACTCTGATTCTGAAACTGATCCAAAGCACTGGTCCTCTAACATCCAATGCTTGTCAGTTAAGATGAGAAACGTGTGAGCTTCGTGAACAATGATGTTCATTTGAGCTGAAAAGTGACTGCCCTTACCTGAAATGAAGTCTTGCTTGTAGGAAGACACAGAGCCTGGGATTTAACACCATTTCTGAAGGGAAACAAACAGCATAGTTCTCATCCATGGATCACACTCTGATTTAGAGCGAGAAGCACGCTCTTGCTTTCTAGAGTCTCTAATACAGCAGGAAACCTGAGTGTGATCAGAACAAAAGAACGGTGTTACCTACACATACGGACCATATATAGTTCAACTCTGCTTCTGAAATTCATACAAAGCAAAGGTCCTCTAACATTCAATGCTTGTCAGTTAATATGAGAAACGTGTGACGTTCGTGAAAGTTGTAGTTCGTTTGAGCTGTAAAGTAACTGCCCTTACCTGAAACAAAGTCTTCTTTGTAGGAAGACTCAGAGCCTGGGATTTAACTCCATTTCTGAAGGGAAACACGCAAACGAGTTCTCATCCATAGATCACATTCTTCTTTAGAGCAAGAAGCACGCTCTTGCTTTCTAGAGGCTCTAAGACAGCAGGAAGCGTGAGAGTGCTGAGAACTAAGAACGGTGTTGCCTACACATACGGACCATATGTGGTCCAAATTTGCTTCTGAAACTGATATAAAGCACGAGTCCTCTAACATCCAATGCTTGTCAGTTAAGAGGAGAAACGTGTGAGTTTCGTGAACGATGAAGTTCGTTTGAGCTATAAAGAAACTGCCCTTACATGAAAGAAAGTCTTGCTTTTAGGAAGACTCAGAGCCTTGGATTTAACTCCATTTCTGAAGTGAAACACACAGCAGAGTTCTCATCCATTGATCATACTCTGCTTTAGAGCAAGAAGCACTCTCTTGCTTTATAGAGTCTCTAAGACAGCAGGAAATCTTAGTGTGCCCAGAACAAAAGAACAGTGTTTCCTACACATACGGACCATATGTAGTCCAAATCTGCTTCTGAAACTAATACAAATCACTGGTCCTCTAACATCCAATGCTTGTCAGTTAGGATGAGAATCGTGTGAGCTTCGTGAACGATGTAGTTCATTTGAGCTGAAAAGTGACTGCCCTTACCTGAAACGAAGTCTTGCTTGTAGGAAGACACTGAGCCTGGGATTTAGCTCCAATTCTGAAGGGAAACACACAGCATAGTTCTCATCCATGGATCACACTCTGCTTTAGAGCGAGAAGCAAGCTCTTGCTTTCTAGAGTCTCCAATACAGCAGGAAACCTGAGTGTGCTCAGAAAAAAAGAAAGGTGTTTCCTACACATACAGACAATATCTAGTTCAACTCTTTTTCTGAAACTCAAACAAACCACAGGTCCTCTAACATCCAATGCTTTTCAGGTAAGATCCTAAACGTGTGAGCTTCGTGAACGATGTAGTTTGTTTGACCTGTAAAGTAACTGCACTTACCTGAAACGAAGTCTTGCTTGTAGGAAGACTCAGAGACTAGGATTTAACTCCATTTCTGAAGTGAAACACACAGTAGGGTTCTCATCCATTGATCACACTCTGCTTTAGAGCAGGAAGCACGCACTTGCTTTCTAGAGTCTCTAAGACAGCAGGAAATGTGAGTGTGCTGAGAACAAAAGAACGGTGTTTCCTACACATACGGACCATATCAAGTCGAACTCTGCTTCTGAAACTGATAAATAGCACTGGTCCTCTAACATCCAATGCTTGTCAGTTAAGATGAGAAACGTGTGAGCTTCGTGAACAATGTAGTTCTTTTGAGCTGAAAAGTGACTGCCCTTACCTGAAAGTAATTCTTGCTTGCAGGAAGACTCAGAGCCTGGGATTTAACTCCATTTCTGATGGGAAACACACAGCAGAGTTCTCATCCATGGATCAGACTCTGTTTTAGAGCAAGAAGCACGCTCTTTCGTTCTAGATTCTATAAGACAGCCGGAAACGTGAGTGTGCTGAGATCAAAAGAACGGTGTATCCTACGCATACGGACCATATATAGTCCAACTCTGCTTCTGAAACTGATACAAAGCACTGGTCCTCTAACATCTAATGCTTGTCAGTTAAGATGAGAAAAGTGTGAGCTTCAAGAACGATGTAGTTTGTTTGAGCTGAGAAGTGACTGCCCTTGCCTGAAACGAAGTCTTTCTTGTAGTAAGACACAGAGCCTGGGATTTAACTCCATATTTGAAGGGAATTACACAGCATAGTTCTCATGCATGGAACACACTCTGCTTTAGAGCGAGAAGCACACTCTTGCTTTCTAGAGTCTCTAATACAGCAGAAAATCTGAGTGTGCCCAGAAAAAAAGAACGGTTCTTCTTACACATACAGACCATATGTAGTCCAAATCTGCTTCTGAAACTGATACAAAGCACTGGTCCGCTAACATCCAATGCTTGTCAGTTAAGATGAGAAACGTGTGAGCTTTTTGAACAATGTAGTTAGTTTGAGCAATAAAGTGACTGCCCTTACATGAAACGAAATCTTGCTTGTAGGAAGACTCAGAGCCTGGGATTTAACTCCATTTCTGAAGTGAAACACACAGCAGTCTTCTCATCCATTGATCACACTCTGCTTTAGAATAAGAATCACGCTCTGGTTTTCTAGATTATCTAAGACAGCAGGAAAGGTGTGTGTGCTGAAACAAAAGAACGGTGGTTCCTACCCATACGGACCATATCTAGTCCAACTCTGCTTCTGAAACTGATACAAAGAACTGGTCCTCTAACATCCAATGCTTTTCAGTTAGGATGAGGAACTTGTGAGCTTTGTGAATGATGTAGTTCGCTTGAGCTGTAAAGTGACTGCCCTTTCCGGAAACGAAGTGTTGCTTGTAGGAAGACTCAGAGCCTGGGATTTAACTCCATTTGTGAAGGGAAACACACAGCATAGTTCTCATCCATGGATCACACTCTGCTTTAGAGCGAGAAGCATGCTCTTGCTTTCTAGAGTCTTTAATGCAGCAGGAAACATGAGTGTGCTCAGAACAAAAGAGCGGTGTTTCCTACACATAGGGACCATATCTTGTTGATCTCTGCTTCTGAAACTGAAACAAATGAAAGGTCCTCTAACATCCAATGCTCGTCAGGTAAGATCCGAAAAGTGTGAGCTTGGTGAAAGATGTAGTTCGTTTGACCTGTAAAGTACCTGCACTTACCTGAAACGAAGTCTTGCTTGTAGGACGACTCAGAGCCTGGGATTTAACTCCATTTCTGAAGTGAAACACACAGCAGTGTTCTCATCCACTGATCACATTCTGCTTTAGAACAAGAAGCACGCTCTTGTTTTCTAGAGTCTCTAAGACAGCAGGAAATGTGACTGTGCTGAGAACAAAAGAACGGAGTTTCCTACATATACGGACCATATGGAGTCCAACTCTGCTTCTGAAACTGATACAAAGCACTGGTCCTCTAACATCCAATGCCTGTCTGTTAAGATGAGAAACGTGTGAGGTTCGTGAACGATGTAGTTCCTTTGAGGTGAAAAGTGACTGGCCTACCTGAAATGAAGTCTTGCTTGTAGGAAGACACAGAGCCTGGGATTTAACACCATTTCTGAAGGGAAACACACAGCATAGTTCTCATCCATGGATCACACTCTGCTTTAGAGCAAGAAGCATGCTCTTGCTTTCTAGAGTCTTTAATGCAGCAGGAAACATGAGTGTGCTCAGAACAAAAGAGCGGTGTTTCCTACACATACGGACAATATCTAGTCCAACTCTGCTTCTGAAACTGATACAAATCACTGGTCCTCTAACATCCAATGCTTGTCAGTTAGGATGAGAAACGTGTGAGCTTCGTGAACGATGTAGTTCATTTGAGCTGAAAAGTGACTGCCCTTACCTGAAACGAAGTCTTGCTTGTAGGAAGACACTGAGCCTGGGATTTAGCTCCAATTCTGAAGGGAAACACACAGCATAGTTCTCATCCATGGATCACACTCTGCTTTAGAGCGAGAAGCAAGCTCTTGCTTTCTAGAGTCTCCAATACAGCAGGAAACCTGAGTGTGCTCAGAAAAAAAGAAAGGTGTTTCCTACACATACAGACAATATCTAGTTCAACTCTTTTTCTGAAACTCAAACAAACCACAGGTCCTCTAACATCCAATGCTTTTCAGGTAAGATCCTAAACGTGTGAGCTTCGTGAACGATGTAGTTTGTTTGACCTGTAAAGTAACTGCACTTACCTGAAACGAAGTCTTGCTTGTAGGAAGACTCAGAGACTAGGATTTAACTCCATTTCTGAAGTGAAACACACAGTAGGGTTCTCATCCATTGATCACACTCTGCTTTAGAGCAGGAAGCACGCACTTACTTTCTAGAGTCTCTAAGACAGCAGGAAATGTGAGTGTGCTGAGAACAAAAGAACGGTATTTCCTACACATACGGACCATATCAAGTCGAACTCTGCTTCTGAAACTGATAAATAGCACTGGTCCTCTAACATCCAATGCTTGTCAGTTAAGATGAGAAACGTGTGAGCTTCGTGAACAATGTAGTTCTTTTGAGCTGAAAAGTGACTGCCCTTACCTGAAAGTAATTCTTGCTTGCAGGAAGACTCAGAGCCTGGGATTTAACTCCATTTCTGATGGGAAACACACAGCAGAGTTCTCATCCATGGATCAGACTCTGTCTTAGAGCAAGAAGCACGCTCTTTCGTTCTAGATTCTATAAGACAGCCGGAAACGTGAGTGTGCTGAGATCAAAAGAACGGTGTATCCTACGCATACGGACCATATATAGTCCAACTCTGCTTCTGAAACTGATACAAAGCACTGGTCCTCTAACATCTAATGCTTGTCAGTTAAGATGAGAAAAGTGTGAGCTTCAAGAACGATGTAGTTTGTTTGAGCTGAGAAGTGACTGCCCTTGCCTGAAACGAAGTCTTTCTTGTAGTAAGACACAGAGCCTGGGATTTAACTCCATATTTGAAGGGAATTACACAGCATAGTTCTCATGCATGGAACAGACTCTGCTTTAGAGCGAGAAGCACACTCTTGCTTTCTAGAGTCTCTAATACAGCAGAAAATCTGAGTGTGCCCAGAAAAAAAGAACGGTTCTTCTTACACATACAGACCATATGTAGTCCAAATCTGCTTCTGAAACTGATACAAAGCACTGGTCCGCTAACATCCAATGCTTGTCAGTTAAGATGAGAAACGTGTGAGCTTTTTGAACAATGTAGTTAGTTTGAGCAATAAAGTGACTGCCCTTACATGAAACGAAATCTTGCTTGTAGGAAGACTCAGAGCCTGGGATTTAACTCCATTTCTGAAGTGAAACACACAGCAGTGTTCTCATCCATTGATCACACTCTGCTTTAGAATAAGAATCACGCTCTTGTTTTCTAGATTATCTAAGACAGCAGGAAAGGTGTGTGTGCTGAAACAAAAGAACGGTGGTTCCTACCCATACGGACCATATCTAGTCCAACTCTGCTTCTGAAACTGATACAAAGAACTGGTCCTCTAACATCCAATGCTTTTCAGTTAGGATGAGGAACTTGTGAGCTTTGTGAATGATGTAGTTCGCTTGAGCTGTAAAGTGACTGCCCTTTCCGGAAACGAAGTGTTGCTTGTAGGAAGACTCAGAGCCTGGGATTTAACTCCATTTGTGAAGGGAAACACACAGCATAGTTCTCATCCATGGATCACACTCTGCTTTAGAGCGAGAAGCATGCTCTTGCTTTCTAGAGTCTTTAATGCAGCAGGAAACATGAGTGTGCTCAGAACAAAAGAGCGGTGTTTCCTACACATAGGGACCATATCTTGTTGATCTCTGCTTCTGAAACTGAAACAAATGAAAGGTCCTCTAACATCCAATGCTCGTCAGGTAAGATCCGAAAAGTGTGAGCTTGGTGAAAGATGTAGTTCGTTTGACCTGTAAAGTACCTGCACTTACCTGAAACGAAGTCTTGCTTGTAGGACGACTCAGAGCCTGGGATTTAACTCCATTTCTGAAGTGAAACACACACCAGTGTTCTCATCCACTGATCACAATCTGCTGTAGAACAAGAAGCACGCTCTTGTTTTCTAGAGTCTCTAAGACAGCAGGAAATGTGACTGTGCTGAGAACAAAAGAACGGAGTTTCCTACATATACGGACCATATGGAGTCCAACTCTGCTTCTGAAACTTATACAAAGCACTGGTCCTCTAACATCCAATGCCTGTCTGTTAAGATGAGAAACGTGTGAGGTTCGTGAACGATGTAGTTCCTTTGAGGTGAAAAGTGACTGCCCTACCTGAAATGAAGTCTTGCTTGTAGGAAGACACAGAGCCTGGGATTTAACACCATTTCTGAAGGGAAACACACAGCATAGTTCTCATCCATGGATCACACTCTGCTTTAGAGCAAGAAGCATGCTCTTGCTTTCTAGAGTCTTTAATGCAGCAGGAAACATGAGTGTGCTCAGAACAAAAGAGCGGTGTTTCCTACACATACGGACAATATCTAGTCCAACTCTGCTTCTGAAATTCATACAAAGTAAAGGTCCTCTAACATCCAATGTTTGCCAGTTAAGATGAAAAACGTGTGAGCTTCGTGAAAGATGTAGTTCGTTTGAGATGTAAAGTAACTGCCCTTACCTGAAACGAAGTCTTGTTTGTAGGAAGACTCAGGGCCTGGGATTTAACTCCATTTCTGAAGTGAAACACAGAGCAGAGTTCTCATCCATTGATAACACTCTGCTTTAGAGCAAGAAGCACGCTCTAGCTTTCTAGACTCTCTAAAACAACAGGAAACATGAGTATGCTGAGAACCAAAGAAAGGTGTTTCCTAAACATACGGACCTTATCTAGTCCAACTCTGATTCTGAAACTGATCCAAAGCACTGGTCCTCTAACATCCAATGCTTGTCAGTTAAGATGAGAAACGTGTGAGCTTCGTGAACAATGATGTTCGTTTGAGCTATAAAGAAACTGCCCTTACATGAAAGAAAGTCTTGCTTTTAGGAAGACTCAGAGCCTTGGATTTAACTCCATTTCTGAAGTGAAACACACAGCAGAGTTCTCATCCATTGATCATACTCTGCTTTAGAGCAAGAAGCACTCTCTTGCTTTATAGAGTCTCTAAGACAGCAGGAAATCTTAGTGTGCCCAGAACAAAAGAACAGTGTTTCCTACACATACGGACCATATGTAGTCCAAATCTGCTTCTGAAACTGATACAAATCACTGGTCCTCTAACATCCAATGCATGTCAGTTAGGATGAGAAACGTGTGAGCTTCGTGAATGATGTAGTTCATTTAGGCTGAAAAGTGACTGCCCTTACCTGAAACGAAGTCTTGCATGTAGGAAGACACTGAGCCTGGGATTTAGCTCCAATTCTGAAGGAAAACACACAGCATAGTTCTCATCCATGGATCACACTCTGCTTTAGAGCGAGAAGCAAGCTCTTGCTTTCTAGAGTCTCCAATACAGCAGGAACCTGAGTGTGCTCAGAAAAAAGAAAGGTGTTTCCTACACATCCGGACAATATCTAGTTCAACTCTTTTTCTGAAACTCAAACAAACCACAGGTCCTCTAACATCCAATGCTTGTCAGGTAAGATCCTAAACGTGTGAGCTTCGTGAACGATGTAGTTCGTTTGACCTGTAAAGTAACTGCACTTACCTGAAACGAAGTCTTGCTTGTAGGAAGACTCAGAGTCTAGGATTTAACTCCATTTCTGAAGTGAAACAAACAGCATAGTTATCATCCATTGATCACACTCTGCTTAGAACAAGAAGCACGCTCTTGCTTTCTAGAGTCTCTAAGACAGCAGGAAACTTGAGTGTGCTGAGAACAAAAGAATGGTGTTTCCTACACATACGGACAATATCTAGTCCAACTCTGCTTCTGAAATTCATACAAAGTAAAGGTCCTCTAACATCCAATGTTTGCCAGTTAAGATGAGAAACGTGTGAGCTTCGTGAAAGATGTAGTTCGTTTGAGATGTAAAGTAACTGCCCTTACCTGAAACGAAGTCTTGTTTGTAGGAAGACTCAGGGCCTGGGATTTAACTCCATTTCTGAAGTGAAACACAGAGCAGAGTTCTCATCCATTGATAACACTCTGCTTTAGAGCAAGAAGCACGCTCAGGATTTCTAGACTCTCTAAAACAACAGGAAACATGAGTATGCTGAGAACCAAAGAAAGGTGTTTCCTAAACATACGGACCTTATCTAGTCCAACTCTGATTCTGAAACTGATCCAAAGCACTGGTCCTCTAACATCCAATGCTTGTCAGTTAAGATGAGAAACGTGTGAGCTTCGTGAACAATGATGTTCGTTTGAGCTATAAAGAAACTGCCCTTACATGAAAGAAAGTCTTGCTTTTAGGAAGACTCAGAGCCTTGGATTTAACTCCATTTCTGAAGTGAAACACACAGCAGAGTTCTCATCCATTGATCATACTCTGCTTTAGAGCAAGAAGCACTCTCTTGCTTTATAGAGTCTCTAAGACAGCAGGAAATCTTAGTGTGCCCAGAACAAAAGAACAGTGTTTCCTACACATACGGACCATATGTAGTCCAACTCTGCTTCTGAAACTGATACAAAGCACTGGTCCTCTAACATCCAATGCTTGTCAGTTAGGATGAGAAACGTGTGAGCTTCGTGAATGATGTAGTTCATTTGAGCTGAAAAGTGACTGCCCTTACCTGAAACGAAGTCTTGCTTGTAGGAAGACACTGAGCCTGGGATTTAACACCATTTCTGAAGGGAAACACACAGCATAGTTCTCATCCATGGATCACACTCTGCTTTAGAGCAAGAAGCATGCTCTTGCTTTCTAGAGTCTTTAATGCAGCAGGAAACATGAGTGTGCTCAGAACAAAAGAGCGGTGTTTCCTACACATACGGACAATATCTAGTCCAACTCTGCTTCTGAAATTCATACAAAGTAAAGGTCCTCTAACATCCAATGTTTGCCAGTTAAGATGAGAAACGTGTGAGCTTCGTGAAAGATGTAGTTCGTTTGAGATGTAAAGTAACTGCCATTACCTGAAACGAAGTCTTGTTTGTAGGAAGACTCAGAGCCTGGGATTTAACTCCATTTCTGAAGTGAAACACAGAGCAGAGTTCTCATCCATTGATAACACTCTGCTTTAGAGCAAGAAGCACGCTCTAGCTTTCTAGACTCTCTAAAACAACAGGAAACATGAGTATGCTGAGAACCAAAGAAAGGTGTTTCCTAAACATACGGACCATATCTAGTCCAACTCTGATTCTGAAACTGATCCAAAGCACTGGTCCTCTAACATCCAATGCTTGTCAGTTAAGATGAGAAACGTGTGAGCTTCGTGAACAATGATGTTCGTTTGAGCTGAAAAGTGACTGCCCTTACCTGAAATGAAGTCTTGCTTGTAGGAAGACACAGAGCCTGGGATTTAACACCATTTCTGAAGGGAAACAAACAGCATAGTTCTCATCCATGGATCACACTCTGATTTAGAGCGAGAAGCACGCTCTTGCTTTCTAGAGTCTCTAATACAGCAGGAAACCTGAGTGTGATCAGAACAAAAGAACAGTGTTACCTACACATACGGACAATATATAGTTCAACTCTGCTTCTGAAATTCATACAAAGCAAAGGTCCTCTAACATTCAATGCTTGTCAGTTAATATGAGAAACGTGTGACGTTCGTGAAAGATGTAGTTCGTTTGAGCTGTAAAGTAACTGCCCTTACCTGAAACAAAGTCTTCTTTGTAGGAAGACTCAGAGCCTGGGATTTAACTCCATTTCTGAAGGGAAACACGCAAACGAGTTCTCATCCATAGATCACATTCTGCTTTAGACCAAGAAGCACGCTCTTGCTATCTAGAGGCTCTAAGACAGCAGGAAGCGTGAGTGTGCTGAGAACTAAAGAACGGTGTTGCCTACACATACGGACCATATGTGGTCCAAATTTGCTTCTGAAACTGATATAAAGCACGAGTCCTCTAACATCCAATGCTTGTCAGTTAAGAGGAGAAACGTGTGAGTTTCGTGAACGATGTAGTTCGTTTGAGCTATAAAGAAACTGCCCTTACATGAAAGAAAGTCTTGCTTTTAGGAAGACTCAGAGCTTTGGATTTAACTCCATTTCTGAAGTGAAACACACAGCAGAGTTCTCATCCATTGATCATACTCTGCTTTAGAGCAAGAAGCACTCTCTTGCTTTATAGAGTCTCTAAGACAGCAGGAAATCTTAGTGTGCCCAGAACAAAGGAACAGTGTTTCCTACACATACGGACCATATGTAGTCCAAATCTGCTTCTGAAACTGATACAAAGCACTGGTCCTCTAACATCCAATGCTTGTCAGTTAGGATGAGAAACGTGTGAGCTTCGTGAATGATGTAGTTCATTTGAGCTGAAAAGTGACTGCCCTTACCTGAAACGAAGTCTTGCTTGTAGGAAGACACTGAGCCTGGGATTTAGCTCCAATTCTGAAGGGAAACACACAGCATAGTTCTCATCCATGGATCACACTCTGCTTTAGAGCGAGAAGCAAGCTCTTGCTTTCTAGAGTCTCCAATACAGCAGGAAACCTGAGTGTGCTCAGAAAAAAGAAAGGTGTTTCCTACACATCCGGACAATATCTAGTTCAACTCTTTTTCTGAAACTCAAACAAACCACAGGTCCTCTAACATCCAATGCTTGTCAGGTAAGATCCTAAACGTGTGAGCTTCGTGAACGATGTAGTTCGTTTGACATGTAAAGTAACTGCACTTACCTGAAACGAAGTCTTGCTTGTAGGAAGACTCAGAGACTAGGATTTAACTCCATTTCTGAAGTGAAACACACAGTAGGGTTCTCATCCATTGATCACACTCTGCTTTAGAGCAGGAAGCACGCACTTGCTTTCTAGAGTCTCTAAGACAGTAGGAAACGTGAGTGTGCTGAGAACAAAAGAACGGTGTTTCCTACACATACGGACCCTATCTAGTCCAACTCTGCTTCTGAAACTGATACAAAGCACTGGTCCTCTAACCTCCAATGCTTGTCAGTTAAGATGAGAAACGTGTGAGCTTCGTGAGCGATGTAGTTCTTTTGAGCAGAAAAGTGACTGCCCTTACGTGAAACCAAGTCTTGCTTGTTGGAAGACTAGAGCCTGGGATTTAACTATATTTCTGAAGTGAAACACACAGCAGTGTTCTCCTCCATAGATCACACTCTGCTTTAGAACAAGAGCACGCTCTTGCTTTCTAGGTTCTCTAAGACAGCAGGAAACGTGAGTGTGCTGAGAACAATGAACGGAGTTTCCTACACATACGGACCATATCAAGTCGAACTCTGCTTCTGAAACTGATAAATAGCACTGGTCCTCTAACATCCAATGCTTGTCAGTTAAGATGAGAAACGTGTGAGCTTCGTGAACAATGTAGTTCTTTTGAACTGAAAAGTGACTGCCCTTACCTGAAAGTAATTCTTGCTTGCAGGAAGACTCAGAGCCTGGGATTTAACTCCATTTCTGATGGGAAACACACAGCAGAGTTCTCATCCATGGATCAGACTCTGTTATAGAGCAAGAAGCACGCTCTTTCGTTCTAGATTCTATAAGACAGCCGGAAACGTGAGTGTGCTGAGAAAAAAGAACGGTGTATCCTACGCATACGGACCATATCTAGTCCAACTCTGCTTCTGAAACTGATACAAAGCACTGGTCCTCTAACATCTAATGCTTGTCAGTTAAGATGAGAAAAGTGTGAGCTTCAAGAACGATGTAGTTTGTTTAAGCTGAGAAGTGACTGCCCTTGCCTGAAACGAAGTCTTTTTTGTAGTAAGACACAGAGCCTGGGATTTAACTCCATATTTGAAGGGAATTACACAGCATAGTTCTCATGCATGGAACACACTCTGCTTTAGAGCGAGAAGCACACTCTTGCTTTCTAGAGTCTCTAATACAGCAGAAAATCTGAGTGTGCCCAGAAAAAAAGAACGGTTTTTCTTACACATACAGACCATATGTAGTCCAAATCTGCTTCTGAAACTGATACAAAGCACTGGTCCGCTAACATCCAATGCTTGTCAGTTAAGATGAGAAACGTGTGAGCTTTTTGAACAATGTAGTTAGTTTGAGCAATAAAGTGACTGCCCTTACATGAAACGAAATCTTGCTTGTAGGAAGACTCAGAGCCTGGGATTTAACTCCATTTCTGAAGTGAAACACACAGCAGTGTTCTCATCCATTGATCACACTCTGCTTTAGAATAAGAATCACGCTCTTGTTTTCTAGATTATCTAAGACAGCAGGAAAGGTGTGTGTGCTGAAACAAAAGAACGGTGGTTCCTACCCATACGGACCATATCTAGTCCAACTCTGCTTCTGAAACTGATACAAAGAACTGGTCCTCTAACATCCAATGCTTTTCAGTTAGGATGAGAAACTTGTGAGCTTTGTGAATGATGTAGTTCGCTTGAGCTGTAAAGTGACTGCCCTTTCCGGAAACGAAGTGTTGCTTGTAGGAAGACTCAGAGCCTGGGATTTAACTCCATTTGTGAAGGGAAACACACAGCATAGTTCTCATCCATGGATCACACTCTGCTTTAGAGCGAGAAGCATGCTCTTGCTTTCTAGAGTCTTTAATGCAGCAGGAAACATGAGTGTGCTCAGAACAAAAGAGCGGTGTTTCCTACACATAAGGACCATATCTTGTTGATCTCTGCTTCTGAAACTGAAACAAATGAAAGGTCCTCTAACATCCAATGCTCGTCAGGTAAGATCCGAAAAGTGTGAGCTTGGTGAAAGATGTAGTTCGTTTGACCTGTAAAGTAACTGCACTTACCTGAAACGAAGTCTTGCTTGTAGGAAGACACAGAGCCTGGGATTTAACTCCATTTCTGAAGGGAAACACACAGCATAGTTCTCATCCATGGATCACACTCTGCTTTAGAGCGATTAGCACGCTCTTGTTTTCTAGAGTCTCTAAGACAGCAGGAAACGTGACTGTGCTGAGAACAAAAGAACGGAGTTTCCTACATATACGGACCATATGGAGTCCAACTCTGCTTCTGAAACTGATACAAAGCACTGGTCCTCTAACATCCAATGCCTGTCTGTTAAGATGAGAAACGTGTGAGGTTCGTGAACGATGTAGTTCCTTTGAGGTGAAAAGTGACTGCCCTTACCTGAAATGAAGTCTTGCTTGTAGGAAGACACAGAGCCTGGGATTTAACACCATTTCTGAAGGGAAACACACAGCATAGTTCTCATCCATGGATCACACTCTGCTTTAGAGCGAGAAGCATGCTCTTGCTTTCTAGAGTCTTTAATGCAGCAGGAAACATGAGTGTGCTCAGAACAAATGAGCGGTGTTTCCTACACATACGGACAATATCTAGTCCAACTCTGCTTCTGAAATTCATACAAAGTAAAGGTCCTCTAACATCCAATGTTTGCCAGTTAAGATGAGAAACGTGTGAGCTTCGTGAAAGATGTAGTTCGTTTGAGATGTAAAGTAACTGCCCTTACCTGAAACGAAGTCTTGTTTGTAGGAAGACTCAGAGCCTGGGATTTAACTCCATTTCTGAAGTGAAACACAGAGCAGAGTTCTCATCCATTGATCACACTCTGCTTTAGAGCAAGAAGCCCGCTCTAGCTTTCTAGACTCTCTAAAACAACAGGAAACATGAGTGTGCTGAGAACCAAAGAAAGGTGTTTCCTAAACATACGGACCTTATCTAGTCCAACTCTGATTCTGAAACTGATCCAAAGCACTGGTCCTCTAACATCCAATGCTTGTCAGTTAAGATGAGAAACGTGTGAGCTTCGTGAACAATGATGTTCGTTTGAGCTGAAAAGTGACTGCCCTTACCTGAAATGAAGTCTTGCTTGTAGGAAGACACAGAGCCTGGGATTTAACACCATTTCTGAAGGGAAACAAACAGCATAGTTCTCATGCATGGAACACACTCTGCTTTAGAGCGAGAAGCACACTCTTGCTTTCTAGAGTCTCTAATACAGCAGAAAATCTGAGTGTGCCCAGAAAAAAAGAACGGTTTTTCTTACACATACAGACCATATGTAGTCCAAATCTGCTTCTGAAACTGATACAAAGCACTGGTCCGCTAACATCCAATGCTTGTCAGTTAAGATGAGAAACGTGTGAGCTTTTTGAACAATGTAGTTAGTTTGAGCAATAAAGTGACTGCCCTTACATGAAACGAAATCTTGCTTGTAGGAAGACTCAGAGCCTGGGATTTAACTCCATTTCTGAAGTGAAACACACAGCAGTGTTCTCATCCATTGATCACACTCTGCTTTAGAATAAGAATCACGCTCTTGTTTTCTAGATTATCTAAGACAGCAGGAAAGGTGTGTGTGCTGAAACAAAAGAACGGTGGTTCCTACCCATACGGACCATATCTAGTCCAACTCTGCTTCTGAAACTGATACAAAGAACTGGTCCTCTAACATCCAATGCTTTTCAGTTAGGATGAGAAACTTGTGAGCTTTGTGAATGATGTAGTTCGCTTGAGCTGTAAAGTGACTGCCCTTTCCGGAAACGAAGTGTTGCTTGTAGGAAGACTCAGAGCCTGGGATTTAACTCCATTTGTGAAGGGAAACACACAGCATAGTTCTCATCCATGGATCACACTCTGCTTTAGAGCGAGAAGCATGCTCTTGCTTTCTAGAGTCTTTAATGCAGCAGGAAACATGAGTGTGCTCAGAACAAAAGAGCGGTGTTTCCTACACATAAGGACCATATCTTGTTGATCTCTGCTTCTGAAACTGAAACAAATGAAAGGTCCTCTAACATCCAATGCTCGTCAGGTAAGATCCGAAAAGTGTGAGCTTGGTGAAAGATGTAGTTCGTTTGACCTGTAAAGTAACTGCACTTACCTGAAACGAAGTCTTGCTTGTAGGAAGACACAGAGCCTGGGATTTAACTCCATTTCTGAAGGGAAACACACAGCATAGTTCTCATCCATGGATCACACTCTGCTTTAGAGCGATTAGCACGCTCTTGTTTTCTAGAGTCTCTAAGACAGCAGGAAACGTGACTGTGCTGAGAACAAAAGAACGGAGTTTCCTACATATACGGACCATATGGAGTCCAACTCTGCTTCTGAAACTGATACAAAGCACTGGTCCTCTAACATCCAATGCCTGTCTGTTAAGATGAGAAACGTGTGAGGTTCGTGAACGATGTAGTTCCTTTGAGGTGAAAAGTGACTGCCCTTACCTGAAATGAAGTCTTGCTTGTAGGAAGACACAGAGCCTGGGATTTAACACCATTTCTGAAGGGAAACACACAGCATAGTTCTCATCCATGGATCACACTCTGCTTTAGAGCGAGAAGCATGCTCTTGCTTTCTAGAGTCTTTAATGCAGCAGGAAACATGAGTGTGCTCAGAACAAATGAGCGGTGTTTCCTACACATACGGACAATATCTAGTCCAACTCTGCTTCTGAAATTCATACAAAGTAAAGGTCCTCTAACATCCAATGTTTGCCAGTTAAGATGAGAAACGTGTGAGCTTCGTGAAAGATGTAGTTCGTTTGAGATGTAAAGTAACTGCCCTTACCTGAAACGAAGTCTTGTTTGTAGGAAGACTCAGAGCCTGGGATTTAACTCCATTTCTGAAGTGAAACACAGAGCAGAGTTCTCATCCATTGATCACACTCTGCTTTAGAGCAAGAAGCCCGCTCTAGCTTTCTAGACTCTCTAAAACAACAGGAAACATGAGTGTGCTGAGAACCAAAGAAAGGTGTTTCCTAAACATACGGACCTTATCTAGTCCAACTCTGATTCTGAAACTGATCCAAAGCACTGGTCCTCTAACATCCAATGCTTGTCAGTTAAGATGAGAAACGTGTGAGCTTCGTGAACAATGATGTTCGTTTGAGCTGAAAAGTGACTGCCCTTACCTGAAATGAAGTCTTGCTTGTAGGAAGACACAGAGCCTGGGATTTAACACCATTTCTGAAGGGAAACAAACAGCATAGTTCTCATCCATGGATCACACTCTGATTTAGAGCGAGAAGCACGCTCTTGCTTTCTAGAGTCTCTAATACAGCAGGAAACCTGAGTGTGATCAGAACAAAAGAACGGTGTTACCTACACATACGGACCATATATAGTTCAACTCTGCTTCTGAAATTCATACAAAGCAAAGGTCCTCTAACATTCAATGCTTGTCAGTTAATATGAGAAACGTGTGACGTTCGTGAAAGATGTAGTTCGTTTGAGCTGTAAAGTAACTGCCCTTACCTGAAACAAAGTCTTCTTTGTAGGAAGACTCAGAGCCTGGGATTTAACTCCATTTCTGAAGGGAAACACGCAAACGAGTTCTCATCCATAGATCACATTCTGCTTTAGAGCAAGAAGCACGCTCTTGCTTTCTAGAGGCTCTAAGACAGCAGCAAGCGTGAGTGTGCTGAGAACTAAAGAACGGTGTTGCCTACACATACGGACCATATGTGGTCCAAATTTGCTTCTGAAACTGATATAAAGCACGAGTCCTCTAACATCCAATGCTTGTCAGTTAAGAGGAGAAACGTGTGAGTTTCGTGAACGATGTAGTTCATTTGAGCTATAAAGAAACTGCCCTTACATGAAAGAAAGTCTTGCTTTTAGGAAGACTCAGAGCCTTGGATTTAACTCCATTTCTGAAGTGAAACACACAGCAGAGTTCTCATCCATTGATCATACTCTGCTTTAGAGCAAGAAGCACTCTCTTGCTTTATAGAGTCTCTAAGACAGCAGGAAATCTTAGTGTGCCCAGAACAAAAGAACAGTGTTTCCTACACATACGGACCATATGTAGTCCAAATCTGCTTCTGAAACTGATACAAAGCACTGGTCCTCTAACATCCAATGCTTGTCAGTTAGGATGAGAAACGTGTGAGCTTCGTGAATGATGTAGTTCATTTGAGCTGAAAAGTGACTGCCCTTACCTGAAACGAAATCTTGCTTGTAGGAAGACACAGAGCCTGGGATTTAACTCCATTTCTGAATGGAAACACACAGCATAGTTCTCATCCATGGATCACACTCTGCTTTAGAGTGAGAAGCATGCTCTTGCTTTCTAGAGTCTTTAATGCAGCAGGAAACATGAGTGTGCTCAGAACAAAAGAACGGTGTTTCCTACACATACGGACCATATCTTGTTCATCTCTGCTTCTGAAACTGAAACAAATGAAAGGTCCTCTAACATCCAATGCTCGTCAAGTAAGATCTGAAAAGTGTGAGCTTGGTGAAAGATGTAGTTCGTTTGACCTGTAAAGTAACTGCACATACCTGAAACGAAGTCTTGCTTGTAGGAAGACTCAGAGCCTGTTATTTAACTCAATTTCCGAAGTGAAACACACAGCATAGTTCTCATTCATTGAAAACACTCTGCTTTAGAGCAAGAAGCACGCTCTTGCTTTCCAGAGTCTCTAAGACAGCAATAAACGTGAGTGTGTTGAGAACAAAAGAACGATGTTGCCTACACATAAGGACCATATCTAGTCCAACTCTGCTTCTGAAACTGATACAAAACACTGGTCCTGTAACAGCCAATGCTTGTCAGTTAAGATGAGAAACGTTGAGCTTCATGAACGATGTATTTCTTTTGAGCTGAAAAGTGACTGCCCTTACTTGAAACGAAGTCTTACTTGTAGTAAGACACAGAGCCTGGGATTTAACTCCATTTCTGAAGTGAAACACACAGCAGAGTTCTCATCCATTGATCACACTCTGCTTTAGAGCAAGAAGCACGCTCTTGCTTTCTAGAGGCTCAAAGACAGCAGGGAGCGTGAGTGTGCTGAGAACAAAAGAACGGTGTTTCCTAAACATACTGACCATATCTAGTTCAACTCTGCTTCTGAAATTCATAAAGCAAAGGTACTCTAACATGCAATGCTTGTCAGTTAAGATGAGAAACGTGTGAGCTTCGTGAAAGATGTAGTTCGTTTGAGCTGAAAAGTGACTGCCCTTACCTGAAATGAAGTCTTGCTTGTAGGAAGACACAGAGCTTGGGATTTAACACCATTACTGAAGGGAAACAAACAGCATAGTTCTCATTAATTGATCACACTATGCTTTAGAACAAGAAGCAAGCTCTTGCTTTCTAGAGTCTCTAAGACAGCAGGAAACGTGAGTGTGCTAAGAACACAAGGACGTTGTTTCCTACACATACGGACCATATCTAGTCCAACTCTGCTTCTGAAACAGATACAAAGCACTGGTCCTCTATCATCCAATGCTTGTCAGTTAAGATGAGAAACGTGTGAGCTTCGTGAACGATGTAGTTCCTTTGAGCTGAAAATTGACAGCCATTACCTGAAATGAAGTCTTCTTTGTAGGAAGACTCAGAGCCTGGGATTTAACTCCATTTCTGAAGGGAAACACGCAAACGAGTTCTCATCCATAGATCACACTCTGCTTTAGAGCAAGAAGCACGCTCTTGCTTTCTAGAGGCTCTAAGACAGCAGGAAGCATGAGTGTGTTGAGAACAAAAGAACGGTGTTGCCTACACATACGGACCATATGTGGTCCAAATCTGCTTCTGAAACTCATATAAAGCATTGGTCCTCTAACATCCAATGCTTGTCAGTTAAGATGAGAAACGTGTGAGTTTCGTGAACAATGTAGTTCGTTTGAGCTATAAAGAAACTGCCCTTACATGAAAGAAACTCTTGCTTTTAGGAAGACTCAGAGCCTGGGATTTAACTCCATTTCTGAAGTGAAACACACAGCAGAGTTCTCATCCATTGATCATACTCTGCTTTAGAGCAAGAAGCACGCTCTTGCTTTCTAGAGTCTCTAAAACAGCAGGAAATCTTAGTGTGCACAGAACAAAAGAACAGTGTTTCCTACACATACGGACCATATCAAGTCGAACTCTGCTTCTGAAACTGATAAATAGCACTGGTCCTCTAACATCCAATGCTTGTCAGTTAAGATGAGAAACGTGTGAGCTTCGTGAACAATGTAGTTCTTTTGAGCTGAAAAGTGACTGCCCTTACCTGAAAGTAATTCTTGCTTGCAGGAAGACTCAGAGCCTGGGATTTAACTCCATTTCTGATGGGAAACACACAGCAGAGTTCTCATCCATGGATCAGACTCTGTTTTAGAGCAAGAAGCACGCTCTTTCGTTCTAGATTCTATAAGACAGCCGGAAACGTGAGTGTGCTGAGAAAAAAGAACGGTGTATCCTACGCATACGGACCATATCTAGTCCAACTCTGCTTCTGAAACTGATACAAAGCACTGGTCCTCTAACATCTAATGCTTGTCAGTTAAGATGAGAAAAGTGTGAGCTTCAAGAACGATGTAGTTTGTTTGAGCTGAGAAGTGACTGCCCTTGCCTGAAACGAAGTCTTTCTTGTAGTAAGACACAGAGCCTGGGATTTAACTCCATATTTGAAGGGAATTACACAGCATAGTTCTCATGCATGGAACACACTCTGCTTTAGAGCGAGAAGCACACTCTTGCTTTCTAGAGTCTCTAATACAGCAGAAAATCTGAGTGTGCCCAGAAAAAAAGAACGGTTTTTCTTACACATACAGACCATATGTAGTCCAAATCTGCTTCTGAAACTGATACAAAGCACTGGTCCGCTAACATCCAATGCTTGTCAGTTAAGATGAGAAACGTGTGAGCTTTTTGAACAATGTAGTTAGTTTGAGCAATAAAGTGACTGCCCTTACATGAAACGAAATCTTGCTTGTAGGAAGACTCAGAGCCTGGGATTTAACTCCATTTCTGAAGTGAAACACACAGCAGTGTTCTCATCCATTGATCACACTCTGCTTTAGAATAAGAATCACGCTCTTGTTTTCTAGATTATCTAAGACAGCAGGAAAGGTGTGTGTGCTGAAACAAAAGAACAGTGGTTCCTACCCATACGGACCATATCTAGTCCAACTCTGCTTCTGAAACTGATACAAAGAACTGGTCCTCTAACATCCAATGCTTTTCAGTTAGGATGAGAAACTTGTGAGCTTTGTGAATGATGTAGTTCGCTTGAGCTGTAAAGTGACTGCCCTTTCCGGAAACGAAGTGTTGCTTGTAGGAAGACTCAGAGCCTGGGATTTAACTCCATTTGTGAAGGGAAACACACAGCATAGTTCTCATCCATGGATCACACTCTGCTTTAGAGCGAGAAGCATGCTCTTGCTTTCTAGAGTCTTTAATGCAGCAGGAAACATGAGTGTGCTCAGAACAAAAGAGCGGTGTTTCCTACACATAAGGACCATATCTTGTTGATCTCTGCTTCTGAAACTGAAACAAATGAAAGGTCCTCTAACATCCAATGCTCGTCAGGTAAGATCCGAAAAGTGTGAGCTTGGTGAAAGATGTAGTTCGTTTGACCTGTAAAGTAACTGCACTTACCTGAAACGAAGTCTTGCTTGTAGGAAGACACAGAGCCTGGGATTTAACTCCATTTCTGAAGGGAAACACACAGCATAGTTCTCATCCATGGATCACACTCTGCTTTAGAGCGATTAGCACGCTCTTGTTTTCTAGAGTCTCTAAGACAGCAGGAAACGTGACTGTGCTGAGAACAAAAGAACGGAGTTTCCTACATATACGGACCATATGGAGTCCAACTCTGCTTCTGAAACTGATACAAAGCACTGGTCCTCTAACATCCAATGCCTGTCTGTTAAGATGAGAAACGTGTGAGGTTCGTGAACGATGTAGTTCCTTTGAGGTGAAAAGTGACTGCCCTTACCTGAAATGAAGTCTTGCTTGTAGGAAGACACAGAGCCTGGGATTTAACACCATTTCTGAAGGGAAACACACAGCATAGTTCTCATCCATGGATCACACTCTGCTTTAGAGCGAGAAGCATGCTCTTGCTTTCTAGAGTCTTTAATGCAGCAGGAAACATGAGTGTGCTCAGAACAAATGAGCGGTGTTTCCTACACATACGGACAATATCTAGTCCAACTCTGCTTCTGAAATTCATACAAAGTAAAGGTCCTCTAACATCCAATGTTTGCCAGTTAAGATGAGAAACGTGTGAGCTTCGTGAAAGATGTAGTTCGTTTGAGATGTAAAGTAACTGCCCTTACCTGAAACGAAGTCTTGTTTGTAGGAAGACTCAGAGCCTGGGATTTAACTCCATTTCTGAAGTGAAACACAGAGCAGAGTTCTCATCCATTGATCACACTCTGCTTTAGAGCAAGAAGCCCGCTCTAGCTTTCTAGACTCTCTAAAACAACAGGAAACATGAGTGTGCTGAGAACCAAAGAAAGGTGTTTCCTAAACATACGGACCTTATCTAGTCCAACTCTGATTCTGAAACTGATCCAAAGCACTGGTCCTCTAACATCCAATGCTTGTCAGTTAAGATGAGAAACGTGTGAGCTTCGTGAACAATGATGTTCGTTTGAGCTGAAAAGTGACTGCCCTTACCTGAAATGAAGTCTTGCTTGTAGGAAGACACAGAGCCTGGGATTTAACACCATTTCTGAAGGGAAACAAACAGCATAGTTCTCATCCATGGATCACACTCTGATTTAGAGCGAGAAGCACGCTCTTGCTTTCTAGAGTCTCTAATACAGCAGGAAACCTGAGTGTGATCAGAACAAAAGAACGGTGTTACCTACACATACGGACCATATATAGTTCAACTCTGCTTCTGAAATTCATACAAAGCAAAGGTCCTCTAACATTCAATGCTTGTCAGTTAATATGAGAAACGTGTGACGTTCGTGAAAGATGTAGTTCGTTTGAGCTGTAAAGTAACTGCCCTTACCTGAAACAAAGTCTTCTTTGTAGGAAGACTCAGAGCCTGGGATTTAACTCCATTTCTGAAGGGAAACACGCAAACGAGTTCTCATCCATAGATCACATTCTGCTTTAGAGCAAGAAGCACGCTCTTGCTTTCTAGAGGCTCTAAGACAGCAGGAAGCGTGAGTGTGCTGAGAACTAAAGAACGGTGTTGCCTACACATACGGACCATATGTGGTCCAAATTTGCTTCTGAAACTGATATAAAGCACGAGTCCTCTAACATCCAATGCTTGTCAGTTTAGAGGAGAAACGTGTGAGTTTCGTGAACGATGTAGTTCATTTGAGCTATAAAGAAACTGCCCTTACATGAAAGAAAGTCTTGCTTTTAGGAAGACTCAGAGCCTTGGATTTAACTCCATTTCTGAAGTGAAACACACAGCAGAGTTCTCATCCATTGATCATACTCTGCTTTAGAGCAAGAAGCACTCTCTTGCTTTATAGAGTCTCTAAGACAGCAGGAAATCTTAGTGTGCCCAGAACAAAAGAACAGTGTTGCCTACACATACGGACCATATGTAGTCCAAATCTGCTTCTGAAACTGATACAAAGCACTGGTCCTCTAACATCCAATGCTTGTCAGTTAGGATGAGAAACGTGTGAGCTTCGTGAATGATGTAGTTCATTTGAGCTGAAAAGTGACTGCCCTTACCTGAAACGAAGTCTTGCTTGTAGGAAGACACAGAGCCTGGGATTTAACTCCATTTCTGAAGGGAAACACACAGCATAGTTCTCATCCATGGATCACACTCTGCTTTAGAGCGAGAAGCATGCTCTTGCTTTCTAGAGTCTTTAATGCAGCAGGAAACATGAGTGTGCTCAGAACAAAAGAACGGTGTTTCCTACACATACGGACCATATCTTGTTCATCTCTGCTTCTGAAACTGAAACAAATGAAAGGTCCTCTAACATCCAATGCTCGTCAAGTAAGATCTGAAAAGTGTGAGCTTGGTGAAAGATGTAGTTCGTTTGACCTGTAAAGTAACTGCACATACCTGAAACGAAGTCTTGCTTGTAGGAAGACTCAGAGCCTGGTATTTAACTCAATTTCCGAAGTGAAACACACAGCATAGTTCTCATTCATTGAAAACACTCTGCTTTAGAGCAAGAAGCACGCTCTTGCTTTCCAGAGTCTCTAAGACAGCAGTAAACGTGAGTGTGTTGAGAACAAAAGAACGATGTTGCCTACACATGAGGACCATATCTAGTTCAACTCTGCTTCTGAAATTCATAAAGCAAAGGTCCTCTAACATGCAATGCTTGTCAGTTAAGATGAGAAACTTGTGAGCTTCGTGAAAGATGTAGTTCGTTTGAGCTGAAAAGTGACTGCCCTTACCTGAAATGAAGTCTTGCTTGTAGGAAGACACAGAGCTTGGGATTTAACACCATTACTGAAGGGAAACAAACAGCATAGTTCTCATTAATTGATCACACTATGCTTTAGAACAAGAAGCAAGCTCTTGCTTTCTAGAGTCTCTAAGACAGCAGGAAACGTGAGTGTGCTAAGAACACAAGGACGTTGTTTCCTACACATACGGACCATATCTAGTCCAACTCTGCTTCTGAAACAGATACAAAGCACTGGTCCTCTATCATCCAATGCTTGTCAGTTAAGATGAGAAACGTGTGAGCTTCGTGAACGATGTAGTTCCTTTGAGCTGAAAATTGACAGCCATTACCTGAAATGAAGTCTTCTTTGTAGGAAGACTCAGAGCCTGGGATTTAACTCCATTTCTGAAGGGAAACACGCAAACGAGTTCTCATCCATAGATCACACTCTGCTTTAGAGCAAGAAGCACGCTCTTGCTTTCTAGAGGCTCTAAGACAGCAGGAAGCATGAGTGTGTTGAGAACAAAAGAACGGTGTTGCCTACACATACGGACCATATGTGGTCCAAATCTGCTTCTGAAACTCATATAAAGCATTGGTCCTCTAACATCCAATGCTTGTCAGTTAAGATGAGAAACGTGTGAGTTTCGTGAACAATGTAGTTCGTTTGAGCTATAAAGAAACTGCCCTTACATGAAAGAAACTCTTGCTTTTAGGAAGACTCAGAGCCTGGGATTTAACTCCATTTCTGAAGTGAAACACAGAGCAGAGTTCTCATCCATTGATCACACTCTGCTTTAGAGCAAGAAGCCCGCTCTAGCTTTCTAGACTCTCTAAAACAACAGGAAACATGAGTGTTCTGAGAACCAAAGAAAGGTGTTTCCTAAACATACGGACCTTATCTAGTCCAACTCTGATTCTGAAACTGATCCAAAGCACTGGTCCTCTAACATCCAATGCTTGTCAGTTAAGATGAGAAACGTGTGAGCTTCGTGAACAATGATGTTCGTTTGAGCTGAAAAGTGACTGCCCTTACCTGAAATGAAGTCTTGCTTGTAGGAAGACACAGAGCCTGGGATTTAACACCATTTCTGAAGGGAAACAAACAGCATAGTTCTCATCCATGGATCACACTCTGATTTAGAGCGAGAAGCACGCTCTTGCTTTCTAGAGTCTCTAATACAGCAGGAAACCTGAGTGTGATCAGAACAAAAGAACGGTGTTACATACACATACGGACCATATATAGTTCAACTCTGCTTCTGAAATTCATACAAAGCAAAGGTCCTCTAACATTCAATGCTTGTCAGTTAATATGAGAAACGTGTGACGTTCGTGAAAGATGTAGTTCGTTTGAGCTGTAAAGTAACTGCCCTTACCTGAAACAAAGTCTTCTTTGTAGGAAGACTCAGAGCCTGGGATTTAACTCCATTTCTGAAGGGAAACACGCAAACGAGTTCTCATCCATAGATCACATTCTGCTTTAGAGCAAGAAGCACGCTCTTGTTTTCTAGAGGCTCTAAGACAGCAGGAAGCGTGAGTGTGCTGAGAACTAAAGAACGGTGTTGCCTACACATACGGACCATATGTGGTCCAAATTTGCTTCTGAAACTGATATAAAGCACGAGTCCTCTAACATCCAATGCTTGTCAGTTTAGAGGAGAAACGTGTGAGTTTCGTGAACGATGTAGTTCATTTGAGCTATAAAGAAACTGCCCTTACATGAAAGAAAGTCTTGCTTTTAGGAAGACTCAGAGCCTTGGATTTAACTCCATTTCTGAAGTGAAACACACAGCAGAGTTCTCATCCATTGATCATACTCTGCTTTAGAGCAAGAAGCACTCTCTTGCTTTATAGAGTCTCTAAGACAGCAGGAAATCTTAGTGTGCCCAGAACAAAAGAACAGTGTTTCCTACACATACGGACCATATGTAGTCCAAATCTGCTTCTGAAACTGATACAAAGCACTGGTCCTCTAACATCCAATGCTTGTCAGTTAGGATGAGAAACGTGTGAGCTTCGTGAATGATGTAGTTCATTTGAGCTGAAAAGTGACTGCCCTTACCTGAAACGAAGTCTTGCTTGTAGGAAGACACAGAGCCTGGGATTTAACTCCATTTCTGAAGGGAAACACACAGCATAGTTCTCATCCATGGATCACACTCTGCTTTAGAGCGAGAAGCATGCTCTTGCTTTCTAGAGTCTTTAATGCAGCAGGAAACATGAGTGTGCTCAGAACAAAAGAACGGTGTTTCCTACACATACGGACCATATCTTGTTCATCTCTGCTTCTGAAACTGAAACAAATGAAAGGTCCTCTAACATCCAATGCTCGTCAAGTAAGATCTGAAAAGTGTGAGCTTGGTGAAAGATGTAGTTCGTTTGACCTGTAAAGTAACTGCACATACCTGAAACGAAGTCTTGCTTGTAGGAAGACTCAGAGCCTGGTATTTAACTCAATTTCCGAAGTGAAACACACAGCATAGTTCTCATTCATTGAAAACACTCTGCTTTAGAGCAAGAAGCACGCTCTTGCTTTCCAGAGTCTCTAAGACAGCAGTAAACGTGAGTGTGTTGAGAACAAAAGAACGATGTTGCCTACACATGAGGACCATATCTAGTTCAACTCTGCTTCTGAAATTCATAAAGCAAAGGTCCTCTAACATGCAATGCTTGTCAGTTAAGATGAGAAACTTGTGAGCTTCGTGAAAGATGTAGTTCGTTTGAGCTGAAAAGTGACTGCCCTTACCTGAAATGAAGTCTTGCTTGTAGGAAGACACAGAGCTTGGGATTTAACACCATTACTGAAGGGAAACAAACAGCATAGTTCTCATTAATTGATCACACTATGCTTTAGAACAAGAAGCAAGCTCTTGCTTTCTAGAGTCTCTAAGACAGCAGGAAACGTGAGTGTGCTAAGAACACAAGGACGTTGTTTCCTACACATACGGACCATATCTAGTCCAACTCTGCTTCTGAAACAGATACAAAGCACTGGTCCTCTATCATCCAATGCTTGTCAGTTAAGATGAGAAACGTGTGAGCTTCGTGAACGATGTAGTTCCTTTGAGCTGAAAATTGACAGCCATTACCTGAAATGAAGTCTTCTTTGTAGGAAGACTCAGAGCCTGGGATTTAACTCCATTTCTGAAGGGAAACACGCAAACGAGTTCTCATCCATAGATCACACTCTGCTTTAGAGCAAGAAGCACGCTCTTGCTTTCTAGAGGCTCTAAGACAGCAGGAAGCATGAGTGTGTTGAGAACAAAAGAACGGTGTTGCCTACACATACGGACCATATGTGGTCCAAATCTGCTTTTGAAACTCATATAAAGCATTGGTCCTCTAACATCCAATGCTTGTCAGTTAAGATGAGAAACGTGTGAGTTTCGTGAACAATGTAGTTCGTTTGAGCTATAAAGAAACTGCCCTTACATGAAAGAAACTCTTGCTTTTAGGAAGACTCAGAGCCTGGGATTTAACTCCATTTCTGAAGTGAAACACACAGCAGAGTTCTCATCCATTGATCATACTCTGCTTTAGAGCAAGAAGCACGCTCTTGCTTTCTAGAGTCTCTAAAACAGCAGGAAATCTTAGTGTGCACAGAACAAAAGAACAGTGTTTCCTACACATACGGACCATATCAAGTCGAACTCTGCTTCTGAAACTGATAAATAGCACTGGTCCTCTAACATCCAATGCTTGTCAGTTAAGATGAGAAACGTGTGAGCTTCGTGAACAATGTAGTTCTTTTGAGCTGAAAAGTGACTGCCCTTACCTGAAAGTAATTCTTGCTTGCAGGAAGACTCAGAGCCTGGGATTTAACTCCATTTCTGATGGGAAACACACAGCAGAGTTCTCATCCATGGATCAGACTCTGTTTTAGAGCAAGAAGCACGCTCTTTCGTTCTAGATTCTATAAGACAGCCGGAAACGTGAGTGTGCTGAGAACAAAAGAACGGTGTATCCTACGCATACGGACCATATCTAGTCCAACTCTGCTTCTGAAACTGATACAAAGCACTGGTCCTCTAACATCTAATGCTTGTCAGTTAAGATGAGAAAAGTGTGAGCTTCAAGAACGATGTAGTTTGTTTGAGCTGAGAAGTGACTGCCCTTGCCTGAAACGAAGTCTTTCTTGTAGTAAGACACAGAGCCTGGGATTTAACTCCATATTTGAAGGGAATTACACAGCATAGTTCTCATGCATGGAACACACTCTGCTTTAGAGCGAGAAGCACACTCTTGCTTTCTAGAGTCTCTAATACAGCAGAAAATCTGAGTGTGCCCAGAAAAAAAGAACGGTTTTTCTTACACATACAGACCATATGTAGTCCAAATCTGCTTCTGAAACTGATACAAAGCACTGGTCCGCTAACATCCAATGCTTGTCAGTTAAGATGAGAAACGTGTGAGCTTTTTGAACAATGTAGTTAGTTTGAGCAATAAAGTGACTGCCCTTACATGAAACGAAATCTTGCTTGTAGGAAGACTCAGAGCCTGGGATTTAACTCCATTTCTGAAGTGAAACACACAGCAGTGTTCTCATCCATTGATCACACTCTGCTTTAGAATAAGAATCACGCTCTTGTTTTCTAGATTATCTAAGACAGCAGGAAAGGTGTGTGTGCTGAAACAAAAGAACAGTGGTTCCTACCCATACGGACCATATCTAGTCCAACTCTGCTTCTGAAACTGATACAAAGAACTGGTCCTCTAACATCCAATGCTTTTCAGTTAGGATGAGAAACTTGTGAGCTTTGTGAATGATGTAGTTCGCTTGAGCTGTAAAGTGACTGCCCTTTCCGGAAACGAAGTGTTGCTTGTAGGAAGACTCAGAGCCTGGGATTTAACTCCATTTGTGAAGGGAAACACACAGCATAGTTCTCATCCATGGATCACACTCTGCTTTAGAGCGAGAAGCATGCTCTTGCTTTCTAGAGTCTTTAATGCAGCAGGAAACATGAGTGTGCTCAGAACAAAAGAGCGGTGTTTCCTACACATAAGGACCATATCTTGTTGATCTCTGCTTCTGAAACTGAAACAAATGAAAGGTCCTCTAACATCCAATGCTCGTCAGGTAAGATCCGAAAAGTGTGAGCTTGGTGAAAGATGTAGTTCGTTTGACCTGTAAAGTAACTGCACTTACCTGAAACGAAGTCTTGCTTGTAGGAAGACACAGAGCCTGGGATTTAACTCCATTTCTGAAGGGAAACACACAGCATAGTTCTCATCCATGGATCACACTCTGCTTTAGAGCGATTAGCACGCTCTTGTTTTCTAGAGTCTCTAAGACAGCAGGAAACGTGACTGTGCTGAGAACAAAAGAACGGAGTTTCCTACATATACGGACCATATGGAGTCCAACTCTGCTTCTGAAACTGATACAAAGCACTGGTCCTCTAACATCCAATGCCTGTCTGTTAAGATGAGAAACGTGTGAGGTTCGTGAACGATGTAGTTCCTTTGAGGTGAAAAGTGACTGCCCTTACCTGAAATGAAGTCTTGCTTGTAGGAAGACACAGAGCCTGGGATTTAACACCATTTCTGAAGGGAAACACACAGCATAGTTCTCATCCATGGATCACACTCTGCTTTAGAGCGAGAAGCATGCTCTTGCTTTCTAGAGTCTTTAATGCAGCAGGAAACATGAGTGTGCTCAGAACAAATGAGCGGTGTTTCCTACACATACGGACAATATCTAGTCCAACTCTGCTTCTGAAATTCATACAAAGTAAAGGTCCTCTAACATCCAATGTTTGCCAGTTAAGATGAGAAACGTGTGAGCTTCGTGAAAGATGTAGTTCGTTTGAGATGTAAAGTAACTGCCCTTACCTGAAACGAAGTCTTGTTTGTAGGAAGACTCAGAGCCTGGGATTTAACTCCATTTCTGAAGTGAAACACAGAGCAGAGTTCTCATCCATTGATCACACTCTGCTTTAGAGCAAGAAGCCCGCTCTAGCTTTCTAGACTCTCTAAAACAACAGGAAACATGAGTGTGCTGAGAACCAAAGAAAGGTGTTTCCTAAACATACGGACCTTATCTAGTCCAACTCTGATTCTGAAACTGATCCAAAGCACTGGTCCTCTAACATCCAATGCTTGTCAGTTAAGATGAGAAACGTGTGAGCTTCGTGAACAATGATGTTCGTTTGAGCTGAAAAGTGACTGCCCTTACCTGAAATGAAGTCTTGCTTGTAGGAAGACACAGAGCCTGGGATTTAACACCATTTCTGAAGGGAAACAAACAGCATAGTTCTCATCCATGGATCACACTCTGATTTAGAGCGAGAAGCACGCTCTTGCTTTCTAGAGTCTCTAATACAGCAGGAAACCTGAGTGTGATCAGAACAAAAGAACGGTGTTACCTACACATACGGACCATATATAGTTCAACTCTGCTTCTGAAATTCATACAAAGCAAAGGTCCTCTAACATTCAATGCTTGTCAGTTAATATGAGAAACGTGTGACGTTCGTGAAAGATGTAGTTCGTTTGAGCTGTAAAGTAACTGCCCTTACCTGAAACAAAGTCTTCTTTGTAGGAAGACTCAGAGCCTGGGATTTAACTCCATTTCTGAAGGGAAACACGCAAACGAGTTCTCATCCATAGATCACATTCTGCTTTAGAGCAAGAAGCACGCTCTTGCTTTCTAGAGGCTCTAAGACAGCAGGAAGCGTGAGTGTGCTGAGAACTAAAGAACGGTGTTGCCTACACATACGGACCATATGTGGTCCAAATTTGCTTCTGAAACTGATATAAAGCACGAGTCCTCTAACATCCAATGCTTGTCAGTTTAGAGGAGAAACGTGTGAGTTTCGTGAACGATGTAGTTCATTTGAGCTATAAAGAAACTGCCCTTACATGAAAGAAAGTCTTGCTTTTAGGAAGACTCAGAGCCTTGGATTTAACTCCATTTCTGAAGTGAAACACACAGCAGAGTTCTCATCCATTGATCATACTCTGCTTTAGAGCAAGAAGCACTCTCTTGCTTTATAGAGTCTCTAAGACAGCAGGAAATCTTAGTGTGCCCAGAACAAAAGAACAGTGTTGCCTACACATACGGACCATATGTAGTCCAAATCTGCTTCTGAAACTGATACAAAGCACTGGTCCTCTAACATCCAATGCTTGTCAGTTAGGATGAGAAACGTGTGAGCTTCGTGAATGATGTAGTTCATTTGAGCTGAAAAGTGACTGCCCTTACCTGAAACGAAGTCTTGCTTGTAGGAAGACACAGAGCCTGGGATTTAACTCCATTTCTGAAGGGAAACACACAGCATAGTTCTCATCCATGGATCACACTCTGCTTTAGAGCGAGAAGCATGCTCTTGCTTTCTAGAGTCTTTAATGCAGCAGGAAACATGAGTGTGCTCAGAACAAAAGAACGGTGTTTCCTACACATACGGACCATATCTTGTTCATCTCTGCTTCTGAAACTGAAACAAATGAAAGGTCCTCTAACATCCAATGCTCGTCAAGTAAGATCTGAAAAGTGTGAGCTTGGTGAAAGATGTAGTTCGTTTGACCTGTAAAGTAACTGCACATACCTGAAACGAAGTCTTGCTTGTAGGAAGACTCAGAGCCTGGTATTTAACTCAATTTCCGAAGTGAAACACACAGCATAGTTCTCATTCATTGAAAACACTCTGCTTTAGAGCAAGAAGCACGCTCTTGCTTTCCAGAGTCTCTAAGACAGCAGTAAACGTGAGTGTGTTGAGAACAAAAGAACGATGTTGCCTACACATGAGGACCATATCTAGTTCAACTCTGCTTCTGAAATTCATAAAGCAAAGGTCCTCTAACATGCAATGCTTGTCAGTTAAGATGAGAAACTTGTGAGCTTCGTGAAAGATGTAGTTCGTTTGAGCTGAAAAGTGACTGCCCTTACCTGAAATGAAGTCTTGCTTGTAGGAAGACACAGAGCTTGGGATTTAACACCATTACTGAAGGGAAACAAACAGCATAGTTCTCATTAATTGATCACACTATGCTTTAGAACAAGAAGCAAGCTCTTGCTTTCTAGAGTCTCTAAGACAGCAGGAAACGTGAGTGTGCTAAGAACACAAGGACGTTGTTTCCTACACATACGGACCATATCTAGTCCAACTCTGCTTCTGAAACAGATACAAAGCACTGGTCCTCTATCATCCAATGCTTGTCAGTTAAGATGAGAAACGTGTGAGCTTCGTGAACGATGTAGTTCCTTTGAGCTGAAAATTGACAGCCATTACCTGAAATGAAGTCTTCTTTGTAGGAAGACTCAGAGCCTGGGATTTAACTCCATTTCTGAAGGGAAACACGCAAACGAGTTCTCATCCATAGATCACACTCTGCTTTAGAGCAAGAAGCACGCTCTTGCTTTCTAGAGGCTCTAAGACAGCAGGAAGCATGAGTGTGTTGAGAACAAAAGAACGGTGTTGCCTACACATACGGACCATATGTGGTCCAAATCTGCTTCTGAAACTCATATAAAGCATTGGTCCTCTAACATCCAATGCTTGTCAGTTAAGATGAGAAACGTGTGAGTTTCGTGAACAATGTAGTTCGTTTGAGCTATAAAGAAACTGCCCTTACATGAAAGAAACTCTTGCTTTTAGGAAGACTCAGAGCCTGGGATTTAACTCCATTTCTGAAGTGAAACACAGAGCAGAGTTCTCATCCATTGATCACACTCTGCTTTAGAGCAAGAAGCCCGCTCTAGCTTTCTAGACTCTCTAAAACAACAGGAAACATGAGTGTTCTGAGAACCAAAGAAAGGTGTTTCCTAAACATACGGACCTTATCTAGTCCAACTCTGATTCTGAAACTGATCCAAAGCACTGGTCCTCTAACATCCAATGCTTGTCAGTTAAGATGAGAAACGTGTGAGCTTCGTGAACAATGATGTTCGTTTGAGCTGAAAAGTGACTGCCCTTACCTGAAATGAAGTCTTGCTTGTAGGAAGACACAGAGCCTGGGATTTAACACCATTTCTGAAGGGAAACAAACAGCATAGTTCTCATCCATGGATCACACTCTGATTTAGAGCGAGAAGCACGCTCTTGCTTTCTAGAGTCTCTAATACAGCAGGAAACCTGAGTGTGATCAGAACAAAAGAACGGTGTTACATACACATACGGACCATATATAGTTCAACTCTGCTTCTGAAATTCATACAAAGCAAAGGTCCTCTAACATTCAATGCTTGTCAGTTAATATGAGAAACGTGTGACGTTCGTGAAAGATGTAGTTCGTTTGAGCTGTAAAGTAACTGCCCTTACCTGAAACAAAGTCTTCTTTGTAGGAAGACTCAGAGCCTGGGATTTAACTCCATTTCTGAAGGGAAACACGCAAACGAGTTCTCATCCATAGATCACATTCTGCTTTAGAGCAAGAAGCACGCTCTTGTTTTCTAGAGGCTCTAAGACAGCAGGAAGCGTGAGTGTGCTGAGAACTAAAGAACGGTGTTGCCTACACATACGGACCATATGTGGTCCAAATTTGCTTCTGAAACTGATATAAAGCACGAGTCCTCTAACATCCAATGCTTGTCAGTTTAGAGGAGAAACGTGTGAGTTTCGTGAACGATGTAGTTCATTTGAGCTATAAAGAAACTGCCCTTACATGAAAGAAAGTCTTGCTTTTAGGAAGACTCAGAGCCTTGGATTTAACTCCATTTCTGAAGTGAAACACACAGCAGAGTTCTCATCCATTGATCATACTCTGCTTTAGAGCAAGAAGCACTCTCTTGCTTTATAGAGTCTCTAAGACAGCAGGAAATCTTAGTGTGCCCAGAACAAAAGAACAGTGTTTCCTACACATACGGACCATATGTAGTCCAAATCTGCTTCTGAAACTGATACAAAGCACTGGTCCTCTAACATCCAATGCTTGTCAGTTAGGATGAGAAACGTGTGAGCTTCGTGAATGATGTAGTTCATTTGAGCTGAAAAGTGAATGCCCTTACCTGAAACGAAGTCTTGCTTGTAGGAAGACACAGAGCCTGGGATTTAACTCCATTTCTGAAGGGAAACACACAGCATAGTTCTCATCCATGGATCACACTCTGCTTTAGAGCGAGAAGCATGCTCTTGCTTTCTAGAGTCTTTAATGCAGCAGGAAACATGAGTGTGCTCAGAACAAAAGAACGGTGTTTCCTACACATACGGACCATATCTTGTTCATCTCTGCTTCTGAAACTGAAACAAATGAAAGGTCCTCTAACATCCAATGCTCGTCAAGTAAGATCTGAAAAGTGTGAGCTTGGTGAAAGATGTAGTTCGTTTGACCTGTAAAGTAACTGCACATACCTGAAACGAAGTCTTGCTTGTAGGAAGACTCAGAGCCTGGTATTTAACTCAATTTCCGAAGTGAAACACACAGCATAGTTCTCATTCATTGAAAACACTCTGCTTTAGAGCAAGAAGCACGCTCTTGCTTTCCAGAGTCTCTAAGACAGCAGTAAACGTGAGTGTGTTGAGAACAAAAGAACGATGTTGCCTACACATAAGGACCATATCTAGTTCAACTCTGCTTCTGAAATTCATAAAGCAAAGGTCCTCTAACATGCAATGCTTGTCAGTTAAGATGAGAAACTTGTGAGCTTCGTGAAAGATGTAGTTCGTTTGAGCTGAAAAGTGACTGCCCTTACCTGAAATGAAGTCTTGCTTGTAGGAAGACACAGAGCTTGGGATTTAACACCATTACTGAAGGGAAACAAACAGCATAGTTCTCATTAATTGATCACACTATGCTTTAGAACAAGAAGCAAGCTCTTGCTTTCTAGAGTCTCTAAGACAGCAGGAAACGTGAGTGTGCTAAGAACACAAGGACGTTGTTTCCTACACATACGGACCATATCTAGTCCAACTCTGCTTCTGAAACAGATACAAAGCACTGGTCCTCTATCATCCAATGCTTGTCAGTTAAGATGAGAAACGTGTGAGCTTCGTGAACGATGTAGTTCCTTTGAGCTGAAAATTGACAGCCATTACCTGAAATGAAGTCTTCTTTGTAGGAAGACTCAGAGCCTGGGATTTAACTCCATTTCTGAAGGGAAACACGCAAACGAGTTCTCATCCATAGATCACACTCTGCTTTAGAGCAAGAAGCACGCTCTTGCTTTCTAGAGGCTCTAAGACAGCAGGAAGCATGAGTGTGTTGAGAACAAAAGAACGGTGTTGCCTACACATACGGACCATATGTGGTCCAAATCTGCTTTTGAAACTCATATAAAGCATTGGTCCTCTAACATCCAATGCTTGTCAGTTAAGATGAGAAACGTGTGAGTTTCGTGAACAATGTAGTTCGTTTGAGCTATAAAGAAACTGCCCTTACATGAAAGAAACTCTTGCTTTTAGGAAGACTCAGAGCCTGGGATTTAACTCCATTTCTGAAGTGAAACACACAGCAGAGTTCTCATCCATTGATCATACTCTGCTTTAGAGCAAGAAGCACGCTCTTGCTTTCTAGAGTCTCTAAAACAGCAGGAAATCTTAGTGTGCACAGAACAAAAGAACAGTGTTTCCTACACATACGGACCATATCAAGTCGAACTCTGCTTCTGAAACTGATAAATAGCACTGGTCCTCTAACATCCAATGCTTGTCAGTTAAGATGAGAAACGTGTGAGCTTCGTGAACAATGTAGTTCTTTTGAGCTGAAAAGTGACTGCCCTTACCTGAAAGTAATTCTTGCTTGCAGGAAGACTCAGAGCCTGGGATTTAACTCCATTTCTGATGGGAAACACACAGCAGAGTTCTCATCCATGGATCAGACTCTGTTTTAGAGCAAGAAGCACGCTCTTTCGTTCTAGATTCTATAAGACAGCCGGAAACGTGAGTGTGCTGAGAACAAAAGAACGGTGTATCCTACGCATACGGACCATATCTAGTCCAACTCTGCTTCTGAAACTGATACAAAGCACTGGTCCTCTAACATCTAATGCTTGTCAGTTAAGATGAGAAAAGTGTGAGCTTCAAGAACGATGTAGTTTGTTTGAGCTGAGAAGTGACTGCCCTTGCCTGAAACGAAGTCTTTCTTGTAGTAAGACACAGAGCCTGGGATTTAACTCCATATTTGAAGGGAATTACACAGCATAGTTCTCATGCATGGAACACACTCTGCTTTAGAGCGAGAAGCACACTCTTGCTTTCTAGAGTCTCTAATACAGCAGAAAATCTGAGTGTGCCCAGAAAAAAAGAACGGTTTTTCTTACACATACAGACCATATGTAGTCCAAATCTGCTTCTGAAACTGATACAAAGCACTGGTCCGCTAACATCCAATGCTTGTCAGTTAAGATGAGAAACGTGTGAGCTTTTTGAACAATGTAGTTAGTTTGAGCAATAAAGTGACTGCCCTTACATGAAACGAAATCTTGCTTGTAGGAAGACTCAGAGCCTGGGATTTAACTCCATTTCTGAAGTAAAACACACAGCAGTGTTCTCATCCATTGATCACACTCTGCTTTAGAATAAGAATCACGCTCTTGTTTTCTAGATTATCTAAGACAGCAGGAAAGGTGTGTGTGCTGAAACAAAAGAACAGTGGTTCCTACCCATACGGACCATATCTAGTCCAACTCTGCTTCTTAAACTGATACAAAGAACTGGTCCTCTAACATCCAATGCTTTTCAGTTAGGATGAGAAACTTGTGAGCTTTGTGAATGATGTAGTTCGCTTGAGCTGTAAAGTGACTGCCCTTTCCGGAAACGAAGTGTTGCTTGTAGGAAGACTCAGAGCCTGGGATTTAACTCCATTTGTGAAGGGAAACACACAGCATAGTTCTCATCCATGGATCACACTCTGCTTTAGAGCGAGAAGCATGCTCTTGCTTTCTAGAGTCTTTAATGCAGCAGGAAACATGAGTGTGCTCAGAACAAAAGAGCGGTGTTTCCTACACATAAGGACCATATCTTGTTGATCTCTGCTTCTGAAACTGAAACAAATGAAAGGTCCTCTAACATCCAATGCTCGTCAGGTAAGATCCGAAAAGTGTGAGCTTGGTGAAAGATGTACTTCGTTTGACCTGTAAAGTAACTGCACTTACCTGAAACGAAGTCTTGCTTGTGGGAAGACACAGAGCCTGGGATTTAACTCCATTTCTGAAGGGAAACACACAGCATAGTTCTCATCCATGGATCACACTCTGCTTTAGAGCGATTAGCACGCTCTTGTTTTCTAGAGTCTCTAAGACAGCAGGAAACGTGACTGTGCTGAGAACAAAAGAACGGAGTTTCCTACATATACGGACCATATGGAGTCCAACTCTGCTTCTGAAACTGATACAAAGCACTGGTCCTCTAACATCCAATGCCTGTCTGTTAAGATGAGAAACGTGTGAGGTTCGTGAACGATGTAGTTCCTTTGAGGTGAAAAGTGACTGCCCTTACCTGAAATGAAGTCTTGCTTGTAGGAAGACACAGAGCCTGGGATTTAACACCATTTCTGAAGGGAAACACACAGCATAGTTCTCATCCATGGATCACACTCTGCTTTAGAGCGAGAAGCATGCTCTTGCTTTCTAGAGTCTTTAATGCAGCAGGAAACATGAGTGTGCTCAGAACAAAAGAGCGGTGTTTCCTACACATACGGACAATATCTAGTCCAACTCTGCTTCTGAAATTCATACAAAGTAAAGGTCCTCTAACATCCAATGTTTGCCAGTTAAGATGAGAAACGTGTGAGCTTCGTGAAAGATGTAGTTCGTTTGAGATGTAAAGTAACTGCCCTTACCTGAAACGAAGTCTTGTTTGTAGGAAGACTCAGAGCCTGGGATTTAACTCCATTTCTGAAGTGAAACACAGAGCAGAGTTCTCATCCATTGATCACACTCTGCTTTAGAGCAAGAAGCCCGCTCTAGCTTTCTAGACTCTCTAAAACAACAGGAAACATGAGTGTGCTGAGAACCAAAGAAAGGTGTTTCCTAAACATACGGACCTTATCTAGTCCAACTCTGATTCTGAAACTGATCCAAAGCACTGGTCCTCTAACATCCAATGCTTGTCAGTTAAGATGAGAAACGTGTGAGCTTCGTGAAGAATGATGTTCGTTTGGGCTGAAAAGTGACTGCCCTTACCTGAAATGAAGTCTTGCTTGTAGGAAGACACAGAGCCTGGGATTTAACACCATTTCTGAAGGGAAACAAACAGCATAGTTCTCATCCATGGATCACACTCTGATTTAGAGCGAGAAGCACGCTCTTGCTTTCTAGAGTCTCTAATACAGCAGGAAACCTGAGTGTGATCAGAACAAAAGAACGGTGTTACCTACACATACGGACCATATATAGTTCAACTCTGCTTCTGAAATTCATACAAAGCAAAGGTCCTCTAACATTCAATGCTTGTCAGTTAATATGAGAAACGTGTGACGTTCGTGAAAGATGTAGTTCGTTTGAGCTGTAAAGTAACTGCCCTTACCTGAAACAAAGTCTTCTTTGTAGGAAGACTCAGAGCCTGGGATTTAACTCCATTTCTGAAGGGAAACACGCAAACGAGTTCTCATCCATAGATCACATTCTGCTTTAGAGCAAGAAGCACGCTCTTGCTTTCTAGAGGCTCTAAGACAGCAGCAAGCGTGAGTGTGCTGAGAACTAAAGAACGGTGTTGCCTACACATACGGACCATATGTGGTCCAAATTTGCTTCTGAAACTGATATAAAGCACGAGTCCTCTAACATCCAATGCTTGTCAGTTAAGAGGAGAAACGTGTGAGTTTCGTGAACGATGTAGTTCATTTGAGCTATAAAGAAACTGCCCTTACATGAAAGAAAGTCTTGCTTTTAGGAAGACTCAGAGCCTTGGATTTAACTCCATTTCTGAAGTGAAACACACAGCAGAGTTCTCATCCATTGATCATACTCTGCTTTAGAGCAAGAAGCACTCTCTTGCTTTATAGAGTCTCTAAGACAGCAGGAAATCTTAGTGTGCCCAGAACAAAAGAACAGTGTTTCCTACACATACGGACCATATGTAGTCCAAATCTGCTTCTGAAACTGATACAAAGCACTGGTCCTCTAACATCCAATGCTTGTCAGTTAGGATGAGAAACGTGTGAGCTTCGTGAATGATGTAGTTCATTTGAGCTGAAAAGTGACTGCCCTTACCTGAAACGAAATCTTGCTTGTAGGAAGACACAGAGCCTGGGATTTAACTCCATTTCTGAAGGGAAACACACAGCATAGTTCTCATCCATGGATCACACTCTGCTTTAGAGTGAGAAGCATGCTCTTGCTTTCTAGAGTCTTTAATGCAGCAGGAAACATGAGTGTGCTCAGAACAAAAGAACGGTGTTTCCTACACATACGGACCATATCTTGTTCATCTCTGCTTCTGAAACTGAAACAAATGAAAGGTCCTCTAACATCCAATGCTCGTCAAGTAAGATCTGAAAAGTGTGAGCTTGGTGAAAGATGTAGTTCGTTTGACCTGTAAAGTAACTGCACATACCTGAAACGAAGTCTTGCTTGTAGGAAGACTCAGAGCCTGGTATTTAACTCAATTTCCGAAGTGAAACACACAGCATAGTTCTCATTCATTGAAAACACTCTGCTTTAGAGCAAGAAGCACGCTCTTGCTTTCCAGAGTCTCTAAGACAGCAATAAACGTGAGTGTGTTGAGAACAAAAGAACGATGTTGCCTACACATAAGGACCATATCTAGTCCAACTCTGCTTCTGAAACTGATACAAAACACTGGTCCTGTAACAGCCAATGCTTGTCAGTTAAGATGAGAAACGTTGAGCTTCATGAACGATGTATTTCTTTTGAGCTGAAAAGTGACTGCCCTTACTTGAAACGAAGTCTTACTTGTAGTAAGACACAGAGCCTGGGATTTAACTCCATTTCTGAAGTGAAACACACAGCAGAGTTCTCATCCATTGATCACACTCTGCTTTAGAGCAAGAAGCACGCTCTTGCTTTCTAGAGGCTCAAAGACAGCAGGGAGCGTGAGTGTGCTGAGAACAAAAGAACGGTGTTTCCTAAACATACTGACCATATCTAGTTCAACTCTGCTTCTGAAATTCATAAAGCAAAGGTACTCTAACATGCAATGCTTGTCAGTTAAGATGAGAAACGTGTGAGCTTCGTGAAAGATGTAGTTCGTTTGAGCTGAAAAGTGACTGCCCTTACCTGAAATGAAGTCTTGCTTGTAGGAAGACACAGAGCTTGGGATTTAACACCATTACTGAAGGGAAACAAACAGCATAGTTCTCATTAATTGATCACACTATGCTTTAGAACAAGAAGCAAGCTCTTGCTTTCTAGAGTCTCTAAGACAGCAGGAAACGTGAGTGTGCTAAGAACACAAGGACGTTGTTTCCTACACATATGGACCATATCTAGTCCAACTCTGCTTCTGAAACAGATACAAAGCACTGGTCCTCTATCATCCAATGCTTGTCAGTTAAGATGAGAAACGTGTGAGCTTCGTGAACGATGTAGTTCCTTTGAGCTGAAAATTGACAGCCATTACCTGAAATGAAGTCTTCTTTGTAGGAAGACTCAGAGCCTGGGATTTAACTCCATTTCTGAAGGGAAACACTCAAACGAGTTCTCATCCATAGATCACACTCTGCTTTAGAGCAAGAAGCACGCTCTTGCTTTCTAGAGGCTCTAAGACAGCAGGAAGCATGAGTGTGTTGAGAACAAAAGAACGGTGTTGCCTACACATACGGACCATATGTGGTCCAAATCTGCTTCTGAAACTCATATAAAGCATTGGTCCTCTAACATCCAATGCTTGTCAGTTAAGATGAGAAACGTGTGAGTTTCGTGAACAATGTAGTTCGTTTGAGCTATAAAGAAACTGCCCTTACATGAAAGAAACTCTTGCTTTTAGGAAGACTCAGAGCCTGGGATTTAACTCCATTTCTGAAGTGAAACACACAGCAGAGTTCTCATCCATTGATCATACTCTGCTTTAGAGCAAGAAGCACGCTCTTGCTTTCTAGAGTCTCTAAAACAGCAGGAAATCTTAGTGTGCACAGAACAAAAGAACAGTGTTTCCTACACATACGGAACATATCAAGTCGAACTCTGCTTCTGAAACTGATAAATAGCACTGGTCCTCTAACATCCAATGATTGTCAGTTAAGATGAGAAACGTGTGAGCTTCGTGAACAATGTAGTTCTTTTGAGCTGAAAAGTGACTGCCCTTACCTGAAAGTAATTCTTGCTTGCAGGAAGACTCAGAGCCTGGGATTTAACTCCATTTCTGATGGGAAACACACAGCAGAGTTCTCATCCATGGATCAGACTCTGTTTTAGAGCAAGAAGCACGCTCTTTCGTTCTAGATTCTATAAGACAGCCGGAAACGTGAGTGTGCTGAGAACAAAAGAACGGTGTATCCTACGCATACGGACCATATCTAGTCCAACTCTGCTTCTGAAACTGATACAAAGCACTGGTCCTCTAACATCTAATGCTTGTCAGTTAAGATGAGAAAAGTGTGAGCTTCAAGAACGATGTAGTTTGTTTGAGCTGAGAAGTGACTGCCCTTGCCTGAAACGAAGTCTTTCTTGTAGTAAGACACAGAGCCTGGGATTTAACTCCATATTTGAAGGGAATTACACAGCATAGTTCTCATGCATGGAACACACTCTGCTTTAGAGCGAGAAGCACACTCTTGCTTTCTAGAGTCTCTAATACAGCAGAAAATCTGAGTGTGCCCAGAAAAAAAGAACGGTTTTTCTTACACATACAGACCATATGTAGTCCAAATCTGCTTCTGAAACTGATACAAAGCACTGGTCCGCTAACATCCAATGCTTGTCAGTTAAGATGAGAAACGTGTGAGCTTTTTGAACAATGTAGTTAGTTTGAGCAATAAAGTGACTGCCCTTACATGAAACGAAATCTTGCTTGTAGGAAGACTCAGAGCCTGGGATTTAACTCCATTCCTGAAGTGAAACACACAGCAGTGTTCTCATCCATTGATCACACTCTGCTTTAGAATAAGAATCACGCTCTTGTTTTCTAGATTATCTAAGACAGCAGGAAAGGTGTGTGTGCTGAAACAAAAGAACAGTGGTTCCGAAGTGAAACACACAGCATAGTTCTCATTCATTGAAAACACTCTGCTTTAGAGCAAGAAGCACGCTCTTGCTTTCCAGAGTCTCTAAGACAGCAGTAAACGTGAGTGTGTTGAGAACAAAAGAACCTTGTTTCCTACACATAAGGACCATATCTAGTCCAACTCTGCTTCTGAAACTGATACAAAGCACTGGTCCTCTATCATCCAATGCTTGTCAGTTAAGATGAGAAACGTGTGAGCTTCGAGAACGATGTAGTTCCTTTGAGCTGAAAATTGACAGCCATTACCTGAAATGAAGTCTTCTTTGTAGGAAGACTCAGAGCCTGGGATTTAACTCCATTTCTGAAGGGAAACACGCAAAAGAGTTCTCATCCATAGATCACACTCTGCTTTAGAGCAAGAAGCACGCTCTTGCTTTCTAGAGGCTCTAAGACAGCAGGAAGCGTGAGAGTGCTGAGAACTAAAGAACGGTGTTGCCTACACATACGGACCATATGTGGTCCAAATTTGCTTCTGAAATTGATATAAAGCACGAGTCCTCTAACATCCAATGCTTGTCAGTTAAGAGGAGAAACGTGTGAGTTTCGTGAACGATGTAGTTCGTTTGAGCTATAAAGAAACTGCCCTTACATGAAAGAAAGTCTTGCTTTTAGGAAGACTCAGAGCCTTGGATTTAACTCCATTTCTGAAGTGAAACACACAGCAGAGTTCTCATCCATTGATCATACTCTGCTTTAGAGCAAGAAGCACTCTCTTGCTTTATAGAGTCTCTAAGACAGCAGGAAATCTTTGTGTGCCCAGAACAAAAGAACAGTGTTTCCTACACATACGGACCATATGTAGTCCAAATCTGCTTCTGAAACTGATACAAAGCACTGGTCCTCTAACATCCAATGCTTGTCAGTTAGGATGAGAAACGTGTGAGCTTCGTGAATGATGTAGTTCATTTGAGCTGAAAAGTGACTGCCCGTACCTGAAACGAAGTCTTGCTTGTAGGAAGACACAGAGCCTGGGATTTAACTCCATTTCTGAAGGGAAACACACAGCATAGTTCTCATCCATGGATCACACTCTGCTTTAGAGCGAGAAGCATGCTCTTGCTTTCTAGAGTCTTTAATGCAGCAGGAAACATGAGTGTGCTCAGAACAAAAGAACGGTGTTTCCTACACATACGGACCATATCTTGTTCATCTCTGCTTCTGAAACTGAAACAAATGAAAGGACCTCTAACATCCAATGCTCGTCAAGTAAGATCTGAAAAGTGTGAGCTTGGTGAAAGATGTAGTTCGTTTGACCTGTAAAGTAACTGCACATACCTGAAACGAAGTCTTGCTTGTAGGAAGACTCAGAGCCTGGTATTTATCTCCATTTCCGAAGTGAAACACACAGCATAGTTCTCATTCATTGAAAACACTCTGCTTTAGAGCAAGAAGCACGCTCTTGCTTTCCAGAGTCTCTAAGACAGCAGTAAACGTGAGTGTGTTGAGAACAAAAGAACCTTGTTTCCTACACATAAGGACCATATCTAGTCCAACTCTGCTTCTGAAACTAATACAAAGCACTGGTCCTCTATCATCCAATGCTTGTCAGTTAAGATGAGAAACGTGGGAGCTTCGTGAACGATGTAGTTCCTTTGAGCTGAAAATTGACAGCCATTACCTGAAATGAAGTCTTCTTTGTAGGAAGACTCAGAGCCTGGGATTTAACTCCATTTCTGAAGGGAAACACGCAAAAGAGTTCTCATCCATAGATCACACTCTGCTTTAGAGCAAGAAGCACGCTCTTGCTTTCTAGAGTCTCTAAGACAGCAGGAAGCGTGAGTGTGTTGAGAACAAAAGAACGGTGTTGCCTACACATACGGACCATATGTGGTCCAAATCTGCTTCTGAAACTCATATAAAGCATTGGTCCTCTAACATCCAATGCTTGTCAGTTAGGATGAGAAACGTGTGAGCTTCGTGAATGATGTAGTTAGTTTTAGCTGAAAAGTGACTGCCCTTACCTGAAACGAAGTCTTGCTTGTAGGAAGACACAGAGCCTGGGATTTAACTCCATTTCTGAAGGGAAACACACAGCATAGTTCTCATCCATGGATCACACTCTGCTTTAGAGCAAGAAGCATGCTCTTGCTTTCTAGAGTCTTTAATGCAGCAGGAAACATGAGTGTGCTCAGAACAAAAGAGCGGTGTTTCCTACACATAAGGACCATATCTTGTTGATCTCTGCTTCTGAAACTGAAACAAATGAAAGGTCCTCTAACATCCAATGCTCGTCAGGTAAGATCCGAAAAGTGTGAGCTTGGTGAAAGATGTAGTTCGTTTGACCTGTAAAGTAACTGCACTTACCTGAAACGAAGTCTTGCTTGTAGGACGACTCAGAGCCTGGGATTTAACTCCATTTCTGAAGTGAAACACACAGCAGTGTTCTCATCCACTGATCACACTCTGCTTTAGAACAAGAAGCACGCTCTTGTTTTCTAGAGTCTCTAAGACAGCAGGAAACGTGACTGTGCTAAGAACAAAAGAACGGTGTTTCCTACATATACGGACCATATGGAGTCCAACTCTGCTTCTGAAACTGATACAAAGCACTGGTCCTCTAACATCCAATGCTTGTCTGTTAAGATGAGAAACGTGTGAGGTTCGTGAACGATTTAGTTCCTTTGAGCTGAAAAGTGACTGCCCTTACCTGAAATGAAGTCTTGCTTGAAGGAAGACACAGAGCCTGGGATTTAACACCATTTCTGAAGGGAAACAAACAGCATAGTTATCATCCATTGATCACACTCTGCTTAGAACAAGAAGCACGCTCTTGCTTTCTAGAGTCTCTAAGACAGCAGGAAACTTGAGTGTGCTGAGAACAAAAGAATGGTGTTTCCTACACATACGGACAATATCTAGTCCAACTCTGCTTCTGAAATTCATACAAAGTAAAGGTCCTCTAACATCCAATGTTTGCCAGTTAAGATGAGAAACGTGTGAGCTTCGTGAAAGATGTAGTTCGTTTGAGATGTAAAGTAACTGCCCTTACCTGAAACGAAGTCTTATTTGTAGGAAGACTCAGAGCCTGGGATTTAACTCCATTTCTGAAGTGAAACACAGAGCAGAGTTCTCATCCATTGATCACACTCTGCTTTAGAGCAAGAAGCACGCTCTAGCTTTCTAGACTCTCTAAAACAACAGGAAACGTGAGTGTGCTGAGAACCAAAGAAAGGCGTTTCCTAAACATACGGACCTTATCTAGTCCAACTCTGATTCTGAAACTGATCCAAAGCACTGGTCCTCTAACATCCAATGCTTGTCAGTTAAGATGAGATACGTGTGAGCTTCGTGAACAATGATGTTCGTTTGAGCTGAAAAGTGACTGCCCTTACCTGAAATGAAGTCTTGCTTGTAGGAAGACACAGAGCCTGGGATTTAACACCATTTCTGAAGGGAAACAAACAGCATAGTTCTCATCCATGGATCACACTGTGATTTAGAGCGAGAAGCACGCTCTTGCTTTCTAGAGTCTCTAATACAGCAGGAAACCTGAGTGTGATCAGAACAAAAGAACGGTGTTACCTACACATAGGGACCATATATAGTTCAACTCTGCTTCTGAAATTCATACAAAGCAAAGGTCCTCTAACATTCAATGCTTGTCAGTTAATATGAGAAACGTGTGACGTTCGTGAAAGATGTAGTTCGTTTGAGCTTTAAAGTAACTGCCCTTACCTGAAACAAAGTCTTCTTTGTAGGAAGACTCAGAGCCTGGGATTTAACTCCATTTCTGAAGGGAAACACGCAAACGAGTTCTCATCCATAGATCACATTCTGCTTTAGAACAAGAAGCACGCTCTTGCTTTCTAGAGGCTCTAAGACAGCAGGAAGCGTGAGTGTGCTGAGAACTAAAGAACGGTGTTGCCTACACATACGGACCATATGTGGTCCAAATTTGCTTCTGAAACTGATATAAAGCACGAGTCCTCTAACATCCAATGCTTGTCAGTTAATATGAGAAACGTGTGACGTTCGTGAAAGATGTAGTTCGTTTGAGCTGTAAAGTAACTGCCCTTACCTGAAACAAAGTCTTCTTTGTAGGAAGACTCAGAGCCTGGGATTTAACTCCATTTCTGAAGGGAAACACGCAAACGAGTTCTCATCCATAGATCACATTCTGCTTTAGAGCAAGAAGCACGCTCTTGCTTTCTAGAGGCTCTAAGACAGCAGGAAGCGTGAGTGTGCTGAGAACTAAAGAACGGTGTTGCCTACACATACGGACCATATCTTGTTCATCTCTGCTTCTGAAACTGAAACAAATGAAAGGTCCTCTAACATCCAATGCTCGTCAAGTAAGATCTGAAAAGTGTGAGCTTGGTGAAAGATGTAGTTCGTTTGACCTGTAAAGTAACTGCACGTACCTGAAACGAAGTCTTGCTTGTAGGAAGACTCAGAGCCTGGTATTTAACTCAATTTCCGAAGTGAAACACACAGCATAGTTCTCATTCATTGAAAACACTCTGCTTTAGAGCAAGAAGCACGCTCTTCCTTTCCAGAGTCTCTAAGACAGCAGTAAACGTGAGTGTGTTGAGAACAAAAGAACCTTGATTCCTACACATAAGGACCATATCTAGTCCAACTCTGCTTCTGAAACTGATACAAAGCACTGGTCCTCTATCATCCAATGCTTGTCAGTTAAGATGAGAAACGTGTGAGCTTCGAGAACGATGTAGTTCCATTGAGCTGAAAATTGACAGCCATTACCTGAAATGAAGTCTTGTTTGTAGGAAGACTCAGAGCCTGGGATTTAACTCCATTTCTGAAGGGAAACATGCAAACGAGTTCTCATCCATAGATCACATTCTGCTTTAGAGCAAGAAGCACGCTCTTGCTTTCTAGAGGCTCTAAGACAGCAGGAAGCGTGAGTGTGCTGAGAACTAAAGAACGGTGTTGCCTACACATACGGACCATATGTGGTCCAAATTTGCTTCTGAAACTGATATAAAGCATGAGTCCTCTAACATCCAATGCTTGTCAGTTAAGAGGAGAAACGTGTGAGTTTCGTGAACGATGTAGTTCGTTTGAGCTATAAAGAAACTGCCCTTACATGAAAGAAAGTCTTGCTTTTAGGAAGACTCAGAGCCTTGGATTTAACTCCATTTCTGAAGTGAAACACACAGCAGAGTTCTCATCCATTGATCATACTCTGCTTTAGAGCAAGAAGCACTCTCTTGCTTTATAGAGTCTCTAAGACAGCAGGAAATCTTAGTGTGCCCAGAACAAAAGAACAGTGTTTCCTACACATACGGACCATATGTAGTCCAAATCTGCTTCTGAAACTGATACAAAGCACTGGTCCTCTAACATCCAATGCTTGTCAGTTAGGATGAGAAACGTGTGAGCTTCGTGAATGATGTAGTTCATTTGAGCTGAAAAGTGACTGCCCGTACCTGAAACGAAGTCTTGCTTGTAGGAAGACACAGAGCCTGGGATTTAACTCCATTTCTGAAGGGAAACACACAGCATAGTTCTCATCCATGGATCACACTCTGCTTTAGAGCGAGAAGCATGCTCTTGCTTTCTAGAGTCTTTAATGCAGCAGGAAACATGAGTGTGCTCAGAACAAAAGAACGGTGTTTCCTACACATACGGACCATATCTTGTTCATCTCTGCTTCTGAAACTGAAACAAATGAAAGGACCTCTAACATCCAATGCTCGTCAAGTAAGATCTGAAAAGTGTGAGCTTGGTGAAAGATGTAGTTCGTTTGACCTGTAAAGTAACTGCACATACCTGAAACGAAGTCTTGCTTGTAGGAAGACTCAGAGCCTGGTATTTATCTCCATTTCCGAAGTGAAACACACAGCATAGTTCTCATTCATTGAAAACACTCTGCTTTAGAGCAAGAAGCACGCTCTTGCTTTCCAGAGTCTCTAAGACAGCAGTAAACGTGAGTGTGTTGAGAACAAAAGAACCTTGTTTCCTACACATAAGGACCATATCTAGTCCAACTCTGCTTCTGAAACTGATACAAAGCACTGGTCCTCTATCATCCAATGCTTGTCAGTTAAGATGAGAAACGTGTGAGCTTCGAGAACGATGTAGTTCCTTTGAGCTGAAAATTGACAGCCATTACCTGAAATGAAGTCTTCTTTGTAGGAAGACTCAGAGCCTGGGATTTAACTCCATTTCTGAAGGGAAACACGCAAAAGAGTTCTCATCCATAGATCACACTCTGCTTTAGAGCAAGAAGCACGCTCTTGCTTTCTAGAGGCTCTAAGACAGCAGGAAGCGTGAGAGTGCTGAGAACTAAAGAACGGTGTTGCCTACACATACGGACCATATGTGGTCCAAATTTGCTTCTGAAATTGATATAAAGCACGAGTCCTCTAACATCCAATGCTTGTCAGTTAAGAGGAGAAACGTGTGAGTTTCGTGAACGATGTAGTTCGTTTGAGCTATAAAGAAACTGCCCTTACATGAAAGAAAGTCTTGCTTTTAGGAAGACTCAGAGCCTTGGATTTAACTCCATTTCTGAAGTGAAACACACAGCAGAGTTCTCATCCATTGATCATACTCTGCTTTAGAGCAAGAAGCACTCTCTTGCTTTATAGAGTCTCTAAGACAGCAGGAAATCTTTGTGTGCCCAGAACAAAAGAACAGTGTTTCCTACACATACGGACCATATGTAGTCCAAATCTGCTTCTGAAACTGATACAAAGCACTGGTCCTCTAACATCCAATGCTTGTCAGTTAGGATGAGAAACGTGTGAGCTTCGTGAATGATGTAGTTCATTTGAGCTGAAAAGTGACTGCCCGTACCTGAAACGAAGTCTTGCTTGTAGGAAGACACAGAGCCTGGGATTTAACTCCATTTCTGAAGGGAAACACACAGCATAGTTCTCATCCATGGATCACACTCTGCTTTAGAGCGAGAAGCATGCTCTTGCTTTCTAGAGTCTTTAATGCAGCAGGAAACATGAGTGTGCTCAGAACAAAAGAACGGTGTTTCCTACACATACGGACCATATCTTGTTCATCTCTGCTTCTGAAACTGAAACAAATGAAAGGACCTCTAACATCCAATGCTCGTCAAGTAAGATCTGAAAAGTGTGAGCTTGGTGAAAGATGTAGTTCGTTTGACCTGTAAAGTAACTGCACATACCTGAAACGAAGTCTTGCTTGTAGGAAGACTCAGAGCCTGGTATTTATCTCCATTTCCGAAGTGAAACACACAGCATAGTTCTCATTCATTGAAAACACTCTGCTTTAGAGCAAGAAGCACGCTCTTGCTTTCCAGAGTCTCTAAGACAGCAGTAAACGTGAGTGTGTTGAGAACAAAAGAACCTTGTTTCCTACACATAAGGACCATATCTAGTCCAACTCTGCTTCTGAAACTAATACAAAGCACTGGTCCTCTATCATCCAATGCTTGTCAGTTAAGATGAGAAACGTGGGAGCTTCGTGAACGATGTAGTTCCTTTGAGCTGAAAATTGACAGCCATTACCTGAAATGAAGTCTTCTTTGTAGGAAGACTCAGAGCCTGGGATTTAACTCCATTTCTGAAGGGAAACACGCAAAAGAGTTCTCATCCATAGATCACACTCTGCTTTAGAGCAAGAAGCACGCTCTTGCTTTCTAGAGTCTCTAAGACAGCAGGAAGCGTGAGTGTGTTGAGAACAAAAGAACGGTGTTGCCTACACATACGGACCATATGTGGTCCAAATCTGCTTCTGAAACTCATATAAAGCATTGGTCCTCTAACATCCAATGCTTGTCAGTTAGGATGAGAAACGTGTGAGCTTCGTGAATGATGTAGTTAGTTTTAGCTGAAAAGTGACTGCCCTTACCTGAAACGAAGTCTTGCTTGTAGGAAGACACAGAGCCTGGGATTTAACTCCATTTCTGAAGGGAAACACACAGCATAGTTCTCATCCATGGATCACACTCTGCTTTAGAGCAAGAAGCATGCTCTTGCTTTCTAGAGTCTTTAATGCAGCAGGAAACATGAGTGTGCTCAGAACAAAAGAGCGGTGTTTCCTACACATAAGGACCATATCTTGTTGATCTCTGCTTCTGAAACTGAAACAAATGAAAGGTCCTCTAACATCCAATGCTCGTCAGGTAAGATCCGAAAAGTGTGAGCTTGGTGAAAGATGTAGTTCGTTTGACCTGTAAAGTAACTGCACTTACCTGAAACGAAGTCTTGCTTGTAGGACGACTCAGAGCCTGGGATTTAACTCCATTTCTGAAGTGAAACACACAGCAGTGTTCTCATCCACTGATCACACTCTGCTTTAGAACAAGAAGCACGCTCTTGTTTTCTAGAGTCTCTAAGACAGCAGGAAACGTGACTGTGCTAAGAACAAAAGAACGGTGTTTCCTACATATACGGACCATATGGAGTCCAACTCTGCTTCTGAAACTGATACAAAGCACTGGTCCTCTAACATCCAATGCTTGTCTGTTAAGATGAGAAACGTGTGAGGTTCGTGAACGATTTAGTTCCTTTGAGCTGAAAAGTGACTGCCCTTACCTGAAATGAAGTCTTGCTTGAAGGAAGACACAGAGCCTGGGATTTAACACCATTTCTGAAGGGAAACAAACAGCATAGTTATCATCCATTGATCACACTCTGCTTAGAACAAGAAGCACGCTCTTGCTTTCTAGAGTCTCTAAGACAGCAGGAAACTTGAGTGTGCTGAGAACAAAAGAATGGTGTTTCCTACACATACGGACAATATCTAGTCCAACTCTGCTTCTGAAATTCATACAAAGTAAAGGTCCTCTAACATCCAATGTTTGCCAGTTAAGATGAGAAACGTGTGAGCTTCGTGAAAGATGTAGTTCGTTTGAGATGTAAAGTAACTGCCCTTACCTGAAACGAAGTCTTATTTGTAGGAAGACTCAGAGCCTGGGATTTAACTCCATTTCTGAAGTGAAACACAGAGCAGAGTTCTCATCCATTGATCACACTCTGCTTTAGAGCAAGAAGCACGCTCTAGCTTTCTAGACTCTCTAAAACAACAGGAAACGTGAGTGTGCTGAGAACCAAAGAAAGGCGTTTCCTAAACATACGGACCTTATCTAGTCCAACTCTGATTCTGAAACTGATCCAAAGCACTGGTCCTCTAACATCCAATGCTTGTCAGTTAAGATGAGATACGTGTGAGCTTCGTGAACAATGATGTTCGTTTGAGCTGAAAAGTGACTGCCCTTACCTGAAATGAAGTCTTGCTTGTAGGAAGACACAGAGCCTGGGATTTAACACCATTTCTGAAGGGAAACAAACAGCATAGTTCTCATCCATGGATCACACTGTGATTTAGAGCGAGAAGCACGCTCTTGCTTTCTAGAGTCTCTAATACAGCAGGAAACCTGAGTGTGATCAGAACAAAAGAACGGTGTTACCTACACATAGGGACCATATATAGTTCAACTCTGCTTCTGAAATTCATACAAAGCAAAGGTCCTCTAACATTCAATGCTTGTCAGTTAATATGAGAAACGTGTGACGTTCGTGAAAGATGTAGTTCGTTTGAGCTTTAAAGTAACTGCCCTTACCTGAAACAAAGTCTTCTTTGTAGGAAGACTCAGAGCCTGGGATTTAACTCCATTTCTGAAGGGAAACACGCAAACGAGTTCTCATCCATAGATCACATTCTGCTTTAGAACAAGAAGCACGCTCTTGCTTTCTAGAGGCTCTAAGACAGCAGGAAGCGTGAGTGTGCTGAGAACTAAAGAACGGTGTTGCCTACACATACGGACCATATGTGGTCCAAATTTGCTTCTGAAACTGATATAAAGCACGAGTCCTCTAACATCCAATGCTTGTCAGTTAATATGAGAAACGTGTGACGTTCGTGAAAGATGTAGTTCGTTTGAGCTGTAAAGTAACTGCCCTTACCTGAAACAAAGTCTTCTTTGTAGGAAGACTCAGAGCCTGGGATTTAACTCCATTTCTGAAGGGAAACACGCAAACGAGTTCTCATCCATAGATCACATTCTGCTTTAGAGCAAGAAGCACGCTCTTGCTTTCTAGAGGCTCTAAGACAGCAGGAAGCGTGAGTGTGCTGAGAACTAAAGAACGGTGTTGCCTACACATACGGACCATATCTTGTTCATCTCTGCTTCTGAAACTGAAACAAATGAAAGGTCCTCTAACATCCAATGCTCGTCAAGTAAGATCTGAAAAGTGTGAGCTTGGTGAAAGATGTAGTTCGTTTGACCTGTAAAGTAACTGCACGTACCTGAAACGAAGTCTTGCTTGTAGGAAGACTCAGAGCCTGGTATTTAACTCAATTTCCGAAGTGAAACACACAGCATAGTTCTCATTCATTGAAAACACTCTGCTTTAGAGCAAGAAGCACGCTCTTCCTTTCCAGAGTCTCTAAGACAGCAGTAAACGTGAGTGTGTTGAGAACAAAAGAACCTTGATTCCTACACATAAGGACCATATCTAGTCCAACTCTGCTTCTGAAACTGATACAAAGCACTGGTCCTCTATCATCCAATGCTTGTCAGTTAAGATGAGAAACGTGTGAGCTTCGAGAACGATGTAGTTCCATTGAGCTGAAAATTGACAGCCATTACCTGAAATGAAGTCTTGTTTGTAGGAAGACTCAGAGCCTGGGATTTAACTCCATTTCTGAAGGGAAACATGCAAACGAGTTCTCATCCATAGATCACATTCTGCTTTAGAGCAAGAAGCACGCTCTTGCTTTCTAGAGGCTCTAAGACAGCAGGAAGCGTGAGTGTGCTGAGAACTAAAGAACGGTGTTGCCTACACATACGGACCATATGTGGTCCAAATTTGCTTCTGAAACTGATATAAAGCATGAGTCCTCTAACATCCAATGCTTGTCAGTTAAGAGGAGAAACGTGTGAGTTTCGTGAACGATGTAGTTCGTTTGAGCTATAAAGAAACTGCCCTTACATGAAAGAAAGTCTTGCTTTTAGGAAGACTCAGAGCCTTGGATTTAACTCCATTTCTGAAGTGAAACACACAGCAGAGTTCTCATCCATTGATCATACTCTGCTTTAGAGCAAGAAGCACTCTCTTGCTTTATAGAGTCTCTAAGACAGCAGGAAATCTTAGTGTGCCCAGAACAAAAGAACAGTGTTTCCTACACATACGGACCATATGTAGTCCAAATCTGCTTCTGAAACTGATACAAAGCACTGGTCCTCTAACATCCAATGCTTGTCAGTTAGGATGAGAAACGTGTGAGCTTCGTGAATGATGTAGTTCATTTGAGCTGAAAAGTGACTGCCCGTACCTGAAACGAAGTCTTGCTTGTAGGAAGACACAGAGCCTGGGATTTAACTCCATTTCTGAAGGGAAACACACAGCATAGTTCTCATCCATGGATCACACTCTGCTTTAGAGCAAGAAGCATGCTCTTGCTTTCTAGAGTCTTTAATGCAGCAGGAAACATGAGTGTGCTCAGAACAAAAGAGCGGTGTTTCCTACACATAAGGACCATATCTTGTTGATCTCTGCTTCTGAAACTGAAACAAATGAAAGGTCCTCTAACATCCAATGCTCGTCATGTAAGATCCGAAAAGTGTGAGCTTGGTGAAAGATGTAGTTCGTTTGACCTGTAAAGTAACTGCACTTACCTGAAACGAAGTCTTGCTTGTAGGACGACTCAGAGCCTGGGATTTAACTCCATTTCTGAAGTGAAACACACAGCAGTGTTCTCATCCACTGATCACACTCTGCTTTAGAACAAGAAGCACGCTCTTGTTTTCTAGAGTCTCTAAGACAGCAGGAAACGTGACTGTGCTAAGAACAAAAGAACGGTGTTTCCTACATATACGGACCATATGGAGTCCAACTCTGCTTCTGAAACTGATACAAAGCACTGGTCCTCTAACATCCAATGCTTGTCTGTTAAGATGAGAAACGTGTGAGGTTCGTGAACGATTTAGTTCCTTTGAGCTGAAAAGTGACTGCCCTTACCTGAAATGAAGTCTTGCTTGAAGGAAGACACAGAGCCTGGGATTTAACACCATTTCTGAAGGGAAACAAACAGCATAGTTATCATCCATTGATCACACTCTGCTTAGAACAAGAAGCACGCTCTTGCTTTCTAGAGTCTCTAAGACAGCAGGAAACTTGAGTGTGCTGAGAACAAAAGAATGGTGTTTCCTACACATACGGACAATATCTAGTCCAACTCTGCTTCTGAAATTCATACAAAGTAAAGGTCCTCTAACATCCAATGTTTGCCAGTTAAGATGAGAAACGTGTGAGCTTCGTGAAAGATGTAGTTCGTTTGAGATGTAAAGTAACTGCCCTTACCTGAAACGAAGTCTTATTTGTAGGAAGACTCAGAGCCTGGGATTTAACTCCATTTCTGAAGTGAAACACAGAGCAGAGTTCTCATCCATTGATCACACTCTGCTTTAGAGCAAGAAGCACGCTCTAGCTTTCTAGACTCTCTAAAACAACAGGAAACGTGAGTGTGCTGAGAACCAAAGAAAGGCGTTTCCTAAACATACGGACCTTATCTAGTCCAACTCTGATTCTGAAACTGATCCAAAGCACTGGTCCTCTAACATCCAATGCTTGTCAGTTAAGATGAGAAACGTGTGAGCTTCGTGAACAATGATGTTCGTTTGAGCTGAAAAGTGACTGCCCTTACCTGAAATGAAGTCTTGCTTGTAGGAAGACACAGAGCCTGGGATTTAACACCATTTCTGAAGGGAAACAAACAGCATAGTTCTCATCCATGGATCACACTGTGATTTAGAGCGAGAAGCACGCTCTTGCTTTCTAGAGTCTCTAATACAGCAGGAAACCTGAGTGTGATCAGAACAAAAGAACGGTGTTACCTACACATAGGGACCATATATAGTTCAACTCTGCTTCTGAAATTCATACAAAGCAAAGGTCCTCTAACATTCAATGCTTGTCAGTTAATATGAGAAACGTGTGACGTTCGTGAAAGATGTAGTTCGTTTGAGCTTTAAAGTAACTGCCCTTACCTGAAACAAAGTCTTCTTTGTAGGAAGACTCAGAGCCTGGGATTTAACTCCATTTCTGAAGGGAAACACGCAAACGAGTTCTCATCCATAGATCACATTCTGCTTTAGAACAAGAAGCACGCTCTTGCTTTCTAGAGGCTCTAAGACAGCAGGAAGCGTGAGTGTGCTGAGAACTAAAGAACGGTGTTGCCTACACATACGGACCATATGTGGTCCAAATTTGCTTCTGAAACTGATATAAAGCACGAGTCCTCTAACATCCAATGCTTGTCAGTTAATATGAGAAACGTGTGACGTTCATGAAAGATATAGTTCGTTTGAGCTTTAAAGTAACTGCCCTTACCTGAAACAAAGTCTTCTTTGTAGGAAGACTCAGAGCCTGGGATTTAACTCCATTTCTGAAGGGAAACACGCAAACGAGTTCTCATCCATAGATCACATTCTGCTTTAGAGCAAGAAGCACGCTCTTGCTTTCTAGAGGCTCTAAGACAGCAGGAAGCGTGAGTGTGCTGAGAACTAAAGAACGGTGTTGCCTACACATACGGACCATATGTGGTCCAAATTTGCTTCTGAAACTGATATAAAGCACGAGTCCTCTAACATCCAATGCTTGTCAGTTAAGAGGAGAAACGTGTGAGTTTCGTGAACGATGTAGTTCGTTTGAGCTATAAAGAAACTGCCCTTACATGAAAGAAAGTCTTGCTTTTAGGAAGACTCAGAGCCTTGGATTTAACTCCATTTCTGAAGTGAAACACACAGCAGAGTTCTCATCCATTGATCATACTCTGCTTTAGAGCAAGAAGCACTCTCTTGCTTTATAGAGTCTCTAAGACAGCAGGAAATCTTTGTGTGCCCAGAACAAAAGAACAGTGTTTCCTACACATACGGACCATATGTAGTCCAAATCTGCTTCTGAAACTGATACAAAGCACTGGTCCTCTAACATCCAATGCTTGTCAGTTAGGATGAGAAACGTGTGAGCTTCGTGAATGATGTAGTTCATTTGAGCTGAAAAGTGACTGCCCGTACCTGAAACGAAGTCTTGCTTGTAGGAAGACACAGAGCCTGGGATTTAACTCCATTTCTGAAGGGAAACACACAGCATAGTTCTCATCCATGGATCACACTCTGCTTTAGAGCAAGAAGCATGCTCTTGCTTTCTAGAGTCTTTAATGCAGCAGGAAACATGAGTGTGCTCAGAACAAAAGAGCGGTGTTTCCTACACATAAGGACCATATCTTGTTGATCTCTGCTTCTGAAACTGAAACAAATGAAAGGTCCTCTAACATCCAATGCTCGTCAGGTAAGATCCGAAAAGTGTGAGTTGGTGAAAGATGTAGTTCGTTTGACCTGTAAAATAACTGCACTTACCTGAAACGAAGTCTTGCTTGTAGGACGACTCAGAGACTAGGATTTAACTCCATTTCTGAAGGGAAACAAACAGCATAGTTATCATCCATTGATCACACTCTGCTTAGAACAAGAAGCACGCTCTTGCTTTCTAGAGTCTCTAAGACATCAGAAACTTGAGTGTGCTGAGAACAAAAGAATGGTGTTTCCTACACATACGGACAATATCTAGTCCAACTCTGCTTCTGAAATTCATACAAAGTAAAGGTCCTCTAACATCCAATGTTTGCCAGTTAAGATGAGAAACGTGTGAGCTTCGTGAAAGATGTAGTTCGTTTGAGATGTAAAGTAACTGCCCTTACCTGAAACGAAGTCTTGTTTGTAGGAAGACTCAGGGCCTGGGATTTAACTCCATTTCTGAAGTGAAACACAGAGCAGAGTTCTCTTCCATTGATAACACTCTGCCTTAGAGCAAGAAGCACGCTCTAGCTTTCTAGACTCTCTAAAACAACAGGAAACATGAGTATGCTGAGAACCAAAGAAAGGTGTTTCCTAAACATACGGACCTTATCTAGTCCAACTCTGATTCTGAAACTGATCCAAAGCACTGGTCCTCTAACATCCAATGCTTGTCAGTTAAGATGAGAAACGTGTGAGCTTCGTGAACAATGATGTTCGTTTGAGCTGAAAAGTGACTGCCCTTACCTGAAATGAAGTCTTGCTTGTAGGAGGACACAGAGCCTGGGATTTAACACCATTTCTGAAGGGAAACAAACAGCATAGTTCTCATCCATGGATCACACTCTGATTTAGAGCGAGAAGCACGCTCTTGCTTTCTAGAGTCTCTAATACAGCAGGAAACCTGAGTGTGATCAGAACAAAAGAACGGTGTTACCTACACATACGGACCATATATAGTTCAACTCTGCTTCTGAAATTCATACAAAGCAAAGGTCCTCTAACATTCAATGCTTGTCAGTTAATATGAGAAACGTGTGACGTTCGTGAAAGATGTAGTTCGTTTGAGCTGTAAAGTAACTGCCCTTACCTGAAACAAAGTCTTCTTTGTAGGAAGACTCAGAGCCTGGGATTTAACTCCATTTCTGAAGGGAAACACGCAAACGAGTTCTCATCCATAGATCACATTCTGCTTTAGAGCAAGAAGCACGCTCTTGCTTTCTAGAGGCTCTAAGACAGCAGGAAGCGTGAGTGTGCTGAGAACTAAAGAACGGTGTTGCCTACACATACGGACCATATGTGGTCCAAATTTGCTTCTGAAACTGATATAAAGCACGAGTCCTCTAACATCCAATGCTTGTCAGTTAAGAGGAGAAACGTGTGAGTTTCGTGAACGATGTAGTTCGTTTGAGCTATAAAGAAACTGCCCTTACATGAAAGAAAGTCTTGCTTTTAGGAAGACTCAGAGCCTTGGATTTAACTCCATTTCTGAAGTGAAACACACAGCAGAGTTCTCATCCATTGATCATACTCTGCTTTAGAGCAAGAAGCACTCTCTTGCTTTATAGAGTCTCTAAGACAGCAGGAAATCTTAGTGTGCCCAGAACAAAAGAACAGTGTTTCCTACACATACGGACCATATGTAGTCCAAATCTGCTTCTGAAACTGATACAAAGCACTGGTCCTCTAACATCCAATGCTTGTCAGTTAGGATGAGAAACGTGTGAGCTTCGTGAATGATGTAGTTCATTTGAGCTGAAAAGTGACTGCCCGTACCTGAAACGAAGTCTTTCTTGTAGGAAGACACAGAGCCTGGGATTTAACTCCATTTCTGAAGGGAAACACACAGCATAGTTCTCATCCATGGATCACACTCTGCTTTAGAGCAAGAAGCATGCTCTTGCTTTCTAGAGTCTTTAATGCAGCAGGAAACATGAGTGTGCTCAGAACAAAAGAGCGGTGTTTCCTACACATAAGGACCATATCTTGTTGATCTCTGCTTCTGAAACTGAAACAAATGAAAGGTCCTCTAACATCCAATGCTCGTCAGGTAAGATCCGAAAAGTGTGAGTTGGTGAAAGATGTAGTTCGTTTGACCTGTAAAGTAACTGCACTTACCTGAAACGAAGTCTTGCTTGTAGGACGACTCAGAGACTAGGATTTAACTCCATTTCTGAAGGGAAACAAACAGCATAGTTATCATCCATTGATCACACTCTGCTTAGAACAAGAAGCACGCTCTTGCTTTCTAGAGTCTCTAAGACATCAGAAACTTGAGTGTGCTGAGAACAAAAGAATGGTGTTTCCTACACATACGGACAATATCTAGTCCAACTCTGCTTCTGAAATTCATACAAAGTAAAGGTCCTCTAACATCCAATGTTTGCCAGTTAAGATGAGAAACGTGTGAGCTTCGTGAAAGATGTAGTTCGTTTGAGATGTAAAGTAACTGCCCTTACCTGAAACGAAGTCTTGTTTGTAGGAAGACTCAGGGCCTGGGATTTAACTCCATTTCTGAAGTGAAACACAGAGCAGAGTTCTCTTCCATTGATAACACTCTGCCTTAGAGCAAGAAGCACGCTCTAGCTTTCTAGACTCTCTAAAACAACAGGAAACATGAGTATGCTGAGAACCAAAGAAAGGTGTTTCCTAAACATACGGACCTTATCTAGTCCAACTCTGATTCTGAAACTGATCCAAAGCACTGGTCCTCTAACATCCAATGCTTGTCAGTTAAGATGAGAAACGTGTGAGCTTCGTGAACAATGATGTTCGTTTGAGCTGAAAAGTGACTGCCCTTACCTGAAATGAAGTCTTGCTTGTAGGAGGACACAGAGCCTGGGATTTAACACCATTTCTGAAGGGAAACAAACAGCATAGTTCTCATCCATGGATCACACTCTGATTTAGAGCGAGAAGCACGCTCTTGCTTTCTAGAGTCTCTAATACAGCAGGAAACCTGAGTGTGATCAGAACAAAAGAACGGTGTTACCTACACATACAGACCATATATAGTTCAACTCTGCTTCTGAAATTCATACAAAGCAAAGGTCCTCTAACATTCAATGCTTGTCAGTTAATATGAGAAACGTGTGACGTTCGTGAAAGATGTAGTTCGTTTGAGCTGTAAAGTAACTGCCCTTACCTGAAACAAAGTCTTCTTTGTAGGAAGACTCAGAGCCTGGGATTTAACTCCATTTCTGAAGGGAAACACGCAAACGAGTTCTCATCCATAGATCACATTCTGCTTTAGAGCAAGAAGCATGCTCTTGCTTTCTAGAGGCTCTAAGACAGCAGGAAGCGTGAGAGTGCTGAGAACTAAAGAACGGTGTTGCCTACACATACGGACCATATTTGGTCCAAATTTGCTTCTGAAACTGATATAAAGCACGAGTCCTCTAACATCCAATGCTTGTCAGTTAAGAGGAGAAACGTGTGAGTTTCGTGAACGATGTAGTTCGTTTGAGCTATAAAGAAACTGCCCTTACATGAAAGAAAGTCTTGCTTTTAGGAAGACTCAGAGCCTTGGATTTAACTCCATTTCTGAAGTGAAACACACAGCAGAGTTCTCATCCATTGATCATACTCTGCTTTAGAGCAAGAAGCACTCTCTTGCTTTATAGAGTCTCTAAGACAGCAGGAAATCTTAGTGTGCCCAGAACAAAAGAACAGTGTTTCCTACACATACGGACAATATGTAGTCCAAATCTGCTTCTGAAACTGATACAAAGCACTGGTCCTCTAACATCCAATGCTTGTCAGTTAGGATGAGAAACGTGTGAGCTTTGTGAATGATGTAGTTCATTTGAGCTGAAAAGTGACTGCCCTTACCTGAAACGAAGTCTTGCTTGTAGGAAGACACAGTGCCTGGGATTTAACTCCATTTCTGAAGGGAAACACACAGCATAGTTCTCATCCATGGATCACACTCTGCTTTAGAGCGAGAAGCATGCTCTTGCTTTCTAGAGTCTTTAATGCAGCAGGAAACATGAGTGTGCTCAGAACAAAGGAACGGTGTTTCCTACACATACGGACCATATCTTGTTCATCTCTGCTTCTGAAACTGAAACAAATGAAAGGTCCTCTAACATCCAATGCTCGTCAGGTAAGATCCGAAAAGTGTGAGCTTGGTGAAAGATGTAGTTCGTTTGACCTGTAAAGTAACTGCACTTACCTGAAACGAAGTCTTGCCTGTAGGACGACTCAGAGCCTGGGATTTAACTCCATTTCTGAAGTGAAACACACAGCAGTGTTCTCATCCACTGATCAATCTCTGGTTTAGAACAAGAAGCACGCTCTTGTTTTCTAGAGTCTCTAAGACAGCAGGAAACATGACTGTGCTGAGAACAAAAGAACGGTGTTTCCTACATATACGGACGATATGGAGTCCAACTCTGCTTCTGAAACTGATACAAAGCACTGGTCCTCTAACATCCAATGCTTGTCTGTTAAGATGAGAAACGTGTGAGGTTCGTGAACGATTTAGTTCCTTTGAGCTGAAAAGTGACTGCCCTTACCTGAAATGAAGTCTTGCTTGAAGGAAGACACAGAGCCTGAGATTTAACACCATTTCTGAAGGGAAACAAACAGCATAGTTATCATCCATTGATCACACTCTGCTTAGAACAAGAAGCACGCTCTTGCTTTCTAGAGTCTCTAAGACAGCAGGAAACTTGAGTGTGCTGAGAACAAAAGAATGGTGTTTCCTACACATACGGACAATATCTAGTCCAACTCTGCTTCTGAAATTCATACAAAGTAAAGGTCCTCTAACATCCAATATTTGCCAGTTAAGATGAGAAACATGTGAGCTTCGTGAAAGATGTAGTTCGTTTGAGATGTAAAGTAACTGCCCTTACCTGAAACGAAGTCTTGTTTGTAGGAAGACTCAGAGCCTGGGATTTAACTCCATTTCTGAAGTGAAACACAGAGCAGAGTTCTCATCCATTGATCACACTCTGCTTTAGAGCAAGAAGCACGCTCTAGCTTTCTAGACTCTCTAAAACAACAGGAAACGTGAGTGTGCTGAGAAGCAAAGAAAGGTGTTTCCTAAACATACGGACCTTTTCTAGTCCAACTCTGATTCTGAAACTGATCCAAAGCACTGGTCCTCTAACATCCAATGCTTGTCAGTTAAGATGAGATACGTGTGAGCTTCGTGAACAATGATGTTCGTTTGAGCTGAAAAGTGACTGCCCTTACCTGAAATGAAGTCTTGCTTGTAGGAAGACACAGAGCCTGGGATTTAACTCCATTTCTGAAGGGAAACACGCAAACGAGTTCTCATCCATAGATCACATTCTGCTTTAGCGCAAGAAGTACGCTCTTGCTTTCTAGAGGCTCTAAGACAGCAGGAAGCGTGAGTGTGCTGAGAACTAAAGAACGGTGTTGCCTACACATACGGACCATATGTGGTCCAAATTTGCTTCTGAAACTGATATAAAGCACGAGTCCTCTAACATCCAATGCTTGTCAGTTAAGAGGAGAAACGTGTGAGTTTCGTGAACGATGTAGTTCGTTTGAGCTATAAAGAAACTGCCCTTACATGAAAGAAAGTCTTGCTTTTAGGAAGACTCAGAGCCTTGGATTTAACTCCATTTCTGAAGTGAAACACACAGCAGAGTTCTCATCCATTGATCATACTCTGCTTTAGAGCAAGAAGCACTCTCTTGCTTTATAGAGTCTCTAAGACAGCAGGAAATCTTAGTGTGCCCAGAACAAAAGAACAGTGTTTCCTACACATACGGACCATATGTAGTCCAAATCTGCTTCTGAAACTGATACAAAGCACTGGTCCTCTAACATCCAATGCTTGTCAGTTAGGATGAGAAACGTGTGAGCTTCGTGAATGATGTAGTTCATTTGAGCTGAAAAGTGACTGCCCGTACCTGAAACGAAGTCTTGCTTGTAGGAAGACACAGAGCCTGGGATTTAACTCCATTTCTGAAGGGAAACACACAGCATAGTTCTCATCCATGGATCACACTCTGCTTTAGAGCAAGAAGCATGCTCTTGCTTTCTAGAGTCTTTAATGCAGCAGGAAACATGAGTGTGCTCAGAACAAAAGAACGGTGTTTCCTACACATACGGACCATATCTTGTTCATCTCTGCTTCTGAAACTGAAACAAATGAAAGGTCCTCTAACATCCAATGCTCGTCAAGTAAGATCTGAAAAGTGTGAGCTTGGTGAAAGATGTAGTTCGTTTGACCTGTAAAGTAACTGCACATACCTGAAACGAAGTCTTGCTTGTAGGAAGACTCAGAGCCTGGTATTTAACTCAATTTCCGAAGTGAAACACACAGCATAGTTCTCATTCATTGAAAACACTCTGCTTTAGAGCAAGAAGCACGCTCTTCCTTTCCAGAGTCTCTAAGACAGCAGTAAACGTGAGTGTGTTGAGAACAAATGAACCTTGATTCCTACACATAAGGACCATATCTAGTCCAACTCTGCTTCTGAAACTGATACAAAGCACTGGTCCTCTATCATCCAATGCTTGTCAGTTAAGATGAGAAACGTGTGAGCTTCGAGAACGATGTAGTTCCTTTGAGCTGAAAATTGACAGCCATTACCTGAAATGAAGTCTTCTTTGTAGGAAGACTCAGAGCCTGGGATTTAACTCCATTTCTGAAGGGAAACATGCAAACGAGTTCTCATCCATAGATCACATTCTGCTTTAGAGCAAGAAGCACGCTCTTGCTTTCTAGAGGCTCTAAGACAGCAGGAAGCGTGAGTGTGCTGAGAACTAAAGAACGGTGTTGCCTACACATACGGACCATATGTGGTCCAAATTTGCTTCTGAAACTGATATAAAGCATGAGTCCTCTAACATCCAATGCTTGTCAGTTAAGAGGAGAAACGTGTGAGTTTCGTGAACGATGTAGTTCGTTTGAGCTATAAAGAAACTGCCCTTACATGAAAGAAAGTCTTGCTTTTAGGAAGACTCAGAGCCTTGGATTTAACTCCATTTCTGAAGTGAAACACACAGCAGAGTTCTCATCCATTGATCATACTCTGCTTTAGAGCAAGAAGCACTCTCTTGCTTTATAGAGTCTCTAAGACAGCAGGAAATCTTAGTGTGCCCAGAACAAAAGAACAGTGTTTCCTACACATACGGACCATATGTAGTCCAAATCTGCTTCTGAAACTGATACAAAGCACTGGTCCTCTAACATCCAATGCTTGTCAGTTAGGATGAGAAACGTGTGAGCTTCGTGAATGATGTAGTTCATTTGAGCTGAAAAGTGACTGCCCGTACCTGAAACGAAGTCTTGCTTGTAGGAAGACACAGAGCCTGGGATTTAACTCCATTTCTGAAGGGAAACACACAGCATAGTTCTCATCCATGGATCACACACTGCTTTAGAGCAAGAAGCAGGCTCTTGCTTTCTAGAGTCTTTAATGCAGCAGGAAACATGAGTGTGCTCAGAACAAAAGAGCGGTGTTTCCTACACATAAGGACCATATCTTGTTGATCTCTGCTTCTGAAACTGAAACAAATGAAAGGTCCTCTAACATCCAATGCTCGTCAGGTAAGATCCGAAAAGTGTGAGCTTGGTGAAAGATGTAGTTCGTTTGACCTGTAAAGTAACTGCACTTACCTGAAACGAAGTCTTGCTTGTAGGACGACTCAGAGCCTGGGATTTAACTCCATTTCTGAAGTGAAACACACAGCAGTGTTCTCATCCACTGATCACACTCTGCTTTAGAACAAGAAGCACGCTCTTGTTTTCTAGAGTCTCTAAGACAGCAGGAAACGTGACTGTGCTAAGAACAAAAGAACGGTGTTTCCTACATATACGGACCATATGGAGTCCAACTGTGCTTCTGAAACTGATACAAAGCACTGGTCCTCTAACATCCAATGCTTGTCTGTTAAGATGAGAAACGTGTGAGGTTCGTGAACGATTTAGTTCCTTTGAGCTGAAAAGTGACTGCCCTTACCTGAAATGAAGTCTTGCTTGAAGGAAGACACAGAGCCTGGGATTTAACACCATTTCTGAAGGGAAACAAACAGCATAGTTATCATCCATTGATCACACTCTGCTTAGAACAAGAAGCACGCTCTTGCTTTCTAGAGTCTCTAAGACAGCAGGAAACTTGAGTGTGCTGAGAACAAAAGAATGGTCTTTCCTACACATACGGACAATATCTAGTCCAACTCTGCTTCTGAAATTCATACAAAGTAAAGGTCCTCTAACATCCAATGTTTGCCAGTTAAGATGAGAAACGTGTGAGCTTCGTGAAAGATGTAGTTCGTTTGAGATGTAAAGTAACTGCCCTTACCTGAAACGAAGTCTCGTTTGTAGGAAGACTCAGAGCCTGGGATTTAACTCCATTTCTGAAGTGAAACACAGAGCAGAGTTCTCATCCATTGATCACACTCTGCTTTAGAGCAAGAAGCACGCTCTAGCTTTCTAGACTCTCTAAAACAACAGGAAACGTGAGTGTGCTGAGAACCAAAGAAAGGCGTTTCCTAAACATATGGACCTTATCTAGTCCAACTCTGATTCTGAAACTGATCCAAAGCACTGGTCCTCTAACATCCAATGCTTGTCAGTTAAGATGAGATACGTGTGAGCTTCGTGAACAATGATGTTCGTTTGAGCTGAAAAGTGACTGCCCTTACCTGAAATGAAGTCTTGCTTGTAGGAAGACACAGAGCCTGGGATTTAACACCATTTCTGAAGGGAAACAAACAGCATAGTTCTCATCCATGGATCACACTCTGATTTAGAGCGAGAAGCACGCTCTTGCTTTCTAGAGTCTCTAATACAGCAGGAAACCTGAGTGTGATCAGAACAAAAGAACGGTGTTACCTACACATACGGACCATATATAGTTCAACTCTGCTTCTGAAATTCATACAAAGCAAAGGTCCTCTAACATTCAATGCTTGTCAGTTAATATGAGAAACGTGTGACGTTCGTGAAAGATGTAGTTCGTTTGAGCTTTAAAGTAACTGCCCTTACCTGAAACAAAGTCTTCTTTGTAGGAAGACTCAGAGCCTGGGATTTAACTCCATTTCTGAAGGGAAACACGCAAACGAGTTCTCATCCATAGATCACATTCTGCTTTAGAGCAAGAAGCACACTCTTGCTTTCTAGAGGCTCTAAGACAGCAGGAAGCGTGAGTGTGCTGAGAACTAAAGAACGGTGTTGCCTACACATACGGACCATATGTGGTCCAAATTTGCTTCTGAAACTGATATAAAGCACGAGTCCTCTAACATCCAATGCTTGTCAGTTAAGAGGAGAAACGTGTGAGTTTCGTGAACGATGTAGTTCGTTTGAGCTATAAAGAAACTGCCCTTACATGAAAGAAAGTCTTGCTTTTAGGAAGACTCAGAGCCTTGGATTTAACTCCATTTCTGAAGTGAAACACACAGCAGAGTTCTCATCCATTGATCATACTCTGCTTTAGAGCAAGAAGCACTCTCTTGCTTTATAGAGTCTCTAAGACAGCAGGAAATCTTAGTGTGCCCAGAACAAAAGAACAGTGTTTCCTACACATACGGACCATATGTAGTCCAAATCTGCTTCTGAAACTGATACAAAGCAGTGGTCTTCTAACATCCAATGCTTGTCAGTTAGGATGAGAAACGTGTGAGCTTCGTGAATGATGTAGTTCATTTGAGCTGAAAAGTGACTGCCCGTACCTGAAACGAAGTCTACCTTGTAGGAAGACACAGAGCCTGGGATTTAACTCCATTTCTGAAGGGAAACACACAGCATAGTTCTCATCCATGGATCACACTCTGCTTTAGAGCAAGAAGCATGCTCTTGCTTTCTAGAGTCTTTAATGCAGCAGGAAACATGAGTGTGATCAGAACAAAAGAGCGGTGTTTCCTACACATAAGGACCATATCTTGTTGATCTCTGCTTCTGAAACTGAAACAAATGAAAGGTCCTCTAACATCCAATGCTCGTCAGGTAAGATCCGAAAAGTGTGAGCTTGGTGAAAGATGTAGTTCGTTTGACCTGTAAAGTAACTGCACTTACCTGAAACGAAGTCTTGCTTGTAGGACGACTCAGAGCCTGGGATTTAACTCCATTTCTGAAGTGAAACACACAGCAGTGTTCTCATCCACTGATCACACTCTGCTTTAGAACAAGAAGCACGCTCTTGTTTTCTAGAGTCTCTAAGACAGCAGGAAACGTGACTGTGCTAAGAACAAAAGAACGGTGTTTCCTACATATACGGACCATATGGAGTCCAACTCTGCTTCTGAAACTGATACAAAGCACTGGTCCTCTAACATCCAATGCTTGTCTGTTAAGATGAGAAACGTGTGAGGTTCGTGAACGATTTAGTTCCTTTGAGCTGAAAAGTGACTGCCCTTACCTGAAATGAAGTCTTGCTTGAAGGAAGACACAGAGCCTGGGATTTAACACCATTTCTGAAGGGAAACAAACAGCATAGTTATCATCCATTGATCACACTCTGCTTAGAACAAGAAGCACGCTCTTGCTTTCTAGAGTCTCTAAGACAGCAGGAAACTTGAGTGTGCTGAGAACAAAAGAATGGTGTTTCCTACACATACGGACAATATCTAGTCCAACTCTGCTTCTGAAATTCATACAAAGTAAAGGTCCTCTAACATCCAATGTTTGCCAGTTAAGATGAGAAACGTGTGAGCTTCGTGAAAGATGTAGTTCGTTTGAGATGTAAAGTAACTGCCCTTACCTGAAACGAAGTCTTGTTTGTAGGAAGACTCAGAGCCTGGGATTTAACTCCATTTCTGAAGTGAAACACAGAGCAGAGTTCTCATCCATTGATCACACTCTGCTTTAGAGCAAGAAGCCCGCTCTAGCTTTCTAGACTCTCTAAAACAACAGGAAACATGAGTGTGCTGAGAACCAAAGAAAGGTGTTTCCTAAACATACGGACCTTATCTAGTCCAACTCTGATTCTGAAACTGATCCAAAGCACTGGTCCTCTAACATCCAATGCTTGTCAGTTAAGATGAGAAACGTGTGAGCTTCGTGAACAATGATGTTCGTTTGAGCTGAAAAGTGACTGCCCTTACCTGAAATGAAGTCTTGCTTGTAGGAGGACACAGAGCCTGGGATTTAACACCATTTCTGAAGGGAAACAAACAGCATAGTTCTCATCCATGGATCACACTCTGATTTAGAGCGAGAAGCACGCTCTTGCTTTCTAGAGTCTCTAATACAGCAGGAAACCTGAGTGTGATCAGAACAAAAGAACGGTGTTACCTACACATACGGACCATATATAGTTCAACTCTGCTTCTGAAATTCATACAAAGCAAAGGTCCTCTAACATTCAATGCTTGTCAGTTAATATGAGAAACGTGTGACGTTCGTGAAAGATGTAGTTCGTTTGAGCTGTAAAGTAACTGCCCTTACCTGAAACAAAGTCTTCTTTGTAGGAAGACTCAGAGCCTGGGATTTAACTCCATTTCTGAAGGGAAACACGCAAACGAGTTCTCATCCATAGATCACATTCTGCTTTAGAGCAAGAAGCACGCTCTTGCTTTCTAGAGGCTCTAAGACAGCAGGAAGCGTGAGTGTGCTGAGAACTAAAGAACGGTGTTGCCTACACATACGGACCATATGTGGTCCAAATTTGCTTCTGAAACTGATATAAAGCACGAGTCCTCTAACATCCAATGCTTGTCAGTTAAGAGGAGAAACGTGTGAGTTTCGTGAACGATGTAGTTCGTTTGAGCTATAAAGAAACTGCCCTTACATGAAAGAAAGTCTTGCTTTTAGGAAGACTCAGAGCCTTGGATTTAACTCCATTTCTGAAGTGAAACACACAGCAGAGTTCTCATCCATTGATCATACTCTGCTTTAGAGCAAGAAGCACTCTCTTGCTTTATAGAGTCTCTAAGACAGCAGGAAATCTTAGTGTGCCCAGAACAAAAGAACAGTGTTTCCTACACATACGGACCATATGTAGTCCAAATCTGCTTCTGAAACTGATACAAAGCACTGGTCCTCTAACATCCAATGCTTGTCAGTTAGGATGAGAAACGTGTGAGCTTCGTGAATGATGTAGTTCATTTGAGCTGAAAAGTGACTGCCCGTACCTGAAACGAAGTCTTGCTTGTAGGAAGACACAGAGCCTGGGATTTAACTCCATTTCTGAAGGGAAACACACAGCATAGTTCTCATCCATGGATCACACTCTGCTTTAGAGCAAGAAGCATGCTCTTGCTTTCTAGAGTCTTTAATGCAGCAGGAAACATGAGTGTGCTCAGAACAAAAGAGCGGTGTTTCCTACACATACGGACCATATCTTGTTCTTCTATGCTTCTGAAACTGAAACAAATGAAAGGTCCTCTAACATCCAATGCTCGTCAAGTAAGATCTGAAAAGTGTGAGCTTGGTGAAAGATGTAGTTCGTTTGACCTGTAAAGTAACTGCACGTACCTGAAACGAAGTCTTGCTTGTAGGAAGACTCAGAGCCTGGTATTTAACTCAATTTCCGAAGTGAAACACACAGCATAGTTCTCATTCATTGAAAACACTCTGCTTTAGAGCAAGAAGCACGCTCTTCCTTTCCAGAGTCTCTAAGACAGCAGTAAACGTGAGTGTGTTGAGAACAAAAGAACCTTGATTCCTACACATAAGGACCATATCTAGTCCAACTCTGCTTCTGAAACTGATACAAAGCACTGGTCCTCTATCATCCAATGCTTGTCAGTTAAGATGAGAAACGTGTGAGCTTCGAGAACGATGTAGTTCCTTTGAGCTGAAAATTGACAGCCATTACCTGAAATGAAGTCTTCTTTGTAGGAAGACTCAGAGCCTGGGATTTAACTCCATTTCTGAAGGGAAACATGCAAACGAGTTCTCATCCATAGATCACATTCTGCTTTAGAGCAAGAAGCACGCTCTTGCTTTCTAGAGGCTCTAAGACAGCAGGAAGCGTGAGTGTGCTGAGAACTAAAGAACGGTGTTGCCTACACATACGGACCATATGTGGTCCAAATTTGCTTCTGAAACTGATATAAAGCATGAGTCCTCTAACATCCAATGCTTGTCAGTTAAGAGGAGAAACGTGTGAGTTTCGTGAACGATGTAGTTCGTTTGAGCTATAAAGAAACTGCCCTTACATGAAAGAAAGTCTTGCTTTTAGGAAGACTCAGAGCCTTGGATTTAACTCCATTTCTGAAGTGAAACACACAGCAGAGTTCTCATCCATTGATCATACTCTGCTTTAGAGCAAGAAGCACTCTCTTGCTTTATAGAGTCTCTAAGACAGCAGGAAATCTTAGTGTGCCCAGAACAAAAGAACAGTGTTTCCTACACATACGGACCATATGTAGTCCAAATCTGCTTCTGAAACTGATACAAAGCACTGGTCCTCTAACATCCAATGCTTGTCAGTTAGGATGAGAAACGTGTGAGCTTCGTGAATGATGTAGTTCATTTGAGCTGAAAAGTGACTGCCCGTACCTGAAACGAAGTCTACCTTGTAGGAAGACACAGAGCCTGGGATTTAACTCCATTTCTGAAGGGAAACACACAGCATAGTTCTCATCCATGGATCACACTCTGCTTTAGAGCAAGAAGCATGCTCTTGCTTTCTAGTGTCTTTAATGCAGCAGGAAACATGAGTGTGCTCAGAACAAAAGAGCGGTGTTTCCTACACATAAGGACCATATCTTGTTGATCTCTGCTTCTGAAACTGAAACAAATGAAAGGTCCTCTAACATCCAATGCTCGTCAGGTAAGATCCGAAAAGTGTGAGCTTGGTGAAAGATGTAGTTCGTTTGACCTGTAAAGTAACTGCACTTACCTGAAACGAAGTCTTGCTTGTAGGACGACTCAGAGCCTGGGATTTAACTCCATTTCTGAAGTGAAACACACAGCAGTGTTCTCATCCACTGATCACACTCTGCTTTAGAACAAGAAGCACGCTCTTGTTTTCTAGAGTCTCTAAGACAGCAGGAAACGTGACTGTGCTAAGAACAAAAGAACGGTGTTTCCTACATATACGGACCATATGGAGTTCAACTCTGCTTCTGAAACTGATACAAAGCACTGGTCCTCTAACATCCAATGCTTGTCTGTTAAGATGAGAAACGTGTGAGGTTCGTGAACGATTTAGTTCCTTTGAGCTGAAAAGTGACTGCCCTTACCTGAAATGAAGTCTTGCTTGAAGGAAGACACAGAGCCTGGGATTTAACACCATTTCTGAAGGGAAACAAACAGCATAGTTATCATCCATTGATCACACTCTGCTTAGAACAAGAAGCACGCTCTTGCTTTCTAGAGTCTCTAAGACAGCAGGAAACTTGAGTGTGCTGAGAACAAAAGAATGGTGTTTCCTACACATACGGACAATATCTAGTCCAACTCTGCTTCTGAAATTCATACAAAGTAAAGGTCCTCTAACATCCAATGTTTGCCAGTTAAGATGAGAAACGTGTGAGCTTCGTGAAAGATGTAGTTCGTTTGAGATGTAAAGTAACTGCCCTTTCCTGAAACGAAGTCTCGTTTGTAGGAAGACTCAGAGCCTGGGATTTAACTCCATTTCTGAAGTGAAACACAGAGCAGAGTTCTCATCCATTGATCACACTCTGCTTTAGAGCAAGAAGCACGCTCTAGCTTTCTAGACTCTCTAAAACAACAGGAAACGTGAGTGTGCTGAGAACCAAAGAAAGGCGTTTCCTAAACATACGGACCTTATCTAGTCCAACTCTGATTCTGAAACTGATCCAAAGCACTGGTCCTCTAACATCCAATGCTTGTCAGTTAAGATGAGATACGTGTGAGCTTCGTGAACAATGATGTTCGTTTGAGCTGAAAAGTGACTGCCCTTACCTGAAATGAAGTCTTGCTTGTAGGAAGACACAGAGCCTGGGATTTAACACCATTTCTGAAGGGAAACAAACAGCATAGTTCTCATCCATGGATCACACTCTGATTTAGAGCGAGAAGCACGCTCTTGCTTTCTAGAGTCTCTAATACAGCAGGAAACCTGAGTGTGATCAGAACAAAAGAACGGTGTTACCTACACATACGGACCATATATAGTTCAACTCTGCTTCTGAAATTCATACAAAGCAAAGGTCCTCTAACATTCAATGCTTGTCAGTTAATATGAGAAACGTGTGACGTTCGTGAAAGATGTAGTTCGTTTGAGCTTTAAAGTAACTGCCCTTACCTGAAACAAAGTCTTCTTTGTAGGAAGACTCAGAGCCTGGGATTTAACTCCATTTCTGAAGGGAAACACGCAAACGAGTTCTCATCCATAGATCACATTCTGCTTTAGAGCAAGAAGCACGCTCTTGCTTTCTAGAGGCTCTAAGACAGCAGGAAGCGTGAGTGTGCTGAGAACTAAAGAACGGTGTTGCCTACACATACGGACCATATGTGGTCCAAATTTGCTTCTGAAACTGATATAAAGCACGAGTCCTCTAACATCCAATGCTTGTCAGTTAAGAGGAGAAACGTGTGAGTTTCGTGAACGATGTAGTTCGTTTGAGCTATAAAGAAACTGCCCTTACATGAAAGAAAGTCTTGCTTTTAGGAAGACTCAGAGCCTTGGATTTAACTCCATTTCTGAAGTGAAACACACAGCAGAGTTCTCATCCATTGATCATACTCTGCTTTAGAGCAAGAAGCACTCTCTTGCTTTATAGAGTCTCTAAGACAGCAGGAAATCTTAGTGTGCCCAGAACAAAAGAACAGTGTTTCCTACACATACGGACCATATGTAGTCCAAATCTGCTTCTGAAACTGATACAAAGCAGTGGTCTTCTAACATCCAATGCTTGTCAGTTAGGATGAGAAACGTGTGAGCTTCGTGAATGATGTAGTTCATTTGAGCTGAAAAGTGACTGCCCGTACCTGAAACGAAGTCTACCTTGTAGGAAGACACAGAGCCTGGGATTTAACTCCATTTCTGAAGGGAAACACACAGCATAGTTCTCATCCATGGATCACACTCTGCTTTAGAGCAAGAAGCATGCTCTTGCTTTCTAGAGTCTTTAATGCAGCAGGAAACATGAGTGTGCTCAGAACAAAAGAGCGGTGTTTCCTACACATAAGGACCATATCTTGTTGATCTCTGCTTCTGAAACTGAAACAAATGAAAGGTCCTCTAACATCCAATGCTCGTCAGGTAAGATCCGAAAAGTGTGAGCTTGGTGAAAGATGTAGTTCGTTTGACCTGTAAAGTAACTGCACTTACCTGAAACGAAGTCTTGCTTGTAGGACGACTCAGAGCCTGGGATTTAACTCCATTTCTGAAGTGAAACACACAGCAGTGTTCTCATCCACTGATCACACTCTGCTTTAGAACAAGAAGCACGCTCTTGTTTTCTAGAGTCTCTAAGACAGCAGGAAACGTGACTGTGCTAAGAACAAAAGAACGGTGTTTCCTACATATACGGACCATATGGAGTCCAACTCTGCTTCTGAAACTGATACAAAGCACTGGTCCTCTAACATCCAATGCTTGTCTGTTAAGATGAGAAACGTGTGAGGTTCGTGAACGATTTAGTTCCTTTGAGCTGAAAAGTGACTGCCCTTACCTGAAATGAAGTCTTGCTTGAAGGAAGACACAGAGCCTGGGATTTAACACCATTTCTGAAGGGAAACAAACAGCATAGTTATCATCCATTGATCACACTCTGCTTAGAACAAGAAGCACGCTCTTGCTTTCTAGAGTCTCTAAGACAGCAGGAAACTTGAGTGTGCTGAGAACAAAAGAATGGTGTTTCCTACACATACGGACAATATCTAGTCCAACTCTGCTTCTGAAATTCATACAAAGTAAAGGTCCTCTAACATCCAATGTTTGCCAGTTAAGATGAGAAACGTGTGAGCTTCGTGAAAGATGTAGTTCGTTTGAGATGTAAAGTAACTGCCCTTACCTGAAACGAAGTCTTGTTTGTAGGAAGACTCAGAGCCTGGGATTTAACTCCATTTCTGAAGTGAAACACAGAGCAGAGTTCTCATCCATTGATCACACTCTGCTTTAGAGCAAGAAGCCCGCTCTAGCTTTCTAGACTCTCTAAAACAACAGGAAACATGAGTGTGCTGAGAACCAAAGAAAGGTGTTTCCTAAACATACGGACCTTATCTAGTCCAACTCTGATTCTGAAACTGATCCAAAGCACTGGTCCTCTAACATCCAATGCTTGTCAGTTAAGATGAGAAACGTGTGAGCTTCGTGAACAATGATGTTCGTTTGAGCTGAAAAGTGACTGCCCTTACCTGAAATGAAGTCTTGCTTGTAGGAAGACACAGAGCCTGGGATTTAACACCATTTCTGAAGGGAAACAAACAGCATAGTTCTCATCCATGGATCACACTCTGATTTAGAGCGAGAAGCACGCTCTTGCTTTCTAGAGTCTCTAATACAGCAGGAAACCTGAGTGTGATCAGAACAAAAGAACGGTGTTACCTACACATACGGACCATATATAGTTCAACTCTGCTTCTGAAATTCATACAAAGCAAAGGTCCTCTAACATTCAATGCTTGTCAGTTAATATGAGAAACGTGTGACGTTCGTGAAAGATGTAGTTCGTTTGAGCTGTAAAGTAACTGCCCTTACCTGAAACAAAGTCTTCTTTGTAGGAAGACTCAGAGCCTGGGATTTAACTCCATTTCTGAAGGGAAACACGCAAACGAGTTCTCATCCATAGATCACATTCTGCTTTAGAGCAAGAAGCACGCTCTTGCTTTCTAGAGGCTCTAAGACAGCAGGAAGCGTGAGTGTGCTGAGAACTAAAGAACGGTGTTGCCTACACATACGGACCATATGTGGTCCAAATTTGCTTCTGAAACTGATATAAAGCACGAGTCCTCTAACATCCAATGCTTGTCAGTTAAGAGGAGAAACGTGTGAGTTTCGTGAACGATGTAGTTCGTTTGAGCTATAAAGAAACTGCCCTTACATGAAAGAAAGTCTTGCTTTTAGGAAGACTCAGAGCCTTGGATTTAACTCCATTTCTGAAGTGAAACACACAGCAGAGTTCTCATCCATTGATCATACTCTGCTTTAGAGCAAGAAGCACTCTCTTGCTTTATAGAGTCTCTAAGACAGCAGGAAATCTTAGTGTGCCCAGAACAAAAGAACAGTGTTTCCTACACATACGGACCATATGTAGTCCAAATCTGCTTCTGAAACTGATACAAAGCACTGGTCCTCTAACATCCAATGCTTGTCAGTTAGGATGAGAAACGTGTGAGCTTCGTGAATGATGTAGTTCATTTGAGCTGAAAAGTGACTGCCCGTACCTGAAACGAAGTCTTGCTTGTAGGAAGACACAGAGCCTGGGATTTAACACCATTTCTGAAGGGAAACAAACAGCATAGTTCTCATCCATGGATCACACTCTGATTTAGAGCGAGAAGCACGCTCTTGCTTTCTAGAGTCTCTAATACAGCAGGAAACCTGAGTGTGATCAGAACAAAAGAACGGTGTTACCTACACATACGGACCATATATAGTTCAACTCTGCTTCTGAAATTCATACAAAGCAAAGGTCCTCTAACATTCAATGCTTGTCAGTTAATATGAGAAACGTGTGACGTTCGTGAAAGATGTAGTTCGTTTGAGCTTTAAAGTAACTGCCCTTACCTGAAACAAAGTCTTCTTTGTAGGAAGACTCAGAGCCTGGGATTTAACTCCATTTCTGAAGGGAAACACGCAAACGAGTTCTCATCCATAGATCACATTCTGCTTTAGAGCAAGAAGCACGCTCTTGCTTTCTAGAGGCTCTAAGACAGCAGGAAGCGTGAGTGTGCTGAGAACTAAAGAACGGTGTTGCCTACACATACGGACCATATGTGGTCCAAATTTGCTTCTGAAACTGATATAAAGCACGAGTCCTCTAACATCCAATGCTTGTCAGTTAAGAGGAGAAACGTGTGAGTTTCGTGAACGATGTAGTTCGTTTGAGCTATAAAGAAACTGCCCTTACATGAAAGAAAGTCTTGCTTTTAGGAAGACTCAGAGCCTTGGATTTAACTCCATTTCTGAAGTGAAACACACAGCAGAGTTCTCATCCATTGATCATACTCTGCTTTAGAGCAAGAAGCACTCTCTTGCTTTATAGAGTCTCTAAGACAGCAGGAAATCTTAGTGTGCCCAGAACAAAAGAACAGTGTTTCCTACACATACGGACCATATGTAGTCCAAATCTGCTTCTGAAACTGATACAAAGCAGTGGTCTTCTAACATCCAATGCTTGTCAGTTAGGATGAGAAACGTGTGAGCTTCGTGAATGATGTAGTTCATTTGAGCTGAAAAGTGACTGCCCGTACCTGAAACGAAGTCTACCTTGTAGGAAGACACAGAGCCTGGGATTTAACTCCATTTCTGAAGGGAAACACACAGCATAGTTCTCATCCATGGATCACACTCTGCTTTAGAGCAAGAAGCATGCTCTTGCTTTCTAGAGTCTTTAATGCAGCAGGAAACATGAGTGTGCTCAGAACAAAAGAGCGGTGTTTCCTACACATAAGGACCATATCTTGTTGATCTCTGCTTCTGAAACTGAAACAAATGAAAGGTCCTCTAACATCCAATGCTCGTCAGGTAAGATCCGAAAAGTGTGAGCTTGGTGAAAGATGTAGTTCGTTTGACCTGTAAAGTAACTGCACTTACCTGAAACGAAGTCTTGCTTGTAGGACGACTCAGAGCCTGGGATTTAACTCCATTTCTGAAGTGAAACACACAGCAGTGTTCTCATCCACTGATCACACTCTGCTTTAGAACAAGAAGCACGCTCTTGTTTTCTAGAGTCTCTAAGACAGCAGGAAACGTGACTGTGCTAAGAACAAAAGAACGGTGTTTCCTACATATACGGACCATATGGAGTCCAACTCTGCTTCTGAAACTGATACAAAGCACTGGTCCTCTAACATCCAATGCTTGTCTGTTAAGATGAGAAACGTGTGAGGTTCGTGAACGATTTAGTTCCTTTGAGCTGAAAAGTGACTGCCCTTACCTGAAATGAAGTCTTGCTTGAAGGAAGACACAGAGCCTGGGATTTAACACCATTTCTGAAGGGAAACAAACAGCATAGTTATCATCCATTGATCACACTCTGCTTAGAACAAGAAGCACGCTCTTGCTTTCTAGAGTCTCTAAGACAGCAGGAAACTTGAGTGTGCTGAGAACAAAAGAATGGTGTTTCCTACACATACGGACAATATCTAGTCCAACTCTGCTTCTGAAATTCATACAAAGTAAAGGTCCTCTAACATCCAATGTTTGCCAATTAAGATGAGAAACGTGTGAGCTTCGTGAAAGATGTAGTTCGTTTGAGATGTAAAGTAACTGCCCTTACCTGAAACGAAGTCTTGTTTGTAGGAAGACTCAGAGCCTGGGATTTAACTCCATTTCTGAAGTGAAACACAGAGCAGAGTTCTCATCCATTGATCACACTCTGCTTTAGAGCAAGAAGCCCGCTCTAGCTTTCTAGACTCTCTAAAACAACAGGAAACATGAGTGTGCTGAGAACCAAAGAAAGGTGTTTCCTAAACATACGGACCTTATCTAGTCCAACTCTGATTCTGAAACTGATCCAAAGCACTGGTCCTCTAACATCCAATGCTTGTCAGTTAAGATGAGAAACGTGTGAGCTTCGTGAACAATGATGTTCGTTTGAGCTGAAAAGTGACTGCCCTTACCTGAAATGAAGTCTTGCTTGTAGGAAGACACAGAGCCTGGGATTTAACACCATTTCTGAAGGGAAACAAACAGCATAGTTCTCATCCATGGATCACACTCTGATTTAGAGCGAGAAGCACGCTCTTGCTTTCTAGAGTCTCTAATACAGCAGGAAACCTGAGTGTGATCAGAACAAAAGAACGGTGTTACCTACACATACGGACCATATATAGTTCAACTCTGCTTCTGAAATTCATACAAAGCAAAGGTCCTCTAACATTCAATGCTTGTCAGTTAATATGAGAAACGTGTGACGTTCGTGAAAGATGTAGTTCGTTTGAGCTGTAAAGTAACTGCCCTTACCTGAAACAAAGTCTTCTTTGTAGGAAGACTCAGAGCCTGGGATTTAACTCCATTTCTGAAGGGAAACACGCAAACGAGTTCTCATCCATAGATCACATTCTGCTTTAGAGCAAGAAGCACGCTCTTGCTTTCTAGAGGCTCTAAGACAGCAGGAAGCGTGAGTGTGCTGAGAACTAAAGAACGGTGTTGCCTACACATACGGACCATATGTGGTCCAAATTTGCTTCTGAAACTGATATAAAGCACGAGTCCTCTAACATCCAATGCTTGTCAGTTAAGAGGAGAAACGTGTGAGTTTCGTGAACGATGTAGTTCGTTTGAGCTATAAAGAAACTGCCCTTACATGAAAGAAAGTCTTGCTTTTAGGAAGACTCAGAGCCTTGGATTTAACTCCATTTCTGAAGTGAAACACACAGCAGAGTTCTCATCCATTGATCATACTCTGCTTTAGAGCAAGAAGCACTCTCTTGCTTTATAGAGTCTCTAAGACAGCAGGAAATCTTAGTGTGCCCAGAACAAAAGAACAGTGTTTCCTACACATACGGACCATATGTAGTCCAAATCTGCTTCTGAAACTGATACAAAGCACTGGTCCTCTAACATCCAATGCTTGTCAGTTAGGATGAGAAACGTGTGAGCTTCGTGAATGATGTAGTTCATTTGAGCTGAAAAGTGACTGCCCGTACCTGAAACGAAGTCTTGCTTGTAGGAAGACACAGAGCCTGGGATTTAACTCCATTTCTGAAGGGAAACACACAGCATAGTTCTCATCCATGGATCACACTCTGCTTTAGAGCAAGAAGCATGCTCTTGCTTTCTAGAGTCTTTAATGCAGCAGGAAACATGAGTGTGCTCAGAACAAAAGAACGGTGTTTCCTACACATACGGACCATATCTTGTTCATCTATGCTTCTGAAACTGAAACAAATGAAAGGTCCTCTAACATCCAATGCTCGTCAAGTAAGATCTGAAAAGTGTGAGCTTGGTGAAAGATGTAGTTCGTTTGACCTGTAAAGTAACTGCACGTACCTGAAACGAAGTCTTGCTTGTAGGAAGACTCAGAGCCTGGTATTTAACTCAATTTCCGAAGTGAAACACACAGCATAGTTCTCATTCATTGAAAACACTCTGCTTTAGAGCAAGAAGCACGCTCTTCCTTTCCAGAGTCTCTAAGACAGCAGTAAACGTGAGTGTGTTGAGAACAAAAGAACCTTGATTCCTACACATAAGGACCATATCTAGTCCAACTCTGCTTCTGAAACTGATACAAAGCACTGGTCCTCTATCATCCAATGCTTGTCAGTTAAGATGAGAAACGTGTGAGCTTCGAGAACGATTAGTTCCTTTGAGCTGAAAATTGACAGCCATTACCTGAAATGAAGTCTTCTTTGTAGGAAGACTCAGAGCCTGGGATTTAACTCCATTTCTGAAGGGAAACATGCAAACGAGTTCTCATCCATAGATCACATTCTGCTTTAGAGCAAGAAGCACGCTCTTGCTTTCTAGAGGCTCTAAGACAGCAGGAAGCGTGAGTGTGCTGAGAACTAAAGAACGGTGTTGCCTACACATACGGACCATATGTGGTCCAAATTTGCTTCTGAAACTGATATAAAGCATGAGTCCTCTAACATCCAATGCTTGTCAGTTAAGAGGAGAAACGTGTGAGTTTCGTGAACGATGTAGTTCGTTTGAGCTATAAAGAAACTGCCCTTACATGAAAGAAAGTCTTGCTTTTAGGAAGACTCAGAGCCTTGGATTTAACTCCATTTCTGAAGTGAAACACACAGCAGAGTTCTCATCCATTGATCATACTCTGCTTTAGAGCAAGAAGCACTCTCTTGCTTTATAGAGTCTCTAAGACAGCAGGAAATCTTAGTGTGCCCAGAACAAAAGAACAGTGTTTCCTACACATACGGACCATATGTAGTCCAAATCTGCTTCTGAAACTGATACAAAGCACTGGTCCTCTAACATCCAATGCTTGTCAGTTAGGATGAGAAACGTGTGAGCTTCGTGAATGATGTAGTTCATTTGAGCTGAAAAGTGACTGCCCGTACCTGAAACGAAGTCTTGCTTGTAGGAAGACACAGAGCCTGGGATTTAACTCCATTTCTGAAGGGAAACACACAGCATAGTTCTCATCCATGGATCACACTCTGCTTTAGAGCAAGAAGCATGCTCTTGCTTTCTAGAGTCTTTAATGCAGCAGGAAACATGAGTGTGCTCAGAACAAAAGAGCGGTGTTTCCTACACATAAGGACCATATCTTGTTGATCTCTGCTTCTGAAACTGAAACAAATGAAAGGTCCTCTAACATCCAATGCTCGTCAGGTAAGATCCGAAAAGTGTGAGCTTGGTGAAAGATGTAGTTCGTTTGACCTGTAAAGTAACTGCACTTACCTGAAACGAAGTCTTGCTTGTAGGACGACTCAGAGCCTGGGATTTAACTCCATTTCTGAAGTGAAACACACAGCAGTGTTCTCATCCACTGATCACACTCTGCTTTAGAACAAGAAGCACGCTCTTGTTTTCTAGAGTCTCTAAGACAGCAGGAAACGTGACTGTGCTAAGAACAAAAGAACGGTGTTTCCTACATATACGGACCATATGGAGTCCAACTCTGCTTCTGAAACTGATACAAAGCACTGGTCCTCTAACATCCAATGCTTGTCTGTTAAGATGAGAAACGTGTGAGGTTCGTGAACGATTTAGTTCCTTTGAGCTGAAAAGTGACTGCCCTTACCTGAAATGAAGTCTTGCTTGAAGGAAGACACAGAGCCTGGGATTTAACACCATTTCTGAAGGGAAACAAACAGCATAGTTATCATCCATTGATCACACTCTGCTTAGAACAAGAAGCACGCTCTTGCTTTCTAGAGTCTCTAAGACAGCAGGAAACTTGAGTGTGCTGAGAACAAAAGAATGGTGTTTCCTACACATACGGACAATATCTAGTCCAACTCTGCTTCTGAAATTCATACAAAGTAAAGGTCCTCTAACATCCAATGTTTGCCAATTAAGATGAGAAACGTGTGAGCTTCGTGAAAGATGTAGTTCGTTTGAGATGTAAAGTAACTGCCCTTACCTGAAACGAAGTCTTGTTTGTAGGAAGACTCAGAGCCTGGGATTTAACTCCATTTCTGAAGTGAAACACAGAGCAGAGTTCTCATCCATTGATCACACTCTGCTTTAGAGCAAGAAGCCCGCTCTAGCTTTCTAGACTCTCTAAAACAACAGGAAACATGAGTGTGCTGAGAACCAAAGAAAGGTGTTTCCTAAACATACGGACCTTATCTAGTCCAACTCTGATTCTGAAACTGATCCAAAGCACTGGTCCTCTAACATCCAATGCTTGTCAGTTAAGATGAGATACGTGTGAGCTTCGTGAACAATGATGTTCGTTTGAGCTGAAAAGTGACTGCCCTTACCTGAAATGAAGTCTTGCTTGTAGGAAGACACAGAGCCTGGGATTTAACACCATTTCTGAAGGGAAACAAACAGCATAGTTCTCATCCATGGATCACACTCTGATTTAGAGCGAGAAGCACGCTCTTGCTTTCTAGAGTCTCTAATACAGCAGGAAACCTGAGTGTGATCAGAACAAAAGAACGGTGTTACCTACACATACGGACCATATATAGTTCAACTCTGCTTCTGAAATTCATACAAAGCAAAGGTCCTCTAACATTCAATGCTTGTCAGTTAATATGAGAAACGTGTGACGTTCGTGAAAGATGTAGTTCGTTTGAGCTGTAAAGTAACTGCCCTTACCTGAAACAAAGTCTTCTTTGTAGGAAGACTCAGAGCCTGGGATTTAACTCCATTTCTGAAGGGAAACACGCAAACGAGTTCTCATCCATAGATCACATTCTGCTTTAGAGCAAGAAGCACGCTCTTGCTTTCTAGAGGCTCTAAGACAGCAGGAAGCGTGAGTGTGCTGAGAACTAAAGAACGGTGTTGCCTACACATACGGACCATATGTGGTCCAAATTTGCTTCTGAAACTGATATAAAGCACGAGTCCTCTAACATCCAATGCTTGTCAGTTAAGAGGAGAAACGTGTGAGTTTCGTGAACGATGTAGTTCGTTTGAGCTATAAAGAAACTGCCCTTACATGAAAGAAAGTCTTGCTTTTAGGAAGACTCAGAGCCTTGGATTTAACTCCATTTCTGAAGTGAAACACACAGCAGAGTTCTCATCCATTGATCATACTCTGCTTTAGAGCAAGAAGCACTCTCTTGCTTTATAGAGTCTCTAAGACAGCAGGAAATCTTAGTGTGCCCAGAACAAAAGAACAGTGTTTCCTACACATACGGACCATATGTAGTCCAAATCTGCTTCTGAAACTGATACAAAGCACTGGTCCTCTAACATCCAATGCTTGTCAGTTAGGATGAGAAACGTGTGAGCTTCGTGAATGATGTAGTTCATTTGAGCTGAAAAGTGACTGCCCGTACCTGAAACGAAGTCTTGCTTGTAGGAAGACACAGAGCCTGGGATTTAACTCCATTTCTGAAGGGAAACACACAGCATAGTTCTCATCCATGGATCACACTCTGCTTTAGAGCAAGAAGCATGCTCTTGCTTTCTAGAGTCTTTAATGCAGCAGGAAACATGAGTGTGCTCAGAACAAAAGAACGGTGTTTCCTACACATACGGACCATATCTTGTTCATCTATGCTTCTGAAACTGAAACAAATGAAAGGTCCTCTAACATCCAATGCTCGTCAAGTAAGATCTGAAAAGTGTGAGCTTGGTGAAAGATGTAGTTCGTTTGACCTGTAAAGTAACTGCACGTACCTGAAACGAAGTCTTGCTTGTAGGAAGACTCAGAGCCTGGTATTTAACTCAATTTCCGAAGTGAAACACACAGCATAGTTCTCATTCATTGAAAACACTCTGCTTTAGAGCAAGAAGCACGCTCTTGTTTTCTAGAGTCTCTAAGACAGCAGGAAACGTGACTGTGCTAAGAACAAAAGAACGGTGTTTCCTACATATACGGACCATATGGAGTCCAACTCTGCTTCTGAAACTGATACAAAGCACTGGTCCTCTAACATCCAATGCTTGTCTGTTAAGATGAGAAACGTGTGAGGTTCGTGAACGATTTAGTTCCTTTGAGCTGAAAAGTGACTGCCCTTACCTGAAATGAAGTCTTGCTTGAAGGAAGACACAGAGCCTGGGATTTAACACCATTTCTGAAGGGAAACAAACAGCATAGTTATCATCCATTGATCACACTCTGCTTAGAACAAGAAGCACGCTCTTGCTTTCTAGAGTCTCTAAGACAGCAGGAAACTTGAGTGTGCTGAGAACAAAAGAATGGTGTTTCCTACACATACGGACAATATCTAGTCCAACTCTGCTTCTGAAATTCATACAAAGTAAAGGTCCTCTAACATCCAATGTTTGCCAATTAAGATGAGAAACGTGTGAGCTTCGTGAAAGATGTAGTTCGTTTGAGATGTAAAGTAACTGCCCTTACCTGAAACGAAGTCTTGTTTGTAGGAAGACTCAGAGCCTGGGATTTAACTCCATTTCTGAAGTGAAACACAGAGCAGAGTTCTCATCCATTGATCACACTCTGCTTTAGAGCAAGAAGCCCGCTCTAGCTTTCTAGACTCTCTAAAACAACAGGAAACATGAGTGTGCTGAGAACCAAAGAAAGGTGTTTCCTAAACATACGGACCTTATCTAGTCCAACTCTGATTCTGAAACTGATCCAAAGCACTGGTCCTCTAACATCCAATGCTTGTCAGTTAAGATGAGATACGTGTGAGCTTCGTGAACAATGATGTTCGTTTGAGCTGAAAAGTGACTGCCCTTACCTGAAATGAAGTCTTGCTTGTAGGAAGACACAGAGCCTGGGATTTAACACCATTTCTGAAGGGAAACAAACAGCATAGTTCTCATCCATGGATCACACTCTGATTTAGAGCGAGAAGCACGCTCTTGCTTTCTAGAGTCTCTAATACAGCAGGAAACCTGAGTGTGATCAGAACAAAAGAACGGTGTTACCTACACATACGGACCATATATAGTTCAACTCTGCTTCTGAAATTCATACAAAGCAAAGGTCCTCTAACATTCAATGCTTGTCAGTTAATATGAGAAACGTGTGACGTTCGTGAAAGATGTAGTTCGTTTGAGCTGTAAAGTAACTGCCCTTACCTGAAACAAAGTCTTCTTTGTAGGAAGACTCAGAGCCTGGGATTTAACTCCATTTCTGAAGGGAAACACGCAAACGAGTTCTCATCCATAGATCACATTCTGCTTTAGAGCAAGAAGCACGCTCTTGCTTTCTAGAGGCTCTAAGACAGCAGGAAGCGTGAGTGTGCTGAGAACTAAAGAACGGTGTTGCCTACACATACGGACCATATGTGGTCCAAATTTGCTTCTGAAACTGATATAAAGCACGAGTCCTCTAACATCCAATGCTTGTCAGTTAAGAGGAGAAACGTGTGAGTTTCGTGAACGATGTAGTTCGTTTGAGCTATAAAGAAACTGCCCTTACATGAAAGAAAGTCTTGCTTTTAGGAAGACTCAGAGCCTTGGATTTAACTCCATTTCTGAAGTGAAACACACAGCAGAGTTCTCATCCATTGATCATACTCTGCTTTAGAGCAAGAAGCACTCTCTTGCTTTATAGAGTCTCTAAGACAGCAGGAAATCTTAGTGTGCCCAGAACAAAAGAACAGTGTTTCCTACACATACGGACCATATGTAGTCCAAATCTGCTTCTGAAACTGATACAAAGCACTGGTCCTCTAACATCCAATGCTTGTCAGTTAGGATGAGAAACGTGTGAGCTTCGTGAATGATGTAGTTCATTTGAGCTGAAAAGTGACTGCCCGTACCTGAAACGAAGTCTTGCTTGTAGGAAGACACAGAGCCTGGGATTTAACTCCATTTCTGAAGGGAAACACACAGCATAGTTCTCATCCATGGATCACACTCTGCTTTAGAGCAAGAAGCATGCTCTTGCTTTCTAGAGTCTTTAATGCAGCAGGAAACATGAGTGTGCTCAGAACAAAAGAACGGTGTTTCCTACACATACGGACCATATCTTGTTCATCTATGCTTCTGAAACTGAAACAAATGAAAGGTCCTCTAACATCCAATGCTCGTCAAGTAAGATCTGAAAAGTGTGAGCTTGGTGAAAGATGTAGTTCGTTTGACCTGTAAAGTAACTGCACGTACCTGAAACGAAGTCTTGCTTGTAGGAAGACTCAGAGCCTGGTATTTAACTCAATTTCCGAAGTGAAACACACAGCATAGTTCTCATTCATTGAAAACACTCTGCTTTAGAGCAAGAAGCACGCTCTTCCTTTCCAGAGTCTCTAAGACAGCAGTAAACGTGAGTGTGTTGAGAACAAAAGAACCTTGATTCCTACACATAAGGACCATATCTAGTCCAACTCTGCTTCTGAAACTGATACAAAGCACTGGTCCTCTATCATCCAATGCTTGTCAGTTAAGATGAGAAACGTGTGAGCTTCGAGAACGATGTAGTTCCTTTGAGCTGAAAATTGACAGCCATTACCTGAAATGAAGTCTTCTTTGTAGGAAGACTCAGAGCCTGGGATTTAACTCCATTTCTGAAGGGAAACATGCAAACGAGTTCTCATCCATAGATCACATTCTGCTTTAGAGCAAGAAGCACGCTCTTGCTTTCTAGAGGCTCTAAGACAGCAGGAAGCGTGAGTGTGCTGAGAACTAAAGAACGGTGTTGCCTACACATACGGACCATATGTGGTCCAAATTTGCTTCTGAAACTGATATAAAGCATGAGTCCTCTAACATCCAATGCTTGTCAGTTAAGAGGAGAAACGTGTGAGTTTCGTGAACGATGTAGTTCGTTTGAGCTATAAAGAAACTGCCCTTACATGAAAGAAAGTCTTGCTTTTAGGAAGACTCAGAGCCTTGGATTTAACTCCATTTCTGAAGTGAAACACACAGCAGAGTTCTCATCCATTGATCATACTCTGCTTTAGAGCAAGAAGCACTCTCTTGCTTTATAGAGTCTCTAAGACAGCAGGAAATCTTAGTGTGCCCAGAACAAAAGAACAGTGTTTCCTACACATACGGACCATATGTAGTCCAAATCTGCTTCTGAAACTGATACAAAGCACTGGTCCTCTAACATCCAATGCTTGTCAGTTAGGATGAGAAACGTGTGAGCTTCGTGAATGATGTAGTTCATTTGAGCTGAAAAGTGACTGCCCGTACCTGAAACGAAGTCTTGCTTGTAGGAAGACACAGAGCCTGGGATTTAACTCCATTTCTGAAGGGAAACACACAGCATAGTTCTCATCCATGGATCACACTCTGCTTTAGAGCAAGAAGCATGCTCTTGCTTTCTAGAGTCTTTAATGCAGCAGGAAACATGAGTGTGCTCAGAACAAAAGAGCGGTGTTTCCTACACATAAGGACCATATCTTGTTGATCTCTGCTTCTGAAACTGAAACAAATGAAAGGTCCTCTAACATCCAATGCTCGTCAGGTAAGATCCGAAAAGTGTGAGCTTGGTGAAAGATGTAGTTCGTTTGACCTGTAAAGTAACTGCACTTACCTGAAACGAAGTCTTGCTTGTAGGACGACTCAGAGCCTGGGATTTAACTCCATTTCTGAAGTGAAACACACAGCAGTGTTCTCATCCACTGATCACACTCTGCTTTAGAGCAAGAAGCACGCTCTAGCTTTCTAGACTCTCTAAAACAACAGGAAACGTGAGTGTGCTGAGAACCAAAGAAAGGCGTTTCCTAAACATACGGACCTTATCTAGTCCAACTCTGATTCTGAAACTGATCCAAAGCACTGGTCCTCTAACATCCAATGCTTGTCAGTTAAGATGAGATACGTGTGAGCTTCGTGAACAATGATGTTCGTTTGAGCTGAAAAGTGACTGCCCTTACCTGAAATGAATTCTTGCTTGTAGGAAGACACAGAGCCTGGGATTTAACACCATTTCTGAAGGGAAACAAACAGCATAGTTCTCATCCATGGATCACACTCTGATTTAGAGCGAGAAGCACGCTCTTGCTTTCTAGAGTCTCTAATACAGCAGGAAACCTGAGTGTGATCAGAACAAAAGAACGGTGTTACCTACACATACCGACCATATATAGTTCAACTCTGCTTCTGAAATTCATACAAAGCAAAGGTCCTCTAACATTCAATGCTTGTCAGTTAATATGAGAAACGTGTGACGTTCGTGAAAGATGTAGTTCGTTTGAGCTGTAAAGTAACTGCCCTTACCTGAAACAAAGTCTTCTTTGTAGGAAGACTCAGAGCCTGGGATTTAACTCCATTTCTGAAGGGAAACACGCAAACGAGTTCTCATCCATAGATCACATTCTGCTTTAGAGCAAGAAGCACGCTCTTGCTTTCTAGAGGCTCTAAGACAGCAGGAAGCGTGAGTGTGCTGAGAACTAAAGAACGGTGTTGCCTACACATACGGACCATATGTGGTCCAAATTTGCTTCTGAAACTGATATAAAGCACGAGTCCTCTAACATCCAATGCTTGTCAGTTAATATGAGAAACGTGTGACGTTCGTGAAAGATGTAGTTCGTTTGAGCTGTAAAGTAACTGCCCTTACCTGAAACAAAGTCTTCTTTGTAGGAAGACTCAGAGCCTGGGATTTAACTCCATTTCTGAAGGGAAACACGCAAACGAGTTCTCATCCATAGATCACATTCTGCTTTAGAGCAAGAAGCACGCTCTTGCTTTCTAGAGGCTCTAAGACAGCAGGAAGTGTGAGTGTGCTGAGAACTAAAGAACGGTGTTGCCTACACATACGGACCATATGTGGTCCAAATTTGCTTCTGAAACTGATATAAAGCACGAGTCCTCTACCATCCAATGCTTGTCAGTTAAGAGGAGAAACGTGTGAGCTTCGTGAACGATGTAGTTCGTTTGAGCTATAAAGAAACTGCCCTTACATGAAAGAAAGTCTTGCTTTTAGGAAGACTCAGAGCCTTGGATTTAACTCCATTTCTGAAGTGAAACACACAGCAGAGTTCTCATCCATTGATCATACTCTGCTTTAGAGCAAGAAGCACTCTCTTGCTTTATAGAGTCTCTAAGACAGCAGGAAATCTTAGTGTGCCCAGAACAAAAGAACAGTGTTTCCTACACATACGGACCATATGTAGTCCAAATCTGCTTCTGAAACTGATACAAAGCACTGGTCCTCTAACATCCAATGCTTGTCAGTTAGGATGAGAAACGTGTGAGCTTCGTGAATGATGTAGTTCATTTGAGCTGAAAAGTGACTGCCCGTACCTGAAACGAAGTCTTGCTTGTAGGAAGACACAGAGCCTGGGATTTAACTCCATTTCTGAAGGGAAACACACAGCATAGTTCTCATCCATGGATCACACTCTGCTTTAGAGCAAGAAGCATGCTCTTGCTTTCTAGAGTCTTTAATGCAGCAGGAAACATGAGTGTGCTCAGAACAAAAGAACGGTGTTTCCTACACATACGGACCATATCTTGTTCATCTCTGCTTCTGAAACTGAAACAAATGAAAGGTCCTCTAACATCCAATGCTCGTCAGGTAAGATCTGAAAAGTGTGAGCTTGGTGAAAGTTGTTCTTCGTTTGACCTGTAAAGTAAGGGCACATACCTGAAACGAAGTCTTGCTTGTAGGAAGACTCAGAGCCTGGTATTTAACTCCATTTCCGAAGTGAAACACACAGCATAGTTCTCATTCATTGAAAACACTCTGCTTTAGAGCAAGAAGCACGCTCTTGCTTTCCAGAGTCTCTAAGACAGCAATAAACGTGAGTGTGTTAAGAACAAAAGAACGTTGTTTCCTACACATAAGGACCATATCTAGTCCAACTCTGCTTCTGAAACTGATACAAAGCACTGGTCCTCTAACAGCCAATGCTTGTCAGTTAAGATGAGAAACCTTGAGCTTCATGAACGATGTATTTCTTTTGAGCTGAAAAGTGACTGCCCTTAGTTGAAACGAAGTCTTACTTGTAGTAAGACACAGAGACTGGGATTTAACTCCATTTCTGAAGTGAAACACACAGCAGAGTTCTCATCCATTGATCACACTCTGCTTTAGAACAAGAAGCACGCTCTTGCTTTCTAGAGTCTCTAAGACAGCAGGTAACGTGATTGTGCTGAGAACAAAAGAACGGTGTTTTCTACACATAAGGACCATATGTAGTCCAACTCTGCTTCTGAAACTAATACAAAGCACTGGTCCTCTAACATCCAATGCTTGTCTGTTAAGATGAGAAACGTGTGAGCTTCGTGAAAGATGAAGTTCGTTTGAGCTGAAAAGTGGCTGCCCTATCCTGAAACGAATTCTTGCTTGTAGGAAGACACAGCGCCTGGGATTTAACTCCATTTCTGAAGGGTAACACACATTGTAGTTCTCATCCATGGATCACACTCTGCTTTAGAGGGAGAAGCATGCTCTTGCTTTCTAGAGTCTGTAATGCAGCAGGAAACATGAGTGTGCTCAGAACAAATGAGCGGTGTTTCCTACACATACGGACAATATCTAGTCCAACTCTGCTTCTGAAATTCATACAAAGTAAAGGTCCTCTAACATCCAATGTTTGCCAGTTAAGATGAGAAACGTGTGAGCTTCGTGAAAGATGTAGTTCGTTTGAGATGTAAAGTAACTGCCCTTACCTGAAACGAAGTCTTGTTTGTAGGAAGACTCAGAGCCTGGGATTTAACTCCATTTCTGAAGTGAAACACAGAGCAGAGTTCTCATCCATTGATCACACTCTGCTTTAGAGCAAGAAGCCCACTCTAGCTTTCTAGACTCTCTAAAACAACAGGAAACATGAGTGTGCTGAGAACCAAAGAAAGGTGTTTCCTAAACATACGGACCTTATCTAGTCCAACTCTGATTCTGAAACTGATCCAAAGCACTGGTCCTCTAACATCCAATGCTTGTCAGTTAAGATGAGAAACGTGTGAGCTTCGTGAACAATGATGTTCGTTTGAGCTGAAAAGTGACTGCCCTTACCTGAAATGAAGTCTTGCTTGTAGGAAGACACAGAGCCTGGGATTTAACACCATTTCTGAAGGGAAACAAACAGCATAGTTCTCATCCATGGATCACACTCTGATTTAGAGCGAGAAGCACGCTCTTGCTTTCTAGAGTCTCTAATACAGCAGGAAAGCTGAGTGTGATCAGAACAAAAGAACGGTGTTACCTACACATACGGACCATATATAGTTCAACTCTGCTTCTGAAATTCATACAAAGCAAAGGTCCTCTAACATTCAATGCTTGTCAGTTAATATGAGAAACGTGTGACGTTCGTGAAAGATGTAGTTCGTTTGAGCTGTAAAGTAACTGCCCTTACCTGAAACAAAGTCTTCTTTGTAGGAAGACTCAGAGCCTGGGATTTAACTCCATTTCTGAAGGGAAACACGCAAACGAGTTCTCAACCATAGATCACATTCTGCTTTAGAGCAAGAAGCACGCTCTTGCTTTCTAGAGGCTCTAAGACAGCAGGAAGCGTGAGTGTGCTGAGAACTAAAGAACGGTGTTGCCTACACATACGGACCATATGTGGTCCAAATTTGCTTCTGAAACTGATATAAAGCACGAGTCCTCTAACATCCAATGCTTGTCAGTTAATATGAGAAACGTGTGACGTTCGTGAATGATGTAGTTCGTTTGAGCTGTAAAGTAACTGCCCTTACCTGAAACAAAGTCTTCTTTGTAGGAAGACTCAGAGCCTGGGATTTAACTCCATTTCTGAAGGGAAACACGCAAACGAGTTCTCATCCATAGATCACATTCTGCTTTAGAGCAAGAAGCACGCTCTTGCTTTCTAGAGGCTCTAAGACAGCAGGAAGCGTGAGTGTGCTGAGAACTAAAGAACGGTGTTGCCTACACATACGGACCATATGTGGTCCAAATTTGCTTCTGAAACTGATATAAAGCACGAGTCCTCTACCATCCAATGCTTGTCAGTTAAGAGGAGAAACGTGTGAGTTTCGTGAACGATGTAGTTCGTTTGAGCTATAAAGTAACTGCCCTTACATGAAAGAAAGTCTTGCTTTTAGGAAGACTCAGAGCCTTGGATTTAACTCCATTTCTGAAGTGAAACACACAGCAGAGTTCTCATCCATTGATCATACTCTGCTTTAGAGCAAGAAGCACTCTCTTGCTTTATAGAGTCTCTAAGACAGCAGGAAATCTTAGTGTGCCCAGAACAAAAGAACAGTGTTTCCTACACATACGGACCATATGTAGTCCAAATCTGCTTCTGAAACTGATACAAAGCACTGGTCCTCTAACATCCAATGCTTGTCAGTTAGGATGAGAAACGTGTGAGCTTCGTGAATGATGTAGTTCATTTGAGCTGAAAAGTGACTGCCCGTACCTGAAACGAAGTCTTGCTTGTAGGAAGACACAGAGCCTGGGATTTAACTCCATTTCTGAAGGGAAACACACAGCATAGTTCTCATCCATGGATCACACTCTGCTTTAGAGCGAGAAGCATGCTCTTGCTTTCTAGAGTCTTTAATGCAGCAGGAAACATGAGTGTGCTCAGAACAAAAGAACGGTGTTTCCTACACATACGGACCATATCTTGTTCATCTCTGCTTCTGAAACTGAAACAAATGAAAGGTCCTCTAACATCCAATGCTCGTCAGGTGAGATCCGAAAAGTGTGAGCTTGGTGAAAGATGTAGTTCGTTTGACCTGTAAAGTAACTGCACTTACCTGAAACGAAGTCTTGCTTGTAGGACGACTCAGAGCCTGGGATTTAACTCCATTTCAGAAGTGAAACACACAGCAGTGTTGTCATCCACTGATCACACTCTGCTTTAGAACAAGAAGCACGCTCTTGTTTTCTAGAGTCTCTAAGACAGCAGGAAACGTGACTGTGCTGAGAACAAAAGAACGGTGTTTCCTACATATACGGACGATATGGAGTCCAACTCTGCTTCTGAAACTGATACAAAGCACTGGTCCTCTAACATCCAATGCTTGTCTGTTAAGATGAGAAACGTGTGAGGTTCGTGAACGATTTAGTTCCTTTGAGCTGAAAAGTGACTGCCCTTACCTGAAATGAAGTCTTGCTTGAAGGAAGACACCGAGCCTGGGATTTAACACCATTTCTGAAGGGAAACAAACAGCATAGTTATCATCCATTGATCACACTCTGCTTAGAACAAGAAGCACGCTCTTGCTTTCTAGAGTCTCTAAGACAGCAGGAAACTTGAATGTGCTGAGAACAAAAGAATGGTGTTTCCTACACATACGGACAATATCTAGTCCAACTCTGCTTCTGAAATTCATACAAAGTAAATGTCCTCTAACATCCAATGTTTGCCAGTTAAGATGAGAAACGTGTGAGCTTCGTGAAAGATGTAGTTCGTTTGAGATGTAAAGTAACTGCCCTTACCTGAAATGAAATCTTTTTTGTAGGAGGACTCAGAGCCTGGGATTTAACTCCATTTCTGAAGTGAAACACAGTGCAGAGTTCTCATCCATTGATCACACTCTGCTTTAGAGCAAGAAGCACGCTCTAGCTTTCTAGACTCTCTAAAACAACAGGAAACGTGAGTGTGCTGAGAACCAAAGAAAGGTGTTTCCTAAACATACGGACCTTATCTAGTCCAACTCTGATTCTGAAACTGATCCAAAGCACTGCTCCTCTAACATCCAATGCTTGTCAGTTAAGATGAGATACGTGTGAGCTTCGTGAACAATGATGTTCGTTTGAGCTGAAAAGTGACTGCCCTTACCTGAAATGAAGTCTTGCTTGTAGGAAGACACAGAGCCTGGGATTTAACACCATTTCTGAAGGGAAACAAACAGCATAGTTCTCATCCATGGATCACACTCTGATTTAGAGCGAGAAGCACGCTCTTGCTTTCTAGAGTCTCTAATACAGCAGGAAAGCTGAGTGTGATCAGAACAAAAGAACGGTGTTACCTACACATACGGACCATATATAGTTCAACTCTGCTTCTGAAATTCATACAAAGCAAAGGTCCTCTAACATTCAATGCTTGTCAGTTAATATGAGAAACGTGTGACGTTCGTGAAAGATGTAGTTCGTTTGAGCTGTAAAGTAACTGCCCTTACCTGAAACAAAGTCTTCTTTGTAGGAAGACTCAGAGCCTGGGATTTAACTCCATTTCTGAAGGGAAACACGCAAACGAGTTCTCATCCATAGATCACATTCTGCTTTAGAGCAAGAAGCACGCTCTTGCTTTCTAGAGGCTCTAAGACAGCAGGAAGCGTGAGTGTGCTGAGAACTAAAGAACGGTGTTGCCTACACATACGGACCATATGTGGTCCAAATTTGCTTCTGAAACTGATATAAAGCACGAGTCCTCTAACATCCAATGCTTGTCAGTTAAGAGGAGAAACGTGTGAGTTTCGTGAACGATGTAGTTCGTTTGAGCTATAAAGAAACTGCCCTTACATGAAAGAAAGTCTTGCTTTTAGGAAGACTCAGAGCCTTGGATTTAACTCCATTTCTGAAGTGAAACACACAGCAGAGTTCTCATCCATTGATCATACTCTGCTTTAGAGCAAGAAGCACTCTCTTGCTTTATAGAGTCTCTAAGACAGCAGGAAATCTTAGTGTGCCCAGAACAAAAGAACAGTGTTTCCTACACATACGGACCATATGTAGTCCAAATCTGCTTCTGAAACTGATACAAAGCACTGGTCCTCTAACATCCAATGCTTGTCAGTTAGGATGAGAAACGTGTGAGCTTCGTGAATGATGTAGTTCATTTGAGCTGAAAAGTGACTGCCTGTACCTGAAACGAAGTCTTGCTTGTAGGAAGACACAGAGCTTGGGATTTAACTCCATTTCTGAAGGGAAACACACAGCATAGTTCTCATCCATGGATCACACTCTGCTTTAGAGCAAGAAGCATGCTCTTGCTTTCTAGAGTCTTTAATGCAGCAGGAAACATGAGTGTGCTCAGAACAAAAGAACGGTGTTTCCTACACATGGACCACATCTTGTTCATCTCTGCTTCTGAAACTGAAACAAATGAAAGGTCCTCTAACATCCAATGCTCGTCAGGTAAGATCTGAAAAGTGTGAGCTTGGTGAAAGTTGTAGTTCGTTTGACCTGGAAAGTAAGGGCACATACCTGAAACGAAGTCTTGCTTGTAGGAAGACTCAGAGCCTGGTATTTAACTCCATTTCCGAAGTGAAACACACAGCATAGTTCTCATTCATTGAAAACACTCTGCTTTAGAGCAAGAAGCACACTCTTGCTTTCCAGAGTCTCTAAGACAGCAGTAAACGTGAGTGTGTTGAGAACAAAAGAACGTTGTTTCCTACACATAAGGACCATATCTAGTCCAACTCTGCTTCTGAAACTGATACAAAGCACTGGTCCTCTAACAGCCAATGCTTGTCAGTTAAGATGAGAAACGTTGAGCTTCATGAACGATGTATTTCTTTTGAGCTGAAAAGTGACTGTCCTTATTTGAAACGAAGTCTTACTTGTAGTAAGACACAGAGACTGGGATTTAACTCCATTTCTGAAGTGAAACACACAGCAGAGTTCTCATCCATTGATCACACTCTGCTTTAGAACAAGAAGCACGCTCTTGCTTTCTAGAGGCTCTAAGACAGCAGGTAACGTGACTGTGCTGAGAACAAAAGAACGGTGTTTCCTACACACACGGACCATATGTAGTCCAACTCTGCTTCTGAAACTAATACAAAGCACTGGTCCTCTAACATCCAATGCTTGTCTGTTAAGATGAGAAACGTGTGAGCTTCGTGAAAGATGAAGTTCTTTTGAGCTGTAAAGTAACTGCCCTTACATGAAAGAAAGTCTTGCTTTTAGGAAGACTCAGAGCCTGGGATTCAACTCCATTTCTGAAGTGAAACACACAGCAGAGTTCTCATCCATTGATCATACTCTGCTTTAGAGCAAGAAGCACTCTCTTGCTTTATAGAGTCTCTAAGACAGCAGGAAATCTTAGTGTGCCCAGAACAAAAGAACAGTGTTTCCTACACATACGGACCATATTTAGTCCATATCTGCTTCTGAAACTGATACAAAGCACTGGTCCTCTGACATCCAAAGCTTGTCAGTTAGGATGAGAAACGTGTGAGCTTCGTGAATGTTGTACTTCGTTTGAGCTGAAAAGTGACTGCCCTTACCTGAAACGAAGTCTTGCTTGTAGGAAGACACAGAGCCTGGGATTTAACTCCATTTCTGAAGTGAAACACACAGCATAGTTCTCATCGATGGATCACACTCTGCTTTAGAGTGGGAAGCACGCTGTTGCTTTCTAGAGTCTCTAATACAGCAGGAAACCTGAGTGTGCTCAGAACAAAAGAACGGTGTTTCCTACACATACGGACCATAACTTGTTGATCTCTGCTTCTGAAACTGAAACAAATGAAAGGTCCTCTAACATCCAATGCTAGTCAGGTATGATCCGAAACGTGTGAGCTTCATGAAAGATGTAGTTCGTTTGACCTGTAAAGTAACTGCACTTACCTGAAAGGAAGTCTTGCTTTTAGGAAGACTCAGAGCCTGGTATTTAACTCCATTTCTGAAGTGAAACACACAGCATAGTTCTCATCCATGTATCACACTCTGCTTTAGAGTGGGAAGCACGCTCTTGCTTCTAGAATCTCTAAGACAGCATGAAACGTGAGTGTGCTGAGAACAAAAGCACGGTGTTTCCTATATATACTGACCATATCTAGTCCAACTCTGCTTCTGAAACTGATACAAAGCACTGGTCCTCTAACATCCAATGCTTGTCTTTTAAGATGAGAAACGTGTGAGCTTCGTGAACGATGTAGTTCGTTTGAGCTGAAAAGTTACTGCCCTTACCTGAAATGAAGTCTTGCTTGTAGGAAGACACAGAGCCTGGGATTTAACACCATTTCTGAAGGGAAACAAAAAGCATAGTTCTCATCCATGGATCACACTCTGCTTTAGAGCGAGAAGCACGCTCTTGCTTTCTAGAGTCTCTAATACAGCAGGAAACCTGAGTGTGATGAGAATAAAAGAACGGCGTTTCCTAAACATACTGACCATATCTAGTTCAACTCTGCTTCTGAAATTCATACAAAACAATAGTCCTCTAACATCCAATGCTTGTCAGTTAAGATGAGAAACGTGTGAGCTTTGTGAACGATGTAGTTCGTTTGAGCAGAAAAGTGACTGCCCTTACCTTAAACGAAGTCTTGCTTGTAGGAAGACCCAGAGCCTGGGATTTAACTCCATTTCTGAAGGGAAACAAACAGCATAGTACTCATCCATTGATCACACTCTGCTTAGAACAAGAAGCACGCTCTTGCTTTCTAGAGTCTCTAAGACAGCAGGAAACGTGAGTGTGCTGAGAACAAAAGAATGGTGTTTCCTACACATACGGACCATATCTAGTCCAAATCTGCTTCTGAAATTCATACAAAGCAAAGGTCCTCTAACATCCAATGTTTGTCAGTTAAGATGAGAAACGTGTGAGTTTCGTGAAAGATGTAGTTCGTTTGAGCTATAAAGAAACTGCCCTTACATGAAAGAAAGTCTTACTTTAGGAAGACTCAGAGCATGGGATTTAACTCCATTTCTGAAGTGAAACACACAGCAGAGTTCTCATCCATTGATCATACTCTGCTTTAGAGCAAGAAGCACTCTCTTGCTTTATAGAGTCTCTAAGACAGCAGGAAATCTTAGTGTGCCCAGAACAAAAGAACAGTGTTTCCTACACATACGGACCATATGTAGTCCAAATCTGCTTCTGAAACTGATACAAAGCACTGGTCCTCTAACATCCAATGCTTGTCAGTTAGGATGAGAAACGTGTGAGCTTCGTGAATGATGTAGTTAGTTTTAGCTGAAAAGTGACTGCCCTTACCTGAAACGAAGTCTTGCTTGTAGGAAGACACACAGCCTGGGATTTAACTCCATTTCTGAAGGGTAACACACAGCATAGTTCTCATCCATGGATCACACTCTGATTTAGAGCGAGAAGCACGCTCTTGCTTTCTAGAGTCTTTAATACAGCAGGAAACATGAGTTTGTTCAGAACAAAAGAACGGTGTTTCCTACACATACAGACCATATCTTGTTCATTTCTCCTTCTGAAACTGAAACAAATGAAAGGTCCTCTAACATCAAATGCTCGTCAGGTATGATCTGAAACGTGTGAGCTTCGTGAAAGATGTAGATTGTTTGACCTGTAAAGTAACTGCTCTTACCTGAAAGGAAGTCTTGCTTGTAGGAAGACTCAGAGCCTGGTACTTAACTCCATTTCTGAAGTGAAACATACAGCATAGTTCTCTTGAATTGATCACACTCTGCTTTAGAGCAAGAAGCACGCTCTTGCTTTCTAGAGGCTCAAAGACAGCAGGGAGCGTGAGTGTGCTGAGAACAAAAGAACGGTGTTGCCTACACATACGGACCATATGTGGTCCAAATCTGCTTCTAAAACTGATATAAAGCACTGGTCCTCTAACATCCAATGCTTGTCAGTTAAGATGAGAAACGTGTGAGTTTCGTGAACGATGTAGTTCGTTTGAGCTATAAAGAAACTGCCCTTACATGAAAGAAAGTCTTGCTTTTAGGAAGACTCAGAGCCTTGGATTTAACTCCATTTCTGAAGTGAAACACACAGCAGAGTTCTCATCCATTGATCATACTCTGCTCTAGAGCAAGAAGCACTCTCTTGCTTTATAGATTCTCTAAGACAGCAGGAAATCTTAGTGTGCCCAGAACAAAAGAACAGTGTTTCCTACACATACGGACCATATGTAGTCCAAATCTGCTTCTGAAACTGATACAAAGCACTGGTCCTCTAACATCCAATGCTTGTCAGTTAGGATGAGAAACGTGTGAGCTTCGTGAATGATGTAGTTCATTTGAGCTGAAAAGTGACTGCCCTTACCTGAAACGAAGTCTTGCTTGTAGGAAGACACAGAGCCTGGGATTTAACTCCATTTCTGAAGGGAAACACACAGCATACTTCTCATCCATGGATCACACTCTGCTTTAGAGTGAGAAGCATGCTCTTGCTTTCTAGAGTCTTTAATGCAGCAGGAAACATGAGTGTGCTCAGAACAAAAGAACGTTGTTTCCTACACATACGGACCACATCTTTTTCATCTCTGCTTCTGAAACTGAAACAAATGAAAGGTCCTCTAACATCCAATGCTCGTGAGGTAAGATCTGAAAAGTGTGAGCTTGGTGAAAGTTGTAGTTCGTTTGACCTGTAAAGTAACTGCACATACCTGAAACGAATTCTTGCTTGTAGGAAGACTCAGAGCCTGGGATTTAACTCCATTTCCGAAGTGAAACACACAGCATAGTTCTCATTCATTGAAAACACTCTGCTTTAGAGCAAGAAGCACACTCTTGCTTTCCAGAGTCTCTAAGACAGCAGTAAACGTGAGTGTGTTGAGAACAAAAGAACGTTGTTTCCTACACATAAGGACCATATCTAGTCCAACTCTGCTTCTGAAACTGATACAAAGCACTGGTCCTCTAACAGCCAATGCTTGTCAGTTAAGATGAGAAACGTTGAGCTTCATGAACGATGTATTTCTTTTGAGCTGAAAAGTGACTGCCCTTATTTGAAACGAAGTCTTACTTGTAGTAAGACACAGAGACTGGGATTTAACTCCATTTCTGAAGTGAAACACACAGCAGAGTTCTCATCCATTGATCACACTCTGCTTTAGAACAAGAAGCACGCTCTTGCTTTCTAGAGTCTCTAAGACAGCAGGTAACGTGACTGTTCTGAGAAAAAAGAACGGTGTTTCCTACACACACGGACCATATGTAGTCCAACTCTGCTTCTGAAACTAATACAAAGCACTGGTCCTCTAACATCCAATGCTTGTCTGTTAAGATGAGAAACGTGTGAGCTTCGTGAAAGATGAAGTTCTTTTGAGCTGTAAAGTAACTGCCCTTACATGAAAGAAAGTCTTGCTTTTAGGAAGACTCAGAGCCTGGGATTCAACTCCATTTCTGAAGTGAAACACACAGCAGAGTTCTCATCCATTGATCATACTCTGCTTTAGAGCAAGAAGCACTCTCTTGCTTTATAGAGTCTCTAAGACAGCAGGAAATCTTAGTGTGCCCAGAACAAAAGAACAGTGTTTCCTACACATACGGACCATATTTAGTCCATATCTGCTTCTGAAACTGATACAAAGCACTGGTCCTCTGACATCCAAAGCTTGTCAGTTAGGATGAGAAACGTGTGAGCTTCGTGAATGTTGTACTTCGTTTGAGCTGAAAAGTGACTGCCCTTACCTGAAACGAAGTCTTGCTTGTAGGAAGACACAGAGCCTGGGATTTAACTCCATTTCTGAAGTGAAACACACAGCATAGTTCTCATCGATGGATCACACTCTGCTTTAGAGTGGGAAGCACGCTGTTGCTTTCTAGAGTCTCTAATACAGCAGGAAACCTGAGTGTGCTCAGAACAAAAGAACGGTGTTTCCTACACATACGGACCATAACTTGTTGATCTCTGCTTCTGAAACTGAAACAAATGAAAGGTCCTCTAACATCCAATGCTAGTCAGGTATGATCCGAAACGTGTGAGCTTCATGAAAGATGTAGTTCGTTTGACCTGTAAAGTAACTGCACTTACCTGAAAGGAAGTCTTGCTTTTAGGAAGACTCAGAGCCTGGTATTTAACTCCATTTCTGAAGTGAAACACACAGCATAGTTCTCATCCATGTATCACACTCTGCTTTAGAGTGGGAAGCACGCTCTTGCTTCTAGAATCTCTAAGACAGCATGAAACGTGAGTGTGCTGAGAACAAAAGCACGGTGTTTCCTATATATACTGACCATATCTAGTCCAACTCTGCTTCTGAAACTGATACAAAGCACTGGTCCTCTAACATCCAATGCTTGTCTTTTAAGATGAGAAACGTGTGAGCTTCGTGAACGATGTAGTTCGTTTGAGCTGAAAAGTTACTGCCCTTACCTGAAATGAAGTCTTGCTTGTAGGAAGACACAGAGCCTGGGATTTAACACCATTTCTGAAGGGAAACAAAAAGCATAGTTCTCATCCATGGATCACACTCTGCTTTAGAGCGAGAAGCACGCTCTTGCTTTCTAGAGTCTCTAATACAGCAGGAAACCTGAGTGTGATGAGAATAAAAGAACGGCGTTTCCTAAACATTCTGACCATATCTAGTTCAACTCTGCTTCTGAAATTCATACAAAACAATAGTCCTCTAACATCCAATGCTTGTCAGTTAAGATGAGAAACGTGTGAGCTTTGTGAACGATGTAGTTCGTTTGAGCAGAAAAGTGACTGCCCTTACCTTAAACGAAGTCTTGCTTGTAGGAAGACCCAGAGCCTGGGATTTAACTCCATTTCTGAAGGGAAACAAACAGCATAGTACTCATCCATTGATCACACTCTGCTTAGAACAAGAAGCACGCTCTTGCTTTCTAGAGTCTCTAAGACAGCAGGAAACGTGAGTGTGCTGAGAACAAAAGAATGGTGTTTCCTACACATACGGACCATATCTAGTCCAAATCTGCTTCTGAAATTCATACAAAGCAAAGGTCCTCTAACATCCAATGTTTGTCAGTTAAGATGAGAAACGTGTGAGTTTCGTGAAAGATGTAGTTCGTTTGAGCTATAAAGAAACTGCCCTTACATGAAAGAAAGTCTTACTTTAGGAAGACTCAGAGCATGGGATTTAACTCCATTTCTGAAGTGAAACACACAGCAGAGTTCTCATCCATTGATCATACTCTGCTTTAGAGCAAGAAGCACTCTCTTGCTTTATAGAGTCTCTAAGACAGCAGGAAATCTTAGTGTGCCCAGAACAAAAGAACAGTGTTTCCTACACATACGGACCATATGTAGTCCAAATCTGCTTCTGAAACTGATACAAAGCACTGGTCCTCTAACATCCAATGCTTGTCAGTTAGGATGAGAAACGTGTGAGCTTCGTGAATGATGTAGTTAGTTTTAGCTGAAAAGTGACTGCCCTTACCTGAAACGAAGTCTTGCTTGTAGGAAGACACACAGCCTGGGATTTAACTCCATTTCTGAAGGGTAACACACAGCATAGTTCTCATCCATGGATCACACTCTGATTTAGAGCGAGAAGCACGCTCTTGCTTTCTAGAGTCTTTAATACAGCAGGAAACATGAGTTTGTTCAGAACAAAAGAACGGTGTTTCCTACACATACAGACCATATCTTGTTCATTTCTCCTTCTGAAACTGAAACAAATGAAAGGTCCTCTAACATCAAATGCTCGTCAGGTATGATCTGAAACGTGTGAGCTTCGTGAAAGATGTAGATTGTTTGACCTGTAAAGTAACTGCTCTTACCTGAAAGGAAGTCTTGCTTGTAGGAAGACTCAGAGCCTGGTACTTAACTCCATTTCTGAAGTGAAACATACAGCATAGTTCTCTTGAATTGATCACACTCTGCTTTAGAGCAAGAAGCACGCTCTTGCTTTCTAGAGGCTCAAAGACAGCAGGGAGCGTGAGTGTGCTGAGAACAAAAGAACGGTGTTGCCTACACATACGGACCATATGTGGTCCAAATCTGCTTCTAAAACTGATATAAAGCACTGGTCCTCTAACATCCAATGCTTGTCAGTTAAGATGAGAAACGTGTGAGTTTCGTGAACGATGTAGTTCGTTTGAGCTATAAAGAAACTGCCCTTACATGAAAGAAAGTCTTGCTTTTAGGAAGACTCAGAGCCTTGGATTTAACTCCATTTCTGAAGTGAAACACACAGCAGAGTTCTCATCCATTGATCATACTCTGCTCTAGAGCAAGAAGCACTCTCTTGCTTTATAGATTCTCTAAGACAGCAGGAAATCTTAGTGTGCCCAGAACAAAAGAACAGTGTTTCCTACACATACGGACCATATGTAGTCCAAATCTGCTTCTGAAACTGATACAAAGCACTGGTCCTCTAACATCCAATGCTTGTCAGTTAGGATGAGAAACGTGTGAGCTTCGTGAATGATGTAGTTCATTTGAGCTGAAAAGTGACTGCCCTTACCTGAAACGAAGTCTTGCTTGTAGGAAGACACAGAGCCTGGGATTTAACTCCATTTCTGAAGGGAAACACACAGCATACTTCTCATCCATGGATCACACTCTGCTTTAGAGTGAGAAGCATGCTCTTGCTTTCTAGAGTCTTTAATGCAGCAGGAAACATGAGTGTGCTCAGAACAAAAGAACGTTGTTTCCTACACATACGGACCACATCTTTTTCATCTCTGCTTCTGAAACTGAAACAAATGAAAGGTCCTCTAACATCCAATGCTCGTGAGGTAAGATCTGAAAAGTGTGAGCTTGGTGAAAGTTGTAGTTCGTTTGACCTGTAAAGTAACTGCACATACCTGAAACGAATTCTTGCTTGTAGGAAGACTCAGAGCCTGGTATTTAACTCCATTTCCGAAGTGAAACACACAGCATAGTTCTCATTCATTGAAAACACTCTGCTTTAGAGCAAGAAGCACACTCTTGCTTTCCAGAGTCTCTAAGACAGCAGTAAACGTGAGTGTGTTGAGAACAAAAGAACGTTGTTTCCTACACATAAGGACCATATCTAGTCCAACTCTGCTTCTGAAACTGATACAAAGCACTGGTCCTCTAACAGCCAATGCTTGTCAGTTAAGATGAGAAACGTTGAGCTTCATGAACGATGTATTTCTTTTGAGCTGAAAAGTGACTGCCCTTATTTGAAACGAAGTCTTACTTGTAGTAAGACACAGAGACTGGGATTTAACTCCATTTCTGAAGTGAAACACACAGCAGAGTTCTCATCCATTGATCACACTCTGCTTTAGAACAAGAAGCACGCTCTTGCTTTCTAGAGTCTCTAAGACAGCAGGTAACGTGACTGTTCTGAGAAAAAAGAACGGTGTTTCCTACACATACGGACCATATGTAGTCCAACTCTGCTTCTGAAACTAATACAAAGCACTGGTCCTCTAACATCCAATGCTTGTCTGTTAAGATGAGAAACGTGTGAGCTTCGTGAAAGATGAAGTTCTTTTGAGCTGTAAAGTAACTGCCCTTACATGAAAGAAAGTCTTGCTTTTAGGAAGACTCAGAGCCTGGGATTCAACTCCATTTCTGAAGTGAAACACACAGCAGAGTTCTCATCCATTGATCATACTCTGCTTTAGAGCAAGAAGCACTCTCTTGCTTTATAGAGTCTCTAAGACAGCAGGAAATCTTAGTGTGCCCAGAACAAAAGAACAGTGTTTCCTACACATACGGACCATATTTAGTCCATATCTGCTTCTGAAACTGATACAAAGCACTGGTCCTCTGACATCCAAAGCTTGTCAGTTAGGATGAGAAACGTGTGAGCTTCGTGAATGTTGTACTTCGTTTGAGCTGAAAAGTGACTGCCCTTACCTGAAACGAAGTCTTGCTTGTAGGAAGACACAGAGCCTGGGATTTAACTCCATTTCTGAAGTGAAACACACAGCATAGTTCTCATCGATGGATCACACTCTGCTTTAGAGTGGGAAGCACGCTGTTGCTTTCTAGAGTCTCTAATACAGCAGGAAACCTGAGTGTGCTCAGAACAAAAGAACGGTGTTTCCTACACATACGGACCATAACTTGTTGATCTCTGCTTCTGAAACTGAAACAAATGAAAGGTCCTCTAACATCCAATGCTAGTCAGGTATGATCCGAAACGTGTGAGCTTCATGAAAGATGTAGTTCGTTTGACCTGTAAAGTAACTGCACTTACCTGAAAGGAAGTCTTGCTTTTAGGAAGACTCAGAGCCTGGTATTTAACTCCATTTCTGAAGTGAAACACACAGCATAGTTCTCATCCATGTATCACACTCTGCTTTAGAGTGGGAAGCACGCTCTTGCTTCTAGAATCTCTAAGACAGCATGAAACGTGAGTGTGCTGAGAACAAAAGCACGGTGTTTCCTATATATACTGACCATATCTAGTCCAACTCTGCTTCTGAAACTGATACAAAGCACTGGTCCTCTAACATCCAATGCTTGTCTTTTAAGATGAGAAACGTGTGAGCTTCGTGAACGATGTAGTTCGTTTGAGCTGAAAAGTTACTGCCCTTACCTGAAATGAAGTCTTGCTTGTAGGAAGACACAGAGCCTGGGATTTAACACCATTTCTGAAGGGAAACAAAAAGCATAGTTCTCATCCATGGATCACACTCTGCTTTAGAGCGAGAAGCACGCTCTTGCTTTCTAGAGTCTCTAATACAGCAGGAAACCTGAGTGTGATGAGAATAAAAGAACGGCGTTTCCTAAACATTCTGACCATATCTAGTTCAACTCTGCTTCTGAAATTCATACAAAACAATAGTCCTCTAACATCCAATGCTTGTCAGTTAAGATGAGAAACGTGTGAGCTTTGTGAACGATGTAGTTCGTTTGAGCAGAAAAGTGACTGCCCTTACCTTAAACGAAGTCTTGCTTGTAGGAAGACCCAGAGCCTGGGATTTAACTCCATTTCTGAAGGGAAACAAACAGCATAGTACTCATCCATTGATCACACTCTGCTTAGAACAAGAAGCACGCTCTTGCTTTCTAGAGTCTCTAAGACAGCAGGAAACGTGAGTGTGCTGAGAACAAAAGAATGGTGTTTCCTACACATACGGACCATATCTAGTCCAAATCTGCTTCTGAAATTCATACAAAGCAAAGGTCCTCTAACATCCAATGTTTGTCAGTTAAGATGAGAAACGTGTGAGTTTCGTGAAAGATGTAGTTCGTTTGAGCTATAAAGAAACTGCCCTTACATGAAAGAAAGTCTTACTTTAGGAAGACTCAGAGCATGGGATTTAACTCCATTTCTGAAGTGAAACACACAGCAGAGTTCTCATCCATTGATCATACTCTGCTTTAGAGCAAGAAGCACTCTCTTGCTTTATAGAGTCTCTAAGACAGCAGGAAATCTTAGTGTGCCCAGAACAAAAGAACAGTGTTTCCTACACATACGGACCATATGTAGTCAAAATCTGCTTCTGAAACTGATACAAAGCACTGGTCCTCTAACATCCAATGCTTGTCAGTTAGGATGAGAAACGTGTGAGCTTCGTGAATGATGTAGTTAGTTTTAGCTGAAAAGTGACTGCCCTTACCTGAAACGAAGTCTTGCTTGTAGGAAGACACACAGCCTGGGATTTAACTCCATTTCTGAAGGGTAACACACAGCATAGTTCTCATCCATGGATCACACTCTGATTTAGAGCGAGAAGCACGCTCTTGCTTTCTAGAGTCTTTAATACAGCAGGAAACATGAGTTTGTTCAGAACAAAAGAACGGTGTTTCCTACACATACAGACCATATCTTGTTCATTTCTCCTTCTGAAACTGAAACAAATGAAAGGTCCTCTAACATCAAATGCTCGTCAGGTATGATCTGAAACGTGTGAGCTTCGTGAAAGATGTAGATTGTTTGACCTGTAAAGTAACTGCTCTTACCTGAAAGGAAGTCTTGCTTGTAGGAAGACTCAGAGCCTGGTACTTAACTACATTTCCTAAGTGAAACATACAGCATAGTTCTCTTGAATTGATCACACTCTGCTTTAGAGCAAGAAGCACGCACTTGCTCTCTAGAGGCTCAAAGACAGCAGGGAGCGTGAGTGTGCTGAGAACAAAAGAACGGTGTTGCCTACACATACGGACCATATGTGGTCCAAATCTGCTTCTAAAACTGATATAAAGCACTGGTCCTCTAACATCCAATGCTTGTCAGTTAAGATGAGAAACGTGTGAGTTTCGTGAACGATGTAGTTCGTTTGAGCTATAAAGAAACTGCCCTTACATGAAAGAAAGTCTTGCTTTTAGGAAGACTCAGAGCCTTGGATTTAACTCCATTTCTGAAGTGAAACACACAGCATACTTCTCATCCATGGATCACACTCTGCTTTAGAGTGAGAAGCATGCTCTTGCTTTCTAGAGTCTTTAATGCAGCAGGAAACATGAGTGTGCTCAGAACAAAAGAACGTTGTTTCCTACACATACGGACCACATCTTTTTCATCTCTGCTTCTGAAACTGAAACAAATGAAAGGTCCTCTAACATCCAATGCTCGTGAGGTAAGATCTGAGAAGTGTGAGCTTGGTGAAAGTTGTAGTTCGTTTGACCTGTAAAGTAACTGCACATACCTGAAACGAAGTCTTGCTTGTAGGAAGACTCAGAGCCTGGTATTTAACTCCATTTCCGAAGTGAAACACACAGCATAGTTCTCATTCATTGAAAACACTCTGCTTTAGAGCAAGAAGCACACTCTTGCTTTCCAGAGTCTCTAAGACAGCAGTAAACGTGAGTGTGTTGAGAACAAAAGAACGTTGTTTCCTACACATAAGGACCATATCTAGTCCAACTCTGCTTCTGAAACTGATACAAAGCACTGGTCCTCTAACAGCCAATGCTTGTCAGTTAAGATGAGAAACGTTGAGCTTCATGAACGATGTATTTCTTTTGAGCTGAAAAGTGACTGCCCTTATTTGAAACGAAGTCTTACTTGTAGTAAGACACAGAGACTGGGATTTAACTCCATTTCTGAAGTGAAACACACAGCAGAGTTCTCATCCATTGATCACACTCTGCTTTAGAGCAAGAAGCACTCTCTTGCTTTATAGAGTCTCTAAGACAGCAGGAAATCTTAGTGTGCCCAGAACAAAAGAACAGTGTTACCTACACATATGGACCATATTTAGTCCATATCTGCTTCTGAAACTGATACAATGCACTGGTCCTCTGACATCCAAAGCTTGTCAGTTAGGATGAGAAACGTGTGAGCTTCGTGAATGTTGTACTTCGTTTGAGCTGAAAAGTGACTGCCCTTAAATGAAACGAAGTCTTGCTTGTAGGAAGACACAGAGCCTGGTATTTAACTCCATTTCCAAAGTGAAACACACAGCATAGTTCTCATTCATTGAAAACACTCTGCTTTAGAGCAAGAAGCACGCTCTTGCTTTCCAAAGTCTCTAAGACAGCAGTAAACGTGACTGTGCTGAGAACAAAAGAACGGTGTTTCCTACACATACGGACCATATGTAGTCCAACTCTGCTTCTGAAACTGATACAAAGCACTGGTCCTCTAACATCCAATGCTTGTCTGTTAAGATGAGAAACGTTGAGCTTCAGGAACGATGTATTTCTTATGAGCTGTAAAGTGACTACCCTTACCTGAAACGAAGTCTTCTTTGTAGGAAGACTCAGAGCCTGGGATTTAACTCCATTTCTGAAGGGAAACAGGCAAAAGAGTTCTCATCCATTGATCACACTCTGCTTTAGAGCAAGAAGCACGCTCTTGCTTTCTAGAGGCTCAAAGACAGCAGGGAGCGTGAGTGTGCTGAGAAAAAAAGAACGGTGTTGCCTACACATACGGACCATATGTGGTCCAAATCTGCTTCTGAAACTAATATAAAGCACTGGTCCTCTAACATCCAATGCTTGTCAGTTAAGATGAGAAACGTGTGAGTTTCGTGAAAATGTAGTTCGTTTGAGCTATAAAGTAACTGCCCATACATGAAAGAAAGTCTTGCTTTTATGAATTGTCAGAGCCTGGGATTCAACTCCATTTCTGAAGTGAAACACACAGCAGAGTTCTCATCCATTCATCATACTCTGCTTTAGAGCAAGAATCACTCTCTTGCTTTATAGAGTCTCTAAGACAGCAGGAAATCTTAGTGTGCCCAGAACAAAAGAACAGTGTTTCCTACACATACGGACCATATTTAGACCAAATCTGCTTCTGAAACTAATACAAAGCACTGGTCCTCTAACATCCAATGCTTGTCTGTTAAGATGAGAAACATGTGAGCTTCGTGAAAGATGAAGTTCTTTTGAGCTTTAAAGTAACTGCCCTTACCTGAAAAGGAGTCTTCTTTGTAGGAAGACTCAGAGCCTGGGATTTAACTCCATTTCTGAAGGGAAACACGCAAAAGAGTTCTCATCCATTGATCACACTCTGCTTTAGAGCAAGAAGCATGCTCTTGCTTTCTAGAGTCTTTAATGCAGCAGGAAACATGAGTGTGCTCAGAACAAAAGAACGGTGTTTCCTACACATACGGACCATATCTTGTTCATCTCTGCTTCTGAAACTGAAACAAATGAAAGGTCCTCTAACATCCAATGCTCGTCAGGTAAGATCTGAAAAGTGTGAGCTTGGTGAAAGTTGTAGTTCGTTTGACCTGTAAAGTAAGGGCACATACCTGAAACGAAGTCTTGCTTGTAGGAAGACTCAGAGCCTGGTATTTAACTCCATTTCCGAAGTGAAACACACAGCATAGTTCTCATTCATTGAAAACACTCTGCTTTAGAGCAAGAAGCACACTCTTGCTTTCCAGAGTCTCTAAGACAGCAGTAAACGTGAGTGTGTTGAGAACAAAAGAACGTTGTTTCCTACACATAAGGACCATATCTAGTCCAACTCTGCTTCTGAAACTGATACAAAGCACTGGTCCTCTAACAGCCAATGCTTGTCAGTTAAGATGAGAAACGTTGAGCTTCATGAACGATGTATTTCTTTTGAGCTGAAAAGTGACTGTCCTTATTTGAAACGAAGTCTTACTTGTAGTAAGACACAGAGACTGGGATTTAACTCCATTTCTGAAGTGAAACACACAGCAGAGTTCTCATCCATTGATCACACTCTGCTTTAGAACAAGAAGCACGCTCTTGCTTTCTAGAGGCTCTAAGACAGCAGGTAACGTGACTGTGCTGAGAACAAAAGAACGGTGTTTCCTACACACACGGACCATATGTAGTCCAACTCTGCTTCTGAAACTAATACAAAGCACTGGTCCTCTAACATCCAATGCTTGTCTGTTAAGATGAGAAACGTGTGAGCTTCGTGAAAGATGAAGTTCTTTTGAGCTGTAAAGTAACTGCCCTTACATGAAAGAAAGTCTTGCTTTTAGGAAGACTCAGAGCCTGGGATTCAACTCCATTTCTGAAGTGAAACACACAGCAGAGTTCTCATCCATTGATCATACTCTGCTTTAGAGCAAGAAGCACTCTCTTGCTTTATAGAGTCTCTAAGACAGCAGGAAATCTTAGTGTGCCCAGAACAAAAGAACAGTGTTTCCTACACATACGGACCATATTTAGTCCATATCTGCTTCTGAAACTGATACAAAGCACTGGTCCTCTGACATCCAAAGCTTGTCAGTTAGGATGAGAAACGTGTGAGCTTCGTGAATGTTGTACTTCGTTTGAGCTGAAAAGTGACTGCCCTTACCTGAAACGAAGTCTTGCTTGTAGGAAGACACAGAGCCTGGGATTTAACTCCATTTCTGAAGTGAAACACACAGCATAGTTCTCATCGATGGATCACACTCTGCTTTAGAGTGGGAAGCACGCTGTTGCTTTCTAGAGTCTCTAATACAGCAGGAAACCTGAGTGTGCTCAGAACAAAAGAACGGTGTTTCCTACACATACGGACCATAACTTGTTGATCTCTGCTTCTGAAACTGAAACAAATGAAAGGTCCTCTAACATCCAATGCTAGTCAGGTATGATCCGAAACGTGTGAGCTTCATGAAAGATGTAGTTCGTTTGACCTGTAAAGTAACTGCACTTACCTGAAAGGAAGTCTTGCTTTTAGGAAGACTCAGAGCCTGGTATTTAACTCCATTTCTGAAGTGAAACACACAGCATAGTTCTCATCCATGTATCACACTCTGCTTTAGAGTGGGAAGCACGCTCTTGCTTCTAGAATCTCTAAGACAGCATGAAACGTGAGTGTGCTGAGAACAAAAGCACGGTGTTTCCTATATATACTGACCATATCTAGTCCAACTCTGCTTCTGAAACTGATACAAAGCACTGGTCCTCTAACATCCAATGCTTGTCTTTTAAGATGAGAAACGTGTGAGCTTCGTGAACGATGTAGTTCGTTTGAGCTGAAAAGTTACTGCCCTTACCTGAAATGAAGTCTTGCTTGTAGGAAGACACAGAGCCTGGGATTTAACACCATTTCTGAAGGGAAACAAAAAGCATAGTTCTCATCCATGGATCACACTCTGCTTTAGAGCGAGAAGCACGCTCTTGCTTTCTAGAGTCTCTAATACAGCAGGAAACCTGAGTGTGATGAGAATAAAAGAACGGCGTTTCCTAAACATACTGACCATATCTAGTTCAACTCTGCTTCTGAAATTCATACAAAACAATAGTCCTCTAACATCCAATGCTTGTCAGTTAAGATGAGAAACGTGTGAGCTTTGTGAACGATGTAGTTCGTTTGAGCAGAAAAGTGACTGCCCTTACCTTAAACGAAGTCTTGCTTGTAGGAAGACCCAGAGCCTGGGATTTAACTCCATTTCTGAAGGGAAACAAACAGCATAGTACTCATCCATTGATCACACTCTGCTTAGAACAAGAAGCACGCTCTTGCTTTCTAGAGTCTCTAAGACAGCAGGAAACGTGAGTGTGCTGAGAACAAAAGAATGGTGTTTCCTACACATACGGACCATATCTAGTCCAAATCTGCTTCTGAAATTCATACAAAGCAAAGGTCCTCTAACATCCAATGTTTGTCAGTTAAGATGAGAAACGTGTGAGTTTCGTGAAAGATGTAGTTCGTTTGAGCTATAAAGAAACTGCCCTTACATGAAAGAAAGTCTTACTTTAGGAAGACTCAGAGCATGGGATTTAACTCCATTTCTGAAGTGAAACACACAGCAGAGTTCTCATCCATTGATCATACTCTGCTTTAGAGCAAGAAGCACTCTCTTGCTTTATAGAGTCTCTAAGACAGCAGGAAATCTTAGTGTGCCCAGAACAAAAGAACAGTGTTTCCTACACATACGGACCATATGTAGTCAAAATCTGCTTCTGAAACTGATACAAAGCACTGGTCCTCTAACATCCAATGCTTGTCAGTTAGGATGAGAAACGTGTGAGCTTCGTGAATGATGTAGTTAGTTTTAGCTGAAAAGTGACTGCCCTTACCTGAAACGAAGTCTTGCTTGTAGGAAGACACACAGCATGGGATTTAACTCCATTTCTGAAGGGTAACACACAGCATAGTTCTCATCCATGGATCACACTCTGATTTAGAGCGAGAAGCACGCTCTTGCTTTCTAGAGTCTTTAATACAGCAGGAAACATGAGTTTGTTCAGAACAAAAGAACGGTGTGTCCTACACATACGGACCATATCTTGTTCATTTCTCCTTCTGAAACTGAAACAAATGAAAGGTCCTCTAACATCAAATGCTCGTCAGGTATGATCTGAAACGTGTGAGCTTCGTGAAAGATGTAGATTGTTTGACCTGTAAAGTAACTGCTCTTACCTGAAAGGAAGTCTTGCTTGTAGGAAGACTCAGAGCCTGGTATTTAACTCCATTTCCGAAGTGAAACACACAGCATAGTTCTCATTCATTGAAAACACTCTGCTTTAGAGCAAGAAGCACACTCTTGCTTTCCAGAGTCTCTAAGACAGCAGTAAACGTGAGTGTGTTGAGAACAAAAGAACGTTGTTTCCTACACATAAGGACCATATCTAGTCCAACTCTGCTTCTGAAACTGATACAAAGCACTGGTCCTCTAACAGCCAATGCTTGTCAGTTAAGATGAGAAACGTTGAGCTTCATGAACGATGTATTTCTTTTGAGCTGAAAAGTGACTGCCCTTATTTGAAACGAAGTCTTACTTGTAGTAAGACACAGAGACTGGGATTTAACTCCATTTCTGAAGTGAAACACACAGCAGAGTTCTCATCCATTGATCACACTCTGCTTTAGAACAAGAGCACGCTCTTGCTTTCTAGAGTCTCTAAGACAGCAGGTAACGTGACTGTGCTGAGAAAAAAGAACGGTGTTTCCTACACATACGGACCATATGTAGTCCAACTCTGCTTCTGAAACTAATACAAAGCACTGGTCCTCTAACATCCAATGCTTGTCTGTTAAGATGAGAAACGTGTGAGCTTCGTGAAAGATGAAGTTCTTTTGAGCTGTAAAGTAACTGCCCTTACATGAAAGAAAGTCTTGCTTTTAGGAAGACTCAGAGCCTGGGATTCAACTCCATTTCTGAAGTGAAACACACAGCAGAGTTCTCATCCATTGATCATACTCTGCTTTAGAGCAAGAAGCACTCTCTTGCTTTATAGAGTCTCTAAGACAGCAGGAAATCTTAGTGTGCCCAGAACAAAAGAACAGTGTTTCCTACACATACGGACCATATTTAGTCCATATCTGCTTCTGAAACTGATACAAAGCACTGGTCCTCTGACATCCAAAGCTTGTCAGTTAGGATGAGAAACGTGTGAGCTTCGTGAATGTTGTACTTCGTTTGAGCTGAAAAGTGACTGCCCTTACCTGAAACGAAGCCTTGCTTGTAGGAAGACACAGAGCCTGGGATTTAACTCCATTTCTGAAGTGAAACACACAGCATAGTTCTCATCGATGGATCACACTCTGCTTTAGAGTGGGAAGCACGCTGTTGCTTTCTAGAGTCTCTAATACAGCAGGAAACCTGAGTGTGCTCAGAACAAAAGAACGGTGTTTCCTACACATACGGACCATAACTTGTTGATCTCTGCTTCTGAAACTGAAACAAATGAAAGGTCCTCTAACATCCAATGCTAGTCAGGTATGATCCGAAACGTGTGAGCTTCATGAAAGATGTAGTTCGTTTGACCTGTAAAGTAACTGCACTTACCTGAAAGGAAGTCTTGCTTTTAGGAAGACTCAGAGCCTGGTATTTAACTCCATTTCTGAAGTGAAACACACAGCATAGTTCTCATCCATGTATCACACTCTGCTTTAGAGTGGGAAGCACGCTCTTGCTTCTAGAATCTCTAAGACAGCATGAAACGTGAGTGTGCTGAGAACAAAAGCACGGTGTTTCCTATATATACTGACCATATCTAGTCCAACTCTGCTTCTGAAACTGATACAAAGCACTGGTCCTCTAACATCCAATGCTTGTCTTTTAAGATGAGAAACGTGTGAGCTTCGTGAACGATGTAGTTCGTTTGAGCTGAAAAGTTACTGCCCTTACCTGAAATGAAGTCTTGCTTGTAGGAAGACACAGAGCCTGGGATTTAACACCATTTCTGAAGGGAAACAAAAAGCATAGTTCTCATCCATGGATCACACTCTGCTTTAGAGCGAGAAGCACGCTCTTGCTTTCTAGAGTCTCTAATACAGCAGGAAACCTGAGTGTGATGAGAATAAAAGAACGGCGTTTCCTAAACATACTGACCATATCTAGTTCAACTCTGCTTCTGAAATTCATACAAAACAATAGTCCTCTAACATCCAATGCTTGTCAGTTAAGATGAGAAACGTGTGAGCTTTGTGAACGATGTAGTTCGTTTGAGCAGAAAAGTGACTGCCCTTACCTTAAACGAAGTCTTGCTTGTAGGAAGACCCAGAGCCTGGGATTTAACTCCATTTCTGAAGGGAAACAAACAGCATAGTACTCATCCATTGATCACACTCTGCTTAGAACAAGAAGCACGCTCTTGCTTTCTAGAGTCTCTAAGACAGCAGGAAACGTGAGTGTGCTGAGAACAAAAGAATGGTGTTTCCTACACATACGGACCATATCTAGTCCAAATCTGCTTCTGAAATTCATACAAAGCAAAGGTCCTCTAACATCCAATGCTTGTCAGTTAAGATGAGAAACGTGTGAGTTTCGTGAAAGATGTAGTTCGTTTGAGCTATAAAGAAACTGCCCTTACATGAAAGAAAGTCTTACTTTAGGAAGACTCAGAGCATGGGATTTAACTCCATTTCTGAAGTGAAACACACAGCAGAGTTCTCATCCATTGATCATACTCTGCTTTAGAGCAAGAAGCACTCTCTTGCTTTATAGAGTCTCTAAGACAGCAGGAAATCTTAGTGTGCCCAGAACAAAAGAACAGTGTTTCCTACACATACGGACCATATGTAGTCAAAATCTGCTTCTGAAACTGATACAAAGCACTGGTCCTCTAACATCCAATGCTTGTCAGTTAGGATGAGAAACGTGTGAGCTTCGTGAATGATGTAGTTAGTTTTAGCTGAAAAGTGACTGCCCTTACCTGAAACGAAGTCTTGCTTGTAGGAAGACACACAGCCTGGGATTTAACTCCATTTCTGAAGGGTAACACACAGCATAGTTCTCATCCATGGATCACACTCTGATTTAGAGCGAGAAGCACGCTCTTGCTTTCTAGAGTCTTTAATACAGCAGGAAACATGAGTTTGTTCAGAACAAAAGAACGGTGTTTCCTACACATACGGACCATATCTTGTTCATTTCTCCTTCTGAAACTGAAACAAATGAAAGGTCCTCTAACATCAAATGCTCGTCAGGTATGATCTGAAACGTGTGAGCTTCGTGAAAGATGTAGATTGTTTGACCTGTAAAGTAACTGCTCTTACCTGAAAGGAAGTCTTGCTTGTAGGAAGACTCAGAGCCTGGTACTTAACTCCATTTCTGAAGTGAAACATACAGCATAGTTCTCTTGAATTGATCACACTCTGCTTTAGAGCAAGAAGCACGCTCTTGCTTTCTAGATGCTCAAAGACAGCAGGGAGCGTGAGTGTGCTGAGAACAAAAGAACGGTGTTGCCTACACATACGGACCATATGTGGTCCAAATCTGCTTCTAAAACTGATATAAAGCACTGGTCCTCTAACATCCAATGCTTGTCAGTTAAGATGAGAAACGTGTGAGTTTCGTGAACGATGTAGTTCGTTTGAGCTATAAAGAAACTGCCCTTACATGAAAGAAAGTCTTCTTTTTAGGAAGACTCAGAGCCTTGGATTTAACTCCATTTCTGAAGTGAAACAAACAGCAGAGTTCTCATCCATTGATCATACTCTGCTTTAGAGCAAGAAGCACTCTCTTGCTTTATAGATTCTCTAAGACAGCAGGAAATCTTAGTGTGCCCAGAACAAAAGAACAGTGTTTCCTACACATACAGACCATATGTAGTCCAAATCTGCTTCTGAAACTGATACAAAGCACTGGTCCTCTAACATCCAATGCTTGTCAGTTAGGATGAGAAACGTGTGAGCTTCGTGAATGATGTAGTTCATTTGAGCTGAAAAGTGACTGCCCTTACCTGAAACGAAGTCTTGCTTGTAGGAAGACACAGAGACTGGGATTTAACTCCATTTCTGAAGGGAAACACACAGCATTCTTCTCATCCATGGATCACACTCTGCTTTAGAGTGAGAAGCATGCTCTTGCTTTCTAGAGTCTTTAATGCAGCAGGAAACATGAGTGTGCTCAGAACAAAAGAACGGTGTTTCCTACACATATGGACCACATCTTTTTCATCTCTGCTTCTGAAACTGAAACAAATGAAAGGTCCTCTAACATCCAATGCTCGTGAGGTAAGATCTGAAAAGTGTGAGCTTGGTGAAAGTTGTAGTTCGTTTGACCTGTAAAGTAACTGCACATACCTGAAATGAAGTCTTGCTTGTAGGAAGACTCAGAGCCTGGTATTTAACTCCATTTCCGAAGTGAAACACACAGCATAGTTCTCATTCATTGAAAACACTCTGCTTTAGAGCAAGAAGCACGCTCTTGCTTTCCAGAGTCTCTAAGACAGCAGTAAACGTGAGTGTGTTGAGAACAAGAGAACGCTGTTTCCTACACATAAGGACCATATCTAGTCCAACTCTGCTTCTGAAACTGACACAAAGCACTGGTCCTCTAACAGCCAATGCTTGTCAGTTAAGAAGAGAAACGTTGAGCTTCATGAACGATGTATTTCTTTTGAGCTGAAAAGTGACTGCCCTTACTTGAAACGAAGTCTTACTTGTAGTAAGACACAGAGACTGGGATTTAACTCCATTTCTGAAGTGAAACACACAGCAGAGTTCTCATCCATTGATCACACTCTGCTTTAGAACAAGAAGCACGCTCTTGCTTTCTAGAGTCTCTAAGACAGCAGGTAACGTGACTGTGCTGAGAACAAAAGAACGGTGTTTCCTACACATACGGACCATATGTAGTCCAACTCTGCTTCTGAAACTAATACAAAGCACTGGTCCTCTAACATCCAATGCTTGTCTGTTAAGATGAGAAACGTGTGAGCTTCGTGAAAGATGAAGTTCTTTTGAGCTGTAAAGTAACTGCCCTTACATGAAAGAAAGTCTTGCTTTTAGGAAGACTCAGAGCCTGGGATTCAACTCCATTTCTGAAGTGAAACACACAGCAGAGTTCTCATCCATTGATCATACTCTGCTTTAGAGCAAGAAGCACTCTCTTGCTTTATAGAGTCTCTAAGACAGCAGGAAATCTTAGTGTGCCCAGAACAAAAGAACAGTGTTTCCTACACATACGGACCATATTTAGTCCATATCTGCTTCTGAAACTGATACAAAGCACTGGTCCTCTGACATCCAAAGCTTGTCAGTTAGGATGAGAAACGTGTGAGCTTCGTGAATGTTGTACTTCGTTTGAGCTGAAAAGTGACTGCCCTTAAATGAAACGAAGTCTTGCTTGTAGGAAGACACAGAGCCTGGTATTTAACTCCATTTCCAAAGTGAAACACACAGCATAGTTCTCTTTCATTGAAAACACTCTGCTTTAGAGCAAGAAGCACGCTCTTGCTTTCCAAAGTCTCTAAGACAGCAGTAAACGTGACTGTGCTGAGAACAAAAGAACGGTGTTTCCTACACATACGGACCATATGTAGTCCAACTCTGCTTCTGAAACTGATACAAAGCACTGGTCCTCTAACATCCAATGCTTGTCTGTTAAGATGAGAAACGTTGAGCTTCAGGAACGATGTATTTCTTATGAGCTGTAAAGTGACTGCCCTTACCTGAAACGAAGTCTTCTTTGTAGGAAGACTCAGAGCCTGGGATTTAACTCCATTTCTGAAGGGAAACAGGCAAAAGAGTTCTCATCCATTGATCACACTCTGCTTTAGAGCAAGAAGCACGCTCTTGCTTTCTAGAGGCTCAAAGACAGCAGGGAGCGTGAGTGTGCTGAGAACAAAAGAACGGTGTTGCCTACACATACGGACCATATGTGGTCCAAATCTGCTTCTGAAACTAATATAAAGCACTGGTCCTCTAACATCCAATGCTTGTCAGTTAAGATGAGAAACGTGTGAGTTTCGTGAAAATGTAGTTCGTTTGAGCTATAAAGTAACTGCCCATACATGAGAGAAAGTCTTGCTTTTATGAATTGTCAGAGCCTGGGATTCAACTCCATTTCTGAAGTGAAACACACAGCAGAGTTCTCATCCATTCATCATACTCTGCTTTAGAGCAAGAATCACTCTCTTGCTTTATAGAGTCTCTAAGACAGCAGGAAATCTTAGTGTGCCCAGAACAAAAGAAGAGTGTTTCCTACACATACGGACCATATTTACCAAATCTGCTTCTGAAACTAATACAAAGCACTGGTCCTCTAACATCCAATGCTTGTCTGTTAAGATGAGAAACGTGTGAGCTTCGTGAAAGATGAAGTTCTTTTGAGCTTTAAAGTAACTGTCCTTACCTGAAAAGGAGTCTTCTTTGTAGGAAGACTCAGAGCCTGGGATTTAACTCCATTTCTGAAGGGAAACACGCAAAGGAGTTCTCATCCATTGATCACACTCTGCTTTAGAGCAAGAAGCACGCTCTTGCTTTCTAGAGGCTCAAAGACAGCAGGGAGCGTGAGTGTGCTGAGAACAAAAGAACGGTGTTGCCTACACACACGGACCATATGTGGTCCAAATCTGCTTCTGAAACTAATATAAAGCACTGGTCCTCTAACATCCAATGCTTGTCAGTTAAGATGAGAAACGTGTGAGTTTCGTGAACATGTAGTTCGTTTGAGCTATAAAGTAACTGCCATTACATGAAAGAAAGTCTTGCTTTTATGAAGACTCAGAGCCTGGGATTCAACTCCATTTCTGAAGTGAAACACACAGCAGAGTTCTCATCCATTGATCATACTCTGCTTTAGAGCAAGAATCACTCTCTTGCTTTATGGAGTCTCTAAGACAGCAGGAAATCTTAGTGTGCCCAGAACAAAAGAAGAGTGTTTCCTACACATACGGACCATATTTAGTCCAAATCTGCTTCTGAAACTAATACAAAGCACTGGTCCTCTAACATCCAATGCTTGTCTGTTAAGATGAGAAACGTGTGAGCTTCGTGAAAGATGAAGTTCTTTTGAGCTGTAAAGTAACTGCCCTTACCTGAAACGAAGTCTTCTTTGCAGGAAGACTCAGAGCCTGGGATTTAACTCCATTTCTGAAGGGAAACACGCAAAAGAGTTCTCATCCATTGATCACACTATGCTTTAGAGCAAGAAGCACGCTCTTGCTTTCTAGAGGCTCAAAGACAGCAGGGAGCGTGAGTGTGCTGAGAACAAAAGAACGGTGTTGCCTACACATATGGACCATATGTGGTCCAAATCTGCTTCTAAAACTGATATAAAGCACTTGTCCTCTAACATCCAATGCTTGTCAGTTAAGAGGAGAAACGTGTGAGTTTCGTTAAAGATGTAGTTCGTTTGAGCTATAAAGAAACTGCCATTACATGAAAGAAAGTCTTGCTTTTAGGAAGACTCAGAGCCTGGGATTTAACTCCATTTCTGAAGTGAAACACACAGCAGAGTTCTCATCCATTGATCACACTCTGCTTTACAGCGAGAAGCACGCTCTTGCATTCTAGAGTCTCTAATACAGCAGGAAAGCTGAGTGTGATCAGAACAAAAGAACTGTGTTTCCTAAACATACTGACCATATCTAGTTCAAGTCTGCTTCTGAAATTCATACAAAGCAAAGGTCCTCTAACATCCAATGCTTTTCAGTTAACATGAGAAACGTGTGAGCTTCATGAATGATGTATTTCGTTTGAGCTGAAAAGTGACTGCCCTTACTTGAAACGAAGTCTTGCTTGTAGGAAGACACAGAGCCTGGGATTTAACTCCATTTCTGAAGGGAAACACACAGCATAGTTCTCATCCATATATCACACTCTGCTTTAGAGCGGGAAGCACGCTCTTGCTTTCTAGAGTCTCTAATACAGCAGGAAACCTGAGTGTGCTCAGAACAAAAGAACGGTGTTTCCTACACATACGGACCATATGTAGGCCAAATCTGCTTCTAAAACTGATACAAAGCACTGGTCCTCTAACATCCAATGCTTGTCAGTTAAGATGAGAAACGTGTGAGCTTTGTGAACGATGTAGTTCGTTTGAGCAGAAAAGTGACTGCCCTTACCTTAAACGAAGTCTTGCTTGTAGGAAGACTCAGAGCCTGGGATTTAACTCCATTTCTGAAGTGAAACACACAGCATAGTTCTCATCCATGGATCACACTCTGCTTTAGAGTGGGAAGCATGCTGTTGCTTTCTAGAGTCTCTAATACAGCAGGAAATCTGAGTGTGCTCAGAACAAAAGAACGGTGTTTCCTACACATAGGGACCATAACTTGTTCATCTCTGCTTCTGAAACTGAAACAAATGAAAGGTCCTCTAACATCCAATGCTAGTCAGGTATGATCCGAAACTTGTGAGCTTCGTGAAAGATGTAGTTCGTTTGACCTGTAAAGTAACTGCACTTACCTGAAAGGAAGTCTTGCTTGTAGTAAGACACAGAGCCTGGGATATAAATCCATTTCTGAAGGGAAACACACAGCATAATTCTCATCCATGTATCACTCTCTGCTTTAGAGTGAGAAGCTCGCTCTTGCTTTCTAGAGTCTCTAATACAGCAGGAAACCTGAGTGTGCTCACAACAAAAGAACGGTGTTTCCTACACATACGGACCATATGTAGTCCAAATCTGCTTCTGAAACTGATACAAAGCACTGACCCTCTAACATCCAATGCTTGTCAGTTAAGATGAGAAACGTGTGAGCTTTGTGAACGATGTAGTTCGTTTGAGCAGAAATTTGACTGCCCTTACCTTAAACGAAGTCTTGCTTGTAGGAAGACTCAGAGTCTGGGATTTAACTCCATTTCTGAAGTGAAAAACACAGCAGTGTTCTCATCCATTGATCACATTCTGCTTTAGAACAAGAATTACGCTCTTGCTTTATAGAATCTCTAAGACAGCAGGAAACGTGAGTGTGCTGAGAACAAAAGAACGGTGTTTCCTACATATACTGACCATATCTAGTCCAACTCTGCTTCTGAAACTGATACAAAGCTCTGGTCCTCTAACATCCAATGCTTGTCTGTTAAGTGAGAAACGTGAGAGCTTCGTGAACGATGTAGTTCGTTTGAGCTGAAAAGTGACTGCCCTTACCTTAAACGAAGTCTTGCTTGTAGGAAGACCCAGAGCCTGGGATTAAACTCCATTTCTGAAGGGAAACAAACAGCATAGTTCTCATCCATTGATCACACTCTGCTTAGAACAAGAAGCACGCTCTTGCCTTCTAGAGTCTCTAAGACAGCAGGAAACGTGAGTGTGCTGAGAACAAAAGAATGGTGTTTCCTACACATACGGACCATATCTAGTCCAAATCTGCTTCTGAAATTCATACAAAGCAAAGGTCCTCTAACATCCAATGTTTGTCAGTTAAGATGAGAAACGTGTGAGCTTCGTGAAAGATGTAGTTCGTTTGAGCTTCAAAGTAACTGCCCTTACCTGAAACGAAGTCTTCTTTGTAGGAAGACTCAGAGCCTGGGATTTAACTCCATTTCTGAAGGGAAACACGCAAAAGAGTTCTCATCCATTGATCACAGTCTGCTTTAGAGCAAGAAGCACGCTCTTGCTTTCTAGAGGCTCAAAGACAGCAGGGAGCGTGAGTGTGCTGAGAACAAAAGAACGGTGTTGCCTACACATACGGACCATATGTGGTCCAAATCTGCTTCTAAAACTGATATAAAGCACTGGTCCTCTAACATCCAATGCTTGTCAGTTAAGATGAGAAACGTGTGAGCTTTGTGAACGATGTAGTTCGTTTGAGCAGAAAAGTGACTGCCCTTACCTTAAACGAAGTCTTGCTTGTAGGAAGACTCAGAGCCTGGGATTTAACTCCTTTTCTGAAGTGAAACACACAGCAGTGTTCTCATCCATTGATCACACTCTGCTTTAGAACAAGAAGCACGCTCTTGCTTTCTAGAGTCTCTAAGACAGCAGGAAACGTTAGTGTGCTGAGAACAAAAGAGCGGTGTTTCCTACATATACTTACCATATCTAGTCCAACTATGCTTCTGAAACTGATACAAAGCAAAGGTCCTCTAACATCCAATGCTTGTCTGTTAAGATGAGAAACACGTGAGGTGCGTGAACGATGTAGTTCGTTTGAGCTGAAAAGTGACTGCCCTTACCTGAAATGAAGTCTTGCTTGTAGGAAGACACAGAGCCTGGGATTTAACACCATTTCTGAAGGCAAACAAACAGCATAATTCTCATCCATGGATCACACTAGCTTTAGAGCGAGAAGCACGCCCTTGCTTTCTAGAGTCTCTAATACAGCAGGAAACCTGAGTGTGATCAGAACAAAAGAACGGTGTTTCCTAAACATACTGACCATATCTAGATCAACTCTGCTTCTGAAATTCATACAAAGCAAAGGTCCTCTAACATCCAATGCTTGTCAGTTAAGATGAGAAACGTGTGAGCTTCGTGAATGATGTAGTTCGTTTGACCTGAAAAGTGACTGACCTTACCTGGAAAGAAATCTCCTTTGTAGGAAGACTCAGAGCCTGGGATTTAACTCCATTTCTGAAGGGAAACACGCAAAAGAGTTCTCATCCATTGAACACACTCTGCTTTAGAGCAAGCAGCACGCTCTTGCTTTCTAGAGGCTCAAAGACAGCAGGAAGCGTGAGTGTGCTGAGAACAAAAGAAGGGTGTATCCTAAACATACTGACCATATCTAGTTCAACTCTGCTTCTGAAATTCATACAAAGCAAAGGTCCTCTAACATCCAATGCTTCTCTGTTAAGATGAGAAACGCTTGAGTTTCGTGAACGATGTAGTTCCTTTGAGCTGAAAAGTGACTGCCCTTACCTGAAATGAAGTCTTGCTTGTAGGAAGACACAGAGCCTGGGATTTAACACCATTTCTGAAGGGAAACAAACAGCATAGTTCTCATCCATGGATCACACTAGCTTTAGAGCAAGAAGCACGCCCTTTCTTTCTAGAGTCTCTACTACAGCAGGAAACATGAGTGTGATCAGAACAAAAGAACGGTGTTTCCTAAACATACTGACCATATCTAGTTCACCTCTGCTTCTGAAATTCATACAAAGCAAAGGTCCTCTAACATCCAATGCTTCTCTGTTAAGATGAGAAACGCTTGAGGTTCGTGAATGATGTAGTTCGTTTGACCTGAAAAGTGACTGACCTTACCTGGAACAAAGTCTTGCTTGTAGGAAGACACAGAGCCTGGGATTTAACTCCATTTCTGAAGGGAAACACACAGCATAGTTCTCATCCATGTATTACACGCTGCTTTACAGCGGGAAGCACACTCTTGCTTTCTAGAGTCTCTAATACAGCAGGAAACCTGAGTGTGCTCAGAACAAAAGAACGGAGTTTCCTACACATACCGACGATATGTAGTCCAAATCTGCTTCTGAAACTGATACAAAGCACTTGTCCTCTAACATCCAATGCTTGTCAGTTAAGATGAAAAACGTGTGAGATTTGTGAACGATGTAGTTCGTTTGAGCAGAAAAGTGACTGCCCTTACCTTAAACGAAGTCTTGCTTGTAGGAAGACTCAGAGCCTGGGATTTAACTCCTTTTCTGAAGGGAAACATGTAAAAGAGTTCTCATCCATTGAACACACTCTGCTTTAGAGCAAGAAGCACGCTCTTGCTTTCTAGAGGCTCAAAGACAGCAGGAGGCGTGAGTGTGCTGAGAACAAAAGAACGGTGTTTCCTACATACTGACCATATCTAGTTCAACTCTGCTTCTGACTTCATACAAAGCAAAGGTCCTCTAACATCCAATGCTTGTCTGTTAAGATGAGAAACGCGTGAGGTTCGTGAACAATGTAGTTCGTTTGAGCTGAAAAGTGACTGCCCTTACCTGAAATGAAGTCTTGCTTGTAGGAAGACACAGAGCCTGGGATTTAACACCATTTCTGAAGGGAAACAAACAGCATAGTTCTCATCCATGGATCACACTAGCTTTAGAGCGAGACGCACGCCCTTGCTTTCTAGAGTCTCTAAGACAGCAGGAAACCTGAGTGTGATCAGAACAAAAGAACGGTGTTTCCTAAACATACTGACCATATCTAGTTCAACTCTGCTTCTGAAATTCATACAAAGCAAAGGTCCTCTAACATCCAATGCTTGTCAGTGAAGATGAGAAACGTGTGAGCTTCGTGAATGATGTAGTTCGTTTGACCTGAAAAGTCACTGCCAATACCTGGAACGAAGTCTTGCTTGCAGTTAGACTCAGAGCCTGGGATTAAACTCCATTTCTGAAGGGAAACACACAGCATAGTTCTCATCCATGTATCACACTCTTCTTTAGAGCGAGAAGCATGGTCTTGCTTTCTAGACTCTCTAATACAGCAGGAAAACTGAGTGGGCTCAGAACAAAAGAATGTTGTTTCCTACACACACGGACCATATGTAGTCCAAATCTGCTTCTGAAACTGATTCAAATCACTGGTCCTCTAACATCCAATGCTTGCCAGTTAACATGAGAAACGTGTGAGCTTCGTGAACGATGTAGTTCGTTTGAGCAGAAAAGTGACTGCCCTTACCTTTAACGAAGTCTTGCTTGTAGGAAGACTCAGAGCCTGGGATTTAACTCCATTTCTGAAGTGAAACACACAGCATAGTTCTCATCCATGCATCACACTCTACTTTAGAACGAGAAGCACGCTCTTGCTTTCTAGATTCTCTAATACATCAGGATACCTGAGTGTGCTCAGAACAAAAGAACGGTGTTTTCTAAACATACGGACCATATCTAGTTCAACTCTGCTTCTGAAATTCATACAAAGCAAAGGTCTTCTAACATCCAATGCTTGTCAGTTAAGATGAGAAACGTGTGAGCTTCGTGAACTATGTAGTTCGTTTGAGCGGTAAAGTAAGTGGCCTTACCTGAAACGAAGTCTTGCTTGTAGGAAGACTCAGATCCTGGGATTTAATTTCATTTCTGAAGTGAAACACACAGCAGAATTCTCATCCATTGTTCACACTCTGCTTTAGAAAAAGAAGCAAGCTCTTGCTTTCTAGAATCTCTAAGACAGCAGGAAAAGTGAGTATGCTGAGAACAAAAGAACGTTGTTTCCTACACATACGGACCATATGTAATCCAACTCTGCTTCTGAAACTGATACAAAGCACTGGTCCTCTAACATCCAATGCTTGTCAGTTAAGATGAGAAACATGTGAGCTTCGCGAAAGATATAGTTCGTTTGACTTGAAAAGTGACTACCCTTACATAAAACAAAGTCTTGCTTGTAGGAAGACACAGAGCCTGGGATTTAACTCCATTTATGAAAGAAAACAAACAGCATAGTTCTCATCCATGGATCACACTCTGCTTTAGAGCGAGAAGAACGCTCTTGCCTGCTAGAGTCTCTAATACAACAGGAAACGAGAGTGTGCTCAGAACAAAAGAACGGTGTTTCCTATACATATGGACCATGTCTAGTTCAACTCTGCTTCTGAAACTGAAACAAACCACAGGTCCTCTAACATGCTATGCTTGTCAGTTCAGATGAGAAACGTGTGACTTTCGTGAACGATGTAGTTCGTTTGAGCTATAAATAAACTGCCCTTACCTGAAAGGAAGGCTTGCTTGTAGGAAAACTCAGAGCCGGGAATTTAACTCCATTTCTGAAGTGAAACATACAGCAGAGTTCTCATCCATTGATCACACCCTGCTTTAGAGCGAGAAGCACGCTCTTGCTTTCTAGAGACTCTAATATAGGAGGAAACGTGACTGTGCTCAGAACAAAAGAACGGTATTACCTACACATACGGACCATATCTAGTTCAACTATGCTACTGAAACTGAAACAAACCACAGGTCCTCTAACATCCAATGCTGGTCAGTTAAGATGAGAAACGTGTAAGCTTCGTGAGCGATGTAGTTCGTTTGAGCTGTAAAGTAACTGCCCTTACCTGAAACGAAGTCTTGCTTGAAGGAAGACTCAGAGCCTGGGATTTAACTCCATTTCTGAAGTGAAACACACAGCAGAGTTCTCATCCATTGATCACACTCTGCTTTAGAACAAGAAGCACGCTCTTGCTTTCAAGAGGCTCTAAAACAACATGAAACGTGAGTATGCTGAGAAAAAAAGAACGACGTTTCCTACAATTACGGACCATATGTAATCCAACTCTGCTTCTGAAACTGATACAAAGCACTGGTCCTCTAACATCCAATGCTTGTCAGTTAAGATGAGAAACGTGTGAGTTAAGTGAACGATGTAGTTCGTTTGAGCTATAAAGAAACTGCCCTTACCTGAAACGAAGTTTTGCTTGTAGGAAGACTCAGAGCCGGGGATTTAACTCCATTTCAGAAATGAAACACACAGCAGAGTTCTCATCCATTAATCACACTCTGCTTGGAGTGAGAAGCACGCTCTTGCTATCTATAGTCTCTAATACAGCAGGAAATCTGAGTGTGCTCAGAACAAATGAAAGGTGTTTCCTACACATACGGACCATATCTAGTTCATCTCTGCTTCTGAAACTGAAACAAACCACAGGTCCTCTAACATCCAATGCTTGTCAGTTAAGATGAGAAATGTGTGAGCATTGTGAACGATGTAGTTCGTTTCAGATGTAAGAAACTGCCCTTACCTGAAAAGAATTCTTGCTTGTAGGAAGATTCAGAGCCTGGGATTTAACTCCATTTCTGAAGTGAAACACACAGAAGAGTTCTCATCCATTGATCACACTCTGCTTTAGTACAAGAAGCACGCTCTTGCTTTCTAGAGGCTCTAAGACAACATGAAACGTGAGTGTGCTGAGGACAAAAGAACGATGTTGCCTACACATACGCACCATATGTAGTTCAAATCTGGTTCTGAAATTGATACAAAGCACTGGTCCTCTAACTTCCAATGCTTGTCAGTTAAGATGCGAAAGGTGTGAGTATCAAGAACTATGTAGTTCGTTTGAACTATAAAAAACTGCCCTTACCTGAAAGGAACTCTTGCTTGTAGGAAGACTCAGAGCCTGGGATTTAACTCCATTTCTGAAGTGAAACACACAGGAGTGTTCTCATCCATTGATCACACTCTGCTTTGGAGCGAGAAGCAGGCTCTTCCTTTCTAGGGTCTCTAAGACAGCAGGAAAAGTGAGTGTGCTGAGAACAAAAGAACGGTGTTTCCTACACATACAGACCCTATCTAGTCCAACTCTGCTTCTGAAACTGATACAAAGCACTGGTCTTCTAACATCCAATGCTTGTCAGTTAAGATAAGAAACATGTGAGCTTCGTCAACGATGTAGTTTGTTTGAGCTGAAAAATGACTGCCCTTACCTGAAACGAAGTCTACCTTGTAGGAAGACACAGAGCCTGGGATTTAACTCCATTTCTGAAGGGAAACACACAGCATAGTTATCATCCATGGATCACACTCTGCTTTAGAGCGAGAAGCACGCTCTTGCTTTCTAGAGGCTCTAAGACAACATGAAATGTGAGTGTGCTGAGAACAAAAGAACGATGTTGCCAACACATACAGACCATATGTAGTCCAAATCTGCTTCTGAAACTGATACAAAGCACTGGTCCTCTAACATCCAATGCTTGTTAGTTAAGATGAGAAACGTGTGACTTTCGTGAACGATGTAGTTCGTTTGAGCTATAAAGAAACTGCCCTTGCCTGAAAGGAAGGCTTGATTGTAGGAAGACTCAGAGCTGGGAATTTAACTCCATTTCTGAAGTGAAACACACAGCAGAGTTCTCATCCATTGATCACACCCTGCTTTAGAGCGAGAAGCACGTTCTTGCTTTCTAGAATCTCAAAACAGCAGGAAATCTGAGTGTGCTGAGTACAAAAGAACGGTGTTTCCAACACATACGGACCATATCTAGTTCAACTCTGCTTCTGAAACTGAAACAAACCACAGGTCCTCTAACATCCAATGCTTGTCAGTTAAGATGAGAAACGTGTGAGCTTCTTGAACGATGTAGTTCGTTTGAGCTGAAAAGTGACTGCCCTTACCTGAAACGAAGTCTTTCTTGTAGGAAGACACAGAGCCTGGGATTTAACTCCATTTCTGAAGGGAAACACACAGCATAGTTATCATCCATGGATCACACTCTGCTTTAGAGCGAGAAGAACGCTCTTGCTTGCTAGTGTCTCTAATACAACAGGAAAGGAGAGTGTGCTCAGAAAGAAGAACGGTGTTTCCTATACATACAGACCATGTCTAGTTCAACTCTGCTTCTGAAACTGAAACAAACCACAGGTCCTCTAACATCCTAAGCTTGTCAGTTAAGATGAGAAACGTGTGAGCTTCGTAAACAATGTAGTTCTTTTGAGATGTAAAGAAACTGCCCTTACCTCAAATGAAGTCTTGTTTGTAGAAAGACTCAGAGACTTGGATTTAACTCTATTTCTGAAGTGAAACACACAGTAGTGTTCTTATCCATTGATCACACTCTGCTTTGGAGCGAGAAGCAAGCTCTTGCTTTCTAGAGACTCTAATATAGGAGGAAACGTGAGTGTGCTCAGAAAAAAAGAACGGTATTACCTACACATACGGACCATATCTAGTTCAACTATGCTACTGAAACTGAAACAAACCACAGGTCCTCTAACATCCAATGCTGGTCAGTTAAGATGAGAAACGTGTAAGCTTCGTGAGCGATGTAGTTCGTTTGAGCTGTAAAGTAACTGCCCTTACCTGAAACGAAGTCTTGCTTGAAGGAAGACTCAGAGCCTGGTATTTAACTCCATTTCTGAAGTGAAACACACAGCAGAGTTCTCATCCATTGATCACACTCTGCTTTAGAACAAGAAGCACGCTCTTGCTTTCTAGAGGCTCTAAGACAACATGAAACGTGAGTATGCTGAGAAAAAAAGAACGACGTTTCCTACACATACGGACCATATGTAATCCAACTCTGCTTCTGAAACTGATACAAAGCACTGGTCCTCTAACATCCAATGCTTGTCAGTTAAGATGAGAAATGTGTGAGCTTCCTGAACGATGTAGTTCGTTTGATATGAAAAGTGACTGCCCTTACATGATATGAAGTCTTGCTTGTAGGAAGACACAGAGCCTGGGATTTAACTCCATTTATGAAGAAAAACATACAGCATAGTTCTCATCCATGGATCACACTCTGCTTTAGAGCAAGAAGAACGTTCTTGCTTTCTAGAGTCTCTAATACAACAGGAAACATGAGTGTGCTCAGAACAAAAGAATGGTGTTTCCTACACATACGGACCATATCTAGTTCAACTCTGCTTCTGAAACTGAAACAAACCACAGGTCCTCTAACATCCTATGCTTGTCAGTTAAGATGAGAAACGTGTGAGCTTCCTAAACAATGTAGTTCTTTTGAGAAGTAAAGAAACTGCCCTTACCTGAAACGAAGTCTTGCTTGTAGGAAGACTCAGAGCCTGGGATTTAACTCCATTTCTGAAGTGAAACACACAGGAGTGTTCTCATCCATTGATCACACTCTGCTTTGGAGCGAGAAGCAGGCTCTTGCTTTCTAGAGTCTCTAAGACAGCAGGAAAAGTGAGTGTGCTGAAACAAAAGAACGGTGTTTCCTACACATAGAGACCATATCTAGTCCAACTCTGCTTCTGAATCTGATACAAAGCACTGGTCTTCTAACATCCAATGCTTGTCAGTTAGGATAAGAAACGTGTGAGGTTCGTCAACGATGTAGTTCGTTTGAGCTGAAAAATGACTGCCCTTACCTGAAACGAAGTCTACCTTGTAGGAAGACACAGAGCCTGGGATTTAACTCCATTTCTGAAGGGAAACACAGCATAGTTATCATCCATGGATCACACTCTGCTTTAGAGCGAGAAGCACGCTCTTGCTTTCTAGAGGCTCTAAGACAATATGAAATGTGAGTGTGCTGAGAACAAAAGAACGATGTTGCCTACACATACAGACCATATGTAGTCCTCTTATGCTTCTGAAACTGATACAAAGCACTGGTCCTCTAACATCCAATGCTTGTCAGTTAAGATGAGAAACGTGTGACTTTCGTGAACGATGTAGTTCGTTTGAGCTATAAAGAAACTGCCCTTACCTGAAAGGAAGGCTTGATTATAGGAAGACTCAGAGCTGGCAATTTAACTCCATTTCTGAAGTGAAACACACAGCAGAGTTCTCATCCATGATCACACCCTGCTTTAGAGCGAGAAGCACGTTCTTGCTTTCTAGAATCTCAAAACAGCAGGAAATCTGAGTGTGCTGAGTACAAAAGAACGGTGTTTCCAACACATACGGACCATATCTCGTTCAACTCTGCTTCTGAAACTGAAACAAACCACAGGTCCTGTAACATCCAATGCTTGTCACTTAAGATGAGAAACGTGTGAGCTTTGTGAACGATGTAGTTCGTTTGAGCTGTAAGAAACTGCCCTTACCTGAAAAGAATTCTTGTATGTAGGAAGACTCAGAGCCTGGGATTTAACTCCATTTCTGAAATGAAACACACAGAAGAGTTCTCATCCATTGATCACACTCTGCTTTAGAACAAGAAGCACGCTCTTGTGTTCTAGAGTCTCTAAGACAGCATGAAACGTGAGTATGCTGAGAACAAAAGAACGATGTTTCCTACACATAAGGACCATATGTAATCCAACTCTGCTTCTGAAACTGATACAAAGCACTGGTCCTCTAACATCCAATGCTTGTCAGTTAAGATGAGAAACGTGTCAGCTTCGTGAACGATGTAGTTCGTTTGAGTTGAAAAGTGACTACCCTTATATAAAACAAAGTCTTGCTTGTAGGAAGACACAAAGCCTGGGATTTAACTCCATTTATGAAGGAAAACAAACAGCATAGTTCTCATCCATGGATCACACTCTGCTTTAGAGCGAGAAGAACGCTCTTGCTTGCTAGAGTCTCTAATACAACAGGAAAGGAGAGTGTGCTCAGAAAAAAGAACGGTGTTTCCTATACATACGGACCATGTCTAGTTCAACTCTGCTTCTGAAACTGAAACAAACCACAGGTCCTCTAACATCCTATGCTTGTCAGTTAAGATGAGAAACGTGTGAGCTTTGTAAACAATGTAGTTCTTTTGAGATGTAAAGAAACTGCCCTTACCTGAAATGAAGTCCTGTTGTAGAAAGACTCAGAGCCTTGGATTTAACTCTATTTCTGAAGTGAAACAAACAGGAGTGTTCTCATCCATTGATCACACTCTGCTTTGGAGCGAGAAGCACGCTCTTGCTTTCTAGAGACTCTAATATAGGAGGAAACGTGAGTGTGCTCAGAACAAATGAACGGTATTACCTACACATACGGACCATATCTAGTTCAACTATGCTACTGAAACTGAAACAAACCACAGGTCCTCTAACATCCAATGCTGGTCAGTTAAGATGAGAAACGTGTAAGCTTCGTGAGCGATGTAGTTCTTTTGAGCTGTAAAGTAACTGCCCTTACCTGAAACGAAGTCTTGCTTGAAGGAAGACTCAGAGCCTGGGATTTAACTCCATTTCAGAAGTGAAACACACAGAAGAGTTCTCATCCATTGATCACACTCCGCTTTAGAAAAAGAAGCACGCCCTTGCTTTCTAGAGGCTCTAAGACAACATGAAATGTGTGTATGCTGAGAAAAAAAGAACGACATTTCCTACACATACGGACCATATGTAATCCAACTCTGCTTCTGAAACTGATACAAAGCACTGGTCCTCTAACATCCAATGCTTGTCAGTTAAGATGAGAAACGTGTGAGCTTCCTGAAAGATGTAGTTCGTTTGTGCTGAAAAGTGACTGCCCTTACATGATATGAAGTCTTGCTTGTAGGAAGACACAGAGCCTGGGATTTAACTCCATTTATGAAGAAAAACATACAGCATAGTTCTCATCCATGGATCACACTCTGCTTTAGAGCAAGAAGAACGCTCTTGCTTTCTAGAGTCTCTAATACAACAAGAAACATGAGTGTGCTCAGAACAAAAGAATGGTGTTTCCTACACATACGGACCATATCTAGTTCAACTCTGCTTCTGAAACTGAAACAAACTACAGGTCCTCTAACATCCTATGCTTGTCAGTTAAGATGAGAAACGTGTGAGCTTCCTAAACAATGTAGTTCTTTTGAGAAGTAAAGAAACTGCCCTTACCTGAAACGAAGTCTTGCTTGTAGGAAGACTCAGAGCCTGGGATTTAACTCCATTTCTGAAGTGAAACACACAGGAGTGTTCTCATCCATTGATCACACTCTGCTTTGGAGCGAGAAGCAGGCTCTTGCTTTCTAGAGTCTCTAAGACAGCAGGAAAAGTGAGTGTGCTGAAACAAAAGAACGGTGTTTCCTACACATAGAGACAATATCTAGTCCAACTCTGCTTCTGAATCTGATACAAAGCACTGGTCTTCTAACATCCAATGCTTGTCAGTTAGGATAAGAAACGTGTGAGGTTCGTCAGCGATGTAGTTCGTTTGAGCTGAAAAAACACTGCCCTTACCTGAAACGAAGTCTACCTTGTAGGAAGACACAGAGCCTGGGATTTAACTCCATTTCTGAAGGGAAACACACAACATAGTTATCATCCATGGATCACACTCTGCTTTAGAGCGAGAAGCACGCTCTTGCTTTCTAGATGCTCTAAGACAACATGAAATGTGAGTGTGCTGAGAACAAAAGAACGATGTTGCCTACACATACAGACCATATGTAGTCCTCTTATGCTTCTGAAACTGATACAAAGCACTGGTCCTCTAACATCCAATGCTTGTCAGTTAAGATGAGAAACGTGTGACTTTCGTGAACGATGTAGTTCGTTTGAGCTATTAAGAAACTGCCCTTTCCTGAAAGGAAGGCTTGCCTGTAGGAAGACCCAGAGCCTGGGATTTAACTCCATTTCTGAAGTGAAACACACAGCAGAGTTCTCATCCATTGATCATACTTTGCTTTAAAGCGCGAAGCACGCTCTTGCTTTCTAGAGTCTCTAATACAGCAGGAAATCTGAGTGTGCTGAGAACAAAAGAACGGTGTTTCCTACACATATGGACCATATCTAGTTCAACTCTGCTTCTGAAACTGAAACAAACCACAGGTCCTCTAACATCCAATGCTTGTCAGTTAAGATGAGAAAAGTGTGAGCTTTGTGAACGATGTAGTTTGTTTGAGTTGTAAGAAAGTGCCCTTACCTGAAAAGAATTCTTGTTTGTAGGAAGACTCAGAGCCTGGGATTTAACTCCATTTCTGAAATGAAACACACAGAAGAGTTCTCATCCATTGATCACACTCTGCTTTAGAACAAGAAGCAGGCTCTTGTGTTCTAGAGTCTCTAAGACAGCATGAAACGTGAGTATGCTGAGAACAAAAGAACAATGTTTCCTACACATACGGACCATATGTAATCCAACTCTGCTTCTGAAACTGATACAAAGCACTGGTCCTCTAACATCCAATGCTTGTCAGTTAAGATGAGAAACATGTGAGCTTCGTGAAAGATGTACTTCCTTTGAACTGTAAAGAAACTGCCCTTACCTGAAAGGAAGTCTTGCTTGTAGGAAGACACAGAGCCTGGGATTTAACTCCATTTATGAAGGAAAACAAACATCATAGTTCTCATCCATGGATCACACTCTGCTTTAGAGCGAGAAGAACGCTCTTGCTTGCTAGAGGCTCTAATACAACAGGAAACGAGAGTGTGCTCAGAACAAAAGAACGTTGTTTCCTATACATACGGGCCATGTCTAGTTCAACTCCGCTTCTGAAACTGAAACAAACCACAGGTCCTCTAACATCCTTTGCTTGTCAGTTAAGATGAGAAACGTGTGACTTTCGTGAACGATGTAGTTCGTTTGAGCTATAAAGAAACTGCCCTTACCTGAAAGGAAGGCTTGATTATAGGAAGACTCAGAGCTGGCAATTTAACTCCATTTCTGAAGTGAAACACACAGCAGAGTTCTCATCCATGATCACACCCTGCTTTAGAGCGAGAAGCACGTTCTTGCTTTCTAGAATCTCAAAACAGCAGGAAATCTGAGTGTGCTGAGTACAAAAGAACGGTGTTTCCAACACATACGGACCATATCTAGTTCAACTCTGCTTCTGAAACTGAAACAAACCACAGGTCCTGTAACATCCAATGCTTGTCACTTAAGATGAGAAACGTGTGAGCTTTGTGAACGATGTAGTTCGTTTGAGCTGTAAGAAACTGCCCTTACCTGAAAAGAATTCTTGTATGTAGGAAGACTCAGAGCCTGGGATTTAACTCCATTTCTGAAATGAAACACACAGAAGAGTTCTCATCCATTGATCACACTCTGCTTTAGAACAAGAAGCACGCTCTTGTGTTCTAGAGTCTCTAAGACAGCATGAAACGTGAGTATGCTGAGAACAAAAGAACGATGTTTCCTACACATAAGGACCATATGTAATCCAACTCTGCTTCTGAAACTGATACAAAGCACTGGTCCTCTAACATCCAATGCTTGTCAGTTAAGATGAGAAACGTGTCAGCTTCGTGAACGATGTAGTTCGTTTGAGTTGAAAAGTGACTACCCTTATATAAAACAAAGTCTTGCTTGTAGGAAGACACAAAGCCTGGGATTTAACTCCATTTATGAAGGAAAACAAACAGCATAGTTCTCATCCATGGATCACACTCTGCTTTAGAGCGAGAAGAACGCTCTTGCTTGCTAGAGTCTCTAATACAACAGGAAAGGAGAGTGTGCTCAGAAAAAAGAACGGTGTTTCCTATACATACGGACCATGTCTAGTTCAACTCTGCTTCTGAAACTGAAACAAACCACAGGTCCTCTAACATCCTATGCTTGTCAGTTAAGATGAGAAACGTGTGAGCTTTGTAAACAATGTAGTTCTTTTGAGATGTAAAGAAACTGCCCTTACCTGAAATGAAGTCCTGTTGTAGAAAGACTCAGAGCCTTGGATTTAACTCTATTTCTGAAGTGAAACAAACAGGAGTGTTCTCATCCATTGATCACACTCTGCTTTGGAGCGAGAAGCACGCTCTTGCTTTCTAGAGACTCTAATATAGGAGGAAACGTGAGTGTACTCAGAACAAATGAACGGTATTACCTACACATACGGACCATATCTAGTTCAACTATGCTACTGAAACTGAAACAAACCACAGGTCCTCTAACATCCAATGCTGGTCAGTTAAGATGAGAAACGTGTAAGCTTCGTGAGCGATGTAGTTCTTTTGAGCTGTAAAGTAACTGCCCTTACCTGAAACGAAGTCTTGCTTGAAGGAAGACTCAGAGCCTGGGATTTAACTCCATTTCAGAAGTGAAACACACAGAAGAGTTCTCATCCATTGATCACACTCCGCTTTAGAAAAAGAAGCACGCTCTTGCTTTCTAGAGGCTCTAAGACAACATGAAATGTGTGTATGCTGAGAAAAAAAGAACGACATTTCCTACACATACGGACCATATGTAATCCAACTCTGCTTCTGAAACTGATACAAAGCACTGGTCCTCTAACATCCAATGCTTGTCAGTTAAGATGAGAAACGTGTGAGCTTCCTGAAAGATGTAGTTCGTTTGTGCTGAAAAGTGACTGCCCTTACATGATATGAAGTCTTGCTTGTAGGAAGACACAGAGCCTGGGATTTAACTCCATTTATGAAGAAAAACATACAGCATAGTTCTCATCCATGGATCACACTCTGCTTTAGAGCAAGAAGAACGCTCTTGCTTTCTAGAGTCTCTAATACAACAAGAAACATGAGTGTGCTCAGAACAAAAGAATGGTGTTTCCTACACATACGGACCATATCTAGTTCAACTCTGCTTCTGAAACTGAAACAAACTACAGGTCCTCTAACATCCTATGCTTGTCAGTTAAGATGAGAAACGTGTGAGCTTCCTAAACAATGTAGTTCTTTTGAGAAGTAAAGAAACTGCCCTTACCTGAAACGAAGTCTTGCTTGTAGGAAGACTCAGAGCCTGGGATTTAACTCCATTTCTGAAGTGAAACACACAGGAGTGTTCTCATCCATTGATCACACTCTGCTTTGGAGCGAGAAGCAGGCTCTTGCTTTCTAGAGTCTCTAAGACAGCAGGAAAAGTGAGTGTGCTGAAACAAAAGAACGGTGTTTCCTACACATAGAGACAATATCTAGTCCAACTCTGCTTCTGAATCTGATACAAAGCACTGGTCTTCTAACATCCAATGCTTGTCAGTTAGGATAAGAAACGTGTGAGGTTCGTCAGCGATGTAGTTCGTTTGAGCTGAAAAAACACTGCCCTTACCTGAAACGAAGTCTACCTTGTAGGAAGACACAGAGCCTGGGATTTAACTCCATTTCTGAAGGGAAACACACAACATAGTTATCATCCATGGATCACACTCTGCTTTAGAGCGAGAAGCACGCTCTTGCTTTCTAGATGCTCTAAGACAACATGAAATGTGAGTGTGCTGAGAACAAAAGAACGATGTTGCCTACACATACAGACCATATGTAGTCCTCTTATGCTTCTGAAACTGATACAAAGCACTGGTCCTCTAACATCCAATGCTTGTCAGTTAAGATGAGAAACGTGTGACTTTCGTGAACGATGTAGTTCGTTTGAGCTATTAAGAAACTGCCCTTTCCTGAAAGGAAGGCTTGCCTGTAGGAAGACCCAGAGCCTGGGATTTAACTCCATTTCTGAAGTGAAACACACAGCAGAGTTCTCATCCATTGATCATACTTTGCTTTAAAGCGCGAAGCACGCTCTTGCTTTCTAGAGTCTCTAATACAGCAGGAAATCTGAGTGTGCTGAGAACAAAAGAACGGTGTTTCCTACACATACGGACCATATCTAGTTCAACTCTGCTTCTGAAACTGAAACAAACCACAGGTCCTGTAACATCCAATGCTTGTCACTTAAGATGAGAAACGTGTGAGCTTTGTGAACGATGTAGTTCGTTTGAGCTGTAAGAAACTGCCCTTACCTGAAAAGAATTCTTGTATGTAGGAAGACTCAGAGCCTGGGATTTAACTCCATTTCTGAAATGAAACACACAGAAGAGTTCTCATCCATTGATCACACTCTGCTTTAGAACAAGAAGCACGCTCTTGTGTTCTAGAGTCTCTAAGACAGCATGAAACGTGAGTATGCTGAGAACAAAAGAACGATGTTTCCTACACATAAGGACCATATGTAATCCAACTCTGCTTCTGAAACTGATACAAAGCACTGGTCCTCTAACATCCAATGCTTGTCAGTTAAGATGAGAAACGTGTCAGCTTCGTGAACGATGTAGTTCGTTTGAGTTGAAAAGTGACTACCCTTATATAAAACAAAGTCTTGCTTGTAGGAAGACACAAAGCCTGGGATTTAACTCCATTTATGAAGGAAAACAAACAGCATAGTTCTCATCCATGGATCACACTCTGCTTTAGAGCGAGAAGAACGCTCTTGCTTGCTAGAGTCTCTAATACAACAGGAAAGGAGAGTGTGCTCAGAAAAAAGAACGGTGTTTCCTATACATACGGACCATGTCTAGTTCAACTCTGCTTCTGAAACTGAAACAAACCACAGGTCCTCTAACATCCTATGCTTGTCAGTTAAGATGAGAAACGTGTGAGCTTTGTAAACAATGTAGTTCTTTTGAGATGTAAAGAAACTGCCCTTACCTGAAATGAAGTCCTGTTGTAGAAAGACTCAGAGCCTTGGATTTAACTCTATTTCTGAAGTGAAACAAACAGGAGTGTTCTCATCCATTGATCACACTCTGCTTTGGAGCGAGAAGCACGCTCTTGCTTTCTAGAGACTCTAATATAGGAGGAAACGTGAGTGTGCTCAGAACAAATGAACGGTATTACCTACACATACGGACCATATCTAGTTCAACTATGCTACTGAAACTGAAACAAACCACAGGTCCTCTAACATCCAATGCTGGTCAGTTAAGATGAGAAACGTGTAAGCTTCGTGAGCGATGTAGTTCTTTTGAGCTGTAAAGTAACTGCCCTTACCTGAAACGAAGTCTTGCTTGAAGGAAGACTCAGAGCCTGGGATTTAACTCCATTTCAGAAGTGAAACACACAGAAGAGTTCTCATCCATTGATCACACTCCGCTTTAGAAAAAGAAGCACGCTCTTGCTTTCTAGAGGCTCTAAGACAACATGAAATGTGTGTATGCTGAGAAAAAAAGAACGACATTTCCTACACATACGGACCATATGTAATCCAACTCTGCTTCTGAAACTGATACAAAGCACTGGTCCTCTAACATCCAATGCTTGTCAGTTAAGATGAGAAACGTGTGAGCTTCCTGAAAGATGTAGTTCGTTTGTGCTGAAAAGTGACTGCCCTTACATGATATGAAGTCTTGCTTGTAGGAAGACACAGAGCCTGGGATTTAACTCCATTTATGAAGAAAAACATACAGCATAGTTCTCATCCATGGATCACACTCTGCTTTAGAGCAAGAAGAACGCTCTTGCTTTCTAGAGTCTCTAATACAACAAGAAACATGAGTGTGCTCAGAACAAAAGAATGGTGTTTCCTACACATACGGACCATATCTAGTTCAACTCTGCTTCTGAAACTGAAACAAACTACAGGTCCTCTAACATCCTATGCTTGTCAGTTAAGATGAGAAACGTGTGAGCTTCCTAAACAATGTAGTTCTTTTGAGAAGTAAAGAAACTGCCCTTACCTGAAACGAAGTCTTGCTTGTAGGAAGACTCAGAGCCTGGGATTTAACTCCATTTCTGAAGTGAAACACACAGGAGTGTTCTCATCCATTGATCACACTCTGCTTTGGAGCGAGAAGCAGGCTCTTGCTTTCTAGAGTCTCTAAGACAGCAGGAAAAGTGAGTGTGCTGAAACAAAAGAACGGTGTTTCCTACACATAGAGACAATATCTAGTCCAACTCTGCTTCTGAATCTGATACAAAGCACTGGTCTTCTAACATCCAATGCTTGTCAGTTAGGATAAGAAACGTGTGAGGTTCGTCAGCGATGTAGTTCGTTTGAGCTGAAAAAACACTGCCCTTACCTGAAACGAAGTCTACCTTGTAGGAAGACACAGAGCCTGGGATTTAACTCCATTTCTGAAGGGAAACACACAACATAGTTATCATCCATGGATCACACTCTGCTTTAGAGCGAGAAGCACGCTCTTGCTTTCTAGATGCTCTAAGACAACATGAAATGTGAGTGTGCTGAGAACAAAAGAACGATGTTGCCTACACATACAGACCATATGTAGTCCTCTTATGCTTCTGAAACTGATACAAAGCACTGGTCCTCTAACATCCAATGCTTGTCAGTTAAGATGAGAAACGTGTGACTTTCGTGAACGATGTAGTTCGTTTGAGCTATTAAGAAACTGCCCTTTCCTGAAAGGAAGGCTTGCCTGTAGGAAGACCCAGAGCCTGGGATTTAACTCCATTTCTGAAGTGAAACACACAGCAGAGTTCTCATCCATTGATCATACTTTGCTTTAAAGCGCGAAGCACGCTCTTGCTTTCTAGAGTCTCTAATACAGCAGGAAATCTGAGTGTGCTGAGAACAAAAGAACGGTGTTTCCTACACATATGGACCATATCTAGTTCAACTCTGCTTCTGAAACTGAAACAAACCACAGGTCCTCTAACATCCAATGCTTGTCAGTTAAGATGAGAAAAGTGTGAGCTTTGTGAACGATGTAGTTTGTTTGAGTTGTAAGAAACTGCCCTTACCTGAAAAGAATTCTTGTTTGTAGGAAGACTCAGAGCCTGGGATTTAACTCCATTTCTGAAATGAAACACACAGAAGAGTTCTCATCCATTGATCACACTCTGCTTTAGAACAAGAAGCAGGCTCTTGTGTTCTAGAGTCTCTAAGACAGCATGAAACGTGAGTATGCTTAGAACAAAAGAACAATGTTTCCTACACATACGGACCATATGTAATCCAACTCTGCTTCTGAAACTGATACAAAGCACTGGTCCTCTAACATCCAATGCTTGTCAGTTAAGATGAGAAACATGTGAGCTTCGTGAAAGATGTACTTCCTTTGAACTGTAAAGAAACTGCCCTTACCTGAAAGGAAGTCTTGCTTGTAGGAAGACACAGAGCCTGGGATTTAACTCCATTTATGAAGGAAAACAAACATCATAGTTCTCATCCATGGATCACACTCTGCTTTAGAGCGAGAAGAACGCTCTTGCTTGCTAGAGGCTCTAATACAACAGGAAACGAGAGTGTGCTCAGAACAAAAGAACGTTGTTTCCTATACATACGGGCCATGTCTAGTTCAACTCCGCTTCTGAAACTGAAACAAACCACAGGTCCTCTAACATCCTTTGCTTGTCAGTTAAGATGAGAAACGTGTGAGCTTCGTGAACGATGTAGTTCGTTTGAGCTATAAAGAAACTGCCCTTTCCTGAAAAGAATTCTTGCTTTAGGAAGACTCAGAGCCTGGGATTTAACTCCATTTCTGAAGGGAAACACACAGCAGAGTTCTCATCCATTGATCACACCCTGCTTTAGAGCGAGAAGCACGTTCTTGCTTTCTAGAATCTCTAAACAGCAGGAAATCTGAGTGTGCTGAGTACAAAAGAACGGTGTTTCCAACACATACGGACCATATCTAGTTCAACTCTGCTTCTGAAACCGAAAGAAACCACAGGTCCTCTAACATCCAATGCTTGTCAGTTAAGATGAGAAACGTGTGAGCTTTGTGAACGATGTAGTTCGTTTGAGCTATAAGAAACTGCCATTACCTGAAAAGAATTCTTGTTTGTAGGAAGACTCAGAGCCTGGGATTTAACTCCATTTCTGAAGTGAAACACACAGAAGAGTTCTCATCCATTGATCACACTCTGCTTTAGTACAAGAAGCACGCTCTTGCTTTCTAGAGTCTCTAAGACAACATGAAACGTGAGTGTGCTGAGGACAAAAGAACGAAGTTGCCTACACATACGCACCATATGTAGTCCAAATCTGGTTCTGAAATTGATACAAAGCACTGGTCCTCTAACATCCAATGCTTGTCAGTTAAGATGAGAAACATGTGAGCTTCGTGAAAGATGTACTTCGTTTGAACTGTAAAGAAACTGCCCTTACCTGAAAGGAAGTCTTGCTTGTAGGAAGACACAGAGCCTGGGATTTAACTCCATTTATGAAGGAAAACAAACAATATAGTTCTCATCCATGGATCACACTCTGTTTTAGAGCAAGAAGAACGCCCTTGCTTGCTAGAGTCTCTAATACAACATGAAATGTGAGTGTGCTGAGAACAAAAGAACGATGTTGCCTACACATACAGAACATATATAGTCCTCTTATGCTTCTGAAACTGATACAAAGCACTGGTCCTCTAACATCCAATGCTTGTCAGTTAAGATGAGAAACGTGTGACTTTCGTGAACGATGTAGTTCGTTTGAGCTATAAAGAAACTGCCCTTTCCTGAAAGGAAGGCTTGCTTGTAGGAAGACTTAGAGCCGGGAATTTAACTCCATTTCTGAAGTGAAACACACAGCAGAGTTCTCATCCATTGATTACACCCTGCTTAAGAGCGAGAAGCACGTTCTTGCTTTCTAGAATCTCTAAACAGCAGGAAATCTGAGTGTGCTGAGTACAAAAGAACGGTGTTTCCAACACATACGGACCATATCTAGTTCAACTCTGCTTCTGAAACTGAAAGAAACCACAGGTCCTCTAACATCCAATGCTTGTCAGTTAAGGTGAGAAACGTGTGAGCTTTGTGATCGATGTAGTTCGTTTGAGCTGTAAGAAACTGCCCTTACCTGAAAAGAATTCTTGTTTGTAGGAAGACTCAAAGCCTGGGATTTAACTCCATTTCTGAAGTGAAACACACAGAAGAGTTCTCATCCATTGATCACACTCTGCTTTAGTACAAGAAGCACGCTCTTGCTTTCTAGAGGCTCTAAGACAACATGAAACGTGAGTGTGCTGAGGACAAAAGAACGATGTTGCCTACACATACGCACTATATGTAGTCCAAATCTGGTTCTGAAATTGATACAAAGCACTGGTCCTCTAACATCCAATGCTTGTCAGTTAAGATGAGAAACATGTGAGCTTCGTGAAAGATGTACTTCGTTTGAACTGTAAAGAAACTGCCCTTACCTGAAAGGAAGTCTTGCTTGTAGGAAGACACAGAGCCTGGGATTTAACTCCATTTATGAAGGAAAACAAACAGCATAGTTCTCATCCATGGATCACACTCTGCTTTAGAGCAAGAAGAACACTCTTGCTTGCTAGACTCTCTAATACAACATGAAATGTGAGTGTGCTGAGAACAAAAGAACGATGTTGCCTACACATACAGACCATATGTAGTCCTCTTATGCTTCTGAAACTGATACAAAGCACTGGTTCTCTAACATCCAATGCTTGTCAGTTAAGATGAGAAACGTGTGACTTTCGTGAACGATGTAGTTCGTTTGAGCTATAAAGAAACTGCCCTTTCCTGAAAGGAAGGCTTGCTTGTAGGAAGACTTAGAGCCGGGAATTTAACTCCATTTCTGAAGTGAAACACACAGCAGAGTTCTCATCCATTGATCACACCCTGCTTTAGAGCGAGAAGCACGTTCTTGCTTTCTAGAATCTCTAAACAGCAGGAAATCTGAGTGTGCTGAGTACAAAAGAACGGTGTTTCCAACACATACGGACCATATCTAGTTCAACTCTGCTTCTGAAACCGAAAGAAACCACAGGTCCTCTAACATCCAATGCTTGTCAGTTAAGATGAGAAACATGTGAGCTTTGTGAACGATGTAGTTCGTTTGAGCTGTAAGAAACTGCCCTTACCTGAAAAGAATTCTTGTTTGTAGGAAGACTCAGAGCCTGGGATTTAACTCCATTTCTGAAGTGAAACACACAGAAGAGTTCTCATCCATTGATCACACTCTGCTTTAGTACAAGAAGCACGCTCTTGCTTTCTAGAGGCTCTAAGACAACATGAAACGTGAGTGTGCTGAGGACAAAAGAACGAAGTTGCCTACACATACGCACCATATGTAGTCCAAATCTGGTTCTGAAATTGATACAAAGCACTGGTCCTCTAACATCCAATGCTTGTCAGTTAAGATGAGAAACATGTGAGCTTCGTGAAAGATGTACTTCGTTTGAACTGTAAAGAAACTGCCCTTACCTGAAAGGAAGTCTTGCTTGTAGGAAGACACAGAGCCTGGGATTTAACTCCATTTATGAAGGAAAACAAACAGCATAGTTCTCATCCATGGATCACACTCTGTTTTAGAGCAAGAAGAACGCCCTTGCTTGCTAGAGTCTCTAATACAACATGAAATGTGAGTGTGCTGAGAACAAAAGAACGATGTTGCCTACACATACAGAACATATATAGTCCTCTTATGCTTCTGAAAATGATACAAAGCACTGGTCCTCTAACATACAATGCTTGTCAGTTAAGATGAGAAACGTGTGACTTTCGTGAACGGTGTAGTTTGTTTGAGCTATAAAGAAACTGCCCTTTCCTGAAAGGAAGGCTTGCTTGTAGGAAGACTTAGAGCCGGGAATTTAACTCCATTTCTGAAGTGAAACACACAGCAGAGTTCTCATCCATTGATCACACCCTGCTTTAGAGCGAGAAGCACGTTCTTGCTTTCTAGAATCTCTAAACAGCAGGAAATCTGAGTGTGCTGAGTACAAAAGAACGGTGTTTCCAACACATACGGACCATATCTAGTTCAACTCTGCTTCTGAAACTGAAAGAAACCACAGGTCCTCTAACATCCAATGCTTGTCAGTTAAGATGAGAAACGTGTGAGCTTTGTGATCGATGTAGTTCGTTTGAGCTGTAAGAAACTGCCCTTACCTGAAAAGAATTCTTGTTTGTAGGAAGACTCAGAGCCTGGGATTTAACTCCATTTCTGAAGTGAAACACACAGAAGAGTTCTCATCCATTGATCACACTCTGCTTTAGTACAAGAAGCACGCTCTTGCTTTCTAGAGGCTCTAAGACAACATGAAACGTGAGTGTGCTGAGGACAAAAGAACGATGTTGCCTACACATACAGACCATATGTAGTCCTCTTATGCTTCTGAAACTGATACAAAGCACTGGTCCTCTAACATCCAATGCTTGTCAGTTAAGATGAGAAAGGTGTGAGTATCATGAACTATGTAGTTCGTTTGAGCTATAAAAAAACTGCCCTTACCTGAAAGGAACTCTTGCTTGTAGGAAGACACAGAGCCTGGGATTTAACTCCATTTCTGAAGTGAAACACACAGCAGAGTTCTCATCCATTGATCATACTTTGTTTTAGAGCGAGAAGTACGCTCTTGCTTTCTAGAGTCTCTAATACAGCAGGAAATCTGAGTGTGCTGAGAACAAAAGAACGGTGTTTCCTACACATACGGACCATATCTAGTTCAACTCTGCTTCTGAAACTGAAAGAAACCACAGGTCCTCTAACATCCAATGCTTGTCACTTAAGATGAGAAACGTGTGAGCTTTGTGATCGATGTAGTTCGTTTGAGCTGTAAGAAACTGCCCTTACCTGAAAAGAATTCTTGTTTGTAGGAAGACTCAGAGCCTGGGATTTAACTGCATTTCTGAAGTGAAACACACAGAAGAGTTCTCATCCATTGATCACACTCTGCTTTAGTACAAGAAGCACGCTCTTGCTTTCTAGAGGCTCTAAGACAACATGAAACCTGAGTGTGCTGAGGACAAAAGAACGATGTTTCCTACACATACGCACCATATGTAGTCCAAATCTGGTTCTGAAATTGATACAAAGCACTGGTCCTCTAACATCCAATGCTTGTCAGTTAAGATGAGAAACATGTGAGCTTCGTGAAAGATGTACTTCGTTTGAACTGAAAAGAAACTGCCCTTACCTGAAAGGAAGTCTTGCTTGTAGGAAGACACAGAGCCTGGGATTTAACTCCATTTATGAAGGAAAACAAACAGCATAGTTCTCATCCATGGATCACACTCTGCTTTAGAGCAAGAAGAACACTCTTGCTTGCTAGACTCTCTAATACAACATGAAATGTGAGTCTGCTGAGAACAAAAGAACGATGTTGCCTACACATACAGACCATATGTAGTCCTCTTATGCTTCTGAAACTGATACAAAGCACTGGTCCTCTAACATCCAATGCTTGTCAGTTAAGATGAGAAACGTGTGACTTTCGTGAACGATGTAGTTCGTTTGAGCTATAAAGAAACTGCCCTTTCCTGAAAGGAAGGCTTGCTTGTAGGAAGACTTAGAGCCGGGAATTTAACTCCATTTCTGAAGTGAAACACACAGCAGAGTTCTCATCCATTGATCACACCCTGCTTTAGAGCGAGAAGCACGTTCTTGCTTTCTAGAATCTCTAAACAGCAGGAAATCTGAGTGTGCTGAGTACAAAAGAACGGTGTTTCCAACACATACGGACCATATCTAGTACAACTCTGCTTCTGAAACTGAAAGAAACCACAGGTCCTCTAACATCCAATGCTTGTCAGTTAAGATGAGAAACGTGTGAGCTTTGTGAACGATATAGTTCGATTGAGCTGTAAGAAACTGCCCTTACCTGAAAAGAATTCTTGTTTGTAGGAAGACTCAGAGCCTGGGATTTAACTCCATTTCTGAAATGAAACACACAGAAGAGTTCTCATCCATTGATCACACTCTGCTTTAGAACAAGAAGCAGGCTCTTGTGTTCTAGAGTCTCTAAGACAGCATGAAACGTGAGTATGCTGAGAACAAAAGAACGATGTTTCCTACACATACGGACCATATGTAATCCAACTCTGCTTCTGAAACTGATACAAAGCTCTGGTCCTCTAACATCCAATGCATGTCAGTTAAGATGAGAAACATGTGAGCTTCGTGAAAGATGTAATTCGTTTGAACTGTAAAGAAACTGCCCTTACCTGAAAGGAAGTCTTGCTTGTAGGAAGACACAGAGCCTGGGATTTAACTCCATTTATGAAGGAAAACAAACAGCATAGTTCTCATCCATGGATCACACTCTGCTTTAGAGCAAGAAGAACGCTCTTGCTTGCTAGACTCTCTAATACAACATGAAATGTGAGTGTGCTGAGAACAAAAGAACGATGTTGCCTACACATACAGACCATATATAGTCCTCTTATGCTTCTGAAACTGATACAAAGCACTGGTCCTCTAACATCCAATGCTTGTCAGTTAAGATGAGAAACGTGTGACTTTCGTGAACGATGTAGTTCGTTTGAGCTATAAAAAAACTGCCCTTTCCTGAAAGGAAGGCTTGCTTGTAGGAAGACTTAGAGCTGGGAATTTAACTCCATTTCTGAAGTGAAACACACAGCAGAGTTCTCATCCATTGATTACACCCTGCTTTAGAGCGAGAAGCACGTTCTTGCTTTCTAGAATCTCTAAACAGCAGGAAATCTGAGTGTGCTGAGTACAAAAGAACGGTGTTTCCAACACATACGGACCATATCTAGTTCAACTCTGCTTCTGAAACTGAAAGAAACCACAGGTCCTCTAACATCCAATGCTTGTCAGTTAAGATGAGAAACGTGTGAGCTTTGTGATCGATGTAGTTCGTTTGAGCTGTAAGAAACTGCCCTTACCTGAAAAGAATTCTTGTTTGTAGGAAGACTCAGAGCCTGGGATTTAACTCCATTTCTGAAGTGAAACACACAGAAGAGTTCTCATCCATTGATCACACTCTGCTTTAGTACAAGAAGCACGCTCTTGCTTTCTAGAGGCTCTAAGACAACATGAAACGTGAGTGTGCTGAGGACAAAAGAACGATGTTGCCTACACATACGCACCATATGTAGTCCAAATCTGGTTCTGAAATTGATACAAAGCACTGGTCCTCTAACATCCAATGCTTGTCAGTTAAGATGAGAAACATGTGAGCTTCGTGAAAGATGTACTTCGTTTGAACTGTAAAGAAACTGCCCTTACCTGAAAGGAAGTCTTGCTTGTAGGAAGACACAGAGCCTGGGATTTAACTCCATTTATGAAGGAAAACAAACAGCATAGTTCTCATCCATGGATCACACTCTGCTTTAGAGCAAGAAGAACACTCTTGCTTGCTAGACTCTCTAATACAACATGAAATGTGAGTGTGCTCAGAACAAAAGAACGATGTTGCCTACACATACAGACCATATGTAGTCCTCTTATGCTTCTGAAACTGATACAAAGCACTGGTCCTCTAACATCCAATGCTTGTCAGTTAAGATGAGAAAGGTGTGAGTATCATGAACTATGTAGTTCGTTTGAGCTATAAAAAACTGCCCTTACCTGAAAGGAACTCTTGCTTGTAGGAAGACACAGAGCCTGGGATTTAACTCCATTTCTGAAGTGAAACACACAGCAGAGTTCTCATCCATTGATCATACTTTGTTTTAGAGCGAGAAGCACGCTCTTGCTTTCTAGAGTCTCTAATACAGCAGGAAATCTGAGTGTGCTGAGAACAAAAGAACGGTGTTTCCTACACATACGGACCATATGTAATCCAACTCTGCTTCTGAAACTGAAACAAACCACAGGTCCTCTAACATCCAATGCTTGTCAGTTAAGATGAGAAAAGTGTGAGCTTCGTGAAAGATGTAGTTCGTTTGAACGGTAAAGAAACTGCCCTTACCTGAAAGGAAGTCTTGCTTGTAGGAAGACACAGAGCCTGGGATTTAACTCCATTTCTGAAATGAAACACAGAGAAGAGTTCTCATCCATTGATCACACTCTGCTTTAGAACAAGAAGCAGGCTCTTGTGTTCTAGAGTCTCTAAGACAGCATGAAACGTGAGTATGCTGAGAACAAAAGAAGGATGTTTCCTACACATACGGACCATATGTAATCCAACTCTGCTTCTGAAACTGATACAAAGCTCTGGTCCTCTAACATCCAATGCATGTCAGTTAAGATGAGAAACATGTGAGCTTCGTGAAAGATGTAATTCGTTTGAACTGTAAAGAAACTGCCCTTTCCTGAAAGGAAGTCTTGCTTGTAGGAAGACACAGAGCCTGGGATTTAACTCCATTTATGAAGGAAAAACAAACAGCATAGTTCTCATCCATGGATCACACTCTGCTTTAGAGCGAGAAGAACGCTCTTGCTTGCTAGACTCTCTAATAAAACATGAAAAGTGAGTGTGCTGAGAACAAAAGAACGATGTTGCCTACACATACAGACCATATATAGTCCTCTTATGCTTCTGAAACTGATACAAAGCACTGGTCCTCTAACATCCAATGCTTGTCAGTTAAGATGAGAAACGTGTGACTTTCGTGAACGATGTAGTTCGTTTGAGCTATAAAGAAACTGCCCTTTCCTGAAAGGAAGGCTTGCTTGTAGGAAGACTTAGAGCCGGGAATTTAACTCCATTTCTGAAGTGAAACACACAGCAGAGTTCTCATCCATTGATTACACCCTGCTTTAGAGCGAGAAGCACGTTCTTGCTTTCTAGAATCTCTAAACAGCAGGAAATCTGAGTGTGCTGAGTACAAAAGAACGGTGTTTCCAACACATACAGACCATATCTAGTTCAACTCTGCTTCTGAAACTGAAAGAAACCACAGGTCCTCTAACATCCAATGCTTGTCACTTAAGATGAGAAACGTGTGAGCTTTGTGATCGATGTAGTTCGTTTGAGCTGTAAGAAACTGCCCTTACCTGAAAAGAATTCTTGTTTGTAGGAAGACTCAGAGCCTGGGATTTAACTCCATTTCTGAAGTGAAACACACAGAAGAGTTCTCATCCATTGATCACACTCTGCTTTAGTACAAGAAGCACGCTCTTGCTTTCTAGAGGCTCTAAGACAACATGAAACGTGAGTGTGCTGAGGACAAAAGAACGATGTTGCCTACACATACGTACCATATGTAGTCCAAATCTGGTTCTGAAATTGATACAAAGCACTGGTCCTCTAACATCCAATGCTTGTCAGTTAAGATGAGAAACATGTGAGCTTCGTGAAAGATGTACTTTGTTTGAACTGAAAAGAAACTGCCCTTACCTGAAAGGAAGTCTTGCTTGTAGGAAGACACAGAGCCTGGGATTTAACTCCATTTATGAAGGAAAACAAACAGCATAGTTCTCATCCATGGATCACACTCTGCTTTAGAGCAAGAGTAACACTCTTGCTTCCTAGACTCTCTAATACAACATGAAATGTGAGTGTGCTGAGAACAAAAGAACGATGTTGCCTACACATACAGACCATATGTAGTCCTCTTATGCTTCTGAAACTGATACAAAGCACTGGTCCTCTAACATCCAATGCTTGTCAGTTAAGATGAGAAACGTGTGACTTTCGTGAACGATGTAGTTCGTTTGAGCTATAAAGAAACTGCCCTTTCCTGAAAGGAAGGCTTGCTTGTAGGAAGACTTAGAGCCGGGAATTTAACTCCATTTCTGAAGTGAAACACACAGCAGAGTTCTCATCCATTGATCACACCCTGCTTTAGAGCGAGAAGCACGTTCTTGCTTTCTAGAATCTCTAAACAGCAGGAAATCTGAGTGTGCTGAGTACAAAAGAACGGTGTTTCCAACACATACGGACCATATCTAGTACAACTCTGCTTCTGAAACTGAAAGAAACCACAGGTCCTCTAACATCCAATGCTTGTCAGTTAAGATGAGAAACGTGTGAGCTTTGTGAACGATGTAGTTCGTTTGAGCTGTAAGAAACTGCCCTTACCTGAAAAGAATTCTTGTTTGTAGGAAGACTCAGAGCCTGGGATTTAACTCCATTTCTGAAGTGAAACACACAGAAGAGTTCTCATCCATTGATCACACTCTGCTTTAGTACAAGAAGCACGCTCTTGTTTCTAGAGGCTCTAAGACAACATGAAACGTGAGTGTGCTGAGGACAAAAGAACGATGTTGCCTACACATACGCACCATATGTAGTCCAAATCTGGTTCTGAAATTGATAAAAAGCACTGGTCCTCTAACATCCAATGCTTGTCAGTTAAGATGAGAAAGGTGTGAGTATCATGAACTATGTAGTTCGTTTGAGCTATAAAAAACTGCCCTTACCTGAAAGGAACTCTTGCTTGTAGGAAGACACAGAGCCTGGGATTTAACTCCATTTCTGAAGTGAAACATACAGCAGAGTTCTCATCCATTGATCATACTTTGCTTTAGAGCAAGAAGCACGCTCTTGCTTTCTAGAGTCTCTAATACAGCAGGAAATCTGAGTGTGCTGAGAACAAAAGAACGGTGTTTCCTACACATACGGACCATATGTAATCCAACTCTGCTTCTGAAACTGATACAAAGCACAGGTCCTCTAACATCCAATGCTTGTCAGTTAAGATGAGAAACATGTGAGCTTCGTGAAAGATGTAGTTCGTTTGAACGGTAAAGAAACTGCCCTTACCTGAAAGGAAGTCTTGCTTGTAGGAAGACACAGAGCCTGGGATTTAACTCCATTTATGACGGAAAACAAACAGCATAGTTCTCACCCATGGATCACACTCTGCTTTGGAGCGAGAAGCACGCTCTTGCTTTCTGGTGTCTCTAAGACAGCAGGAAAAGTGACTGTGCTGAGAACAAAAGAACGATATTGCCTAAACATACAGACCATATCTAGTCCAACTATGCTACTGAAACTGAAACACACATCAGGTCCTCTAACATCCAATGCTTGTCAGTAAAGATGAGAAACGTGTAAGCTTCGTGAATGATGTAGTTCGTTTGAGCTGTAAAGGAACTTCCCTTACCTGAAAAGAATTCTTGTTTGTATGAAGACTCAGAGCCTGGGATTTAACTCCATTTCTGAAATGAAACACACAGCAGACTTCTCATCCATGAAACACTCTCTGCTTTAGAGCAAGAAGCACGCTCTTGCTTTCTAGAGTCTCTAAAACTGCAGGAAACCTGATTGTGCTCAGAACAAATGAACAGTGTTTCCAACACATACGGACCATATCTAGTTCAACAACCTTCTGAAACTGATACAAAGCACTGGTCCTCTAACATCCAATGCGTGTCAGTTAAGATGAGAAACGTATGAGCTTCGTGAACGATGTAATTACTTTGAGCTGAAAAGTGACTGGCCTTACCTGAAACGAAGTCTTGCATGTAGGAAGACACAGAGTCTGGGATTAAATTCCATTTCTGATGGGAAACACACAGCATAGTTCTCATCCATGGATCATTCTCTGCTTTAGAGTGAGAAGCACACTCTTGCTTTCTAGAGTCTCTAATACAGCAGGAAACCTGACAATTAAAGAACGGTTTGTCCTACACATACGGACCATATGTAGTTCATGTCTGCTTCTGAAACTGAAACAAACCACAGGTCCTCTAACATCCAATGCTTGTCAGTTAAGATGAGAAACGTGTGAGCTTCGTGAGTGATGTAGTTCATTTGAGCTGTAAAGTAACTGCCCTTACCTGAAACGAATTCTTGCTTGAAGGAAGACTCAGAGCCTGGGATTTAACTCCATTTCTGAAGTGAAACACACAGAAGAGTTCTCATCCATTGATCACACACTGCTTTAGTACAAGAAGCCCGCTCTTGCTTTCTAGAGGCTCTAAGACAACATGAAACGTGAGTGTGCTGAGGACAAAAGAACGATGTTGCCTACACATACGCACCATATGTAGTCCAAATCTGGTTCTGAAATTGATACAAAGCACTGGTCCTCTAACATCCAATGCTTGTCATTTAAGATGAGAAAGGTGTGAGTATCATGAACTATGTAGTTCGTTTGAGCTATAAAAAACTGCCCTTACCTGAAAGGAAATCTTGCTTGTAGGAAGACACAGAGCCTGGGATTTAACTCCATTTCTGAAGTGAAACACACAGCAGAGTTCTCATCCATTGATCATACTTTGCTTTAGAGCGAGAAGCACGCTCTTGCTTTCTAGACTCTCTAATACAGCAGGAAATCTGAGTGTGCTGAGAACAAAAGAACGGTGTTTCCTACACATATGGACCATATCTAGTTCAACTCTACTTCTGAAACTGAAACAAACCACAGGTCCTCTAACATCCAGTGCTTGTCAGTTAAGATGAGAAAAGTGTGAGCTTTGTGAACGATGTAGTTCGTTTGAGCTGTAAGAAACTGCCGTTACCTGAAAAGAATTCTTGTTTGTAGGAAGACTCAGATCCTGGGATTTAACTCCATTTCTGAAATGAAACACACAGAAGAGTTCTCATCCATTGATCACACTCTGCTTTAGAACAAGAAGCAGGCTCTTGTGTTCTAGAATCTCTAAGACAGCATGAAACGTGAGTATGCTGAGAACAAAAGAACGATGTTTCCTACACATACAGACCATATGTAATCCAACTCTGCTTCTGAAACTGATACAAAGCACTGGTCCTCTAACATCCAATGCTTGTCAGTTAAGATGAGAAACATGTGATCTTCGTGAAATATGTAGTTCATTTGAGTTGAAAAGTGACTACCCTTACATAAAACATAGTCTTGCTTGTAGGAAGACACAGAGCCTGGGATTTAACTCCATTTATGAAGGAAAACAAACATCATAGTTCTCATCCTTGGATCACACTCTACTTTAGAGCGAGAAGAACGCTCTTGCTTCCTAGAGGCTCTAATACAACAGGAAACGAGAGTGTGCTCAGAAAAAAGAACGGTGTTTCCTACACATAGGGGCCATGTCTAGTTCAACTCCGCTTCTGAAACTGAAACAAACCACAGGTCCTCTAACATCCTATGCTTGTCAGTTAAGATGAGAAACGTGTGAGCTTCGAAAACAATGTAGTTCTTTTGAGATGTAAAGAAACTGCCCTTACCTGAAATGAAGTCTTGTTTGTAGGGAGACTCAGAGCCTGGGATTTAACTCCATTTCTGAAATGAAACACACAGAAGAGTTCTCATCCATTGATCACACTCTGCTTTAGAACAAGAAGCAGGCTCTTGTGTTCTAGAGTCTCTAAGACAGCATGAAACGTGAGTATGCTGAGAACAAAAGAACGATGTTTCCTACACATACGGACCATATGTAATCCAACTCTGCTTCTGAAACTGATACAAAGCACTGGTCCTCTAACATCCAATGCTTGTCAGTTAAGATGAGAAACATGTGAGCTTCGTGAAAGGTGTACTTCGTTTGAACTGTAAAGAAACTGCCCTTACCTGAAAGGAAGTCTTGCTTGTAGGAAGACACAGAGCCTGGGATAACTCCATTTATGAAGGAAAACAAACAGCATAGTTCTCATCCATGGATCACACTCTGCTTTAGAGCGAGAAGAACGCTCTTGCTTGCTAGAGTCTCTAATACTACAGGAAACGAGAGTGTGCTCAGAACAAAAGAACGGTGTTTCCTATACATACGGACCATGTCTAGTTCAACTCTGCTTCTGAAACTGAAACAAACCATAGGTCTTCTAACATCCTATGCTTGTCAGTTAAGATGAGAAACGTGTGAGCTTCGTGAACTATGTAGTTCGTTTGAGCTGAAAAGTGACTGCCCTTACCTGAAACCTTGTCTTGCATGTAGGAAGACACAGAGCCTGGGATTTGACTCCATTTCTGAAGGGAAACACACAGCATAGTTCTCATCCATGGATCACACTCTGCTTTAGAGCGAGAAGCACGCTCTTGCTTTCTAGAGACTCTAATATAGGAGGAAACGTGAGTGTGCTCAGAACAAAAAAACGGTGTTGCCTACACATACAGACCATATCTAATTCAACAATGCTTCTGAAACTGAAACAAACCAAAGGTCCTCTAACATCCAATGCTTGTCAGTTAAGATGAGAAATGTGTGAGCTTCGTGAACGATGTAGTTCGTTTGAGCTGAAAATTGACTGCCCTTACCTGAAAACTTGTCTTGCATGTAGAAAGACACAGAGCCTTGGATTTGACTCCATTTCTGAAGGGAAACACACAGCATAGTTCTCATCCATGGATCACACTCTGCTTTAGAGCGAGAAGCACGCTCTTGCTTTCTAGAGACTCTAATATAGGAGGAAATGTGAGTGTGTTCAGAACAAAAGAAAGGTGTTTCCTACACATACAGACCATATCTAGTTCAACTATGCTACTGCAACTGAAACAAACCACAGGTCCTCTAACATCCAATGCTTGTCAGTTAATATGAGAATCGTGTAAGCTTCGTGAGCGATGTAGTTCATTTGAGCTGTAAAGTAACTGCCCTTACCTGAAACGAAGTCTTGCTTGAAGGAAGACTCAGAGCCTGGGATTTAACTCCATTTCTGAAGTGAAACACACAGAAGAGTTGTCATCCATTGATTACACTGTGCTTTAGAACAAGAAGCATGCTCTTGCTTTCTAGAGGCTCTAAGACAACATGAAACGTGAGTGTGCTGAGAACAAAAGAACGATGTTGCCTACACATACGGACCATATGTAGTCCAAATCTGCTTCTGAAACTGGTACAAAGCACTGGTCCCCTAACATCCAATGCTTGTCAGTTAAGATGAGAAACGTGTGAGCTTTGTGAACGATGTAGTTCATTTGAGCTATAAGAAACTGCCCTTACCTGAAAAGAATTCTTGTTTGTAGGAAGACTCAGAGCCTGGGATTTAACTCCATTTATGAAGAAAAACAAACAGCATAATTCTCATCCATGGATCACACTGTGCTTCAGAGCAAGAAGAACGCTCTTGCTTTCTAGAGTCTATAATACAACAGGAAACGTGAGTGTGCTCAGAACAAAAGAACGTAGTTTCCTACACATAAGGACCATATGTAGTTCATCTCTGCTTCTGAAACTGAAACAAACCACAGGTCCTCTAACATCCAATGCTTGTCAGTTAAGATGAGAAACGTGTGACCTTCGTGAACGATGTAGTTCTTGGAGCTGAAAAGTGACTGCCCTTACCTGAAACGAAGTAGTGCTTGTAGGAAGAACAGAGCCTGGGATTTAACTCCACTTCTGAAGTGAAACACACAGCAGAGTTCTCATCCATTGATCACACTATGCTTTAGAGCAAGAAGCACGCTCTTGCCTTCTAGAGTCTCTAATACAGCAGGAAACCTGATTTTGCTCAGAACAAAGAACAGTGTTTCCTACACATACGGACCATATCTAGTTCAACAACCTTCTGAAACTGAAACAAACCACAGGTCCTCTAACTTCCAATGCTTGTCAATTAAGATGAGAAATGTGTGAGCTTCGTGAACGATGTAATTCTTTTGAGCTGAAAAGTGACTGCCCTTACCTGAAACGAAACCTTGCTTGTAGGAAGACACAGAGTCTGGGATTTAATTCCATTTCTGATGGTAAACACACAGCATAGTTCTCATCCATGGTTCACACTCTGCTTTAGAGCGAGAAGCACGCTCTTGCTTTCTAGAGTCTCTAATACAGCAGGAAACCTGACAACAAAAGAACGGTATTTCCTACATATACGGACCATATGTAGTTCATCTCTGCTTCTGAAACTGAAACAAAGCACAGGTCCTCTAACATCCAATGCTTGTCTGTTAAGATGAGAAACGTGTGAGCTTCGTGAACAATGTAGTTCTTTGAGCTGAAAAGTGACTGCCCTTACCTGAAACGAAGTAGTGCTTGTAGGAAGACTCAGAGCCTGGGATTTAACTCCATTTCTGAAGTGAAACACACAGCAGAGTTCTCATCCATTGATCAAACTATGGTTTAGAGCAAGAAGTACGTTATCTTTCTAGATTCTCTAATACAGACAGACACCTGAGTGTGCTCTAAACAAAAGAATGATGTTTCCTAAACATACGGACCATATCTAGTCCAACTCTGCTTCTGAAACTGACACAAACCAATGGTCCTCTAACATCCAATGCTTGTCAGTTAAGATGAGAAACGTGTGAGCTTCGTGAACGATGTAGTTCGTTTGAACTGAAAAGTGACTGCCCATACCTGAAACGAAGTCTTCCTTGTAGGAAGACTCAGAGACTGGGATTTAACTCCATTTCTGAAGTAAAACACACAGCAGAGTTCTCATCCATTGATCACACTCTGCTTCAGAACAAGAAGCACGCTCTTGCTTTCTAGAGTCTCTAAGACAGCAGGAAACCAGAGTGTGCTCAGAACAAAAGAACGGTGTTTCCTACACATACGGACCATATGTAGTTCATCTCTGCTTCCTAAACTGAAACAAACCACAGGTCCTCTAACATCCAAATCTTGTCAGCTAAGATGAGAAACGTGTGAGTTTCGTGAACAATGTAGTTCGTTTAAGCTATAAACTAACTGCCCTTACCTGAAAGGAACTCTTGCTTGTAGGGAGACTCAGAGCATGGGATTTAACTCCCTTTCTGAAGAGAAACACACAGCAGAGTTCTCATCCATTGATCACACTCTGCTTTAGAACAAGAAGCATGCTATTGCCCTCTAGAGTCTCTAAGACATCAGGAAATGTGAGTGTGCTGAGAACAAAAGAACGATGTTGCCTACACATATGGACCATATGTTGTCCAAATCTGCTTCTGAAACTGATACAAAGCACTGGTCCTCTAACATCCAATGCTTGTCAGTTAAGATGAGAAACGTGTGAGCTTTGTGAATGATGTACTTCGTTTGAGCTGTAAGAAACTGTCCTTACCTGAAAAGAATTCTTGTTTGTAGGAAGACTCAGACCCTGGGTTTTAACTCCATTTCTGAAGTGAAACACACAGCAGAGTTCTCATCCATTGATCACACTCTGCTTTAGAACAAGCAGCATGCTCTTGCTTTCTAGAGTCTCTAAGACAACAGGAAAGGTGAGTGTGCTGAGAACAAAAGAACGATGTTTCCTACACATACGGATCATATGTAATCCAACTCTGCTTCTGAAACTGATACAAAGCACTGGTCCTCTAACATCCAATGTTTGCCAGTTAAGATGAGAAACGTGTGAGCTTCGTGAACGATGTAGTTCGTTTGAGCTGAAAAGTGACTGCCCTTACCTGAAAGGAAGTCTTGCTTTTAGGAAGACTCAGAGCCTGGGATTTAACTCCATTTCTGAAGTGAAACACACAGCAGAGTTCTCATCCATTGATCAAACTATGGTTTAGAGCAAGAAGTACGTTATCTTTCTAGATTCTCTAATACAGACAGACACCTGAGTGTGCTCTAAACAAAAGAATGATGTTTCCTAAACATACGGACCATATCTAGTCCAACTCTGCTTCTGAAACTGACACAAACCAATGGTCCTCTAACATCCAATGCTTGTCAGTTAAGATGAGAAACGTGTGAGCTTCGTGAACGATGTAGTTCGTTTGAACTGAAAAGTGACTGCCCATACCTGAAACGAAGTCTTCCTTGTAGGAAGACTCAGAGACTGGGATTTAACTCCATTTCTGAAGTAAAACACACAGCAGAGTTCTCATCCATTGAACACACTCTGCTTCAGAACAAGAAGCACGCTCTTGCTTTCTAGAGTCTCTAAGACAGCAGGAAACCAGAGTGTGCTCAGAACAAAAGAACGGTGTTTCCTACACATACGGACCATATGTAGTTCATCTCTGCTTCCTAAACTGAAACAAACCACAGGTCCTCTAACATCCAAATCTTGTCAGCTAAGATGAGAAACGTGTGAGTTTCGTGAACAATGTAGTTCGTTTAAGCTATAAACTAACTGCCCTTACCTGAAAGGAACTCTTGCTTGTAGGGAGACCCAGAGCATGGGATTTAACTCCCTTTCTGAAGAGAAACACACAGCAGAGTTCTTATCCATTGATCACACTCTGCTTTAGAACAAGAAGCATGCTATTGCCCTCTAGAGTCTCTAAGACATCAGGAAATGTGAGTGTGCTGAGAACAAAAGAACGATGTTGCCTACACATATGGACCATATGTTGTCCAAATCTGCTTCTGAAACTGATACAAAGCACTGGTCCTCTAACATCCAATGCTTGTCAGTTAAGATGAGAAACGTGTGAGCTTTGTGAATGATGTACTTCGTTTGAGCTGTAAGAAACTGTCCTTACCTGAAAAGAATTCTTGTTTGTAGGAAGACTCAGACCCTGGGTTTTAACTCCATTTCTGAAGTGAAACACACAGCAGAGTTCTCATCCATTGATCACACTCTGCTTTAGAACAAGCAGCATGCTCTTGCTTTCTAGAGTCTCTAAGACAACAGGAAAGGTGAGTGTGCTGAGAACAAAAGAACGATGTTTCCTACACATACGGATCATATGTAATCCAACTCTGCTTCTGAAACTGATACAAAGCACTGGTCCTCTAACATCCAATGTTTGCCAGTTAAGATGAGAAACGTGTGAGCTTCGTGAACGATGTAGTTCGTTTGAGCTGAAAAGTGACTGCCCTTACCTGAAAGGAAGTCTTGCTTTTAGGAAGACTCAGAGCCTGGGATTTAACTCCATTTCTGAAGTGAAACACACAGCAGAGTTCTCATCCATTGATCACACTCTGCTTTAGAACAAGAAGCATGCTCTTGCTTTCTAGAGTCTCTAATACAGCAGGAAACGTGAGTGTGCTGAGAACAAAAGAACGGTGTTTCCTACACATACGGACCATATGTATTCCAACTCTGCTTCTGAAACTGATACAAAACACTGGTCCTCTAACATCCTATGCTTGCCAGTTAAGATGAGAAACGTGTAAGCTTCGTGAACGATGCAGTTCGTTTGAGCTGAAAAGTGACTGCCGTTACCTGAAACGAAGTATTGCTTGTAGGAAGACTCAGAGCCTGGGATTTAACTCCATTTCTGGAGGCAAAGACACAGCAGACTTCTCATCCATGAAACACTCTCTGCTTTAGAGCAAGAAGCACGCTCTTGCTTTCTAGAGTCTCTAATATGGCAGGAAACCTGACTGTGCTGAGAACAAAGAACAGTGTTTCCTACACATACGGACCATATCTAGTTCAACAACCTTCTGAAACTGAAACAAACCACAGGTCCTCTAACATCCAATGCTTGTCAGTTAAGATGAGAAACGTGTGAGCTTCGTGAACGATGTAGTTCGTTTGAACTGAAAAGTGACTGCCCATACCTGAAACGAAGTCTTGCTTGTAGGAAGACTCAGAGACTGGGATTTAACTCCATTTCTGAAGTAAAACACACAGCAGAGTTCTCATCAATTGATCACACTCTGCTTCAGAAGAAGAAGCACGCTATTGCTTTCTAGAGTCACTAAGACAGCAGGAAACCTGACAACAAAAGAATGGTGTTTCCTACACATACGGACCATATGTAGTTCATCTCTGCTTCCTAAACTGAAACAAACCACAGGTCCTCTAAAATCCAATGCTTGTCAGCTAAGATGAGAAACGTGTGAGTTTCGTGAACAATGTAGTTCGTTTGAGCTATAAAGTAACTGCCCTTACCTGAAAGGAAGTCTTGCTTGTAGGAAGACTCAGATCATGGGATTTAACTCCCTTTCTGAAGAGAAACACACAGCAGAGTTCTCATCCATTGATCACACTCTTCTTTAGAGCGAGAAGCACGCTCTTGCTTTCTAGAGTCTCTAAGACAACAGGAACCGTGAGTGTGCTGAGAACAAACGAACAATGTTTCCTACACATACGGACCATATCTAGTCCAACTCTGCTTCGGAAACTGATACAAAGCACTGGTCTTCTAACATCCAATGGTTGTCAGTTAAGATGAGAAACGTGTGAGCTTCGTGAACGATGTAGTTCGTTTGAGCTGTAAGAAACTGCCCTTACCTGAAAAGAATTCTTGTTTGTAGGAAGACTCAGAGCCTGGGATTTTCTCCAATTCTGAAGGGAAACACACAGCATAGGTCTCATCCATGGATCACACTTTGCTTTAGAGCGAGAAGCACGCTCTTGCTTTCTAGAGACTCTAATATAGGAGGAAACGTGAGTGTGCTCAGAACAAAAGAAAGGTGTTTCCTACACATACGGACCATATGTAGTTCAACTATGCTACTGCAACTAAAACAAACCACAGGCCCTCTAACATCCAATGCTTGTCAGTTAAGATGAGAAACGTGTAAGCTTCGTGAGCGATGTAGTTCATTTGAGCTGTGAAGTAACTGCCCTTACCTGTAACGAAGTCTTGCTTGAAGGAAGACTCAGAGCCTGGGATTTAACACCATTTCTGAAGTGAAACACACAGAAGAGTTGTCATCCATTGATCACACTCTGCTTTAGAACAAGAAGCATGCTCTTGCTTTCTAGAGGCTCTAAGACAACATGAAACGTGAGTGTCCTGAGAACAAAAGAACGATGTTGCCTACACATATGGACCATATGTTGTCCAAATCTGCTTCTGAAACTGATACAAAGCACTGGTCCTCTAACATCCAATGCTTGTCAGTTAAGATGAGAAACGTGTGTGCTTTGTGAATGATGTACTTCGTTTGAGCTGTAAGAAACTGTCCTTACCTGAAAAGAATTCTTGTTTGTAGGAAGACTCAGACCCTGGGATTTAACTCCATTTCTGAAGTGAAACACACAGCAGAGTTCTCATCCATTGATCACACTCTGCTTTAGAACAAGCAGCATGCTCTTGCTTTCTAGAGTCTCTAATACAGCAGGAAACGTGAGTGTGCTGAAAACAAAGAATGGTGTTTCCTACACATACGGACCATATGTAATCCAACTCTGCTTCTGAAACTGATACAAAGCACTGGTCCTCTAACATCCAATGCTTGTCAGTTAAGATGAGAAACGTGTGAGCTTCGTGAACAATGTACATCGTTTGAGCTGAAAAGTGACTGCCCTTACATGAAACGAAGTCTTGCTTGTAGGACGACACAGAGCCTGGGATTTAACTCCATTTATGAAGGAAAACAAACAGCATAGTTCTCATCCATGGATCACACTCTGCTTTAGAGCAAGAAGAACACTCTTGCTTTCTAGAGTCTCTAATACAACAGGAAACGTGAGTGTGCTCAGAACAAAAGAACCGTGTTTCCTACACATAAGGACCATATCTAGTTCAACTCTGCTTCTGAAACTGAAACAAACCACAGGTCCTCTAACATTCTATGCTTGTCAGTTAAGATGAGAAACGTGTGAGCTTTGAAAACAATGTAGTTCTTTTGAGATTTAAAGAAACTGCCCTTACCCGAAACGAAGTCTTGGTTGTAGAAAGACTCAGGGCCTGGGATTTAACTCCATTTCTGAAGTGAAACACAGAGGAGTGTTCTCATCCATTGATCACACTCTTCTTTAGAGCGAGAAGCACGCTCTTGCTTTCTAGAGTCTCTAAGACAACAGGAAAGGTGAGTGTGCTGAGAACAAAAGAACGATGTTTCCTACACATACGGATCATATGTAATCCAACTCTGCTTCTGAAACTGATACAAAGCACTGGTCCTCTAACATCCAATGTTTGTCAGTTAAGATGAGAAACGTGTGAGCTTCGTGAACGATGTAGTTCGTTTGAGCTGAAAAGTGACTGCCCTTACCTGAAAGGAAGTCTTGCTTTTAGGAAGACTCAGAGCCTGGGATTTAAGTCCATTTCTGAAGTGAAACACACAGCAGAGTTCTCATCCATTGATCACACTCTGCTTTAGAACAAGAAGCATGCTCTTGCTTTCTAGAGTCTCTAATACAGCAGGAAACGTGAGTGTGCTGAGAACAAAAGAACGGTGTTTCCTACACATACGGACCATATCTCGTCAAACTCTGCTTCTGAAACTGACACAAACCACTTGTCCTCTAACATCCAATGCTTGTCAGTTAAGATGAGAAACGTGTGAGCTTCGTGAACGATGTAGTTCGTTTGAACTGAAAAGTGACTGCCCATACCTGAAACGAAGTCTTGCTTGTAGGAAGATTCAGAGCCTGGGATTTAACTCCATTTCTGGAGGCAAACACACAGCAGACTTCTCATCCATGAAACACTCTCTGCTTTAGAGCAAGAAGCACGCTCTTTCTTTCTAGAGTCTCTAATATAGCAGGAAACCTGACTGTGCTCAGAACAAAGAACAGTGTTTCCTACACATACGGACCATATCTAGTTCAACAACCTTCTGAAACTGAAACAAACCACAGGTCCTCTAACATCCAATGCTTGTCAGTTAAGATGAGAAACGTGTGAGCTTCGTGAACGATGTAGTTCGTTTGAACTGAAAAGTGACTGCCCATACCTGAAACGAAGTCTTGCTTGTAGGAAGACTCAGAGACTGGGATTTAACTCCATTTCTGAAGTAAAACACACAGCAGAGTTCTCATCAATTGATCACACTCTGCTTCAGAAGAAGAAGCACGCTATTGCTTTCTAGAGTCACTAAGACAGCAGGAAACCTGACAACAAAAGAATGGTGTTTCCTACACATACGGACCATATGTAGTTCATCTCTGCTTCCTAAACTGAAACAAACCACAGGTCCTCTAAAATCCAATGCTTGTCAGCTAAGATGAGAAACGTGTGAGTTTCGTGAACAATGTAGTTCGTTTGAGCTATAAAGTAACTGCCCTTACCTGAAAGGAAGTCTTGCTTGTAGGAAGACTCAGATCATGGGATTTAACTCCCTTTCTGAAGAGAAACACACAGCAGAGTTCTCATCCATTGATCACACTCTTCTTTAGAGCGAGAAGCACGCTCTTGCTTTCTAGAGTCTCTAAGACAACAGGAACCGTGAGTGTGCTGAGAACAAACGAACAATGTTTCCTACACATACGGACCATATCTAGTCCAACTCTGCTTCGGAAACTGATACAAAGCACTGGTCTTCTAACATCCAATGGTTGTCAGTTAAGATGAGAAACGTGTGAGCTTCGTGAACGATGTAGTTCGTTTGAGCTGTAAGAAACTGCCCTTACCTGAAAAGAATTCTTGTTTGTAGGAAGACTCAGAGCCTGGGATTTTCTCCAATTCTGAAGGGAAACACACAGCATAGGTCTCATCCATGGATCACACTTTGCTTTAGAGCGAGAAGCACGCTCTTGCTTTCTAGAGACTCTAATATAGGAGGAAACGTGAGTGTGCTCAGAACAAAAGAAAGGTGTTTCCTACACATACGGACCATATGTAGTTCAACTATGCTACTGCAACTAAAACAAACCACAGGCCCTCTAACATCCAATGCTTGTCAGTTAAGATGAGAAACGTGTAAGCTTCGTGAGCGATGTAGTTCATTTGAGCTGTGAAGTAACTGCCCTTACCTGTAACGAAGTCTTGCTTGAAGGAAGACTCAGAGCCTGGGATTTAACACCATTTCTGAAGTGAAACACACAGAAGAGTTGTCATCCATTGATCACACTCTGCTTTAGAACAAGAAGCATGCTCTTGCTTTCTAGAGGCTCTAAGACAACATGAAACGTGAGTGTGCTGAGAACAAAAGAACGATGTTGCCTACACATATGGACCATATGTTGTCCAAATCTGCTTCTGAAACTGATACAAAGCACTGGTCCTCTAACATCCAATGCTTGTCAGTTAAGATGAGAAACGTGTGTGCTTTGTGAATGATGTACTTCGTTTGAGCTGTAAGAAACTGTCCTTACCTGAAAAGAATTCTTGTTTGTAGGAAGACTCAGACCCTGGGATTTAACTCCATTTCTGAAGTGAAACACACAGCAGAGTTCTCATCCATTGATCACACTCTGCTTTAGAACAAGCAGCATGCTCTTGCTTTCTAGAGTCTCTAATACAGCAGGAAACGTGAGTGTGCTGAAAACAAAGAATGGTGTTTCCTACACATACGGACCATATGTAATCCAACTCTGCTTCTGAAACTGATACAAAGCACTGGTCCTCTAACATCCAATGCTTGTCAGTTAAGATGAGAAACGTGTGAGCTTCGTGAACAATGTACATCGTTTGAGCTGAAAAGTGACTGCCCTTACATGAAACGAAGTCTTGCTTGTAGGACGACACAGAGCCTGGGATTTAACTCCATTTATGAAGGAAAACAAACAGCATAGTTCTCATCCATGGATCACACTCTGCTTTAGAGCAAGAAGAACACTCTTGCTTTCTAGAGTCTCTAATACAACAGGAAACGTGAGTGTGCTCAGAACAAAAGAACCGTGTTTCCTACACATAAGGACCATATCTAGTTCAACTCTGCTTCTGAAACTGAAACAAACCACAGGTCCTCTAACATTCTATGCTTGTCAGTTAAGATGAGAAACGTGTGAGCTTTGAAAACAATGTAGTTCTTTTGAGATTTAAAGAAACTGCCCTTACCCGAAACGAAGTCTTGGTTGTAGAAAGACTCAGGGCCTGGGATTTAACTCCATTTCTGAAGTGAAACACAGAGGAGTGTTCTCATCCATTGATCACACTCTTCTTTAGAGCGAGAAGCACGCTCTTGCTTTCTAGAGTCTCTAAGACAACAGGAAAGGTGAGTGTGCTGAGAACAAAAGAACGATGTTTCCTACACATACGGATCATATGTAATCCAACTCTGCTTCTGAAACTGATACAAAGCACTGCTCCTCTAACATCCAATGTTTGTCAGTTAAGATGAGAAACGTGTGAGCTTCGTGAACGATGTAGTTCGTTTGAGCTGAAAAGTGACTGCCCTTACCTGAAAGGAAGTCTTGCTTTTAGGAAGACTCAGAGCCTGGGATTTAAGTCCATTTCTGAAGTGAAACACACAGCAGAGTTCTCATCCATTGATCACACTCTGCTTTAGAACAAGAAGCATGCTCTTGCTTTCTAGAGTCTCTAATACAGCAGGAAACGTGAGTGTGCTGAGAACAAAAGAACGGTGTTTCCTACACATACGGACCATATCTCGTCAAACTCTGCTTCTGAAACTGACACAAACCACTTGTCCTCTAACATCCAATGCTTGTCAGTTAATATGAGAAACGTGTGAGCTTCGTGAACGATGTAGTTCGTTTGAACTGAAAAGTGACTGCCCATACCTGAAACGAAGTCTTGCTTGTAGGAAGATTCAGAGCCTGGGATTTAACTCCATTTCTGGAGGCAAACACACAGCAGACTTCTCATCCATGAAACACTCTCTGCTTTAGAGCAAGAAGCACGCTCTTTCTTTCTAGAGTCTCTAATATAGCAGGAAACCTGACTGTGCTCAGAACAAAGAACAGTGTTTCCTACACATACGGACCATATCTAGTTCAACAACCTTCTGAAACTGAAACAAACCACAGGTCCTCTAACATCCAATGCTTGTCAGTTAAGATGAGAAACGTGTGAGCTTCGTGAACGATGTAGTTCGTTTGAACTGAAAAGTGACTGCCCATACCTGAAACGAAGTCTTGCTTGTAGGAAGACTCAGAGACAGGGATTTAACTCCATTTCTGAAGTAAAACACACAGCAGAGTTCTCATCAATTGATCACACTCTGCTTCAGAAGAAGAAGCACGCTCTTGCTTTCTAGAGTCACTAAGACAGCAGGAAACCTGACAACAAAAGAACGGTGTTTCCTACACATACGGACCATATGTAGTTCATCTCTGCTTCCTAAACTGAAACAAACCACAGGTCCTCAAAATCCAATGCTTGTCAGCTAAGATGAGAAACGTGTGAGTTTCGTGAACAATGTAGTTCGTTTGAGCTATAAAGTAACTGCCCTTACCTGAAAGGAAGTCTTGCTTGTAGGAAGACTCAGATCATGGGATTTAACTCCCTTTCTGAAGAGAAACACACAGCAGAGTTCTCATCCATTGATCACACTCTTCTTTAGAGCGAGAAGCACGCTCTTGCTTTCTAGAGTCTCTAAGACAACAGGAACCGTGAGTGTGCTGAGAACAAACGAACAATGTTTCCTACACATACGGACCATATCTAGTCAAACTATGCCTCTGAAACTGATACAAAGCACTGGTCCTCTAACATCTAATTCTTGTCAGTTAAGATGAGAAACGTGTGAGCTTCATGAACGATGTAGTTCGTTTGAGCTGAAAAGTGACTGCCCTTTCCTGAAAGGAAGTCTTGCTTTTAGGAAGACTCAGAGCCTGGGATTTAACTCCATTTCTGAAGTGAAACACACAGCAGAGTTCTCATCCATTGATCACACTCTGCTTTAGAACAAGAAGCACGCTCTTGCTTTCTAGAGTCTCTAAGACAGCAGGAAAAGTGAGTGTGCTGAGAACAAAAGAACGGTGTTTCCTACACATACAGACCATATCTAGTCCAACTCTGCTTCGGAAACTGATACAAAGCACTGGTCTTCTAACATCCAATGGTTGTCAGTTAAGATGAGAAACGTGTGAGCTTCGTGAACGATGTAGTTCGTTTGAGCTGTAAGAAACTGCCCTTACCTGAAAAGAATTCTTGTTTGTAGGAAGACTCAGAGCCTGGGATTTTCTCCAATTCTGAAGGGAAACACACAGCATAGGTCTCATCCATGGATCACACTTTGCTTTAGAGCGAGAAGCACGCTCTTGCTTTCTAGAGACTCTAATATAGGAGGAAACGTGAGTGTGCTCAGAACAAAAGAAAGGTGTTTCCTACACATACGGACCATATGTAGTCCAACTATGCTACTGCAACTAAAACAAACCACAGGCCCTCTAACATCCAATGCTTGTCAGTTAAGATGAGAAACGTGTAAGCTTCGTGAGCGATGTAGTTCATTTGAGCTGTGAAGTAACTGCCCTTACCTGAAACGAAGTCTTGCTTGAAGGAAGACTCAGAGCCTGGGATTTAACACCATTTCTGAAGTGAAACACACAGAAGAGTTGTCATCCATTGATCACACTCTGCTTTAGAACAAGAAGCATGCTCTTGCTTTCTAGAGGCTCTAAGACAACATGAAACGTGAGTGTGCTGAGAACAAAAGAACGATGTTGCCTACACATATGGACCATATGTTGTCCAAATCTGCTTCTGAAACTGATACAAAGCACTGGTCCTCTAACATCCAATGCTTGTCAGTTAAGATGAGAAACGTGTGAGCTTTGTGAATGATGTACTTCATTTGAGCTGTAAGAAACTGTCCTTACCTGAAAAGAATTCTTGTTTGTAGGAAGACTCAGACCCTGGGATTTAACTCCATTTCTGAAGTGAAACACACAGCAGAGTTCTCATCCATTGATCACACTCTGCTTTAGAACAAGCAGCATGCTCTTGCTTTCTAGAGTCTCTAAGACAACAGGAAAGGTGAGTGTGCTGAGAACAAAAGAACGATGTTTCCTACACATACGGATCATATGTAATCCAACTCTGCTTCTGAAACTGATACAAAGCACTGGTCCTCTAACATCCAATGTTTGCCAGTTAAGATGAGAAACGTGTGAGCTTCGTGAACGATGTAGTTCGTTTGAGCTGAAAAGTGACTGCCCTTACCTGAAAGGAAGTCTTGCTTTTAGGAAGACTCAGAGACTGGGATTTAACTCCATTTCTGAAGTGAAACACACAGCAGAGTTCTCATCCATTGATCACACTCTGCTTTAGAACAAGAAGCATGCTCTTGCTTTCTAGAGTCTCTAATACAGCAGGAAACGTGAGTGTGCTGAGAACAAAAGAACGGTGTTTCCTACACATACGGACCATAAGTATTCCAACTCTGCTTCTGAAACTGATACAAAACACTGGTCCTCTAACATCCTATGCTTGCCAGTTAAGATGAGAAACGTGTAAGCTTCGTGAATGATGCAGTTCGTTTGAGCTGAAAAGTGACTGCCGTTACCTGAAACGAAGTATTGCTTGTAGGAAGACTCAGAGCCTGGGATTTAACTCCATTTCTGGAGGCAAAGACACAGCAGACTTCTCATCCATGAAACACTCTCTGCTTTAGAGCAAGAAGCACGCTCTTGCTTTCTAGAGTCTCTAATATGGCAGGAATCCTGACTGTGCTCAGAACAAAGAACAGTGTTTCCTACACATACGGACCATATCTAGTTCAACAACCTTCTGAAACTGAAACAAACCACAGGTCCTCTAACATCCAATGCTTGTCAGTTAAGATGAGAAACGTGTGAGCTTCGTGAACGATGTAGTTCGTTTGAACTGAAAAGTGACTGCCCATACCTGAAACGAAGTCTTGCTTGTAGGAAGACTCAGAGACTGGGATTTAACTCCATTTCTGAAGTAAAACACACAGCAGAGTTCTCATCAATTGATCACACTCTGCTTCAGAAGAAGAAGCACGCTATTGCTTTCTAGAGTCACTAAGACAGCAGGAAACCTGACAACAAAAGAATGGTGTTTCCTACACATACGGACCATATGTAGTTCATCTCTGCTTCCTAAACTGAAACAAACCACAGGTCCTCTAAAATCCAATGCTTGTCAGCTAAGATGAGAAACGTGTGAGTTTCGTGAACAATGTAGTTCGTTTGAGCTATAAAGTAACTGCCCTTACCTGAAAGGAAGTCTTGCTTGTAGGAAGACTCAGATCATGGGATTTAACTCCCTTTCTGAAGAGAAACACACAGCAGAGTTCTCATCCATTGATCACACTCTTCTTTAGAGCGAGAAGCACGCTCTTGCTTTCTAGAGTCTCTAAGACAACAGGAACCGTGAGTGTGCTGAGAACAAACGAACAATGTTTCCTACACATACGGACCATATCCAGTCAAACTCTGCCTCTGAAACTGATACAAAGCACTGGTCCTCTAACATCTAATTCTTGTCAGTTAAGATGAGAAACGTGTGAGCTTCATGAACGATGTAGTTCGTTTGAGCTGAAAAGTGACTGCCCTTTCCAGAAAGGAAGTCTTGCTTTTAGGAAGACTCAGAGCCTGGGATTTAACTCCATTTCTGAAGTGAAACACACAGCAGAGTTCTCATCCATTGATCACACTCTGCTTTAGAACAAGAAGCACGCTCTTGCTTTCTAGAGTCTCTAAGACAGCAGGAAAAGTGAGTGTGCTGAGAACAAAAGAACGGTGTTTCCTACACATACAGACCATATCTAGTCCAACTCTGCTTCGGAAACTGATACAAAGCACTGGTCTTCTAACATCCAATGGTTGTCAGTTAAGATGAGAAACGTGTGAGCTTCGTGAACGATGTAGTTCGTTTGAGCTGTAAGAAACTGCCCTTACCTGAAAAGAATTCTTGTTTGTAGGAAGACTCAGAGCCTGGGATTTTCTCCAATTCTGAAGGGAAACACACAGCATAGGTCTCATCCATGGATCACACTTTGCTTTAGAGCGAGAAGCACGCTCTTGCTTTCTAGAGACTCTAATATAGGAGGAAACGTGAGTGTGCTCAGAACAAAAGAAAGGTGTTTCCTACACATACGGACCATATGTAGTTCAACTATGCTACTGCAACTAAAACAAACCACAGGCCCTCTAACATCCAATGCTTGTCAGTTAAGATGAGAAACGTGTAAGCTTCGTGAGCGATGTAGTTCATTTGAGCTGTGAAGTAACTGCCCTTACCTGAAACGAAGTCTTGCTTGAAGGAAGACTCAGAGCCTGGGATTTAACACCATTTCTGAAGTGAAACACACAGAAGAGTTGTCATCCATTGATCACACTCTGCTTTAGAACAAGAAGCATGCTCTTGCTTTCTAGAGGCTCTAAGACAACATGAAACGTGAGTGTGCTGAGAACAAAAGAACGATGTTGCCTACACATATGGACCATATGTTGTCCAAATCTGCTTCTGAAACTGATACAAAGCACTGGTCCTCTAACATCCAATGCTTGTCAGTTAAGATGAGAAACGTGTGAGCTTCGTGAACAATGTACATCGTTTGAGCTGAAAAGTGACTGCCCTTACATGAAACGAAGTCTTGCTTGTAGGACGACACAGAGCCTGGGATTTAACTCCATTTATGAAGGAAAACAAACAGCATAGTTCTCATCCATGGATCACACTCTGCTTTAGAGCAAGAAGAACACTCTTGCTTTCTAGAGTCTCTAATACAACAGGAAACGTGAGTGTGCTCAGAACAAAAGAACCGTGTTTCCTACACATAAGGACCATATCTAGTTCAACTCTGCTTCTGAAACTGAAACAAACCACAGGTCCTCTAACATTCTATGCTTGTCAGTTAAGATGAGAAACGTGTGAGCTTTGAAAACAATGTAGTTCTTTTGAGATTTAAAGAAAGTGCCCTTACCCGAAACGAAATCTTGGTTGTAGAAAGACTCAGGGCCTGGGATTTAACTCCATTTCTGAAGTGAAACACACAGGAGTGTTCTCATCCATTGATCACACTCTTCTTTAGAGCGAGAAGCACGCTCTTGCTTTCTAGAGTCTCTAAGACAACAGGAAAGGTGAGTGTGCTGAGAACAAAAGAACGATGTTTCCTACACATACGGATCATATGTAATCCAACTCTGCTTCTGAAACTGATACAAAGCACTGGTCCTCTAACATCCAATGTTTGTCAGTTAAGATGAGAAACGTGTGAGCTTCGTGAACGATGTAGTTCGTTTGAGCTGAAAAGTGACTGCCCTTACCTGAAAGGAAGTCTTGCTTTTAGGAAGACTCAGAGCCTGGGATTTAACTCCATTTCTGAAGTGAAACACACAGCAGAGTTCTCATCCATTGATCACACTCTGCTTTAGAACAAGAAGCATGCTCTTGCTTTCTAGAGTCTCTAATACAGCAGGAAACGTGAGTGTCCTGAGAACAAAAGAACGGTGTTTCCTACACATACGGACCATATGTATTCCAACTCTGCTTCTGAAACTGATACAAAACACTGGTCCTCTAACATCCTATGCTTGCCAGTTAAGATGAGAAACGTGTAAGCTTCGTGAACGATGCAGTTCGTTTGAGCTGAAAAGTGACTGCCGTTACCTGAAACGAAGTATTGCTTGTAGGAAGACACAGAGCCTGGGATTTAACTCCATTTCTGAAGGGAAAGACACAGCATAGTTCTCATCCATTGATCACACTTTTCTTTAGAGCGAGAAGCACGCTCTTGCTTTCTAGAGTCTCTAAGACAACAGGAACCGTGAGTGTGCTGAGAACAAAAGAACGATGTTTCCTACACATAAGGACCATATCTAGTCAAACTCTGCTTCTGAAACCGATACAAAACACTGTTCCTCTAACATCTAATGCTTGTCAGTTAAGATGAGAAACATGTGAGCTTCGTGAACGATGTAATTCCTTTGAGCTGAAAAGTGACTGCCCTTACCTTAAACGAAGTCTTTCTTGTAGGAAGACTCAGAGTCTGGGATTTAATTCCATTTCTGGAGGCAAACACACAGCAGATTTCTCATCTATGAAACACTCTCTGCTTTAGAGCAAGAAGCACGCTCTTGCTTTCTAGAGTCTCTAATACAGCAGGAAACCTGATTGTGCTCAGAACAAATGAACAGTGTTTCCTACACATACGGACCATATCTAGTTCATCAACCTTCTGAAACTGAAACAAACCACAGGTCCTCTAACATCCAATGCTTGTCAGTTAAGATGAGAAACATGTGAGCTTCGTGAACGATGTAGTTCGTTTGAGCTGAAAAGTGACTGCCCTTACCTGAAAGGAAGTCTTGCTTTTAGGAAGACTCAGAGCCTGGGATTTAACTCCATTTCTGAAGTGAAACACACAGCAGAGTTCTCATCCATTGATCACACTATGCTTTGGAGCAAGAAGTACATTCTCTTTCTAGATTCTCTAATACAGAAGGACACCTGAGTGTGCTCAAAACAAAAGAATGATGTTTCCTAAACATACGGACCATATCTAGTCCAACTCTGCTTCTGAAACTGACACAGACCACTGGTCCTCTAACATCCAATGCTTGTCAGTTAAGATGAGAAACGTGTGAGCTTCGTGAACGATGTAGTTCGTTTGAACTGAAAAGTTTCTGCCCATACCTGAAACGAAGTCTTGCTTGTAGGAAGACTCAGAGCCTGGGAGTTAACTCCATTTCTGAAGTGAAACACACAGCAGAGTTCTCATCCATTGATCACACTCTGCTTCAGAACAAGAAGCACGCTCTTGCTTTCTAGAGGCTCTAAGACAACATGAAACGTGAGTGTGCTGAGGACAAAAGAACGATGTTGCCTACACATACGCACCATATGTATTCCAAATCT